>CM026578.1:27687473-30087473 GCA_000180635.4 Pristionchus pacificus | reverse complement strand
CGTCGACAGAGCGAAGATCGTCGTACATTGCTAAATGACTTTAATTATTTGATTTTTTTCTTTATTTTTCGTTATTTTGATTTGTGACCTATTCTCGCTACGTACTGTTTCGCATAATCATTTCTGCAATAATAATGCGCGCTGAAACTTATCCGAGCTAAAATGTTTACGAGTAGTTTCTGTTCGCCTATTACACAAGTCCCTGAACAGACAAGAACATTTAAATGTTTACCTGATACGTAGACTGATTGTCGAAGGCTCCTTGCGTGTCCAGTAGTACAACAGCAAGGTTCTCGCCCGTCGGCGACTCGATCATGATCGGCTCCCCCCACATCCAGATACCAACCTATAGAGTGTTTTAACAGTTTCTGGCTTTGTATGTTTTGCTCTGTAAAGCTTGTGAATCTGATTCGAAGATGATCGTATTGTTAACGAATAGCGAAAAAATCTCAAGTGCAAACTGATTCCTAGGGCAACGTTTAACACGGCAGAGGATAGCTGCCTTCCTGATTTCCCTAGACTGACCTATTTTGCATCAAATCAAAATCAAATCAAATCATTTATTTCCTGTGTCTGAGAGGGCAGGCCTGGGATGTTAGGGCATGCTGTTCTCATTCACGTTAAACGGGGTCAGGAAAGGAGGTCTTCGTTTTCCACAAGTCTCTGTTGAGTGCGTGGCGTTCGGTCAAGCGCAGCTGCGTGATGTCCTGTTTGATCATTTCTGACCATCTCAACTTTGGTCGACCCACTGGTCTCTTTCCTCGGATGGTATATGTCATCATCCTTCTACATACATGCTCCTTTTCTCGTCTCTTTACATGGCCGAACCATCTCAATCTCCGTTCTCTTATCTTCCCTTCCAGCTTAGCACACTTTGTCATCGCTCTAATAGCCTCATTTCTTACTCGATCACGGACATTCAGTCCACAAGCCCATCTCAGCATCTTCATCTCTACTACCATCATCTTATCCATTTGCCTTTCACTGATCGGCCACATCTCGCTGCCATACAAGAGTGTCGGTCGTATCACGCTCTTGTAGATTTTTCCCTTCAACTTTAAACTGATCCTTCTATCATTCATCACTCCTCCACAACCTCTCCATTTCATCCACGCACATTTGATTCGATGTTCTATATCCTTCTCAGCACTTCCATCCACAGTGATCATCGCACCCAAGTACTTGAATTGTTCCACTCTTTTGATCGCTGTATGGTTCACATCGGTCATCAGTCCATTTCCACATTCAAATCCAATGAACTCCGTTTTTCCCGTGTTGAGAGTCAGACCAGCCTCATTTAATCGTGTCTGATATTTTCTCACACTGTTCTCCACTTCCTTCACATCCGTTCCAACAATGCATATGTCATCTGCGTACATCATTGTCTGTGGTGCTTCACAAATCAGTCCTTCCAGTACACTATCCAGTACTGTGATGAATAACAATGGGGAGAGAGCACTCCCTTGATGAACGCCGACTTGTATCGGGATTTCATTAGTCTTTCCACACGGTGTTCTCACCATTGCCGAAGCACCTTCATAAGTGTCCTTGATCAGATCAATATATCGCTCCGGCAGCGCTCTGTCTCTCAAAGATCTCCAAATCTGCCTCCTCGGCGTGCGATCGTAAGCTTTTTCCATATCCAGAAAAGCAGCGACTACGGGCATTCCAAACTCATAATGTCTCTCCAAGAGCATTCTCAAGGCGAATATTGGCTCTGCTGTTGAGCAAGCGGGTATAAATCCAAATTGAGACTCATTCAGAGTCACGCATTCTCTCAATCGTCGATCCAGCATCTTCTCATACAACTTCATTGAATGAGAGAGCAACTTTATGCCGCGGTAGTTTCCGCACTCTCACATCAGATATAAACTATTCAGTAAAGTGCGAAAAAAATATTCAGTTTGACGATTATCAGTTTTTATTTAAAACTATCACAACGATAGAACTATGAAATAATAGTCTCTGAGACTAAAGAGGACGCACTGAAACTCATTTTTTAAAAAAAATTGAGATCGTATTTCAACGCTCAAAGTACAAAAATCAAAAACCACTCTTACCGTATCCCTCTTTGCTCCACTTCTCCAATGGAATCCGTGCACCTGCACCTCTTCGCCCAACCAGTCGAGTGGAGTGTCATTCTGGAAGAGATCAAAGATCAAAGATCACCAAATATGCAATTTCAAAAAGCTACTTTCCCTTCATTCTTTCGCTTTATTTTCGCGCTATTTCTTCCCCTTTCGAAACAGGAACCGAGTCGGATTAATATTATCACCATTCTATTCACGTTCAGCGATAAATGAAGTGAATACTAGATACCTGTTGTGGCGATCTCGGGTCTAATAAAACCTCGTGAGTCGACATTCATTGTTCGTGTTCGCGAGAGCAAGTGAAAGTGGGTTTCAAAAGGCGTTCGGTTGAATTTGTGATCAGATGAGTTTCACAGAGCGTTCATCTATCGGAAGAAGGCTAATTTTTCTAATTCATCTTTCTTTATTGTGAAAAAACACCTCAATAAGGATGTCCCGTAATTAGAGTGTCGAAAACAAATTTCCAAATATTCGAAAATACCCGCATTTTTGATGAGAGCGAACTCAAAATGAAGAGAGCAGAGGGTGATTTGCTTATTAAACAAATATTTGGAAATTTGTTTTCAACACTCTACTCGTAATTCTTGAATTCATGTCCAAACTTTCTGCACTAGATATTCGTTTGCGATTTCGAAAAGTTGAAGATCACGTACCTGCTGTGACTTCTGCAGTGCGTAGAGGTACTCGAGGAAGAAGTTGAGCAAGAAACTCTTGCCCTTCCTGAAGGCGCCTGCGACCGAGATGATCACCACCTACAATAAGAGCAAATATCAACTATTTTTTAAAATTACATTTTCACTAGTTTATTCACCTTGCTTGTTTACACTAAATTCGAACTGACACCTTCCTTTATTCCAATCGATCTCTTGAAGACCATAAAAAAGAGAGTGTGTGCAAAATTTAGAGAGGATGCCCTACGAGCGTCATCCATGGTCTAGATCCGACGTTACGATAGCCCAAAGGCACACTGCCTTTCCTCTCTCAGATAGTCTTTTATTATTTACGATCACCAAAAAAGATCTGTAGTTCGACTTTTATTGGCGTAGGTTGCTACGAACTTTAGTGCGACCAGCTCAAGGTACCTACGTTCATTGATTCGTCTGGTCTACCCCACATCAGCATTATTATTGATTTACAGCTACCGCAATCTGCCTGGATGATCTACCACTGGTATTGGTAAAAAGTCGATCATGATTGACTGCTATCCTTCATGGGAGTGGGAAAGGATAGCTCATGATGGGGAATTGTCTAACTCTCTTCAATCTCTGTGCTCTCTCGCTTTCTCTGACCTGCCGCTAGGGCTGCTGAGAAACTTGCTAGGCGCGGGCGCCTAGGGCCGTGCGCGCGAAATGATAATCCTTGGAACATTCCCTTGCCTCTCCTTTCCCATTCTCCTCTTACAGCCGTGTGACGTAAGCAAAGGACAACTAGGAGCGAACGAAAATGAGAGCCTCCTAATATCGCGTGTTATCTACGTTCATCAAGGCCGCGCGAATCATGAACATGATCTATCCATGGCTTCGACTCTCCTCGTTCTGCGTGCTCTCTCGCCTCTCTCTGACCGGAAGCCTTCGTCAAGCAACAGTTTCTGGAGCTAATAACTCAGTGTAATGATATGGTAGAACGGCAAAGATGATGAACAGTGGTGATCATAAACAAGGGAGCAGAGCGGCAAAAAGTGCGATCATTGTGAGACATCAACCCCCGGTTGGCAGCTATGGAATGTCATTGAATGAAGTGTAACAGTGCATTGAGACATGAGCAAAACAGCCAGTACGGTAGCAAGACTGTTCGAAAGATCACATGGTCTCAATACACAGGAAGGCCTTGATTGGGAGGAAACCCAATAGATGTTTCTTTCACATTCTAGAATGGAGAATTCGAATAGGTTTCACGAAACACTCATCAGGAAAGCTTTCACTGAGAGTTTGATGGTTCCGGTATGTAGGAGAAACAAAATTAGATACCTAATTCTTCATGCAAGCAAATGGCTGTGGGCGTTCAAACAACTGCCCATTCGGCGATATCCTCATTATGGAACATCTTTCTGAATCAACACAGGCGTTCACCAGATCTCCCACTTTGCTCCAAAACCGGCGAACCTGGCACACTCAATCAATCATCCCGCTTTCTCTCCTCTTCCATTGTTTCAGCCTTACGCGATCCGCGCCCAGTGAAGGGAAGGATCGGCAAGGATGATCGCGCGGAAAAACGATCCCAAACGGGAGAAAAAAGGCGAGAGAGCATGCAAATTGAGGAGAGTCCGATCGCTTAAAGTAGAGAAACGAGATAGACACGAGATAGCACGCGATTTGAGGAGAGTCTGCGCGAAAATAAGGAGGAATGCCGGCAGGCAACAGCGCGTCCCCGAGCCTGGCCCCACCCATCCCCTTAGCCCCGGCTGGGTACTATAAAAGCGGCGGCCAGTGCCGGGAAAGACAGGAACCAATCCTCCTCTCCATCTCATACATGGATATCGACACCAAGATTAGAGCGTACCGATTCGTCGGTTACGCAGCAGTTACCTTCTCGGTAAGTGTCTCCTACCACGACGAATTAGGATTACTGTAGCCCACCCTCCTATCGATCTACTCCTTACTGATCCATTGCCTCCTCTCAGCGATCTATTTTTCTTTTGCATTAGCTACCGTGCTCTGACCTACTATTGGGAGCCACTTCCTATGGAGCTACGGCTCATTAGCCACCGTACCCTGACCTACCGTACCCCAATATCAATACCTCACCCCCCCCCCCCCCATTACCGTACCCTCTTTCAGGCCGTGGCCGTGCTCTCCGTGTGCAT
This sequence comes from Pristionchus pacificus, assembly GCA_000180635.4. Lineage (NCBI taxonomy): Eukaryota > Metazoa > Nematoda > Chromadorea > Rhabditida > Neodiplogasteridae > Pristionchus > Pristionchus pacificus. Next base: position 30,082,580 of record CM026578.1, on the reverse strand, counting down.
CACCCTGCCCATGGTGTACAACTACGTGCACCACGTGCGCCGCCAGATGCACGCCGAGCTCAACACGTGCAAGGTAAATAATTTGAATTTGAATTTCCCGCCCATAATTTGCCACTTTGAGCAGTCTAATGCAAATTTTGACAAGGGAGCTAATTTTCGGAAAAGTGGCGCCAATTCAAAAAATCAAATATGATTCTGCAGGGAACCGCCCGCGACGTGTGGAACAACGTGTACGCCCTCAAGGACATGCCCGCCAACCGTACCGCCCGTCAGGTACTGTAGCTTCCTTGTAGCCTCCTATCGATAGCTGACTTTTCTGAATCTACCGTACCCTCATCTCAGGTCGGCTACGGCGACTACCCTCCCGCCCCCTCCGAGGCCACCTACGGCTCGTCCTCTTCCCCCTCTGGAAACTACGGCTCCAACCCCGCGTACCCCGGCTCTGGCTCGTCCAGACCCGCCGGAGGCAACGGAGGCCGCGGACACAACAACGGCGGACACGGAGGCTCCAGACCCGCCGGGCCCAACAACGGTGGATACACCAGCGGCCCCAACGCCGGATACAACGGCGGACACTCCGCATCCAACCCCTCCGGAAACACCAGGTACCGTGCCCGATACTTTAGCAACCATAACCCGGCCTGATGCAATGAAATTACCGTGATCCATTTCAGATTCGGACCTTCCGGATCCCAGGGATCTTCCTCCAACCACGGAGCGTCCAGCTCCAACTTCGCTGCCCCCGCTCACCACGGTGGATCCGTCGACGAGACCTGCTCCGGATGCTGCCTTCCCGGTCCCGCCGGACCCGTCGGAGCCCCCGGAAAGTCTGGCAAGCCCGGAAAGCCCGGAGCCCCCGGAGCCCCCGGAAACCCCGGACGCCCGCCTCAGGAGCCTTGCAACCCCATCACTCCTCCCCCGTGCCAGCCTTGCGCTCAGGGACCCCCCGGCCCTCCCGGACCCGCTGGACAGCCCGGAGACAACGGACCTCAGGGACCTCAGGGCAAGAAGGGTAACGACGCCGCTCCCGGAGAGCCCGGACCCAAGGGACCCCCCGGACCTCCCGGAGCGCCCGGAAACCCTGGACAGCCCGGAGCCCCTGGAGAGGACGCCAAGTCCGAGCCCGTGGTCCCTGGACCTCCCGGACCCGCTGGACCCACCGGACCTCAGGGACAGGCTGGAGCCCCCGGCCAGAACGGATCCGACGGAAAGCCCGGAGAGCCCGGACCCAAGGGACTTCCCGGAGACTCTGGAGCCCCCGGAGAGGACGGCAAGCCCGGTCCCGACGGAACCCCCGGCCAGCCCGGACACCCCGGAGAGAGAGGAATCTGCCCCAAGTACTGCGCTATCGACGGAGGAGTCTTCTTCGAGGACGGAACTCGCCGTTAAGCAGCTGGTACAACAGCCCAGTGGAGTGCTGCTCGGTGCGCTCGAGCGACGACTGTTACCAATCGTCGCCCTTCTCGTGCACTACAGCGGCACCGCTCGACCACACCACCTCTAATTTATTGATTATAATATCATGGCTGAATAAAGCGAGTGCCATTACGAGTTTGGTGCATCAACACATTCAATGGAAAAGGGCAAAAAGCACAAATCGGTTATCTCTGCTCGCAATCTAGAAGCACCTCTTCGAATAACCTTCTCAGCTTTCTTGCATTGTTCTAACTCTTCTAGTCCGGCATTCTCTCTGATTGAGAGCATTTCCAAAACTTTCACTTGTGCCTCCGGCATTCCTAACTCTCTTCATAATAGCGCGAAAAAGTTGACGATCTCATTGGAGGAAAGGAGCCCATTGTCCTCGCATCCCTCATCCTTAGCAAGTTCCAGCGAAATGATGGAAGGGAAGGGAGGGAGGAAGGGTAATGAAAGATGATAGGATGTGGAACCTGCTCGCTTTCACCTTCTTGGAGAATAATTTCTCTGTCTCCAATAATCGCCACCACATGGTAATATGAGGCACAATTGCTGCGGAGAAAAGGCGCTGCTCGAAAGCGAAATGAGATAACCTTGACCTTTCTATCTCTTCTCGTAATCCGTTATGTTGGAAGCAAAGAATAAGTAAAATCCGGAATATTGAATATCAGTTCCTAAAAATAACCAAATTGTTTTGATGTTAGCGCTATTTCTAATACGCATAAATAATATTATTGTTTCTTCGACGATCCAACCCTGTACACTTTCTCACCTTTCTATTCTGTATCGACGAATGTCCCAACACCGACCGCAGTCCATTCTCGTTCAGGCGAAATCGATCTCCGTTAGCGGACGGAACGAGGATCTGTAGTGAACAATGAAGTGTTGTTTTTTTTTTGAGAAAGTGAAAAAAGAAAAAATAAACACATTTGACGACAGTGTGAAACATAGACGAGCACAATTCACAAGGTAATCTTTTTTTTTCTGAATTTCATTTGAGCTTCACTCTAGTGAGAAAGGGTATCACAATGGGAACTTCTTAATATTGTTTTGGTTCTATTTTTTTTAACATAAAACTCGCCTGCACCGGCCGGATCTTGTGTCGGTTCGTGATCTGATCCTTGGTGGTGAACTCGGGCTGGAAAAGGTAGGGTAATATCTCTGACCCTCTCAATTGCCCCTACTCTCTTGCCTTCTCTGACCGATGAGAGAGCAAGCGAAATTGAGAGACCGAAATCTTACCTGGAAGGGCGCTGTGAGATCGAACTCGAACGACATGGCTTGATCTACCCGGCTGAAAAGGAGCGAGGTTACGGTAGGGTAGATTGCGGACTGACTTAATTAAAATTAAGTGATTGTAGAAACATTAATTCGCGATAAAACAGTGACGAATCGCTATCAAAAATAGCTAGATGAGATGAATAATAAGAAAAGTGATGTCTGAAACCCTGAGGCGAATCAGGAAAATTAACGCGTTAGCCAGTCATGGAATCATTCCCTTTTAGACGATTCGGGAGAATGAGGAATAGAATTGAGGTGCAGAATCTGCAAAGGAAATGTGCTCTTTGGAAATGTGCTCTTTGGACTAATATATTGTAAACATTCGCATGTTTATCTATTTTGTCCTAATTCCTACATCAGAAGCCACTATTTTCAGGGAGCAAAAAAATCCGACAATGAGACGCAACCGAGATTCCGGCTCATTTCCTCTATTGTCTCGTTTTCACACACACTAGAATGCCGGAAACGGGGTGCGCCCTCTGACGTTACCGTGCTCTCTCAGGAGCTAGAGAGACGATATAGTGTGCGAAACGAGGAGAGTAGGGAGGCCTAAATGAGGCGTAAGCAGAAGGGCCGTGCGGCGGCGACCTCTTAGGACTGCGCTGGGGTTTGAATGACTAAATAAAGAGAGAGGAAAAGAGGAAAGGACTGGAGGAGAAAGGTAAACACAGAAGGGCGAGAGTTGAATGCAGAGGAATGACGAATAAATGATGCAAGGTATAGAAATAGAGATGAAAGCATCATTGATATCTGGTGCCGACAAGTACGAGTGAGATTGATCAATGTTGATATGATAATCAATGCACAAAACATTCATTAAAAACAAATATGAAGGCTAGAAGATCGATCACATTAGTAATTCCTGGTGCCGAGGGGAACAATAGTGTTAGATCAGTATTACAAAAATTCGGAAGCCCATTGAACTAATAAAAACAAACGAAGGGACATTAGAGCGAATTAGTCCTCTTCACAAAGCGAAGGCAGACAGAGAAAGAGAGGGGGAATACATTAATGATCACGCCAGCCCATTCGGGATTCCGTTTTATTGTGTGTATTTCTGCTCTCTCTTCTGGTTTCCGCGTCTCTTCACTAGCAGAAACTGAAAGCAAATAGGTCTTATCGAAAAATATGTCAATTCGTAGCACGTCTATGCCACATAGTTAATCATGTAAGGCTACATCTCAAACTTTAGATGAACTGAGTTTCAGTCGTGCTACAATTGCGAATGCAAAATGCAACGTTGGTGGTGATGTGAGATACAATCGAATAACCAAAAAGTGGACTTTGCAGAGTATCGATGAATTGATTACGAGTGAACTTTCAGTGAGGATTCCATAAGTGACGCCTACGATTTACTCTCTGAGAAGCTATGCTGAACAGAGACGAAGAGAGAGAGCATTCAAAACGAGGAGAGTCAGGCTGACAGATTCATTAGCATCGAAGTATAGAATGGCTTCACGGAAGCCATACGTGAAAGTGAGCACAGAACTAGCGAAGGTGAAGATCGGAAATTGGGAAATTGTGTCGAGGTAGTCATTCCGAACAACAAGGATAATCAGGCGAACGAAAGTAAAGACAATGAGTCTAACGAGGTAGGATCGAAGGTTCACAACCAGCAATGTTCTGCACTTTGGACAAGGAACTTAGCTCCCAAGAGGAAAGGTTTCAAAAAGAATCGGATGCAAACTACTTCTTTGAATAAAAGTCTGCAATGGGCGCGATAAGAACGGCAGACGGCAGGGTCTCAAGGGACAGACGTGGCTGAGGGATCTTGGGTCAACCTCTGAATGGATGTTGTGTGTTAGATTTCACTATGAGGGAGAAGTAAAATGGATACATATTTTAAATGAACGTCGAACCGCAAATGACTAACTCCATGTTTCCTTCTTCTTATCAGTTTTTCACATTACATCTAAAAAAATTTTTTTTAATAATATGAATATTGTCAAAAATCGTTTTACTTATGCGACAATATCAGCGTCAAGTGCTCGATCGTTCAAGGGAGCCATTAGTGCAATCAACTCGCGCGATTGCATACACAATCGAGAGCTGTTAGCACAGTGTGACTAACAATGAGATTGACAACTTCCTCACCACTTGATTGTCCAGAGTACAGTACAATTGCAGAAGATAACATTTTTTCAGACTATTAATTGCTACTGAGTTAAAAAAAACCCATCATTTCAGCCGAATACAATTTCGTCATTCAACCTATCGAGAAACCGTATGAATAGAGCACCCCGAGAAACTGAAGAGACACAATACAACAAGTAGATAAAGTTCTAAGAATACCCCTCGCAATATCGCGCTAAACGGCCCGGAAGGAATGCTACATTGGCTCGTGAAATCTGGGCATCCGGGAGGAGAGGAGGAGAAGCCAAAAGAGAGAGAGGGACAGACTTTTAGATGATGAGGAGGAAGAGAGGGAGGAGAGGGAGAGGCGGAAAGTAATGGCTTCTTCATCAGGCACGATCTCTAACAGGTCAAAGGAAGCGAGATAGTGCGCGAAATGAAGAGAGCGGGGCTTATCTGGGCACAGCTAGGCAAGACCCCTCTTCAGAAACGTGTGAATGTTCCCGCTATGGTCGTTGGAGGGCCGCGAATCCGGGAAATAGGAAGTTTTCCGGTTTTGCAGGCCTTAGAATTAGGCTGAACTGTATGATCTATCAAACCAATGATTCCGTTACACATTATACGCTTGGTTCATAAACACTTTACCGATATAAGCAAAGGCATAAATTGTTCAGGATGTCTCTGATGACTTCGTTATCAGCGCATTAGCTGCTTGCCTCAGGGGACGGTTGATTGCGAAAATGTGTATGAAATAGGGGGGAATGTACGAGAAGGTTTCGAATAATGGAGTTGAAAAGCATGGTTCGAAGTGGGAAAGGGGCTTGACCTGAGAGGTAGCGCACGAAATGAAGAGACTGGGTCCCGTAAGAGTGAAGCTGAAAGGCGAACAAAGCTAGGCAAGAACAAAAGAAGGCGTGGGTAATGGCGCGAAAAACATGGGCGTGCGCTATTCGACAAGGGAAGGGGAAGTGATGATAGGAAGTGCGAAGATTTTGGAGGAAGGGAGTATTCCAAGCTCCATCTACCTCACTTTCCATTTCCAGCGAGTGGGGTCTAGGCTAAAAACCGAAAAGCTCGTGAATTGCACTGCGATGATTGAATTATTTGGCGGATCTTCACATCTCCGGTTCTGATCAAAATTTATTCATTAATTTCCAAAAGGAAAATTATTTTCAACGAGTTGGTCGTTGCATGTCTCGAACAGAACGAGAGTAAACTGTGACGCCCAGAGATGTGTAGGAGGGCTATTATTCGAGCATGATTACACATTCATTGTGACTCAACAGTGCAGCGTATTTTGCTGGCACGTTGAAATTGGCGACCAAACGTTCAGGAAACTCCAGTGAAACCTAAGCGATAATACTTTGCAACTTGCTGCAAATAGCGAGAAGTCCGCGGCAATACCGACTCTACTTGCAATAATACTGAATACTTGCCCAGACAGCTCTCAGACACAGGGAAAGTAGGCACCTTGCCCGCCGGCGGAACTGATTTCCACACGGCCCTTCCCCTCTTCTCTTGCTTTCAGGATGCTCCAAATCCGATTGAACCTCCTCCCTCTTGCCTGCGCCCCCTTCTCAACAATAGTTTCTGTTTCTGCCCCTTTCGAGCCTCGCCGCGCGCCGAAATTAACAGGAAAGGGGCGCAATTCGGTTACCCTCAAAGAGGCCTCTCGCGAGAAATACACGAAAAAGCATCAGACATCGAGAGGGTTAGCGAATTTCCATTTTCAGAGCGCTTGAGGCGGTCTAGCAAGTGGGCTGCTCGAAACAGAACAATAATGTGAATAATATTTCAGCTAGCGAATATTGTATAGGCACATCGAAAGGGTGGCCCGAGCGACAAACACGAAAAGACAATCAGTGTACCGGGGGGTGGATCCATTTCCTGACAACACTTGAAGCGATGAATGACGATGGCTCTCCCAATTCTACCATGTCTCACTGGAGTCGGAGAATAGAAAGAGCCCGATGAACCAAGCAAAATACAGCGGCCAGAAAGTGATCCGACCGGCGAGAGAGCAGGGCGAATTGAGAGACGTCGCGCTGCGTCTCTGCCCCGGACAAATCTCGTAGTCAATCCATCGGGAGAAAGTCGTCATGTTTGCGGATATTTGCCCCCGAGAGACCGTTGAGATCAGCGAGAGCGCCAGACGAGCAGAGCGAGCGTACGGGAATGGGATCCGAATGGTCTGACCCTCTCCATTCCCCGTGCTCTCTCGCTTTGTCTGACCAGCAAGAGAACGGGCGATATGGAGAGAGTAATATCCAGGGAGAAGCTTGTAACGAGGGTGTATGGGAGAAACGGCATGTTTATTCAGAGAGAAAAGGGCGAGAACAGCGCCCTACGAAAGTTTCTCCTTGACGTTATTGTTGTCGTTGTTATTGTCTTTGTTGTTATTGTTTTTCTCGGCCACCTTCCGGTTCGCAAACTCCAGTTCGAGGCAGGTTTGATTGAAGAAGTAGCCCAACGTGAGAAGATGAGCGAGGACCAGACCGGCAGAGGGAACGCTGTAATGAAAAAAATTATAGCTAGCTTTTGGATATGTTACCACCTGTTGCCCCATAACCGTCATTACCGCTTCGAGTTGGTAAATAAATAATAAAGAATATCTTCCGAGGATAAATATTTTTTTAATAAAAGCTCAAGCAGCTCAGGCAATCGAAATTGATCTGTCAGTGTGAAGATGAGGAAAGGGTGAAACATAACCTATTTTGAACGAAATTTTGCATAAATACTCCCAAAACAAGATTTCGAAAATAAAACACTGCGATAAACTGACCCATTGACGATGGTGAAGTCCATCTTGGCGATACCGAGCAGGCCGTTATACAGAACCTGCAGTAAATCAATCTTGAATTATTTGGAATTATTATTTTTTCAATAAAAAGGGATAAGAAAAATTCAAGCTCTTTGAGATTCGGCAGTTGATATGCAAAGACTGCAACATATTCCATTCAACTCAAAATGTGAAAAGAGCTTATTATCGAAAATAAATATAAAATATAAATAAATATATTTATCGAAAATAAAATTAAAAAGAAAAGTACTAGCCCTTTCAATGAGCGCATCGCCAAACTCCTCGCCACCGAGAAAGTAGAAGACACCCAGGATTCCTGGCGCGACCTGAAAGTGTTCAGATAGAACCGGAGCTGGATTCCAGGGCCGGGAAATATCCCCCTGTCTATCACTAGTAATGGCTAAACGATACTCTAAACCTGGCAGGTTTAGCTCCCTCTCCCTAGCTCTTCCCTATTTGAGAGATAGTGCAAGCGGAATGAAGAGCGGGCTTCCGATCTCAGGGATATTGAGCGTAGGGGGTCTAAACCTGCCACGTTTGCAGTGCCGTTTAGCCAACCCTAGTTAGCACTCACCGTCAGGTTCATGCAGCAGGCGAGCATCCGCCGCAGCCACACCTCGCCGGTGCGCGCGCGGAATTCCTGGAAATGGAGGCTGCTTGAAGGCTCCGGCTCTCGGATTCCGGCTCCCAATCCGATGGACTACAGAGTTTCGAAAACGGTGCAAACATGTCTCTAGGAGATGTCTCTACTTTCGTCGGCGAAGAATATGGAACAAGCTGTCAAGCAGTATTTTTGGACTCTCTATCCATTTTCGAAACCCTACTACTCAATGCCCAGCAGCTCAAAGCCGGTAAATAGAAATTCAAAATTTCATGATCCGGTCCCTGAAAAATATCGGGCCTGGAATCGCTGACTGTCCCAGATGAGCACTCCAACGCGTTCGATGACCAGCTCGAACGCGGACAGGCAGACCTAAAATTAGGTATTCTCATTATTCTAATTCATTTTTTTAGAAATTGATCATAAATTTCCTTTGGACACATCGGAAAGAAGATTGGAAACTATTGTGCCATTATATAATAACGGGAGATGTCTCTAGAAAAACTGCTTCGGCGACATAGGTTTCACATATAATATGAGAAGTAAAGAAGATGAGTTTATTCGATGGTCCGTGCGACACGGGTTGCAAAAAAATCCTTTATGAGTTTTGGAATATGGTTCATCATTGCTTCATTTTGCTCACTCTCTCTCATCATCATTCAGACGGAGTATACTGTGCTTGAAATTACGGCTAACCCAATATCATTTCTCACCCATACGACGCAATTACGATGTCTGTCACTTCCTGCGAACCTTGAACTGCGCAGGCTACCCAATCTTATCCATTCCCCCTCCTTATCCGATCCCTTTTGGTCAAACGAGCTAAGGTCCTAAGGCCTAAGGAGAGCCTAAGGAATCAGTCAGGGAGGAGGAAGGTGGATTCTCTCTCACCCATACGACGCAGTTTCGATGGCTTCCGTGCCAAGCGACGACGATGAGAAAGGCCGAGACGAGGGCGAGGGGACGGGCCATCCCTGCAATTGCACATTCGAGTTTCTGTGCGTTTTTTTGCGTGCCAACTTGGGTTGGCTAATCGAGAAATGGTGTCTTCATTTCGCATAGTAAGTGTTCAGAATGATAAGAATCATTTCTCGACAAGTCGACCTTACGGGCTGACCCAACTACCAACGATATAATTTTACCGCTGAAGTCTTACTATTTGAATTACAAATCAACTGCACTAGAGTTAAGATCGATAAGTTTCGATGAGCAGCACCTACTTACCTGACTTGAGGTACGGATTGGTGAGCAGCGGAATGTAGACTTGGTTCTGAATTATTTACATTTTTTTCAATAATAATAACAATCTGGAAGCATCAAATTTTAACAACTCAAAAGTTCTGACTTTGAGGAAAGAGTACAATCCGGCATCAAAGTGTCTCCACATTCGTGAGTATCGAGAGACACGAGATATGCAGATGGGAGGAGGTGGAGGAGTCATGCCTGTTCATTGTAGTTATAACGTTTTCAAATAATGTTTTTGATATTGCAAATCAAAATGGGACAAAATTGAACACACTCACAAAGTGCATATTTATGAATCCTGTGAAACATATTCGAAACTCCATTCAACTTCGCGTCAAGACAAAACGAAGGGATTTTCTAGTCCGCCCATAAACGACAATTCACCCTCAAATGTCCCTTACCATCGATCCTCGCGAACAGCGACGACACTCCGAAGAGGACGACGTACTTCACGTGGAAGTACTGTCCGATGACGTATGCGAGCGAGAACACTCAAATAACATTATTATATATAAGGTTAAAAGGTAGATTCAGCCCGTCTAGGCTGACAAAATTGATACGAACGATACGCCCTGAATACGTTAATTAACATCTGTCCTGAGGATGATGCTGGCCTGATCAATACAAATTTCGCTGTGTTTATGTAGGGGATTTCAAAATTAAGTTCAAACTATTCTGCAAACCACGGGATCGATTTAGAGGGCTCGATGACTCACGTTGATATCCATTCAGCCTGGAACTAGTTGCTGCTTGCGATGCGAACATTGCCCCGGCAGGGATCATATGGAGGAGGATAGTGTAGAGAGTGGTCGACAACAGAAGGCGGAGGGAGAAGAGGAGGTTCGATCTGTTGTAATAATCATCATCGTACTATAAGGACTGTGAATTCATCACGAACCTCCAGCCGAAAGGCGTCTCCCGCTGTCCGCATGTCCGTTGCGCAATTTGAGCAACGAATTCCTGCAAAGCATAGCGTTAGAAATTTTTGATTCAAAGTTAAAACCACTAATAAACTAGCGCTATCTGTCGCCAGTAAATTTCACATACCTATGAAGCGTATCCGAATTGGAGATCACTGGATTTTAATTAAGCGCGAACCAGATGCTTAGGATACTGCAACCTCACCTCGTACAGTATGATGATGACCGTCGCATAAGGTAGGTACGTCATGTAGTGGGCGATCGATAGTCCCCAATCCATCGATACTTGGCGCTCGGGATTGCGACAGAAGGCAGTGCATACAGTGATAATCTTCAAATTGTTTACAATTAGTCATATTTGATCTATTATTTTATTTTTATTCAAGCACAGGGGCGACAAGCAGATGAAATTGATGAGTTGCAGATCCACTTTCATTTTTGTGTGAAACGTATAACGTTGTGAAACCTTGTGAAACTTTTTGTGAATTGTTATAAGCAAGTGTCACATTTCGTTAGGAAATCACTTTTATAATTATTAGTTGAAAAAATACCTTCAAAGCTCCATAACAAAACATGTTGAACTCTCGATAGTTGACGTAATAATCCGCAGACAGGGGTGCGATATCGAAGACCTTGATTACGAATCCAACGCAGAGAATCCAGGCAATCTGAGAGGTCAACGATCAAACGATTCGAAGGTCAAAGATCAACTCACAAACTCCCGTCGGAAATGGACTGACAATCCGATGGTAATCAGCGCAAATGCGGCGAGCACAAACATACATGTGAAACTGAAAGATTGAACATCAATTTTGGAAGGGACTTATGTTACGCAGTTCTGTGTCTGTAAATTTATCGGAAGCGAGAAGAAAAATAAATCTACCTGGTAACCCAGGCGTGTAGGACAAAACCGACGGCAATCTGCACTAGACGGGCCTGATCGGCGGAGAGGAAGCGGTACGATAAACTGACAAGCATATACTTTAGTCTCTTAAACGGAATATTGTTATCATGGGTCAAGGACAAGTTCATTGTTGAGTTTGATAAAACACTGAATTTGAAGAAACTGTGAAGCGTATTCGATTTGAAACAAACGCAATTACTTAAAACGAGAATTGGGAAACATAAATTGGCAAGACCAAAAGTGATTTTGAAAATTAACTTACTGAAAAATGAGAGAGTGCGCCACGTGCGAGATAAGGATGTTTCTGAAGAATAATGATCATTAGATTCCCTCTGCACAAATATTGCGTAGTATCGCCCTCCCCTAACCTCCGAGACAGCCACATTGCCCACCTCAAATTGAGCATGAAATTGTGCCATTCGCTGTCCGTCGGGTCAACCAACCAGCCACGAATGTAGCTCAAATAATATAAACTATTTTGTGCTTCTTAGATCCTCCTTGGTCCTCCTGCAGGCACATTGCCTTGATGTCAGGATAACAGTATTAGTATTGGTAAAAGTAAAAGTAAACATTGGTCCTATCGAGAACAATGATGGCTTACGGAAAAAAAAACTTACGGGCTCCTGTGCAGATCATCATTGAACCACAACCGAAGAGGGCCGGTGCAAGCACTGAATGATTAGCTAATCTTTGATCTTTGAACCATAATTTGTTTTCAAGAGTTTGAAGGGCTAAATCTTACAGATACGCCAGATAGAACGCCCCGAGACTGTGCACTATCCACACAGCGAATGAGAGCTTGCGCTCCCATCTGGGAAGGGGAGCCGGGTGGAAGCGGCCTGGAGTTAATTTCAAGTAGATCAGTGTTTTCACATCTATTCGAAACCTTTGTTTTACCTGGATCCAGCTTAGCCGTCTCCTCGACCATTATAATGCGCTGTAAAGGAAGAAATGAGCTGAGGAGGGGGAACAGCAAATCGCGAGCCAATACAATTAAAGGGGTGCATGAGAACGAACTCAATAGGGTCAAAGCATATGCAAACAGCGGTTTAATGATCTGGGAAGGAAGGTCTGGGAATAAATGGTATATCGAACCGAGTACAGCTCGAAATGCGGGTAATCGTCTCTTATCTCACCGGGCAGAAAGGCGAGAGAGCGTGCGAAATGAAGAGACCATTACCCGTATTTCGAACTCTAATGACCTGTGAAGGGAGGAAGGTCTAGGAATAGGAAAAAAAGGAATAAATAGTAAATCTCATCGAGCCAAGTACCTCCCACGGACAGGAACGAATCAGGACAGATGTCAAGAAGACATCGAGGTTTATGGGAAATGAGACAAGAAAACGGGTCCTCCCATCAAGAACAATTGTATCCAAGCACCATAATTTCAGTGAGCAACGAGATTGGAACAGGTACGGCTCATAATCTCTTCTCAGGGAAATCGTTCAATCCCGGAATAGCAAATTTGAAAAAAAATCCAAATCTGAGAAGTGCCAAACTCGACAAATGTGATTACAAGCTGATGAGAACTCTTCCTAATGGGAAAATAAGATGGTAACCGATCGAATCGAAGAAACGTTTTCACTCTTTTCCCCGCTAGCGGACTTGCGCGGGGTCACTTTCCCTTTCGAGATCTCCTTTCTAGGTGTAGAAAATAAGCACGTACATATGAATGAACTTGATACATTCAGCAACTTTTTTGGCACATGCAAAGTTCTCTGAAATTGATGGTTCCTTGAAATTAAAATGGAAAACCTTGGGAAATCTAATCGTCCTGGGTGAACTAAAAGGCAGCAATCTTCTCTAGTTACTAACTTCCTAGTAACTGATTTGTTGCGCTACCCGAGGTCACCGCAAAGGTAGGCTCGGATTTATTCACCGTTTTCAGCGCCTGCTTTAACTTCAATAACTCTTGTGGAAATACTTTGCAAAAGGGAGAGATCACGGATCAACGAAATCAAGGCTTTTCTTATCTATCTTGGGTTTCGCTTCACAAAGTTTACTCGATCGGTCATTAAAGCGGAGTAATCCCTCGAAGATACTAATTTCCCACTATCGGACCGTTTTTCCCTAATCCACTTCACAATGATCAATTCCGTCTCTTCATTTCTTCCCTCTCTCATTCACTCTCCATATTCCACCCATTCCAATCCAATTATTGATCTTTCATCGTCGCTCAATTTCTTCGATTCTCCCCTCACTCGTCTCGCGCGCGCGCTCAGCGGTCGGCAGCTATGTCGGTTCGTCACTCCTCCCCCTATTTTCGCCTATTTTTTCCACCATACCTGGATCGATATCACAGAGATACCGTACCCCTACCGTATCCCATCGTACCCCCCACCGTACCCTCGCCGTACCCCCGCCGTACCCCCAACTGTACCACTATCGTATCCCCCGCATTGCAGAAAGAGGACGGCAAGCCGCACAACGACGATGACTACTTTGGCATCAAAGCCGACCACGGTACGGTAACGACACCGTACCCGCCCGGAACCAGTTCGCGATTGGTTACCGTACCCATTGAATAAAGTGCAACGGACCATACCGTACCCTCATCCGAGTGTCTACCGTGCCCTACCGTAACTCCATTTCCAGACCACACACCACCAGCAGGGCCGCCCGTGGGCTCGAACTCGGCACCGCCCGCGTCAGCGAACAGCGCGGTACGATATATCTAAGGGCCTATCGAAATCTCCGATACCGTATTCGATTGCCTCGCTTTCACATTCGTCCTCACGCCAACCGCTCGTGAGCCAGTAGAATGCATACTGTACATAGTGGACTGAATCGATTACTGAGGATTACGGCATCGTGACCAATCGATTTTGTTTTCTACAGTACCGCTACCGTATCCATTTGCAGAATTCGAATACGACGAATACGACCACAAACGCGACCGGGACCGAGACTGGAGGCGACAAGGGGTACGGTATCCCCTACCGTAATCCGATACTGTCTAGTACGGTATCGGAGTACGGTACCCAAGATTACGGTAGCTACAGTGATCTTTGAAGGGCGACCACACCCACTACACCCAAAGAGGACGGCTCGAGTCGAGGTACGGTATATACGACTACCGTATCCAGTACGGTGGTGGTACGGTAACAGCCCCCGATTACGGTACACCATCCCAGGCCACAAGGACTCGAGCAAGCGCGCGCACAAGGAACGGGATTCAAGTCGGCGCGGCCAGCGAGGTACGGTACCCTACCGTACCCGACCGTTCCCTACCGTACCCTGGCATACCCTTGCGTACTCTAGCGTACCCTACCCTACCGTACTCTACCGTATCCTTCCGTACCTTACCGTACCGTCAGGTCACAAGGAGTCGAATCGGGAGCGCGACCATGGCGGCCATATTGAGGACCACAATCGGAAGCACACGCCCCGCAACCAGCAGCCACCGCCGGGCACCAATTCCTCCGTGATGGATGTACGATATCCATAGGTGTTACGGTAGCCTCGAAGTGTACGGAAGTTGTGATTAGTGTATCCTAAAAAGGTTACGATAGCTGCTATGAGTATCTGTCTAAGGCTTACTTATCCAAGAAGGTTACGGTAGCACAATCGCAGACTGACTAAATATTTTCCGCTCAGGATCTGGAAGAGATGGAGTGCTATCACGGGAACATACTCGAGGACGAAGTGAAGTACGGTGTAGATTACGGTAGCCAATCACTTATCGATTGCCCCTCAGGACGGTACTCAACAAGCACGGCGACTACATTCTGCGCATGGCCGTTGACAAGGACGGAAAAGGGGTACGGTAGCGAACGATCGATTACGGTAGCTATCGATTGATTACGGTGGCCGATCGATCGATATTGATCGATTACGGTACCCAATCAATCGATATTCAGATCATGGTAACGATCATCTGGAACGAGGAGACGGTGAACATACCGGTGCGGGCGAAAAATTTCGAAACGGAGGTACGGTAGGCTACGGCAGGTTACTGTATCGATTGATTATTGCAGGGTGGCAAGGAGTATCTCTACACGTTGGACAGCAAAACACGCTGCCCCACCATCAAGGACCTCATACGGTAAGGAGCGAGTACGGTAGCGCTTGATCTTTGATCTTTGAACTTTGGTAATCTATGCTCACTTCAGGAAGCACACGATGATGTCCATTCCGGTGATGCGCAACAAGATGGAGGTCAGGGAGAGGCGGGAGAGATCAAAGATCAAAGATCAAAGTTCAGATCTGGCTGCTGAACCCGATCGCCAAGCAGAGCTGGGAGCTGCGGCCGGAGAACGTGGAGCTTATCAAGAAGCTGGGCGAGGGCGCCTTTGGAGGTGAGACTCCGAAGAACTCTCAGGATACGCCCACCTGAGTTGGTCTGTCAGGGTGAAGAATCCCTCACTTCATATCACGCACAGTCTCACCGGTCAGTGAGACGAGAGAGTGCGAGGAAGGAAGGGACGAATTTTTCACCCCCTTTTTCACCCCCGAATTTTTCGTTTCGTCGTTGATCTCTCTACTTTCAAGCAGCGATCATGCGCATTAAAGATACACTGAACACTGTAGAGATCAAAGATCATGATACCGTCTCGGAGCTCAAAGATCAAAGCTCATGTTACCGTCGGGGCTTGAAGATCAAAGATCAATCGAACCCCATCGTCAGAGGTCTACTCGGGCAAGCTGCGTCTGCCGCTCAAGAAGTTCTGCAACGTGGCCGTCAAAGTGGTGAGAGCTACCGTATCCCCCAGTGACAACAGTCAGTTATCGATCGGCAATTACCGTATCCCAGCTACCTTATCCCAGCTACCGTATCCTGTGACCCGAAAAATAATCAATTATCAATCGGCAATTGGCTATTGGCTACCGTCTCCCAGGATAAGGTAATCAATCGATAACTCATGTTTGTGCAGATCAAACGCTCGGCCAACACGGAGGCGGCAACGATGGAGCTGCAGAAGGAGGTGAGACTGATATGTGATCTTTGATCTTTGATCTTTAAGTTTTGGTCTTTGATCTTTGATCTCTGCAGGCGGCGATCATGCGCAAGCTGAAGCACGTCAACATCGTGCGCTTCTTCGGAATGGTGAGGAGGAGGATGATCTTTGATCTCTGATCTCTAATCTTTGATTTCTCGCTCAGGTCGTCAAAAAGGACACGATCATGGTAGTGATGGAGTTGATCAATGGCGGCGGCCTGGACAAGTACCTCAAGAAGTTTCCCGAGGTGAGTGGAGAGATCAAAGATCAATCTTGGTTGAACTTTGATCTTTTGCAGACGTCTCCTGAGGAGCGAACCGGCTTTGCCGTTCACATTGCCGCTGGACTGGCCTACCTACACGGACAGGGAGTGATGCATCGGTGAGGGAGATCAAAGATCAAAGGTCCTTTCAATCTATCTCTTGATTACAGCGACGTCGCCTGCCGCAACTGCCTCCTCGACATGTACCGCAAGGTGGCCAAGGTATAAACAAAAACAACAACAACAACAATATCAAAACAACACTGCTCAGGTGTCCGACTTTGGCCTCGCGCGCACCGGCGCCCAGCACAAGCTGCGTCCTGAGGAGCGCATTCCGATCAGATGGTAGGGGTTGAGAGATTGATGTTTGATCTTTGATCTCTGATTTTTGCAGGACCGCTCCCGAGGTCGTCAAGACGTACATCTATACGCAGAAGGCGGACATTTACGCCTATGCAATACTCGTATATGAGGTATATTGTGGTTTGATCTTTGAACTTTGATTTTTGATCTCTGATCTTTGATCAGATCTTCTCGAACGCGGCGCTGCCCTTCGACGGCTACACGAACGCGCAGATTAAGGATCAGATACATGTAAGTTTGAATGCGCAATACGGGGACACCGTTAGTGTCGAAAACGACTGATCGCGCGAATGTGACAAGTCGCGAATGATTTTGAAACGGCACGCCCCTTGAAATGAAGGTTAATTCTCCTTCGAAATGACTATACGGCACGCCGTTTATAGTACATCTACTCGTGAAACATATCTCATAATTGTTCACATTCACTCATTTCTCCATTCCCCTTCCTCTCAATCCACGGGAAGAATGAAGCGGCGCATCGTTTCTCTTCGAAAACTACACGTCGTTTCAACTCATTAGTGACCAATCGTTCTCAAACTACTGGTCTGAGCCGACGTGTCGTTTAGAAATGGAAACGACACACCGATCATTTTCGACACTCTAAGTCACCGTCTCTTCATTTCACACACTCTGCCTTTCTGACCTGTGAGAGAGCACGAAAAATGAAGAGACGACGAGCTCCAAAAACTGTAGTCATACTGTAGGAGCCGGAAGACCTTGCCTCAGATCGATAAATAAGCAGCATTACTATCTATGATACGAGATTTCTTTTGCAGACTAACACGTTTCGTCCCAAGTTCCCCGAGAACACGCCGCAGAAAGTGATCGAGGTACGGTATGGAGTCTTGTGTTCGAAATACGGGTCGCCGTCTCTTCATTTCTCACCGGCCAGAGAGACGAGAGAGTGTGTGATCTGAAGAGATTATTAAGTACCCGTATTTCGAACTCTAATTGAGTCCAATCGATGAACACTACCGTATCTGGTCAGTCGATAATCGCTGGCCTACCGTACCCGCAGGTGATCTCGATGTGCTGGCACGGCGATCCGGCCCAGCGGCCCCCTCTCATCGACGTTTGCCGCGTCCTCTCCGGACTGGCTCCAAGGTAATTAACTTAATTGAATAAAGTTAATTAATTTAAAATATGAATGAAATTATTCAAAGGTGTGAGGACGAACCGGAACGAGCCAACAAGAAGGAGGAAGGCAACAAGGGCACATCGAGAGAGAAGCGTGAGTGGATCTTTGGTCTTTGATCTCTGACTACCCCCCTCCGGGGGCTAGTACTCAGGAGGCCCCTGCCGATTTTCAACTCCCCTCACTCTCTCGCTAATCCAATCAATGCGCCCGAAAACGTGAACACGAAAATATCAATACGCGTCTAGATATATGTGATCGTTGATCTTTGATTTCAGTGTCAAAGGCGAAAGTGAAGCGGTCGAATCGCTCGAAGGAGCGCAACCCGAGGGGCGGAGGAGGAAAGTCAAGGGAGATGCTGAAGAGTGTCAAGAGCGGCGTGAGTGGTGTAGGATATTGTAGGGCAGGGTGATCATGAGATGATTATGAGATATGAAACCGGGAACCTACAGTAGTTGGTTAGAGTGGGATACTGTACATCAGGATCTGGATACTGGATACGGTAGCCATAATCGATTGATTGCAGCGCACGAAGCGTGAGGGCCGCGAGGGAAAGTCACGCGAGCGGACGGACTAGAGCGCGCCGCGGGCGGGCGATTACGGTGGGTTACGGTAACTTTGGATTACTGTAGATTACGATGACAACCAAACGATAATTGCAGATTCTATCGTGGATTCGACCTTCGCAACCGCCTCCCCCCCCCCCCCCCCCCCCCCCGCCCAGTCGTCACTCTTGATTACAGTATCATTAATTACCACTGACTGATAAAGAAAGGGTCTCAGAAATTGCGTGTACCCAATGCATCATATGAAAAGTTGAACACGAAACGGGAGAATGTTAATGCTTATCACAGTATTTTATCAATGGCTGAAGAACCGTGGGACTCAATGAAGTACTCATTAATTTGTTTTCAATATCAAATAGTTAGATTATAATAGTTAAACGTGTGATGCCTGATTGGTTCGAATTTCATTCACTCACATAACTACGGCCAAACGCAATCTTCTTGAGATTTTTAAATTTGATATCGTTGCACTCTTCATCAGTGCCACTCTTGCAGAAACTGATATGATTTTCTTCTACTTTTGTCCATAGATTGTCTTTGAAATTGAACAATACTTCGGGAAAATCTGTTTTTGAATATAGTAGACTCTGTAATAAAATTTTCCCACTTTCCCACAACCTTTCTCACTTACTGCATCTCGTTTGACCGATTCTACTACAATTTTTTTCTTAATTTTATCATTTCGCAAATCGAGACTTGATTTAGTGCGATGCACTGTTACGCCAAAGCAAGTTTTCAGAAATTCATCCACGATTAGACCAGGTAAAAAGATTTTGAAATTTTCCAGTTTGCAGTCGCCTTTGAGGATTGTCTAGAGTTCGAGTTTCTTTCAGCAAAAATATATTATAAAAACAAACATTTCGAATGATGAACAGGTCCATTGCTTCTAGTTTTGTGCAGGTGCGGCCGATATAAATCTGTCGCATTTTTTGCGCCATTACGAGTAGATGGGAGAAGTCGGGAAAATAAAGAGTAAATTGAGGTCTCTGAATAATTTTGCTTAATTTATATTTCATAAAATATAATCAGATCCCACGTTCTATAATATATTCAAAATAAGTAACCAAATTTACCGTCTTCATAAAAAAATGGTCAGCGTTAAATTGGAAGACCGCATCCACAACCCTGTGTACTGTCTAAATTACAACAATTTAGCTGATTTCAGAGCGATTACTCATTGCATTCGTCAATCAATCAAAAAATCAAAGCCTCACCATACTGGCGTCTTTCACATCTAGCTCGAATCTCCGAACGGCCGTGTTTTGAGCCCAACGTCGGAGACGTTTGTCCAGACCGGCGATTTCATAGGTCGCAGTTCGAGCAGACTCGGTGTTTCGTACGCGATTTTCAAATATGCTCTGTGAGTCGTAGAGCTCTCGTTTTCCAAGCATCGGATACTGTGATACTCTCATGTAGTAGTAATCTCTCGAAATTATCTGCGAATAAAATACAAACTCAAGATTTTTTTTCTAAAAAGGCCCAACCTCCAGGCACATTTTATCGATTTCGTTCGGAACAGTGGCAAGAAACTGATCCAGGCGCTTGTTTAGAGCAAGCCTAATTCGAGCACGAAAATCGAGCTTTGTAACTATTCTGAGTAGCAGTTCATTGGGAAGATCCGACAACGAGACCTGACATGGATTGACAACTTTCAGTTTGACATTGCGAATACCTTTTTCGGTTCCGTAGCTGCGACTGGAGAATGCTTTCTTTTTAGATTCGTGCTCATTATCGTAAGGTTTTTTTCTATTACTGACCACCTAGAAAAATCGGATCGGAAGAATGACAACTTATAAAACTTGAACGAAAGATATACAGAATTTAACGTGTGGTTGACCATTAACATCATCGATCAATACTGCTTTATTTTTTTAGTCTCCTATGTTTGTTCATGAGCGTTGCCAGGAGGATTATTTATATATGTTTTCTCACTATATTGTCTGTGGTACGAAACACGCGTTTGTCCGGACATGACCCTGAGGATCTGAAGCCACGCAGTACGCAGTATATTACCTTCGAAGTCGCATATTTATTTATGTATTCACATGAAATGGAAAAATATAAGTGTACATGCATGAATTAAAAAGAAGGATTTACATAATCAGAATAGCTGAGGTTGTCATTTTAATACATAAAAATGAATTATATGTACTTTAAATGGGTGCCTATGAAACATCTACATCTATTACAAGCAGCTTCTTTGTGATGAACGAATTAGCATTCCAAGCCGTAGCAAGTACGTTGAATAGATATTCTTCGCATTACTTGTGATAATCATGATTTAGCTTGATTTCGTGAAGTGAATTAAGCAGCTCCTCCTTCTCTTCAGCTTCAATCTTCTCGAAACTGATAACGTTTCTGTCCACTTCCGTTCGAAGATCACCATCGAAATTAATCATCGTGACGGGAAATGTCGAGTTGTATGAGTAGAACTGGAATAACTTGTTTTGAAAATCACAAATTTGCTAAAGCTGGTTTACTGGATATTATTGCTAAATTGAGAAAATGAAAATTCTCTGATAATATGTTTGCGGTGTATAGTGCTGATAATGGCTGAAATTTTACCTTGATAGGATTCTGCGCGTGTGGTCGGAAGCGATACTCGATCGTTCCAAGGGAATGATCTCGCAGTACGTTGACGTGGAAACAGGCCGTGATGAAAGCTTGCGCCACCCCATCTTCGAATAGCGCAGTGAATGACTCGAGTTTGCATTCGCCTTCGGCAATTGTCTGAAATGCCATAACGTATTTTTCCCGAGAAACTACTTCTTTGATTAAAGGGGATTTAACTGTTCTTGGCCATATTCCATGAGCAGCTCTAGAATGCGCGAGAAAGTTACCTTTCTAAGAATGCTCAGATCAAGTGCATCGATTTCTGAGCAAATGTGTTGCCTGATGGAGACTTCTTTGATGATTGCCGACATCATCAGAAGCGTCGAAAAATCGAGCTGCGGTAGGTTGGCATCCTGAAGAAAGTTCGTTCTAATTACGTTTTTAAGTCACAAGTGCCATGCTTTTTTTAATGCGCTTACCGATCGGTAGTCCGCTGTCGAATATGGGAAATTTGGATATTCCCCAGGATCCACTATTTCCTGAAAACCAACTTTTGTAAAAAAAAATGGAATATGAGTAGGGGCCACAAGCCCCGCCCACTTTCGTCTGACATGATTTTGCCTAAAAACGAGAATCAAATCCGCAAGCTTCATTCTAAACCAAATCCTTCATTCTAAAGTGCGCTGGATAGCTACTGGCATTCGCAATCGATTGAGCACTGCCCAAAATGTGCACATCTTCATTGAGTAGGTCAAAAATGAACTTTAACGATGGGAATAGGTCGTTTTTACGGGTTGCAGTGTGAATATTTTGTTTGGGCATAGTTTTTCTGACGAATACGAATATTTTAGGAATTTTAGAGAAAAAAATAGAATTTTATCATGCTTCAAAAGCTTGCGGATTTGTTTTAAAGATTTCAGTACGCGCGTATTTTTTCGATTCCGATTAGCGCTAAACACAGTGTGAACGTGCGCGGGGTTAGTCAAATGAGAGGAGAGAGTCGAGAGGGGACCCCCTTCCCATCTCCCTCCGCCTCGCCTCTCCCTGTTGTTTCTAACCCGTCGTGACTAGCGCACGCTCTGCCCGGTTAAGAGGGAATTTCTCCCTTGATTTGTCTCTCACGACATGGCGAAGCTCTTGCCTCCGAATATTGGGAATGAGTTGGAAATAGGCTCCGCCCCCTTTTCCTCTCGCCTCGCCTTTTCCCCCTCCACAACAGTGCGTGTCGCGTGTACTTTTCGGGCTGTAGCGCAGCTCGGAGACGAGATATCGACAAACGGCCAAAAGTATGATGTTATTGGGACCATGAGGGACAGTTTCCACCCGGTTTTGACTGGATATTGATAATTCGGCAATCTGAGTTGTGGCCCCTAAATATGAGAAAGGCCAAACCGTTCGCCGAGAATGCTCTTCCCATGCAAATCGTCGACCGCATCTCGATAACTGTCGAATTCAATGTAAGCGAAACCACTTTTGAGCGAAATGTCATTGATTGTGCCATAGCCGCGGAAGAAATCCTCGATGTCGAGTCGGTGGGTAGCCAAGGGAATTCGACCAAGGAATACCCTTGTTTTGCCCATCTCTAAAAATGTTCCTGATAAAAATGGAAAAGGTATAATAGTGAAAACAGTAAATGAAATAAGGGCAAATAAAGATGAAGTAATTCCCGACGTATTATCCATTTTAAAAAAGCAACAGGACGCATAAACGATAATATTAGGGAGATTTTTCCTAAGACCCCCGTGGTGACGCTTGACATTTTCAAATACTTCACACTTTTGAGAAATCAAATCAGACGCCACACTCAAAGACGGGATCACATAGCAATTTGGAGGCGTAAGAACTGCGTAATAAAAAATATAGGATGTGTTCCGACGAATTCATAAATGTTGAAAGCTTTATCGTCATGAGATCATTGACTATAACTATGATCGATTGTTTAACGACGAGTTCCATCCTCGAAGAAGATTCCTCCATCGAGAGCGCAATACTTGGGACAGATTCCCTTCTCTCCTGATCCTCCACTGTTTCCATCCTGACCAGCCTCACCAGGCTGTCCGTCGTTTCCAGGTGCTCCAGACTGTCCGGGCTGTCCAGGGGCTCCATCGTTACCGGGTGCTCCGTCGTTTCCGGGAGCTCCAGCGGGTCCCTGAGGTCCCTGAGGTCCGGGTGCTCCAGGCTGTCCATCAGGACCGGGGATGGGACGTCCAGACTCGGATGACTTTCCGGGTGCTCCGGGTCTTCCATCGTTTCCGGGCCTTCCGGCGTTGCCATTGTTTCCGCGAGCTCCATTCTCTCCGGGATGTCCATCGGATCCCTTGGGTCCGGGTGATCCGGGTCTGCCATCGTTTCCAGCGGGTCCGGGGGCTCCGGGAGCTCCGGGGCGTCCGGCGGGGCAAGGTTGGCAGGGAGGAGGAGTCATGGGCTCGCAAGGAGTGCTAGGAGGACGTCCGGGGTTTCCGGGCTGGCCGGGAGCTCCGGGGTGTCCGGGGGTACCTGCACGACCGGGGGTTCCAGCAGGTCCAGCGGGGCCGGGGAGACAGCATCCATTGCACTGAGCATCTTCCCAGTAGGCCTGACGGGCGGTTCTGTTGTGAGAAGGAAGAGCCTTCATGGCGAAGACATCAGACCAAACTCCCTTGGCGTGCGACTGAAATGAATGAGATTAGACAGGGGTACGGTAGTTCGGACGGACGGATACTGTAGTTTGGGATGTCAGATGGAGGGATACGGTAGCTCGGTAGGTCATTGACTTGCCTTGCAAGCGTGGAGCTCATGGATGGTGGATCTCCTCAGTTGGGCGGCACTGCTGTACAGCATGGGAAGGGTTACAGCGATCGAGATTACTGCGACGGCCTGAAATAATTAACAATTGATTGTTTTGAGGTCTACTAATTTATGCAGTGCTAGATAATTTGAAGGGGGTGATTTCAAAAATGAGAAAGTGAAAGTGTCTCACCGAGAAAGTAACAGCTCCATAGCCAACCACTTTGTACGCCTTAACCTTGGATGCTGAATCGGAGTCCATGACTGACCTTTCTGATCGAGGGAGAGTGCACCCTTATATAGTAGTGATGCCGAGTAAGAACCGATGTAACGCACTCTCTATCTCTCCTTTTTTGGGTTTCTCCCGATAACGAATTCGATCCATCTCGCCCGTTCATTACGAACTCGATAGGAGCGCTTTCTGTCATTGGTAATAGCGCGCAAATCGGGGAGAGGTTATTCCCCACGGCTATTCCGCGCGATGATAGCATGTGCTTGTGTGTAACACCGTTCGAGTTTGTTTCTGTTCCTTTGTCTCTCGAGTTCCCTTCCCTCTCGCTCGACCCATTTGTGACCACTGCGATCCTTTGGGCACTCATTTCTATGTCATTTTTGTGGATTTAATTTATGAATGACATGGAAAATATATCATGGAATGCATTTTATGAAAGAATATATTATTAGACGAAGATGCTGAAATAAAAAGTATTAGAATGTATTTTGTGTTGAGAGATAATGTATGATATTATAGTTGCATGTCGTTTTATTTCTCGGCAGTCTGATCTATCACGATTTCGAACAGTTCCGACATGATCTTTGCTTGTTCATCGCCAATCATCCTTTTGAAGCTGATTCGATAATCACCAATTTTCATTTTCAGATTTCCACTGAATCAGTCTCGGGGGCCATTTTCGGTACATTTGTGGGCCGGAACTTCTCGAGTACAGCTGAAACAATGAAGATTTGGTATTTATCGCACACTTAATTCGCTTAATTCTCTGTTCGCAGAGTTTCCCCCATAAATATTGAACTAAAAAATCGTATATCAGAACGTACTTTAACCGGATGCAACGATAGTGGACTCCTGTACGAAACGGTATTGTAGCGAGTCTCGTCATCTTTCATGGTTACTTTGAATGCAGACTTCAGAAATTCTGCGGGAACTCCGTCTTTGAGCATAATCGAAAAGGATTCAAGCTTGCAATCGTCATTTAATATTGCCTGAAATTAGCAGTTTTCGTGTGAAACGAAGAGAAAGATCTAACAATAAGTTTGTAATACCTTCCATAAAATGCACAAATCCATTCCTTGAATTGAAGTACAGGTGAAATCGATTGATACTTCGATTGATACTCTTATATTTGCTGCCATTACAAGCAAAGTCGTAAAATCAAGCTCAGGGAAGAATACGGTATATTGAGTCTTAAATGCAAAGCTTTATTGTAGGTATTACGTTTAATGAATGTAATTCTGTAAGCTGTCCAAGAAAAAAAACTCGCCTCATTCTTAATCACCAGCTTATTGGCGTTGAATTAACAAAGAGAGAATAGCGTGGTCGCAATATTCTACAAAAGTAGAGATATATATTTATATGTCATTTCGATCAACTACAAACTTGTAAGAAAAAGTGGCATAATGTGAAAGGAACCGACCTCTTCATCTGTCGCATATTCGATTATTTCGATATCGCGAACATTCACTGCGTCAGACCATCGAGCAAGAGCCTGTGATTTGTAATCAATCTCCACAAGATCATTCTTATTGAACATAGTCGTCCTCGAGTTCAGAATGAGACTGTAGTAGGTGGGATGAATCTGCAAAGTTGGATATTGTTCGTGACAATCAAATATGTGTGCATACTTCGAGCCGAATTGTTTCCAGCAAAGAGTGAAGCCGCAGTTCCGTTCTTTTATCCAGCCGCAATTTGAACCCAAACGGGCCAATATTTGCAGAGTCGAAAATTTTGATTAGCATATCATCCGGTAGGTTGAAAAAAGTCATCGGAATCGAGGGAAGTGGCTTCTAAATTAGAGTGCAATCAGTGAGGCGCATAAAAATCTCCTATCTAACCTTTTCCGGCGCAACATTGTTCGGTTCTTTATCTACTTTACTAGCCAACACCTTAGGTTTATTGGATGAATTCTTGTTTCCCATGACGCTCCTGATAAAGAAATTAGATCTGAATAAAAAATGAAAACAAATAAGGTGTCTTGGCGTAGATTACGATTACGTAATTAACGAGACAATATTCTTTTTATGGATTTACTCTAATTATGATTTGAATATAGACGCCAGAAAATATCGAATCGTTGTTTCGGTCACCAGTCATGCGAGAATGCCCCGTGGCGTCGATTGTAAAGCGGGAAACATACATCATTTGAACCGGCCTGCATCAATCGATAATTTCTCGGTTATTTTACTTTTCGATTCGTTTGACTAATTTATTAACAGCGCTGTAAATATGTACTATTTCATTGCAATACTTTTCATAGTTTCGAAAACCCTTTTCTGGTACACATTCCATTGAACAAAGAAATAAGCAAAATAAATAAGGAAATCAACAAAGAAACAAAAGCAAGATCATTTCAATAAAATTATTAATGATTGAAAACATTCTGTTCAAGCAGCACAATGATTATTGAAGCATTCTATCTTTGGTAAACATGGTCCACTTTGATTTCACACAATTCTTTCATGAGTTCAAGCTTTTCTGCTTCCGTAATCCGTTGGAAGCTGATTCGGAGATCGTTAATTTCCGTTTTCAGATTTCCATCGAAGACAATTTGATTCAAAGTAACCTTTTCGTCTGGTCCAGAACTTCTTGTGTACATCTTAAACATCTCTTAATGTTGATAAAGTTCATGATTTAAATGCCGGAGAAACTTTTGAAACAGTGGAACTGACTTTAACAGGACGCATTGATAACGCACTCCTGTATGTTATGGTATTAAAATAGGACGGATTATCCTCAATGGTCACTTTGAATGCAGCCTTTAGAAATTTCCTTTCCACACCGTCTTTGACCAAGATCGAAAATGATTCCAGCTTGCATTCTCCGCCAATTAGTGACTGAAATAAAGAATATAGTTGCTTCCACAATCAATGCTATTTTACAGGTGTCATAAGATAACCAGGCCTGATGGTGTACACCGGTAAGATTAGAGTTTCTATGATAAAGAATTTTTGCATTACCTTCCAGAAAATGCACAAATCCATTGCTTCCAGAGATGAACAGGCGAAATTAATGGTGACTTCTCTGATATTTGCTGTCATTACGAGTAATGTTGTGAAATCGAGCTCCGAGAAATATGCCGGAACAGGAATCTGAAAAAAATCCGGTTATCTGAAAAATTTCAGGAAACTCACAAATTTCTTAAATTTCTGATCCCACTCCTTGTTGCAATATGTAAGTATAGAATCCTCATTCTGAATACTTTCGGTTTTGTATCCATAATAATGTAACTTTTAAAAAATATCGACACTCACTTCATTGTTAAAAATCAGATGATCAGCGTTGAATTGGCAGAGAAAAAGCATAGCAGCTGCAATGTTCTATAAAAAAAATTTAAAAATAAATTTCAAGTACATTTTTAGAACACTTTAATGTTTAATGTGCGTATGAAATTGATGTGACCTATGGGATATTCGGCTGAGTATGAACCATTGACCTCATCATGCTTATAATATTCAGCAACTTCGATCTTTCGTACATTCGTAGTGCCTGACCATCGATTAAGCGCTTGCGATAGGTGAAATACATCTTCGAGCGCGAATTTATTGAATCGGATTGTCCACGAATTCAGAGTGAGGTAATAAGCAACGGGATGAATCTGAATCGTCGTGCTTATCCAGCGCGCAATCAAATCAAAAATGCGCCTTGCCTCAAGTCGAATGGTCTTCAGTAATGACTGAATCCGTAGTTCCGTTTTTTTATCCAATCGCAGCGGCAATCCCAATGGTCCAAGATTTGCAGTCTCGAAGATGTTGGTGAGAATTTCGTCCGGTAGGTCGAAGAATTCAATCGGTATGGAAGGAAGTTCCTTCTAAATAAGTTTACAAATAGAGGATTAAATAATCTCTCACCATTTCGACGGCATCCTCAAGTTCTTCATTCCCCGCTTCGTTCTCAACTGGCACTACTTTCTTGGTCGAATGCTTATTTCCCATCACTTTCCTGGAATATGAAACCCTTGAAAATACTACTGAAAAGTCGCCTCAGTGAATGAAACAAACGCATACTTGACATCAATTAGCTTGTGAAAACGCTTTTCATTTAAATAAAGAGGACCGCCAGAGGGGTCAGTGAGGTGGTTCGATATTCCCTCCGTGGCCTTTACTGAACAGTGGGACGAAATCGCGGGTTTAAAAATTTCACAGAAAGGGTAGCGATTGAATACAATGTATCCCATACATTTCTCAAATAGATAAAAGATGTAGATAGAGTGAAGGTCATGCTCGATTTCGTCCGATCGAATGAACCTGAACAAACGGAACACAAATTCGGAATACGTCAGTCAGTCCCTCTCGATTTCGCATTGTCTTTCCTTATTTATCAAGAAAAGATAGTTCAGGTTGAAGAAGCATGTTTATTGAGAAAAGCGGGAATGTTTTGCATGGAATCCAGTATAAAAGAGTGGAAATTGGACGCAACATCACTTCATTCACTGGACTTTCCGTCCCGTCCAGTCATGCTCTCCCTTCTCATTCTTTTCCTACTCTCAACTCCAATCATTGGATCTCCTCTTGGAGATTACGAGAAGGAATTAAACAAGGAAGGACTTAATGTGGAGAATATTCATAAGGTTTGAGAATCGATTTGTTGATCGACCTATTCTGTTCTCTTTCAGCTCCTGAAAGAGGAATCGAAAGAGGTCGAGGAGGAATTCGGCAATGAGGAGACCAAGGCTGAGGTATGATCTACTTGTTTATAATTATTGATTAAATGCGTCTGCTGTAGATCGAGAAACTTCGTTCGCTCTACGCGTCTTCATGCCCCGTCAATGGAACTCTTCGTCCTGTCAAGACTGAGCTGGAAATCAACGGAGAATTGGCCAAGGATCTCTTCGAGGGAGACATCGTTCTCACTCCGTATGAGTAATTATCATAATTAGTATCTAATCAATCTAATTAAGTGAGCAATGGAAGGTCGCACTAGACAAGGATCCCGAGAATCCGATGCAGAGACGTCAGGTATACTGTAGTCTCGGGTACGGTAGGATTATCTATTGATCCAGGCCCTCTCTCAATCGATTCAACTCTGGCAACCGATGGGCGCGCCCGTGATTCCCTACACTTTCGAGCCCGGATTTCGTAAGTTTCGGGAATATTCGAAAATCGATAAATCGATATTTTAGCCGTTGATAAGAAGCAGATTATTCTGGATTCGCAGCGTTTCTGGGAGCAGAGAACTTGTGTGAGATTCCGTCCCGCGACTTCGGCTGATAGAGCTGTGTGAGTGATTAGTTATGGGACTTTGATCTGACTCTTCAGTCTATTCTAGCACCTAGTAGGTTTAAGCTATTATTTCGAAGGACCTAGTAGGTTTAAGCTACAATTTCGATAGCGACTTCAAAAGGAGTGTTGATTAGTCTTTCCACAATTGTCCATTTCTTCAGTGTCTCCTACAACCACAACTCTGCCGGATGTTCTTCTTCCGTTGGAATGAGTGGAACCAAGCAGACCATCAATCTCGCTCCCGGATGTTTCTCGGTTTGATCTTTGATCTTCGATCACCAATCACTCAATATTCTTCTAGGTAACCGTTGTTGCTCACGAACTATCGCACGCTTTTGGAACTCTCCACGTTCAATCGAGATCCGATCGTGACAAGTAAGACATTCTTTTGAGAATCCAAATCAATCTATTCTTTAGCTACATCATCGTCGATACTGCTAACATTCAGAAGGGAACCGAGCACAATTTCATGAGAGTGAGAGATCGATAATCTACAGTAATCCGATCATTCTTTGCAGGACCCTCCCTACTACGGTACCCTCTCGACGTACGGTATCCCCTACGAGATCGGATCGATGCAGCACTACTATGAGAAGGCGTAAGGGATTATGTCATCAGTTATTGATTAATAACTGTAATTCAGTTTCTCCATCGACACCAATCGTCCCACAATCTACACCAAACCGGCTTATTCTCAGTACCAATACTCGATGGAAGCTCCCCGTGCCACTTTCTATGACACACTACTCATCAATAAGATGTACAAATGCACTGGTAAGATTAATATTTTAAGGTCCCACCACGAATGTTTGGGCACGGAAACTTCAAATCATTCTTTCAGACAAGTGCCAGAATCGTCTTGCCTGCCAGAACAACGGAGTTCAGGATGGTGCCGATTGTAACAAGTGTTTCTGTCCCAGAGGATGGTCGGGACAACTCTGCGATAGGCGGGTACGGTATTAACCGTAACCACCGTAACCCAGATAATAATCAATACTTTCAGCCCGCCGATGCCCAGATCGTCAATCTTTCCGGATCGCAGAATCTTCGCGTTGAAATTGGCGATGGAGTCGATAGAGGATTCAGGGAGAAACTCTACATCATCCAGGTATTTTCTAGCCTAAAAATATGAATTCAGAAATTGAAAAAAAAATCTTCAGGCCCCTGCCGGCAAGAGAATCGAGGCTACAGTAACCAGAGTCGGAGAGTGAGTGTCCTTGCGAAAAAATAAATCGATAATCTCCTCCTTCAGCTACCAGTGGTCGATGTGCCGCTCGATCGGAATGGAAATCGTCGCTTCTAAGGATACTCGTGTGGCCGGATTCAGGTATACGGTAGCGATCAACAACTAATTAATCCCGTGGATATCTCAGGTTCTGCGCCAACTCTCGCATCAAGCCGATTGTGACCGATTCTAATACGATGCTCGTCTGGGTTTACGTCGATAACGCGTACAAATTCAATGCTGACATCTCGCTTAGAATCGGATAAGCTAAGTTTTGAGATCAGGGAGGATAAATAATTTATATTACGTTTTTGAGAAAAAAACACTAAAACACATATTGTTTGAACAATTATGAAGTGACCCTTGAATCAACACTCAGTATGGGATTTCTGCAATACAATTCGTTATTTTTTTGAACATTTAGACGAACAGTCTTCTAGCAAAACTGGTGATACCTAGATGTTGTGAGTTGCGAGCTTTGTACGTTCGATGAGAGTACACGTCGAGATCGCTCTTTTTCTACAACATTTGAGTTTAAACAATCTTAGTTTTCGAAATTGAAACACCAACCTGCTCGTACTGCTCGCAATAGATACTTTAAATAGACAGTCGCCTAAAACTCATTTCACGATTTCATAAATTCATAATTTTTGCCCAACTTGTACGGCCGGAAGACTCCACAGAGAGAACGTTAACATTAGCGTCCAGTTATTGAGATTCGCACCGGTAAAAATGAACGTGATAAAAGTGGCGAATGGAACAGTGAGAATAGCGAGTGGTACAAAACCCTGTAAATGGGACAAGTGGTAACGTGATTTATCGACCATAAAAACTATATTTACGATTCACAGTAAATTTAAAAAAAAACCTGGATCAACTGCATGCGAATAAATCCACGCTGCAATTCAACAGTTTTTATACTCATTTCCGTATTTACTCGAGCCAATTCGTGAACGATTCTGTATTTGATCTTTGATCTTTCCTCGTCTCGCTAGTTACCACCCACTTGAATACAGTGAAACCAAACGCGATGTAGGTAAGAAAGTAGGACGGCGCAATTCCATAGAATGCGAGTCCTACAGCGGTTCGGTTGCCCTGAATTTCAAAATATTTTATAGATTTCATTTCGAATACAATAAATCCTCACATTCGCCGGGTCCTCTTGCATGCCAATGCCGTAGACGACGTATTCCCCTTCGTCATCTGAATATAATTGGATGAAAAGAAACAATTTAGAAATAATTCAGAACAACGAATAGGTCGATTACCATCTAGCTTCTGCACTCTTCTCGCAATCTCACGAAGACGGTCCTCAATTGCTGGGTACGGCACGAAGAGCCAAAAGTAGGGCTGGAATTACTTTTGAATTTGATGTCGTAAATTTGAAAAAAAAATAGGAACTCACGGCTGAAAGTGCCATCGAGAACACCGTAAACATGTAGGCGATCATAATTTTTGCTGGGTTTGTCACAGATTTTCTGAATTTTTATTCGCATACTGTATTCCGAATAGCCCAAACCTGAATAGTACTAAGTATTGGACGATACACGGTGCTGTGATAAATTGCCAGAGCGAAAATACCATAAAGACAGCCACTGAGCAGACGAGATCTCTAAACATTTATCAAATACCTCTTTTTCCTTTTTCCTAGGTTGGCCTTCTTGCACCTAATTATTTTGCTAGTAAACGCTTTTGGAGTTTATTCTCGTAGTTTTTTGTGTACACATCTTGGTATGTGACAACAGTAAATGCGATTACATCAACCATTTAGGAGCATATTTTACTGGGCCGTAGACGATTGAAATGAAGTAACTGTCAGATAGAGCATGGGTCTCAAAAATATTATGTTTAATTATTTACAACACGTATCGCTTACCCAGAGTCCAGCAATGAGCAAGCCACAATTGAAGGCGCCTTGGGAAGCATTGATTGCGATGCAGAGCCTTCAATAGATCCAAATTATGCCAATTGCTAATTGTCAGAAAAATATGCCTATAGGATGTGACAGTGGTGGCTGATTTTTTGGCAAGAACTATGTAGAGAAGGAAGGCGCTAAGAGCGAGTCCGACTGTTCCTGAATAATGTCGATCTTGATTAAAGAAAACGTTATCAGCAGAAGTATCTGCGCTCTTTTCACCTTCTATGCCACAAATGAGAGTGCAGAGAATTCTCCAAATGCTGGCCATGGCGATATGAAGTATCAGATTCTAGAATATAAATTGTGAAAACGTGTTTGATACGTGAAAAAAAGAAACTCAGTTCTCGCGGAATCGACCTAGAAATAAAAGCACGTGTTTTGAAAATAAAATATATGTTATGACACTCTGTACTCAAGAACCGAAGCGGAACAATAAATCAAGACAGTATTCGTAATAACAGTTTTTACGAATGCATCTAGCATGCTTATTAGAGCTCGAGTATTATTCGTTTATTCCATCGGGAATACTTGCAAAGAAATACTTGCACATGCAATTTTATTGTGCACACAGCACATCTGGATACATCTATGGAAGAGTTCGAAATACGGGTCGCCGTCTCTTCATTTCACGCACTCTCTTACCGGTGAGAGAGGCGAGAGAGTGTGTGAAATAAAGAGACGGAGTCCCGAATTTTGAACTCTAGCCTCTACCACGTCAGAGGTTCTCTGATTGTGAGGTGGCGGATTCTTTGAGAAGAAGTTTGTAGAGAAGGAAGATGCACTGATGGGCATTTATATATTTCATGATAAGAAAAGTGTACGTTGAAATACATAATGTCACATGACCTGATTACTCATTTCCGACATTCCGCTAATAGCTCGTTTTACATGACCTAGCTAAAAAGCCATAGGTATTATTTGTTCGTGATTAGGAAAGAGTATACGTAGTATGGTTTAGCAACAAATGCCAGTAGAGCTATTTCCTAACCACCTTTGATATTTTGCTAGGACTTATTTTGCTGCAAGACGACTGATTGCACATTTTCCGCTAATACCTTTTTATATGATCTAGCTAAGTTCAAACGTGGGTAGGATATCACGCCTCTCACCTAAGAATCGACTCAGAATAAAAGAGATTTGTCAGCGAGTCAAATTTCGAGGTTGATATTTTGACAGTTTTGGGGTCCACCAAGCCCTACTAGACAACCTATGAACGGAATAGTTCTATAGCTCTACTGACATCTGTTGATTAACCAAACTATACATACACTTTTCTTTTTTCAAAGAAGGTACTTGCCAAAAGGGAAGCGCAGTATATTTATGCTGTAAATGTCAGTAGAGCTATTTCCCAACCACCTGTGATATTTTGCCTCAGGTCCTGATGAGTCATTGCGCATCTTCCGCTAACAGCTCTTTTTTTCCCGATCTAGCTAAAGAGCAAAAGCGTTAGGAAATAGCTCTACTGACATTTGTTGCTAGTCTAAACTACGTATACTTTTCTAATCATGTGCCAATAATGCATATGACTACTTATCTATGCTAAGAGCGATTCCGATGATACTCAAAAAATAAAAGATATCTGAGATGAGTTCAAATGTAGATTAACATTTATACTGTTTTTTCCTATCGTTTCAGTGCCAATAAAGAATAAAGTATAAATTTGTAAATTTTAAAGATGAATGAACATAAGTACATGATTTCGAGCATGTAAAACAAACAAAATTTTTAAATGTTAATATGTATTGTTAGCTCTCGTGTTTTCTATACACGCACCTGGCGTAGGTTTGCATGCTGTCTTTGCCTCTTATTTCCGATAGGCGTTAGAGAAAAAGACAAAAAAAAATATGTGAAAGAGGTACCTAATCCATACCTAAAGATCATGCAATGCTACTTCATTTTCTTCAGGTTCATGATGACTACAATAATGCACAGATGCTACGGTTAGAGCCAAATACAAGATTTATTCCGCTCAAATTTCATTTCTTAAAGGTGACACTCTTTCTATTTTCCAAGCAACTCCTCGGCGTTGATATATTCACTCGCCCGTCTGGCGGAGGTAATTAATCGCTATCCTTATTTCACAGAAACACACGACCACGCGTTATCGAGAGACCATTAGACTTCGAAATACGGGTCGCCGTATCTTCATTTCTCATGCTCTCTCGCCTCTCTGACCGGTGAGAGAGTGTGTGAAATGAAGAGACGGCGACCCGTATTTCGAACTTTCGAGACGATTACTTGTCCTTCCTGACACCCGCATAGGTGTGCTGCCACTCCAATCGACTCATGAATGGCCAGCGAGTGGAAACTCCTGTGCATGATAGTATGCGGAATGGAGGGTGAGTATTTTGTCCTATACTGGCTTGTTGGGTCGAGGCAGTGAGCATGAACAACAGGCAAATAGCGAGTGTTTACTTAGAAGCTTCAGGTATAATCGGGCTCCTTCTTAGCCTATTTCTCCTCTATGTCGTGGTTAAGAACAGAGCGGGAACAACGGTTGCTGCATACCGGTAATTTCAGCGATAAGATGGATTGAGAAATCGTATCTTCATTCGTTGAGAGATTGCGAGGAATGAGGGGACTAATTCTTCATTTATAATTGTCCTAACAGAGAGATGCTTCAGAATTTGCATCGCAGTCAATGCATCGCAGGGCGCATTCAACTGCATTCTGCTTATTGCCGGACTCTGGGTGAGTTTTTGATGCTACAAAATATATTTTTTCAATCTCGATGATGGAAAATACATTTATTTACAGACTCACGCACTATCTGATGGCTACTTTCTCGCAATCGTGTACGGGCCAGTGAAGTACGCACCAATGTGGTTGAGGTATTATTGCGATAAAAACTCAAAACATCGACACGCAATAACCGAAACAGACAAGTGTAATTGATATTTGGATCGGATCTATTACCGAATTTGAATGCAGAGACATTGTCACGTCTCTGGCGGTCTTCATGGTTTTTTCACTATGGCAATTCATCACTGCGCCTTGCATCGTCCAGTATTTGGTGCTGTTCAGGTTTTTTTGTACTTTATTTCCGATAAAAATGAGAAAAATCAGAAAATCGATGCCGAACGCTGCTCGAGTAGGCATTGCCTATCTATTCACAGCAATATCGATGGGAATGTCAGTTGTGAGTTCCATAATTCACTATTTTTTTCATTTCGATTGTTTCTCAGCCCTACTTCTGGATCTTCGTGCCGTATTCAGCGATTGTTGAGCAGCTTCGGACAATTGCGAGGAGGGTTCAGCTACTGACTGGTAAGTCT
Source organism: Pristionchus pacificus (assembly GCA_000180635.4). Lineage (NCBI taxonomy): Eukaryota > Metazoa > Nematoda > Chromadorea > Rhabditida > Neodiplogasteridae > Pristionchus > Pristionchus pacificus. Next base: position 30,046,883 of record CM026578.1, on the reverse strand, counting down.
TGGTTAGAGCATTTTTCGAAGAAAATATTTTTTTAGACGATGACACCTACGTTGTGTACGGAATCGGCATGCGAGAGGATCCAGCGAACGTGAGTAATTTGGATTTGGAAAAAAGGTTGACGATTCTCCAAATATAGGGTAATCGCACCGCCTTCGGCCTCGCATTCTATGGTATCGCCCCTTCTTACTCATTAACCTACGCTGTGTTCGGGTTCACTGTGCTCAAGTGAGTGCAGAATATGATTCAATTTTAATATGTTTTTAATTGTGATTTCATTCCATGCGCATTTCTCTTCAGAATTGTCCGATTGCTGGGACGAGTAAACACTGAATTGAGCATAAAAACGATCGAGTTGCAGCGGGGATTTGTAAAGATGCAAGTGATCCAGGTGAATGAAAACTGTTTCTGATTTAAAGGAGGAGTAACATGAATATTTTGGTGACAAATCAGTTAACTCCACATTGTAGCAATCTATAACCATATGAGCTTTCCGAAACTCCCGTGTTTCTACGACATCAATGAACCGAGTTATAGCGAGTTGGCCTAGTGCCAGAATTCCCCTGAGTCCAGGAAACGGCGGGGATTTTGAACTGAGGGTTTGACTGGGAAGAGAGTGCGCCTTGATCTACCATTGTCTCCCCTAGTATCTTCCCATCGATCGCACTTTTCCCTCTCGCAAACAAGGGACCGAAGAAGGGAATAGGTACTTTGGCAAAGAGCCAACGGCTAACTACTGTACTTGCACGTCCCGGGATTTCGTTGTGGGAGTTTCTGACATTCATTCCTGTTGCTCCTCCTTCACTAATGGAAAAAATAGCATTTATGTGAAGATGCTGTTTTATTAAAATAATGAATGAATTCTAGGGCTTCATTCCTCTCGTTATTCTCACCATTCCTTTCGCAACCTTCATCACGTTCATTTTTACTGGCGCTAATCTGGATAATTGGACATTGATGCTAACTTTCTCACAGTGGAGTCTGCCCGCGGTTCAGGTTTATTAAGAACAAACATTTCAAATTGATAAAATGATCAAAGTAATTTCAGGCCATTGTCTACCTGAAATATCTCGTTCGCGCGAGGCGTTCTGGTATGATGTTTTTCCTTCAATTTTTTCATTTCTTCATTTTAGAAAAAAAATTTTCAGAAGAGGAGCGCAATCATCGAATACTCTCTGCGATTCCGAACAGTTCAAATTGAACAAAAAAAATTTCACAGTTCAATTTGAAGAACAATAGCAAGATTTCACCACATTGATGATTCATCTTTTTCATTTGATGATTCATCTTTTTGTTCTGAGAGCCTTGCACCTGTCATGTGATAAATATATTTGCATTTTCATTTTTGAAGTCTCGTCTCAACAAAACGAGGATTCTCAGGATAGTCCGAAACAAAATTCGAGCATTTATTCAGGTATTCTGGCCGTAACCATGTCATTATTGCTGACAATGAGTATTCGTTCAGAGGTTACTCCTCCAAATCTTGCATTGTGGCACTGCTCTTCGGTTATCGAACACGTGCGAATAAAATAGAACTCCATGAATGCTAAATTCAGACGCGTTCTCAAATCATTTGTGGATGAGTTCGCACAACTACTTGGAAGCCAGGCCGTTGTTGAACCCAGGCCGTTGTTGAACTGACTGTGGTGGAATACTGCGAGCGGAAGGATTGGGTATGTGCAGGTTACTGCGTGCTGGATACAAGGAATTGACATATTGTAAGTGGAAGGGGCACAACATTAGGCGGTCACCATTTGTTACCGCTTAATATTACCTCACATATGAATGTAATGCCTTCTACAAAAATGATGAAGTTGTCAGCCTCCTGAGTACTCCGTTGGCATTACTATGCGTATTCCCGACAAGTGGTCAAATTTTTTTTGCGCTTCGTATTGCTGGACTTGTCAGCCCAATTTCAATCGATCTCAATCACAATGCTAGTGCCGCTAAATCCCAAAAGATCGATAAATTGCTTATTCGGAATAAACTATGCTTCATTGGGTCCGATAGTTTTCGAAGAAGCTCGACAAACTTCGAATTTAAAATTACAATTATCTCTCAAAAGACTGTGCCAACCTTCTTATGAAGGTAAGGACTTCGAACAATGTGCTTGATTAATGATCTAGCCTTGCAAGCAATTTCTCTGGCATTTCAGTCTCTTCCGACGCTAGGGAAACGTGTTTGGTTTCAAACTACGTATCATACCCGACGAATTGAAGAGAATTACATCTATGTGAGCGAAGACCACTCTGTGCAAGGTGAGAAATATTACATGGTAGCATTATTTAATATTTATTGCTTAAGTTTATGAGGAGAAATTCAAAATTATGCACTTGGCGATAGCATCTGACATGGGAATGGTCTCAACTCACATTCTCCGATCTTGATCAAAAGTTGAGGGTTTACTAAATAGAGCACGCTGATTTCAAATCTGCAATAAAATTCTGCAAAATATTTTTTTAAAAATTAATTATGAATTTTTAAAAATTAGCGTGTGATTTTCTGAAATGCGCTCGCGCGAGACTTGAGGAGTTCTGTCGAAGCCTTGACCATCAACAGCGGTGGCCGAGTGGATAAGAGGGTTGCCTAGGAAAGGGTAGGGCCAGGTTCGAATCCCAACCGATGCAATTCTTTTGCATTTATTTTGCTATGTTGTTTTACAAGTTCCTAGCATCGGAAAACCATTTTTTTCATATAAATGAAAACAGCTGTGGAACAACAATGAATGAAAACAATCACTACGTACAAAAAATTTTTTCGACTTTTTACCTCCATTCAATGAGCTCTCCTATACCAACATAGTCGAAGAAAAAAAAATGAAATTTATTTTTATAGGAATTTTTTTCTTGTGTTAATTCGGCCATATCACGCCTGTCACGAGAGAATCGAGCTAGAATGGATTTTTTTGGGATTTGAGCGAAATTCCTAAAATGAGTTAACATCAGTTTTATTCAGCTCTAGGCATCTCCTAACATTACCCAAAGTCCCATTGTGCAGAATTCATTTTGGAGCTCCCTACACCGGGTTGGTATCCTGGATCCCCAACTTTAACCGTTAATATCTCCGTTCTAGTGCATTTTTGCGATAAATTGTTCTAAGATTAACCCCAGCTAATTTTTGATGCTCTTTTGATCTGTCCCGGTTAGAAGTCATGAGAGTGCCGCTGGGCGGTGGTACACTCCATGAGGCATAACTCAAAAATGGCCGATTCGAGGGAGCCCAGTTAAAACTATGTTGTACATCTCGTCAAGATCTTTCGAATGAGTGGCTTACAGAAAATATAAAGTAATGGAGACGTATCGTTCATTCCCTTGAAAGTTTCCCGATCATTTGAAGTCTTTTTTACTCCATCATTCCACACCGACACCGCGCACTTCTGCGAGCGCGGAATGGAATGAGTCGTTCACTTTCACTTGATGGATGGAATGATGGAGTAAAAAAGACTTCAAATGATCGGGAAACTTTCAAGGGAATGAACGATACGTCTCCATTACTTTATATTTTCTGTAAGCCACTCATTCGAAAGATCTTGACGAGATGTACAACATAGTTTTAACTGGGCTCCCTCGAATCGGCCATTTTTGAGTTATGCCTCATGGAGTGTACCACCGCCCAGCGGCACTCTCATGACTTCTAACCGGGACAGATCAAAAGAGCATCAAAAATTAGCTGGGGTTAATCTTAGAACAATTTATCGCAAAAATGCACTAGAACGGAGATATTAACGGTTAAAGTTGGGGATCCAGGATACCAACCCGGTGTAGGGAGCTCCAAAATGAATTCTGCACAATGGGACTTTGGGTAATGTTAGGAGATGCCTAGAGCTGAATAAAACTGATGTTAACTCATTTTAGGAATTTCGCTCAAATCCCACAACCAGCTCGATTTTCTCGTGACAGGCGTGATATAGTATACGAAAAAATGGTTTTCCGATGCTAGGAACTTGTAAAACAACATAGCAAAATAAATGCAAAAGAATTGCATCGGTTGGGATTCGAACCTGGCCCTACCCTTTCCTAGGCAACCCTCTTATCCACTCGGCCACCGCTGTTGATGGTCAAGGCTTCGACAGAACTCCTCAAGTCTCGCGCGAGCGCATTTCAGAAAATCACACGCTAATTTTTAAAAATTCATAATTAATTTTAAAAAAATATTTTGCAGAATTTTATTGCAGATTTGAAATCAGCGTGCTCTATTTAGTAAACCCTCAACTTTTGATCAAGATCGGAGAATGTGAGTTGAGACCATTCCCATGTGAGCAAAAATAATGTCGACCAACAGCACGTTACCACAAATATTTCCCAAAATACTTGCCAACAGTATTTTTTTCGATAAAACAAATAATTTCAATCTGTTTAACCTGTTTTCGAGCAGAATCAAATTTGCCGAAGGAGAAACGCTTGGAAAATCAACTTCGTTCGTGTTGAAAATATGGGAGTTCAATCACACTGACACTTGCAAGCTAGGGACGGCGAGTTAGAGAAACAGAGAAAGCGTGCGTATTTCAGTAGGATCTCTTGCGATTCTGCCTCCCACGTCTCCTCTCGTTTCTTTTACACCGCTGTCCGCACGCTCTGCTTCTCGCCTGAAAGCGCACGCCTCAATTCATTAATGCGCCCCATATTTTAATGATCTCTCTCTCTCTTGAATCACCGTGCCCATTGAAATATATTTCTTGCTCTCCATCAATTGTATCGTTACTATTTTTAAATATATTGGAATATTCGCGGTGTTCTATCAGGTCAAAAAGTGATAACAACAACAACAAGAAGCGCTGACACTGAATCGAGCATCCCCCCCCCCTTCTTATCGATTTTTCGTTGTATTCTCCTACTTATCTTGGATTCACTCAACAGACAAATGCCCGACAACGTGCCTTCCAACACCCAAGAAGAATTGATTCTGTCCCCACTCGAAAGGCTGCCGCGCGATCTTCTGTGGAAGATCTTGAGAATAACTCCGGAATCTATTCTGGAACTGAGACTGGTAAGCAATTCTCTGCCATGACAAAATGTGACTATTCGGAAACTCTTTCAGGCATGCAAGGGACTTAAATCGTGCGTGGACGAACTCGCGTTGATGCGAGGAATAATGCAACTGGAAGGACCGCTGATCATCGGATCGCAGTATCGGCAACCACTTCGTGTGAGTTTTTTTTTATTTTACGATTGAGATGCCTCAATGGATATAAATTTCTTTGTCTTTTTTGATACTTTGTAGTTTTTGTACAGAGTTTAGTGCATTCCAGCACAAATCACCCGTGCACTCACTTGAAATCGTCATTAGTGTACAGAGGGCGATGGTGAAGCTCATAAAGCTTCGCATTTTTCTCTTCAATCCCCTGACCAACCAGGAATCTTTCGACTTTGAACAACATGTTGCAGTGAGAATTTTTATTATTACTTTTTCTCTATTTTTTAAATTACTTACTTTAAATTGGGAAACACCACAATACAGTCAACGCAGATCAATGTCAATGTGCAAATCGATGATCAACGGATGATCGATTGTCTAAGGGATGGATTAGGGAGACGGCTAGAGGAAGTGCATGTGCGATGTAGCGCCAAGCCCTCACTCGATGCGGTCAAAAATCTACTAGAAGTTGTAAATGTCGGACAATTGCGAGCGATGATAAGCACGGTTTCGGATGATGTCATGTAAGAATTGAAACTCTGGAAAATGAAATACGACTCATTTTTAGAAATTTCATGCAAAATGCCAAGGCGGATGAGCTTCATCTATCAATGAGCGAGGTTCTGACAAGAGAACCAGGTAAACACCAAAAGCTTGAAATCCGAAATATTACGAGTTTTCAGTCGATATCCTACTTGGATTTTCTTCACGCTTTCAGTCGCTTACTATCAAGCAACTGCCGGTCCCCGGAATGGCCCTAGTGGAGGAATATTTCTTCGGTTTACACGATTTCGAATGGGCACCAGTGATTTTGGATATGTTTTTGGGGAAGATGGACAGTCTTCGCATCATCAATTATTACGGATGGTTCTTGTCTAGTAGCTGTGCCGAATTGCTGATTGAGGTATCGAGAAACCGGAAGCTAAAAACCGCTGAAATGCTGAACGATAATTGACTTTGGATTATTAATTAATATTAAAACTGAATACTAAAAAAATCAATCGTTCAATTTCAGCATCTTCCAACACTCGGAAAGCAGGTACGCTTCGAATCTTCGTATAAACGAGGATCTAATGAAGAAGGCTACATGACGAATGAGTACTTTGTGCGAGGTAATATTTTTGAATAAAGAAAGCAAATTGAGATGGTTTTCAGTCGATGATGATACTTTGAAAATCACGCATACTTCACTACAGAACGAATAGAATATTTATGCAATGGAGATCACCTATCCATTCTCTGTTTAATATTGGGATAAACATTTTTTCATACGGCGTTTGAATTATGCTCATAACAACGATCACAAATGAATCTCAGATTCGAATTGCAAATCCAACGGTGTTTCTTCTGGCATTCCTCGTTTTCTTTTGATTGAGTGCTAATATAATGCTTAATCTCGCCTAATCTTCACATATTTCGAAGTGTTAACTGCATCTCTCATAACTCTACATCTCCAACTTCACCATGGAGCCTACACAGCGTTCCGCCGAGTCCGACCCGGATCAGCAACCAAAACGATCAAAGTTATTTTCTGAGGATACCGTTCCCTCAACAACCTTTTCTCGTTTTGAACTGCTTCCTCGCGATCTCATGTGGAAAATGATCGAAGAGACACCGGAATCTGTTTTGTCTCTGCGACAAGTGAGTTGAATGTACACTTTCACGATCAGTTATTGTTAACTATTAATCAAAGTTCTTGAGAGACTATCGCGTGCTTATCTTAAGATTAAACTAAAAAAAACATTTCAGGCGTCTAAGAAAGCGAAGGCTTCCGTTGATGAATTTGCGATGCTGCGGTCCACAATTCCTATGGTCAAGGAAATTTCAGTGTTCAGAGAATGTAGACAGCCCGACTTGGTGTGTGCTTTCGCTTATGGCTGGCCACCACTGAGGCAAATCATACCCAATTGAAGAATAATGAAAGAGCCAAAAGCGGAGGCGACTGGAATTTTGCCGGAGCGAATTTTCGTTCTTTCATAGGGAACACCAAGGCTGTAAAATGTGATTGCCGCATAAATCTGGATTTTATATTTATGCATCTTCTAAATGCAATTTTTTTGCAGACCACGAAGGCGCGTTCTTGTCTACGCACCCAATTGAAAGTGCTCCCTCATACTACTAAATTGTTGAGATTACGGCTTCTTTTACGTAACCCGTCTGTTATTGCGGATCCGACGAAAAGTCAAGTTACGGGAAACGTAAGTTGAAAATAAAAGTTGAACCGAATCACAGATCATCTCTCAGAGCACTTTATTGATGTACAATATTTGGGAAGGTCAAACAGATATTGCTGATCTTCTTCGAGGGTCGATAGGTACACGGGTAGGAAGAGTGGCAGTTTATTGCTGTGCGAAAGGAGAGCTATGTATTGTATCAAAGTTAATCGAAGGAGTGAAAATACGAGGACTCCTTGTAGAGGCATACACAATCACAAATGACATTCGGTAAGTTTCAAAAGTTTTTTTGATGTTCTGATGGTCCATGCTGAAATTTAGCGATTTTCTACTCACACCGATTGATGCAGGATTTCTTTCCCTAAGCGTTACTGAATTGGTGATATCTGATCCAGGTAAAGAATTGTGGCAGCATTAAATAATGATAGTTTATATTTTAGTGATCATGTTAATTCTCTTATCGGCGAAATTTAAAACTATTCATGTGAAACAGAATGATAACAATTACATAATGAAGGAAAGGCGTTATTTCTTTGGAGTTCATTCCATAAACTGGACGTCTGTAATTCTTGAGATGTTTTCGGGAATGCTCGATGCTTTGATTATTGATAACAGCTCGTTCCCCCAGTATCTTAATAACGCCGATATAGATTTGTTGAGACAGGTATGTTCGCCAAACTAGCGTAGTACAATCATGTTTTCAGAAGCTTCCGGAGCTAGGTAAAGAAATATTATTCAAAGCATCATGTGCAACTTATCAGGATCGGCTTAATTACACGGTTAATGAGCACTACGTGAGAAGTAAGAACGAGAAATTATTAAACAATTTTATAATCAAATTTTGAACCTTTCGAAATATAAAAGATATTTCAGCTGGCAAACTTGCAAACTCGGGTTGCTTAGAAATAATTCATTCATCGATAGAATATTCAAAGATATTGCAGTATTTATAGTATTAATTGGACTAATAATTTTATATTTATAAATTTATTTGAATTCACAAATAAACAAATAAATCGAAATATCGTACGTTCCTTTTGAGCACCATTATGATCAGAAACAAGCGAAACATGCTTGCGCTATTATATATCAACCAATTGAATCATGCCATAATTGTTATGCATACGACGTATATTTGCGTGGAAAATTTTATTTCCTATTGTTCAACAAAGGCCGCTGTGGATTGCTGTGTCGATCGCTATTTCACGGCCACACTCATAAGTTGACAGGGTTGATTGAGAGAGATAAGCGAACCTCTCTATCAATCACGATTGTCTCTTCCTTTTGCGTGCTCTATCTTTTCTCTAGCCAGTGAGAGCATAGATAGACATTACCCACGCCATCCACAGCTATCATTGTCGATCACTTTCCCTAGTTACTTTAGAATGAAGAATTCGCCCCTTCATTCCTCGTACTCTCTCACTTGTCAGAGTGACGAGAGAACACGCTGAATGCAGAGACGAATTCTTCATCCTGACACCCTACCTATCACCGCAATACTTCGAAATAGAGGAACACGCAAAAACATGCGATGTTTATTTTGCGCAAAATTCTGCTGATGCTAGAGTGCTATTTTGGAATTGAGTAGGATATTTGTCGCCTTGTTTTAGCATGTACCTGTGCTTACATGCTGAAAGTGAAGCGAATCCACTTCCACATGCGATTTTGCAAGACGAGCCGCTTGACATTTAGTGTCAGAGCTTACCTCAGTGAGTGTTTACTCAGCGTTGCAATTTGTGAATGCAGTTGTTTCGCTTTTTCGCTCATGAAATTGGCACTTCTTAGTTTTCTTTAAAAACCCCCAATTCTGTGAAACTTTTGGCTGTTAAAATACTTCTAATAATTAATAAAACATATGCTTTGTTCACAAGTCCGTTATCCAAACAGTCTGTTCTACCATATTTCGCTTGATTCAATCAGTTCGTTACACCTCTTCCATTTCCCATTCCACACTGCCCATTTCGCTCAGTCTCTAGCAACAAGTGAGTGTTTGGATTGAAGATACCCCGTCACGTTTTGTGCACTACACTGCAATGAGAAAGAGAAGGTCGAGAGGTGTCCAGTAATCTCGGACGTTAACTGTAATAACTTTCTCTTTGTGTGTTTCGGGAAAGGTGGGAAAGGTCGATCGCACTTGCGAGTTTGTTGGAGCCGCGTGTCACGCTACCCATCTCATTTCACCTTTTCATTTATCATTCTTGGTCTAGAATAGGGTTGGCTACATTGCTCATATCTTAATTGCTAGTTGGAGAGTGATTGTTAGAATAGTTCTTCATCTGCTTCTACCTGATAATTTAGATTCGCGTGTTAGACGATCACGCTATAATCGTTGGTAGACGATTCGCTCCAACGAAACAGTACTCACAAGCTCACAAGTGCTTCCTTTTCCCTTTCCGCCTGTGAGCTGTGCTCGATAAGCGGGACAAAGTTACCTTGTCACAGATCAGATAGACAAGATAGCAGGCGAAATAGATAGACTGTGTTTTGCTATCTGTAAGAGAATATCTTGATATTTCTCCCATTATCAAAAGAAATAGACGTACATCACAGTTCCGCCTATTGCAATACAATATCACTGATCACGCCACTCTTTGTTGGTCGCGTTTTTTTCATATCGTCACATTTTATCCCTAAATTCTATCCAAAATTTTCCATGATATTCCAGAATAAATAGGGGCTGAGATGATTCGGTTACTTGCCCTACTCGCGTCAGCACTTTCTCTGATCTTCGCCAATAGTGTGCAAAAGGTGAGTTTATATTTATAATTATCGAATTTCGGACCTAAATTGCTTGTTTTAAGGTTCTCCTCATCTCCTTTGATGGCTTCAGACACGACTGCCTGAACGACACTTTCGTGAGTTTACCGATTATTTTTTCCTGTAACAATTGCTATAAAATGATAGAGAGTATGGAAAAACGAGAGAGTATGCGGGCACTTTCACACAAAATCAACACTCATTCACTGTATTTTAGGTACCGAACATCCATCGATGGGCGCGGAACAGCTCATGGTTTAAAAATGGAGTCGAATCACAGTGAGTTTCGAGTATTTTCGCATTTGAGGAAATTAATGAAAATTTTATATTGAGTTTCACTTTGTTGCCAAAATAAAAGCAATGTAATTGCATTGATTACATACTCTTGGACTGGGGTTTAAGATCACAATTTTCCACTATTATTAAAGACGAATCAGGACAAAAAGGTCGTTATATCACCTACATCTCACGTTGTCACTAATATTCTACTCAAAATTAATCTCCAGACGTATCACGATGACGGCTCCCAATCATCTCTCGATCGTCACTGGTCTGAGGGAGAGCGAGCACGGAATTGTGGGCAACTTCTTCTACGATGAGGAGAAGGAGCAAGTGTGAGTTGCTGATTTCTGAATATGTTTCAGAAGAGAGATGAATAAGAAGAGAAGCAGCTCGTGTAGTGATCTCGAGTTATCCTTTATATAAAAAATAATTCCATTTAACAATTCTTTACGATCGCTAAGGGAGAAAATTCATTGAGGATCTTGGTTTGAGCCAATTACTTTTGTAAGAATCCTGAACGCATTTTTCATCAGTTTTGACACATTATCTTTGGCTATTCACGAACTATCGGAATTCATTCCTTTTGCAGATTCGACCCATACAATGGCACGGGCCGTGCGGGCGTCGTAGAGGACTCGGAGACCGCGAAATGGTAACTCTCCGAGTTTTGCCATCTCATTTCGCCGCGACTCAGGCATTTTGAAATGAGTACCCGTTCGAACTCGGCATATGTTTCACGTTCCGCTCAAATCTAACAACCGTGAAAAGGGTCTCTCAGATGAACGAAAACGTTCGAATAAAAACAATTCAAACATTACAGGAATTTTTAATTCAGGTTCCGTGGTGACCCGATCTGGTGTGTCAACCAGCGACAGGGCGGACAGTCCGCTGTTTTCTACTGGCCCGTAGGCGATTTCGAAACGGCCAGAGCGGTTGGAGTTGAGGCGAGGTACTGTATTTTTCGAATCAGTCTATTTCCTGGACAAGATCATGGACAGCTATTGTCTCATCGCATACATTCCAGCGAGAACAATGCACTCTTAAGCAGTTGCACTCCCCTTTGTCTAGACAATCACGTGGTCCCCGCCTAGTTACAAGCGACTAACACGCAAGAATAACACTCTCGCTGACACACAAAGAACAGCGGCGAAGAAACCCGCGCTCCCTTCGCTATCACTGATTAGTCATCGAAAAAGGAATAGGGGAACAAAGCGAACGCGCTGTATGCAAATCGCAAGCGGTCCTGTGGCCTAATGGATAAGGCGTCGGTCTCCTAAACCGAAGACTGCAGGTTCGAGTCCTGCCAGGATCGAAATGTTTTGTCGCTTTTCAGTACTCTTATTGCAGACCGTGGAGGGAGATGGGCAATCTGGAGAAGTGGAAGAGGGATGTTGATGATATTTTGGATCTGATGGACAATGGCACGAATTTCGTGGCGTGGTAAGTATGACTGGCATGATGAAGAATTTTGTCTGTTCATATAGCGTGTTCGCTCATTTTGCACTGACCGGTGCGAGAAAACGATGAAGTAAAAGACGAATTTGTCTCCCGGACAACGGCACAAATTTTCGGTTATGTTTTTTGCGGTTATGTTTCAGTACTGTCGTGAAAAGGGGAAAGAATTGTCATCCATAGTGTTGGCGAATTGTGCTTTACAATAAAAATATTACAAAAATAAATCGAAAATCAGGTACATAGCCGAGCCGGACAGCACACTGCACAAGCGTGGCTTCTACTATGATGGGTCGTTCGCGAAGGTTCGTCTGCTTTCAAAAGAGAATTAGTACTTTCGCTGCTCAAATGGTTCTAAACAAAAAAAAATTGGATCTGATGGCAATCATGAGAAACATGGATTGTGATTGATAACTATAAAATTTTACTCTTTCAGGTAATGAGCGTGCTGGATGAGGTGTTTGGCTACCTGCAGGATCAATTGGATGTCCGAGGTAAGTGATAATCTAGTGGCAAAAATGATAGCCTTGACGGTAGAACGGTGTCAAAAAACCAATCTGCTAAGCGCATGCGCCGTATGCAATTTGTAATGGATAAGACGTCGGTCTCCTAAACAGCCGGTTGCTCATTCCAGTCCTGCTAGGATCGCAATGTTTTGCTACTTTTCAGAGCGCCGAAACGACACCAACGTCATTCTCACCGCTGACCACGGACACATTCAGGTATGATATTTTCACATTTTTTTCAATTTGATCTTTGATCTTTCGCAGATCGAGAAGGGCCAGATCATGTGCGTGAACCACGTGGTGCCGGGCGTGCAGGGCGTCGACTACCAGGTTTCTGACATTTCCTAATTCTGTTTCTTGTCGTAAATTCGACAGGAATGGCTTTTCTGCGATTTACCTCTGCCACACGATGGCTAATTTCCGGTCGGCGAGTACACGGTCTTCCCGCGGAACGAGACGTTTGCCGTGGAGGCGTATGAGGCCATAAAGGATGCGATTAGGACGAGGGGACTGAAGATGAACGTGTATTGGAGGGAGGTCAGCGTGTATTTTATCTAGGGTTTAGTTACTGCAATGTCTTGCTTCAATTAGTTTGAAGTGGAGCAGCAATCAGTTGTCGTAGGGCAAACAATTTTTTTATTACAATAAAAGTCATTATCTTCGACAAACTGATTGGTGCAGCACATGTGGATGACTTATTGACGATGAAACATAAACGAACGCCATTTTTGGTTGTTGCTAAACGTATAAACCAAATATGCTTCATAACTTTTTCAATTGTTTAGAAATTGGTTTCATTGTAATTTTTCATTCTTTTCCTCTCCAGAATATTATATTAAATACTCTCTCAGAGAACAACTCCTCATTTCCAGGACATCCCTTCCTCCTGGAACTACGTCTTTCCCAATCGCGTGGGCCGAATCTACATCGAACCGAGGGCGGGAGCGCATGTGGTGATGAAGTGCAAGTAGTGAGTCAGCCTCCCAGCTTTCAGATATTCTCAAACTAGTGCTGGAATATAAATTTCAAAAAAAAGGATGGCTTCCGCTTTCGTTATCACCTCAGTGTATTGATTGCCCTTCGCTAGGGAGAGGGACACTATTTCTACTTTACATGTAATTTAACATAAGCTACTTGGTGAATAAATGTTTTTTAAAATTTTAATCGTTCCATTCCAGCTACTCTGTCAACGACTCGGCCTCGTCCGCTCACGGTCATGACGCGACACTTCCCGACATGCACGCGCTGCTCGTGATGGACGGTCCGGCGTTCCAGAAAGGGGTTGAGGTTAGCTTTGGCAGAGCAGGAAAATGAAGAAACTCGGGTCTGAATAATAATGAGTTTTCTACTGATACACTCTATTTATCTTGTGAGCAAACTATGGAAATTCCGAATTCCCGAATATATTTTAAAAATAACATAGTCGAATTTCAGATCGAGGAAGTCCCGCAGAACATCGATCTCTATCCACTCATGGGCAGCATTCTAGGGCTGGAGGTGAGCAGAGATCAGAGATCAACCATATCCTCGGCACTTTTGTTTTATTGAGCATTCAACTGCTGATTATCGTAGTTAAATGAACTGATAAATTACTGATAACGATCATGGCTACTGATGCACGATTGATGATTTGATTGTGTTGATTATATATTCCAGATGCCACCTACCGCCGGAAAACTGGACCCAATCAGTCAGGCTCTCACGAATGATGCTGAGTTGTAGGAATTGAAATGACGCTAGATCTCGATATTGATTGCTTTTTCCAACGGGTACATGATAAAGTTTATTGTTCAGTGCCAATTCTGGAAAATATTCAAAATGATACACATGTGTATATCTACAACGCCCACTATCAGGGATTAGTCAAATTCGAGCATTGTTTCGCGAAAACAGCAGGAACACGGAAGCTTTGAATTCGTCTTCCCTCCTCGATGAGGGAGGCCTCACTTCTCGCCTCTCGCTCCATCATGAATGGTCGTCGTCGTTTCTAGCGCAGAATTAGCGAAGGAACGGAGGTATTTCAGTCGATGTTTGATCTTTGAGCTTTAGGCTATTGGTTTTGAGATGGTTGGAAACTGTCAGAACGCACCGCGGTAATTCATTTCTCGCTCTTTTGACGCAAACGCTCTACCGTTTTCTTGTTCCTTTCTTTTCGTGATTGTTTGATTGATGGATAGGCGAATGATAAGTGAATCGTCCCTATTATGGACACATCGTTCACTGTTTTTACTGCTCCGGAAGTAAAAGTGATCAGTGTTTTGCTTGTTTCGACTATTCAATCGTCCCCTAGAAATCTAGCGCAACATTCCAATACCATTCATCGCGCCTTCTCTATTTTCTCTCCAACAGTTTGGAATTGGGAAGAAACACCTCTCATTTCGCCATACCATCTTCCCCTTCCTCATCGCATCAGTCGAACTATTGACAAAGAAGCAGAGTACGGCCAACATAGTGTTTCGCGCAGAGAAAGAAGAGCGTGGTCCTGTGGCCTAATGGATAAGGCGTCGGTCTCCTAAACCGAAGATTGCAGGTTCGAGTCCTGCCAGGATCGAAATCTTTTGCCGACTTTTAGAATGCTCTTCTGACAGTTATTTGCGTGTTTTGCGCCCATTCAGCTGTGCAAATATTGACTTGGCTAGGGCATTCACGAGATTATCTTTTCCCTTTTCTCCTGGTCGTTATTGCGCATTACGTGTTTCAATACTCGCATCTCATTTTTATGAACATTCTGTGAACGTTACTAGCCGGATAGATGCAGAACCTCCTATGATCCTTCTCTTGAACCGGGAGTCTGGATCAGAGAAACTGGCTCGTCCGCTCTTCGAATCCCGATCGCGCAATCGTCCCCGCAATCCCCATGTCAACAGATAATTGACGTTCCCGATCTATCCTCGTTTCTCTCGATCCAAAGTGATCCCCCTATCTGTGGTCAAACATAATTCCCCCCCCTCACCTCTTGCGTGCCTCAATTATGCTCGAAACACTTCCTTTCTCGACACTTCCCTCTTTGAAAATAGCGGATTTAGTGCGTCATTGTGCCCGATTTGTGAATGTGCGGCGAAAATCAGATTCCAGATACAGATTGGTAACGTTCCACTCAATGGTTTTCCTGCATTTCTCATAGGTCAGTGCGATTGAGCGATTACGCGAAAAGTGGAGAGCAATTATGAGCGTCTATCACATAACATTCAATCTGACTCTCCGCACACTTACCTGTTCACAAATACTGTGCACTTTGACTTGGGCAAACTCGATGATTCTCGGCTGTGACTGGAGTGCGCAATACTGGTCGCTGTTTCTTCGTTTCACATGCTTTGCCACCGGTTAGAGAGTAGAGGTTAGAGAGTGCGAGAGAGTGTTTTTTAACGATTGCTTGATGTGAGCGAGGACTGTGACCAGATGCAAACAAAGAAGGATCGGTTATCGGGGCGGGTAAACAGCATGCATGGTTAACCTGTTCATGCTCATTTTCAAGAATTCTTCACTGATCTACTGGTGGTTCACTCCTCTGTGCGATGACCCTACCAGAGTAACGGCGGCCAGAGTCGTAAAATGATAGGAGAATTAGTTCACGACAAGAACACCCGGCCGTATTTCTGACCTTTTTCGCCGATCCATTCTGGTTTTCGGATTGTGAGTGGTGATCGCGCTCTCTCAATTACTCATAATCTCTCGTTTCTTTGCGCGACGAGATCGAGAAATCGTGTTCTCGCCTATCCTTGATCGCGCCTAGTCCAATTCGCGTTCCTTTTTAATCGTGATTGAGCCGGATTGAATGCCGTTCGCTATGAATGACGTTATTTATCCACTTTGCCACTATTTTGACGAGCTTCTTGCTCGGTACCGACGGTGTTATTCGTCGGTGTAAAATTGCTCCTCATATCGCGTCCTACCATTTTTTTCATTTGACATCGAGGGTTGAAACGAATCATTTAGCAATTTTGAACTGATATGAAATTTCCTGTTGTTGAGCTTTTCATGATCAGTATGTAACAGTTCCGCGAGCTCCCATCGTCACTAGTTCTCGCCCGGTAAGCAATGTGAGGGCGGCTCCCAAATAATTCCGCTATCTCAGTTTTCTCTCCCCGTTATCGTTATCTTTCTCGCCTGCGAGGAACGCCCTAGTTAGCGTTCTCGTTTATCGCTTATCCCAAGCTCTCATGAGTAAGCATGGACTTTTTCTAAGCATTATTTCGTCCTGATTAGAGCTGCCACGATGTCTCTTAGTTCCGCATGCTCTGTTGAATATCTGAATGAACAAACGGATTTCCCTTCCTGATACATAGCACAAGTCTTGTGATCTTTAACAGACATATAGGATCTCCGGTTCATCACGTTATAAATTTCTGCCATTTTGAGGTGGCACAACATTCGTCACCTCCGTTGACCCTTTGACCTTCACGCCGCCCCCTTAACTGATACTATATTACCCCCGTCACGAGAGAACTTCCTGACCATTTCCCCCATTTTTCGCGTCTCTTGATAGTTTGATCATTCTCTTTCATAAAATCGTTGCGTGTGTGAAGGCGACGTTTATCAATTATCATTTCAGCCATGCTAGACCGGGAAGATGATTCGATCGACTTCAATGCATCCACTACATCGTTCAAGTCCATTAAATCGGTACGGTTTTACCATGCAAATATGTTTCACTTCTGGTACGAAGGATTCAATCCCTAGCGATCATTGATTATAGATTGGGTCGGTTTCCAAAATATTTAGCAGAATGGGTCAATTTCCATTGCGTGCGCTAGGGCGACGTTTCCCATGCCTAGCCACATCACTTCAGACCACCACCAACGTCTCGACCACCTCGACGTACACGGTCGATGACGCCATCGAGTGCGTCGGTTTCGGACGATTCCAGCTGATCATGAGCGCCATTGCCGGCTTTGCTTGGGTTAGTGGATTTCCAAATATTATACCTTACTAACATTAAAGCTAGTCTGGAGGATCGATCAGCTAAAGACAATGAGCCAATGGCAACGGTTGGCATTATGTGGTTATAGCTAATAAAAATGCAGTTTTCGTAAATGAATATTTTTTTTATTATTTTCCGGTTTTTATTCAATTTCAACATATTTCCAGATGGCCGACTCGATGGAGATCATGCTGCTCTCGCTGCTCACTCCGGCGCTTGTCTGCGAGTGGGCAATCACGCCCGCTGAGCAGGTAAATATTGCAAAAAATATCTTTTATATTAATAATGAATGAAATATGAAAAAAATCGGCAAAAAATTTGCCAGCCCGATGAGGGGCTCGAACCCGCGACAGCCAGATTAAGAGTCTGGTGCTCTACCGACTGAGCTAACCGGGCACACGCACTGGCGCGCTAATGAGTGCGTGACAGGGGACGGGTGGTAACTGAAAGGAGAGGGGAGTTCTGTCAAAAATTGCATTGCGTGTGAGCCGAGGCGACGAATGGGAAACGTCGCCACCACACCATCCTCATTTCAGGCGCTGAGCACGACGTGCGTTTTCGTCGGCTGGATGGCGTGCTCGCCGTTGTGGGGCTGGTTCTGCGATCGATACGGCCGCCGAACGGTGGGTTACGGTAGTCCATGGGGAGCAATCGATAATACCGTAATCTCGCAGGGTCTCTTCCTTTCCGCGCTTCTGTGCAGTACGTTCGGCATTGCGACCGCAGCTGCGCCCAGTTTCCCCATGTTTGTCGTCTTGAGAGGTGCGAAATACTATTTTTGAAACAACCTTTGTACGATGACCGGTGATTAACCTGATAGTGATGAGAGTTACTAATTAATATCGCACATTTATCATGACGATTATTTACATATTTGTAGGTTGCGTCGGTCTGTCGCTAGGAGGCATTACGCAAATGTGAGTTTCTTTCATTTTTGGTTGTCAAAGATCATGGGGCGTTTGTCGTATTCCCTCACATGATCTAAGCTGCCCAGATAGGTAATATTTCGCTCCCACTCGACTTTCGAAAAACTACATACCTTGCGATCACTGAAGTGTGACCTCTCAGGAAGTGGAATTGATCAACTGTTAGATCAGAGGAGTGCGCAAAAGTCAGTTGGAGGCAGAGGGAGTCGAACCCCCGACCTTCCGATACGTATGCGGGTGCTCTAACCACTGAGCTATACCCCCTGATACTGGCATGCCCTCGTGCTCGCACTATGGTCTTAGGGCCGCGGCCATGCATTCCCTTACACAACTCCCGTTATAACTAAGGAGAAATTGGGATCTCATGACGTGCTCAAAAACGTTCCATCACTCTCTGCAATTGGTAGTGACGGCAGAAATAGTGAGGTGTAATGTATGGCAGTTACTGAAAACATATTTTCTTGTCGCCACAATTTTGTTTTTTTTAACTGAAGTCAGGTTTCAAAATTGTCCTATTCTGAACAGGGATGACTAAGAATAAGGCCAAAAAAATTATTGCGAGAAAACACGAAATGAAATTAAGTTGATAATATTTTCAATCTTCAGAGCCACAATCTACACCGAGTTCCTGCCGACGACAAAGCGCGCCGGGTGCATTCTCATGCTAGAGGTGAGCCGGAGTTGGAGATGCGGAGATTAGATGAAGCCGGCGAATTCAGGATCCGGAGCCGTCAATTAGCCTTCAAAATCCGGTAATTGCAGTTCTTCTGGGCGATCGGTGCTGCGGTAGAGGCGGTGATCGCGCTGCTTATCATGCCCACGCTTGGTGAGTTGAGATAATGAAGGAGAGCCGGTAATTACCGAATACGTGAAATGGTCCTCAAAATCACAAATTGCTAAATTACGCCGCTAATGAATGATTCGGGTTTAAATGCCGTTGAAGTTGAGAACAAATGAGTTTCACACATCTTTCAACTTACAAAACCGCTTCGTTCAAAGCTTTCGCAGAGGCAGCCTTTTAAAAGTTTTACAGTGACTGGGAATCGTCAAGAAATAATCGATTGAACAAAAAAATAAATAATGACTGTTATTCGGATGAATAAATGATCTCTTCAGGCTGGCGCGGTCTCGTCGTATGCTCATCCGTGCCGCTGCTCATTTTCGCCTTCTGTTGCATTGTAATTTTATTAATTAATTTGATAATTGATCTAAAATAATTAATTAACAATATTAATCTGCAGTGGCTGCCCGAGTCCGCCCGCTACTACGTCGCTCACGACAAGAACGACAAGGCCAAGGAGGTAAATATTGTAAAAGAAAATTATTATTTAATTAAAAAGTAATTAACTAATTAATTAATTAGGTGCTCGACCGGGTCGCTCGCTACAACGGCAAGGAGCTGCCCGAGGGAGATCTTGTGGCGGAGAAGAGTGAGCCGACTGAGAAGGTTTGAGTTTCAAATGTTTTTTTTAAAATTCGGATGTGTTTCATCAATCCCTCTTTTCCTCGAAAACTTCTTTTCAGTAATAATTGTAGCCCGTCTTCCTAATAAAATAAATCTCAGGACATAAAGAAGCCATCCGGTATCCTTGCTCTGCTCGAGAAACCGCTTCTCGCTACTACACTGTTGATCTGGCTCGTTTGGTGAGGAAACATCTAACGCGCTAAACTCTTTAGCCTAAACAATCATTGTGGTAAATTAAGTGAAGGTGAATTGAAAACCTTCCGGAATTCAGTATGATTACGTTTTTGCATTAGTTCACCAGTCCCTCAGCAATCGTTTGCATTGAACTGCATCATTCACAGTAGCATGTGTGCTATAGACCTATAGTGCTCAGTGCGGGTCGCCATCTCTTCATTTCACACTCTCATCCGGTCGGGTGACATTCTAGTATGTGAAATGAAGAGACTCGTATTGCGCGTTCTAATGTGTGCCCATCACAAACTCAACATCTCATCAATCAATATTACAGGGCAATGAATGCCTTTTCCTACTATGGCATGACACTTTACACGACGAAGCTCTTCCAGTCGACGGATGTCTGCCATGGAGGCAGCGAGGAGAACGCAAAGTGAGTTTATTTAATTAATTAATTAATAATTATTTAATTATTTATACACTTTTAGGACCAACCACACCTCGCTGTGCGTCCCGCTCAAGCAGGAGGACTACCTGGACATTATCGCCACCTCCTTCTCGGAAGTGCCAGGTACGGTGTGCCGAGATGGCGACGATTACTAAATTATGTGCCCCTGTCAAAATTTGAACTGCGTGTGCGCGGGCGACGTTTATCATTGCACACTTCAGGCCTGATCCTCACTTTCTTCCTGATCGAGCGTCTCGGCCGCAAGATGACCATGAGTGTGCAGGTAATTGATTTAATTATATAATTAAATATTAAAATTAATTTTTAAGCTCCTCTTCTTTGGCATCGCCAACTACTTGCTGTATTTCTGCATGGGCCGGTGAGATTTTTGTTTATTATATTTTTAAAGGAGGAACTTTTGAATCATGAACTTTTGAAATTCAAATGTAGCGACTCTTACAACGATATGCCGAGTCTTGCAAGAATTTGGAAAATTGCCAAGGAACTTTTGACAAATTGTCAAAGAGTAGATCAGATTTTGTCGATGGGAAGAACCTGGGGGGGGGGGGGGAACAAACAAAAATGCCTTCCGAGTCAATCAATAATGGGCGAGACAACATTTTTGATATTTTCGCGGGGTTTTCCCTGGTCTTTCCTGATACTTTGGAAGGGGATATCTCATCCCAGAGTTGACGTACAACTTTCAAACTTCGGCTTTCTAATATCGTTCTGGATTCCAATCGGATTATGATCTCAAGAGCATGAACTAATTTTTCATGATACGCCTCCTTTTTCATGATAATATGTTTCACAACACTATACCCAGCCAATTTGAATGGAACTGCAGTATCCTTCCGATTAGTGCTGCAAAAAGTCAATAATCAACCCCATCCAGTACCGTAATCGTCTCCATCCTGTTCGTCGCTCGCGCCTTCATCTCCGGCGCCTTCCAGACGGCGTACGTCTACACGCCCGAGGTGTACCCCACGCCCATGAGGTACGACGATTACTAGTTCTCCCATTCCTGTCAAAATTTGTATTGCGTGAGGCGCAATACAAATTTTGACAGGAATGGGAATTTTGACAGGAACGTTTTCCATCCGCACCAATAACTATTATATTTCAGGGCGTTCGGCATCGGCACGGCCTCGGCGTTCGGCCGCATGGGCGCTATCCTGACGCCGTACGTCGCGCAGGTTTGTGATCTTTGATCTTTGATCTATCAAGATTGATCTTTGATCTTTAAGGTGATCGCCGAGTACAATCTCGTGTACGCCACGTTGATCTACGGCACGAGCGGGATGATAGGCTCGCTGGCCGCCTTTCTCCTACCCATCGAAACTGCCGGCCGACAGATGATGGACACACACTAAGCGAGGAAGACGATTACCAATCCCGCCCAATCCTGTCCATTTTTCCACTGCGTGAGGATGAGCGACGTTTATCGCCCGCACACCACGCGATTAGCAATACTTGACCTTATCGTGTCTACTTTATGATCTCAGCACTCGATTCTCACATTGCGATTGTGACTTTACTGTATGATAAATTATACATACGATGTGTACCAGTGAAAAATATCTCACTTTATTATGACATCTTTCCTCATAATAAAATATACACATTGCGTACATCACTGATGTTCCTGAAATGGTGAAGTTGGGGGAAACGTCGACATAGCGCACGCAATGAAATTTTTCACAAAATTTCTGAATTAGTAATCGTCGCCCTCGTCGCACCAACCTTCATCGCGCGTCCCTTCGTCTCCATCGGCAGCAGCATCGCAGTGAACATGCCCAGCATGCCGCCGCAAGTGTAGATTATCGCAGGAATTATGAGATTGTAGGACCCGAGCACCTGAAAATTTATTTTTGATCTCAAATGACATGAGTAGAAGTTAAAATTTTGGTTATGCTTCAGCGCGTTCATAAACTGCTTGAGCGGTTTTTGAACGCGTAATTGTAATGTAATTATTTGCTGCAATTTCTGATCACACAATCATTCTAATATTGGAGTTCGAAAAACGAAAAAAAATGGCTCGTTCACATTTCACACATTTTCTCGCCTCTCTTAAAGAAGGCGTCCCACGAATATCTGGCTAACTGAGTTCTTGCTGTGAGATAGTGAGTCGTGGCAACACGATAACACTTTCGAAACTCCCATGTGTTCAATTTTCGTTTGAACTGAGATATGAGCAGTTGGCTGTGTGTCAACTGACCCTGAAACGCAGGCAACGAGCTAGAGAGTGTGCGAAACGAGGAGAGCGCACTCTCTCATTCCTCACTTTGCATAATCGCTCGCGCGGTTCGTGGGACGCCTTCTTTAAGAGGCCGTTCGCCTAAGAATCGGACAAATCTAAAGGAGTTTGGCACATCTCAAAAATCTCGATTCTCTGAAAATATGTTTTTTAGGGTTCTCGAGGGTGCTGATGACGATGGGGATACTCATTTTTCATATCGACGTTCCGTTGGCTCCAGACGGCGTGACGTCTAAAACAGTTTTTCCAGAATTCCTCATTTAGGATAAAAGCGAAAATTAGGCGAGTTTGGCTCCCGAGGTAGAATTCGATGCTGATTACAGCTGCAAACTTTATTTTTTGCGAATTACAAAAATAACTGTGTAAAATGGAAGATCTCAGGGAGCTAATAGGGATCGGGGAGAGTACCATAGATCGGACGGGAATGATGCAAGGATTCCAAATATATTTTTACATTGTCAAGAAAACATGCGGATAAGGTTTTATGCAAAAGATAGTTTACCGATTTGTAAGTAAATTTTACCATCCTTCCCCTTGTTGACTTCCGATCTCTTGATCTACCCGAGTCTCTCTACCTTGACCTCTTCCCTCTCTCTGTGCTCTCTCTATTCCCCATGCTCTCTCGCTTCCCTCGGGAAGGAGAGAAGGAGAGGGAAGGAGATCGATAAACGTTCGGAAGTCAACAAGTGGAAGGATGGTCAAATTTACTTACATACCGGTGTACTATCTTTTACATAAAACCTTATCCGCATGTTTTCTTGACAATGTAAAAATACATTTGGAATCCTTGCATCATTCCCGTCCGATCTATGGTACTCTCCCCGATCCCTATTAGCTCCCTGAGAACTTCCATTTTACACAGTTATTTTTGTAATTCGCAAAAAATACAGTTTGCAGCTGTAATCAGCATCGAATTCTACCTCGGGAGCCAAACTCGCCTAATTTTCGCTTTTATCCTAAATGAGGAATTCTGGAAAAACTGTTTTAGACGTCACGCCGTCTGGAGCCAACGGAACGTCGATATGAAAAATTAGTATCCCCATCGTCATCAGCACCCTTGAGAACCCTAAAAAAACATATTTTCAGAGAATCGAGATTTTTGAGATGTGCCAACTCTTGTCCGACTCTCTCGCAAACGGTCTCTTAAGATGTATGCCTAGGGGCCACAAGCCCCGCCCACTTTCGTCTGACATGATTTTGCCTAAAAACGAGAATCAAATCCGCAAGCTTCATTCTAAACCAAATCCTTCATTCTAAAGTGCGCTGGATAGCTACTGGCATTCGCAATCGATTGAGCACTGCCCAAAATGTGCACATCTTCATTGAGTAGGTCAAAAATGAACTTTAACGATGGGAATAGGTCGTTTTTACGGGTTGCAGTGTGAATATTTTGTTTGGGCATAGTTTTTCTGACGAATACGAATATTTTAGGAATTTTAGAGAAAAAAATAGAATTTTATCATGCTTCAAAAGCTTGCGGATTTGTTTTAAAGATTTCAGTACGCGCGTATTTTTTCGATTCCGATTAGCGCTAAACACAGTGTGAGTGCCAGAGGGGATAGTCAAATGAGAGGAGAGAGTCGAGAGGGGACCCCCTTCCCATCTCCCTCCGCCTCGCCTCTCCCTGTTGTTTCTAACCCGTCGTGACTAGCGCACGCTCTGCCCGGTTAAGAGGGAATTTCTCCCTTGATTTGTCTCTCACGACATGGCGAAGCTCTTGCCTCCGAATATTGGGAATGAGTTGGAAATAGGCTCCGCCCCCTTTTCCTCTCGCCTCTCTTTTCCCCCCTCCACAACAGTGCTCGTCGCGTGTACTTTTCGGGCTGTAGCGCAGCTCGAAGACGAGATATCGACAAACGGCCAAAAGTATGATGTTATTGGGACCACGAGGGACAGTTTCCACCCGGTTTTGACTGGATAGTGATAATTCGGCAATCTGAGTTGTGGCCCCTATGTATGCCCTCCTTGAAGTGACAATTACCCGTATTTTGAAAGCTTTTTTCAATACCTGCGCCACGATGGGCGTCGCCATGCTGCCCACTCTCGCCCATCCTCCGGCAGCGCCCAGTCCGAGCGCCCTGTAATGGTGTGGTGTTAACGTCGCCTCACCACACGCAATGCAAAAATCGAATAGATTTCAAAAATCAGCAGTCGTCGACCTGAGCGTGGTGGGGTACACTTCGGCGGTGTAGATGTAGCCGGTCTGGAAGGCGCCCGCCATCACGGCCCGCCCCACGAACAGGAGCGCGACGATCCACGTTCTACAAGTTGTGTGATTGATAAACGTCGCCTTTGCGCACGCAGTGTAAATTTGGTTAAAAATATTAAATTAGTAGACCTGCTCATGCACAGGATCAGCACCACCGTGCACGCCGAGTACACTCCAAAGTTGAGCGCGAACGTGGCGCGCCGACCGATCGTCTCCATCAGAATCATGGTGAAGAAGAGACCTCAACATTTTTGATTGCCTAAAAAATACAGAATCATTATCTATTCATCTTTCCATATCACAGTCAACGTTTGAAGTTAAGGTGCAGATCAAATATGTTTCAGAGGCTTCACAATTGACTGTGAGTGTTCAATGATCGATAAAGCGGCTACATCCATTCAAAAAAAATAGTCAGAACCAAAATAAAAAGCACCTGGTAGCTCCGAAAACGACGTGATGACAATGTCCAGGTAATCGTCCGGCGTCAGATGTCTACATCCGGGATTCGTAATTCCCGGCTCCGTCGAATTCTCGGCAAAGCCAGAGCCGGCAGATGTCACATTCGCCGGTCGCACGCCGCCATGACACTCGTCGCCCGACTGGAACAGCTTCGTCGTGTAGATGGTGATACCGTAGTAGAGCAGCCCGAACAGCACCCTGGGAAAACGCAGAATGAGCACACGCAATGTATTTTTGTCTATATCTTCAACATTAGGAAATGACAGAAAGCAGCGCACCATATGACCCAGAGCTGGACGGTCGTGCGACGGTGGCGTTCGTGCAGCAGCTCCGACATGCGCGTGCTGCCATGCTGCAACCGGTATTTGCGAAAAGCCGGAGTCGGAAAATTGGCAGAGCCGGAAATAAAATCCGAACATTAGATTCCGCAATGAGCTCGCCGTCCGGAAGCTGCCGCTTGTTGTAGCGAGCGACGCGCTCGAGCGTGGCGCGGGCCTGTAAATTTGATATTAGCGGACTGATTAAATAAAAATTTCGATAAATGATTAAATGTAAAACCTCATCGATTTTGCCATGCGCAACGTGGAAGCGGGCTGATTCGGGCAGCCACTGCAAAAATACCGTCAACTGGGAATAAAACGTTCCACAGACGATATTTTATCATATTTTATCATAAAACACAATAATGGCTCCCATTTCCGCCAGAGTTGATGAAATTGCACAATTTTCGGAATTTGGGCGTTTCAAGTGATGGTCTTTAAGACACAGATAAAAAGAAATAGTCAAAAACTCAAGAAAGTACAGTATCAAAAGCGTGGTGTGTGGTGTGATTTCGAGCTGCGGAGTGCGTGTGACGGGCACCGGTGCACTTCTCAATTTGCCATTTTTTACACATATCGGTTGAAATACGAAATGGTGACGAAATGTATCAATTGAATGCCTCGATGGCGAAAAATGGCAAATTGAGAATTGCACCGGTGCACGTCACACGCACTCCGCGGCTCGAAATCACACCACACACCACGCTTTTGATACTGTACTTTCTTGAGTTTTTGACTATTTCTTTTTATCTGTGTCTTAAAGACCATCACTTGCAACGCCCAAATTCCGAAAATTGTGCAATTTCATCAACTCTGGCGGAAATGGGAGCCATTATTGTGTTTTATGATAAAATATGATAAAATATCGTCTGTGGAACGTTTTATTCCCAGTTGACGGTATTATCATACACTATTAATAAAGCAGCAGTGACTCCGTCTGTTAAGCCCCGCCCACTTTTGGTTCATGGATAACTGAGGTCTTACAGTAATCCGTGTACCGTAACCCTACAGTAATCCGACTACCGTACACCTACCGTAATCCTACAGTAACCCGACTTTCGTATGCCTACCGTAACCCTACAGTAACCCGACTAGAACGTTCCATTCCTTCCAGAAGCTTCCAGAAGGTTCTAGAATGTTCTAGAACGTTCCATTCCTTCCAGAAGCTTCCAGAAGCTTCCAGAATATTCTAGAATGTTCGATTTCTTCGATAAGTTTCCAGAAGCTTCCAGAATGTTCTAGGATGTTCTAGAATGTTCCATTCCTTCCAGAAGCTTCCAGAAGCTTCCAGAATGTTCTAGAACGTTCGATTTCTTCGAGAAGTTTCCAGAAGCTTCCAGAATGTTCTAGAATGCTCGACTTCTTCTAGAAGCTTCCAGAAGGTTCTAGAACGTTCCAGAAGCTTCCAGAAAGTTTCAGAACCTTCTAGAATGTTCGAAAATGAAGAGAAAGTTCGGGAACCTTCTAGAATGTTCGAAAATGAAGAGAAAGTTCCAGGACCTTCTAGAATGTTCGAAAATGAAGAGAAAGTTCGGGAACCTTCTAGAAAGTTCGAAAATGAAGAGAAAGTTCGGGAACCTTCTAGAATGTTCGAAATTGAAGAGAAAGTTCCAGAACCTTCTAGAATGTTCGAAAATGAAGAGAAAGTTTCAGAACCTTCTAGAATGTTCGAAAATGAAGAGAAAGTTCGGGAACCTTCTAGAATGTTCGAAAATGAAGAGAAAGTTCGGGAACCTTCTAGAATGTTCGAAATTGAAGAGAAAGTTCGGGAACCTTCTAGAAAGTTCGAAAATGAAGAGAAAGTTCGGGAACCTTCTAGAATGTTCGAAATTGAAGAGAAAGTTCCAGGACCTTCTAGAAAGTTCGAAAATGAAGAGAAAGTTCCAGGACCTTCTAGAATGTTCGAAATTGAAGAGAAAGTTCCAGGACCTTCTAGAAAGTTCGAAAATGAAGAGAAAGTTCGGGAACCTTCTAGAATGTTCGAAATTGAAGAGAAAGTTCCAGGACCTTCTAGAATGTTCGAAAATCATACACTATTAATAAAGCAGCAGTGACTCCGTCTGTTAAGCCCCGCCCACTTTTGGTTCACATGGATAACTGAGGTCCTTCAGTAATCCGTGTACCGTAACCCTACAGTAATCCGTGTACCGTAACCCTACAGTAATCCGTGTACCGTAACCCTACAGTAATCCGTGTACCGTAACCCTACAGTAATCCGTGTACCGTAACCCTACAGTAATCCGTGTACCGTAACCCTACAGTTATCCGTGTACCGTAACCCTACAGTAATCCGTGTACCGTAACCCTACAGTAATCCGTGTACCGTAACCCTACAGTAATCCGTGTACCGAAACCCTACAGTAATCCGTGTACCGAAACCCTACAGTAATCCGTGTACCGTAACCCTACAGTAATCCGTGTACCGTAACCCTACAGTAATCCGTGTACCGTAACCCTACAGTAATCCGTGTACCGTAACCCTACAGTAATCCGTGTACCGTAACCCTACAGTAATCCGTGTTCCGTAACCCTACAGTAACCCGTGTACCGTAACCCTACAGTAATCCGTGTACCGTAACCCTACAGTAATCCGTGTACCGTAACCCTACAGTAATCCGTGTACCGTAACCCTACAGTAATCCGTGTACCGTAACCCTACAGTAATCCGTGTACCGTAACCCTACAGTAATCCGTGTACCGTAACCCTACAGTAATCCGTGTACCGTAACCCTACAGTAATCCGTGTACCGTAACCCTACAGTAATCCGTGTACCGTAACCCTACAGTAATCCGTGTACCGTAACCCTACAGTAATCCGTGTACCGTAACCCTACAGTAATCCGTGTACCGTAACCCTACAGTAATCCGTGTACCGTAACCCTACAGTAATCCGTGTACCGTAACCCTACAGTAATCCGTGTACCGTAACCCTACAGTAATCCGTGTACCGTAACCATACAGTAATCCGTGTACCGTAACCATACAGTAATCCGTGTACCGTAACCATACAGTAATCCGTGTACCGTAACCATACAGTAAACAGGAACGGGTGTAGTGGATTCTAGAACGTTCAAAAATGACGGGGACAGGTCCAGCGGCTTCTAGAACGTTCGAAATGACGGGACAGGTTCAGTAGATTCCAGAAGGTATAAAATGACGGGCATAGCAGGTCAAAGATTCACACAACCCAGCAAAAAACATAACCCGGCGTCATCCAGCCGGGGAGCGCGCCGTAGGCGCGCGGTCACGGCTTGTTTTTAATATTTCAGAATGAAGAGGATATTATTCTTCAAGCATCATGCAATTATCATTTATTCACTTATTTTTAAAGACTTTTCACTCACCCAACATGACAGCGCGAACAGTGCCAATGGAACTGACGATAGCCCGACCAGCCAGCGCCAACCTAGAAATATTTTTGAATTAAAAAAAATAAACAAAATAAAAAAAATAATCACCGAGCGTCGGCATCACCGCGAGCGCGATGCCAGCTTCTACTGCGGCGCCGATCGCCCAGAAGAACTGTGAAGTTGGAATTTTAGGAGACTAGAACAAATCTTATTGAAATAAAGAGATGTGATCCCTCTTCTTGGTAAAAAATGATCATATTTTCAGCATAAAAATGATTACACCAACATGGTGGTCGGTCAACAGCACCTTGAGTACTGAGAGTCATTCCAATGGATATGAAACGGCACTCAAGTTTCTCTTGTCTCACTGACCGTTATTTATCGTGAGATTATTTTCAATTCCACGCGTAGCTGATCTTTGACGAACTGAGTGGAGGGAGGAGGGAGAAAGAGGCCGGGAGGAGGCTAGTGATCTACCTGCTCTCCTCTCCCCTACCTCTTCCTTTCCTCTCTCTCCCAGACAATGAATACGCTAACCAGCACATTGAGTTTGCTAAGCATTTGAAACTCACAATATGAATCACTACCTAGTTTTCAAATAGGCCAAATATGATTACACCAACAGTCAATAGTGGATACTCAGTGATTCTTGTCATTTCGGGGATACTGGGTATTCTTCTTAGTATTGCTGGGAGAGGGACAAGAGAAAGAGAGAATAGATAGATGACACCAACATGGTGGTCGGTCAACAGCACCTTGAGTATGGTAAGGCACTTGGCGCGCGTCGCGACGGGCAGGAATTCGGCAGTCATCGTCACTCTGAAGAAGAACAATACTTATCTTATAGAGTTCGAATTTCGGGTAATCGTCACTCCATTCCGCACACTCTCTCGCCTCTCTAATCTTAGAGGAATTATCTATTATCTTAGAAGTGGTAGTTTAAAAAGTCTCGGCATAGAAACTTTGTCAATCTGATAGAGATCAATCTGATATATCATATGACAAATGTGAGATACCCCTCTCGCACTTCACTTCCCCTTCCTCATTCCAGTGAAATCACACCTTTTTTTTAATTTTGAAATTGAGGTCGAAGTCGAATTAATACTTCAAGTGTACAAAAGTGTATATCAATACAGTGAAACATATGCGAAACAATGGACTTACCGTATTTGATTTCTGTTCTATTTGATTTCAAAAGAAAAGTGGCAGAAACGCGCAACATGAGCATGAGCAGAATCATGATAGCTACAAAAACAAGGCAAATCAGATACTTACGACTGCGGCACGCCTCCAACGGCCAGTCCGACGAAGAATCTCGCCAGAAGGAATGCAAGGAACGAGTGAGTGAACGCCGTGACGATACCGAAGATAAAACCGAGCAGCGAGGCGGAGATTAGCCCCTTCAAATACGCTATACTGAACTTGGATAATATAAATTTCGTGTTTTTTCATGAAACTGGATTGTCATTTGCGCAAAATCAGTTGAGTTTCAGCAATACTTCAATACTCCTTGCAAATTCCAAATTTGATAGTGATGTGACCTGGATTCGAAAAAGGACAATAAACCCATACAAACTTATTACGAGTTTCTAAGTTTCTTCATGGAATGATTGGTATCTTCGCCCACCTTCTTTCGCCCGTACACATCACAAAATCGGCCCCAGAACGGAGATGAGATCATCCACCCGGCGAAGACGAATGTTGTGCTGATCGCCTGTAAATTATAGAGATAGAGAGAGACTAGTCTGGTATGTCATTAGAATCATTCGAATTGCCATCTCTAAATCGTCCGAAATGCTGACTGACTGTGTGATATGGTTGTCCATATTCAAAAAAAACTCTTCATTTCGAAAACCATCTCAATGTTAAGAAAGACGATAAGAGAAGAGTCATTTATTTCTTTGCCACAATGCATGCATTTCCCTATGCTCTCGGAATCTCCGTCCATTTTGCCATCCTTTCTGTTAATGTTCCGTTAGTTCCTTCAGTTCCGTCAACAATATGCAAATGCGTCTTCTAGATACCTGCTGAAACGGCGTGACGCCCCACTCGCAGGCGAGCGACGGAGAGAGAAGGGACAGCAGCATCACCTCCATCGAGTCGGCCATCTAAATGTGAAAATTTGATTATAAAAGGTGCATATCACCCGGTACTCAAGGCACACGAAGTCGCCACTTAGGTAATCGATGCGTTCCTTTAAATTTTTTTGCAGTATAGAACAAGTCCGTCCCTATATGGAACACGCTGTTCACAACGATAAAATAATAACAATTGAGAAATCATCATTGATATTTTGCACACATGTGCATACCGATATACACACTACGGGGGAGATTACATATTGCACGATTCGAGCGGTACTCTTGGAGGATACTCGTGGAGAGCTGATTGACTCACCCATGCGAAGCCTCCAATGATTGAGAGGATGACCTGTAATCACAAGTTTATTATTAAGATAATAATTAAAGTGAACGATCAATTCACCTGGAATTTTCCGAATCCCGCAGCTTCGATCGCGTCATGGACAGTGTATGTGACGGCGGGGGTCTGAAAACATGTTAGGATTTTTTTCTATTAAAGAAGGCGTCCCACGAACCGCGCGAGCGATTATGCAAAGTGAGGAATGAGAGAGTGCGCTCTCCTCGTTTCGCACACTCTCTAGCTCGTTGCCTGCGTTTCAGGGTCAGTTGGCACACAGCCAACTGCTCATATCTCAGTTCAAACGAAAATTGAACACATGGGAGTTTCGAAAGTGTTATCGTGTTGCCACGACTCACTATCTCACAGCAAGAACTCAGTTAGCCAGATATTCGTGGGACGCCTTCTTTAAAGCAAATGAATACCCAACATTGAAGATAACAATCTTCAAGGAGCATTGAAGGATTATTGAAACTTAAATAGAAACACAACAAATACGATGATTCTAAAGGATCATAACACGCCTCTCACCTAAGAATCGACTCAGAATAACAGGGGTTTGTCAGCGAGTAAAAAAATATAGTTGAGATTTCCATTGTTTTGGGGTCTACTGGTACCCTCTAGGTACCCTATGAACGGAATAGTGACAGAACTCATTCCCGACACCGGTCGGCTGCAACTCGGTCGGGAATGAAAAAGAGCCTTAGCTCGTAAAGAAAAGCTTTTTTTCTGGGACTACGTTGAATAGGCGAAAAACCAGTTTGAAGTTAGCAAGCTGCAGCCGACCGGTGGAGCAACTCGGTCGGGAATGGGTTCTGGCACTATTCCTTTCGTAAGGATGCCTAAATAGGTCTATGAGGGCCCAAATCCGTTGAAAAGCCGATTTCGAAAATCGACCCGCTGACAGATTTAGATCGAGTTTTAGGTGAGTGATAAACACAGGTCGCAGGCGGTTCTGAATCGCCTAAGAAAAGATAACTAACTACGCTGATGACGTCCTCGTCGACGCCTGTGTTGCTAGAGCAGAGGGAGGGTGGTGTCTGTCAGTTTATTTTCTTTGCGAATTTCCTGAATTTCGAAACCCACCAGAACAATGCCGCTGCTCGCATCCTGCGAACTGCTCAGGGAGAATGAGACTGACGGTTTCTGAAAAAAAAGTAAAAAAAAATCATTTCTATAGCTATATCAGTGCGTTCGCCTAAGATTCGGACAATTTCCGAGATTTTCGGTACAGTTAAAAATCACCATATGGATTTTTGCTATTTTATGATAGGTCTAGGTGCCCTGCAGCGATTTCTGTTAATGAGATGGTCATAATTAGCTAATTTGCATAATTACATAATCCCAAAGTTTGACCACTTTTTCACTTTGATGGTTGTAACTCAGCGTAGAGATGTCCGATCTTCACAAAAAATTGGCTCTAGACTAATCTTGATGTGCTGAATCCGTGTAAGTATTTTGTTTATGCAAATTCGATATTTGAATTTTCCACTCAAATTTCAACCTCCGATTTCTCGAAAACAAGGCCGAACACCTCTCTTATTTTTTTGATATGTTGTGTGTTTTTACTTGGGCTATCGAACGGGCACAAGAAGAGCTCAATCGGAGGATGCGTTGAGAAGTTACATGAGAAAAACGGAAGACTTATAATGGAGGAAAACTCATCAATTCACCCCGCTCACTCAGCCTGCGCGGCAAAGAATGAATGATTGGAGTGAGAATAATTGGATTAGCGCCTCGAAACTCTTCACTTTTCGTCGCGCCAATCTCATTCTGACCACGCAGGCTGAGTGAGCGGGGTGAATTGATGAGTTTTCCTCCATTATAAGTCTTCCGTTTTTCTCATGTAACTTCTCAACGCATCCTCCGATTGAGCTCTTCTTGTGCCCGTTCGATAGCCCAAGTCCAAACACACAGCATATCAAAAAATTAGAGAGGTGTTCGGCCTTGTTTTCGAGAAATCGGAGGTTGAAATTTGAGTGGAAAATTCAAATATCGAATTTGCATAAACAAAATACATACACGGATTCAGCACATCAAGATTAGTCTAGAGCCAATTTTTTGTGAAGATCGGACATCTCCCCGCTGAGTTACAAACGTCAAAGTGAAAAAGTGGTCAAACTTTGGGATCATGTAATTATGCAAATTAGCAAATTATGACATATTATTAACAGAAATCGATGCAGGGCACCTAGACCTATCATAAAATATCGAAAACCCATACGGTGATTTTTAGCTGTACCGAGAGGGATGCGATTCTTAGGCGAACGCACTGATATAGCTGAGAAACCGCAATATGGATAGCTGAGAAAATTTATAATTTTATAATTTAATAATGTATAATTTTCTCTCTTTAAAAACTGAGAAAAATATACAATCTTTAAAAATAAAATATTTCGATGATCAGAAGTGAGAAAGTGCCATACACACGAATGAAATCAAGAAGCTCACCCGTTGTTTCTCCTTGCCGGTCATTCCTCAGACGACACCGAAACACAAACAATCCTATTTCCAAACCGCAAATGGCCACTCGTTCCGTTTGTTCTCCCCTCTTTGCCTTCTCGGGAATGACAAGTGATTTGATTCTTTCTCCTTTATCGAATTCGACGAGGGACAACGGAATTGGAGGATGCGGAGCTCTTTGACTTCTTTGACTGTATGTTTCCATTCGACGATCCGATTATGGTCCGTTAGGCTCTCTCCATTACACGCTGTCTCTCGCGCTGTCTAAACGACGAGAGAGTACATGAAATTGAGAGAGTGCCGGGACACGTGCGATGCTCATTTGAATGGGCCAGTGTGCACTGGGACGATAGTGATTGGTGATCTTCTCCGTTTGCCATCGAACGATTGGTGATGAGTGATGTTTACTGTTTGCCGTATGAACCAGAGTTCTGGATAAAGCTTGATTACGACGCTATCCAGCCCCCGCGTCCAAGTAGCGGGGTTAGTCTGTCCTGAGTAACTCAGCGACTTCCCACAGAGGACTATCCGCCCGTGTTGTGTGCACGTGGTGGGGGATTTCTGACCTATTTCTTAAC
Source organism: Pristionchus pacificus (assembly GCA_000180635.4). Taxonomy (NCBI): domain Eukaryota; kingdom Metazoa; phylum Nematoda; class Chromadorea; order Rhabditida; family Neodiplogasteridae; genus Pristionchus; species Pristionchus pacificus. Next base: position 30,012,593 of record CM026578.1, on the reverse strand, counting down.
CCCCTTGGTCTGGGTGGATCTGAGGGCGGGCGGGGTCGAACTCGTGACCTTTCAAATCGCATTCCTGGCACACAACCACTGCGCCACCGCGCCCGCCCTACTTCGACGTAAATTGTATGCATCCTTATTTCTACAATGACTCTGAAAAGCGTTCACAAATTTCGTGATGTGATGCAAACTATTTCACGCGGAAAATTCTTTATGATGGAAAAATAACAAAATAATTCTAGTATTCTCCGATTTCAACGTTCAGAATACTCTCTAGAGTAGACCAAAGACAAATTGCTGGCTCCAATTCTCGCATAAAACCAGAATGAACAATATCAGTGATCTGAAATGTTTGGTACGTCAAATTGAATTTGGTAATGGCGCGACGAAGTTTTTTTTAGTTCTTCACACTGTTGTCTGTTTAGCTCTATTTATTTTTTGTCCATGCGTTTATGTATCTATGAAACTTACCTCTTTGAGCGCCTGAGGAATTTGTTCACTTGGATTTGAATTTATGGCCATTTCATTGTTAAGGCTGAGAAAATCACCGATTAGAAAGTCTTCCAGCTAAGAACTTCTCTCATTTTCAGATTAACGAAATCATTCTCACTGCACGCATGCTAGTTAGCGTTGGAAACCTGCTATCTCCCAAGGAGTGAGCTGCATTGCAATTTAGGCATCTGAGGGAGTATCACGATTCTATTCTACGGCACGAAATCGCAAACCTGTGCATGTATCCGCATAAGCGCTCTCTGAGAAAGTATTTCGGGCTACGTCAGACAAGAAATCAACACCGAAGAAAACATCCGCCCGAGTCACTACTTTTCTCAATCGATAAAATTCGGACGTGGCGATTCTTTTCGCAGGTTTGATCCGTTCGTAAGAATGAACGAAAGGTATCAGCATAATCGCATAAGCTATACGCATTTTCTGAAATTAAATGAGATAATAAGGAGAATTTTGAGCACAGCGAGGCATAGGCAATGAAAGAATCACCACTGAAAGACACGTCTCTTTAGCCTTCTGATATAAACCGTATTCCGCTACCGAATAATGTAAACATAATCATTCACCAGCCCCCGCTGTCTTTTCAATTTTCATCTGTTCCAAGCATTTGAATGTTTTAAAACTTGTGAAACATTAAGCTATGCTTATGTGAATTTGAAAGTGGTGACTATCTTTTCTTAGGTTACGATTCATTTATCTTACACACTCACAAATACTACTCATTTCACACAATAATCAGGTATTTACAGGCAGATTCTTGGGTCGAAATCACACTTTCGATCGGGGGAAATCAGTCACTTTCTTCAGCCTCTGCACGTGGAAGCGCACTGGTTCGCGCAGGCGGGCGCGCATTGGGAGATGGGCGAGATCTGAGGAAATATTAATTAATTAATTATTTTTCATTTCCATTTTATATTTTTTCCAAGTGAATTACGAAAAAGGATATACATTTTGCACCCAAGCGAATTAGGAAAAGGATAGACTTATATCGAGTTCAAAACGAACTTGAATTTTTGCTTCTTCAATGCGCATATTATGTTTCACAAGATGCTCAAGATCGTCGGATTCAGTGATTGAGTGATTGATGCTGCGGAAAAAGTCAGAGGAGATTTCCTCCTCGGGTGGAAAAAGTCAAAAGAGAGGAAAAGGAGGAATTCAAAATTTTGAATTCGCGCGCTTTTCAGTATCTCGCTTCCCCGTAAAGCTGGCGACTCAAAAATTTAAGCAGAGCGTTTCTGACACCTTTACACCATATATACCAAGTTTCAAGTGGCCAGCATCAATGGGAACCGAGATATTTCAAAATGACAAAAAATGCGGGAATTCAAATTTTTGATTTCCTCCCTTGACTTTTTTCACCCGATTATTTCCTCTACTCTTTCCTCCCCCTACTTTTTTCGCAGCATCAGATCCGAATCCCGGCAAAAAAACAATTATCTCACCCTCTGGCACGTCTGCATGCACTGGTTGCCGCACGATTGGCATCCGCCCGAGGACATCTGAGGGATGGCGATCACGAACTGAAAATAAGTAAGGTTACGGTAACTGTCGATCGCGAACAGAAGAGAAGAGGAGTATCAGCTAATCGCTAACCGAAAATGAAGAACCATTCAGTACCCTGCCGTTACAGCCGATCAGTACTATGACCAGGTGAACTACCGCATCCTACCGTACCTGCTGGCATCCATTGTTGTTGCAGCTGGCCTGGCAGGCCGGCTGGCACTGCTGCATGCACGACGAGGCGCAGATTGGCTGAAATGTTTGTGAGTTGAGGCACTTTCTAAAATGTATGATTTCTGCATGCCGTATTTTCATTCACTACCGTAGTCAAGGTATACTGTAACCCCTCTTACAACCGTACCCCTTTTGACTGCCGAATCCCTCATTCGTTACTACCGTACCTACCCTATCTACCCTTCTGACTACAATAACGCCTCTGCCTGATTATAATATCCCTCCCAACCACTGTACCTGTCCGCCGCAGCTGCGCTGGCACTGCTGTCCACAGGAGTTTCCGCACGACGATGAGGACGGCGAGCGCAGGATGATCACGGGCGGCTGCTGCTGCTGGGGGCAGGCGGACTGGAATTGAATGTTTTGAATAATTCTTTTTTTTGTTATATAAAACAATCTTCAATTCATTTCAAACCATAAGTGCGGACTGGAATGGAGAAGGGGTTGTTTGATATATTTTGTACGCAGAAAGTGCCGATAATCAAAATTGCTCGCGACCGTCTATAAGGAAATCGTGAAACACAAATGTATTCCGTACTGTACGCTGCGAATTTTTAATATGCAAAAGCGTCTCCTTTTTTGGAAAACTGGATCGCAGGATGGAAGTGGGGCGGGCGGAGCAGGTGGGTTAAGGAAGGTACAAAAAAGTGGTTAAGGAAGGACTAAGGTTGGCTAAAGTAGTGCTAAGATTGCGTAAGGTAGACTAAGGTAGCGCGAAAGCAGCTCAGAAATCCTTACCGGGCAGGACTGGACGCAGGCGGATCGCAGGATGGGAGTGGGGCAGGCAGAGCAGGAGTTGGAGCACAAGGAGGAGCATTGGTCTGGAATAATTTGAATTACTATTTCATATTTTTATTTCCTAAGATTCGTTCACATTTATGTTGACTAATTTGAGCGATGTCAAGCGATTCAATACCTCACGCTACCAATGCTCTTCCTTTACATTCATGACATGAGGCTCGTGGTGATAGAACTGATAATTTTGACTTTTTCGGCCGGTTTAAAGAACAACAATGAGTAAACAACGCACTATTCATCTGGCACTGTCCTCATTACGATGCCAGTAAACTTCCTCTATACGCATCTAATTTTATGACACTGCTAACAACTAGTGAAAATGGAAGACTAAACTTCGGTAAGAACAGTAAGAAAAATTCCTTACTATTCATCTGGCACTGTCCTCCGCATCGCGGCATGCACTGCTGAATGCAGACGGGAGTGGAGCAAGAGGAGGCGCAGCGCTGCTGGCACTGATTGCACTGCTGCTGCGGCTGCGTCATGATGATCGGCTGGAAAAAAAGGGTTGAGGAAGGTAAGTAAAGTTCGGATGACGTGAGGCCAAATAACATAAAGAATAGTGGGAGGATAAAGAAAGTGGGAGGATAAATTTTGTTTTGTCCAATATACGCGTCGACAGCATTGCTAAAAGAACTGTCTCACGTTTTTGTAAGGTCTGTGAAGCACATTCAATAGCGCATTTTCATCTTCAAATATACGAAAAAAGAAAACTCACAGCGGGCTGAGGGCAGGCGCGCGCACACTGGTTGTTGCACTGCTGCACGCAGATGGGCTGGAAATAGTAATTTAACTATCGTTAACCAGATACCGTACCCTTCCTGGTACAGTGAATATAGTCACCTTACCTGAGGGCCGCAGGACTGCTGGCACTGCTGACGACACTGCCCGCACGACTGCTGCTGCATGGGCACGGCGAGAAGCATGGGTTGCTGAAATATTTATTTTATCATATTTTCTTCCTTTCCGATGCCATATCGAAATGGTTTTTTATGTGAGCTCACGTAGCAGCATTGAAACATATTCCAGAAATCCCAAAATGAACATTTCAGTAATTACATTGAACGTATTTTAGAATGCATGGGAACGGCGAGGAGCACGGGTTGCTGAGGCTGGCAATTAAGATCACTAAACTCCGAAAATATTGATTTTTATGAACTGAGTTGGGAAGCTCATCACCATTAGCAAAAATATGTCCTGCCAACCTAAGTATAATTTGTGAAACGAATCCTATATTGTTTTGTTTTTCATCGTTATTTGTAATATTCACCGGGCACATTTGCCGGCAGCTATTGCCGCACTGCTGGTTGCACTGGACATTTGCGCGGCAGATGGGCGGGCAGGCTTGCATGCATGAGGACTGGCAGTTGTTGGAGGAGGAGCAGCCGCAGTTGGACTGGAATGGTATTGTTTCTCAAGCTTCTCGTTTCATCCAGAGCGCAAAGGGCGAAAAACTAATATATTTTGAGAAGGCGCAACCGCAGTTGGACTGGAAAGATACTTCCATATTCATTCAAGCGATTTGAGGCCCGGTGAGGCCGGGGGAGCGTCTAAACAAGAACAAGAAATGAGAATAGAGCTGTGTTTCGTCTAGAGTCTGAAGGTTGAGAAAAGAAGATCGTTCGAATGTGTTGAGATGCGTTTCAATCTGTGCACAAAACCGCTGTTCTAAGGGATAGTTTAGTGCAAGTGCGGTTCGAATCGCAAATAAAAATAATAAAATTAAACCTGTTCGAAGCATCCGCAGGACTGCCTCTTGATCCTTCTCGTGAGCGCGGCTTCGTCGAATGAAAAAGCAACACCGGCGAAGAGAGCGAGGAGGAGCAGGGTGCGGGACATCTCAAAACGAATATGCATATTTTAGCTCCGAAAATATTGTGAAATCGGAAAAAGTGACGATAGAATGGAACAAAAACAAAGAGAGTTTCAAATGACGGAAAGTCGAGGATCGAGACAAATTTAACAGAATTCATATGACTGAAGAGAAAAGAATGAACTGATGCTCTACCCTCTCGCTCCCTTCATTATATACCCCGAGGGTATCAGATGCTCCAGTATCGCAAGTGGAAGGAGGGGGTCAGTCTCTCACTTTTGCACGATCACTCGCCATTCCGTGCCCTCAGGGGAGGTTTCAGGGGGAGGAGCGTCTCCCTTTGATTACTTTTTCCTTGCTTGCGTTTGCTTATCTTGACGAGGGCACTGTAAAAATGATCCTGACAGGTTATCACAATTAAGAGTCACTGGTCCCTTGATCTCGCACTTTTTTGTTCTGTTCAATGATGGTAACATGAGTAACGAGGGTGTCGCTTAGGGATGTCAGATCAATTCCAATACCCAATTAATTGACTTTGCGGCCGCTCTCTCCCCCGGAAAGTGAGGAATAAAAGTCAAGTAATTGGTCAACCCAATACCAATTACCCAATTAATTGGTATTGTCTCCCAGTATTGGGTATTGAAATATCATCACTAGTGTCACTGTGCAAACAATGTACGTGCACTTTTGATGCCGGCGGCTTGGTGAACTTGTCAGTCCAATGTTGAGTCGATTTGTGATTCTTTCGTGGAGGACTACAAGGAAATTATTTGCAATCCTTTTATGGATTATTCAAACGAAAATTCATGCACCTCACGCACTAATGGATTGCGAACGTATGAGTGCTGCTGCATATTCTGGCCCACTTCAATGTGCCCAATATTGTAACAGTGCGGAAGCTCACTTCTTCATTACAATATATCACAGCACTGTTCCAATGCTCCTATAATCTTTTTTTGATCCCACTTCAGCTCCCCGAGGCAACGAATGGGATCGGAAGATGGGAAGAACAAGCACGCGCGTGCCTCTCAGTAAGAGCAAACAAGCGGGTGTGCGCGCGTGAAGCTTGCTCTCGGCTTGTTCGATTCAATTCACATTGATCTGAGAAAACAAGAAAAAGGTCAATTAAAATCATGATAGTCCTTCTCTTGTTGTTCGGTGTACGCGACAGTGTACTTCTTACTAGTAGGAGTCAAATGACAGGACTCAACTCGAGGGGTAACATACGTCGAACCGAAATGTGTGCATCAACATTACAAAATTCGCCATCTACCAATGTCAAACGAAACCGGCACGGGGTTATCACTGAATACCGATCATTTTCCGTCAAACGTTCAAGTGAACTAGAGTGAGACTAGAAGAGGGAATGTGTCACTCAGCAAACAGTTCACGCTTGACAAGTGAGTTCATTTTTTGACGAACCCTCTCATGTTTCAGGATGAATCACGACTAAAATTAGCTACTGGAAAAATCAAAATTCCGGTTACTTGAACTGTCACTTCTTGTCGGTTAGCTTGAATCCAGCTTTCGGATTCGCAATCTGTTACTTTAGTCATCAGGAGGAGAATTGTTTCATTTGCGCGCTGTAATAGTGGTAGACCTCATCTGATCTAATACTGATCAGGAAGATCACTGAGTTCGCTTTAGTTATTATGAACAAAATTACTGCAATTATAACATATAAATTAATTCTGGTAACTTTTTCAGAAGACGTGTAAGTTTCAAAGGGAACCTGATTCTTGTGTATCGCAACCATCAATAAACCATGCCAAATCAATATTCCATTATCGATTGCAATTCATGAAATACCATTATCTCTACAGTCATCGACAAACTTCCGTCGTCTAGCAAATATCCGGCTTCATGAGACGCTATCACTTACTCTCGACGTCAAAAAAGTTGTTGTATCAGCACTGATATCACTTGCTTGCCTTCCTATCTGAATGCGCATGCACTCGAGGCAAAATTGACGGAAAGAAACGCTTCATATCTTTAGCAATGTGTTGAGCGAGAAAATACGAAGAACAACGGTTTCTTCATTTGCATTTTCTCTTACGATGAAAATATGATACGTGAAGTGAACTTCATGCGCAATCTTCCATTTCACTGACTGCAGTTCAGTGGAGATACAAAGTGGCTTTGTGACTTCCCTTCTCATTTTCAATGTCACAGCATTCTACACCCGCAGAAAAGGATTTTAGTCGAACTGCGAACACGAAATATATCAGGGTGTCCCACATATTTTTGGAATTTGCTTGCCAATAATTACTGCATGATCGACAATCATTCTGATGCAATACAATATTACGTCATCATGTTGTGCAATTGTTTACACTTAGCCGCTTCTCGATTGCATCAGTCTTTGACTAGTTTCATCAGTTATAGTCATGAACACTGCTCGAGACTACCGCTCCGTTTTGCTTCATTATTTTCTCCTGGGTCGAACGGCGACGGAATCCCACCGTAAGCTGGTCCAGACTCATGGCGAAAATGCCCCCTCCCTTCACACCTGCTTCAATTGGTTCACCCGATTCAAGCGAGGGGATTACAATCTGGAACACCAACCCCATCCTGGACGCCCTTCTTCTCGTGTTCGGGGTCGTGTTCTCAGGGAACTGAAGGCCAATCCCAAATCTAGTGTGCGCGATATTGAGAAGACCATCCATATTCCTAAGACCACAGTTGCTCGAATCCTGCATGATGCTGGGAAGACACCTAAGCTCCCCCAAGTGATTCCGCATGACCTCACGACAGCTCAGCTGAAAAAGCGGGTTGACGTTTGTCAGGGATTACTCCACCGTAGATCCAATTTCAATTGGGTCAGCCACATCGTCGCCATGGATGAGAAGTGGATCACCTACGATAATCCTGAGAGGAAACTTCAGTGGGTGGACGTCGATGAGAAACCCCAGCAGGCTCCAAAGGCGGAACTTCACGGAAAGAAGGAACTCCTCTGTTTCTTCTTCTCCGTCCTCGGTCCCATCTACTGGGAGATCCTCCCTCCCGGCATCACCATCAAGGCTGACCTCTTCACTACCCAACTGGAAGAGGTGGCGGTCAGGGTCCCTCCCAAACTCCTGAGCGAGGGCAAAATCCTCATGCTCATGGACAACGCGCGCCCTCATCATGCGAAAATCACCCAGAAGAAAATGGACGAGCTGGAGATGGAATGGCTCCCTCACCCACCTTACTCCCCTGATCTGTCCCCTTGCGACTACCACTGTTTCCGCTCCCTCTCTAACTTCTGCCGAGGAAAGAAGTTCAAGAACCGAGACGCACTTGTGAAGGAGTTCGAGGCATGGATCAACTCTAAGCCCCAGGCCTTTTGGAAGAGAGGGATCGAGACCCTGCCCGATCGATGGAGGCAGGTCGTGACTACTAAGGGAGCATACATTGATTACTGATCATTTGTTGTTGTTGAAGGAATAAACAAAAAAATAAAAAAAAATAAAAATGTCACAAATATGTGGGACACCCCAATAAGTTGTTTCTGAAACTCATCCCAATTTCATTCTGAATGTGGCCGAGTGGTAGAAATCGGGATATGTTTCAGATACATTTTATGTTCTCATATCGATTTGCAGTCCGCCTACGGTGTGGCGGGAAAATTCGAAACTTAATCCTCTTGTTCACACTTATCTGGAGAGAACAAAGGGGGGGGGGGTCAGAATGCTGTGACGTGAGAGGGAAGTCACAAAGCACGAGTGCGAGCTTATACCTGTTGATTTCTGGGTGCAAGAGCATGTACATACAGACAGGAAACAATGACGCGAGAGCGAGAGAAGAGATAGGAAGATCAAACAACGGTGTCTCTTCGATCTCCCTACTATCTCGCCTACACTGGCCAGTGTTAGATGAAGCGGAACAGTGAGTGCCAAATGTGCTACGGCATAGACCTATCAGCCTACGATGTAGCGAACTAGGTCCCGGGCAGGAAGCAAACTTCTGAGGAGGATCAGCGTATTAGAGGAATGAGGAGGTGAGGTCGAGGGAAAAGATAGCTTGAATGAGGTGACATCATTTAGCAAAATATTATGTTAAAAAAGCGGCTATTCCTAGACAGTGGGGGGGAGGGGTGAAAGACTTGAGTAAAGCTCAGCTGTTAGCGGAGACGATTCCGGAAGAGCGGACAATAAGGGATATCTGAGTCAAAAGCAAATGGTCAAACTCCCATCACTCAAAGTCGTCTCCACTCCAGTGGGTGAACGAGAAGAAAGAGAGCTCATGGAGAATAACAAATGGCCAATGGGCAGCGGGTATCCGATTTCAACGAATCTTCGGTTCATTCCGTTGCTGTTTGTTCGGACAGTTGTGCAAGGAAATAATCACAACGATAACAGACAAGTAATGCATCGAGTTTATCATCGTTTTATCACAGGAGAGTGATTACAGGAAAAGGAGAGTTTCAAGCATCAGTTCATTGTTTCTTTGGGCCAACATGAGGACAGGTTTTCAGTTCAAAGCCCGCAATAGCAGCTTGTGATCCTCCGGTTTCTGCACTGTTGTGCCCGTTCTTTCCATTGTGGGAATGCGATGCGAGTCGTCGGGAAGGATCTTTAATTTATATATATATTTTTTGTTTTTTTTATAATCGAAAGGGCTGACAGAACATTTATGATCTTTATATCGATAGTGAAACACTTTCAGTATTCAATGAATGAATTTTCCAACGTTTTCTTTTGCACGAAACGACAGGTGAAGCGTACCTCGAAGTTGAGAATCAGATTAGTGAGTATGAGATAGAGTTCCATCTTGGCCAGTGATTCTCCCGGACAGCGTCGTGCTCCAATGGAGAACGGCATCCATTGATCGATACTGGGAATCATGGGATAAATTATTTGTCTGGTCGGTCAAGAAGAATAAGTGACTTTGGAATATCGGCTCTTTCAATGTTGTATCATCAACTTGTTTCGCTGTCACTGCGCTATTTCTGATATGTAGCCGTCGGGCGCGACAAATGATCGGTGCTCCCAATACCGAACTCGCAATCTTTATGCACAGCACGGTTCAGCATATAATTTGGTTCAAACTACTACCTTTTCCAAACCAAACATACTTACTTCTTTAATTTTCCATCTTCGTCAATGAAGCGATCGGGATCGAACGCGTAAGGGTCGGGGAAGATCTGGACGATTTATCAGTTTTCGAAATTTGATCTTTGATCTCTGACCTTTTCATTGTACATCACACTCGAGATCTGCGGCATGATTGCGGTGCCGGCGGGGATGAAGAACCCGTTGATGGTAGTATCCCTGATGCATTTAATTCATCATTAATTCTATCCTTTTTATGAGGTGATTCGTTTTAAAAATAAAGAGTCTATACTGCATTGATTTTTTCTGAGACGAGTGTGAGCGCAAAAAGGAAACCGCGTTATCAGTTCAAGTGTTACTTTTTTCATATTCGTTCTTATTCAAAATGAGAAAGACAAGCAAATTATCTGAAGATGTGAACAGACAATCAAATACAGGACATGAAACGTACTTGTTCGTCACACGTTGAAAGTTGAGTGGAATGAGGTTGGCGAGTCGTTGCGTTTCCTCAAATTATAAATCGTTTGTTATTACTATCTAAACATCTACACCTATAGGTAGCCAATTCATCGAAATTGTTTTCGCCATTTCGTTGGAATGTTACACAGCAAAGGGAAGGTAGAGAAATGTGAAGGGATGGTTGACACAGAAGTATTGGATTAAATGAATTCAGAGAACCTAGGAGAAAAACTGTAGCCACTAACCATAATCACAGCGGCGCAGTACGGCAACTGCGTCCGGTGCTCCGTAGTCACGACTTCCTCTCCGGGACGAAGCACGGACTTGATCTCGGCCCGCATTCTGAGGATGGTTCCGGAATCGTGATATATTTTTGTCTTAATCATTGTTGCCTGACAAGCTTGAGCAATTTAATTAGAGAAAGCTGATGATTGATAATTGTGAAACGCAAAGAATGTGTTTCACTGCTTCGACAAGAGCTATGATTGTACTTTTCTGACAATTTGATGACCATCAGGGTTTCTAAAGAATAAATAATATATATTATTCCCATACTTGTTCTGAATCTCCGGCTGATGAAGAATGTACGCCATCAACCAGGCCAGAGAACCTAAAAAAATCATCTTCCAACATTTCGAACAAAGAGAAGATCAAATTCGAAGATCAAACAATTTGGCGAAATTTTGTACAAGAACACAGTGAAGTTAAAAAGTAGGTAGCAATGAGGGAATGAGCGTCGATGATTTGTTGTAAACAAATACCTGTTGTCGTTTCCAATCCAGCAATCCACAGGTCGTATAACACGTTCTCCAGCTGTTTGTGCCTGCAATTATCTATTTTCTATTGCTTCATCTTGATTTTCTCTTTTTTTCATTATTCTCCTTTTGCCGAAGAAATCGAATGCGAACTCACGAATAGAATCCTTCATCTCCAGTTTGCTCCCGCAGACGCCGGCGCTCTCTGAAACGATCATTGATTATCATTGCCCCAATCGCGTATTTATCACTGATTTCTATCCGGTCTCTGACTCTGAAACCTGCCAGTAAATTCGAGCCCGAGAAATGATACCTCAGCCTCTTCATTTCACTCTCTCTCTCGTCGAGCGAGCGGGCGAGAGAGGGTGCAGAATGAAGTGACGGCAGTATCATTTCTCGAGCTCTGCATTAAATTTTAAATCCTACCTGAGATACGCCTCCGCCAGATCCGACGGCTCCTGCTCGGTGTCAAAGTCGATCTCGCTCTCGTGCAAATTGATCTAAATTATTGAATGATTTAAAATATTAATTTTTAAAAAAATAACCTGAGTTCGGAAGAAGGCGAACAGATTGTCACTGCACGTCTTCATCGTTTGCCAGGCGCCTTTGAGATAGGGGAAGTGCCTGGAACTAAACATTTATATTTCAAATAAAGTATTATAATCTATAATAAAAAAAGGGGGAAGTGCCTGGAATTAAACATTTATATTTCAAATAAAGTATTATAATCAATAATAAAAAAGGGGGATGTGCTTGGAATCAAACATTTATATTTCCCATAAAGTATTATAATCTATTATAACAAAGTATGTTACACCCTTTGCTCATCTACCAATTTCACCTATAGAGTTGTTATGTACTTGGCTACTTCTGAAAAAAAACAACATAATTGTTGTATAGTCATGTAATGATATACAGAAATAGTAATTATTAATCACACAAGTAATTAATGTGACCCGTTGATGCTACTACAGTAGTCAGTACATTTCATGCCCCCTGGGCTCCCACCACGATTTGCCTGATTTCTATCTGTTACTGTTCCTACTGTAAGTATTGCAATTCCCCGCTGGCCTAATTTTCGTCAGTTAGTTCTCTCTCCCTCGTTGCGGCTAGTTGTTGCTGCATATTCTTCTATCAACTATTCTACTCTGCAATTCTTCAATAAAGCCGATTCTATTGGATCTGCAAGTATTCTCTCAAGACACACAACTGCCAGACATAACAATAATTAATTATTCAATCCTAAAATCGATAATAACGACTACTTCAACGGACTCGATAAACGGCTCTCTCGTCTTCTTACTGTTCTCTCACTGGATATACAAATAAAAGGTAGGGGAAGTGTCTGGAATTGAATGTTTACATTTCCAAAAAAATATATTCTCAAGTATGTTTCACTGTATGCTCATCAACCTATTTCTCAAATATAGCGGTTGTTTCCTTTGCGATTGCATGCTAAAAATAAAACTTATAACCTATGGCGTTATATCGAATACCTGAGTGATGGTGCGATCATTAGCAAAATAAAACTTATAACTTATGGCGTTATATCGAATACCTGAGTGATGGTGCGATCATTAGCATCAGAAAGGAGTGGTGGTAGATGAGCTTGGACTGTTCTTCGAGAAGCGAACGGAGCTTGCGAAACTCGTCCATGTTTTCCTGCAAAAATGTTCAATTACTTTCACAAAATACCTCAGGTCAAAGCTACTGCTCTTTGCTCTGTAATCGGAATGAGAGAAAAATGCAGAAAAAGAAGAAAAGAGAGCGCGCAACAATAGTTCCAATAGTGCGTTATCCTTTGCTCGAATGAAATTGTTATTACGATCTTAGAGGTAAACACCGTACTTCCCCGAAAAACGGCGCCTTGTGGAATCGTCTGCCTAAAAGGATGCTGTTGATGATGCCTCCAACGGTGAGGTCGAAGTATTTGATAACCTAAAAATGAATTTCAAATGTTTTTTTTAAATTGAAAAATCCAGGAAAACGCTTGATTTCATTGTTGTCACCTCAACGGGCTTTCCATTAGCTGCACGCATAGAGGCGATCATCGGGGCAACTTCGGCGAGAAAGCAGGTGGATGAGAGTGGGATGGGCTCCATACTTCCAGAGGGAGTTCCAGCATGCACTCCATTCGACGCAGTCAAATGCCTTCTTGAAGTCGACAAAGGCCAGGTAAATGGGAATACCGTACTCCGAGGTTCTTTCTGCGACCTGCTTGATGGCATGCAGGTTGATGGCATGCAGGTTGTCGAGCGTGCTAAACCCTCTCCGGAATCCGGTTTGGGTTGCCGATTCGGTCTCTTCAAGCACTGCCTCGAATCTTTTCAGAATGCACCTCGTCGTAACCTTGAGGGTTACGGTAAGTAGGGAGATGGGGCGGAAGTTGGCAATGTTCGTTGGGTCTCCTTTCTTGAACAGTAGGGAGACGACGGCTTCCGACAGCTCGCAGGGTACGGTATCTCCGGCAACTAGTCGATTCAGCAAATGGGCGATGGAATGGGCTAGATGGTCTCTCGAGTGGTAGAGCATCTCGGGTAGAATGCCATCCGATCCGGGGGAATGGCCACACTTGAGGAGGGACATTGCGTGTCGTGCTTCGTCGGGGAGGAAGGGAGGGAAGGGGTCGAGCGAGTGAGGAGGAACTGCGAGAGGGATTTGAACTGCTGGCGAGTAGAGGTCCGGACTCGATCAAGGTACTAATTTCGATTCTTTAAAAATTCAAAATAGTGCATGGCTAACAACAAAATGACTAATAAAACAAATATGCATTTCGAAATCATAGTTTTGATGAGTAAATCCGGCAACCGCATGATTGTATTCACAAGTGGCCTTTCTGATAACCTGCAAAACCGGCTTGGATGTATCCATCACGTTGTTGTGAAAGATGCGAACTGGTCAGCATAATCATTACATTATTATAGTAAATTATATAATAAAAAAGTCTGTTCCTTCAGGGAAACCCGACAGATTCATGTGAAAATGGACTTGTCGTTCGATCCGAGCAACGTCCGTAGCAAGGTCACTCTGCGTAAGCACGTCATGGGACAAAAGCTGTCGTAAGACAATTACTTTTCAAAAAAAGGCGATAACGTGAAAATGTTTTCAGATATTTCAACGGTTCGCACTCCGATTCGTTCATTGCAAACTATTTCGAGGTTGTTTACTTGAAATTACAACTTTATTGTCTTCCATTCATTCTAGGGGAGCGTTTCAGGGTGTAAACCAGGGTATTGCAGATTCTCTACGAGCCCCATCAATTTGTTCCCGCCAACGTCTGGCGCGGTAACGACCTCCTGGTTGTTGATGCTACGATCGGCACGGAAGACTTCTCTCAGAAACGAGGTTTTCGTTTGTTTGGCACTTTAAAATAGACATCGTATTCAGCTCCAAATGAAGACATCTGGAAGGCGAAATCGATCGCTCAAAGCGGTATTTCTCCGGATGCTCAAGATTCCGGATTCGCTGTTACCCTAAATCTGCCTGTGTTTCTCGTCTGCGTATCGGTCATGTGCATCCTGGCTGGAGCGGCTATCGCTCTGCTAGTTGGAGTGGTGAGAAAAGTGACAGTGGCTGTGAAGAATATTCCTTCTGTTCATTCCGTGCCCTCCCTTCAGGTTCATGAGAGACGCGGAATGAAGTGACGAATTTCTCGTTCTGACCAGCGCACTCATTTCTTGAAACCAACTCGAACAATTATTAATGTTAGTGTGATCCATAAGTTTGCAGATTCGCAGGAGAACGAGTGCGAAGAATCGTCGGAATGCGAGGGTAACTAGTTGAAAAATGTCTACATTACCCTCTCTTCCCTCGCGTCCCTCTCTTCCCTCGCGTTGATAGGTGCTTCCCATCTCTCTCTCTGCGCGATCCAATCGATACTTTCTCACTTCTTTTCTTTGATTTGTTTCCCATTTCGCTATTGATTGTCCCCTTTTATGATTATATGACTAAACGATTAGCTGATATGTCCCCGACCTCACTTCGGGACGAACTGGAATCGGATGCTGTTACCGACGTGAATGCTCTGATCCAGGGTATAGGCAAGTACCTTGGGTCTCTCTCTGGTGGAGATAAGACCTCCCCACTCGCTCTCCTGCTTGGTACTTGTGCCAGCGTGCTGAGCGACCTCAAGTTGAGATCGACGTCGTCGATTGATGACGCTATTGAGAAAGAGAAAAGAGAGCGATCAGTCGTGGTCCAGGGGCTCCCCGAGTCCAGTGCAACGAAGGCCAGTGAGAGAATGACTGATGACCACGCCAGGGTCATCTCCATGCTTGATCTTATTGACCTAGAGCACTCACCCGCTGCCATTTTCCGAATGGGTGAGAAATCGGAAACCCGCCCTAGATTGCTTAAAGTCATGTTTCACAGTCGTACTGCCCAGACCACTTTCCTATCCAAATCCCGTACTGTCACAAGCAATTTCCCCAATGTATTCGTATGTCCATCTCTGACCAAATCGGAGCGAGAAGCGGCATTCCTTCTACGTGAGAAGAAGCGTCAACTGAAGACTGAAGGCAAGGACGTTTTGATCTACGCGGGATCCATCATCGAGAGGAGTCAATTGGAAGCGATGAAGAAGCAAGTTCGCTCTTCTCGCTCCCATTCTCGTCGTCGTCCTCCTTCTCGCAACCCCGTCTCATCATCATCCTCCATTCGGCCGGCGTCTTCCTCGAATTCCTCTATTCTCCACTCCATTCCTTCCCTTCTCGCTCCCCAGGCTAATGCCTCTACCCCCGCTCCTTTTTAGCTCCGCCCGAGCAAACGACCCATATCCTATCATGTCATTACTACAATATCCGATCTATCGTAAATAAGATTGCCCCATTCCGTTCCTTCCTTATGGTCTCACAACCTCATATCGTATTCCTCACCGAGACTTGGTTATCCAACAAGATCCCTTCATCCCTGATCATCGGTGCTTTACCATTTACCATACTCCGTTTCGACCGATCCTCCCGAGGTGGTGGTGTCGCTATCATTATACGAGATTATCTGTCTTACTCTACCGTAACCCTTCCCTCAAGTGAACACGAGATTACCTGTATCGACCTTTTCCACCAATCTGCTTACATTAGACTCTGTGTAGTCTATCGTCCTCCTACATACTCTCTTTCCAAGTCAGAATCCCTCCTCACTTGCTTATCTGATATACATGCTTCGTCCCCCCATCCTATCGTTATTATCGGTGACTTCAATTCTGATTCTCTTTGTACTCATCCCACACCTATTGATAGACTTTTCCTAGATTTCCTAATTTCTGTTGATCTATCACACTGTCATATGTTTCCTACGCGCGGCAATAGATGTATCGATTGGATCATAGGTAACGACCCCTCCCTGATTAAAACCATTTCTATCGCACCTCCCTTTCCCTCTTGTGATCACTCTGGTCTATCATTCTCCCTCTCTTCTCCACAGTCCCCTTCTTTACCATCCCAAATTCGCGACTTCACTCGTGTCGATTATTCTGCATTTTCCAATTACCTACTCTCTATCGACTGGTTTTCCCTGTTTTGTGACTGTCCTGATATTGACTCTATTTACTCCGCTTTCTCTTCTGCTATTCATTCTGCCATTGATCTCTTTGTTCCCTACCGTACCCCTCGTCCTCCTTCTCTCTCTTACCCTCCTCACATTCGTAGGCTTATCAAACATCGTGATGCATTGTTCTCAAAAGTTCACCTTCCTTCCGTTAGAATCCTGTTTGACCAATGTAGTAAGAAGCTCCTTTTTGAGATTGACAAATGGACCCGTTATTCCACCCGTAAAAAACTCTCGCGTGTCAACGATTTGTATCGTCACATTTCCTCTCTCACGAAACCTAAACTTTCCATTCCTGAACTAGTCTCACCTCAGAATTTACCTGTGTTTGATATTATCTCCAAAGCCAATCTTCTTGCCTCAGAATTTGCCTCTCACTTTACTCTTGATGATGGTTGTCTCCCTTCCCTTTCCTCCTCACGTGTTCCCCCTTCCCTCTCTCTATTCACTTTCTTTCCTCATGAAGTTTACAAATCCCTCCGTAAATTGTCCCCAACCGGCTCTACTGGTCATGATGCCATTCCACAAATCATATTCTCGAAATGTGCCTATGCTCTGTCAACCCCACTTGCTGACATTTTCAACTTAAGTCTCATTTCTGGTACCGTACCCTCTGCCTGGAAACACTCCCTTATTACTCCAATCCCTAAACCCGGTAAAGACTCCAAACTTCCCTCTTCCTACAGACCGATTTCTATTATTTCTCCTGCTGCTAAGACTATGGAACGGCTCATCAAAGAGCACCTCAACTCTCACCTTTCTCGTTTCAATGTTCTCCCTTCCAACCAACACGGGTTCCGTTCTGGTGCTAGTGTAGTTACCAATCTACTGACTTGTCAGAATGATTGGACCAGTGCCCATTCCAAAAAGCTTGTCACTGATGTTGTCTACATTGATTTCACTCGTGCTTTTGATGTTGTTCCTTATCCCAAACTTCTTGCTCGTCTTTCATATTACGGTATTCACTCAAACTTGCTCTCTTGGCTTTATTCATTCCTGTCTGATCGCACTTTCTCCGTCCGACTGTCCACTATTACTAGTCAACCTTACCCCATTTTATCTGGTGTTCCACAAGGTAGTGTACTAGGACCCATTCTTTTCTCAATTTATCTTGCTGACCTCTCTCTTGCTTTAACTAAGTTTCCTAACGTATCCGTGCAATGCTACGCTGACGATGTTAAATTATATGTCTCCTACAATAAGTCTACCAAAGCTAGTATTACGAAAGAATTCCAATCTGCTCTAAATTGTCTCTTTGACTGGACCCAATGTAATCAACTGTCTCTCTCCGCTTCTAAATGTTCTCATATCCGAATTGGCTCCAAACAAGTATCCCCTCGGTATAGCATTAACTCCACTGTTCTTCCTCTTGAGAATAATGTTCGTGACTTAGGCGCTCAAGTTCGCTCTGATCTTAAGAACTCTTCCTCTATAAAAATGCGTGCCCAGAAATCAACTTCTAAAATGTTCCTCCTTCTCAAAGCTCTTCCTTTCAATTGTCCATCTATCCTGATTCGTAGTTACAAAGCCTATGTTCTTCCTTTACTTGACTTTGCTTCTCCTTTTTGGAATCCCCACTACTTAAGTGATATTGATACTCTTGAAAAAGTCCAACGTACCTTTACACGTCAACTCTTCTATCGTTGCTTCCCATCCCCTGATTATCCTCTTTCTCTCCCCTCCTACTCTGACCGTATCAAAACCCTTGGCCTGCGCGCGCTTACAGAGAGGAGAGTCATAGGTGATCTTTGTATGACTCACATGATTATGAATGGTTTCACTATTATACCACGTTCCCTTTTCTACGTCTACAAACCATTACGAGACCGCACTTCATCCTTCGGAATCAACATAGAGTTGACAACCAGTACCCCCAGATACCACTCTTTCCCTGTCAGAACCTCACGATGGTACTCCCAACTTCCAGATAGTATTCGCACTGCCCCCAACATCCGAGTGTTCAAACGTCGACTTGAAAACCACCCCATCATCGCTCATTTAGCCAAACTCACCTAACCCAGGAGAGTCCCCCCCCCCCCATTCCTGCTCTCCCACCTTATTATGTAACGTTTCGGTCTCGTTGCGCCTCGGGCGTAGATAAATTATTATTATTATTAATCGATCAACCAATTTCAGACGATTCGCAATTTTATCGAATAAGGTCGAGAAGTTGCCGAAGAAGAGGCCCGCAAAATGCAAAATTAATGATTTCATTTATTCTCTTATTCTTGAATTTTTCTCAATGCCAGTCGCTTCTTATAATTTGCAAAATGAACAATTGTAAATTGAATTTTTCGCTTTCATTATCAAATGTGAGAGTCAGGAAATTCCAAGATTCAAATGTTATCGCCATGTGGTGTTTACCGCGATCCAGAGGAATGCGGAGAGGCGAGATGAGAAATAATATCATCAAATGCCTCGAATACTGGTTAGAATCACCGTGCTAGTTAAAAGGTCCCCTTTTGTTGCCTCTTCCGTTTGTTTGCATTACTTGAAAATAAAAGGTAACATTAACCTTCACGGTTACCTTTACATGGCAAGGCGTAGAATACATTCAGACATATTTAGTCAGAAACACTGTATTAAACGATCAGACCCACAAACTCGCCTATGTGCACTCCGTAGCAGAGATCAGTCGGAATGAAGGTCGATAATAATTTTTAACACTGTGTTCCTAGCATATTTGCAGTGGAACTCTCTTATCAATTTGCCTGCTAAGAATAAATATTATTGAATTTTTCATACTCATTACTTTCCGTCAAAATGAGATTCCTATTATTCTCATTAACTTTCACTTTGCTTTTACCATCAGCGAATGCAGAAGGCACCGATCCGGAAGCATACATGACAGCGGTAAGTCAAGTTCCTCTTTTATTCACCTTTTGAAAGAATTTGTGAAATCTAGCGACGACTATTCGGACTTTCGAATACTCAAACTTGGACACAAAAAATAAGATGCCTTCCAGCCAGAAATGATTCGCCGTTGGGGCTTCCCAGTCGAGATCCATGACGTGATCACAGCTGATGGTTACATACTGGATCTGTTCAGGATTCCGTATGGACGGCATTCGATCGCTAGTGAGTCCTACTTTCAACACTTTAATGCTATATACCGCTTATGTTATTTTAATACGTTCAAGCTTCATTTTACTGAGATAAAATGTAAGTAACGAGCGGATCTTGAATTTTCCAGATTCGACCTGTCATCGTCCCGTCGTGCTTTTCGTACACGGTCTGGGCACGGCATCGCCGGAATTCCTGCTCAACCCGCCCGAATCAGGGCCTGGTGAGTCGTAATTCGCATTTACTTACACATCTCGACGTTATGGTTCACAGAGTGATACAGTCTGGCAAACCTTATCAGTGTTCTAAAATGGGGGAGTGATAGTGATCTCCGCATTGACCATACTATACAAGGCTGATCGTGTGATCTTTGAATACCACACTGCCCTTTGTGGTTTAATTTGACGATTGGTATCAAGTGAAAATTCTATCATAATAGCAATAGTGGAGCTTGATGAAAATTGAACGACATGCGCCTCTCTCCAATACTATGTTCTCTCTCCGGACAGACAAACGAGAGTATATTTCACTGAAAATTCTCAGCCTACATCCTGGCCGATGCTGGCTTCGACGTCTTCCTGATTAATCACAGAGGGTCGACCTACAGCAAGCGACACGTCATCCTCAAGCCGTGGGATAATAAGTTCTGGCAGTTCACGTGAGTGTGTTGATCAGAACAGAGTTCGATATCGGGATTCCCGACCATCTCTCGCGTCAGACAAGAAATCATGCGCGAAAGTGAGAGAAACACCTGGAGAAGACGGTCGGAAATCCCGACATTCAACTGTGTCGGTATCGAACAAGCGACCCTACGCGCTTTCCAGCCACTGTTGAATAAACTGTATCCGTTAACTCACTATTCACAAAATGCAAATAAATGCCAACGAATATTTCAGCGTGGACGAAATGTCCAAGTACGACCTACCCGCGGCTATCGACAAGGTGTTGGAAATCACGGGACAGAAACAAATATATCAAATCGGCAACTCACAAGGAACGCTAGTGGGATTCATGACAATGTCCGATCATCCGGAGTACAATAGCAAGGTTAGATGATCCATGCTTTATAAATTCCAACCTACCATGAACATGCAAACCAATAATGCGCAAAATATTTGTAAAAACGATACTTGTTCAGGTGAAAGCAATCTTTCAAGTAGGTCCGGTGAGCACTTCACATTATTCCAAAGGCCTCTTCCAAGTGCTATTCTTCCTGTATGATAGCCTCAAGCCAGTTGTCGATGTGAGTTAAGATGGCATTTATTAAGATGGCTCGACAAGAAATAGCATGCAAAAAGAAGAGATAATTGGAAGCATGAGAAAATTGGTTGCAGTTCTACCGAATTGCGCTCGGCTCGCACGAAGTCTCACAGGGAATACCCTTACTCTATCGCGAGCTGATCAAACTCTGTCTTTACATTCCGTATGTTGGCACGCAGGTACTTTTGTTATCCCTAGATCGAAAAATATTTTTCAGCAAAAAATATTTATTTTGAGATCTGTCTGGGCACCATTCATCTCGCGTTCGGTCCGCCTGCGAAAACGATTAACATTGTAAGTAAAGTTTTAAGCAAGGAAAAATGTGTCTCTTTATTCCACTTAATCTATCTTGTCACTTGGATGATTCAAAAATTTGGAGACGGTCTGATAAGATGCTAGATGATTTTGTAGCTAATAAATATGTTTCAGTCTCGAGTTCCCACTTATCTCTCGCATATTCCCAGTGGGACTTCGACGTGGAATGCACTGCATCTGGCGCAGGTTTCGAATTAAAAATGTAGTAGGAAAAAATAAATAATATTCTCAGATCGCCTCTCGAATCAAAGTTGAGCACATGGACCACAACCCGCTGGAGAACATGCAGCGATATGGGCAGGTCAGCATTATGATCTTGTAATTTCTTGTCGAATCAAGCATCAAGCAATCGATTTTCAGAACATGGGAAATGTGTACCGCTCCCATTGTATACTAGTTAAAAGCTATAGTTGTATAATGTTCAAGCTAGCTGTAGGATAGCAAAACGTGTCTTACTATAAAATCATAATCGTACTATCCTCCAGGCCACCCCTCCGCCCTACGACTACAGTAAGATCACCGCTCCGATCTATCTCATCTGGGGAAGGGACGATTGGGCGACCACGGGGGAGGATATTGACAAGTATCTGATGAAGGAGCTGAGGAAAGATGTGGTGAAGGCAAGCTGACGAAATTTTTTAAAAATCATTTTTCGGTTTTACTCATGACCTAATTGCAAACATGTTTTGTCATGAGTGTTGGCTTATTTGCGCACAAAAACTGTAAATGTAGTTGCGAAGGAATTCCTCAGGATATTTGTAGGCAGTAGATATCTTAACCTGGCCTTTCAGGCCTCTATCGAAGTGCCCGGCTACAATCATCTCGATTTCGTTATCGCCACAGACTGTGCGGAGAGGGTGTGGAATCCGATTGTGGAGATAATGAGAAAGCAAGAGGATGGCATGTGTGGGCGATAAAGTGTTTCGTGAACAAGCGATGCGCTTTCGTACATAATATGCATTATTCGTCCATTCATTCATTATTATTATTGCAAGGGTGAGATCATTTGAAAACAAATGCTTATTCTGGATAATTAATCAGTAATAATAAATAATAAATTTAAGATGATCGACAGCCTCCTTGATGTTGACAATTGTTAACCAATTATAAGATACTTTGCAATGAAAGATTTTAAAAGTAACTTTGATAATAATATTATTTATTCTTGTCTTAGTTACAAATTCTGAGGATGGACAGAACACAGTTTATGACATCTCATTCGAAAATTCTGAATTAAAAAAAATATTCGTATCAAAGTATCAAAGTAGAAAGTGAAGCTTTAATACAAAACAAACATTTAATACAAAACTATTTTAATGAAAAAATATAATGTTCAATATCTGTCTAGATCAGTACGGTAACAATTAATTTTCGGATCGTGCTACATGGCAGATTTCAAGTGATCTCTCATCCACAAGAGGTGTTATAGCTGGTAAAGTGTTATTGATATGCACCGCATCAATCATTGAGTGTACTCGTGGGTTCCACTGTTGTTGTATAGTCCATAAATGCGAACTCTGAAATGGTTGGGTGATATTAATGTTTCCTTGCGTTTTGACTTGCCTTGATCGATCACTCTCCTGATTGAAATCGAGGAGCACGTTATTTGTGTCAGACGATGGAAGTATACGGAAAAACTTCGATACAGTGTTATTCAATCCATATTTCTGCAATGTGAAAAGTCACATATTATTCAGAGGATGATAGTACCTGAAGTTCCGTCTTTTCCGTTTGAGATTTCAGTATTTCGCCGGAAATTTCAACAGAGATCTCACAGCAACCTCTCCTCCTCTTGATATATGTGATGATCTGTTATCGATCTCCCATCGGAGAACTTTCTATTCGTTCCTGTCTTTTCATTGCCCTTCTGATCCATGAATAAACGGCGTCGATATATTAATGGTACTGTATTATATTCATCAGTTGTCCTTCAAATAAGAAGACTAGAAGCTTAGGAGGAGGAGAGCACAAAATCAGGGCGGCTAACAAACATGAAGCCTCTCTCTACCATTCCCGTTCAAATCGTTCCACGCCAAATGTGCAGGAACCCATTTACAGAAATTCAAAATTGACAAAGAGAATCCATTCAGCCCCCGCTAGTTATCTTTTTCACACAATTTTTTAAATGTGCTAACGACTTCACTGTCGCCGTTTTGCTCACGCGCTATCTCGCTCGTCAGGGAATGCGAGAGACTACGTCTTCCGTAAAGAACACCTTCCGATCCGAACGACGGAGTCTGGTATAAAAGAGGCTCCCTGGATCAGTATGGCACCGAACAATGGGACTCATCTTCCTTCTTCTTCTGACTGTTCTTCTCTCTGAGGCAGCCTCTGAGGTAAGTATACCTTCTTCTGTCAAAGCTCACTAATTCACAGAATTCCTGAATGCCTTACATTGTACTTTTCAGCTCAACTTGAGAAAGGGGAAGGCTCAAACTGCGACCGAGGTTCCTCTCCTGGACCGTGAGAGTGAGCTAAAATTTTCTATTTTTTTTGGTCTCAAACATTTATTTCCATTTTTGTAGTGGTCGTTCTCTCCACTACATTCTACAAACACTTTGGAATGCGAACTGAATGGATGAGATGTGACGAACTCTACCCATTGCTTGCAGTAGGAGATCTGATCGAGCTAGTGTTCGTGAAAGCTACTCTACTTTAGCGAAAATATCATTTTTCAGTGGTGCCAACCCCGTCCTCAAGGAATTCAAATTCCAAGTATGTTTTTGGACAATTAACGATTCACACCTATTCGATGCAAATCTATATCATTTCAGCACTGGGCAATCTACTCTGGACAGATTAACGGAACGCATTTCATCGTCAACTATCGTATGTCTCTCTAGAATTTCACAAATTTTTATTCACGTTAGAATGTTTTTAATCAGATCTCGACCCGGTACACCTCGACCTGGGAACAGTCATCGACGAACCACTCAATGGCGAATTCGACAATCGATTGTGCAGAATCAACAACAGAGAAGACTGGATGTACGTTGATAGAATCGGAACTATCCTCCATGATAGATCACATGTATTTTCAGCGATGCACCCTATCGTCCCTGGCTGGCCATCGATCGCGCGCGCTCATTGGTTCGGTCACAACGTCACTATTTTATGAATCGTCCATGCAAAATAATGTATCTCAGATCGGCAAGTTCCCGGGTCGTTACAACCTTCACGACAACAACTGCGAACATCTCGTCAGATGGAGCAGAAATGGCATCAGGAAGTCCCTTCAAGTTCAGTTATTCACCAGGCCGAAGGCAACGATTTCCATAGTAGATCGTCAAGCGTGGACTGGAACAGAAGATCAAGGTCAACAAAGGACAGCCTGTGAAGCGCTTCATTCTTCAAGGAGCTATCGACAAAGCGGGAACGGTCTTTCATCATTTCGCCAATGTCCTGGCCAATGACGTGAGTGATATTCGCCATTTATCTGGCTCCAAAAAAATTGCAGTGGATCTACAAGCACTACACCGACGAATGCGAGAACCTCGATGCCGATATTGAGAAGTTCCGCCCACTCTTGGATGAAGAAACCGTGAACGAGATGATGAAGTCACAGGAGACCAGACTGTCCCCTTTCCCGAAAGATGAGGTATCATTCGAGACGGACCGAGTAGATATCAGAGATTCTCGTCTTTGACTCAGAATATTCATTCCAGAAACACCCTGACGACTTCCGTGAGGTGTACGAGATCACTGACGAATACTTCTGCCCTCGCAAAATGAAGCCATGAGTGTTGAATTTCATTGGATTTTTGATAAACCTTCATGCATAATCTTTTTTACTTGTTCTACCCAGAACCATACACAAGGTAACAACTTCTCTTCAATCTGTCTCATTACCTCTATGTTTTACTTATACAAATTAATGTATTTTCAATTCGAACCTAAATTCAATTAGCAATATTAAAATGTGTAATTTTCCACGCTTTATTATTTTCATTCCTCTATTCTTCCCTTCATTCTCGCCTCTCTTCCACTCATCGAACGGTCTCTCCTCCCTCGTTCCGAGGGTGCGCGCCTCCTGTCGACATGAGGTTGCTCTATTTTTATGGATTTTACTAGAGTTCTCTTCTTTGAATTAAACTGGATAAAGAATTCCATTATCTCATCCTTCCTCATGCTCTCTCGCAACCAGAGCAGTCAAAAGGCTTTGTTTCACTTATTGGAATTCCGGAATCAATTCCACCAAGAGAACCATAGATTTTACTGAACAAACAAATCGTTGATAGATTGCCTTATTTTATATTTCACCTTACATCG
Source organism: Pristionchus pacificus (assembly GCA_000180635.4). Classification (NCBI taxonomy): domain Eukaryota; kingdom Metazoa; phylum Nematoda; class Chromadorea; order Rhabditida; family Neodiplogasteridae; genus Pristionchus; species Pristionchus pacificus. The sequence goes on along the minus strand of CM026578.1, from coordinate 29,987,058 downwards.
CATTCATTTCCTTGCAGGGAAGCGGAGAGTCGCGAGTCGTCGTCGTCGAGTCAGAGCCAGACGAGGCGTCGCAAGGTTGCTTCTATTCATAATTCTCACTCATCCTATTCGAAGTGGCCAACTTATTCTGCGTTTCTTGCCCAACTATCAACCCCATTAATCAAGCGCAATACGGAGCGCCGTCTCTTTATTGTGCACATACTCTAGACCGTTCGAGAGGCGAGATAATGTGCCGAATGAAGATACGGTGTAGACATCTTCCACTAAACTAATCCTTGCCCTTCAGCGCGACCGCATCCGGGATTTCGCTCGGCGCTGCAAGAACAGAGTGCGCAGCAACGGAAGCAACAGCTCGGAGAGCTCCGATGAGAGCAGTGGAGCGAAGAGTAGCGGATCGGCTGAGAGCGCGACGCGAGGATTAGGGCTTGCAGGGTGACGAATCCGTATCTTCGTTCCTGAAGTGAACACATCGAACTAATTTCTCTGTAACGAATGATTGGGTTAACCAAGATTGCCGTTCCACAAGCTAGTCGCCGCAACAACATCAACGATGAAATCATCATACATAACTGCGTCACGGCCGATATATAATCTCGGTTGAATCGAAAAGCCCTCACCGATCCCTCACATTCATGTCAAATGGGTCCCGATCGCCGCTTAGGTTTCACGCTAGGGCACAAAATACGCCTCGTCATTTCGCACACGTTTTCCCACTTGAGTGACGAGCGTGTGTGGAATGATAGCGATCTTCCCCTTTTCGAAATACCCCTTTTCGGGCCTTATTTTATAAAAAAATGCAATATTTCAGTGAGAAAACGGCCATCTCCGCTGCCTCGTCCACCTCCCTCGTCGACACGACCAAGAAGAGGGAGTACTGCCGGCCGCCCATCTGCCAGATACCGTTGAAGGGTACGGTTACGGTTGCCTATTTTCCGGCCCCGGCCCTAGGGAACGACTACTGTAGTGGTCACTGAACACTAAGGCTTATCGCCCTAAAATCTTCGAGTTTTTTAAACGATTTTCGGCTGAACCTACGCTGCCGTTGGCTCAATGTAGAAGCTTTCCGAGCTTTACCTAACGTTGGGCCAGTCCCGAGCCGTTTCCTCCCATGGCTAATCGATCCTACCGTACCCCACCGTACTCAGACCACGCGGATCTCGGTCTCTCGTTCGCCGGATGCGGCTTCCTCGCGCTGTACCACTTTGGCGTCATCAAGTGCCTGATGCGGAATGGAAAGGTACGGTATCTAACGATGTCGGGATACTGTAAAACACTGAAATGATCTATTAAAAACGACGAAGCAGTTATTGAATAATGGAGCAATCAAGCGTATTAAACCCATTTTCAGATACGGTAATTAATTATCCATTGCTTCTTGCAGACGCTGATGAGTCGAGTGCGACGCGTGAGCGGCGCCTCTGCCGGATCGCTCGTCGCTGCGATTCTCGTCCTGGCGCCCGAGGTACGGTAATGGTTACGGTATTGATCGTTTGATTGGGTGTGATCAATATTGTAATGTTCAAGTATCTGGCAATGTGATACGGTAACGATTATGCGTAATACCTATCGTATGAATAAGCTTTAGGTACAATTAGAGATGTTTGTGTAGCCGGAATCGGAAGTAGATCATTAGTGAATTGATGATATTTTGGGGGTACGGTATGCCTATACCGTAGACAGTAGGGATGTCCAATCAATTACAATACCCAATTAATTGATTTTGCGGCCGCTCAACCCCTCGGAAAATAAGGAATAAAAGTCAATTAATTGGTCAACCCAATACCAATTACCCAATTAATTGGTATTGTCTCTGAGTATTGGGTATTGAATTGAAATCACTAGTAGACAGTCCTTTAATCTCCAGGAATTGGACGCGTCGATGGAAGCCCTCTACGATATGGGCGATCGGATCCACTCGCTGCCGTTCGGCGCCCTCACGCCCGGATTCTATCTGGGCAAGGAGTTGGCTGAGGTGATAAATGTAAATCAACGAAGGTTACGGTACTCTGTGATTACGGTAGACTAATCGGTGTCTTTTTCGATATGGAGCTGGCTGAGGTGAGAATACCGTACCTAGAGAGGTTACGGTAGGGTACGGTAGGATTTATACGGTTGGCCAATGGTAGTTTACGTACGGTAGATCCAGATTATTTTAGTAATCGATATTTCATTCTAGGTCGTGGAGCGCTTCATCCCGGGGGACATCTCGCACGGCAACCACAGCCTGTTCATCTCGCTCACCGGTCACAAGGTATACTGTAGAAATTGAGTTGAATATTGATTGATTAGCGGTAAGGTACGGTAGCCTGATACTTGGATTTTTTTATAATTTCGCTCACTCATTATTAGATACGGTAGATAGGTGATGGAATCGATAACTGACTGAATAAGGAAAACCGAGTTCAAGACAAGTTACAGTAGTTGAGGAATACGGTGATGAGCATCGATCGATAACTTTGAAAAATACAAAGATCAAAGATCAATTGCTCAGACGCGCGTGAACCGCCTCGTCTCCGAGTACCCGTCGCGCGCGTACCTCATCAGGTGTCTCGAGGTATCATTGTCCAAGATTTATGCAGAAACTATGAATATCCGGATCAGAGCATGATTCGTTACATTATTGTGCTCTTCATTTTGTTGTGCTCATAGGCTTTGATCGAACTGCAAAAGCCGGACACGATTCGGAAAAATAAAGCAATTGGTTCAGGGCTCGTGCTTCATTCCGGTGTACTCTGCCGGCATCAAAGCGCCCGTTCCCGAGATTGACGGACAGGTAAACAGTAGCACATGATGTGCGACGGAAAGATTCATATTCGTATTTCTTAGCCAAACCGGCCCGATAGTGCTGATTACGATGTGTTGTTTAAATTAAAGGAAAAAAATTGACATGCAAATTAATTGATAACATTGAATTTCATCCATGGGTGGACGGCGGCTACACGAACAACCTGCCCGACTACTCGGATCTGCGCACGATCACGGTAATTACTCACAATCAGGCCATTTGCATATTTTATCTCGCATCATGCTACCTGGAGCTGTTAGATAACAGAGACTGATTCTTGATCCATCTCAAATCATTAGTGTACACGTCTCACCACTCGGCATATGCGCCTCCTCTAATTGTGCATGCTTTATCGTCGTCCATACGGACGAGAGAGCATGCACAATTAGAAAAGTGGCGTGCCGATTTATCATCTCAATTGTCGAGGTCTCCCCACTCGGCTGCGACTGCGACATCACGCCGCCCGCGGGGAAGGTCGTCTTCGACTGGAAGATGACGATCGCCAATCAGCATATGAAGGTGAAGACTTTCACGGTGACATTCGAGCTTCTCCTGAGATGTTAAATAAAAACCTTTAGAAGTTAGGGTTTCTTCGTCCAATCTGAAATATTTTGAGAAAAAATAATTAAACGTCTGATTACATCTTTAGAAATTATGAATGTCCAGGTGAATCTGCGCAACATCAAACGCGGCGCGCAGACGCTCTTCCCGCCCTCGCGCGCCACCCTCAAGCACTTCTACAATCAGGTAGGTCGCGATCGACAAATGATTTTATTATTTTTTTTATAAACGAGTACTATTTTGACGTCAGCATTTGAAATTTTAGAGGAAGTTCCCATTGCAACAAATAAAATCGGTTCCGATCGAAATCCTAACCGTAATATTTCAGGGCTACCGCGACGCGTTCAAATTCCTGCTCGCGAACGATATGCTGGAGCGCGATTCGGGCTCGGAAGTCTGACCCGCCGTACTCCTCGAGTACAGTACCCCTCAAAATCTACAGTAGTTGAAGTAGAGAAACAACTTGCATTTCAAACGAATAATGTCATGTGTCAATAAAAGAAATTGAACTCTTCCATACAGAAACTCCTTCACAATTATCCGACAAATAGCATCGCCTCTATCCCCAATACGCACCATGAAACCATCTCTAAACGACTCCCATTTCTCTTTTCTTCCATCATACTTATCCAGGGGAGGCAACAATGATGGGTCTACACTGGCAATACTACCAATCCCGGGCGGCACTCGTGCCGTTCCCCCATTACCCGTTTCAAATTCCTCACCCCTTCTCTCCGTCGTCCCTGTTGCTCCTCCATTCGCGGGCCGCAGCGAGGTCCCCATGTGCATTGAAGACGGCATTCCTTGCACGCTGCTCTCGAAATGCAACGGCCTTCGCTCCTGCACATTACCAACAATTTCATCCAGTTGCCCTCTGAGGGTTGAACTCAATAGCAAATTCGACTCACGTCTCTCACTCTCCAGCTGCTCCTGGTTCAGCCTCTCCAGCTCACCGAAATACTGGTCCCTCTCTCGCTTCCATTTGTCGTTGAGGTCGTGTGCCGCTGCCAGTTCCTTCTTCATCTCCTCAATCTTCTTCAGAAGCTCGCTCATCGAGAGCTGAACAGCCTTTATTATCTCTGTTTCCTCAGTGACCTCACAGTATTTCATCAATCCATCAAGCACCTCCACCCGATAACTATTGCCATTATTCAATCGATTGATTTCCTCACGCATGCTCTTTACATCCTCAGCCAATGCAATGAATTTGCTATGACCTACTGCCTTCAGTAACTCATCAGCCTGCATTCGAATTGTGTTCCCAACACTAGCCGCATCGTCACTACGAACCACTTGTTTCGTTTTTTTCAATCAATTCATTCATGGACTCAACACCAACAGAAGTAAACATTGCTTTCTCATCCTCTTCCTTAACTCTAATCTGCTCACACACCTCATTGTATCTAAACCGCAGATCCTCTACGCGAGTGAAATCAGTACCCACGAGAGCTTCCACCATTTCGTCATTCAGCTCGTTGAACTCGTCTCTCTTTTGGTTGTAATGACCTTCCAGTTGCTGATACTCTGCTTCAAAATTAGCACTAACAATCAGCGCATCATCAATTACTTTCAAATCTTCATTATCTAATCACAGCTCTTTCTCTATCAAACAACGTTTCCAACTCAGTAACACTCAAAGCTGACTTTCCTTTGTTCACTTCTCTCTGTCGCAAGGCCTCTCTCAACTCATCTAGTTTGCCATTAACACGAATAACCGCATAGGCGCACTACTGTCTTTGAGATCCTTAGACTTTGAACGAGTAGTACGCGTACTAACCGGTTTCTCTCCAGTAGCAGCGCCAGCAAGAAGCATCTGCTTCTTCGACTCTTCTACCTTCTTTTCCAATTCATCTCCAGCGAGCATTTCTTCCTCTTCCTCTGCAGTGAACGTGCGTGGAACTAGATCCTCTCCATTCACTCCGCCCATTTCAACGTCGCTCATTTTCCTGCAATTGGGGTCTAAGGATCTCAAAGACAGTAGTGCGCCTAGAGATGCGGTTATTCGTGTTAATGGCAAACTAGATGAGTTGAGAGAGGCCTTGCGACAGAGAGAAGTGAACAAAGGAAAGTCAGCTTTGAGTGTTACTGAGTTGGAAACGTTGTTTGATAGAGAAAGAGCTGTTCTATCTCGTCGGAAAAGAGATGTGAGAGGCATGTTCACACTGCCAACCCTCTCCAGAACATGCATTTGCGCACCAACCAGGAAGAATATCTGACCACTAAAAAATAGCACGATTTATTGTGTTACTACTTCCGCAATTCTACCATATTGCTACCGTAACCGTACATGTGTGCTTGCTGATCAGCTTTGACTGTTCCAGAAGGCTGGCAATGCCTGTGGCTGGCCTTACCTGTCTAACAGGTGGCCTGGCCAGTGGGTCCCACCTTGCGTTGTCTTACGAAGTGAAATCGCTTGACGTGGATACACCTTTACCTTTACCTTCCAGAAGGTGGACGGCAAGACGCAGTGAGCAGCCCAACGTCATCGTGCTCCTTTTTTCTGTGTCTTTTCGCCCATTTGCTTGCCATTGATAAACCGATCTGCTCTGTTCAACCTCGCTTTTGTGAATACACTGATTGAATTTGTGCACTGGTGGATTAAAATAGTGTGATAACTGAGTTTCGAGCAAATGTAAATTAAATTAAATTCACCTCGCGCCTCTCGTCAGTCCAGCCTTCTTCCTTCGGTGAAGAAGGTGGGATGCTCTGTCCTCCGCGGGCTGACCGCTCCTCGAGTGAAGATATTACATCGGTTGATTTTCAACTCATTGGAGTCAATTCGTGAACCACCGAACTCAGTCCTTTAACACCCAAATTTAATCATCATAACAATTGATTTCATATTCTAATCCAAACGTGTGTAGGACGTGTAGGACGTGTAATGCCAAAATACGTTTATACGAATAAATCGAAAAAAATAAAATCCCAAAATCCAAATGCGTGTAATGCCAGTGTAAAAAGTATTATGTCCCAGCATTGTCACAATTTATGTTCCGATATCTACCATCTAGAAATTTCTGATCATATTTCTGCATTGCTGAACAGTTCAAAAACCTGTATTTCTCCAATTATGGTGCCAGTTTGTGTGAGCCATTCACAATATTAGGCAAATTCCACTATTTTGCAATTCGGCGTCTAAAATACATTTGTAGTTACCTATTCCTCATGCATTTTATTACCCTTTCATGCGATATCATTACTTTATTGGAGTTAATACCTATTCAGCACACAACTTTTAGAAAAATAAGGTTTTCATTTATCTTGCACAACATGTTTTGAAGTACACGTTATTTTTGAATCAATAATCGATAACGATGTATTTGTTTAAAGTTCGGGAGAATAGGCACGGATTGAGGGCATTTCGAGGTCCCTCGTTGATGCTCCTCTTACACGTTTCGTTGGCACTGGTGTCGCAGAGCTGTCGGTAACTGACGAAATCCGTCTCTGCAACTTTTTTCCAATTTGTATAGAATCTGGATTCGAGCTAGGTCGACAAACTTGGTGAATTGCTTCCCAAATTTCAGGCGTTGCAAAGGTTCCCAAAATCTCAGAAGGTCTCGGACTAGAATCGACGTTGTCGACATTATCGAAATTCGCACTAACTGTATCTTCGGGCCTCATTGACCACAAGCATTCTCCATTGCTCAAAACCGTTTTTTGGAAGTAGTCTGAGAGACGATTGCCAACGTTCTTTCTCAACTTGGAAATATCGGAGTGTGGGTATTTGTCACTGAAAAAAGGCCATTGTTCTGATGTTCTCAATTTTCTTACCGGATAAACTCGCAGATTTCATTGACAGATATCATGTTCTTATCGCTGTTCATAATGGCATCTTCGATTTTTTCTTTATACGTTTTCGACTGTCCTTCAGTGACTTTCCCAATTGTACTATGAGAAACTATGGGAACTGTATTACACTCATCAATTTCTCGGATCGTTGATTCAACTGAAGCGTTCACGGCGTTTACCTAAAACTAAAATTTTGCAGTTGACACGCTGCATGTCGAAAGCTAAAGATTAGAAGGAACTAGCTTTACATTCGGAAAAAATATGTCCTCACCTGTATTTCTGAACGAATCGACCACATCGGATGCCCATCACATGAAAATGACTGCTCAAAATTTTCTGATAAACATGTGTTGATTTCACGATTTAATTCGGCTATCGAGCTGCCCGGGTATTGATCACTATAAGTACTGTTTGTGTAATTGGAACTTTTTCGAAATTCCTTACTAGATAGCATCACTGATATCAGCATAATCTAACACTCCAGTTTCGCTATTCCTCAACACGCCTTCGATCAGTTCTTTCAATTTCTCCGTAGACTTTTCAGCTTCATTGATTTCCTTCGACGATTCAGCAATGTGTGGAACTGATTCGTTTATTGAAATATTGGCGTTAGAGATAGCAGATTCCAATGGAAACTGCGTGTGCTTATCCTAAAATATAAAAAAAAGATTGTAATGAAAACTCTCGGTGTTATCGCAAAATGTAAAAAAAAATATTGGAAATTTCATTTTGGAAACTTTTTTTGTAAATAAGCATTGGGAACTTTTTAGAAACTGCCGTTTTGTAAATTTCTTGTTGGAAGCTCTAGATGGGAAGGAGCACGAACGCGAGCGTAGGGAGAGGGGATCGATAATGAAGAGAGACGGAGAGAGACAGGGGAGAGGCGCTCTTGATCTACCTTCCCAACAAAAAATATACAAAACGGCAGTTTCTAAAAGTCATTTCCAAATGATTATTTACAAGAAAAAGTTTCCAAAATGAAATTTCCAATATTGTTACATTTTGGGGTAATACCAAACTATCCCTTTCATTGTTTTATGCCAGAGTCAGCAGAAATGAAGAAAAAATTGTGGGAAATATTTGCCAGGGCCGTCTCAATCGTTTTTACTATCTACCTTCTCATTTTGTAAAGTCCCAGAATATCAAAAAATCTAAGATCTGGTTAAATGAAGCCCCGAACTTTGTGCTAACCTCTTCTTCCAAACGTATTGACCATAACGTAACTCCTCCGTTCGTTATTGTTTTCTTAAAATGCTTAAATAAACATGAACTAAAGCGTTGCCTTAGGTCGTAAGCGTTGCATTTCGTCGGGTATTTTTCGCTGAAAATAAATGAGTTTAGAGTATCGCTGTCATAATTTTTCTCACCAGATATACTGGCTGATCTCCATAGAAGTCCTGGGACCGCTACTCTTCAATGCTTCCTCAATCTGATATCTGTAAGTTTTAGGCAACTCCGACAAAGATTCCTCGACGATGCTAACGTCTGCTGCCTATAGAATTAATCTTTTCCAGGATTTCAGATATACTACTCACGTTATCTTCAGTCGACCACAGTGCCTGCCCATTAATAACACCTGCCTTATTGAAGCGCTTCGATAATGTGGGATAAATTCCATTTAACATTGCCTGTTCGGTGTAGTTCTCACGGTAGTATGGGTATTGATCACTGGAAAAATATATATAAGTTATGGCTGCTGCTAAATCGAGCTGCTTACCGAATACTCTTGGCGATTTGGGCAGCAGTTAAAAATTTAGTCGGACTGTTTCCAAGAATATCGATAATCATTTCCCGGTAGTTTTTCGACGGTTTTTTGTCTGCGTTCTCGGTTTCCGATGTCTGTGACTCTTGCTCCTCCAGTCTCCACTCAATGTTATCAATTTCAAAAGAAACGCCATGAACTGAGGAAGATGTGAATGAACAAGCTGTTGTCCGTTCTTGAGGATCTTCATCGATTGGAGAAGTCATTGAAGCTGGCGGCTCAATCACGATTGACGATTCCTAGGTGCTCGAATAATCATAAAAAAATTAAGATTTGAAAACGGAAGTTCATGTTATCCAATTAAAATTGGATGATGAGTGTGGATTTTGTGAACATGCGGAACACATTCAAAAATAGGTTGAAAGCTGTCAAAATTTCTCGTTCAATTTACTGCAAATTTAGTGAAAAAATCTTCACTATGAAAACACACGTCGAGACGCAATCGAGCATTACGTTGCTGGCCAGCTTACCGTATTTTCAGAACGAATTGTCCACAGAGCTGGCATATTACTAGTATTTATCTTCTGGAAGTTCCTTGATAATGTAGTATTACAAATATTTTTCATCGTCCTTTCCGTGTACTTTTCACGGTAGTATGGGTATTGGTCGCTGAAAATGTAAATTTGATTACTTGTGTTTCATTGAGCTGCTTACCGAATAGATTTGGCGATTTGGGCAGTCGATAAATATTCGGCAGGTCTGCTTTGGAGGATTTCGGTTATCATTTTCCGGTAGCTCTTCGACGGTTTTTCGACTATGTTCTCGAGTTCAAAGTTATCTGCCTTTTGTTTCTCCAGCTTGGCACTGTCGTTATCAATTCCAGAAGGTTCAAAATCAACAAAAGCAGATGGAGACTCAACAGCATGTGCTTGCGGTTCTTCATCAGCCTGAGAATGCATAGAAGTTGACGAATGATCCACGAATGGCGAAATCTAAATGTACGACTTTTCAACGCTTTCAGCGATCAAAAATCGGCAACGTACATTGGCGGAAAGATTGGCGTTTCTCACTTGTTGATCAATTATAGGCGAAATATTCTCTCCGAAGTTGGTCATATCAACCTGCAATGAGTACAATTAATGCATTTTCTAATTTTTCAAGTTTAAAATTTCTTTTTATAACTAACTGCATTCATCCAATCATGCTCGGTGTTCATCGACGCGTGCGCATCAATTTCATTGAATGAATGATGAGCCATTCTGCCCTTTTTCCTAGACGATTCCTCATCGTCGGTAGCCTCCACACTGTGCTGTCCTTGAACATTATTCCTCTGAATTCGCATTCTTTATGCGTGAAAAATTTTATGCTGCGCAGAATGCATAGGTATTTCCAATAGTCTATTTGTGATCTAAGAAATTCTGTTCAGTCACTAGCCAAATGAGCGCGCGAAACAGTGTTTGAGACGACGATACGGTGTTTTCGTTGCTATCACAATTAAACTCACTTTATGTTTATAGTACATTCTCCACATCGTAAGTCCACTAACGATTGGCCTGAAGTGTTTCGACAGGCAGCGGTTAATAGACTTTTCCAGTGTCTCAACTTTGTCACGATAGTGCGGATATTTGTTACTGGAAAGAATTATCGTTCTCAGGATGAGCATCCGAATCTTTCGTTTCGTTTAACTTACCATATGTATTCACAAATCTCTGCTGTCGATAATTGCTTTATTTCACTATTATTTAGTGCATGAATTATCATTTCTCTGAACGGCAGCTGTGGTCTCCCCCCTTCGCACTCAATTGTGGTGTCATTGTCATTGTTGTTGTCAGCAATACAAATGTCTGGCTCTTCTGGAGATCTGATTTCCACGGTATTCATTTCTTGAATTCGGCTGCCCTGAAAGATTGCTAGTCCGTCTGTGCTCTGCATCTACTGAGATTTTCACATCACTGATAATTTCTATAATTTATTGTCAATTTTACTGTTTCTATCGTAAACAGAAAGATACAGAAAGGAAACGTGCGATTTTTTCACAATGGAAATTCGGGTCGTAATCCCTCCGTTTTCAATTTTCCCTAGTTATTCGAAGAGGGGGCGAGAAGATAGATCATATTTGAGCTCAATGCCAAAACACTCACTTTCTGTCTGTAGTACATTCTCCACATCGTATGTTTACTAGCGATTGATCTAAAGTGTTTCGACAGACAAGGGCCAACCGATTTCTCTACAGCCTCAGGCTTGGAGCGGTAGTATGGATATTTGGCACTGGAAAAAATATTATTCTGAGGGATCAACAAGAAAATTCCTACCAAATATATTGGCAGATCTCGGCACTCGATAATTGCTTCGTTTTACTGTTTTCTAGAGCCTCAACGATCATTTCCCTGTACGTCAGAGATGGTTTCTCCTCGTCAGATTCATTCGGAATGTCATTGATAATGTTAGTTGTGGATGCCGTCGTCTCTGACATACACTGCTCCACCTCTTCTGGGGAAGTAGTTTCCAAGAGACGCCTTTCTTGAATGTCGGTCCCCTGTAAGTTGTTGCTAGTACGTGATTTTCTCCATGAACACACCCTATTTGTGTCATCCATCGAAATTGAACCGTCACGAGTAGACGAGGGACTGACGTCTTCCTGCAAATTATTCGAGGTTGTGTGTGCTATGCAATTCGATACTAAGATTCATGACTGATCACCATTTCGTACCTCTATCTCAAAGCGCACTCTACGAACTCCTCGGATTGGTGCCATCTTTATCTCGGGAGCTTTCTCATTTTCTTTCGAAGTCATCGCCTCGAGTAGTGTGCAAATTGCGAAAATCACGCCATAGTGGAGTGAGCGCGAACTGTCCTCACTGAAAATAATGTGAAACCGTGCTGTGTTTGTTCAAAGGTCGCTTGCGCTTTGAGGGAAATCACCGCCGAATATTGCATTTTGCCATTCGAGAAAGTGCTTTTTAAACTTACCGGTTAGGATCGTCAGCCATTGCGCTCTCACACTCCATTGACATCGCTTTTATCTTCAACGGTAGAGTCTAAATTGCAAAATTACCAAATAGCTGTATGAAAACATTTTGTTTTTTTTTTAATGTGACAAATAAATAATTATTTAACCTGAGAACGCAGTCCTGTAGCGATCACTCTTTGCATTAACTCGAGTGAGCCTTTTATAATTTGTCCGAGCATGTCCGAGCGGGAAAAGTGAAGGGCCTGTGGAAAAAAACGACGTGTAATAAAAACGTGTAATTTTGATTACGTTTTGGTATCCAATTTTCGAAAGTCAAGCCGACCAATGTCGATCTAACGTGGGAAAAGAAGACTTTCAGGTTTCGTAAGACTATTAGAGTCTAATCCGTGGTCCTGAAGTAGCTCACTTTGATCCTCCATTGCTCGATTTCTTCCACTCGGAGTTGATTCGCACTCATTCCGGGCTCTGTCTCGTTATTCCCAGTCAACGAAATGATCATGGCGCACACAGTAGATGTAACACCGTAGTGAAGCATCCTCGATTCATCATCACTGAAAAAAATAAGTTGTTATTGATTAATAACAGAATTTTTTATCAGGCGCAATTATCTTGATTAGAATACTTTAATATTTATTTATTTTATATTTATAAATTTCTTCACCTATTTGGATCATCGTCTTGTACACTGGCACATTCCATCCGCAGTGCTTGCACTTTGAGAGGAAGAGTCTGAAATCACATTGATACCAGTATTCACATTTCATGCCCAGAATAAAAAAAATAGTGAATGGCTAGTAGTGCAATAGTACATGCAAATTGGTCGAAGTAACGGTTTCGAGCCAGAAAAATGAATGACAATGTAAATATTGTTTACAAATGTAATGGCCGACCTTTGAATGCGATCCGCTCATGATCACAGAGTTCATCAACTCGAGTGATGTCTTTAGCAGGTTACCGAGATTGTCCGAGCGAGCGAAGATTAGGGCCTAATACGGAATTTTTAATTTAATCATCTGTATATTTTTTTTTAGATATAAAGAACTCACTTCATTCCTCCAGTGTTCGATTTCGCCCATTGGATGGGTGCGAGAAGTCATTGCTTTCAGCGATATTTGGAATGTCTATTCTCGATGAAACTGAAATATGTAAACGTTAATGTCAGTGACAAAGTAATAATCAAATTATTTAAATAAATGAACACTGAGTGAACAAGCGTCTAGTATTTGAATAAGCCTCGAATATCACACTATCGATGAGACCGCAATCTAGCCCAGTGGGTATATTTGTGAGGATCTGATATTGAAATAAAAAGAAGATACTCAATCAGCATTATATCTGATTCTGAAGTACAGATACCCGAGACTCGGATTCCGAGTCCAATCAGAAGGTGTTCCACGGAGCATTTTTCCACGTGTTTTCCACATTGGCAAAGTTTTGGATGAATAAGCGGCAGATGTTGCAATGAAGTGAATAAGATAACATATGTTGTGGGTGCATTGCAAACATTGATTTTATCATACCATAAAACATCGTAATATGGAAAAGACGTAGTTCACATTTTTACAACTCTCTAGTTCCACACAGTCATTCTAAAACAAAGATATACTCGAGGGGTCGATCGGCCTTGATTCGTAACATTGTTTCTTTGCGAATTGGGAGTCAGACGTTATCCGGTAGCCACTAACAGAAGAGATTGGTCTCTGAATTTATCGTTACTGTACCAGTAAGACTATTCGAAAGATCAAATCAACAAACCTTTGCTGTTGATCTTGACAGGATGGCAGGACGTTTTGTTAAAAAACTGCCCAATTCTTCCACATTTGTGGGAGAAATATTCAGAGAATTGTTAAAAGTTAGCGGAAAAGATCCGTTTCTTCTTCTCCCTGCGACCGAAGAATTGTGCTCGGCAAGGCTCTCCATGAAGTTATTATTTTCGATAGCATTTACTGCTGCGAGCTTCTGAAAATATTATCGATTTTTGGGCACTTCTCTGGTTTTTGGCATTTCTCGCATAGTATTCACTCCCTATCATTCTCATTCTCTACCCACAACGCATTTAGAGCGGTTGTTGGTTGGGCCTAAGAACAGAGAAGTTCCGATTTTTGTGTGAAAAAAGATGTGGAGTATGTAGATGCTAACCTCAGCATCCTGTAATTTGACAGCTTTAAATTTCGTGAGAGGTTTCTGTATCTTTTGTTCAACATGGTACTTAGAGGGGTTCTGAAAAGGGAACGATAAAAATTAATTTGAGAATAATGAACCTACCTCAATGTGGTGTCTTTGTAGGTCATCGTCAATTTTGTTTCGCTCCGCTTGCGCTGCTAAATCTGACTTGATCTGCAAAAAATAAATTGAATTTTACTTGATCGTAAAATATATCCATTGCTGGGATTTGCTTCTTCTTGATGACAATCCGACCTTTTCCTTTTTTTCCGGTAGAATTGACCATAACGAAACATCTCGAGTAAAATCCATACTCGGGATCAACACTTTTGTGAACATATTTGATTTAGACAACGAGTGTCGAACGGAATTTCGCCAGCCACCTTCGGCAGTTAGAAAGTAGGGAAATTCTTTGCTAAAATAAGTTTAGTATTCCAAATAGTTCAGTGTTGATCCAGTGAATGACCAACTTACGTAATGAACGCATAAATATCTTGAACTGGCAATCGGCCCGTTTCACTGTTTAGAAGGGCGAGTGCGATAAGACTTGTGAATGTTAGTTTGGGTTTCTTTGTCGATTTGCGCTGCACCGCCTAAATTTTAGTCTACGTAGTATAAAAATCTTCTCAATAATGAATATCATGTGAATGAATAAATCATAAAGAAGTGTGTAATGAAGCTCTCGAACTTGTTCCGAATTATTTAAAGATTTCACTTCGGCTTCGATTCGATTTGTGCAGGATGGTGACACCAATGTTGGCTGCTCCTTAAAATATCACTGTACCGCGGATAAATCATGATTTCCTTTGATTGATTATGCATTTTTTTAAAGTTACCCTATTAACGAATTGTCTTACGAAGAAGCAGTCAAGTGCGTTTAAACTCTTCTGATAAAATGTTTTCAAAATAACAATGTTCGTTCAAATATAATTCAAACCTTGCCAGCGAAGAATTGCATTGTATTTTCATTCTCCTTCGAGTATTCCTAAAGTGAAAAAAGAAATGATATTACGATGTAAAAAAAATATTTTTTGCACCGTTTGTTTCACCAATTTATTCCATCGCTGCTTGCCAGTGTTTGTGCTGGCTTTGCTCATCTGAAAAGAGAAAATCAGAAACGTGTAAATAATATTTTGTCGAAACTTTTTTTTTAAATATAATAACATACATATTCTTGAATATCCGGTAGAATTTGCTCTCGAAATAGCGATACGTCGATCTAAACTCATAGCGGTGCAAAACAAGTTAAAGCTTCGAACAATCCGCCTTTCAATTTTCGGATATTTTACTCACA
The DNA here is from genome assembly GCA_000180635.4 of Pristionchus pacificus. Classification (NCBI taxonomy): domain Eukaryota; kingdom Metazoa; phylum Nematoda; class Chromadorea; order Rhabditida; family Neodiplogasteridae; genus Pristionchus; species Pristionchus pacificus. Next base: position 29,971,793 of record CM026578.1, on the reverse strand, counting down.
AACCTCATCCAATCTCTCAAATCCATAAACTTCATATTCAAAGTTATCGATATTTTGTCCGGCATACTTTTCGAGTTCAGAGTATTTATAAAGAGGTGGTAGGAGTCTCATATTCTTCGAAAATGAACCTTGTTCGATACACAAATTAATCAGCGTGAATAGAATTCGAAAAACGTTAAACCTCTTGATTTTTCTCACTGCACGTAGAACATAATTATCAGCACAGCATGTCTTCTGGGTGGATATAGCGAAAAGCACCTCTGGCAGTATGCAATTTTTTAAATAACGATCCGAATACGCCCATTGGCAATGAAAATACGGTGCAATTTTGCGCTATTGAAGTGATGGCAATTATTAATCGCATGATTCGACAATCATATATTATATATAATCAATCACATTGAATCATCATAGATCACATTTGCTTGAAATATAATATATTTTTACAAGATCATCCATATTTTACATACGAGCATCCCCATCGCGACAGAACATTTATATTTTGTTCTTCATACAAACACATGTACAAACACGATACTTATACGGTTAGCGGTGACGGGAGTCGAGGAAGTTCTGAATCACAGAGTTTCTTGTGCAGAGATCATCTAAAAAATTTAAATTTTGTATTGAATTTGAGGAAATCATATTGTAAAAATATTGTAAAAATGCGCCTTCGATCTGGGACTAGTAAAGCTCAAAACTCTGTTGAGCGTGAAGGTCACCGATTAGATAATTTGAGAAAATGATACCCACGGGCACACCTCGTTTGCCTTAGTGTATTTTTTTTCTAAAGGTAAAGGAAAAGATATCCCGCTAATCTATGTAGGCGATCGCATCCTGCGGGAGAATTGCTAGGTCAGAGATTGTCCATGTCCATTTCGGACCTAGGGCCTAGTCTTGTATTCGAACCTACTTTATCGATTTCAATTACGGGCTCCTTGGTCTGACGGGGGAGATGGCAAGAGATGATGGAAAATCGAGCCTGGGATGATGGAAAATCGGGGTGTGCCATAGACCACTACGCCCCCAGACTCCTCTCTAAGAGTGAGTAAGGGCAAGCATTTTGGTATCCTGTTGCACGAGAAATGTTGAGAAATGATTGAATCAAGAAGAAATCTAGAGGAGAGAAATTGACGACAACGAGCAGTCGAAAACAAATCATAGTTCGAAAAATTTTTGAAAAGGAAGGTGTCGGTGTGCCGATTTTTTGTTGGTGCAGTATTTTACATATTTTGCAGTATTTTCCCAACTAATATTATTCTAATATTTTATCTTTTGCGAATACGACAAGCGATATTGAATCGATCCGTAATTTTATTTGGATAACCGGTGAACGTTTACAAATTAGATCGCATACGTGAGTTATTATGCTCTGGGAAATCGAGCTTAGGGTATTACTTACAATTGAGGATGATTGTACATTGTCAAAACAAAAATAAAATATCGAGCTAACAAAATGCGAATCGATTTGTAGTAACTTTCTTCTGATAGCAGGTCGGGTTCCTCATTTTCTCGCATTCAATATCCCTTTTGCTTCCCACAATCTGAACCCGGGCCGGCTGTCGAATGTGTCCAAATAGAGACCAGAACGATTTACTGATGCAAACTTTTTCGCAACTCTTCATTCCCATTGCGAATTTCGAAGTACTTCCTCTCAGTATTCTCTCGTCTCGTAGACGGCTGTTTCTCGCCCTCATCCCGCAGTTCCGTCTCGATGCTCCTCGCAGGCTCCTGCTTGCGCTTCTTGATGAACGGTTCCTCTTCATCCTCATCATCATTTCCTGGGAACTCCCTCTTAACAGGACCCAGGGGGTTGGCCAGCAACTCCTCGTCGGACGGCGACAGCTTATAGTCATCATCATCGCGGACGGCGGTCTGAAGAGGTTCAGCTTATACTTATACTTGTACGTTTACTATACTTGTACGTTTACTATACTTTTACTATTACTATACTTATACTTACTGTACTTATACTATATTTTTACTACTTACAATTAAACTACTTACAGCTGCCGCAGCGGGAGGAGGACTCTGCACGAAGAAGTTGGTGAAGGCGCAATCGTCCGGGATGTCCAGATCGGCCGCCGGCTGGCTGTATCGCTCTCTGAATGTGGATTGTTAAGAAATTGAAAGAGATTTATAAGCAATCATGGCTACAGTAAAGCGTACCTAACAAATAATTTTATCAAAAAAATATTTGTTTTTTTTTTAATAAACCAACCTCTCGCTGTCCTCGAACAGGGAGATGTTCGCGGGGTCGAACGTGGGCCGCAACGGACCGTCATAGCGCTCCTCTTCCTCTTGTCTGTCGTCTTCAGAGGTGAAGAGTGGCATGTCCATCGGGTCGATGACGGGACTCCGCTCTCGCGGTTGAGTAGGAATTCTGCCCGATTTGTTGATGGAGATGGAGCGGCCGAATCCAGAAGAGATGGGTCGCTGAAAATGGATTGATTGAAAATGTGCATTGCATTTATTGATCAGTAGCAAAAATTTAAAAAAAAGAATAGTTTGGTTTTCAAAAAAAAAACCAACCTCGGTAGTGATATGTTGGCCTCGCGACAGGATGGCCGGGCGCTTCATAGCGACGTTTGTGATTCCGCCATTCGATGAGTGGGCGGGCTGAAATAAATAGTAAATAGAAAACTCGCAAAAGTAGGCTAAGGTATGTTGCCTAATTAGCGAGAAAATCGAGAAACAAAAAAAAATAATAATAAAATAAAAAAATTATTACCGCGTGCTTTCTCTTATACGGATAGGGATGCTCTCGGTGCGTCATAGGAGTGTACGAGGACTGAAATAATGAATATTAATCAATTAGTTATTGATGACCCGTATCCAGTTCATTACCACATTTGGAAAGACGATTTGTAATGGAGTGTGCAAAATGAAGAGTACATTTCTTCCCAAGCCATCCCTATGAGAACCCACTCGAAAGAAAAGAAAACGCACCTCGAACTGGTTCCGGTACTGCCCGTTGGCCTCCCCCTTCTTCATCTGTTTGTTGATCTCCGCGAGCATCTATGAATTTATTGATTTGTTGGTAATAAATAATTTTTTAAAGTCGATTTTCCAACCTTGCTAGCGCTCTCGATTAATGATTGAATTACGGTCAATAATCGATGCTCAAGGATCTCGAATATCGAGCAATTTTCTCGTCTCTTCGTATTACCTTATCTCTCGTCGGTTAGAGATACGAGGGATCAAGGGAAAATGAGAGAGTCAGACCATTCTTTCGAATATCCAACCTTGTTCGTCTTCTCTTGCTGGATGCTCCACAGACAGCGTCGTCGCTCCATTCTCCCATCAACGATCGTTTCGTTCTTGTGGAAGACGCCGCTCTTGGAGAGCGCATGGCGGACAGAGTTCTTCCAGCCCTGAGGCGCGGTCTGGTACGAGGGAAAATGCTTGCTGCAAAGAGTTATTATCACTTATTATAACTTGATTCACAAATAGTACAACATTTTCAGTCCCGAAATTCGAAACATTGCATAATTCGGTAATTTGTAATAAAATCTTGCCAAAATTCGAAACATTGCATGATTGAGTAATTTTCAATCTCATCTAATACGCGATGACGATGGATAAAATCTTACACAATGAAGCTGTAGATATCCGCTACCGGCAGCTCTCCCGTCTCACTATTCAACAGGGCGAATCCGACCATGTTAGGGAACGACCATCGCAGTTCCCGGTTCTGACGCATCTCCACGTAACGAAGCACTTCGGATGCTTGCATCTGGAATTTGCTGTTTGTAATTGTATACGAATAATATTCATGTTTGCATAGAAATACCGAAAATCTCGTTATATTTAAATGAAGAGAGGATATGCTAATTTTTTGGTCCTGAATTGCCGGAGACATTTCCACTTAAAATTACAGACCTTAGCTTCCGCATGCAGTCTCTGCCTTTCCGGGTCCGATTGGCGCACTGATTGTCTCCTGGGCAGAGATTGAGCGGACCGATATGGATTCCCTTGGATCTGCAATGAAAATGGTTTTGTTTTGTGACACTCTTATTCTTATTCTTCTTCACCACAAGAGACAATGTGCGTTAAGGGCGGTATGTGTGTATTAGGTGGTATTCGGGCTCAAGCGAGCTTTTGGGAAAGGGGGTTTGTGGCAGTCCGTGTTTACAGTTTAATGTGTGTACAGTTTAATGTGAGGGAAGACAAGTGATGGGACATGCTTTTTAAAAATTATTTTTAACTAATTTGGACTGGTTTTGTTGAAAAATGCACTACCGAAGAAGAGCACTCACCCTGGGCTGTGCCGGCTGGGCTTGTCGCATTGGATAGCCTTGTGAGCATGAGATGATTCGATGCTGAGTATTATTTGCAGTTTGTAGACGCTGCGTAGGATGAGCTCCCTCTTGACGATATCCGGCCGGAGCAATCTGTGATTATTATTTAAAATACAATTTCAATTATGTTTATTATTGTAAAAAAAAAATAATTACTCACTCGAACTTGGGCGGGAGCATACTGCTGCTTTGCGGGGGCGGGATAGACCGTGTTTGATGTGATGCTTCTGTACTGCGTAATCAGTGGCTTTTTAACGTTCTGTAATTACTTTATTGCTATATTTCAGTTGCTTACTTAAATTGAAAAGTAAAGACGCGAACCTTGAGGATGATGGGTCTCTTGAGGATGTTTGGCTGGACCGGCCTCGGATGCGCTTGATATTGTTGAGAAGACGGCTGAAAGTGCTGAGGAGAGGTCGTCTCACTGAACCCGGAATCTTCGAGCTGAAAATTAACGAATAATTTAATTGAAAATTATCATTTTCATAAATGGCAAAATTGCTATAAATGGTAAAAATACTTACATTTTCTTGAGCATGGATTGGTTGTGTGTTAGCAGGTGAAGGTGTTGGCATGTACTGCTTCGGGACTTGTTCGACCTGCCTCGTTGGCCCTGGCGGCGGATGTTGCTGAAACAAAAGGATTTAAAAAAGGCAACCTTTTCATGTTCTACGATCTACTTCGAATATTTGGCAATAATGGTGTAAATAGTGTGGAAAATGCTCAGTTCTCGCGATCTCTACTATCCAAAGTTTAAGATCCTCGGACCACCTACTGTCTAAGCGTTTTTACACATCTAACGACTAACCTGAACAGCCTGAGCCTGCGCTTGCTGCTGCTCTCCAAACGCAGCGGCGAAGTGCGATTCCAGGTGGTTCGGTTGATAATCGTAGGCCGAATAGTCATCATCCTCGGGCACGGGCGCATCACCGTACCACGGTTCTCCCGGCTACAAGGCGGCCATATTTATTGTAAAAATCAACGTATTCCCCTATCGTTATAGTTTAGATCACAAATGAATGGCAGAGAAAATATTTAAAAATATGTTTTTATTGAATTTTGAAGCTTGAAAAGCGCTACCTGGTCTTGCGATGGCAACGTGTTCAGCATCGAGTTGAAGTACGGTTGGACATCATTGGAGAGCTGATCGCCAAACGCTTTCATGTCGAGCTGAAATGAGCCAGATTATTCCTACCGTGTCTTATCAACCGTATCCGGGGTGCCGAAAATGGTGGATCTAACTGCATATAATTATGTACAGTATGCTAGCTACCGTAACCGGTCAATCACTTAATCAACTATAAACAGCTTCCTATCTACCGTAACCTTCCTACCGTATCCTACCCTCCGTAACCCCTAGCACTCACATTGTCCAGCGATTCTAGCGAGTAGTCTTCATTGTTCGTTTCCTCGTTCGTTCCCTCATTCGTGTCCCAGTCATTGGTTATGTCATCGCAGTTCGGTCGGTACGCAGCATCGTCATCCATGCCGAACATGTCATCTTCATATCCGAACATTTCTGCAATATTCGCCCAAATTAAGCGATACGATAGGGGAAAATGCGGAAAATAAGAAGACGCAGTGGGAATGTGTGGACCATCTAGATTGGGTGCCTTTTTAGGTCGAAAATTGGACGATCTCAGAGAACGGAGGGTCTCTCTGATCGGGTGCTCACATGAACTGTTGGTTTATTGATAGCGTAGACAGGCCCTCTGGCAGCACTTATGCGACCATGAATAAACTCTTGATCCTTGGCTGATACAGTGTAAGAGAGGGTGGAGGGGAGGGGATGTGCTAGGGCAAATGGAATGATGTGAACGATGTCGCTGCGAATTGCACAATGTGCCCTGGGGGTACAGTCACATAGAACGGGGTGGGGGGGGGGGGAACTGTGGAATTACGCGCCAGATTGCCACAGGGTTGGTGGGGAGAAGGGAATTGGTGAAGGGTCTTCTCGTGCTTTGTTTCTCATAGTGTCGTAATCGTTTGTGGGTTTATCTAAGCATCAGAAGTGTTCGACGACGACTCTCCATTCTACATGCTTCAATGAAGAGACGCTCGTGTTTCAGACAGAGGGTCAGTAGCGTCGTTGGGAATCAGGAGCAAGTGGACGCGCCACGCAAGGAAAATTCGAACAAAATCAGAAAAAGCGAGGCGAGACGCGAATTGAGAGGCGAGCGAATGAGTCGAATGAGGAAGGACGCCCTAAAATCTGAGTGGGCGGAGCCGAAGGCGAGAGATCATCCATTATGGAGCATGGAAAAAAACGCCAGAGGGTGTCTAGATCGGACAAATGATCGTAGATTATTGACTATTGATAGATGTTTGATACTGAGATCGAACCCACTGGCGCCTTTTCGATGTTCATGGATGACATTTTGGTCTGCAGTTGATCTCTGAATTTCCCGCGAAATTGTCGATTTGAAATTTGGTTAGCAAATCACAGAGGTAAAAGACGGATGAGGAAATGCGGACAATATTCTATTTGGCAGACAGTGTAGGGTTTGATTGGTATGAACAAATTTTCAAAATTAATTAAATTTTGTATATTTTCAGTTGTTTTGAGGAAAGTGCCTCACTCTAGGAGCCGACATAACAAAAGAAATGGAGAGCAAAGTAAGAATTTTTGAATGATTTACTATGAACTGTCTAAACTCATTTTGCTTTGCTTCTCTAAAATTACCGATCCGTAGATATGAAATAATTATTTTCTCAATTGTAGACCTCTATCGAAGACCTACCAGTCGACATTTTGATCAGTATTTTCAAATATCACAAGCACAAAACAGTGCTGCTGATGAGATTAAACAAGAAAATGACGCAAAGAGTCCAGTCAATCTTCGATTGCGAGCAGCTTTGGTTGAAAGTGAGATTTAAAGTAAAGTTCTGCCTTAACGAAAAAAATGTAAACTTCCTCAATCGTTGTGTTGCAGGGAAAGAAAAAAATATTATTAAAAAAAATATTTCAGATCAATGACGTCGATTACCAATTATCAGGGACGTATTGGGCCTATCAATACAAGAAACGTGATGCTTATTGCATATTCAATTTGCAAAGAAAGTTGCGATCATGGCCGGAACGCACGGTATTTCGCATGATTCACATATCGATCAACGTGTTTGATGAGGTTAGTCGAAATCTGGTTCGAAATCGAAATTTCAACTTTAAAAATCTAATTTTTCAGCGCATTGGCGACACACTTGATCAACTCTTCCAACTGAGCACAGATCGATTGGTTGTTGACAGTGTGAGTAGTGTATCTGAGAAATACTTTTTTAATCAAAACTATTTTTCAAAGCATATTTCGTATCAAACCATTTCAGAAAATACACGTCGCTCTTCGGCAGCTAAATTTCGCCAATATTCTCCAAATGGCTGGGAACATAAGAGAAGTGTCCATAGAAGCGATCTGTTCGTTGCTAACAGGCATGGATCTGTGTATAATTTGGAAGGTACGAAATTATATAAGAAAATACGAAAATAGCGATAGATTTAATGCAAGAAGTAATTATTCTCTTTACCATTATTCTTTTTTCATTCTTCAATATAAGTTCTAAACTCTGCAAATCCCATATTTCATATTTTTTAACCTTTCAGTCGTTGATTAAAGGCGGCTGCAAAATGGAGTCTTTCTTCGTCAAACTCCGACCCAGTTTGGCAAGATATTTCTTGAAGGTAACATTCCAAATATCTCTCGAGGAAGATTTCCGGAACCACTCATTCAAGTTCACGTGTGCTGCGGATGATCCACCAACGGTAATTTTAAATCTGTAAAAATATATTAAAATCATGATCTTGTAAATTATCTGAAATACGCATGATCTCTATTATAATAAAAATTATTACTTTTTTTAAAAATAATTATAAATAAAATCATATTTTATTCAACTTGACTAGCAGTGATCTGCCGTAGGACGTACATTAATGAATTATGGGAAACGTTTATCTTTTTTCAATAATTTTGCTCTTGCTTTTTTCAGCTCTTCTCGGATAGTGCTCATTATCCTAGAACGCTACTACATTTCGCCGAAGATTTCGTGCTGCAACTAGACGAACATCAAATAAGTTTCACTAAAATTGACGCTGAGACCAAGGATGGAATTTTACAAAAATTTTATCAAATCAAGATGAACCATCTGTACACCCCATGATTTTTTTCTTTTTTTATTGATTTGCTGGATTCTCTGTTATAATTAGGAATTATATGATTGCTGACTGATAAAATATTATTTCATTGTTTCACCCAGAGTACCGCACTTGTCTATATCTCTACCTCAATAAAAAGCCTTCGCTGCATTTTTGAGCTGTGCAATCGTTTCGATATTTTCAATTTACAGTGGTCAATATAATTTGTCGAGTTATACATAGCACTATTCTTCATGTTCATGATTTGAGCACTATCATTCAATTCGGCAACTAGTGTGATCTCTTATTCATTGCTCCCAAGCGGGTAGGGAGTTTGTAGATTGAAGACAAAAAGATCAAATTACTCCCTCTTTAGAACGGATTTTCTGCCAGACTGGAAGCAGAGATTGGACAGATCCGATCTAAAGGCAATTCGCAATCTGTTTTTTTTTTCAAATATGTTCAAAGACTGATCTTTGCCCATCACCTCCCATTATTAACAACCGAATTTTCTATATATAGAATAATATTTTCTATAATTCGCGCGGAATTAGCATTTTAGGGTTGTGGTCTTTCTCATGCTGGTTATTAGTATTAAAATATGCTATTCAGATGGACCTTGAAAGCCTTCCCGACGTCATTCTCCTTGAAATGTACAAGTATTTCAATATTGGAAAACTTCGGCTAAACAGAAGAATGAAAGAACGAATTGAAGCGTTCAAATTCAACAAGATTCGCCTCACAGTAAGTTTTCTTATACAACGCTCTATCATCATCAAACAATTCTAGGTCCACAAAAACGAATACTATCTCACTGTAAGCAATACATGGATAGCCGAGAAAAAGTTCGATAACGAGAATGTCGATCGATTATCAGAGGGTCTTCGCGCTTGGACGGCAAGCTATTATACTCGCCAGGTTGAGATTGAAATGCTGAACATTGCGTCATTCAAAAGGAATGAAGTCTCAAGGAGGAAGGCAAGTCACTTTTTATATACAAAAAACTTCTAAAAATTATTAAAAAACACCATCTTCAAACTCAAATCTGAGAATTTAAAACGAAATAATAGTTATTTTTAGTTATTCGTTGGGCCCGCGATCGAAGCGCTTATGGAATTCAACTGCGATAAGCTTCTTGTGCATGGAGTAAGTAATTTTGTTTATTTCTGCTCTTTATGTGCGTCCCCGACTAACTTTTCCTCAGCTGTAAGCCGCATATAAAGGTTAAAATTTGCTCATATGCATATATTATTTTCAGATGGAATTTATTGAAGAAGAATCGGAATTCAGTCCAGGACATTCGTGGAAAAAGGAGGTATGAATCATTCCGTCTGATTATCATCTTGCTAAATTTAACAACAAACCTTCACTCCCATCGACAAATCAATAAACCACCGAAATAAAAATTCATATTTTCAGGTGCTCTTTCCCCATCCCAGCTTCACGACACTTTTGGTAATGTCGGCGAACGCAAGCGACGTACAGATGACCAATCTGAGATGCTGCGAAATCGAGGCCATTTCTTTGGCTGCTCTTCACAGGGTTACTTGATTGATTTCGCTATTTTTTTTTAAATATGTCACAGCGTGCTATTGAGGATCGCCCCCCTTTGTTCGACGCGGCGGATGTATTCTAATGAGGAGAGGGTAATTTTGAGCCGCGAGAGAGGGAAAAGCAGCGTGAAATGAAGGAAAATGTTCGGAACGTTTGCTCATGCTGCGCGCGAATGGGATCGAAATTGAAAAATCGTCGACTTTGGCACTCAGGACAAAGGGTTTGGAAAGCATTCTGCACAGGTGCCATGTCAATAACTTCAACCTCCTCCGAGGAGTAGGACTTTGGAGTAGAAGGCAAAACGACCGTTTTAACGGCTTTCGAAAGATTTTGAGATCGTTTCAAAAATGCACATGCATTGATCTAAGTGTAGGGTAAATTTCTCACTAAACGGTGGTAGTAAATCTCAGTAAAAAATACAAATCAGACAAATAATGAAATATGTTTCAATCGCACTATAACATTTTTTCTCATTTCTCCTCACCGACCGAGCCATTGAAATAATAAGGCGCAAAATGAGAGGGACGAAGAGGATTAGTGAGCGAGAGAGGAGAAATGGTCATACGCCACGCAAATGAGGTTTTCGATCCACTCTGGCACGCTGTGTATGTTAATATTCAAAATATGTTTGCAGAACCTAGTCAAAGGCGGGTGCAAATTGTCCTCGTTCGCGGCGAAAATCAACCCCCGAGCCGCCCAAGAGTTCTTGAAGCTGTGTTTCGGTGTGGTACTGCTGGAAGATCGTCACCCCAACTGCCACAGCAAAGAGTACCAGTTCCTGCATGAACCTATCTCCGTACGTTATTTCTTTAAAAAAATCATCATCGAAATTTGAATTATTTCATTCCTAAAAGAATTCCATTTCAGATTTACTCCACCCAACGCTTTCCAACAAACGAAATTATCTTCGCTGGAAAATGGAGAACTGAATTGAACCAAAATTTAATCAAGATTGAAAAGATATCTTCCGGCGAAAAATCAGCGGCGCTCAAAGGCCTTTATGAAATCGAGCTTTACAATAGATACGAGAAATTCTCGGAATCTTATCTTAAAAAATTATAGAAAATACAACAAATGTCTCATATTTTTTTTGTATTGTGCGTTCTCAGGAGTATTGCATAAAAATATAAAATATTGAACATTATAATTCAGTAAGATACAAACATTGCAGTGGCGGAAAGATAGGAAGAGGGGAGATGTCGGGTGTATCGTGTGAATGACATCCGTAAGGCACATATTCAAAACCCGCAAAGTTAGGTCACAAAATTGGCCTTCTGGCAACCCTGCAATTTGTGTTAGAGAGAATCCTTCTTCAAGGACGCATTGTTGGTTGAAAAGTGTGTTTGTATTTTTTGATAACATCTCACGATGCCTTTTGCAAAATGTTATCGTATGAAATTCATTTTTTAATAGAAAAAATATTCAAATTTGTAGTTATCAGATGTGTCTCGAAAGCTTTCCGGACGATGTTCTCCTTGAAATGTACAATTATTTTAATATTGGAAAACTTCGGCTGAACAAGAGAATGAAAGAACGAATTGAAACGTTCAGTTTTAAGAAGATTCACCTCAAAGTAAGTGTATTTTTAAAATCAGGATGAATGCGGTTGTCAGATTTCAAAGTGAAGTATAATTTTTCAGGTTCAGAAAAGAGAGTATTATCTCAATGTGAGCAAAACCTGGCTCATCGAGAAAAAATTCGAGAATGAGGGCATGTGGAGCGCCAATCGATTGGCAGACGGGCTACGAGCATGATCGGGCACCTTTTCCTCTCAGTAGGTCGAGATTGAAGTGCTAGACATTGCTTCAACCTTCGAATCATCAACTACTACCGAATCAAACACTTCCGATTCAAATACAGAAGGGGTGCAACAAAAGCGAGCGAATCAGGGAACCACAAAGGCGAGTTTCTTGTTGTACAAATACTGTAAATTTACAAAATAATCAAATCCTTCACCTTTATAGATGTTCATCGAGCCAGCGATAGAAGCACTCCTTCAATTCAACACTGATAAGTTGCTTGTGCATGGGGTAAATATTTGATTGTGTTTTGAATAACGAGAATTTTGATTTCGTTACCATTTGCATAAGGATAACTGAACGTATCACGTGTGGAGAGCTGACATCTCAAATGATAAAATTTCAGAAGGAAGTTGCCGACGTAGAAGTCGACCATGAACTCGTTCAGCAATACGGTCTACTCTCTTACCCTATGGAGGTTTGTTTTATTTTTATTGTTTTTTAATTTTAATTTTCCACCTCTAATATATTATTCCAGGTATCTTTTCCTTTCCTCAAATTCTCAGCATTGCTTGTTATGGCGGCGAATGCGACAGAAGTCACAATTAACATGAGATGTTACAAAATTGATGCCACCGATTTGCACTTTCTTCACAAGGTCATTCGCTGATTTGTGTAACAGTCTTAATGGATATGAAAGCATTATTTTAACCGGATAATTTCTATTGCATTTGAATTTCCCACTGTTTATGCAAAATATTTACAGTCGATCATATTAATTACAGAATCTAGTCAAAGGTGGATGTAAATTAACATCGTTCTCGGTGAAGACAGATCCCTCAGTCAGAATTGAGTTCTTGAAGCTGTGTTTCGGTGTTGTAGTGCTGGAAAATCGGCGTCGTCGTAACAATAAACGCTACAGCGTAGAGTACCAGATCCTGAATGATGCCGTTCCCGTATGTTTCGTATTTTTCGTTTTTGTTAAAATTTTAATTGAAAAGTCAGTATTTAATTTCAGATTTACTCGTCTAATCGATTCCCCACAAACGAAATTGTCTTCGTTGGAAATTTCAAAACAGAAGTGAACGAAGAAATAATCACGATTCAAAGGATAACGCCCGAAGAAAAAACAGCGGCACTCGAAGATCTTCATGAAATAGATCTCTTCAATAAATACAAAAAATCAATTGAGCGAAGCTGATTATGACAGGGAATTTATTCCATGCTATATGTGTTTATTTATCAGATTCAAAAATTTGTTTCATCGAGCTGCAGGAAAAGTTATATGTTTTCGTGCGAAATGTAATTGTGAATAAAAAATTGTAGTAGAAGAATATGTGAATAATTGTTCAGAGGAAACGATACCCTTTGGTAAACGTGCAATTTATAAATGCCTTCCAGTAGAGGGCTTGATAGTGCACAGAATGAAAATAAATTTTTGAAAATAGACTAATCAAAGAAATTGGAAGGTTCCGATCTCTTATTACTTACTGTATCATTGAAGACCATAGTTTGAATGCCCAGTGGTAAATGCCAACCTTGTCGTTAAGTGGTAGAGCTAAATCAGAAGCAATGCCTCCTGACACCCAGCACGAACATGAGAAAATTGAACAAGTAATCGAGAGTTTAGTGGACTGGAAAATCGAAAGCGATGACGAGGGAAATCAAATTGAGAAGAAGAAGGTACTTTTTCGAAATTATTGGCCGTTAAAATTAAACGCTCTTTTTGTGTATATTTACATTTATCTTTTTTATTTGTAAAAATAATAAGGTAATACAATATTCAGACCTCCCTTCTCGACCTCGAAGCTGGCGTGTTCGGTAAGATTCTAGAATATCTCGATGTTCCCAGTCGTCTGAAGCTGAGAGTCAGCAGACAGACGGAACGAAAACTACTCGATCATCCGATTCAACTGGAGTCCATCTCGCTAACGGTATTTGTTTTTGTAAAATAATTTTTAATCCCTAGTGTCATCTTTTAAAAATAATTTTAGATATCTCCTTCCGGCTACGCTCTGACCACCATCGCCCATCGTTTGCTTGCAACGAAAATGACACCGTACAGTGCACTCAACTACTGGGGTATCTGGCATATGGTGCAGGTTCGTGAAATTTAAAAAAAAATATTTTGAAATATCATTCAAAAAATATATTATTGAAGGGCCTGAGGAGATGGTCAGAGAACACCTACGTCAGGAAGATCGAGATCGACGTGCAGACGCAGCCGAATAATGTCAGAATTTTGTTAATATTTTAATTATAAATGTTATGTCTGGCAGTTGTGTGTCTTGAGAGAGAATAATTGCAGCTTCAGTAGAATAGGCTTTATAGTAGAATTGCAGAGTAGAATAGTTGACAGAAGAATATGCAGCAACAACTAGCCGCCACGAGGGAGAGAGAACTCATTGACGAAAAGTAGGCCTACGGGGAATTGCAATACTTACAGTAGGAACGGTAACAGATAGAAATCAGGCAAATCGTGGTGGGAGCCCAGAGGGCATGAATTGTACTGGCTACTGTAGTAGCATCAACGGGTCACATTAACTACTTGTGTGATTAATAATTACTATTTCTGTATATCATTACATGACTATACAACAATAAAATTGAATTAATTTAGAATATTGGTGAAGCTATCAGCGCCCTATTCGAGTTCAGCGCCGACCACCTCATTGTGCATACTGTAAGAGTCTTTAAGATTTCAATTTTAAAGGTGTTATTTCCAGAAGCCGCCCTCCCGCTCAGCAAATTATCAACCACCCCGTCCCCTGATTGTGGTGACAATTCCGCAGATCAACTTTGCAAATCTGCTTGGGATGACGCAGAACATCACTGAGATCTGCATCGGTCATGAATGCAATTCGATTGAAGCATTGGATTTGTGCAATCTTCGAAGGGTACGTCTTCTTACTTTTCTTCAAAAAAACTTGTCCCTGACCTACATTTAGAGACCGCAACGGGGTAGACCGATTCAATCGTAAGGTCGTGTTTTTGTGCTCAAAGTATCCCCCTTGGTCTCAATAAGAACATACTTTTTACCGTTTGTCGATATCTCATCCCTAAACCGAGTTATGAGCCAAAAACCATGCGATCTGGGCTCAACAGAGAAGTGGTCGAAACCGGGACGAGGCAAAAGGGGGGCGGAGCCTACTTCAAGCTCATTCCCAAAGTTCGACGGCGATAGCTTCGCCCAGTCGTGAAAGACAATTTAGGAGCGAAATTCCCTCTTGTCTAGGGACGGTGTGTGCTAGTCACGACGGGATAGAAACAGCGGGGAGAGAGGGCGGAGGGAGAAGGGAAGAGCCTTGTCTCTCACCCCTCTTCCCTCATTTGACTATAGCTCACACTGTGTTTAGCGCTAATCGGACTGGAATAAATACGCGCGTACTAAAACCTTCAAAACAGTTTAGCAATTCGGGGAAACTTTCGATTCTTGATTTTTCTTCTCTAAAATTCTTCATAAAAATAAAAGAACAATCTGCGCAATGGGCACTTTGCTCCGTTCATTAGAAATGCCTTTTTTGACTATCCCGGACTGGTTTATCTCGATTTTGACCAACTTAAAATATTCTGAACATAGTGCCCATTGGCACATTGAAAGGTGAGGCTGAGAGCTATCCATCGCGCCCTTGAACGACCAATTTGGTTGAGTATTCGATTTGCTAAACCTCATTCCCATTTTTGCCCCCATTCCCTATCCCTCCCAAGTGGGCGGAGCTTGCGGTCTCTACCTACATTCCCTCTCTTTTTGTATGGCAAACAATTACTATAAGTAGTTATGGTGCGTAATCTAGCAACACAATTAAATAATTCAAAAAAAAACATCTTTCAGACTATGATTGCCGAAGAGTGCTCATTAAAAAAATAACAAAATCTTTCAGACTATGATTTCCGAGGAGTGTTCATTGAAATCGCTCTCGATCATAGTTGGCAATGAAGTTTGCAAACAGTTTCTGAAGACGTGCTTCGAGGTCACCGTTGACGATGACATCTGCCGCAAGACGATTCGAGGAGCCGTAAGTCATATCAAGGTATGGAATTATAATTAGAGTAATTGGAAAATGCACCAGATTTGAATTCCCGCATTTTCCGTTTTTGCATAATATCTCGGTTCCTGATGATTCAATCGATACAAAAACTTGGCTCCGCATGTATTACCCATCTGGGAATCTAAATTTCAATTTTTGTGATGATTGCTTAGTTGGTAGCCGAGATATTGATCAAAAACGGAAAATGCGGGAATTCAAATCCGGTGCTTTTTCCAGGTCTTTTTCCGAAAAAAAACTATCACAGCATTAGAAACGCGGAAAAATGGCATAGCAATGATGATAACGACAGAAAAGTTTTAATTAACGGGAAAACTTTACCTTTACTTAGAGACCGCAAGCTCCGCCCACTTTTGAGTGACAGGGAAGAGGGTAAAAACTGCGCCGAGAGCTGACAGCCGTAGTTCGTAACCGATTGGGACGTTCAGCATCGCGTTTTGAAGCTACTATCGTTCCCCACAAACGACCAATGGGGTGAAATGATTGGACTAGTTTGAGATGGTCAAAACTGACTTGAAAGGGTGCAGAGTACGTAATTAAAGGCTTTCTAGTGTTCGGACATGGCTCCCCCTTTCGTAATTCATTCTTTGGATTATTAGGAGACGATCAGAGAAGAAATCACGATGATTGGAAGTGTTTGGAATTTGTCAGCTCCTTTCAAAGATCGGCTTTACGCGCGTGACGATGTTCCGACTTATGGTGTTTACCGCTGGCGCGTATTCAAATTTCGTCCCTTCCCATCTCCCCCTCTCTTCCCCTTTGCATAGCTCTGCAAACTCCGCCCCCTCCTTGCCTCTTCCCATCGCTGTTTTCTTACCCGTCGTGGATAGAACACACTCTCCCTAGGCAAGGTCTGATTTTCCTTCGAAAATGTCTCTCACGACTGGGCGAAGCTATCGCCTTCGAACTTTGGGAATGAGCTTGAAATAGGCTCCGCCCTCTTTTGGCTTGGACTGGTTTCGGTCACTTCTCTGTTGAGCCTCGCACGCATGGTTTTTGACTCATAACTTTGTTCAGAGGTGAGATATCGACAAACGGTAAAAAGCATGATCTTATTCAGACCAAGGGGGATACTTTGAGCACCGAAACATGACCTTACGATTGATTCGGTAAATCACGTTGCGGTCCCTACCTTTACTGTGTATGGAAATTATCCAGTTCAGCGACAGGCACCGCCCGCTGAGAGTTATCTAATAGCGGCGTTCAATTATTGATTCAGATAATCATATTTCAGCTTTATTCCAAGCATCCGACAACACTCCACGAATTGGTCCACATCAATAGCAATCTCAACTTGTCCAAGAGTGACGTAATGACGACTGTCGAGAGAAATCGAATCATAATTAATAGAGTTAGACGGCACGGTAGATCGCACATCCTGAAGACTCTTCACAGTGTACACGTGCATCCTATGAAAGAGACGAATCCCTTCTATTACAAACCCATTGCAGCCTCTATTCCTTCCCATTTAGTCATGTAATGATATTTTTTGATTTACTGTTTTCGGATTGAACTTAGTTGTATTGCCACGATAAACCTGTTTTTTCGAAGTTGTTCAATTTGACATTTGGATCCCCTCTCTGGAGTAATCCGCAACCCGGTCGCAGTGTCACCTATCAGCAAAGTGAAAAAATATGTCGCGAATCAACCCTCTGGTATGCCTTCGGTGTTATGGCGTTAATAAGAGCGCAATAGTGAAACCAATTGTGCCCATTGAACTTTCAACGGGCACTGTATTCGTGAAAATCGTAATTCTTTGAATAGTCAGAACGTCACTTATTTGACGAAATGAACGCGAATCAGCCAGATGTATCTCAAGTTAATGCGAAGAAGGTACAAACTATTTTCGGAGCAAGTTTTTTCGGAGCAATTTTCGGTTATTTCTGGAACCTAGGGCCGCAGTGAACTGGAGATGCAATTATTATTTTTAGTCGACGAAATTTTAAAAAATTTCAGGTTTCCCTTGTGGACCTGCCAAATGAAATTCTACACGAAGTAATCAAATATTCAAAGATAGGTGCTGGTTTCAAGCTGAGATTGAACAGGGAACTGGAGCAACGGATTCATTCGTTCATCGAGACAATTACTGTTAAGGT
Source organism: Pristionchus pacificus (assembly GCA_000180635.4). Lineage (NCBI taxonomy): Eukaryota > Metazoa > Nematoda > Chromadorea > Rhabditida > Neodiplogasteridae > Pristionchus > Pristionchus pacificus. Next base: position 29,953,931 of record CM026578.1, on the reverse strand, counting down.
GTGTAGAGGGAAACCTGAAAAGTGTGGCGATGCAAATAAAAAAAATAGTTGTTGAGACTCATGCAAGATGCTTCGTGGTTACCGTGAACAGTAACAAAGCAGCAGAGGTGAAATTCGAAGATGCGTCCGATGTCGTTCGATCGATCAATCGGTGGTGCCTCAGCATGAATAATGTCATCAAGATCAAGATTACCATTGCAATTGACTTGAACTATTCTCAGGTATCCTTAATCCAAGATTCGGCGCGAAGTTAACATTAAACATTAAGTATCTCCAGAAACTCGGGACGATAATTCACGCACTCTGCCAGTTCAACACAGATGAATTAATCGTTCAGAACAATGTATGTTGAGTTTGCAATCGTGGAAAATCAAAGACTATCAGCAACATAACAATTCAATCCAATTTGCAACCCTTTTGGTATTTTTGATGAGGAGGGAAGGGGCATCATTGTCTAATCCCCTATTTTAATATCTTAATTCAAAATATTCAGCAAGGGTTCAAGGCGCATTCCGAGCTTCCACAACTAGATTTCGCTACACTACTCGTGATATCTGGAAATATACGAGACGTTTTCATGAATTGTATATACTCCAGCCTGGAAGCCACGGACCTGTACATCTTTTGGAATGTAGGAAGCACTTAATTTCTTGCATAATCTTTCTTAATTCAGAATTTGGTGAAAGGCGGTTGTAAGATGAAATCATTCTCGGCTTTGTTAAAGAGTGATGTGGCAAAGGAATTTGTGAAAAGGGCCTTCCATATAACATACGAGAAAGTATCGAATGAATCAATTACCTATGTTCCTTCAGCAGCAGTGAACACCAAGGTTCATCATATGCTATCACTTGATTTGTATTTAATTTCGAAAATTTCAGATATACTCAAATCGCGCCGATTTTCCTCAAAAACAGATTTACTTCAATGGAAATTTGAAAACAGAAATTTGCGACAGTCCAATTACTTATTTGACTGCCGAAATTTGCGACACAAGAATTAGTTTCACTAAGATTGCTGATGATAACAAGAATGAACTCATGAACGAGCTTGTTGAAGTCAATCTTTATCATACTTACAGAAATCGTAATAATTAATTTAATATACATAATCTCAAAATTACAAGCACCACCAAATTTACCACTATCCTATTATTTTGAATTCCATTACTTGATTAGCTTTCAATAAATAATTTTTATTCAATGATTATTCTTGTTGTTGTTTTGTTTATAAAAATGTTATGGGTCAATTTTGTATCCATAAATTCAGCTTGAAAACTGATGCTGCTTTGAACATTTTGAAATGATATACTATGATAATTCATGAACGAATCAATTATTCTAATTATTTCCGTCCAATTTCACCTCGGTTTTTCATCTCACGATTCCTGCTTAATAACATTCAAAAGCGCGCGAGTTTCACCCAAGCCAAGCATATCTAATGTTCGGTCTAGTATATTCTTTGTTCTTAATGTTTATCTTGTATTTTTAAAAACACAATCCACTTTTTGTTTCCTGCGTTCACAATTTCGCAACTCTCAATGAGAAAACACGCGACGTTTCCATCTAATTAAAATTTAGAAATTCACCAACGTTTTTGTCAAAATGATCACAAATGAAGCTGCAGGATCCAGGAACAATACCATTCAAGAACGAGAAAAGAAGGTGACTATCAGTAATATTATTAGATCCATGGAATGAAAGGTAAAACACGGATACTAGAGGTAGAGTAGAATCAATTGTTGAGAAATATTTTGGCTGACGGAACATGAAATTTACAGATTACTTTTTCGGATCTGCCAAATGACAAATAATTGACAGAATAATTCGAAAAACAAAGATTACTGGTTTCAAACTGAGATTGAATATAATAATTTATCAAAGGATTAATTCGCTCATAGAAACAATATCTGTTGAGGTTCATAAATACAATGACTTTTCATTCTTTTTTTTTGGTATTTGCATTTTCAGACTTTTCCACACTACTGCTTCCTCTCAATGAACTCTTACAAATAGCTAAAGCTGAAGCCTAATGATGCCTCAAGTATCAAGTATGTCAATGCATTAAACCGATGGTCCGTCAAGTTGAATAATGTCAAGAAAATAACCATTGTCGTTGGAGAGAGAAATTCGTGGGTATAGTATTTCTGTTAACTCAATGTTCTAGTTGGGTTCCGATATTTTCGAGGTATTTATGAGGGCAGGACGCAATATCCTTCCTCCTCTCGTGCGAACATTCCACAAAAGTCTTCTGCTATGCGTCGAACTCAACAAATATCCAGAACTCAAAGAAAACGCCGTCAAAAATATCTATTTTCAGAGAATGCATTCGATAATTCACACCCTTCTCCAGTTCAACACAAATAAACTAATCGTCGAGAACAAGGTATACGCTTGCTCTCTTTATTTTTTTTTGTATAATATGGAGTTCTCTTCATTTGCCAGTCCAACTGTTCGTGCATTTGTTTCATACTATATTAATGGCACGCTGATCAGAAAAACTTTGATCAACTCGATTTCGCTACACTCCTCGTAACGTTGGTGAACATTAAGGAACGTTGAATTGGATTGCTTTTGCACAGCCTTAGAAGCCACAGACCTGCACATATTTTGGAATGTAAGGGTGCTATAAATTTCTAATATAATTTATTGAAAACATTAGAATTCGGTGAAAGGCGACTGCAAGATGGAATCATTCTCGGCACTAATAAATAATGAAATTGTATACGACTTTACGAAGGCTGCTTTCAATATATCGTATGAGAAAATATCGAATGAATCGATAACATACAAGTCTACTACACGAGATTTCGAAGTGCCCACGAACGTTTGGTATATTTATTCATTCTTTTGGGTTGCAGGTTCGGTATGGATATTCCCGGAAAAGTCGGAACTGCCGAAAAATGCACGAAAAACTTCTGATTCGGTAGGCTCAGACTGCTCAGACTGTTCTAGTTCCTCCCTTCCCCGGGGTCGGTAATCCCGATAGGGAACGCCTAGGGTTGGCTTGCCAAGCAAGATTGCAAGATCTTGAAAAGAAATAACTCAATTATCCCTTCTTGTCAAGAACAACGAGTTGTTTTTCAAGATCTTGGTTCTTGAAATGATCTTGAAATTCAACACTTTTCGTCAGTTTTCACGGATAGACCGGTCGAAGGGGGTCGGTGTGGGTTGAAAATGATCGACCAATCTTGAAATTCTTGAAATACTCTTGAATCTTGAAATGATCTTGAAAAGAATTGGCAATTTGGCAAGTTTTGCCAAGATCATTCTGCGCCATTCGAAACTTGAAATGCGGTTTCAATCTTGACAAGCCAACCCTAGGAACGCCTCGTCATATCGCTCTGATTTTTCTAGATTCGATTTATTCTAAATTCCATTTTTTCAGATCTTCTCCAATCGTTCAGACTTTCCTCTGAAACAGATTTACTTCAAGCAAAATTTGAAAACTGAACTTTGCGGTAGTAGAATTAGTTTCACGAAGATTAGTGATGAAACGAAGAAAAATCTTATAAATGAATTTGTGGAAATCAAGTTCAATCATACTTACAAAAAAAATCTGAATAAACAATCAAATGCCTTCCCGAAATGTCTAAGTCTGCTAAGTCTAACCTTACCCATTATCTTATTCGAAACGTTCAAATGTTCAATGTAAATTTTGTAAATCAATGTAAATCAATTTTGAACATTGTGAAATTTTTGATGTTCTTTGTTCTTGAAATATCTAATAGAAGTCGATTTCATTGCAAAATGCAGAATTTTTGTACGAGAACAGACTTCATTCTGTACTTGTCTCTTTTTAAAGATCTATTCTATGTTGGTTCATGAACGAAAACTACTCCGAACGACAATCATATCAGGCTCCGCCCATTTTTAGGTTGCGATTTTCGAAGAACAAATTTATTTGAAAGTGAACGAATTTTGCTTCCACGCCACGCTTAGTATACAAAAAACTTGTTTTCATTTTTAATTCATTTTCGTTTTAATTCATTTTTTTTTGTGATTCGCTTGGTCAAAATTATTTGAGAATTAAAAATCAATTTGTTTTTATTTCCCTTATCCCTTTTCCTTAAAAAACTAGTTTAAAAACGAGTGCGATCGTTTTTAATCCTTTATTTCGAAAACGCATCACAATTTCTTTCAACCACATTTAGCCAATTCGAGAATTTGATCCTCATTTAAAATTTCGAAATTCATCAGCACTTTAGGCAAAATGATCTCAAATAATACGTCCGTATCCGGAAACATGGCCATTCAAAATAAAGACAAGAAGGTGACTGTCAGTTTCATTGACTAAGGAATATCGTCAATTACCAGATTAAAATAGTTTTGAAAATGACTGAGATTTGCAGGTTACCCTTTTGGACCTGCCAGATGAGATTCTTCGCAGTGTAGTACAATATTCAAATATCGGCGCAGGTTTGAAACTGAGATTGAATAAGATGATGGATCAAAGAATCTATCCGTTCATCGAAACAATAACTGTTGAGGTGCATACAAACAACTTCAGTTTATTTTTAAAAAAAACATGGATCTTTAAAGTATTTTCAGACTTTCAAACCCGCAATTCAAACCTGTTTCGCTATCTCCGTAAACGATAGCATAAAGGAACACCCGAAGAAAATAGATCTTACGGATTTGGTCCGAACGTTGAACCGATGGTCCATAAAATTGGATAATATCAGCAAAATTTCTATTGTCGTTGGAGGAAGATATTCTAAGGTTAGGGGCAATAAGCCAAACAGTCGTAGCCGATTTCAAGCAATGCTGTCAAAAGCGTGTTCAAACTACTCCTAGTGGTTCCAATAACATTTTTCTTTTGACCGTTTGTTGATATGCCACCTCTGAGCAGCGCTAGAGCCAGAGAATTACGCGCGCAACTCAGGGGAGGGAAAGGCGAGACCAGAGCGTGAACGGATTGGAGCCTAATTAGCGTGTGTCTCGCTCCCCCCCCCCTTCCCCCCGCCCTCTCGCATGCTTCAAATTAAATTCCTGAACTGATTTTTTTTAAACCATCATATTTCAATTTCCAGAAAGTGGGTGCAATAATTCACGCACTGTTCCAGTTCAACACAGATAAACTGATCATCAAGAAAAAGGTATACATCTGAGCTGACAATTGCCGAGAATTTCTCACTTCATTCTGCGTTTTCTCTTACTGGGTTGGGTCAACCATAATAAGAAAAGCATAGCTTCATACATGAAATGAATTGAATGAATGAATGAATGAATTTATCAGTGTCGCTTTCTGGGCGCTGATCAAGATGGGGTGTCAGAAGGCCGTTCTTCTTTCAAGATAGTCATATTGAGTGGTCTCGGGCCAGTGGATTGGTCTTCTTTCCTTGTCACAGTCACAATGGCTGGAGAAAGAATCCTGCTCCCTTGGTTCCCGATAGGACTGTTGACGGAGTTGCACGTAGATTGAGTCCCACTGTAGGTCGAATACGACGCCTGGCGTGTGCTGGAGTCTTCTTTGTGCTGGAGTCCTCCAAACTCGAAATTCAATCTTTGAGCGAGAGATACGAGCCTGGATTCTGAGGGACCAAACATCTTAGGCGGTCATACCCATCACATGACGACCAGTCCGGCTTGGATGGGGATTCCGATCTTGTTGAGTCGTTGGCAGAGTCGAGGGGATTAGGAGAAACCGCACTCCATCAGAGAGAATGAAGAGGGAACCGCTCGCGACGGCTAACAGAATATTAAGAATATATTAAGTATATGTTAATATTTAGTCAGGTTTCACGACATATGATCAGCTTCCACAACTTGATTTCGCCACACTCCTCACAATATCAGTAAACATTCGAGAAGTTATCGTGGACATGGTTTGCACTTCTCTGGAAGTCACGGACCTGCTCATCTTTTGGAAAGTAGGTTAACATTTAAAAAATATATAAAAATAAATACATAATATGTTTGTGATCAGAATTTCGTGGAAGGCGACTGTAAGCTAGAATCATTTTCGGCACTATTAACTAATGATGTTCTGAGCAACTTCGCGAAGTCGGCCTTCCATATAACATGCGAAAGAGTATCCAATGAATCGATTACATACACGTCCACTACAGTGGTTCACGCTAAGGTTTGGAAATTATTATCGCTCAGTACCGTTGCCGGATCGGCATCGAGAATCCAAAGAAATGTGGGAAAGAAATGCCGGCACACAATCGCAAGTAATTTCTGGTCTCTTGCGAGAGAGTAGTCTGTAATGCCGATATGCCCGATCGCTCAGGTTTTTCTATTTAGCAATTTCAGATTTACTCGAATCGTGCAGATTTTCCCGAGCTGCAGATTTACTTCACCGGAAATTTGAAAACTGACATTTGCGGCAATCGAATTAGTTTCATGAAAATTGATGATGATGCGAAGACTAATTATATGAATGAACTTGTCGAAATCAATCTTAATCATACTTACCGAAATCGTCGTTATTAATCAAACATAATCTCGACCACCAAGTCTAACCGTCATTATCTTAATCGCGATATTCTTATGTTCAATGTTATTAAATAAATACATGTTGATAAATGCGAAATTGTTCATGTTCTTTATTCTTGAAATATCTTATCGTGCTTTTCAAATGCTCAGCAAACTCAATGTGCTGGTTTGCGTATTGATTGTCTGGAAGAGAGAGGAAGGAAAGAGGTAGGGCGGAGGAGAGCAGGTAGATCACTAGCCTCCTCCCGGCCTCTTCCTAACAGTATCACATTATCTCACTTCAGAAGCTCGGGATTGCCGAACATTCCATAGTCATAATCGGTCGTTTAGTAGTAACCGAGCTCGTTACACGTCTGCCATGTCCTCAGCACGCCTGAAGATTTGTTTCAGATACGTGCAAGATGGAGATAACACGAGCGTTATCGTATTGGTTATCTTACGGTGTTTAATCTTCTTGCTAGAGGCGGAACCGCGGTCTCATCATTTCACACACTATCTCGCCATTCTCGAGTGGCGAAAGAGTGTAGGGAATGAAGGAGCTCATTTTTCGAGTCTTCTTGCGAAACGATAGGAAGTGATGAAGTTGTGCAGAATGCGGATGAAGAAACTATTTTTCATAGAAATTATTCCTCTCCAAAAAATAGGTTTTATTCTCGAATAGGGACATATTCCCAAGATCAAATTGTATTTTTTTGTTCGCATAAATATGGACCTTTTCTGCTAATGTTTCCCATATTGTATTTTGTGTGAATCAAGTCAAGAATGGATGCATGCAGATATTTATCGTCCCTGGTCTCAAAACTCCCTTGCTTATCCGATTCTGAGCGAGAGGTCAGCGTTGAATTTGTACGCGTTATCGACGTAAACCCAGACGAGCATCGTATTAGAATCGGTCACAATCGGCTTGATGCGAGAGTTGGCGCAGAACCTGAGAAATCCACGGGATTAATGAGTTGTCGATCGCTACCGTATACCTGAATCCGGCCACACGAGTATCCTTAGAAGCGACGATTTCCATTCCGATCGAGCGGCACATCGACCACTGGTAGCTGAAGGAGGAGATTATCGATTTATTGTTTCGCAAGGACACTCACTCTCCGACTCTGGTTACTGTAGCCTCGATTCTCTTGCCGGCAGGGGCCTGAAGATTTTTTTCAATTTCTGAATTCATATTTTTAGGCTAGAAAATACCTGGATGATGTAGAGTTTCTCTCTGAATCCTCTATCGACTCCATCGCCAATTTCAACGCGAAGATTCTGCGATCCGGAAAGATTGACGATCTGGGCATCGGCGGGCTGAAAGTATTGATTATTATCTGGGTTACGGTGGTTACGGTTAATACCGTACCCGTCTATCGCAGAGTTGTCCCGACCATCCTCTGGGACAGAAACACTTGTTACAATCGGCACCATCCTGAACTCCGTTGTTCTGGCAGGCAAGACGATTCTGGCACTTATCTGAAAATTATTTTTCGCTACCTTAACCGAAGGTGTGACCTCAGAAAGATAATGCTTACCAGTGCACTTGTACATCTTATTGATCAGTAGAGTATCATAGAAAGTGGCACGGGGAGCCTCCATTGAATACTGGTACTGAGAGTACGCCGGTTTGGTGTAGATCGTAGGACGGTTGGTGTCGATGGAGAAACTAAAATGATCTAAATTATTCTATAGCCGATACCGTAATCCCTTACGCCTTCTCATAGTAGTGCTACATTGATCCGATCTCGTAGGGGATACCGTACGTCGAGAGAGTACCGTAGTAGGGAGGGTCCTGCAACGAAATCTCAAGTTACGGTAAATTAACGATCGCTCACTCTCATGAAATTGTGCTCGGTTCCCTTCTGAATGTTGGCAGTATCGACAATAATGTAACTAAATAATCAATTAATTTGGGATCTCATAAGAATGGCTCACTTATCACGATCGGATCTCGATTGAACGTGAAGGGTTCCGAAAGCGTGCGATAGCTCGTGAGCAACAACGGTTACCTAGAAGAATATTGAGTGATTGGTGATCGAAGATCAAAGATCAAACCGAGAAACATCCGGGAGCGAGGTTGATGGTCTGCTTGGTGCCACTCATACCAACGGAAGAGGAACATCCGGCAGAGTTGTGGTTGTAGGAGACACTGAAAAACGAGATGAATGAGGGAGCAAATCGATAATCATCTGTTATTCTTTCTGAAATTGTATCTTGAGCCTACTTTGAAGGGATTAGGGTAGTCATTTAGATCAAAAGCCAATCGACTTTTACTCACACAGCTCTATCGGCCGAAGTCGCGGGACGGAATCTCACACAAGTTCTCTGCTCCCAGAAACGCTGCGAATCAATGATAATCTGCTTCTTGTCAGCGGCTAAAATATCGATTTTTCGAATTTCGAATATTCCCGAAACTTACGAAATCCGGGCTCGAAAGTGAAGGGAATGACGGGCGCGCCCATCGGTTGCCAGAGTTGAATCGATTGAGAGAGGGCCTGGATCAATAGATAATCCTACCGTACCCGAGACTACAGTATACCTGACGTCTCTGCATCGGATTCTCGGGATCCTTGTCTAGTGCGACCTTCCATTGCTCACTTAATTAGATTGATTAGATACTAATTATGATAATTACTCATACGGAGTGAGAACGATGTCTCCCTCGAAGAGATCCTTGGCCAATTCTCCGTTGATTTCCAGCTCAGTCTTGACAGGACGAAGAGTTCCATTGGCAGGGCAGGTAGAGGCGTAGAGCGAACGAAGTTTCTCGATCTGCAGGAAAAAAACAATCAATAAGTGGATACAGGTAGGTCGAACCTCTGCCTTGGAATCCTCATTACCGAATTCCTCCTCGACCTCTTTCGATTCCTCTTTCAGGAGCTACAAGGAGGTATGGTAAAAGTAAAAGGGAAGTGTTGAAGGAAAAGATAAGAACGATATTTTAGCTTTCGGAGACGACCACACTTGGTAACGTCGTCTCGGTTACGGCAAAAGGAAGAGCAATGATTTGATAACAATACCTTGTGAATATTCTCCACATTGAGCCCTTCCTTGTTTAATTCCTTCTCGTAATCTCCAAGAGGAGATCCAATGATTGGAGTTGAGAGTAGAAAAAGAATGAGAAGGGAGAGCATGACTGGACGGGACGGAAAGTCCAGTGAATGAAGTGATGTTGCTTACAATTTCCACTCTTTTATACTGGATTCCATGCAAAACATTCCCGTTTTTCTCTATAAACATATTGCTACATCATGAACATTATCGGAGAAAGATAAAGTATATTCGAGAGAGCATTACGAATTTGTGTTCCGTTTGTTCAGGATAAACCGTTCCTTTTGCGAACGAGCATGACCTTCACTCTATTTCTGTTTAAGGAATGTATCTTGTCTTCTCATTCGAGAGAAAATGCGAGAAATTGAGGAAATGCTCCTCAAACGGATGGTTTGCCTCTATGAAATGGGCTCGATTGTAGCTGGCATGAATAGATCAAAATCTTTTTAAAAAATGTAATTTCTTAGCATTCGGATATATTCGAAGTAGTGTTGATTTTGGATCGGGCTTCAAATCTCGGGAAGAATGGCCTTTATCACTTGAGATCACAAAGAACACTGTACACAATTGAACAGGAATAATTCACTGGGTTACATACAAGTCACGACAACGGTGCAATACAAAACATCGAAATGCGAGGTATCCTGAAACTTTGGTAGTGATCGGGAGAAGGGCGAAAGATTGGTGGCAGTAGGTCCTAATTACTCTGTTTGAAATCTGGGATGCGGGTGAATGATAAGAATTGAATACATTTGACAGTGAATGAAAAAGTGTGGATATTGTTAATACGAATAATAATAGTGGTAATTAATAGTTAATTTGGTAATTAACTAATTAATAGAATGAAGCGATGTTGGACGGCGGCGAGTGACTGCTCACAGAGCGTAGAAACGTCGTCCCGGTCCACCTGAAATTAATTATTTAATTGCGCTAATTAACTAATTAGAATACAATCAGTTCCCGATAGCTGCCAGTTACCGTACCTCTCGACAGAGTGGGGCGGTCCGGGAAGAGGGGCGTCCGCGCGTGGGTGGCCGTGGCGGCTGCTCTGACTCTCTCCAATCCGCGTGCTCTCTCGTCGGTCAGAGAGGGCGAGAGAGCGGGGGGCGAACGGAGAGAGAGAGAGTCAGGAGGCGCATCGCGCACGGCGCGCGCGAAGGCGAATGACGGAGCTGCGGGTGGCACGGCCGTCTGGGGGATCGACCTCTCCAGAATTATTGATTATTTATTTCCACCTAAACCCGCGATGAAATCGATATTTTGAAAACATTCGCAATTTGTAGCACTTGTGAAACACAACTGAACCGTCTACATTTACAGGTCATTTGGAAAACAAAAATAAATTAACCAACCCAGCTCCGCAGGCTCACAGCGCGGGTTCAATTACCGAAGTTCGAGGGCGTTGCGTGGCATCCTAAAAAAAATTTATTGATATAATTTTTGTAATAAACAGGACGCGACAGACGAACAAGAAGCACATCGAAGAGTTCAGAGATCAGTTTAGAGATGGAGTAATCAGAGACTTAGAAAAATAAGGTGAGTGAAATTGTCGGACTTTCAGACAAGCAAGAAGATAAAATGGGGTTAATTCGAATGAGTTTCAGCACTTGTAGTTCAGGCGACATTCATCACTTTTCATCATCAATTTCTCCTTCTCATTCAATTGTATCGCTAAAATGAATACATTTTTCTTTTTCCAGCATCTCTGTTCGCACATTTACTTCAATTATTTCTGCTGAAATTTGCACCGGAAATACATCATGCTTTCCTTTTTGTGCATTATTCTCCAAAAGAACGCTCACTCAGCTTCGGTTACGAAACGTCTCTTACTGATAAGACTGAGTAACGCTGATCAATCCCTGTAAACAATTCCGGACAAGTTTGCTTCAGTCATGACTTAACGCTGTTATGAAACTCTATGAGTATGCCGATAACGTTTGAAAGCACGCTGTGGACTGACAATGTTCGAGTAAAATGGCGGCTGCTAGCTCCTCGATTGAGCTGTATGAAACAAGTCTTACAGAAACTTCATTCTCAACTTTTCTCAAGTTTATTCGTCACTCGAGTCGTGAGATAGTGTGTGAATTACAATTACTGGAGCCGGTCAGGATAAATGTTTAAATGTGCACTTTCCTTTTCCGGGCATCTCTCCATCTCCCCCCGCTGACTCAGCCTCAGTACGATCCATCTCGGATTCGTCCCCCAGGCGCCGACACATAAAAATCCCCACAACCGCAATTCCGCCTCCACTCTCTCTATTTCGCGCACACTCTCTCGCCGGCCCAACCAAAGACAGCTCTAGCTAGTGTGTTAGAAGGCCCACTGATAAGGCGGGAAAAGTGATGCATAGTGATAACGCCACTTCGCATCTCTGCGTGAAACAAAGCCACAAGCCACAACGCCCACTTCCCCTGCCCGCTTTTCGAATTATCGATTTTTGTATTTTCGAAAATCACCTATTTTCAGGGTTAATCAAACGCGCGCGAATGAGGAGTCGGACACTGCTGCTCGCAGCGGTTCGTTAATTAATTTTTTTTATAACATTCACAAAATAAAAGTAAATATTGAAAACTTGATCATTTCTAATGGAGACTTTGATCTGTTTCCGAAAATTGGCGCCAATTCAAAATTCAAATTTGCAGGCCTTGGTTGCCGTTGTGGCTTCCTTCCCGCGGTTTTTCGGAGGCCGAAACAAGGGCGGATTCGTGCAGCTGAAGCATGAGCTGGAGGGACACGTGGTAAGGAAGGTTACCGTAGGTAGGGTTGGCTTGCCAAGCAAGATTGCAAGATCTTGAAAAGAAATAACTCAAATATCTCTTCTTGTCAAGAACAACGAATTGTTTTTCAAGATCTTGGTTCTTGAAATGATCTTGAAATTCAACACTTTTCGTCATTTTTCACGGATAGACCGGTCGAAGGGGGTTGGTGCGGGTGGAAAATGATCGACCAATCTTGAAAATCTTGAAATACTCTTGAATCTTGAAATGATCTTGAAAAGAATTGGCAATTTGCCAAGTCTTGCCAAGATTATTCTTCGTCATTCGAATCTTGAAATGCGGTTTCAATCTTGACAAGCCAACCCTAACCGTAGGATAAGGTAGTGTACTGTAATCGAGCATATCGATCGCAAACTGGTTCTTTCTCGAAAATCTCGTGCTGATAGCGCTCTTCGTAATTCGAAAGATAATGTTTTCGAAATAAAGGTTTTTCGAAATTGTGCCTAGGCAAAGATAGTCACGGCAGGATTGTCTTCTATATAACCTCCAGTCATTTTAAGCAACTGTGAAACAAATCTGAACCTACTCGTGGGGTAGAACGCGCAACATTATGACCAACTGCTTCATTAGATGTTCATCAGTTGAATTTTGTATTCACCTCGAAATGAAATTTTTCTTCCTCGAATAAGTTCAATTTGTGTAACGATGATGCGGAGGCTACAAAATGTTGCGCCTTTAGTCTCCCATATTCCTACTGACTTCTCATATTGATCTTGTCTCTTGCGCAAATCAATGGTCAGAGTGGGCGAGAGAGTGTGCAGAATGGAGAGAGTCAGATCGCAAGGAATGTCACTTTATTGCTGCGGATGATTCTGCTTACTCACTTTTATCGCTTTATCGCAGTCTCGCGAGAGACTTATCATTCAAGGGGCGTAAGCGCAAAAAGAGAAAGACGAAAGAATCTAGATGGAAACAGCACCCCCGTGAATCAGCATAACTCAAACAAGCAAGCATTCCAAAACCCAGTCATGAAGTTGAAAGACATGACTAAAACAAAATGCTTCGCTGTTCTGTTTGCATTATCGTTTGTATTTTGTGACGAACCAAACTGGGTACAGTATGGAGTTGATAAGGTTATGAAATAAAGAGAAAAAGGAGAGAAAATCGCCAAATATCATTTTTAACCCAACTATTGCGGTCCGTGAAACATATCGCAATCGTGAAAAATGTAGCATTTCTTCAATTCATGCAATCGATCAAATTTGACTAGAGTGTCCAGATCGAAGCGCTAATCCTCTCTTCCCAATCGGCTTAGCCATTACTCAGACAACCCAAAATCGATTTCGATCCGGAAAAACACAACCTAAAAGCCGGCTCAAAACGAAAACACCGGAATCTAAAACCCGGTTTTGAAACTATGATGCGGCTTTGCAGCTGGACTCGCGATTGGCGGACTCGGACGTGACCGGAATCGCGCGAATTGACCAGAAAATCGACCACTTCAACGATTCAGATGCGCGAACATTCAGACAGGTAACTGAGAGCCGGGAATTCAGCCGGATCCGGAAAATGCAGGACCGGAAAATACTATCGTTCAGCGCTACTTCTTCAACAACGAGCACAACCAGGACAAGCGGGGCAACGTGAACTTCCTGTACCTGTCCGGAGAGGTGAGGGCCGGGAAGTCCGGAGCCGTGAACTAAACGCCGGCTTTCCAGCAAACGGCCTCGCTGAACATGATCTCCGGCACAACGAAGCCGATCATGCAGTATGCAGACAAGTTCGCGGCGAATTTGTACGCCCTCGAGCACCGATACTACGGAGACTCGCGGCCGTTCCTGTCAGTTTTCCCATAGAGCCGTCAAATACCGCCGGTCCGGCACTTGCCAAGTCCGGATAACGAAAATAAATTGTTACTACGAAAAGTATGAATACCCGAAATTACCACTCCAGCGAGGCCTTGCGGCTTGTAGCAAGCGTGAAACTCAACATCCCATTCTCAGGGATACTTCGACGGAGAACCTCAAGTTCCTCACCTCTCGCCAGGCTATCGAGGATATCGCCTACTTCATCAAGGCGAGAATTCGAATTTGAATTTCGCGCCGATTTTAAGTGAAAATTCACGGCGTAATGCAAAAAAGACCTACTTTTACAGATAAGATGTACTCTTTTTTCCAGACCCTGAACGCGAATTCTGGCTCGCCCGACACGCAGAAGTGGATCATCGTTGGAGGTTCCTACGCTGGTAAGCTTAGGCCTTAGTTGACCTTAAGTCACCTTTGGCAACCTTAGACTCAAAGCAACAAGAGACCATAATCAGGAGCGCTATCCGCGTGGGCGCGTCAGCTGCATCCGGAGCTGATTGTCGGTTCGATCGCCTCGTCCGCCCCGATCCTTGCTCAGTTCGACTTCTACGGTACGTAATTCAAATTTGAATTTCGCGCCATAAATGCGCCGCAAATTACGGCGTAATGCAAAATCGGCCAGATTTTCGCATTTTCCTGATTCAGAGTGAACCATTGCAGGATACCTCGAAACGGTTGACAAGAACGTTAAGGCGATTCCCGCCTGCTACAATCAGGTAATTAAAATCTCGCGCTCTTAATACGCGAAAAATCGCAGCGTAATGAAAAATTGATCAATTTTCTAATCTAATGTTTCGCGCCAAAACTCAAATTCAATTTTTTCAGCTCAAAACCGGCATAGACAAGATCGTGGGCATGCTGGAGTCGAAGAACGGCCGTGACTCGCTCGACAAGAAATTCCCGTAAGCCCAAAAATTTGAGCATTTTGTGTAGAACCTTTAATATTGTTAAAAATCCGGCGCGAATTCAAATTTGAATTTGAAAATTCGATAATCGACAGGCACTCGCCCAAGTTCTCCGCGTACGCTGACCTGCAGGACAACGACGTCTCGTCCTTCTTCTCCTATGTTACGGTAAGTGAGGGGATCGATAACTTAGGGTACGGTAGGTCGAGTTAGAGTTACGGTATTCATTAAATCGATAAATCAATAATCCGTTCAGGACGTTTTCGAGGGAGCCTCGCAGTACGGTGACCCCAAGTCCGTGCAGGGAATTTGCGACGTGAGTGATTATCGATTTTTGCACGACCCTCACAAATAAGTACAATTTTTTGTTGATGTGTTTCACAAATTCCTCAAATGGCAATTCCGTGAATTATTGATAATGATAATCCATGCTTGAATCATTCAAAAAATATCCAAAAATATCATAAATAAATTTAAATGTTCAGGAGTTCACCAACCACGCCGTCGGCTACGACCCGGTGGACGCGCTCGCCGACCTCGTCAAGAAGTACATGGTCGACCCCAAGACGAATACGGTCAGCTATATTCGAAATTTCGAAAACGCGCCAAGAATTCTCAGCTTTTGCAAGTCTCTACATGAAATGACCATTTTTATAACTGATCTTTGATCTCTGATCTCTCCAGTTCGACTTCAACTACACGCAAGGCATCGTCGATCTGTCCGACACCTCCTACTCGGACGACACTGATTGTGAGCTTTTTTGAATTCGCGCCAACATTTTCTACTTTTGAAGATCTCTACATGAAATGACCAGAATTGCAATTATTCTGAGAATCAGCGCGGGAGATTAGAAATTCAATTTCGCAGACACGGGCCGCCTGTGGACGTGGCAGACGTGCACCGAGTTCGGCTACTTCCAGTCGACCGACCGAGGCGATAACGTCTTCCAGTCCATCGTTCCCGTCAAGTACGGAACTCTAATCGATTAGGGGCGTAGCACTATATTTCCCATGTGAAAGGCTTAGTCTAACATTAACGGCTCAATAAGAACAGTGTCGGAAATGGAACATTTTCGCTATTCTAGTCTCTAAAGATCGTTGCCAAATGGGCATGGCCTGAAAAATGGGCGGAGCTTCTTACAGTCTCTACTCGGACATGTGCGCGGACCTCTTCGACATGGACGTCGCCACGGTGAAGAAGGCCATCGATGACGTCAACGCGTTCTACGGCCAGCGGGACTACTACACGGTTGGACATTCAAATTTTGAATTCGCGCCAAATATTCTCGCCTTTTCAAAGTCTCTACACAAAACGGTCGATTTTTGCGGAAAAAAGCGATCTCTAATATCGGAGAGTCGGATATGAGAGTCAAACCTGTCCTAGCAGCAAAAATCCCTCCCCGAGTGAGCGCACTACGTTGGTCCATGGGATCACCAGCGAACAGCGCTTCTATGACAGTTGCACCCAATGAGAAGCGCCCGCTGGCTACGGTAGTTGTGATTCATCTCTGACGCAGGCCAAAATAGAGACATGATACCAAGAAGCGGAGGGATTATCAACCGTTGCCAAGAGATCATGTCAGTCATGCGTGAAGAGATGGAGAAAGGAATACGAGAAATGCGGGAAGACTGGAGACCGGACCTCCTCCTAATACTGTGTCTCTCATCAGTCAGAGTGCCTAGAGACCGCGTGGCATTTAGAGAGCGATAACACATCACTAATGAGAAGGGAGAATGTGTGTTGCCAGCAGATTATTAGCTACATCAGAGGCAAGGGAGGCGGGGTTGGAGATATACGTAGGAGAGTACGGTAGTCGTCACAGAATGGATACGAAATCGATAACGAGCTAAGAGGAAATCGATAAAGAAAACTAAGATAGAGCATAAATTTGTCATAAAACGGGTGATGAGACATGAGAAAATCAATAGTACGATGCTACGGTAGTCACTACAAAACTTCTTTTCATTGAAGAATTTAAAAGTTGGACAGCAAGTGCTCAAATTGCGATAAGAAAATGGTACCCATGTCGTCGGGATAAGCGTTCAAGGTAATACATAGAAAATGACTGCGGCATCGCTACAGTCAAACGGTCATGAGAAATAATTTAAATTTGAGAACGATAAAAAATAAGTCACTGAAACAGCTAAACGTTCTCACAAGTATCAATACTCCTTCGCGGCAATCTCCTATGACCCCACATCACAGCAGGGGCAGTGTGGCGGAAGGAGTGGGCGGGGCCACTCCTCCGTCCCCCTTCCTCTCAAGCCCCCTTCTTGGTTGCGCCACATCCAATAGTGAAGAAGGAGATGCGGATCGATGGAAGAAGGGAAGAAATTCTGATGAATGTTTGGTAGCGCGAGGCTTTATTTGAAATTTACAATTAGTGGGCGGAATTTAGGCGAAAGAGTCCTGAGCAAACATGAAACGTCAGCTATCGATTGGGATGCAGCGAGACTACGGTAGTTTCTATTCTCAGTGAGGTTGAGCAAACAAGTGATGAAATAGTGATGAGAGGCAGAGGTGAAGTGGGGTAATTCTTAACGGCTAACACGCAAAAAACCAGAATCAAGGTATGCTTCACTATTGCTTCACAAGGAAACAATGCAAGCTGGAAATCGATTCTGTGTGCATTAGATCATTAAGAAAAATAAAGAAAGTTTAAAGTGAAGAGCCCACAAAACGAGCGCTTTTAAGGCAAACAGACAGCTAAACAATCGGCCTACGCGAACGGACCTCACACGATGAATTATACGATGACGGTGAGGGACTGGGAGGGCTCTCCTCGCTTTCCACATTCTCTAATGGGTCGTAGAGCCGAGAGAACAGATGGAGTTGGTCTCCCTTTCCCCACTCGGGACAGTGACAGTGATTAATGGGCATGAAAAGGATGAGAGAAGAGACCACCTGGATCGAATAAAGCAAGCGAATGGGCTAAGCGATGCTTTATCCATTCTTTACGCTTGTGAAAAACAATCCCAATTATCCTGGTGTTCCAACTGAGATGAATCGGCCAAATAATCAAAGATCTCGCAAAGAGGTCGAATGCACCGAGCGAACAGTTAAATCGGCTCGGGTTTTCGCCTAATTGAGGTTATTCGGTCAGATCGCGCGATCAAAATCGGCGATAACGCACTCTAATTCATCGGCAAACGTTCGATTTTTCGCCGCTACTCACCAGCGTAAACAACTGAGAGAAGATACCTTGTGACAATGCGAACCAAGATAATAAATGATAAAAAGATAACGATAAGAAAGGCAAGCCAAGGACGATCCTGCATTCGATAAAAAAAAGCCAATAATAGAGCACGTGGACCACCCATAGAGGCCGAGAGGCCGCTCCGCCCGCCTATAACCTCTCCTCCCGCTCTCCCTCCCGGCCTCTCTCGCTCCGCCCGCCCTCTCGACCCGCCTTCTTGCCAACCACTCTCGCCGTCTGCCCCTCTCATCGCTGCCCCCACTCTCTCGAACTCGCTTGATCGATCTGGGGCACGCATTGTTTTCCGACCTTTCCTAATTGCTGCTCTCCCTGTCGATTTTGCGACAGGCGACGTTTCCAAGTCAGCACACCACGCGCCGTTGAAAATGCGACAGGCGACGTTTACTAATCGCACACACCACACAGGGCACGAAGGTGTTCCTCGCGCACGGCTCCGTCGACCCGTGGTCGTACCTCACCAAGCAGCAGGGCACACAGCAGCACTGGTCCGTCGTCATCGAGGAGGTCGCAGGTGCGTTGTGTGCGGTCGGTGGCGACGTTTGGTAAACGTCGCCGCCGAGTGCACAACCAAGCATACCATCCATTGCAGGAGGCACTCACTGTTCCGACCTCAACCCCGCCTGCGACAGCAAGGGCGCCAACTGCAATGCCGAGGTTGGTCAAGATAGGCGACGTTTACTAATTGCTACACCTCTCGGCGGCCCTGTCGATTTTTCGACAGGCGGCGATTACTAATGAATGCACCACACGATCGTTATTGCAGCTCAAGCGCGTGCAGCAGCTCACTCAGGAGAACATTGATCAATGGCTGAACGGACCCTTCACCGCGCCCGATTCGGGTCAGTAATAGTAACTATTATTGTATAAAAAAGAGCGAACAGTTTGAATCTCATAAAGTTATTTTTAATATCACATTATTGACTTTGAAATTAGTCTACTTTTATGTGTTTTTTTATCCTCGGCAGAAAGAAATGTTCATTCTCATTGCACCATTTTTGTTCCATGCCCAAAATTACAGTAGCCAAACCAGCCCTCGGACTGCTCATGACAGATGGTTGACCCAGCATCCCCTGCTCTTTTCCTATCCACTCCCCTTCTCTCGGGCCAAATAGCTCTCATCGATCCACTCCCCCCCCCCCCCCCCCCACCCTCCTGGTCCTAGTGACATAGGCCACGGGACTTAACCAGCAGCCCCTGGTAGACTATCTATGCTGGACATATTATAGTCGAGAAAAGAGGTATGGGGCATTTCCAGAATGTAAGTTCACCTCAATACACACAATGAAAGTAGGCAGACTATCTCAGAGGCTACCTGCAGAAAGACATCAACGACAATAAGTCAATTCAGATCGAGCATGTTCATACCAAAGGCGCTATTGTAATACTCTCATTTTCAGTCAAGCTCACCGACTCGGTCGGCAAGCGACCCAACTGGTACGATGGCTACGTCCCATCGCCTATCGACATCCGAGCGAATGGAGCGGGCAAAGTGGCTGTGAGTACCTCTCACATTTCACCTATGTTCATATTCAAACTGAGAAAATCTTCATAATTGTAATGAGAAAAAGCCGGTCGATCTACCTCCGCCCTGTGTTGCACAAGAAATGCACTCGTTTGACGCCAGTAGAACAATATTTGTCTTTGTATTTACGATAAATTGTTTGAATTTACAAATGTTGTTTCAGGGCCAGGCCAATCGCGCTAAGCGCTCCACCACCAAGCGAAATGCCAAGAAGTTCAGAAGAAACGTTTTCACCGGCAAGACCACCCACCATCTGCTGCCGCCGCCCGTCGAGGTATTACTATTAGAATTTAGAGAAGTATAAAAATGCCGACCGGAAATACGAAAAATCCGGAAATATGAAGGTCTATAGGCCAACATGTAAAGATGAGTATTGATTTTATTTTGACCAGGATGTTTTGACCACTAAAACTATTTCGATACTAATTAGCTTGAACCATCGATGACACTTATCACAACTTGCTTGCTCTATGGAAACATAGTTGCGAATATTATGAATATTCTTCCCAGGCGATGCGTCCCGAGTGGCCGGTCAACATCGAGGAGGGTCGCGTCGACCAACCCTGGGATCACTTCAACCCGAATGATGAGAGACAGTTCCAGCAGGTTCGTTTACTTGGCAGCGGTTTGCAGTTCGTAAAGAGGCGCTCATTTATTTTTACGTATTTCGCAGGATCATCCGCAAAATTAGTTGTAGTTTCAATTGCATGGTCATTACATATTCCTGAAACATATCTGGGAAACGTAAAAAAAATATTTGCTATTTTGATTTCAATGAAATAATTTGTTTAAAGTTAGTTAATTAATACTTCCAGCGCTTCTACGTGAACGAGATGTACGTGAAGACTGACGCTAACGGCGCCAAATCGAAGACTGCTCCTAATTTCTTGATGATCGGAGGAGAGGGTAAGAGTCTCGAAATTTCAAAAAAAAATAGATAAAAATAAATTAATGTTCTTCGCCATGTTCTTGCGAGCGAAGCGAAAAAGTAATCTTTCGTTTCAAATATGTTTCAGTGGCACTAGTTCCAGATTGAACGTCTAACTGTGACGATGGTGAGGTGATAGTGATCTTAAAAATAAATAATAATTAATTATTTATAATATTCTGCAACGGTTCAGGACCCGAATCCGACGCGTGGGTCACCAACGAAGGGCTTGCCTGGATGAAGTACGCCAAGGAGGTAAGCAATATTTAAATAATACAAAATAAAAAAATAAAAACAAATGATAATAATGATTAAATTAAAGGTCGGAGCCAACGTGTACATCCTTGAGCACCGTTACTATGGAGCCTCCAAGCTGAAGTGAGTGACACACGAAGGTGTGCGAGGCAAGGGCCCGCAATCGGCAATTTCCGAAAAATGACAAATTGAAAAATTGACGGCTATCGGCAAGCGACTTTCTGTACAGTCTTGTCGGAGAAACGGTTTTGTTCATATTCTCGAATAATTCGGCTAAACATTGACGAAAGAATGAACTGACGCTCATATAAACTTATTGAAACACATTTCAACTATTTTTCAATAAAAATTGTTTGAAAAAATGGCAATTTCAGGACGACCGACCTGCAGTTCCTCACCTCGTCCCAGATGCTGTACGATGTGGCCAGATTTATCTCGGTAATTAATTGAATTTATTTTAATTAATTAATTAAAATAATTAACAGATCGTGAAGCGCGACCGCAGCCAGACCGGCCCGTGGATCACCTTTGGAGGATCGTACCCTGGTGAGTTCGGAGAGATCAAAAAATCAAAGATCATCGTCCAGGATCAACGATTCTCACACACTCTCAGATAGGAATGAAGGGGGTTCGGGCACGGAACTAGGAAAGTGTGAATTTGGTCATGATACGTTTCACTTACAATTTTTAGAGTGGTTCATAGAGATTCTTCATTAGTTCAGTCGCGTCCAGTTGATACACGCAAAAAATAGAAAGGTGTGGTGTGTCGAATGTGTTTCAGGTGTAAAACTAAGTGAAGCGAAGCTCGAAATCTCAATCGACCACGATAGGATTGAAAAATAGTGCACAATATTTATTAAATTTAACGATTAAGAGTGGTCTAATTGTGAGGTAGTGATCTCCCGCAGGATGTCAATCCTTCTATTGTTTATCCTAGACGCGCTAGTGAACAAATTAGGAGAGTCATTCTCGATACTAATATTTCCCTTTCAGGCGCCCTGGCCGCGTGGTCTCGCGAGTGGTTCCCCGAGCTGATCCTCGGCGCTGTTGGATCGTCCGGACCCGTCCTGGCCAAGAACGATTTCTGGGGTCAGTATTCAAATTTGAATTTCGCGCCAATATTCAGCCACAAATTGTAATGTAGTGCAAAAAATACCATTTTCCAAAAAAAATTTAAATGAGATCTAGGGCGTTTCAGGTGGAAAACTAAGTGAAGTGAAGCATGAAATCTCAATCGACCACGATAGGATTGAAAAATAATGCACAGTATTTATTAAATTTAACGATTCAGAGTATCTCCAAGTCGTCGAGAATGTCCTTCGCGCAAAATCGGACAAGTGTGCCTCCCGCACGCAGGAAGCTTTTGATCAGGTAATTGCATCTCTGACTCTCTCAATTCCCCACACTCTCTCGCTTGCTCTGATCGACGAGAAAGCATTGCGAAACGAGAGGGCCAAGTGTTCTTTTTTTGGTAAATTTCGTCTCTGACTCTTCCCTTTTCATATACTCTCTCGCTTCGTCTGACACACGATCGATTTTGTGCGATATTCAATAGGAACTGTAATTTCTAATTTAAATTTGGCGCCAAACAATAAAATTCAAAGATTTGCAGCTCCGCCAGCTCACGCACGACGCCGCCGGCCGCAACAAGATCTCGAATAAGTTCAAGTAAGTAGAGTTCAGAGTTCAAAGATCAAGTCCCAAAGATCAAAGTTCAAAGATGAAACCGTTCAGCCTCAATCCCGCCTGGCCCAACAACGTGAACGTTGTTGTCAAGCAGATCGATATCCAGGCAAGAGATCAAAGATCAATTATTTAAATTAACTAATTATTTAATAATTGTGATTTAAATCCAGAACGTATTCGGCAACCTCTACGGGCTGTTCCAGGACATAGTACAGTACTCGGATGACAACAACTCCAAGGTATACCTCTTTATACGTAGAGACCGCAAGCTCCGCCCACTTGAGAGGGATAGAGAACCTACCTTAAAAAGGGACCGAGGTTTAGCAAAATCGAATACTTCACCAAAATGGTCGATCAAGAGCGCGTAAATTATACGGCCTGTTTATTAGCAACTTTATTAGCCATAAATCTGACAAAAAAAGCGCAAGCAATCCGGCTCTTGATCGATGTCAACTCGTAGTAGTTTACTAGTTACATACGACAGGAAGCCGTCAAAAAGAATCTAAATATATAAAAATAAAAATAATAATAAATCACAGGGCCGTGACTACACCGTGACCGAGCTGTGCTCGCTCATGGAGGACGAAGGACGGTTCCCCGATGTGCTCGATGCCGTACGGTAAGCGATCAGTACGGTTCCCATGCCACCCTCATAAGCCTACTCCGCCGCATTCACCGATTTTTTTCGGTCTATTAATATCCGATAATTCCGCCACCAACATCATTCAATTTTCCAGAGCTAAGATAAGTGAATCTTTTGAAGCATATTTAACTTTCGGCTAAAACAAACGAACCGCATAGATTTTTTTTTAATTACTTATCAAATTTCATCTTATATCATTCCAGATACGTGCAAATGTGGGTGTACGACGACTACGGCATGCCGGAGACCGGCTCCGACCCGCAGCGCGATTTCGACGACCTCAAGGACATGTGGAAGTACATTGGTCAGTGTGATCTTTGATCTTTGTAGTCAAAAGTTTGATCTTTGATCTTTGTATTCCAGACGGACACGCCGACAACGACCCGAACCGGCCGTGGAGCGATGACGATCTGGCCAGTGAGTGTTGTGGTGTTTTAATTTTGATCTTTATAGTTTGTAGTTTGAACTTTGATCTTTGTAGTTTGATCTTTGATCTTTAGGCGTGCTCTGGACGTGGCAGACGTGTAACGAGTTTGGATACTACCAGACGACCGATTATGGCTATGGGCTGTTCGGCAATCCCGTGCCTCTCAAGTGAGTGATCAGGATGCAAGCAAATCAATTTGGAACTTTGGAATACAGAATACAAACCATAGTGCAAAGTAATCCCATCAGTCACTTCAATCCTGTGGTAGATGATAACTGCCGAAGAGCTTGTCCAGTGACGAATCACAGAGAATACGAACTACAATCCATAATGTTCAAAGATCAAAGATCACTTGCAGCTTCTTCATCACCATGTGTGAACAGGTGTTCGGAGTCTCGATGGATCATGTCGAGAAGGTTTGATTTTTGGTCTTTGGTCTTTGATCTGTGGTCACTAATGATAGTTTCAATTTCATTCAATTTACTCACAAAAGTATTTCTGGAAATGTAACGCGGCATGAAATATTTTTCAGGGATAGCATTTAGAGAGAGAGTAACGCCGAATAAATGTTGACATTCTTATCGATGTGGAAAACAGAACAAATAACTCATTCTCAAGATTGTCTAGCTCTGATTCCATGATTGATCTTTGACCTCCTTGATTTGATCCCCAATATCTGCAGGGTGTCGCGCGCTCCAACTACCAGTACGGCGGCCGCGATCGCTACTCGGTTTGTATTTTTACCTTTGATCAATGTAGTTCGATCTTTGATCTTTGATCTTTAGGCGACCAACGTCGTCTTGCCTAACGGAAATCACGACCCGTGGCACGCGCTGGGCATCACCAAGCAGGGCACACTCGATCCGTCCGTCGTTCCCATTCTGATTGATGGTGAGCATTTTATTTTTTTTTTAGTAAACCATTTATTTCTTTGTTTCGAATTTTTACTTACTTTTGATTGATTTGTTGCAGTCGCACTAACCGATTTTCTTTAGAATAATTCACGGAGAATGAAATGAGTTTCTAAGGGGTCATTAAGAGAGGTGCGGAGCTGGTGTACCAATGCATGCTCGATATCTTCTCAAAAACAAAATTTTATACTAATCGTAAGATAAAATAACATGTCATTGCTCCCCTGATTCAGGCACCGCCCACTGCGCGGATATGTACGCGGCGCGCGACGAGGACTCGGCCCAGCTCGTAGCCGCCCGCAACACCATCCTCAGCAACATCAAGAAGTGGCTGAACGGTAAGTCGGCGCTAAAACTAGGAAGTCCTAAGGGAAATGGTAATTATTAGCGGAACAATAAAGTAAAATTGCAGGCGGCACCAATCCCGATACGCCCACCCAAGGCCCGCAAACCGTGCCACCCGTCGACACCACCACCAGGTCAGCCAGCCATCTCTCAACCATCGTTGCTCTTCTCGCGCCAGTCGCCGTTATCCTCGCTTTGTAATCTTTATTATTTGATCTTTGAACTTTGAAAATTCCGTATGAACCCGCCGCTACAAATCACCTCAAGTCATTCGTTTTTCTGGTATGTGCGTTCGTCTATGAACTGATAATAAAGTATTAAATGTTTGTCAAGAATACTCGTTTATTCCGGGCACGCAAAGACTAACATAAGATTACTAGCGAGGGAAAACTGCGAATCTCAGAAAACGAGATCCTTGGCTACAATATTCTATATGGGACACTTGTCGGATTAAGAGTGGGCAGATGAAAGAAACGTCTTTCCATTTTGTATGCAACCAAATGGTTAGAAGGCCGATGTCATTCAAAATGGAGAGACGCCCGTTGACTTTCCATAATATAGTTGGTGTAAGATGAAATACACGTTACGCGTCTGTCGTTTCTCTTAAGTGCAGAAATCACAACAGAATTAGTTTGATATTACAATATAGCGAAAGCATTGTACCCGTAGAGGAACTTCTGTGGAAAGTCTGGTGATAATTGGCCGGTTTTTCATGTGTGCGAATCGGGTTTTTTTGGGAAAGTGCTGACTGGGTAAGATGTTATTGATTGGTGATTACGGTAGTTATCCGAACTGGCGGTAGACGGGCACTGATGAGGGCGTCTCAGAACGAGCGACTTTAGGAGCAGACGCGATCGATGGGAGGCTGAAAAGGTCAATATTTTTGGTGATTTTTTGGATTTTTTGGAGCTGCGCGCCAAAAATGATCGCCATTCAATTGACAGTTTTAGCCGTGCAATTTCAATGTGTATTAGTCAATGTGAAATCGTCTCGGCAAGCACCGAAAACATCAAACATCGAGCTATTTTCTGTCCACAAAGTCTCAAGCCACGAAGCTCAAAATTTTCGACTTTCAAGAGGTTGAGTTTCATAAACAATGTAAGAGCCTTGTAAGAACTCTTCGCTCTCTGAGTTCTTTTGTAATTTGAGAACAATAACATAAATAACAACAACAACATCATCAACAACATCAAAATAACCTCACCCGGGCGTGCAGAAGCCGCAACTTGCCGCGCAGAACTCGCGCATGATCTTCTCGAAGAAGAAGGATCTGATATTTTATTGTTTTATTATTGTTATTGTTATTGTTAAAGCTAAAAAACATAGAAGAATACACATCGCTTACCTGCACCGATCCAACCACCGCCAGCACAGATTCGTTCGGTCCGCGCACTCCTCAGTGCCTCAAATAACGAACTTGAATCTCGTGCCAATAAAATAAGAAATCACAAAAATTTGAACTTTTTTTGCATTACGCCAACATTTTGATAGAATTAATGGCGCGAAATTCAAATTCAAACATTCCACCTTCCGAAGGCTTGGTTGGGCCGCTGCCGTCGACAGTGATGTCGCCGCGGGGCACGCCGACGATCTTGAAATGTCGAATTTCAAATTTGAGATTATATTTTATGATAAGTACTCAGAGTTTCAGTTTCAAATACGTTTCACGGACCATTAACAATTCAAGAACACTTCACCAATTCGCTTCACCAACGTCATTGTCGATCGAATAAAAAATAATAAGTTCATCTTTGTGAACCATTTTTAAAGGAGGAGTAACATGAATATTTTCGTGACCAATCTGTCAACGTCAGATTATAGCAATCCATAACCATATCAGAGATCTGAAACTCCCATGTCTCTACGACATCAATGAACCAAAGTTATAGCGATTTGTCATAGTTCCTGAATTCCCCTCAATTTAGGCAACGGCGGGGAATTCGAACAGATGATTTGATTAAGCGCGCACTTTTGGTATACATACGCCTGTCTCCCTCTTCTCCCTCTCCTTCCTCATTTGACTACGGTGACTTGCAAGTTCCGGGTTTTCCGTGTGAGAGTCACCAACATTCTTTCCTGTTTCCCCTCCTTTAAATAAGTAAATAATAAAATAAAATAAATGAAGTTTGAATCTCGGTTTGCCTGAGTGATGATCGGCAGGCGACCGGTGCCGTCCACAACGGCCGTTGGAGCACCTGAAGAGGTCCGAGTTAAAAGATCAGATGTGGGGAATCGATGCCTCCTCTACGGGGGAAAATTGTCTTTCCTTAGTGTTATCAAAAGATGCGTAGATGGAATCGGAGATCATGGTTGAGTTATCAGCATAGAGTTCAAAGCAAAACATCCCCACCTCCAAGTGCAGTGAGCGGCTGTGGGATGCCGGGCTGCGGAATGATGGCTGGTTGGGGAATCAGCGATGCTGAATATTAAATCAAGTAAAACAGTTTAAAAAAGGTAAAAAATATTGTACCTGGCGGTAGGCTGCCAGCCCCCAGTGAGCTGAATGTGCCTGTGAATAGAAAAGTCATGTATGTGCCAGGTGAAGTTCAAGGATTTCAAAGATCAAAGATCAAAGAACATCTTACCCATATTAGTCGGCGTGACTACGCCCGAAGCAGCGAGATGTTCAGTGCATGAGTACATCAGGTTGATCTTGAGAATGTCGACCTGTACATTTCATAAATTTTCGAAATTATGTGGGGATAAATGATCCCGTTGATTGTTCAGACGCATACCGGCATACGGCATATGCGGGTTATGTTTCAGCCTAAGATTATCCGTCTCTAATTTGAACATTTAACGATTTTTTGTGCCTTTTTCCGATGTATAAAATAATATTTCATCATATTTATTTTTTAAAAAAGTTGCATTTCAATCGATTGACCTATCAAAGACTCACCGGACTAAAATCTATGGCAGACCCAATAACTTTGGTCATTTCCGGTCTCTTCGCAATCATGGTCTCGAATCCATTCTTGGAGAAGGCAAGGGAGTCGTAGTGCATGACGGAATGGTAGTCGTACGCCTGAGGAAGTAGATTATTTTATTATTTTATTTTATTTCCTTTTAACCAAGGACGCAAGTGCCTTGGTTAAAAGGATGACCTTTACCTTTTTTTAACTTATAAAAATGCAAATAAAATAATCTACTTCCTCAGGCGTACGACTACCAGGGACGATGAAAGACATACATTTGCTGAAGCACAACTAATCAATCTTAATTTCGTTCGCCTTTTCATCCATTCGATTTCAGATTAAGCGAAAGGTAATAATATCGAACCTGTCCATAATACGAGGACTCGCTGAGATCGACCTTTCCGAATTGGTCGTACGCATCTACAATTCGTACAATTTATGTTATTGAATTTTCCCACGCTTGAAATCTAAACATTTTTGTGCATGATAGGTTTCACACTATCTACACATGAAGAACATTCACAAGTGGAGCAATTATTCAGACTTTTTTTTATTCAGACCAAAAAATGGCTCCGAGCCAAGCTGTACGATATTGTGCCCGACATCCACAATCTCCCTCCTCTCGATCGATATTGTGCCAAAGTATCGTAATCACCCTCATTTATCAATAATTGTCTTCGTCCCCCAGTGCGATCAATATTCCTAACATACCTCGATCGATATTATGCCACAGTATGGTTGGTGAGTGTTCGCAGCAATCGAGCGCGAAACTACCGTAGACCTCCCTATCTATATTTTGCCCAACTACCGTATTCTCCCACATCTCGATCAATAATTCTACCGTATACCTCGATCGATATTGTGCCACAGTATGGTAATGTGCTCGTCTCTGTCCCATCTCTCGTGTTCGTGGTAGAACCCCACGGAGTGCATCAGCTCGTGAATTGCCGTGTCGTACTGTAAGTCAATTGACGATTGCATTGGAGGGATACCGTACTACTTTCCGGTTCCACATTCAGATTCGTCATTGCATATCGAGATAAGATATATTGGTCAATACGTATCATCCTAAAATGCGATGATAAATCTGATGGAAAGGCCCAATAATTTAAATAAGTTGAGTTCAGTTTTCGAGAAAGGTACAGTACCTGCAGACATCCATCATCAAGAGACAGTTCTTGTCGACCGCCCGCGCGACCGACGTCCGAGTAGCATCTGGAACATACTTGACGTTGCTTCATGTTATTCCGTGCAAGTTCACTTTTTTTTTATGTACCGTTTGCCTCACTTAGAAACGTTCTCTTGGATCGCAGATCACGTTTTACCCATCAAATTATTGTACATAGCAGCAATGATTCCCATAATTTCCGATAAAATATAAATATTCACCCGTCAATCTTTCCAATGTACAGGTAGTCATTATCCAGTGCGGTGCGAGGCACGAACTTGACGCAGGTTCGCTTCTGGTACTCCTGAAAGTTTTTTTGTTGTGTTATTTGAATTCTTAGATAGGCAAGGAAATGAGATTCGATTAAGTTTCATAGGGAATTCAAAAGATGTCATTCGGCATTCTTTTTATGGATCTTTGAGGGTCTTTTTAAACAATCAACTAAACTCACGCTGAAGCTCCGCGCCAGCACCGCTCTCTCCCTGTCATTGTACTTGGCTGAGAGGGCGTACGGAATACGACCCCCCGGCCACTTCTTGATTCCTGAAATGGATTTATTCAATTCAATTATTGATCTTTGATCTTTCTTGATTTCTTGATTTTAGTGCCTCTTCTATTTCTCTTCTAACAACGTTGTCGCTTTTCGGATTTTTAAAAATAATTTATTGAATAAAAATAATAAAGCCTACCCGAGATGACTCCATTCCGCCTTGCTCCAACTCTAGTTGTTTTCTGAAATATTTGATTATTATTTAATTCAAAGCATAATGTGAAATATCCCCCTCCCGATGCGTCTCCCCACAGTTGCGCAATCGCTTGTATTTCTCCCCGCAATCGGATTACGCTGAGCCCTCAATCCCTTACTCTCTGCCTCTCTTCGTTTCTCACGCACTCTCGCGCACTCTAGCCAGCCAAAGAATTCTCGATGGCATGCGCAACGGATCATGAGTAGTGGTTATTACAGGAGCTTTTTCCTCCGCTGGGATAGCGATACCGGTTCGAGCAGTGGCATCATAGGATGAGGGGCGATGGCTAAACCCGGGCTAAGCCGGGGTGCATGACCTTTTGCATCAAAGGTAAAGGCTTTTTCGAAAATGAAAGATCATGGATATTTTTTTGGAAATTAAATAAATAAATTGAATCAAACAAAATGCTCACCAATCGCCACGATGCCTTGCCCCGGATATCGCCCCTATGGTAGAGCTGCTGCGAGAGAAAGTGCGATTGGGCAGCTGGAAAAATTTCGAGAAAATTAGTTTATTTTTTGACAGGGAACGCTCGACCCAACACGAACATGTTTAACCATCTGTGCATTTCTATCAATTATGAAACATAATCAGGCGAGTCGGTTGAATCAGCGAATAATGTTGAAAATACTTTTTTTCTTTCTTATTTCTTACACTATTTTGAGATTCTAACCGAATAGAGAAAAAGTGAAATGAAGAGAAAATAGTCATTTATTTATATTAGTAGCGAATAAGGTTCGGAAACTCACGAATCTCTTTGGATATCCGCTCTCCTGCAGCGAAATCCGTTGCGTTCAGAAATACTTGGTCGTCTGAAAATTTAAAATATGGGAAATATCAGATCTAGTAAGACCTCTTTTCGAATTCTCTCTCGACAGGCAAACAAGAAAGTGTGCAAGGTTCGAATTTTTGAGCATTCTGGAATGAATTACCACATAAAATCAGAACATTTACCATCAAGTGGCCGCTCAAAGTCGTCATTGGAGAGGAAGGTCTCGTTTTCGCGAGAAGTCTCGTGCGGTTCTGAAAATTAGTTCATATTTTTCTCGATTAATGATCGAATAACGTCTTCCGAAGAGAATAACAAAGAATGCAGAATCCGACTCATCAAAACAAATGAGAAAGTACGCGAAAAAATGAAACGGAATTTTTTTTTATCTGCTAGACTCACCACTCAATCTCGCTTCAACGGATCCTGCGAGAATAACGAGAACAAGGTAGGTGAGGGTTAGACATCGGGCAATTATTACTGTCGTCGGGCGTTCTTCTCGCGAATTTAGCGTTCCGATCATCTGCGCATCTTCCGGGTCGCTACCGTAACCTCCGAAACCGATCGATAACGACCCGTGCCTGGAATTTCATCATGATGCAAGGATTATAAATTTCGCGGCAAAAAATGAAAGGTCATAGGCGTAATGTCGCCAAAAAATCATAGGCGTAATGTCGTTTGTTGCATACAAAAAAAGACGCTGCACATAATCATAAAGATAAACGCGGATTTCGAGATGCCGGAGGAATATGGGTATTTACGCATGCAACAGTAGCTGACGAAAGCGAAAACATGGAGCGAACGCGGGAAATCGAAGGGATAAACGAGGATGGAAGAGATCGAAAGCGACGTTTACTAATGTTCCCGTCGCTGTCGCTTTTTCAACAGACGACGTTTTCCAATCACCAGACCACGGAACGCAAAACGGATCAAAAGGGGATGCCATAGGTTGAAGGGCGTTGCGGTTGACTAGTCTGCTGTACAGAGGAGAAGCAGGGAGAGGAGGAGGGAAGTGAAACATAATCAGCTCAGTGGAAAGAGAGAGGGAAGGGGAAAAGCTGGCATGCTCTTCGTTTTCATCCCTCTTTACCCCCTCGCAACGAAAATCCGACTGTGATACACTCATAAATGGGAGAGAGAATGTATTGCGCAACTGCGGATTTGGAAGAGAGAGGCAAAAGAGAGAGACGGAGAGAGAGCTTGTAATCGAGAGGGCATGAACTTGTGGATCGTATAGAGAAAAATGGGTCAGAATATCGTCCAGTTGTTGATGCACTAATGGCGAAATACATCGCGACAGAGTTCCATATTTTTAAAAGTGATCAATGAGATGAGTTCATGAAAAGATCTTTAATGTTCAAGCATCAGATGTGGGTGTGTATTCGAAAAGAAAAACACGGCAAAGCTCGGATGTTTGTACGAAGTCAGCGCCCATTTTATGCCGTCCGTCAGAGGATCAAAGTCAACAAGCGACTTCATTCAGAGTCAGAGCAGCGAAAGAGTAGTGTTGGCTTGTCGAAATAGTCTCTTCATTTCGATGCTTTTTCACTGGTCGGAGAGGCGATAATAGTGAGAGATTCAGACTATCCCTAGGAGAGAGCAGGGAAAGATGCATTCTTCTGCAAATGACTAGAACAACTACTACTGTTTGCCGTTGATGTAACGGGAGTACAGTAGACAGAAGTCAAGCAAGTGATCTTTATGGGTGTAGATGCTGGGGGGGATGAAGAGACAAAGAGATGTTATGACCACTGTTTTGGAAGTAAAAGTAATACAAGGAAGCCAACAAGAAATACTGATCACCTAAATTGGAGATGGGCATGTTATTGCTGATGGACTGGCCAAAATAGGTGAAGAATTGGAAGACAACTGGATTCATTCGATGAGGCATAACAGGAACAAGACTCATCGACCACCCATAAAGGAAGCGGAAGTGTAATAAGATATCGATTGTTTATTTACCAAACAATCAAGACGACAAAATATCAATATGAAGAAGGGCAATCCTCAAGATCGCTTCATCCAAACCGTGCATTTTCATCAAAATGTCAATGTGATCATGATCTCAGCAAACACTCATTGATAAGCCGACATCGAATGATCAACACACATCTCCGCTCATCAAAACGCAACATCTTCTCAAAAACCAACTGAAGAACAGATCGGGAAAGAATCTGCTTCATCCAGAGACCAACATCTTCTGAGAATGTGACTCACATTGGTCTGGTTCAGAGAATGAGCAAGAAGGAAGGAAAATATGGATGGTTGTTCCAGGGATCAACGAGAGAACAGATATAACTTTCCCGAATGAATCTTTATCGTATCTAAATAACTTTTCTCGATCAAAAAACCTCATATGAGAGTCATGGAGAAGAATGTAATACGGGAACTGAGCTCAACTGCTTGGAGAAAGTGCGCAGCGCTCATCCTCCGCCTCCTTGAGTCAGTAGCTTTCGTCTGTCCATTACACATCATCTTTCACCGATCAAAGAAACCAAGGAGCACTCGGTGGTGGCGAGAATAAACCACATCACTGACTAGTCACTTCCGCGTGGTACTCATGCATTGATGGGGAAGGGTTGGCAATCGTGTCTCTGACCATCTCCAATCCACTCGATCCCTCGTCGTCTCTGACCAATGAGAGTGCGTGGGGACCGAAGAGAGCGGGTAGGGGAGAAATCAGCTCGGGAGGGCAAATAGTTTCTTCTTCTTCGAGCACACTTTCTCGTGTGCCCCCCCCCCCCCCCCCCGGGCACAGTTCGAGATATCAAGCGAGGAGAATTAGAGGAAAGACGGGCTTCCGGATGACGAAAAATGAAATGGACAAATAAGCTTAAGGAAAAACGGACAAAGGTAAGAGGAATTAGACGGATAGGGCTTCCGGTTGGTTCATAAAGACCTGGAAAAATGGATCCAATGGTGGAATGTAGAGGCATAGGTATGACGTGTCAGAGGGTAGGGGTGATAATCTAGAGCAGAATTCTGATGACGTTGATTGATGGGCAAAAGAAAGAAAAACATTGAACAGATCAAGGCACATAGGAAATAAGGCATCTCGATATTTCAGAACTGATGCAGATCGGATAACATTTAAGAGAACATCAAAAGTGGCAGAGAGGATAATTTGCCTTCCATGCACTATCCAAAATCCAGAAGGCTATAGTACGCATATGTTTCAGAGATAGCATATCAGAAGGACAAAGAACGTATTGACAGTGAGCGTGAGGAAGCGTTCGGAAATACAATGAAAACTCAAGCACCCAATAAAGGAGCAGTATGAAAAAATAGGATGGTTCTGGAGGCTTCCGGATGAATCCGGAGGGAAATAAGCATTTATAGAATGAAAAAGCAAGCACCGAATAAAGGAGCAGTTCCTGGCGGTATGCGCTGTATGTTCGCCATGGAAACATCAGCGCGTCGGCGGAATCGGCTAGGCGAGCAGAAAGACAATGTATAGTGAGAGATATTGGTCGTCAAGCGGACTAAAGAAGAAAAAATTTCTCGTCATGACTGATAAAAGCAATCATGAACACACAATGTCATTCTAGAACGGATATTGTCCTTCAAGTGGATTCCTAGAAGGAGAAGAGGAAAAGATATATATATTCCATGTAGAATAGACGAAATGACGGTAAAGAATGTAGAGAGAATTGCAAAACTTGGGCAATAATAATCTCGAGGTGTGCTTGAACCCGAGGTGGCCGGGCGGTTGGTACCACCCGGCCCCTCTGCACCATGAATTGCGGCCCCTGCCATAAAGCGCGTGCGAGCTGACCCCACTTGAGCCATACCCATACAGGGACAATTCTCTGGCCGGCAAGGGATAACGCCAGTTAGAGAGAGAGAGAGAGAGCCTTACTATAGAGAGGCAAGTCAAGGAGCTGGGGAAAGGAAGAGCCACCGAGCCTCTTATTTGCCTGTGCTCCCTCGCCGTGATCAGTCAATGAGGGGGTAGAGGAGGACGGATGGGACATTGTTATTGACCCCAAAACAAGCTTGAACCGTGTCTGTGTTTCCGGAATGTGGGGAGGAGGGGGCAGGGAGGTTTCTAGCCCCCTGTGGCTCTGTTGTTTCTCCCAGGGCGTCTTATCGATAACTGGAACGGAGACGATGGGGGCGAGAGGGGGTTCCCGATTTAGACATAATCTATAGGAGAAGGAAGGGAATGGAGACGGTTCTCTTGCGGAGGAACGGATTGTGCACTGAATGGGGAGAAATACATCACATACGGAAAAATTTGTGATGTGGTAATGAGACGTTGGAATACATCAGTGATGCATCAAGAAAGGAATGGAAGAACATCATCAAAAATAATTGCAGCAGTGATTTTGTCTAGCACGAATCAACACTTGGTTATGGATGACTGATAGGAGACAGCCTCATCGATTATCGCTTACATGGATCAAATAGGAACGACTCCTACGGAAGGAGAATTTAAACCGTCGAGACTGCTTCATGATGAACTAGTGCTCTATGGACAAGAAAATGAATGAATCAGCGTGTGATCGCTGTCATATCTATCTATTTGGGGAAAGTGTGAGAATGTCTCAACGATGAGAGAGCAACGAACCGCCTTGTCTCAAGGAAATGGGATGAATGAGAACAGAACCATCATCATCACTTCTGATCACGTACGGCATTCCCCTCATGCTATCACATACTAAACTTGCAAGAAGAATTATCAGACAATCGCGACTGGGTGCAGGAATCTGATGCAGACACACCATGAACAAGGAAGGGAACGGAAGTGAACTGAATCAATCGGGGCATCTGATCCCAATGGATCGAGTGAATGTATCGGTCTGTCTACGATCTGTCTATCTCACTTCACCATGCTCTTTCGCCTTTTAGAATAGCGCGAGAGCATGCGAAAGCGAGAGACACCGACCAATTCATCGGGCAAAAACCAGAAACGCAAAGCGAGCGCGCACGCGTGCCCATTGAACGAAGGCAAGAAGGAGGAACACTCTCTTGATTATATGTGGTCTCTCGTCGTCTCAGCGTGCACCGTCACCGGGCGACAAAAAGGGATAGACAAGATCCCTGTAAAAAAAAGAAGGACAAAAAGGGGAACATGATCCCTCCCCGGAAGGAAGAGGACATTGGATCTGAGAACAAGAAGAATCGAGATCAGGAACAAATGGCGATCAAGTGATCAAGAATATTGCCTTGATGAGCAATGGAACGAAATTCGGGAACTAGTGAGTGAGAATGGAATTTTAAGACGTAGAATCCGAAAAGAACGAGAAGAAGGAACCATGAACGTGTGAGAAACAGCATCTGCCCTTAATTTGAAGAGTTCACAGAAACAAAATTCTGAATTCAAGCTTTTCGAAAGGATATGGGATCTGGAAAAGAATAGCATAGATCAGTAACATGAGAATTCTCGACATTTGATGATCTTGTGGATATGACTATTGCATTTTTTGGGGATCAAGGAGAAAGAATGATATTTATACTGCATATTGGAAATTAGAATAACAAGAAAGAAACAAGAATTTTTAAAAAATGATCAGAATGAGAAATATGAATCAAGACCAAGACGAAGGAGAAGTTCTCTTGTTTCCTTGTTATACCATCCTTGAATCTCACAAAAAAACTGAAGATCCTGAAGATCGCACAGGAACCAAGATCGAGTGTTTCTCACGCGCGCATCTTCCCTTTGAAGATTAGGCAAACAAGAAGAGGCTGAGGAAAAATAAGGACAATCGGAACCTTCCCTGAGTTTAGTCTCGTTTTTTTTTCATTCTGAATGGCAAGAATAAGAGAGGATAATATCGGAAGAAAAGTCATCTACAAGAAAATTCGCTCTAACAAGATTTTAAGGACAGTAAGCGCCAGGAAGTAAGCGACCAGAGCCCTAATTGTTAGAGGTAGTGCGGTGTAGGTCAAGAATATTAATATCGGACAAAAAAATCATTTTTACAACATCGCGCCTGAAGTCTCTCAGATGCGCGACTAAACGGAACATGAGATCAATATCGAAAATTCGGTCTCCTCGATTAGTACAGAAAGAAAAACGCGAATCGAAATGAAGCAACCCCGCGAACAAAAAGGAGGCCATCTCCACTGACAATGTGATATTGACTCAGCTTTGGCCTCGGGAGGGGGGGGGCGATCGGAGGGAGAAGAGGCTGGCTCACCCCCTATCTCCTCCCGGCCACAAAACCAGCTCCCCCTCCTCCTCCTCGTGTACGATATACGTCTTCTCGGGGGTGTGAAGTCTGGCCGATTCCTCTCCTCGAATTCGGGTGATCTCTGGGCGGTCAGAGAGGCGGAGAGGGCGGGCGGAGTGGGGGAGAGTTGGAGGAGATTCTTCCTGTTTACAAGACAAATTACGCCATTGGCGTGCGTGTTCTTCTCATTGTCAGTGAGCAGAGGGTAAACAGAGGAGGTGAGGGGCGGCGCGCTCTCAGATTTGCGCGATCTCTAGTACTCTCTGACTGTCAAGAGACTTAAAATAATGGAAGAAGTGTGTGTGATACAGATCAGTGATAATGAGCTCTTCCGCGTGAAGGGCTCTGGAATCTGTTGAAGAGAATGTGCCCGGTAGGTTGGGAACAACAAAAATATTAGAGATTGCAAGAGTGACACTTGGTGTTTCAGGCATTTTTCCCAGTCAAAGAAGGCTCAGAGTAGAAGAGTTCCGAAAACTCTGCAAATTGAGAGGAGGCTAAAAGGGATGCGTATCTCTGGTTGTTTCATGTACTAAGCATGGAATTGTTGGTTTGTTATTTCATTTGGCCGATGCTAGGAATATCATTGCTACAATATAAATGCGAAAGTCTTGAAATGTGTTTGAAACATATCGTGCCTGTCCCTCCGTTGCCTGTCCGCTCTGTGCATGCGATGTGCTCTGGCATGAAAATGGCGCTGTTTGCACTCTCTTCTCGGAAAACAAACGTGATTAAGATGAGGAAGCAATGTTCTTGTAGGGAGAATGCTAGAAAACGGACACATTTCCGCAACAGACCTAAAAAAAACGAAGGAAAAACTCTCGTTTCCATTTCAGTTTTCCACAGGGTGATTCAGTGGTTTCTGTTTGTCCTCATAAAAAAGGGGAAACCGAGATTCATTTAAAACGCTGAAGGCAATTTTTTACAAAACTTGCATGCTTCTATTGAGTTAAAAATAAACAATTGAGAAATAAAAGAACATTGTTATTGAGAAACGAAATGCTGTAATTTGTGGAACATTGAAATTACAGATCTATAATTCTCTCGATAATCTTGCGCACAAGTGAGTCCGAAAGGGATTTGAAGGCAGGAGAATCCTAGAATTTCAGATTTAATTTTTTTTGAAAAATAGCGACACACGCTTATGTAGAAATATGTAAATAGGGAACAAATCAATATATACAAAAAAAAATGCATTTCAATAATTTCGGTGCTTACCTTCACAGCCTTAATTTGTTCGTACTTATTGAAAGATTTAATTCCCTGTTCCTGAAAGAAGTCTTCTTACACTTTATCTGTATATATATTTATATTCCGAAAAAAATCGAAAAAATTATTTGATATTAATTCTTACCAAAACCTCCTGAAGTCTGGATTCTTCTGCGATTTTCAACTTTTGAATCGTCGTGAATTTTTGAGATGCAATCAAATTATTTGAGATTCGCACTTGAACAGACTGAAATGTTAATTTTTAAAAAGGTTATTTTTTTTAAATATATGATTTTAAAAAATTAAAAGTTAGAAAGTTAATTTTTAAAAAAATATATATGCAGTTAGAGCTCACTTCCACTTGAAAACGATCTGCGAGCTTTGCAATGTGACGGACATTTAAAGCTGAAAGTATGTTTTCACTAAAACTTAAGGTTGACCTAAACTGACATGTAATCTCGAACGACGATGGATAAATCAAATTTAGAAGATCTAGAAACTCCTGAAAATAGAGTTTGATTGATTGAATCGTAAGACGGTAACCTCGTAAACAATGTCGTGGAGTTCAAACTCTTTCTTGTTTTTCTCTTTAAAGTTTTGAAAAAAGTTAGCGTAAAAAACAGGAGAGTGGATAGCAAGAATCTGCAATGCCAACATTATATTCCATTTTATTCTATATCTTACATCTTTGGATACGTTTACTGTTTGATTTCCGATTTTTAACGCAATATTTGTTAACTCTTCCGAAGGACAAGTGAAATCGTGTATAATTCGTTTCCTTTATTGTTTCTGTTATGAAAATTTTGAGCATATGAACTTACCTTATTCCCGAAATGCTCTTTATGAGAATATGACATTCAATCGTGGCTTTATCACCATCAATAAGTCCCTTAAAGAGAAAATGGTTGGCAATATGGACCACGAGTTCTTGTCTGCTTTATCAAACTCTTCATGCAAATTTATCGAGAGTTGCAAACCTTTTGAGCATCCATTAGATTATCAAAGGCTTCAAATTTATTTAATCCAAGAGATGTACTTCCATTTTTGAAGAAACAGTTCGCCTGAAACATGTTTTATTAAATTCACTACGAAATACAGTTGAATGAAACAATGATTAAAGGAGATGTATCACGAATATCTGGAAAATTGAAATAATGTGATTAGTGTTTTTGCACTATTGAGTACCAACAAACACAGCACAAAAATTTGGTCAAAAGTATCTAAGCGAATTTTACCACGGAAGATCATGTGGTAAGGAAAAGGTATTGCGAAATGTAAGGCTACCCGAGAAAGCATTGGACAGCCGGGTATGTAGTCCGTCTAAACAGCTGGCCTTACCAGTGGGTCCCACCTAGCGTTGTCGTACGACTGTAAAATTGCTTGAAGTGGATACACCTTCACCTTTATCATGTGCAATGACGATGTCTGATTCGCGACCGTCCCCTGGCAGGTTGTTGATATCTTCGATGTCGAGACGAATCGTGAAGTCTGACGTCATCTGATAGCGAGGAGTCGATCATTCAGATGCAGTAAATTAAAGTGCGCGCGGATAATTCACAAGAAATGTAACAATACGAACAAAAAATTGAGAAACCATATGTAGGCTGTCACATGAATCCTATCGGGCGTCCGCTTCAAGAAAATCAGCATTTGTCTATTGAGGCCCCGATGATCTGTGCCAGCGGGTAAATTGTCCACTGGCATAGATTACTTCGAAATCAGTAATGTATTTTGAACGTTATCGGGCACCGATTTTCAAACCCCACATTTACAAATTCAACAGTGATATCGGATCGCTATATTTC
This sequence comes from Pristionchus pacificus, assembly GCA_000180635.4. Lineage (NCBI taxonomy): Eukaryota > Metazoa > Nematoda > Chromadorea > Rhabditida > Neodiplogasteridae > Pristionchus > Pristionchus pacificus. The sequence continues at coordinate 29,914,251 of CM026578.1, read as the reverse complement.
TGAACCATTCAAGTTCAATTTGTCTGGCTCATCAACGCTATTTTCATAATAAATAAAGAAAAACACAAACACAACGAATTAACATAAAACATTTATTTTCAAGCAAGAATATGAATAACAGCTACATTTAGAATTGTTAACTAAATAAAGTAGATTTGGATCGTTTAAAATTCGAGAATTCTATCGCAGATTGCGCCTTTCAGTGCGTCGGAGAAGAACTTGTACTCGGGAGTATTCTGTGAAATTCAAATGTGATTATTTCAGTATTGCAAAATGCGTACCTTGATCGTTTTCACCTCTGCGACGTCTTTGAAGGAAAGGATGATGAGATTCTTAAAAAAAAATAAATTTAAAAAACTCTGCCTTAAGCAATGTCTTACACTAAGGCGCTGCAACCTGTAGTGATCAGCAATCTTCAATTTTTCAGCAGTCGTGAACTTTTTCGTTGTATGCAAGTAGTTGATGATACGATCAAGAACATACTGAGATTTTGTCAATTTTGTAATGAAAACATTTCAAACCACCTCGACTTGGAATCTATCAGCAAGATTGACGATGTGGTGCAGATTTGACGCTGTAATACATTTCTACGTGCAATGAATTTCTACTTCTAAACGGGCAAAAATGCATGACGATCTTTGGCGATATCGTTTTACCCTGATATGGCAGCAAATATTCTTATAAAACGTACCTGTAAGCTCGAAAGAAGATGGATAGATCATGTTTAAAAGATCCATGAACTCCTGCAATATAGGCCATCAATGGATATCGCTACAAGTTGTAAATACGGGTCGCTGTATTTTCATTTCACACACTCTCTCGCCTCTCTGACCGGTGAGAAAGTGAGGGGAATGAAGAGACGGTGACCCGTATTTCGAGCTCTAGCTACAAGACGTACAAGATGAATAACTTGCGTAGCGAGCGCTGTTTAGTTGCATTTTTTAAATAACAGATAATCTTCGAAATTCTCTTTGATTTGAAGAATACTTACTATCTTTTTTTTATGCGCATTCCTACTCTATTATATTGCAAGCAAACTCACCTCGAAAACCAGTTCCTGCAACTCAATTACTTTCTTATTTTCTTCTTCAAACTTCCCGAAAAATAAAAAAGCGAAAACTGGCGAATGTAGTGCCAGCAGCTGAAAAAATGTATTTTCAAAGTATTTTATAAATAAAAAAATACTACTTACATCCTTAGATACATTGATCGTACGATCACCAATTTTCAGCACTGTGTTGTTCAAGCCAGGCATTGGCTTAGAGAAGTCGAATTCGATTTTCTTTCTGAAAGTCAGCGTTTTGGTAAAGGTTTGGTTCGAAAACGCTACCTTATTCCACTGACCTTGTTGACTTTAACGCGGCATTCGACCGTGAGTGTATCTCCGTCAATGAGACCCTGAACAGAAACATAAATTTTCGAGGTTAATGAGCGAAGACTATTCATCGTATGTTTAGGTATTTAACTCACATTTGCAGGGTTAATCAGTTCCGAGAAAAGTTTATATTTGAAAAAGCCTTTGTTGCTTTGGATACAGGAGAAACTGTGGTAGTTTATCTAGAAGGATAATGGTGTTTATACTTGTGGTGTTTATAATCTGTAAAACAAACAGTTTTGCATCGCTTTTCCTCTCCTTTGCATAGAACAGCAAAGTCCGCCTCGTAGTCTACTCGCCAGTCCTTTGCTTCCGACTCCCAATTACACTCGAGAAAGATGTTCAGGTGCGCCTGGTTGCCGGTGCGAGCGCTAGTCTCTTTCATGATTATACACTTCCTTTAAGAAATGATGTATGCTAAATTAGAACCTATCGTTTTTATGTAGAATTGCTCTTTATAATCGTATATTTGCTCGGTTTTCTCAGATAGTGTCTCATAACTCAACGTTTTCCGGAATTGATACCCCTAAAAACACAATTGTGAGGCGTATCCATTCAGAGCATACAGAATTAAGATTAAATTTGTGTGAGGAACGAACCATGGTAAATCGTGGGAGATAACAGTTTCCGATGGCCGTTCTGTCTCTGTCAGCTCACTGATTTTGTCGAACTCACAGCGAATAGTGAAGTCAGGAACCAGCTTTGACACCGTAGACATTTCTGGGTTCGCGGTCTACAAAAGAGTCGTTTATCTTTAAGCATTATTATAGAAATAATTAATCGAGAGGAAAAGTAGCATTAACATGATGAAAGCATATATACAGTCGCGATAAAAAGTATTTGGACACTTTTTTAATTGGCTGTAACTTTTTACTGGGAAAACATTTGAAGCTGATTTTTTAGGGGGGTATGGCATATGAGCTAACATGTCCGTGCACATTTTAGTAGTTCCGGAAAATTTCTAACTTTTGCGTAGTGATGACGCAATCAAAGTGTGTTTTTCGAATAAATTTTTTTCCTCGGAGGATTTTTTCTAGATTGTCAAATTTTCTGTACATGAAGATACTTTAGCCTACTACACAGAAAAAATTTTCGACGCGTTGCGGTCGCGCAACGCGGCGGTGGCAGAGCGGGAAATTCGAAGCTCAATTTTCATAACTCCGCTCCCAGACGTGCTAGAAACTCGTTCTAAGGATCATTCTGCTTCTTATGACGAGAAACTAAGGTCCTGAGAGTTTGGTGAAGATCGGTCATCATTTACATTTTTGGCGCCCAAAAATAACTTTTTCAGATGATCTGACTTTGACCAATCACTACTCCAAGGGTGAATTTTGTAAAATCATGGTTACCGTGCAGGAACATTGCAAAACCATCCAATAGTAACATCTCAAATTTTCAGAGCGTTTGCTTAACTCTCCGATCTGTGGTGATCGATCTACGGAGGTATACTCAATTTGAAGAGTGTGAAAAATTGAAGAGAAATTCTCTTCAATTTTTTAAAAAGCGGTTGAATCAAGCCCATACTTACGCAATAAATCAGTCACCCTCACGTTATTATCGTCGCACAGTTTCAGGGTTCTAGCTCGGATAAAACGCAAAATATAAAATCGCAAGCTTCTAGAAGCTAAATTTGTCGAACTGAATATGCCTCCGTAAATCGATCACCACAGACCGGAGAGTTAAGCAAACGCTCTGAAAATTTGGGATGTTACTATTGGATGGTTTTGCAATGTTCCTGCACGGTAACCATGATTTTAATTCACCCTTGGAGTAGTGATTGGTCAAAGTCAGATCATCTGAAAAAGTTATTTTTGGGCGCCAAAAATGTAAATGATGACTGATCTTCACCAAACTCTCAGGACCTTAGTTTCTCGTCATAAGAAGCAGAATGATCCTTAGAACGAGTTTCTAGCACGTCTGGGAGCGGAGTTATGAAAATTGAGCTTCGAATTTCCCGCTCCACCACCGCCGCGTTGCGCGACCGCGACGCGTCGAAAAAAATTTTCTGTGTAGTAAGCTAAAGTATCTTCATGTACAGAAAATTTGACAATCTAGAAAAAATCCTCCGAGAAAAAAAATGTATTCGAAAAAGTACACTTTGATGCGTCATCACTACGCAATAGTTAGGAATTTTCCGGAACTACTAAAATGTGCACGGACATGTTAGCTCATATGCCATACCCCCCTAAAAAATCAGCTTCAAATGTTTTCCCAGTAAAAAGTTACAGCCAATTGAAAAAGTGTCCAAATACTTTTTGTCGCGACTGTAGATGCCAAAAATATACAAATGTCAAAATTGAAGCATTGTCATAATTGCGATCTTATAAGAACGGATGCCATTTTCACCACATGTAATCTGTGCCAGAGGGTGAACTTATTTTTTTTTATGAGAAAAATAATCCGAGCACCGGCGTGACGAAGTGAATGCGATACACATTTCTTCCTATACCAGAAATGAGAATTTTTTTAATATGTGTGAGGAAATATTCAGAGCACCACTATTGTTTCGATTACGAAAAAACACAGAATCCAGAAGGGAAGCACGTTTTTATTGTTCTATCTTCAGGTGTAGCAGAATAATGATAGAAGATAGGAAAGGATTCACATTTACAAGTCAGGATGTTTCATTTTAGAATTCGAGCATTCTGTCCAAGAGCGCGGCGCGTACATACACAGTGAAGAAGTTGTACTCGTGAGTAGCCTGAAAATTTTAAAATGTGAGATCTAATAAAATATTAAAACTGCGAACCTTGAGCACTTTGATCTGATCTATGCTGGTGAACGAACTAACGATAAAATCCTTTAAAATATAAATTTCATGTTTTCCGTATTGTAAAGCTTACCATAAGTAGGGGCCACAAGCTCCGCCCACTTTGGTGTGACACGATTTCGCATAAAAGCGAGACGGGAGTGCACAAGGTTCATTCTTAACCAAATCACTCGTTCTAAATTGCTATGGATAGCTCTTACTATCCCCCATCGATAGAGCGCTGTCCGAGAAAAGCACTGCATCACTAAGTAGGTCAAAATTGGACTTAAACGTAGGGAATAGGGTCGATCCTCGACGAAAAGAGACTTTTCTATGGCTTCCAGTTTGAGAATTCTGCTCGGACAAAGTTTTTCTGACGCATTGGATTTTTTGAAGAATTTTAGTGAAAAAATTAGAATTTTAGAAATTCTCCTGGGCTTGTGCATTCACGTTTTATAAAGGACGCGCGAGAGGCGGGGGGGGGGGGGGGGAGGGAGAGAGACACACACAAGAGAGACGCGCCTCCCTTCCCTCTCGTCTCGCTTTTCCCTCCTCTCCTCCAATGAGTTGTGCGCGTACTTCTCGGGCTCTAGCGCAGCTCGGAGACACGATATCGACAAACGGCAAAATGCATGATGTTATGGGGTCCATGAGGGATGGTTTGAACATACTTTTGACCTCATTGTGCAAAATCTGCTATGTGCGTTGTGGCCCCTAACCATAAGCCGGTGCAATCTAAATTCTCCAGCGAGCTTGAGCTTCTCTGGAGTAGAAAATTTCTTCGTGGACATTAAATAGATGATGATACGGTCGATAATTGGCTGAAAATTACATTTTTTCACTTAGACCGCATCAAGGTTTACCTCAGCGGAAAATCTGTCTGCTAAATGAAGAATTGGAACCACGGTAGAATCTGGAATTCAATAATCATAAGCAATAATAAATGAAATTTCTAACTTGTAAGTTCGAACGTCGTAGGGTACATCATATCGAGAAGATTTTTTAAAGCCTGAAATGAATAGTCGATAACTATGAAAAAAGCTCAACTTTGATAGAGAAAATACCTCAGCATCCACATCCATTAGGTCAATTTCGTTCTCGGTTTCTTCCTGATATTTTCCGAAGAACATTTTTTCGAGGACGTGAGAGTGCGCACCCAGTATCTGGAAAGAAAATGGCGCAATCTCCGGACACATACTGGCAGAAAACATGTGCATGAAAAATCAAGACACAACTAAAAATCATACTCACATCTCTTGACACGTTGAACTTGATATTTCCGATCTTTGGAGCCACATTATTTTTGCCTTCTAGAGGTACGAAGTAGTTGAACTCAACTTTCTTTCTGAAAATTGTCCTTTTACGAATTCGATAATTCTACTTTACCTGATTCCGACAACTTTCACCTCGTTGACACGGCACTCGATAGTCAGCGAATCTCCGGCAATGAACCCCTAAATACTCGATAATAGGTGTTATGCGCGAATCAGCATAACAGGATCTCGGGAGTGCAAGTCTGACGAAAGCTGTTAGTGAGGCTGGCTCACTAACATTTGTGGCATTCATCACTTCTGACAAAATGAAGAATCGCTTGTAAATGTGTAGGAACAAACCTGTGATCTCAAATGATGTCGGATAAATCACGTTGAGAAGCAGGACGAAATCCTGAAAAGGCTCGAGTTTGCTGTTGAATCGGCTCAGAATATCTACTCTGTACTCCACATCGTGTAACTCCAATTCCTCCAGCTTCGTATCTTCGGATTTATCGAACAACATTGAGGCAAACTCGGGAGAGTGAGCAGCGAGAATCTAGAATTTGCATTTTTTTTCAAAAATCTTTATTCTTTTTTATTTGCGAAAAAACTCACATCCTTCGAAGCGTAGAGCTTGCAATTGCCGATATTTAGAGCTATATTGTTCATGCCGTCCACATGCGTGAGGAAATCGAGCACGGACCTTTTCCACGAAGAATAAATCATAACCTGGTATGGTTTTCCCAGGCAACAATTTTTAAAGTTAAATTACCTGATACCCGTGACCTTATCTACTATTATGCGACACTCCACAGTGAGTCTGTTTCCGTCGAAAAAGTCCTGAAAAACTGGCCTTGAGATTTTAATGGAAATTTGCATTGAATATATGATGGTAGAAACTGAACAATTAACAATTAGGCTTATGAACTCAAAAAAGCTGAAATGTCGTTGTAACTACTAGATATGTAATCAATTTTCATATTTTTTTATATTTGCTTTTTTCTGTGAATACGAATCAATAAAATTTTATTATTATGTAACCTTTCCCTCGTCCAGCAAATCCTCGAAGCGAATCAGCGCGTAGATGCCTCTGGAATTCTCTTCGTACGAGAAACTCTAGCATCGAAGCTGCAAACGGTAAATTGTGAAAAAATTTAAAATCTCAATTTTTATTCATAAAAATAAAGATAATTGTGTCCAAATAGAAGAATCAATTCGAAAATACCTGATTTTCACCACATTCATTTGTTCTTCACTTGCGATCATACCGTTTTTGGGAAAATAAATAAAAAAATATATCCATCTCACGCTTTCATGAAGTTTCTCCACTCGTTTGTTGAGCAATACAAAGTGTACATCGTAATCCACCCTCCAGTGTCGATTCTCGCTCTCCCAATTGCAGTATCACATTTTGAAGCAAAGTTGTTTCTTGTTCCTCGCGTAACGAAATTGCTATTAAACTACCGTCGCGTTTAAAATTAAGCTTTAATTATATAATTGGTGCTTAATGAGCGCGAAACCATACCAGAAATCGAGTTTTAACATTAAAAACTATGAAAAAGTAGTAAAAACGGGCGAAAAACGCGTGAAACGAAGTGAAAGCGGGCGGAGCTAACGCGTTTGCCGCGCGGAATAGTTTAGTAGGTGTGCAATTACCATCGTATCATTTTAAAAATGTGATAGAAGAATACTGCGAAAAAAAAGTTTGCGATTGGTGGTAACGGTATCCGATTAGTGGTTACGGTATCCCATTAGCTAGCATACTCGGCAAAATACTAACCTGCCAGGAAGTCAACGTAGTGCGTGCGCGCTGAGCACTCTTTGGTCACGGATAGTTGCCTGTATTCATTTCGTATATTTTAATGCCTATTTGGAATCAGATATTAATGGCGAGGTAAATAGGGTGCGTTTAGTACACCATCAACTAATTCGCCTTATTTTCACGATGAAAGCGATTTAGCATTCATCAAAATACAATGACAGGTCGAGTACAGCGGGTGAACGTAGCAGGGAAATGTAAAATCTCACCAAGGCATATCATGAAAATAGAGCGTGAGTGAGTAAGCCAGTGAGTAGTGAGTAGGTGAGTAAGTAAGTGAGTAAGTGCCCGTTGCTGTCAATTGATTGATATCGTCGATTTCAATGGTGATTGTGAACGGGTCTCGCCACAGCATTCTGTCGATTCTGTCGTCCATAGCAAGAATAAATTGATAAATTGACAATTTCAACAGTATTTTGCAAAAAAAAATTTAATGAGATCCCGAGACAGTTTTTGAATGTGAAAAGAAACAAGGAAGCAGCTGTCACTAGGGTAACTGGCGCCACTTTTTTTCAATATGCCAGTGCTGTGAACGGTGAACAATGCGTGAGCCATTTTGATATTTTATCGAAAAAATCGAAACAGAAAAATGAGATTCAATGTTGTTTTGATGCATTGAGAGCCTTTCTTCAGTCCTCTTCCCTCCGTCGCAGCTGAAACAATCGGATTTTTGCGATAATCAAATGAGTTTCAGCCATACTTCTTACTCTGTAGGTATGAGTTTCCTAGTTGTGTAGGTCATAAAAAAATTCCAAAACAATAAAAACTAATATTCTCGATTCACCATAACTTACCGCTAATCGATACCCGTTCTTCGAATCCTGTAGTAGAGTATTGTAGTTGGCAGATTTCACTGGAAATTATCACATGATTACATAAAAAAATCCAATTCAGTTTCACAGGCGAATTCACTCAGCCCAATCGTTGAGGTAACCAATGAGATTTTGACTGCATCTGTGGTCTTTTTTTCACCGGTTTCCCAACGAGACCTTTTCGGTAATTCTCTCATTGAGGAGTGTTTGTCTGACCAGTGCGAAATCGCTCAAAATTAGTAAGGCATGAGCCGAACTACCAATGCAAATAGTCTCACTCACCAATGATAACGATGATTGCAATCAGCAAGAGGATGACCGCAATGCCCAGTACGACCCAAACTTCGGATGGGGCTGAAATTGAATATTTTTTTATATGTATTATATTTTTTGTTCGAGAATCTTTTTTTAAAATTTTCTCGATTTTCAAATACAATTTTGCAAATGTCCAAAGTAAAATTAATTTGAAATAATAAAAACAGAAACTCACGATTTTCCCACCACTTCTTCAGGTCATCGGAGAGTGTGGGCTGGCTTTGAGTTCTGAACCATTTTTATCATGAAAGTTTTGCGAAAATAAAGTTAGAAAAATCAGTAAATCAGCACATTATTTCTATCTATTTCAAAAAATAGCGAAAACTAAACACATCGCTCACTTTCTGGGCGTCACCTCCCTGACTATGGGCGCTTCTGGAGAGAAAGCCACGGATCGTTGGGATCGATCCTCATCGAGTAGGGGAGAGGCCGGCTGAAAATAGGAAACAGATTTACAGATAGATATATCCTGATCTCAAGGCAAAGGGCCTGCAGGAAGCAACATCTTTAGGGAGAGGCCGGCTGAAAATAAAGAAAGGCGTGCCGCCTATGAATCGAACAGAAGCTGAAACATAAAAAAATCGAAATTATATACCGGTTTTGGTTAGACCTCGGGGTCCCTCACTTTATAAAAGCCTGTGAAAAAAGCAAATGTAAGAAAGAGCTGTCAATCAACATTTTCCTGAGCCTTCTGTCAAGTCTAATTATTGCGAAGAATAACACTGAGCTATTAGCACCCTACCCGATATCTATTGCAAAAATAAAGAAAACAGTGAGAAAACAAACCGAATTCGGCGCCGGGCTCATTTCATGGCTTTCCATGGAGTCGTCCATAATAGTGTTGCTTGTGCGCGATTGGAGAAGGAAAGGACCAAGGAAGGCGAATCAGTGACTGATAGGAGCAGCTCTCCTCCTTTCACATCATCTCTCGCTCTGTTTGGACAGTGTCTCCAGCGCGATTGAGGGGAGAATTCAGTGATAGCGCCGTCCGGCCGACACTATCCAATATGCATATCCTCTTTCCCTCTTGAGTCACTCCGAATAGCATCATAACAAGGGCGGGTATAATTGAGAATGCTCCTCTTTCTTACGAAACAGTACAAAAAAAGAGAGTGCGAAGTATTTCAAATGCGCATTGAGCAGAAATATACACGAATTCCTGAACATCCAAAATTTAAAGAAATAAATCTTTATCGATGAAAGCGTACAAGATGAGGAAAGTGTTCAATTACAACTCCACTTTTCACTCAAATTCAATCGCCACATTTTTCGCCAACTTTTTTTATGATCGTTTCTCCCTTTGCTAAGCAGGCATAACAGAAAGAACAGCGTGTGGGACAAACGTGTGGTCGGATAAATCGTGTGATCGGTCTCGGAAAGTCAATTGCATCGATACTCCCTTTTCTCTCCATTTTCTCGCCTTCTCAGTCCAAATCGCGCGAGTTCTTTCGAAATGCAGTCTCTGAATCACGTCATGCACTTCCAATCTTGCGCCGAAACGCATCACCTCTCGAATGTACTCGTCTGATACCAACCGATTTTCGTTGGTTAAGTAATTTGCATTGACATGGATCAACGCGATTTTATGCCTCCATATCGTCTCAATATTTTGGCGCCTGCAATTAAGTATGAGATTTTCAGTAAATATTGTTCTAACGTACATCGACCGGTCATCGAAAAGGAAATTTTTGGAAACGACCAGCTTTCTCACGCACAAAGCACCCATCGTATCCAGCACTGCGCTCAGCACCTCCAGATCAGGGAAACACTTCAGCGTCAGCGTGACGATGCACGAGAAAGAGTCGAAAAAGCGATTAAAACGGTGGGACGAACGATTTTCAAATCCGCCATCTTCCGAAATTGCAAAACTGATCGCTCTTCACATGGAGCGGCTAGAACAGAGGCAAACGGAACTTTTGAAACGACAAAATTGTTTGTTTTTTTAGAAGAAAAATGTTGAAAATTAGCAAACCTAATTATTAATGGTGTGCAAGAACAGCCACTGGCCAAAACCGATGCGCCAACTCGCTCGCTTCGAAAACTTCGCACTTATGACGACGCACTAGGGAAAAAAAATAAATTGCCCGTCCACGGTTGAAAGAGCTTGATCACGAGAAATATTTTACCTGATCAGCCTCCATTTGTAAATTCTTCCGATTGGTCCGATTAGGGACTAAAGAGCGCGGTGGTTCGCCCGTGAACAAGATCAGGTTGCTGAGAGCTGTTTTGTGCCGGGACTCTTTGAGGTACGCGCAAGCCGCTGTGTTCCACGAAGAAGAAATCTGAAAAGCTCCGCCATTAATTTTTTCTGGAAAGTTATTTTATGAAATTAAATATAGTTTTCAACTTATTCGCTAGTTGGTCAAGGTAGGAAGCACTAGGCCGGATGAGAACAGAACGTACCGATGATAACCTTCTGAATGAGAACTAAAAAAATTTTGAGGGTTGTTGTATCTTGTCAGTAGGTTCTCGATTCCAATAGAGAAAGAAAACGAAATTTGTTGGTTCTCATCCAATAGATTATCATCCGAATGTTCGCATCGTAGAGGTTGGATCAAAAAAAAAGAAGAAAATACATTATTTTGACTCACCAATCGCGCATGCTCCAGCGAATATTCATCCATCTGTAGGATCATCTCGATAAGGTCCGCAGGAAGATCAGAAAGATTCATTGCTTGAGGAGTTCGAAATTAGCCTCTAGAGAGATATCTGCGACAGATGGGGGATAGAGTAAAGGAACAGTAAAGACGATTGCTCGTATTTCGAACTCTGCTTGAAATGAGTGCAAGTCATTTCAAACGAGAAATCAAGAAAAGGCATGAATGACGAGAAAAGTAGGAGCATGACCAGTGGGCATAATGGTAAGAAACAACACTAAGGCTTCGTAAATGTGACTGAGGAAGCGAAAAAAAGGGCGCATCACTAATAAGGAAGACAACAGGATCGAACTCGCAGGTAGTTTACGATGACAGAGAAAATCAATTTGCTTATCAATCAAAATTGTAAACAGAATGCTAGAAGATCTCGCTCCCAAGGAACATGTATTAAAACTAAACGAGAAACAATAAAAATTAGCTGTCAATAAGTTTTCAGTCTTCTCTTCAATCGGATAATTGTCTGCAGAATACTGACTCGATGCATAACCAAACTCATCAATAAGATATTTTATTCGGGTGTAGGGGACATTCAATAAGGGAGGGAAGGGGTAGGGACGGGAGTTATCAATTCTTTATCTTTATCTTTTATTCTCAAACTTGACTGTGTGGAGGGGATAGGGGGTAGGGAGGGGAGGGGAGGGGAGGGGGAGATGGCTTGTGAAATTCTTTCTTAGTTTTAATAATTCCGTATGGAAGAAGCGCTGCGCCCGTCTCAGGGATTGTACTCGATGGGCAGGTTCTTTCTGCGGACCATCCCGTCGCCCTGCAAGAACATCTACTTATTGGTTGTTGTTTTTGTTTTCTGTTGTTTTTGTTGTTTTGCCAATCTTGAAAGGCAGTTTCAATCTTGACAAGCCATGCTTACCTGGAACCATTCGCGGCGGAACTGCTTGGCGGCTCCATCGGGGGTGTTGGTAAACTCGATCGTCACACGGTCGTTGTTTGTGTCCTGAACGGAAGAGATTAAGATACGGTAGAAAGACGGTACTGTAGGAACCTAATCGACAAATAGTACGGTAGAACGAGGGTACGGTATGTCAATGAATCCCCAAATAGTACGGTAGACTGTGAGTAGGGTAGGTCCAGCGGGTACGGTAAGTCTAACAATAAGGGCAACGGGTATTGATTGGCTGAGAGGAATCGATACCGTACCTCCTGACCGTAGGCGAAGGCGTCGCAGGACACAGCGATGAGGGCGTTCTCCTTGGGGTCGAGCACTCCGGCGGCCGGGTCCACACCGAGTCTCTTCATGTTGGTGGTCTTGAAAGCCCATCCGATACGGCGAGCAGACGAGTTGGTCACCTGAAATGGGAAGGGTTACTGTAGGTTGGGAAAAAAAAGGAAGAAGAGGTACGAGGTCCTACGAGTCGATGGTACAGTACATCGGTACGATGCTGATCGTGGGACATAGTGAGGATACGGTAGGTCAGGTCCTGGGGGTACTGTACCTTGATGTGGTAGGTGTGCTTGTCGTCGTAGGGGGCATTGAAGACGATCTTGGTGCCGGGCTGGGTGGCGATATCTCCGGGAGGGACGGACTGGGCCATGTCGACGAATTGGATTGAGGAGGAGACCGATGGGAGGGGGTTTTATAGACAGGAATGGTATGTAAATTGAGCGATTTGTGTGAAATGACTCATGAAAATGAGAGGATTTTGAAAATAATGAATGGAAAATAGCATGGATAAATTGTAGAGCAAGAACTTTGCATGAGAATGCAGTAAATGAATCATTTCTCAATTACCATTACAATGCAATTTCCATTCGTGATTCTCATGAGAAATTTTTATCGATTTCACAAAGCACAAAACTTTCGACTAGTGCACAAAATTCACAACGAATCACAATCTACAGTCAGTTATCTCGATGCAATCTAATCAATGTACTTATCACAAATAACGGAACAAAATTGGTCTGAATCTCACACCCGAAAAGAGAGAACGAGGCAACAACAAACATGTGGAATCTTCTCAAAACACCAAATTGGCAGACGGGGGGAAACTCGCGAGGTAAAACGAAGGCGATTATGCGATCAGAAGGCTAAATGACTAAACAGGGGGCTGATAAAATGCTTGTAACTAGACGTTTACTCGAAATTTAGGGCAAAATGAGAGTGAATTGAGTGATAATGAGGCTATATTTACTGGTGCTTCTTCATCGGACCGGCGCGAGCATCATTGGCACGCCGTCGAGATGGAATCTGCAAAGGGAATCATATTAGTGATGACGAGTCAGCCCACGCCTCTCCTCATTTCACGTGCTCTCTCGCCGGTCAGAGATGCGAGAGAAAGCACGCGAAATGAGGAGAGTCAGTCAGTCGATCATCGCTTACCGTATCCTTCCTCGGTAGAATCCCGCCACGAACTGCGGGGTACTGTAAAGGCCGACGCACTTTACGATAGCGTCCAGTTGCGCTGCGTCTTTGTACCGAACGAGCAGCGGCTTACTGTAATTGGTAATCGATTATTTGCTACCGTACCATCTCCATACAATCAAATTACCGCTATTAATCAATCCAATCAATAATAGTAACTTATTCTACCGCACTCCTCCCCCTTATTGTCAATCGAATCGATAACCGACACCAATAGTAGTCTACCGTACTCACCCCTGCCTCTTCGATTGGTCATCGATAATTTGTACCTTCTCCCTATATTCGATGGCAATAAAATCCATAGCGACCGAAGGCAATAATCGATTGAATATAATCGATAACTGATAACTACCGTACTCTACTGTACTCCTTCCAATTAATCGGATCGATATTTGACAACTACCGTACTCACCCTTGCCTCATGGACTGCTCCTTCTTCATCAGACTACCGTATCCTCCGTCGCACGCAGCCCATGGACCGCCGCCGAGGGACAGGGACGACTGGAAGGGGAGAGTTAATATATCGAAACAGTCCCAGCTGCATTTTGAATGTCCAAGTTTCACAACCCGCTTCATAGGCCTATGCAACATCAGTGTGGCGGGTTTCGATTTTCGAGATAAGGTTTAGGGACCACCAACGATTATGCAAATCAGTTATTCATGACTCGGAATCTATCTCAAATTACTAAACAACAGTATAGAATCATTTTTTTTGTTCAGTGAATACCTACCTAATGACTTTGGTTATCGAGAAAATTGAGAATTTCTAAAACGTTGGTTTTCAAAAACGAGAGACAATATACTTTGAAGGTCTGTAAATCCAGAACAAAGTGTTGCCCGCGACTTTTGACACTTCCTAGTGATAGACTAGGGTCCAGTGCATGACGTGTTAAAAAATTAGCTAAATCAATGGACTCATTCGATATTTTTTCTGAGATCAAAGATCGAAACAATCACAATGATTTGGGTATATGAAAAAGATCGAAGGAGCCCATTGATTTGGCTAATTTTTTAACACGTCATGCTTTTTACAATAGTTCATCACTAGGAAGTGTCAGAAGTTGCGGGCAACTCGTTTCATGAAATCTAGAACGATTTAAAATCAAAGTTTCTTCCAAAGTTGAGTGTTTTTGAGATATTTTTGTCAAAAAATATGGGAGGGAGCCCATTGATTTTTCCAAAATTTTGAGCAAAGTTGCTCAATACGGCGTACTATTGTATTTCAATAGCGATTGATTCTTCTTCTTTCTATAAACTTTATTCTCAAACGATGCAAAACACTACTTGAAGTAACTACGTAATCACGCCATTTTCAAGGAAGAGTAGTACAATATTTCCCCCCACCTTGTCCATCCTCTCCATCTCCCGCTCGTACTCCTTCCCACTCAGCGTGTCCACGCCTGACAGACGCTCGTCCGCCGATCTGCAATTATTATTACATCGTTTCCTGGCGGATCTCAAGGTCCACCAATCTCAAAATCTAACATCAACAGTTTTGTAAGCCTGAAATCTGCCTGAAGCCCAATGTCCAATGCCTTTTTGCTGAATCCAGTATTCTTCAGGTTGAAATGCTCACTTGACAAATCTCCTGCCCTCCCTGAACACCCTCTCCTCTCCCGTGTCCGCGAGCGTGATCTCATCCGGCCGCTGCACAACCACGCGAGAGACGTCCGGCACGAGGGCTCAAAGCCAAATTCAATTCATTAATTTCAATATGTGATACTCATGGCGTTTCATGAAAGCGACAGTTCCTCCCGGCACTTCTATAGAACGCGGGGCCAGCCCAAAAGGGGGCGGAGCCTAGGGCCATTAGGCCCCGCCCCCCTGAGCGCGGGGGCGCGCAGTCTGCGGCGGACAGAGCACGCCGCCCTCTTCCCAGAAGGGAGAGGGCCAGACTGACCAGAGGCACGAGGAGATGCGCCTTTTATAGGGGAGGGAGAGAGGCCATGCCCACTTTTTCCCAGCGCGCGCGAGGTTAGGAGAGAGACAATGGAATAGCGAGAGAGAGAGCAGACGGCGAGAGGGCGGTGATAGGCCAGACGGTTAGAGAAAGAAAGTACATATGCAAATGAGGGGCGGCTTGACGAAATATGATGCAAAAAGCTAACACATGTCAGAATTAAGCCAAATTCGATATAAATTCGATTAGAATGACTCTCCCTGATCTCTCCCTTGTCGTTCCAAGTTCAAGGAAGTCAACTTCCATCCGCTGGAACGTATCCTAGCTGTACAATCCCGGAAAGGATCCAACATCGTGTTGTTGAAAAACATCCAATCGTTTTCTAATGTGATTAAGAGTGACTTTTATGTTGCTTTTTAGTGCTTAGGCTTAGGCATTGGCTCAGGCTTAGTGCTTAGTCTACTCTGTTCTGTTGGGACACTCTGGGCTTCTGCAGTGGTGCTGAATGAGATACCTGAACGAATGAAAGCGCTCACTAGCCACATCAATAATGGGCAGTACAGGCAATACCATTCCTTGCCCCAAGAGAGTGAAAAACTAGTCTTCTGAGCTTTTGTTACCTCTCCCGGACTGTTTTTTCGACTCTGACTAGGGGTGCTTAACTCCTATTTCACCGTTGTTGTTTTTATTTTACTGCTCGCCTAGTTCTGAAAAGCAATAAATGTCGAAAATCATCGCAGAAACACAAAAACATCACCTAAAAATGGAAAGAGAGTGTTTGCTGTTTGCCGCGCACTTGTCGCCTATAATCGCGCGCTCGGCATGTGAAAAGCGCGAGCTTTATAGGCTCCGCCCCCTGGCCCCGCGTTCTATAGAAGTGCCAAATACTCTGGTGATGCAAGGCCATTGTTGAAGTCGAAAGCGGACAGGGGTAAAAGTTCAATGATCAAACGATTTCGTTTTCACAGATGCTAATATGTTATTATTGAAGCCCGCTTCTGAACATGCGATCGAGCAATCCGATCTACAAGCAGGTATATCATAGAACGGCGAAGTCTTGGATCACCAAGTTCCGCTTGGCAAAATCCATCAAAAAGAAAATGTGATACCTGCAGCGGGTGGTTGCTGCTGTAGCGACCAGCGGTGCAGCGTGCTGCAGCAGGCTGTAAAATGTTGTTTTTTTTTGTTGTTTTTTTAATGAAAAATTCGACGTTCTAGCGAAGTATGATGCTGTCCTATGATCTAGTTGATACAATGCAGCACAAAATTCGCAGGAGCGCTTTTTTTCAATTTTTTTTTCACGAAGCCATCCTGAAAGTGCCTATAACCATCTTGATTGATGTGATGCACAAAATATCTTTCAAAACCACCACATACCACTCGCATTCACCGCCGCACTTCTCTCGTACGCTCCCCTCCTCATGAGATAGATGTAGGCGGGCGGTTGGGCGTCGTCCACTCGATAGACGGTCGATGGAGAGGAGGAAAGACGAGAGAAGCCTGAGGAGGGTGAGGAATTATTTTCAGAATTTCATAGAATGTCTAGCTCATGAAAGGATAAGCCTTTTTTTAGAATTATTTCCAAGACTATCAGGATGCATCCAATGTTGCAATTGCTTCACAATACATGAACATGATGCACAGAGAAATCGCCGGGCGCAGAATTATGAGAAGATAAATTCATACGCTTCACTGACAGGGGTCGAACACTGCGTAACAAATTACACAAGCAAACCACATTTTGAATGTTTAGGGTACCAAAGTAAATGTTGCGACACACATTCAAAGGGGTACAAATTTCAAAAGTTCAAATTTCAAAAAGCAACCAACATTAGATGGTTTTGGGAGCCCCAAGTAATCGGGAACTTCTCTTATTTTTGACCCGGACTACGACCGCTCTGAATAAGAAGGGGTAGGGAATGAGGGAGGGAATACTCTAAAAATATATATATAGAAAGGCTGTTCCTAAAACAGAGACATGCCAGTAATCGACCCCCTGTTCACTGACTATTGTAATTAAACTCTCTCATGTCTCATTACTTGAAGCATTCATTCCCGCACTCTTTCGCAAAAAAAACTTACCATTGTAATTGAAGGCGTGGACGATCTGTATGCTCTCATCCCTCTCCATCACAGGCAGTAGTTGCGAGAAGTAGAGCAGAAGGTCGGGCGACGCGGCCACCTGAGAATGATGATCTTTGATCTTTGACCTCTGAACTTGGCATTTGATCTTTGCTCTCTTTTCATCTCTGTTTCAGTTATTATTATTTTCGGCAGTGATACCATCACTGTATTACCGACGAACATTGCCCCAATCACTAGAAGGAATCGTGAAACACAATTCTTCGCAGGTCGTTTCGAAATGAACAAACAGCCATTTTCTACCCTCTGATTGAACTAGCCTTTACCGCTTTCCTCCAGGAACTTTCGTTCTCTAGAGACCTCTAGAGATCGAGATACGGGTCACCGTCTCTTCATTTCCCACACTCTCTCATCGGTCAGAAAAAGCGAGAGAGTGGGTGGAATGAAGAGGCTGCGATATCATTTCTCGAGCTCAATAAAGCACCCATCTCCACTCGGCATCTATTAGGAACAAACATCGCAGTGATTTTCGGTTTGTAAATAATATTTTCAGAATTTTAATTATTTTTAAGATAAATAAACCCCAACTTCGCTCTCGACGACAATCAGCGACGTGGCCTTCGGGAAGATGGAGAAGGCGGCGGAGAGAGAGGAGAGAAGGAGGTCTGGAGGAGGGGGCAGCGATTAGAGATTAGAGATCAAAGATCAGAGAGTATCATAGATATCATAGATTAGCGAAACTCCGAGTCACCAAGTTTCTCGCTTGTCAGTATTTTAATTTTGAAAGACGAGAAAAAGAGATCATTGCTAATTTCCACGATAGCCCAAGTATCAATCACACACTGAACGTGAATTCACCTAGTTTCCAGGACCCTTTTTTTCTCCACAACAATCCACATGAGCGCACTCCTCGGCATACCTTAGATTTCAACTCTTTTCTTCCAAAAACTTGGGCATAATGAATGGAAAGGGTCTCGCGCTCATTGATCATCCATCCTTCCCTCCCTAGCCTAATTCTTAGCCTTCTTTTCAGTGTCAGCTCACCATTATACTTGCTCGTCGCGTTGATGGGCAGCGGCTTGAAGTGGAAGAGCAACGCGAGGTCGCCCGCCATCTCAAAATTAATTAATTAAGACTTTAATTAGTAAACAAGTGTCTATAAGAGACTTTAATTAGTAAACATGTACCCTGTCTATAATCCATTTAGCGTTGACATTCCGAAAAATGTCATCATTAAAGAGTTCAAAAGCTCAAAACTGCCAGGGACGAAGTTCACACAGAGTTGTAAGCGAATCCTTTGTGAACGCTGACTCTTTTTTAAAGTAATGATTACTATTTTTCCGACAATATCGATTCGTACACTTATCAAGCCAGCAACCAACGCTATTTCCAACCCGGCGCTCCTAGCACGCACTCCTTCCCCAAATATTACCTTGTACTCCTTATCATAGGGCGCACTCATTCCCCTTATCTCCCTACCTTGTACTCCTTATTATGGGCAACGATGACCAGCTGCGTGTTGATGCCCGGCTGCGCGATCAGCGACTCGAGCGACCATCGGAGACGATCGAGGTTCTCGTCTGAAGTACAGAGTTCAAAGATCAAATTGGATGATTAGAGATCAATGATCAAATTGGATGATAAGAGATCAAAGATCAAATATGAATTGGGAACAATGTATATGATTGATGATTGACGATAACTCGAGAAAATATTTGTTGATGAGTTAGCTCTGAGAACGCAATCAACTTACAACGCCACCATCATTGTCATACAGGTGGTGAAACTACGAATCACCCAGTTCCCTGCTAAATGCAAGAAAGCCAACATTTCATGGTTTCTTCTCCCAGTGATGACAGTTCAAATCACGCACAATGAAATAGATACAAGCATAACAAAGATCAATGCACTCGAAACAACCACGTTTTAACCCTTTCTGCGACTTATTTTCTATCGCGGTTTTTGACTGGGCCAAAAACCGAAGAAGTTCTCAAAAATCAACAACCAAAGACCAAAGATCAAATCCCAAGACCAACTCACTCGCCACGACCAGAATGGGCACGTTGAAGATGGGGTCGTCGGCGCGGTTCGGGTCGGCCAGCGGCCGAGGGACGATAGCGTCATCGAGATGCGATTCTGCGAAGATTTACACATTTTATTTGGATTTCAGAGTCTGCTCGTCCAACCACATCGCGGACTGTGGCCGCAGCTCCCAACCACTAATTGTAAGTAACTTCTTTAAAGCTTCACACCCTGGCGGAACTCACCTTTTCGAACATTCTACGCACAATTGTCCTAGGCAATGACTGAATAAACATTTTTTTTACATGCTCACCCTGACAAAACTCGTCCATCCTGTCATATTTTGCACAGAAGTGCCGCTTCGCAGCATTCTGCTTGTCCGACCGACGCTCTGACGGGCCGCTCACTGTGAATTAGTATTACTATATTTCATTATCATTATTATTATTATTATTATTATTATTATTATTATTATTATTATTATTATTTTAATTTTGCAACTATTGATCGATTTATCAATTTGACTTAATCAAGCGCATTAACACTATGCTGCGCAGCTTGAATAAAGCAGGTTTGAGAAAAATCCATAACTTTAATAACTATGTATCACTTGACAATAAATTTTGTCGGAAATGTGTGCTTGGAGCTCACTGTGAATGATTTTAGCTCGTCTCAGCACCATTTTTATAATGTTCATTATTTGTCATGTATTCCCACTTGATTGAAGCTCTAGTAAACCTATTATTTTACAAGAATATCATAGCCAAAAACTGGCAAGTTGTACTCTCCGACGGATCACTTCGAATAATTAGAAACATGGTCTATCACATCTCATCACCATTTTAGTAGTATATTAAATTTTTACACTTATATCAGTGGTCTTCTCACTGAATTGAAGCTAAATAAAAACTCATTCTTTACAGGAACATTGAAGCCTAAACCTGTCAGTTAGCAATTAGCAAGAATATTCGCTATTCCTTAAACCGTGATTATTCAATAAATACCTCACAACTGTGGGACGCAGATGCTCGCATCAATGGTATTCAAGCCATTCAAGCCATCTGTGCATAGCAATTCAAGCCACCACTACGAATATTGTCAGGTTGAAGCCATGAACACCTTACTATCATACCTGTCCACGCCTCTGGCGTCCTATTTGTTAACCATATACTATACATGATCAAAATCCACGCGCCATCAGACAGGTATGCTTACTATCATTACGATGAAACTCACAACTGCCTGGCACACAGATGCTCGCATCAATGGGCGTCGCCCACGCATTGCCCGCCGGGAAGTTGAGGTCCTCGAAGGGAGAGAACACCCGGATGCCTGGATGGAATAAATGAAATTATTGTGAAAATTGCTTAATAAGAAGACCCGTAGACTGGATATTTATATTTACCCCCTGGAATAAGAAACGATTCCCGTACATGATTCGTTCGCTATATCACCTCACTCAGTGCAACCACGATTCATCTAGTTTTCTTTATTCTCTCGGGAGAAGGGCATGCAGTCATTCAAACAGTGTACCGCGCCATTCTTCCATACGAAACGCATTAAAAGTGAGTGCTGAACTCCTAATCAATGTTACAGTACCCTTCTGTATTACAGAAATCTTCGAACATCGTCGCCTCAATCCTACCCGTAATCCACATTTTAGAATTACTCCAATCCATACTACCGTACCCTTTTGGCCCACGAAGAACTAGGAAGTCTCTCTAAGAAGCACTAATCATCACATCACTCCGCTCCTATCGTACCCCCCCCCCCCCCGCATTAATATATTACCGTTCCCTTCTGGGAATCAATACTGCCGTACCCTTCAAGATTCAAGATCAATACTAGCGTACCCTTCTGTCCGACGAAGAATCAGGAGGCGCAGAACTTTCTCCAACCACACTACTGTACACCAAAATTACCGTACGCCAGCACTACCGTACTATTACGGTATCCCAGCCCTACCGTACCAACCTAACACTACCATACCCTTCAGCCCAAAATAACCAAACCGTACCCTTCTGTCCGACGAAGAACAAGAATGCATCTCTAAGAAGCACTAATCCTACCGTTTCCTACCGTATCCCCCAACACCCAACATTACAGTACCCCTAATCCTACCGTACCCTTCTGTCCGACGAAGAACCAGGAGGCGCGGAACTTGAGTCGATGGACCATCGACGAGCCGAGCTCGTAGAAGATCTGCTTCGCCATGTCCGACAACCTGCAAAATGAGAAAATAATTTTAAAAATTCGACCTAGCACTTCGCAGTCCCAATTCTATGATAACAGTCCTGGCGCACACATCAATTTAATATGAGATTCGCGTGTCGTCGAATACAACTATTTCAAACAGTGCACTTTCCCGTCTCACTGTCCGCATTACAGTCCAGTCGATTCCCCCTATGAAAACGGAGCGCTCCGGGTAACCCCGGGTGACCCCCAGTGACCCCACGCCTCGTGCTCTTTCAATGATATTCAAAAAGTCGCCAATTTGTTTCTGTCGTGTTCAGCGTTCAATTCTGCATCGATTCATGTAAAAATATAACAAAATAATTTAATTTTAATTAATTAAGCTAATTTTTAAAAAAAGTGGCGAATAAAACGATTCGTGCATCAAAGAGTACACTCCCGTTATTTATGCGCTGCCGCTGCATAAAGTTTTTGCTAACTAGCGTAGGTGTACTGTATGATGCACGAATCGTTTTATTCGCCACTTTTTGAAAATTAATTTAATTAATTAAAATAAAAAAAATGTGTTATGTTTTTATATGAATCGATGCAGAATTGAACGCTGAACACGACAGAAACAAAATGGCGACTTTTTGAATATCATTGAAAGAGCACGAGGCGTGGGGTCACTGGGGGTCACCCGGGGTTACCCGGAGCGCTCCGTTTTCATAGGGGGAATCGCCAGGACTGTAGTCTGGTGTTTGAGCAGTGCAGTAATTGGGTCCGGTCTCGTTCATATTCTCTGGTGTCCGGAATCAACTTGGAATAAAGCAATCTACATGATTTGGGCCACAAAGCGCTTCTCCCAAAAAATCAATACCCAATTACTACCGTACCCCTAGACCACTACCGTACACTCACATCTCTACTACTGTACTACCATACTCAAACGTAAAAATCGATAACTACCGTACCCCTCACTCCCTACCGTACACCACTTACATGGTGCTGGCCTCGTCGAAGCTCACGACGGCGACGATGTCGCCCTCCACCAGCCCGTCCAGAAACAGCTCGAGAGAGGTTGATTCTGATGATGCGGAAGGTTTATTGATTAATATGCGTACGGTAGTCTATTCGAAAGGAGTATTGTAGTGGCGGAATAATCACGATGGTGACACTTTTTTTTTGCGAAAGCAGACACTAATGTGTTTCATGAGAATTATGAACGAACGTTCACAGGGAAGCTACAGTACCGCTCAAAAGTTTGGAAACTTTTTTCGAATAGTCGTAACTTTCTTCAAAATTGAAATAGAAACCCACGGTTTGCAGCGATCGACGTCAAAAGTATTGGGTAACAAACTCATGTTGTGTATTGGTCTATTGCTCCTCAACCTCATTCGGCGCGCTCGTTTTCCCGAGGAATGGTAGGCTTTATTTTTTTAAGCCTCTACGGATTTTCGCTAGCATTCAATTTTTTCTGTGGTGTGAGTAGTACCATTGGAGAATATGATCCACTATGGGAG
The DNA here is from genome assembly GCA_000180635.4 of Pristionchus pacificus. Classification (NCBI taxonomy): domain Eukaryota; kingdom Metazoa; phylum Nematoda; class Chromadorea; order Rhabditida; family Neodiplogasteridae; genus Pristionchus; species Pristionchus pacificus. Next base: position 29,891,198 of record CM026578.1, on the reverse strand, counting down.
CCGTTGAACGCATTTCTTAATGAGCGAGTAAATTGATTTTTAGACACCTCACAAAAATTTTCAAGTTTGCATAACTTTTGCATATCATGAGCGGTACTGTATTTGTAGATACCATAGCCAACAACAATGACAATAACTAGAATAAATTTGAAGTACACTCACCCTTCTCGTAGGTGTCAAAGTGGCCGGTCTTCACTATCTTCCGGCTCTTCTGATCGATCACGGCCACGTTCAACCCGCGGCCCGCCTCGTTCAAACCTGACAAACGAAAATTGATAATCCATTTATCGCTCGAGCTCCAACAGTAAATCTAATACTGATAATCGGCAAACGCAATCCGGTACATGAATAATTCCACAAACAAGAAAGCCCGTCACATCTCCGTTCCAATCCGCCAATACCTAACAAGGATTGCGCGAATATCAGTAAATGCGCGAAATCCTCTGAAAATATAATAACACACATGCCGCGAACACCATCCGCCCGCCCACGCACATCCTCGGATGGTCGTCCTTCCCCACCCATCACTGTACCGTTTCATTATTCCTATAACTAACGACAGCTTACCCATTTCCCGATACTGACTGGGCACGCGCTTCTACTATCCCATCCAATATAGAATTCCTGGGTGTTCTAGACACGATGAACTCGTTTACCAGATTTCCACGAATTCCCAGTTTCACTCTCACAATCACCACCCTCGAAATACTCACCCGCCGCGAACACAATCCTCGGATGGTCATCCTCCCCCCCCCCCCCCCCCCCCCCCATCACTGTACCGTTTCACTATGCCTACACCTACCCAATGGCCGAGTGGCGGGATGGCCGAGTGGTGTAAGGCGCCGCTCGTCATTCGAAGGGTACCGAGTTCAATCCCCCGCCGTGGCCAACCAAGCCTTGCTATCCCCCCGGGGTCGGCAAATTGGTAGTAACCTCGGTTGCGAAAGGAAAGGCTACCCGAGAAAGCATTGGACAGCCGGGTATGTAGTCCGCCTAAACAGCTGGCCTTACCAGTGGGTCCCACCTAGCGTTGTCGTACGACTGTAAAATCGCTTGACGTGGATACACCTTTATACACCTTTACCTTACACCTACCCAAGACCAACGGGAATCGCAATTCCCCTTTGTTTGTCTCGAACATCCTTTATATCGGATTTACATTAATTGTCTAACAATAAGTTTATTATTTTTTAAACGTATCAGCCGTCAGCCGCGAACATCATCCTACAGACGTGTGCCCCACGACAGTTGCGCTTCCAGTATAACTTAGGGGTAGACTCACCCGCCGCGAACACCATCCGCCCGCCCACGCACATCCTCTTAGGGTCATTATTTTCCACCCATCACTGTACTGTTTCACCAAGGCTATACCTAACGACAACTTACCTCCTTCTTTCCGATAACCACTTGGCATTCGCTTCTACTATCCCATACAATGCGCAATCCCCGAGATACATTTTCAAGATACATTTACCAGACATTAACCCGTGATTTCGCAGTTTCACTCCCCAAACATCCTCCCTCGAAAATACTCACCCGCCGCGAACACCATCCGTCCGCCCACACACATCCTCGGATGGTCGTCTTTGTTGGCGCCCGAGTAGAAGTGCATCGGCAGCAGGTCTGCAAGGGGAGGAATAAGGGAGATCGGAGACAGATTACGTCATCAAAATGCAATAAGGTATTGTAGGTATATGTAAATAGATTAGATAATAGTAGATACGTCAATAGGTATTGTCAATGAATATTCCACCCACAACTTCTCTGTTTCACCGTCACCATAACTATCGAGATTCGGGAGTGTTCTGATTTATTACGGAAGTTGGTGAAGGAAATACTTCATACACTAATTTACACTTCAGAAAAAAGTTCAGTCATCACCAAAATCGACTAAACATTCACGCCGAACTTTAGCAAGTCAATGGAAGATCTACGAAGAATAAAACTAATTACATCATCAATGAGTCATCAACATGTCTTCTCAATGAAAATTCCTCCAACTACTTCACCGTTTCACCGCCACAATACCTAACTGCGACTCGCAGCATTTCCGATGTTGAGTGTGCTTGGAGTCAATATAGATAAAAAATGTTGACTACCGTACTCCACTCACCTGCCGCACATCCCTGCGTGTGGCCGCACGCCGGCCATTCCTCGCCCAGCAGCACACCACGCGGCGCCGCACCACCGCCCTCGCCGGCTCCGGCTCCTCCGGCCTGCGCGCGCAACAGCTCGGCGAGGCGGGTCTCGTCCACTCTGGAATACAGGAGCGATTTGGATACACTGATGATCTTATCAACTTTTGCACGAACGCAACTAAACATCGGAGTTCCAGCGCATCTTTCACCCAAACAAGAACCCTGTCGCGGGCATTGCCTTCTGTTTGCGGCGGCATAAGATCTGCACTAATTTTATTGTGCACCGACAAGGAGTAGCTAGAGGAATCGCTACAGTTGGAAGCTCGCACATATGGTAATACTGGCGAGCACAAAATCGACTGGTTTGATTTCGATACCCTATCTTCAATCTGCCAACATCTGTAAACTAGTTGCCGTGCCACGGCAGAAGTAGCCATCGAATTACATAGTACTTGTCTTGGGTCATCCTATCTACCGTAATCTCCGTAAACATATGACTCACAGCTACCGTATCCCTCCCCTCATCGAATTACATGGTACTTGTCTTGGGTCAACCTGCTAAGCTGCCTATCGCACCCACTCTTAGCCACCGTAGCCCCGTAACCATGGATACCGTACCCTCATCGAGCTGCCGTGCCCCTCCTTTACAGTAACCCCCTACCGTACCCAAAGCTAGCTACCGTACTCCCACCCCCCCCCCCTGCTACCGTAATCCCACCGTACCAACTCCTAGCTACCGTACCCCTCCACCCTTAGCTACCGTATTCCAACCGTAATCCCACCGTATACCTATTAACATCCTTCTTTTCCTCGATCGTCGCATTCAGCTTGCCCAGCGGGAACTCGAAGCAGTCGTTGATCGACGCCGATTTGGCCGAGCCGAGCGGGATGAGCTGGGAATAATTATTGTTATTACTGAAAGACTGCCAACTGATCAAATGGCGAGTACATTGAGGCATATATCAATCACGTGAAACATGAATCAAGTTCATGAAACAAATGCTGAGCCGAGCGGGATGAGCTGCAATGGGCTAATTGTTGCTGGAAAACACACCACTCCCCTCTTCTGCCACATTTCTCCATTGTCCACGAAGCATAAATCCAAAATGCCAAAATGTTGAATCAAAAGAGCTGGAATTAATTCTTGCTAGAACCGAAAGATTGTGAATCAATCGAATGGCAAGTTCATTTTGGCATATATCAATCACGTGAAACATGAATCAAGTTCATGAAACAAATGCTGATTCGAGCGGAATGAGCTGGAACGGAAGGAGATACATATAGACAATTAGCTCCGATCTATCTACCAGGAAGATGGAATTTCCAATTAGGTCAATAAGAGTACGAGAGATCTGAGCCCCCTCAAAATTGTAGAATAAGACATCTTCGTGAAACCTAGATCTGACGCGCCGAAGTCTAATATTAACCGACTCTTACAAACGAATAGGAATAATAGGGAAGAAAGAAAATTTATGTTTTATGAAATTTATGTTGAGATAAGAAAACCACAGCGGTCACATCGAAACCTCAGATGCTTTACAAGTGTTGTATAATGCTCGAAACACCAATTTGCCAAGTCAAATTTCGTGCAAATTTACGAAAAAAAAGCCACTCACAATCTCCCTGGCCGCGCCGTCCTCCAGGGCGCGCTGGCCCAGAACCGCGTAGGCGCTTCCGCCGCGCCAGCTCTCAGCCTCTCGCGCGCCAAAGCGGCGCAGGGCGCGGCGAGCGTCCGGCGACAGACGTTCCGCAATGTCCCCGAACGAGACGACGACCAGAATTGAGCGGGCGGGGAGGGCGCTGGAATGGGGGAAACTACTGATCAGGTATTCTGAAAACGCAACAAAAGCAGAGTATATGCATCGTGGTGATCATTAGGTAATTGTTTAAACGCGAGAAGCCAGCAGAAAAATTGAATGGTGATTCGGTGCCTAGTTGAAGCTATGCCCGATTTGGACCACAGATTGAAACGTGAATAATTGGTGTGGAGTTTTTTTTATTACGGTACTATGTGATTCGGTGTTTAGTAGATCCTAGATCTAATATTTGTCTCAAAAATGCGCAATGTCTTCTTGTTTCTCTCCATATCAAACATCATCCAATATCGCCAAAGATGAGGAAGAGACCAGGCGATTCGCTGTACAACGCTTAATAGATATCCGATAAGATCCATTGAATTAGTGCTCCATCCCGTGCAGATTTTTTTAAAAATCAATCAAATTTTCAAAATGAGCACCCGACGATTTATCGTTTCGCTGCAACTACCTATGCCGAGCAATTTCTTTCGAAGCGATAGTCCTTCCATCGATTTAGAAAAGTCAATAATTGCAAGACGACTCGCCTTAGGCGATTGCTACCAACCCTTCAAAAGTGGGCGGAGCCAAAGGGGGCGGGGCTTAATTCTAGGATTCTAAAAGTGCTCTCACCCCAGCCACTCGATCAGGCGGCCGTCCGTCGTGGACAGGTCGAACGTGGCCACCTCTTTCACCTGGAAATTAGTTTATTTATATTTGTTTTAAAGTGGTGGGGAAGCTCCATGGTGCATCCCTATCTCTACGACTAATACAACAAAAAAAAAGTTAAAGTTTAAAATGGAGGCAATGGTTTTCTTCTCCCTTTTCTGCCCCACAAAAACTATTTAAATACAATTTGGAGAAAAAAAATTAGCAAGCGCTCTTGAGTTTCAGTTGAAAAAGGGGGATGGCCGAGTGGTGTAAGGCGCCGCTCGCCATTCGAAGGGTTACCGAGTTCAATCCCCCGCCGTGGCCAACCAAGCCTTGCTATCCTCCCGGGGTCGGCAAATTGGTAGTAACTTCGGTTGCGAAAGGTAAGGCTACACGAGAAAGCATTGGACAGCGGGGTATGTAGTCCGTCTAACAGCTGGCCTTACCAGTGGGTCCCACCTAGCGTTGTCGTATGACTGTAAATTGTAAACTCACGATTGTAAATTATACTTTTACTACACCGTATAGAGCAGGGATCGCCTTACTTCCTACCCTTCCTAGATAACGCCCCCGTGAAACGCCGAATCGTCCATGTCAGAACACTTCACAGTTTTCATTGTTTCTCATAACTATCCACCTCCAATGTGCACTTTCTCTATTCTACCGCCCTATCCATCCATATATACTCTCTATATTTGCCTTACCCCAATACCGTACAACATTCACCATATTACCCCCCCCCCCCCCTCCTACCGTACCTCCTGCGTGACGTCATCGATGCTCGCGGCCAGCAACCCCCGGCCGATGTCCGCCTCGGAGAAGATGCTGCAATTATGGCATTATTGATTGATCCGGAACTTCGGTCTATCGATTAAGTACAGCTGCGATCACCGAGAAAAATTCAGCCATTTTCTCAATAAAATGATCACAATTACCCTCATTTTCCATTTCCCATACCAATACGCCTTCACTCCACTCCTCCCCTCCTCCTCCCGAGTGGTCGCTCCCCCCCCCTCGCTATGCCCCCCACCAGCTCGCTCATCGTCACACGCGTGCTGCTCGCGCTCGTTCTCTTCGTCGAGGTATACGGTAGTTCGGTGGGTCAGGTAGCAAACTTCCCGGGCCAGTTCACCAAGGTATATCTCCTTTTCTGGTAGATCAGCAGCACAAGAGTTTGCAGGGTCAGACTCCAGATCCCTTCTTCACTGAAGCATCTGGGGATACGGTAGTTCGGCGTGTCAGATTCAATAGTTCTGGATCCAGATCCCTTCTTCACTGAAGCATCTGGGGATACGGTAGTTCGGCGTGTCAGATTCAATAGTTCTGGAGGTCAGATCAGTGATATCACTCCTTGCAGACGATCGGGTACGCGTACGTGACCTTCTGCGGGCACCTGCTCCGCTCGAGCAGCATCGAGACCGGCGTCAAGGTTACTACGGTATCTTGAGATGATTACGGTGGTTAGAAAGGATACGGAAGTCTTTTGGGTGTCCCGGAGACGGGGAAACGGTAGCTCTCCGACTTTACGGTAGTTGCCGATTTGCTGAGATACCGCAGCAGCACTAATTAATGAATATGGATTTGTTACGATATCCACGGTACGGATACCGTATCTGACGGGATACATTAGGGGTTACTGTAGTTACTCATTCCAGACGCCACGGCCGCTCTTCTACTACTGCTGCACGGCGCTGGCGGGCAGCGCCCTAGCCGCTGCGGTGCGTTGCCTACCGTATTCCCCATTCATGTTACAGTAACCCTACTCGTCAAGACCATACGCATCTAGGTTTTTCTTCGCCACGCCCTTCCTGCTTGACACTATAATCAAGAAATTTAATTCACCCGCTCATAGCAGTCCCTCCATAAACCTAATAATAGTACCGCAGCTGCCTGTGTCAATACCGTAATTCTTCTCCCGCTTACCGTATTACCGTATGAATTGAGTATCCTCCAATCTACCGTAATATCTTCTCAGATGTCCATCTCGTGCTGCTGCCTGGATCGGAGTAGGAGCGAGCGCGCCGTCAATGGGCTCGTGTACGTTTTTAATTTCTTATTTCACAGGCGGCATTGGGTTTCAGCGCCATTATAACTGGTTAAAGTTTAAAATGGAGGCAATGGTTTTCTTCTCCCTTTTCTGCCCCACAAAAACTATTTAAATACAAATTGGAGAAAGCAGAAATTCTACTTGCTGGTTTCACAGCGAAAATTAACAAGCGCTCTTGAGTTTCAGCGTTATCATATCACGGCGATGTTCAACATGCCCTTTCAGCATGACAATATTATGATGGTCTATTCTAAAAAAAAACGGACGGAAATCCTCCCCCCCCATTCTATTTCCACATCTCACCTCAAGGCGCAATTGCGTTTCCCCGTTATTATACCTCGCTCGTGAATATCTATGCAAAAACATCGCGAGAACTATCAGGCGCTCTTGCGTTTCATCGCGGCCATATCATGTCAGGTTCATTAGTTGATCAATAACTTCTCACCTGCGCCCGTACAAATAATATAAAAACAAAAATAGCCCAAACAGTCATACCACTTGCGTGTTTCAGCTTTTTTATATCTCTTGCAAAATAGAGCAAGAATCAATTTGAAGTTGAAATCGGGTTTAAAAAATAATAATATTTCAGCTACTCGTTCCTCGCTGCGCTCACACTCCTCGCGCTCTCCCAATTCGTCATCCTGATTGGTCAGTTTGCGGTTCACTTTCAATTCATCGATGTGGTTATGGTAGACCAAAGTGCTGATTTGCCAGTTTGCGATTCCCTTTTCCTACCGTACCCATCGGTTACGGTAAAATAGCCAGTTCGCGACACCTCTCCCAATCAATAATTACAGTACTCGTCACGTTCGAGGACTACCGTAGCATGCGGCGATTTCTCGCCATTCTTGGTACTTATTTGCTTAATTAATTAGCCTAATTAACTTAATTAATTAATTAGCCTAATTAAGCACTGCTCCTCCTTTCCATCGCCGCCATCGTTATGGTTTCGCTGCAGCACCATTTCACGGGTGAGTACGGGGAAGACAACATTAACCCTCTGCCCTGTCCAAACTACAGTATCAAACTAAAGTAGCGCGTATAATATCCTCATCAATCTTCATCAGCAGTACCCCTCATCAGTCTTTAGTACGCTTAACTCCAGTGGCCTATTTCGTTGCCAGCCTAGTGTATCCCACAATCTTCCATGCTACGATATCGACGGCTACCATATCCATCCTTAGTCTTCCACACCAAGACCTACAGAAGCTTACTAGTAGCCCGTCTACACATAACCTACAGTACCCTTACTCAGTCTCTCGCACCGCATCTACAGTATCCCATCATCTTCCAGCTACAGTACCCCCCTTCCAGTCCAGCGCATTCGTGGCTACCACCTGCCATCCTCCTCCTCTTCGTCGGGACGCGGCACAGGGGCCGTGCCATCGATCGGGCCCGGCGGAACGGCGTCCCCGCCCACCAATGGTGTCTATGAGCAGATGCAGGTGATCAGAAAACTCGACTACTCGTTAATTAGAGAATTCATGAAAAAATCCGACATTTTTGCACTACGCCAACATTTCATTTTTCATTTCATTTAAACAACTTTATCAGCTGGTTATTGGTGGGATCTCAGCTGGGTTGCCATAAGAGTTCTCCACTGAGTACGGTCGCGTGCGAGTTGAAGAAATTGTGGACCGGCGGCATTGACAAAGTCGTCTCTCCAACGTTTCAGTGGCCTCCCGCGATTTCTTCTTCCTTGCGGAGTCCATTCGAGAATCCTTAGACTCCACCTTTCGTGGGAGAAGTTCGAGAGTCTTTCAGCCCACATCCATTTACGCTTTTCCGCCTCTCGCACAACATCCTTCAGTTTTGTAATACTACGCAGGTGCTCATTCCGAATGTGATCAAGTACAGTAATGCCGAGCATTTTTCGTTCAAGTTTACGCTGGGCAACGGAAAGAATTTGTTTGTCTCGTTTACAAAGATACCATGTTTCGGCTCCGTATAGGAATGCAGGGAGAACTACACCATCGAATAGCCGCTTTTTTAATACCATGGGACATCCTCTTTTCCTAAAGAATTCAGAGTACTTGGAAAAAGCCCAATTTGCGCTTCTTACTCGGCGGTGAATTTCCCCCTTGAATCGATTTGAATCCATTGTGACCTCTTGCCCGAGATAAACCACTTTGTCTTTTACTACTACTGTTTCCCCTGCCACGATGACCGGTCTGCTGTTAGGAATAGTTGAAAGAGCGACAGTTTTTGCTCCGTTGAGACAGAGTCCCACCGCTAGTAGTTCCCGTTCCAGCTCCCGAACCATGGATTGAATTTGGCGCGGGTCGTGTGAAATAAGGACGCAATCATCTGCATAAAGGAGATGTGATAAATATTCTCCATTAATGCAAATTCCCTTTTTTCCCCAGTTGAGTCCCCTGAATACTGTATCTAAGACGGCAACGAATAGACGCGGACTTAGACCATCCCCCTGTCTGACCCCTCTCCCGATGTCTACTTCTACTCCTTTCCCATTGACGACCACAGAGCTTTTACTCTGAACTGTGAGTGATTGGAGGAAACGAATGAAAGTAGAATGAACTCCATCCCGTTCCATGGCAGTAAGGACAGAATCACATAGAACAGAGTCAAAAGCCTTGCTTACGTCGAGAAAGAGTAGGTAGAGGGGGCGTTTGAATTCCCGACAGTTTGCGATGAGAGTGTTTAGGATGAAAATACCGTCTACTGTTGAGTGACCACCACGGAATCCCTGTTGCTCCCTTGCCCGAAGATTGTCGAGTGAACAACCAATCCTATTGTTGATAACGGCGGTAAGGGTTTTTTGGATGACTGGGAGAAGGGAAATGGGGCGGTAGTTCTTAGGAAGTGTTTTGTCCCCGCCCTTGAACAGGAGGATTGTTCTACTGTCCCCAAAACCCTGTGGAATAAAACCTTCGATGAGGATTTTATTGAAGATTGCAGTGAGGTATGGTGATAGTATTTCAGCCCCTGCCTTAAGCATTTCCCCGGATACCCTGTCCTCCCCTGGCGATTTCCCGGATGTGAATCCCCTTAGAACACTCTCCACTTCGTCTCTCCCAATGGGAATGAATTCCTCTTCTGTTTCTCTCACTGTGTAGTTTCGTCCGCCATCCCCTTTGTAGAGTTTGTTGTAGTATTCTCTAAAGACTCCTTCTAGGTCAGCTTGGGTAGTGACTATGCCCTTTCCACCTTGCATTTTGACAATTCTTTCTCTCCCGACACTCTGACTTCCTATCGCTTTACTGTAGTTACTTCCCTCTTCTACTGCCTTTTCCACCATTCTAGTCATCCGATCTATTGCGTCTTGTTGTAAGCTACCCCGGAGCGCCTTGTTGATGGCTACCCATTGGACCCGATCTCTCCCTTGAACTGTGGCTTTGATCTTTGATCTTTCCGCGAACAGTTGCCTAGTTCTAGGAGAAAACCGAGGGACACTTGGAGCAGGCGTAGAGGAAAGTGTTGCAGCCTGTTGTATTGAGCTAACCAGAGTACTGTAGTCACATCCCACAGGAATCCCCTCTATCGAGCGTACAAGGTTATCTTTGAATTGGTCCCTGACTAGTACCACCTCATTTTTCCCTCCTCCACGATGACCTAGCGGTCTCCCTTCCACGCTGAATGAGGCCCGGACCATTCTATGATCTGAAGTGAAGTCCATCCGATTAACTACATCTACATCAAGAGCAGGGAAGTCCCGTGGATAGAGAATGTAGTCGATACGGGTAGTTGTGGTCCCAGTAGGTGAAACCCAGGTGTGGCAATGGCTTTCCTGCTTTTGAAACATAGTATTACCTATGCGAAGGCGCAAAGTCTCACATAGAGTAATTACCTTCTCCCCTCTATCGTTTCTGTCCCCATATCCGAATTTCCCAATAGCAGTATCCCCTGGACGCCAACAAGTTCGTATAAATTCCGGCGCCAATTCAAAATTCAAATAATTGCAGATGCCCGACCCGGAAATGTACGCAAAGCTGAAGGAGCAGCAGAATGGAGGAGGTGTGTGGTGGGGTTATGGTAGATTGCTAATTGTAGATAGGCACACCTTCACTTATCACAAGCAACCTCCCATCTCATATATACCGCATAGTGCAAACACGAAATCACCATCTGTTTGATGTTCCGGAACTAACCACGCAACTCTTAGCGCTTGCGAAGTTCTCCCTGGGGGTTTAACTATTTGTGCATCGGGAAATCAACAAGTGCTTTACTTCAAGTTTGCGAATTCCAAAAATTTGAACATTTTTGCATTACGCCAACACTTTCGAACAAAATTGCGCGGGAAATTCAAATATACAAAATTCCAGCCCATAACCTGAACATGTTCGACTACTACCAAGTGCCCGACGACAGCTGCTGCAAGACGGCGAAGCTGTCGCAGCAACGACATGCGGAGCAAAGCGTCGAAGTCTGATGAGGGGATACGGTAGCCCCGCCCCTTCCTACCGTATTCCCGTCGCCACACCACACACTACGCGCACACACGCGCTCACGCAACCTCTCAGCATCTTGATGAAATAAAGCCAATTTTCAACGATTAGTTGGCCAACAGTTCGAGTACACATTGAAGGCAACACAAGATCACGAACGGATAAGTAATCTGTGTAGCACGAAACTCGCACGCACGTTGCTGACCCAGACAAAAACAAATCATGAGGCTAACTTACCTATTCCTTTCGCCCTACTCCCAATATATGTCATGCGATACACCACAATTATGTACATTCCGAATTCCGACAAGTTTCTTTTACCAATTCTCACGTTCTAATGTTTAATTAAATAAGTTGAACAATTAATTAAACACTCACGCGATATCATTGAAGCAGGCGCAGGGCCTCACCCCTTTCACTCTATCGCGAAGCTCCGCCCCCTTTCTCTCGCCTCCCTCTAACTCGTCTCGGCTAGCAACCACACTCACGCGATATCATTGAAGCAGGCGTACGGCGGCAGGCTGGGCGTCTCGGCGCCGATACGAACGTGGATCTGTAATGGAAATATTGACATGTTATTGATCATTTATCGTAATTAGATGGAAAGTGTTTCTAACAAGTCTACGACAAGCCATGATTGTCCAGCTCCTATGGACTCGAATATTACTTGCGCTCGCAACACAAATTTCACCGGTGATCATAAGCGAAGAATTCCGTTATTTCTTCTCCTACATCAGCCAGCACCATTGCTCGTTCATACACTGCTCGCATATCACACCTCGCTGATGCGCGAAACCATCAAGTTCAATTTGGACAATGTTTTCACTGGTTTTCTGCAAGAACGGCACTATACTGCGTTGTTAAAATTTGGCTAGCTTACAGGAGCATGTCCTATCATTCAAAATCAGAACCATTGCCCCACTCAATTCTCGCGAAATGGGTTCGATCGATAATTCGTCACCAGGTTCACTTATTGGAATTATTATCAATTCCAACATTTCAATAGTAATTGGAATTCCAATAAGAGATCACTTTCCAACAGCTCGCAAATCCAATAAGTGAACTCTATTCGCCACCTCACCTGCAGACTCCTACAGCGGAAAAGGCTCGAAAACGTGGCTCTATCATCGGTTACTACCCTATCACCAGTCCGACAACTCGAGAGATCATTCTAAAATAATATAGGCACACCTGCGGACTCCTACAACTCGTGTCGAATGTCTCGGCGCACTTCTGACTGGCCGCCCGCCGACCCTCCTTCTCGTCCTTCACCTGCAGTCAGTAATTTAATATTAAAATTATACCCTATGAATTCTCCAGGAAGAGCTCCGACCCAATTCTTGGGTTGTTGTTAATAATAATTGAAATATATTAAATAAATTTACTACCGAGAATAGCTTTAACACATTTTAAACACACCCCCACTTCAATAAGGTATTTCATCTCAATCATTACCATCTTCACAATCCCACAGCAATCTAGTTTCAGGGTTTCCATAAGAAACACTCTGCTTTGAAATATTAGTCGAATCTTGATTCTGCGGTCAAAGAAACATGCACAGTTTCAGAGGAGCTACACATAATCATGTATGATAGACACCACAATTCAGCACGAATTACCAAACGACTGGAACATTCGGAGCTTCGCAATCATAAAAAAAAAAAAACCTTCTTCTCTACCAAACTTTCTGAACTTCAAAAACAGTGGCTCGTACTTTGTCAACAAAGCTAGAAATTGATAAACGTATAAAATCAAAACCTTCCCCTTCTCCCCTCTACTCCTTGATCTCTCCCTTCACACTTTTCAACGCTCTTTAAGAATTCCAATTCCACATTCCACGCCTTTTCCCTCAATCTTCGCTTATCATTCCTCTACTTACCTTCTTCTCTCCCTTCTCCTCCTTGATCTCTCCCTTCACAGGCGGCAGCACCTCCTCACCGTGCGACGCAGGCTCGGAGAAACCTGCAATTAGGATAAATAATTAGTTAATAAATATAAAATCATTAATAGTTAACCCGTCCTGTTGTATCATTATATCTAATTTGCGCTCCTCGGAGAGACTGAAAACGGGTAGCAGTGTTAACAGCGGCAATCAAGTTTCACAGTTGGTACAAGAAACTATCCAGATATCAACAATAGTTATCGTCGCGTTTGCAGTGAAACAAAAAAGAACATCAATCAAATTTACGAGACCACAATCCGTCACTCATTATTTGTCTGACCAATTTCTTCGCTGTTTCACGCGTATTACAGATTCCAATGCAGGACCCGCCAAACATTCCAGCGGGTCCAGCGAGCATGCACCCATACACTACCAAATGCACCTAATGATTCACTGTTTCACCATTACTACACATCCCAAGGCGAGCTTCTCGCACTGATATCTCTTAGTCCTCATAATCATTCAATTCAATCCCCACATTTGACCCTTTTTTCTCCATCTCACACACACCGACTTTTCCCGTCTCCCCTATGACCTACCGTACCTCCTCCACGGAAAGTGTCGTTGCGATAGCCCCCCCCCCAAAAAAAAAATGAGATTTTTGGTTATGGTGTGGTACTGTAGAATCGATTAGGATGGTACTTGAAACCCGCCATGACCCACCAACCCATTTTAGACCATGATCCCCTTACATGGTGTGTGGTCTATCGCAAGGAGTGTCATGGACACCAATGACCTCCTCTGACCCCCCCCCCCCCGTACCGACAATAATATCAATCCTCACCTTTGCCCCTCCTCTCCCCATCTCGCACCCATCCGCCCGCCGACACGTCCGGATCGTACCTGCAAAAGACAGACATCAACGATTTGGAACCTACCGAATCGATAGATCAGATCGATACCGTACCATGATTACCTACCGTTACTATATGGCAGACCAACCGACTAGTGTTTCGTGCTCACCTGGTATTATAAGCAGAGATCTGACCTACCGTACTCCCCACCTTACCGTATCTTCCCCGCTCCCCCCTGCGTGACCTGTCGCGAGAGGGCGAACGAGAAGAGAAGGGCCACGCCCACGATCGTACCCACGATGAGCAGCGGCCGCCGACGACCAACTGGAATGCGGATTACGGTATCGATTAATTCTCGATCAGATTTATTTCATCATTTTGTGACCCTATTGTAACCGAATCGGTCTGGATAAAAAGGAGTTATGTGATGTGATGTGATTAGGGATACGGTAGGATAACAGTAGGATGAAGTAGTTGATTGAGATTTCCTTTTGCAGCTCTCTGGTTACAATGCGTACGCCTATGTCTGGGGCTAGTTTACATCTACCGAACAACAAAAGTACTACTGGTGAGAATGATGTACACGTGAATGTTGAAAGTACGAATAATTCACTAGGAGAATCCCCGCCCCACAACGAGATTATAAGCACAAGGGAGCTGTTCAATTCCATGCGAGCGAGAATGACGGTCAAAAGTTACAAAACATCGCTGATAATCTACACCGCATAAATTGCAGCTTCACTGCTAGTACATATTCCGGTCAGGGATGAGAAATCGATGAATCATTCTTAGCGATCGAAAAGCACAACCAACCTGCAAAGCTGCCCCGCATCTCCGTGCCTAATCGTAGCACTTTGTGCACTGTCGACGCGTTCTTTATCTGCAATCAATCAATCAAACAATCGATAATCCAAGAATACTGTATGGGAGCCCCACCCCCATCTACAGTGTTCTTTATCTGCAGCAATCAATCGATAATTCATGGATACGGTAGCAGCTAAACGCAGCGTTGACTCAGATACGTCAAAAAATCAATCGATAAATTAGGCATACGGTAAGTTATCCCAACATCGAACCCGCGCTGACCCTCCTGATTCAGGTAAGCACCCGATTACTGCGCGCGCTATTACTCATACGCATCCCAGTCTAACCGTAATCCGCCTTGCGCTTTTCACTATCCACTAGAAAGGATCACATTTTTCGAAAATCCCAATCGCACACTGACTTTTCTCGATAATACACCTCAAATCGTTGATGGGACATAGAAACAAGGGCGGCTGTGCAAACAAAACTGCCATCTCTCGAAACGGCTCGCTATCAAATCGTTCGCTTCTTCACTGTATCTTTCTTTCGCGCTGCTTAGACGGAGCGAAATAGTATGGAGAATTGAGAGAGTCAGACAATCTATTCTCATCTAGTCGGTTAGAGAGAGAGTGAGAGAGCGGGCGGAATGGAGAGAATTACGCCGTTCCTTTCATCCCGTTGCTCTGCGCCTCCCTGGGTGATTCGTCATCTAGCAAATTACAGATGGGGGATACACTTTCCCGGACACGTCACTACGAATCCTTCCCTTTGCGATACACTTTCGGGTGGAAATAGGCCCAGACTTTTCCCACAGGCCATTTCTAACATTATCATTCGTCAACACATTTCTCACTGGATCCGAACTGAATTGGTCTAATAATCACTGGTCTAGCAGTGATCTCCCGCAGGACGCGAGTGCCTTGATTAACAGGATGACCTTTTTACACCTTTACCTTGTTTTACCTTCTCACTTAAAATTTAAGAAGCTTTGACATCACCCCATCACAGAACCTGCCACAATGGCGAGTGTGTAAAATTCAGTGACAGTTGCCCGAATATCGCACTCTACTCCCTCAAATCCAAGCGTACTCTTTTCCAATCCCCCCTTTTCCAGGCAAAAAAAACCCATAAATTGTGGCCATAATTGTCTTGCGGCACGACGTTTACGCGCAAGACTCTACTAGAATCTATCTATCTTCGATCTAACTCAGGGAACATTTGATCTTTGATCTTTGCAAAACATACTTACTCAATAGCTGAGGCGCCGCTCCTCATGTCACGTAGATGGCGTCAACGATGAGAGGCCTCGCAAATCTGGAACAGACAGGGCTTCTTTAGCCTTGAAAAGCAGGAAAAACGCGTGGGAACTCGCCCAAAGTCTTCCCCAATTCATCACAAAAATAACACGATTAGTCATCTTAGGCACTTGCAAAACACTCGCACGACTCACAAGTGGGAAATATCAAACAAAATATGTGAATTATGAAGTAGTAATCAAGCAAATATGAATCATTCTAGCGGGAACTAGGACGAATACAAAAACAAAACCGTTTTTTTTGGGGTTTAATCGGCTAAACTGCTGTTTTCACACAAACCCCGAGCCATTTCACGCACAAATGCTGACCAGCGGTCACTCGCGAGCGATATCTAAACACGATTGAGCGCTCGCAATAGCAGCAAAACAAGCCCCGGCCCTTATCATACCAGTCGTTATCTGCTAATCAAGGGGCGACCTACCACAGCGGACAGACTCATAAAAACGGCCCGTGCGATAACACTAACACTGCCCTTCGCGCCAGTAATGTTTATACAACCCGCGCCCGGCATATAGTTTGGCTTATTGAGGGAACGGAATGGGTGGTCATCAATATCCGGAGCCAATTTCTGCTATTTCCTGGCCAATTTCCGGCCCGACAAAACGACTTGCATGTATAATAAATAAGCGAGCGTGTGCACAAAAAGAGGAAATAAGGGAAGGGATGAACGAGGGGTGGACAGACAGAGGCACACCAACGAGTTGGTGCGGTGTGTGAAAAGTCGACGAGACACACTAAAACTGAAGGCCCGTGCAAAATAAACTGGTTTGCTTGTTTTAACCCAATATTGCTAATTTATTATAACAGATACTGTAATCACGCATGTAAACGTATTTGCATAATCTATGTTTCCAGAACATTTATATATATATTACATTTATCGGGGTATCTTCTTGCAGAAAAATTTGATAACTTACATTAGCACACGAACAAACGAAACTATAACATTCGAATCGAATCGAAACTTCAAAGTGACAAAAACGAAGCATCTTCAAAAGTGTAAAGAACAAATACTACAGCAACATAGACGACTCTCTCCATTTCACACGCTATCTCGCACCTTCTGATCTACAAGAGTGCACGGGAAATGAGGAGAGTCGAAGGGGGTTACAATCTTCTATTATGGCACTGGGGATACTGGGGATACTGGGGGTCCTGGGGGTCCTGGGGATCAATAAAAGCGGGGAAATGCGGCAGTGGGCGGGAGGTAGGGATCGTATATGCTGGCGTTCATGTAGGGCGCGTTGGCGGGCGCCGCCCAGCCCTGGTACGGAGCAGCCGGAGGAGGAGCCATGTAATTCACCTGAGGTATATACATGAACAAGTAAAAGGTAAAGGAGTATCCACTTTAAAGGAGAAGGGGCACGAATATCTGGATAAGTGAGTTCGCGATACCAGAGGATGTGGCGTTAGGCGTCCGATTGGCTGTGTACCAAGTGCCCCTGATCGTGCAGGCAACGAGCGAGAGAGAGAAGGACAATGAAGAGACCGTGCATGCAAATCGGCGCGCGCCGCTCGCTTATGCGAAATTAAGCCAGCATTCGTGCCTCTCCTTCTTTAAGTGATTCTACAGTCGCAAGATAACGCTAGGTGGGACCCATTGGCATGACCAGTTGTTAGACTTTCCTGAGGTATAAGACTGCTATTGAGGATCCTGAGGAGCAAGATATGTGCTCAAATTCTTCGAAACCCTGGTACATTTGAGAGAAATCATTCAAAATGCCTAAAAATTGTCTTTCGACATTGTTCAGACATTAGGCAATTTCCGAAAAGCTTTTTCTATTCTACTCTCACCGGAGGGGGCGGGACCACATATCTTGCAGCTGCAGCAGGGGCGTGTTTTGGAGGTGCCGGCGCCGCAGCGACCGACGCTGCGAGTCGCGCCCAGGAAGCTTTCCTTAAACATTGATGCAATTTCTCTTCATCATTCACCGTAGAACTCATCCACTACCCTATCGCAATCTCCCCTACAGTAATCCCCCCTACCGTACCTCTCCTCCTCCTCGTCATCCTCGGCAGTCGCGCGGCTCCATCATGAACACGCGAAGACCGCCCATCTGGAAGAATATAATTATTAATTAGCATTAATTAGCATAATTAAAATTAATAAAAATTGGTCTTATTGGTACTAAATATTCATAGGAATACGCCAGTTGCATTGGTGTTTCACACTATATACAAGGTTCGCTGATGCACAAGGTAACCAGTTATAGAATAAAGGACATTGATAATACAATTATTCTTGATTCGCACACACAATCTGCATAGTACAACATAATTTTAAATATAGCACTGCATTTAAAAAGATGATTTACGTCCGTGCCATTGGTGTTTCGCCATGACTCCAAGGTTCACTGATGCGCATGGAACCCAATGGGAACTAAAGAGAGTTCAACAAAAAAATAAAAAGCGGTCAAGTAAATTATGATTTGCGAAGGCATCATTTGAGTTTCACAGTAAATACAAGGTTCGTTGATAAGCATGAAAACCAGTGGGTACTAGAAATCGTCCTTATAATATAGCTTAATTTGCTTCGCACACACACTCAGAATATTGCAATTTAAGTAGGGATAACCATCAACAGTTATGATTGCACAATTTCTTCCATAGCTCTTCATCATAATAAAAACAATACTTGCATCGAACAATACCCCAAAACCAAGCCTACTATTACCAATTTGTTTTTCTGATGCAAATAGTAATGACTCGCGTCTACTGTCGCAGACAATGGAATTGTGTTGATTTCGTGCGCACCAATTCTTCACTAGATACGTTTCTCGTGCATGTGCAAGCATTCTCAGTCTTTTCTTTTGAGAAGGCCATAATATGATAAAAGTAAAGTAAAGTAAAGTACTGAGTCGGTTACTAACGCGCAACGCGTCGTCGACTACCCCACGTCTGAACTGCAAATGGGGCCTAACCCGTGAGAACAGTGGCCTGTTGCTAAAGACTAACCGGCATGTTGTGTGCACGCTGGCGGGGAATTTGGATCGTGTTTACTAGGCACTACCAACATTTCTTAACCCCCTTGGTTGGGTGGATCTGCAGGCGCGGGGGGTCGAACTCGTGACCTTTCGATTCGCATTCTGGCACACAACCACTGAGCTACCCGGCCTACCCATGTTGTGTGTCTTTTGTGCTACTGATATCATTGAGTTTTGGATGATAACTTCATCCAAAACTCAATGATATCAGTAGCACAAAAGAACCTAGCGAAGAAACAGTAACATGTGAATCGGCGAAGCGCAGAAAACAGTAACATGTGAATCGGCGAAGCGCAGAACACATTGAGGATATACCATTAATTTCGGGCGGAGAATGGTGTAAAAAGAAAATTTACAAAGACAAAGAGAGTTCTGAATTATCGTATTATTGGGTGGTGTCTAAAATTCGTAATTGGACGATCTAAAATGTAAAAACAAACATAAAAAGGTACACGGAGATGAAGCATTACGATAGATCGGCACCGGGGAACAATTTACATAGAGATCTGCAAGGAAAACGTTCAAATTAAATACTTCTCGACACATTGCTACGGAAATCCACTAAAGGAGAGGAAAGAAACGGCGACAAATAACAGCTAATGGGTGGAAAATTGTAGATCGCAGGCACAAAAGCTTGAGATGAAGGAAACGGTGACAATTAACAACCAAGATAAAGAGGGTGTGGTAGATCTTAAGCGTTATAATGAAGGAAACGGTGAGAATTAGCAGCTATATTAGGGAGAAGGGGGCGTATGTCATGCAGCAGGTCGCGGGGGCTCAGAAGCGGCGTCCGCCCTGCTGCTGCAGCCGAGCTGCAGCTGCAAATCCGGGCGCTGCAGCTGCTGCAGCAGTCGCCGGCTTCTTGTCGTCCTCGTCGTCCGTCGACTCCAGCAGGAACACGCGCAGACCGCCCATCTCGAAATTATATATTTAATAAATTAAATAATTATTTAAAATTAATCACAAATTGCGCCACCAACTCCTTCCCGGTTTCTCCCTACATCACGACGGTTCAAACACCTAATTCCTCAACATTTAAAGCGGCGCCCCGCCCCCCTCTCGCTCTCATTGGCTCGCAGTGTACACCCACACGCGACGCATAAGCAACGCGTCCGACTGAAATAGGCATTCTGATGCGCAAGCCGCCTCCCCCTCTGAATATCCGCACGGGACCCATGCGGATAGTAGCATATGGCGCGAAATCAAAAATATTATTCGCTCGTCGTTTTTAATTGCGGGTGTTGAGCATTCGTGTACATGTAATCCGTCAGTGAGCATGATAGTCGCCTACTATATTCCCCTACCGTACCCACATCTACCGTAATCCTCCTCACCTCGCTCTTGCGATCGCAGACCATAATGTGACCGCGCGCCTCGATGTAGAGACCTGCAAGGGCGGAAGATGAAATATAATGGGCATTATGGAAGACAGCATATATTATCAGTGAAATCAGTCGGTAATTAGATTTTTTCATGGACGATATTCGAAATGAAATCAATGATTCGCGAAAAAAAACAAGGTTAATATAAATGCGAAGCAGAGAAGCGCAGTGCTCTATTTTATTTTATTTTTTTTTTTTTTAAGAGAGCGGATCGGTAATTTTCGACCACCCCCCGGACGCGTGCCCCCCGGAATAAGAACCGCAAGCCCATATTTTGTGCATGTACACCCCTCGGCCCCGTATTGCACATAGCACCACTGAGATCCTCATTTGAGCTGTCAGGGCAAAATTATTGAGCCACAAAGTTAAAAAATCAAAAAATCATAAGTTTTCAACGAGACAAGCTAGACCCAAAATCTCTTTTGCAGTGTACTAGGCATGCCTAGAAATCAAAAATAAGCCAACCTGATCGAACCACATGGCTCCGCTAACTTGATTTCATACCCAATTTTTTTGGATTTCGGCCAATAACTCTTCTATGAAGAGAGACCGACGGCTCTCTTTCAGTGGAAATCATAGACAGGTGGATCCCCTATTTACCTATGAAAACGAATCTTCAATATTTTTTGTCAGGAGTGCTCTCCAAGATGCTCAAAGTTGACAGACTCGTGCCTAACGTGACATGAGTTTCAGAATTATGCACTCTACGGGCCACCAATTGTTATGAAATCTTATAATATCAACTTATCACACGAATTTGAACAAAATGGGACCATTTCATACAAAGAATAGCGATATCGAACTTCCCATCGACTAAAAAAATGGGTTTTTTTTAATATCGAGAAAATATCGGTTTTCATGCTTTCTAAGTTCTCAAAATAGATACTTTAGAGTTCAGAAATGGTAAAAAATCACTGCTATATAGTAGCACTTTACAAAATTTCCCATTTCGTAAACGAAATCTATGACGAATCTCACTATTTCATCGACAATACAGTCGTTTTTCTCACGAATGTGGTTTTTCTTTGTCTACAAGGTTTTTTGCTCAATAATATTTTATTCATGCAAATATTTTCCTCGTTTCATTCACTTCGCTCGTTTGTTTACGTCATTTCTATCGGACTCTACGCGCTCTGAGAGGCGCGAAGTCTCTCAGAAAGAGTCGGATTTCACTACACTCAGTGTCAGCAATGCGTTCAATTCATCTGGTTCTACTGCTATTTCTATTTCTTCAATTCTGCTCTAGTCATCCTCCGTACCATCCAAGAACTCGGCCTAAACGAGGAGACGTGGGAACAGGAGGAGAAATTCGTGAATGCTATTTCAAGCGACTCCGGCAAACTGCTTTGGAAACCGCGTTTCGTCCTGTTTACTCGACTGTGGGAGAATGTGGATCAGGAGAACTGAAAAGGGGGGGGGGGGAAGAGTCGAGCTTCACATTCCTTACGCGACTTTATGAAACAAAATACATAGATACAATATACGAAGATCGTATATATATATTCGAGAACATGACGTTATTTCCCAACCCCTTCTATCTATTCCTCCATCGCTTCCCCTTTTCCATCCTCAGTGCCACCCTTCTCTCCTTCCTTACTCCATAGATTGTTGTGCTCTCTTGTGAGCGCAATTCTCATTAGATCCGTTACATCAAAGAGGGGCTCCGTCTCGTACTCCAATTCCGGATCTCCTTCATATTGATCATTGGCGAGGAGGTCGTTGACCTCATCCGGCTCGGGTTCGGGATGGGCATCTCTCTTTCCTCTCGATCCACTTGCCTTCGCTCTTGCTATTTTATTCAGCTTAGTCCTCTTGAAAACGGCGTAAACGCCGGCAATCTGACGACAATTGAGAAGATGTTCCACTTTGAAGAGCATGTCATCATTAGACGTAGTCGCATGTCTCATCTACTGTTCGGCTTCTTTTGCATCAATCTTCGCTCCAGTTCTCTCACCTTCGTCGTACAACTTCTTGAGGAATGATTTCACAGAGTCAGGGAATCGTTCAGACTTCTTTCTCTCAGAAAGCGCCCATCCCATTGGAAGGGGACTCTCCATAGCGTTAGTATCGTCAAAGAGACTTCCAATTGCTTCATCAATCACGTGGCATACTTTCGGAGGGGCAACAATCTCGAGGAATGACGCATATCGATTTAGGGAAATGTCTTGGATGTTCATTCTCTCTGGTCTTCTCAGATGACGACCTACATCCAGATGCCGCTCCAGATTTCTTTCCGAGAGGAACTCTTGACTGCAGCTCTCGATAGGGCATCTGTAGAGGGACGATTCCAGATTCGGTCTCTTCACGCATTTCTTCTCTTTCTTCGATACACACTGAGCATCTTCATCTTCTTCCTCTTCATGTTCTTCCTCCTTCTCGATGTAATGGGGATCTCCCATCTTCACCCAGAATGCATCATCAGAGAGTGCTCCTCCTGATTTCTCCACGAAGAGTCTTGCATCGTTCGGAATGAGATTCTTGTAGGGGACCTTCTTGCCAACTCCGACTTCCCATGAACGCCACATACGAATACCGTCTTTCTCGTACTCGAATGCAGTCATCTTGGAGAGATCTGCGATCTTCGAAGGAGACAACTTCACTTGCTTATCTGCTCCGCTAGCAATAGCAGTAGAACCAGATGAATTGAACGCATTGCTGACACTGAGTTTAGTGAAATCCGACTCTTTCTCTCTTCTCTCCCTCGGGGGAAGGCAGGGGGCGAAAACAAGAGGACGAGAGACTTCGCGCCTCTCAGAGCGAGTAGAGTCCGATAGAAATGGCGTAAACAAACGAGCGAAGTGAATGAAACGAGGAAAATATTTGCATGAATAAAATATTATTGAGCAAAAAACCTTGTAGACAAAGAAAAACCACATTCGTGAGAAAAACGACTGTATTGTCGATGAAATAGTGAGATTCGTCATAGATTTCGTGGGACTTTTCTAGTTCCGTACTAGGCCCCGCCCCCTGGGGGTGGGTGGGCCACGCCCCTTGACCCCGCCCCCCCGGGGGGGAGGAGGGAGGGGCGGGCACACCTCCCCCCCCCCTCTGAGGGGGATAGGGGCGGAGCCCTCCAAAAATTTGCTCATGGGTTTACCCCCTGGCATAGCGCGACAGCAAGCCGTTGCGCTAGAGAGGAACTCGAAAGGAAAGGCCTTGTAGCGAGAGTGTTCTCTAGCCGAGACGGGGTAGAGACAGGCGAGAGAGAGGGAGAAGAAGGGGGCGGAGTTTGCGCGTCTCGTGTGCGTCTCTCCCTTCGTATCTACCGTATCTATTTCATTCGCTTCGTTTACCATCCCTATCGTCGGTCGCTTCCCGACGTATCGCCACGAATCATCTTCATCAACTCAACAACAACATGGAAAACAACAACAACGGCAACTCGCAGGTCAGACAGACGAGAGAGCATGCAAAACGAGGAGAGTAGAGGAACTATTTGATGGGGAAGTTCTCAGAGATGGCACGTAGCATGGCCTCAAATCGATCCTCCAACTCGTGGCGAATGAAGAATACGGCAGCTCCGATGTGCGAGGGAAGCTGGGATCGATGGGTTCCGAATCTTCGCTTGTGGCCAAGCTTGAGACGCTGCCACATGCCTTCGACGCCGTTCGTGCAGGCTCCCGTCACCTTGTCTTTGAAGGTGACACTGTGGTTCACAGTGAGATGGGTGTACTTGCCGATGTTGGAGATGCGGTGGTAGGCAGCCCAACAGTCGGACTGAATTTCCGTACCGGAAGCAATATGCTTGACGATGAGAGGGAGCAGGGTGTTAGCGTCCCTCTTGGCCACAGGGATAGCGAAGAACTTAGTCTTGTCCCTTCGCTCTACCCCGCCGAATACCCACTGCTGGGCAGCCATCCTCTTCCCCCTGTTATACTTTCTCTTCGAGAAAGCGCTTTCGTCAATTTCGACGACCTTTCCCGGGCCTCCGATCTTGGGCTGACGTTCGTTGTCGGCCACGCAGACTTCCCGAAAGAAGCTGAAAAGGTAACAGGTAACAATCAGTTTCGACTAATGACGTAATCTATTGAGTGTGCAATGGCCGTGCTCTCTCTATTTCACACACTCTTTCGTCGGTCAGACATAATGAGAGATCGTGGGGAATAGAGAGAGTGTGCATACTTTACAGAATGAATAGAAAACGTACCTGCAGTAGTCGACGAACGTCTGCCGGCTGATCGTCGACCCATCGGGACAACGCAGCTCATGCTGCACGGAGCGGAACGAGGCCTGCTCCCAGGAGAAGGCATACAACATGCGGAGGAGGGGGCGGATATCGATCCGAGTGCGGGAGAACCAGGAGTCCCTCAGGGCCGAGAAGGTGGTGGCACAGTTGTTGCAACGCCAACCACATCCCGGCCAAGAAGGACTCTTCTTCAGCTGGTACTCCACGCAGGGCACCGCACACTTAGGGCACATGAGAGTGCTCCTCAACAGGCCGCAGGCGCGGAGATGGGAGACGATGGCGGGCATCGGCAGGTCGAGAAACAGCTCCAGTTTGACTCTGTTCATCTTGTGAAACAAAGAAAACGGCGACATTTTACTAATATTGTAGAATATCAGAAAACTGACTGAGGGATTAGGTAGGAAATTATTAAAATCTAGGTGAAATACCGTAGTATCGTGCCTATTCCATTTGAGACCAGAAGCTTATCAAAATTTTACCTATATTTCTCATACCTTGCAATCGAGGGAAGCAGCAGGGAGGAAGCGTGGGATCTTGTCTAATTCCGGAGGAAGGAAACATCGGAACGAAGGGGCAGTTTCGTAATGGAGAAGGAGAGGGAATCGATGGGAAGCGAATAGGGGAAGGGCGCGAGGCGGGGGAGGGATGGGAAGAGGAGGAGGGGCGAGGGAAGGGGCGAGGGAAGGGGCGAGGGGGAGGGGCGAGGGGAGGGGAGAGGGGGAGGGGGCGTGGCCTAGTACGGAACTAGAAAAGTGCCGATTTCGTTTACGAAATGGGAAATTTTGTAAAGTGCTACTATATAGCAGTGATTTTTTACCATTTCTGAACTCTAAAGTATCTATTTTGAGAACTTAGAAAGCATGAAAACCGATATTTTCTCGATACTAAAAAAATACCATTTTTTAGTCGATGGGAAGTTCGATATCGCTCTTCTTTGTATGAAATGGTCCCATTTTGTTCAAATTCGTGTGATAAGTTGATATTATAAGATTTCATAACAATTGGTGGCCCGTAGAGTGCATAATTCTGAAACTCATGTCACACGTTAGGCACGAGTCTGTCAACTTTGAGCATCTTGGAGAGCACTCCTGACAAAAAATATTGAAGATTCGTTTTCATAGGTAAATAGGGGATCCACCTGTCTATGATTTCCACTGAAAGAGAGCCGTCGGTCTCTCTTCATAGAAGAGTTATTGGCCGAAATCCAAAAAAATTGGGTATGAAATCAAGTTAGCGGAGCCATGTGGTTCGATCAGGTTGGCTTATTTTTGATTTCTAGGCATGCCTAGTACACTGCAAAAGAGATTTTGGGTCTAGCTTGTCTCGTTGAAAACTTATGATTTTTTGATTTTTTAACTTTGTGGCTCAATAATTTTGCCCTGACAGCTCAAATGAGGATCTCAGTGGTGCTATATGCGTTTAGGAACACTAAAATGGGAAAATATTCTACCAGGCAGTTTCTCTGGGCGTTTAGGAACACTAAAATGGGAAAATATTCTACCAGGCAGTTTCTCGCTGCACCACTTTCATAATCGCAATCACAAACACTGCTCACCGGACACGTAGGGCAGCTGGTTGGGCGCCGTCTCGACGCGCGAGACAAACTGCAGCTGGTCGTCGTAGATCTGCAGCAAATTTTATAAAATTGAAAAATCAATAATCCTACCGTATCCCATCTACCGTAACCCCTCCCACCGTACCTGGAGCGTCCTTCCCTCCGCATCCGCGCACATCACCCAGCCGTTCGCGTCCAGGCGGATACCCGCGGCGAAGGCGCACTGAAATATGGGAAATTGTACGACCAGGCAAATTCACGCTGCAGCACTTTCATAAAAGCCACTCGAAGCGAGTAGCAGGAGGAAGCAGGAGGATTCAATGAGAACAAGGGAACTTCAACACCATACATCTCAAAAAATCTGGCAATTCAACTAGGGACTTCCGTGCCGCTAACATATTACCAGACGGTTTCACGCTACAGCAGACTCATAACCACAGCCGGATCCTATCAAGATCAATGGGTAACCCTCGTTTTCTACAACCAAATTTCCTCAAAACTTCAACTAGGAATATTCATGCCACTACTGTTCTATACATCTGACTTGTGACCGAAAATACAGTGTCGTTCTCTTCATATTTTCAAATTATCAATCTCCAACTTCTCACCTTTCCCAGGGGGATCTGCGGTGCACGCACGTGCGTCGTCCTTCCTCCGCCTTCCTTGTTGAGCGCGACCTGAACACGAACAAAGGTAGGCCAATGACACCAGAACTACCTCAGAGCTGTTCATAGAACTCTCATCTTATATTTTTATACCAAAAAGATCCATTTTTTAGTAAATTTGTTTAAGGTTGCTCATCACAGATCCAAATCACACCATCCTTTTTCACATCACTCCCCTTCACTACCGTATTCCACACACTTACATCGATGGCGCGTACAAACGTAATCTCGGACGGGCTATCGCCGCGCGCGTCCACAACCTTCCACAGCGAGATGACGTGCTTCTCTGCAAGATACAGTTATCGATAATCGATGCTACCGTAATCAAACAAGCAAATTTACCGAATCCCTAAAAAAATCAATAAATCACTGACGGAGGCTTACGCAATATCTGTCAAAAACGATGTCCCGGTGATCTAGTGTTTCTTATCACCTATAGACACACACTGATATTGGCGATAATTAATAATATATAATAATTAATTAACTGACGGAGGTCGCTCATCACGAGCCGATCGCCGACAACGTCCATGAAGCAGCAGTTCGACTTCTCATTGCGCCGAGTCTGCGAAATGGATCGATAAGTACCGTGACCCCCGGTAGGACTACCATAACCACATTAATAATTTCAATTTCCACGACTACCGTAATCCACTCACCGGAAGAGTCGCGAAGAGCGCATTGTTGACGGCCATGTCGTAATTCGCCTCGGCGAGCACCTGCAATATTGGGGTTTTAAGAGGTCGATAGAAGACGGTTAATCGGGTCAGGAACAATAAAAATTTCGTTGGACAGTCCTATCAAAATAAAAATTAATTCAGACCAAAAATTTTCAGACCATTAGGCTATCGTCTGACTGTTATCATTTCACTTCTCGCACTGTTGAGCCGGCAAAGCAAAATGCGACAGATAACAAATTGTTAGAACAGTAGGCAAAGCGCGTTTTCTCCTCATTTTGGTCCCATTCGGGATTCTTTAGCCTGCGTCCATCTAGATTCATTCGTTTCATCGGCTCCCATTCCTCTCACGGTGTCTCACCCGCTCGTCGCCGTTCGCCACGTTGCCGTCAAACATGCGGATGCGGCCGTTGCTCCACGAGATGATACCGCCGCCGGCCGTCGCGCAGATTCCTGTAACTGATAATTATTTTAAATTTTTCATTATTTTATTTATTTAAATTCGCAATTTAACAAAATACAACATTTAATTACATCACCTCTGTGGTACGCCTTGTGCGAGATCTGGCGCGACATGAATGTGCCTGCAGGCTGTCTGAAAACGGCGGTTGGTTTTGCGTTTCACACACTCAACCCCATAATAACAGCATCGAAATTGCTCAAAGTCGCTGAGAAAAACCAGTCCCGCCAAACCCGGCGAGTTCCGGTTTCACCCAGTCTTTACTATATCAGCTCACCCCGCTGCGTCCTTCTGCTCCGTGAGCACGATGATGCCCTTGTTGGTGACGACGCACACGCTCAGGCCGGGCTGTAATCGGTACCACTCTAATCACCAGCAGCTACCGTAACCAGAATCGTAAGGAAATCGACACCGTAGCCGATCGATATTTCTATATTTAGTTACCGAGTTATTGCTACTGTGTGATAACCCCTTCTGTATACCTCATACACGGCGAAGGCTGCATGCTCGGACAGTCATAGTCCCGCATAGCAACCAATAGATACCGTAATCCCCTCAACTACCGTAACCCACTCCTACCGTATACCAAAGGTTCCCGATCGATACTGTAACCTACCGTACCTCGTAAACGGCGATCGCCGCGGGCTCGACGAGTCCCGTCGCGACGAGGATCGGGTCACCCTTGCAGTTGCCGTGCAGCGCGACCACCTACAATCACAATTACGTCGTCTGGTTGATGATTCGGTTTGGAGGTGGGGCTTCGGGTGAAGCAACAGGTGGGACCTAGGAATACAAACGTGTTCAAGAAATTGTCAAAAGCGATCGCTTTCAAGGTGATTTCAAGCATCAGTGGTTGCCACAGGTCCAGTAAAGCAATGCAATTGCCACCACTCGCCTGTCCGTTGCCCCTGATCTTATCTCCCGGGTTTGGACTTCACAAGTGTCACAAGCAATTCACAAATCGTCGTTAACATTGAACTTGACGTGAACATTCGCTTCGTTTCCCTGATTGAAACATGCAACTCGCCTGTCCGTTGGCCCTTGCCCGATCTCCCGGGGACGTGGCGTAGAACATGTTGCGCGGGTGGTCGTACGTGCACCCGTACGAGCGGTGCACCTGCCATATATTAATTAATTAATTAAATTAATGTATTTAATTTAAATAATTAAATAAATAGTGATAAACCGCACATGGCCAACGAAGTAGTCGGACACGGGCTTGCTCGGATTCGCGAGGGCGACTGCAAATGAAGGGGCAATTTGGACTCGGGGAAAACATGTTTCGCAAATTTTGGAAATCGTCTCAGCTCGGCAGTTTCCTTGTGTTTGATCTTTTCAGAAACAAGTGTTAATTCTCAAAAAGGAAACACAATAACAAAAATATTTAAAAACAAAAAAAACTCCGCACGCTTCTTTCCTCCAGCCAGCAACTCGCGGAAGTTGGGACGCTCTGCAGTTAGTAAACATTAATTATAATTAATTAATTAATAATAATTCACTCACTTCCCCAGGGGAAGCGCGGCTCGGGCGGCGCGTCATCTGCAAAATATCATAATTAATTAATTAATTACTTAGATATCATTTTTCTAACGTGAGCCACTGTTAAATTGCGCGAAATGATGCCTGCGTCTCTTTATTTCACACACACTCTCTGTCGTCGACCGAGCGGGCGAGAGTACGCAAAATGAAGAGACTGCAGTATCATTTCTCTACTCACCATCGGTCTCATCCTCCACCTCTCCCTCGCTCAACTCCTTCTCAACTTCCGGCTCCCTCTTCACATCCACTGCCTCCACCTTCACCGGAGCTGCAGCAATATTGTGTACTTTTATTATCTCGGAAAATCTTCGTTAAGATGAAACCGAAAACATTTGGGACTTTTGTCATTCAACCGCAAAATCATAAAGAATGAGCGACTATTGTGCAAACCTAATCACCATACAAAAGGCTGTCGCTTTGAGGCTTTCCGCAGAGATCAGTATACATCTAACCCCTCTGAAACCCAACTTCACCTCCCACCCCCCCCCCTCCTCACCCTGCGCATCATCCTCGAATCTGACCCGCCTCCGGGGCGCGGGCTGCGGTCGCTCCTGCTGCAGCTGCTGCTCGGCCACTGCAGCCGGCTCTACCACTTCCTCCTGAGCAATTACAGTTGATTAATTAGTTAAGTAATCAAGAATCAATTAAATACGTACAATCTGCCCTAGTATAACTCTCAAATTCTCCTGTAAACGTGTAGGTTCCGTCAAATACTTTCCAGTGGCAAAATGGCTCATTTTCCTATAATGAACAACTACATAAAATCACCTCAATCGCCTTCTCGCCTCCCATTCTTCGTTGGCTCTCCGCGACCGCCTTCATCAGGTGGGGCGGGCCCGACACGTGCAGCGTGCCAAAGTCCATCTGCACCTGGTCGACGGCGGTGGGCGTTGTTCCGGTGGTGCCGAACACGGTGAACCCATTGGAAGATGATGGAGCAGGGGCCACTGCGGTCTTCTGCTGGGTGCCGAATCCGGTGAAACCGGTCGTAGATGGTGCAGCTGTGGTAGCCGGGGCCTCAGAAGTCTTTTGTACGGTTCCGAATCCAGTAAATCCAGTTGTGGCGGCCGGTACCGTTGGTTTTGCGGGTGCGCTCGTGGTACCGAACCCGGTGAACCCATTGGAAGATGATGGAGCTGGGGCCACAGCGGTCTTCTGCTGGGTGCCGAACCCGGTGAAACCGGTCGTAGATGGTGCAGCTGTGGTAGTCGGGGCCACAGAAGCCTTCTGTACGGTTCCGAATCCAGTAAATCCAGTTGTGGCGGCCGGTACCGTTGGTTTTGCGGGTGCGCTCGTGGTACCGAACCCGGTGAACCCACTGGAAGATGATGGAGCTGGGGCCTCGGCGGTCTTCTGTACGGTTCCGAATCCAGTAAATCCAGTTGTGGCGGCCGGTACCGTTGGTTTTGCGGGTGAGCTCGTGGTACCGAACCCGGTGAACCCACTGGAAGATGATGGAGCTGGGGTCTCGGCGGTCTTCTGTACGGTTCCGAATCCAGTAAAGCCGGATGATGCAGTTGTGGTAGCCGGGGACACTGCGGTCTTCTGCTGGGTGCCGAATCCGGTGAACCCGGCCGTAGATGGTGCGGGCGTGGTAGCCGGGGTCTCCGTGGCCTTCTTCATGGTGCCGAACCCGGTGAATCCGGTGGCGCTGCTCGAGGTCGTGGTAGTCGGAGCTTCGGTAGCCTTCTTCATGGTGCCAAAGCCAGTGAAGGAGGCGCTGGCGGGTTTAGCAGAAGCACCGAATCTGCTGGACGGGATCTCAACATTCCGCTTGACTCCGAATCCGGTGAATCCCGAGGTGGTGGTGGATGCCGCCGTAGCCGCCTTTGCGCCGAAACCGGAGAAACCAGAAGTGGGCGGAGCTTCCTTCTTTGTGTCGAATCCGGCGAATGTGCTCTTGACTGCTGGAGCGCCGGCTCCGAAGCCAGTGAATCCAGAATCTGTCGACTTCTTGCCGGCTCCGAATCCGGTAAATCCGGTTGACGCGGATGCCGTATTCGCTGCAGGGGCTACTGTAGCACCGGCTCCGAATCCTGTGAATCCAGTCTCTGTCGACTTCTTGCCGGCTCCGAATCCGGTGAATCCTCCGGTGGTCCTGGTCGGTGCTATCGTGGCCTTGGGCGATGAGATGGAGTCGTTGCGGGTGCGCACGCTGTCGGTCATCGCGGCGCGCAGCATGCGGCCGACGCCATGGCCGCCGCTGCCGAACGAGCCGGGAGCCGGCTTCTCGGCGGGCCGCTCCGCGGCCTGCTCCTCGAACGGATCGGGCGCCGACTTGCCGCCAAAGTCGTCGATGCCGGTGGGACGTTGCGGCGACGAGGACACGCCGGCGAAGGTGGCGCGACCGCCACCGGCGCCGAATCCGAAGCCGCTCGGCGCGGTGGCCGGAGCCGGCGCCGGCTTCTCGGGCGCCGCCGGTTCGGCGGGCCAGGAAGCGGCCTCCGCGGCCTGCGCCTCGAACGGATCGGGCGCCGATTTGCCGCCGAATCCGGAGAAGCCGTCGCCGGAGGAGGACGAGTGCGCGCCGCTGTCCGTGGACACGGCGGAGGCTGGCTGTTTCTTCGGAAGGAAGCCGGTGAATCCGGTGCTCGTGGTGGCGACGCCGTTGAGAGATGTGCGCGGACTGGGCGTCGGACGACTGCTGCAAAATTCAACGCATTTGCATCGGAACCAGTGTTGAGCCCTCGTGATTGGATCCGCGTAAACCCGAAAATTAGTCGAAAATAGCGATTTTTCGCATTTCGACATCCACTTGTACCCCCGCAAAACCTGGCAATGGTGATTCACTCTTAACAAAGAAAGGATCTTGAAGGAAAACGTGAAAGGTGCGCGGCCGCGCACTTACTCGGATTTGCTGCCGCTCGGGGCGGAGAAGTCGTTGTCGTTGTCGCAGGAGCTCTCACTTGCGCACGCTCGACCTTTCATCACCTGTGAACCCGCGAAATTTAACTAAAATACGTGAGAAAACGGCAAAATTATAGCTTAACATCAGAAGATTGCGTACTTTGGCAAACGACTGTTCCCGTTGCCCATTGCGTTTCTTGGCGGCCTTAAAATACTAATTAATATATTAAATCATTAATAAATTTGCTAAACCGCTCAATTTTTTTTATAAAGTATTACAAAATTCAGTGTTATCGAATTCGAAATCACGATCACAACTAACCGCTTCCTCGAGATATTTCGCCGTGTCTGGCGGTTCGAATAACTCATGCCATGATACCGGCCTGAAAGAATGCAATACATCATTCTGAACATCACACAACGTTGAAAAACACGAAAACTTACTGATCTTCCGCTTTCGGCTGCGGCTTGGGGGCTGCTGCTCCGAATCCTCTGAACATTTGGGGCTGAAAGTAGTGTTATTCGAGAATGCAGCAAATTTAATAACATTTTAACAACAAAATTAACGCATTATCGAGTGAAAACATGGCAAAACAAGGGAAATTCAAAAAATTCCAGAAGTTTCCAAAGATCGATGTTTCTACCGTAAGATATACTAAAATCCGGCCACGGCTGCCTACCGTAATTTCAGTACACCATACAGTAACCACTGTTTTATTTATCACAGGTATCAAATTGAAATTATTCTTTATTCTTTATTCTTTATTCTTTATTCACCACAAGAGAATGTGCGTTAAGGGCGGTATGTGTGCAACAGGTGGTATTCGGGCTCAGGCGAGCTTTTGGGAAAGGGGGTTTGTGGCAGTCCGTGTTACAATTTAATATGCGATTTGGGGAGGACAGATAGAGGGGTTCGTCTTAGAAGATTACGGTAGGGTATGCGGGGCAGGGTAACTACAGGGGTGGAAAGGGAATTCCAGAGCGTTAGCGATCGTGATGTATAGGATGAGAACGAGACTGGCATAAAAAATGGGATTGCGAGACTCAAGTTATGAGAGGAACGGAGACTACGGGAGAGAGGAGCGATCGAGTAAAGATTAGAGGTGTCTAAGTGTACAAATCCATTCACAGAGTCAAACAGGAAGTACATGTCGTTTAGAGCACGTCGATATTCGAGCGTTTCTAGTTTCAAATGCTCAAGTCTCTGGGGATATGGGAGGTATGACAAGTGCGATCGCCATAGTACGCGTCTCGTAAATTCTCGCTGCACTGATTCTAACCTATTTACAAGACCAATGGCAGTAGGGTTCCAGATTACGGTAGATGACTCGAGAAGGGGGCGGATGTAAATTTTGTACGCTTTTACAAGTGCTTCAGAAGAGGTAGTGAGAAAGGATCGAAGCATAAGGTTACACATAGATCTAGCTTTGCGCGTTACCTGATCGATATGATGTTCAAAATGGAATTTACTGTTGAAGAAAACACCAAGGTCACGAATTTCATTTTTAGGAGAAATAACGCAGCCATTAAGAACATATTTCGATCGAGATTTAAGGCGGCCAAGATGTAAAACTGCACATTTTGGAGAGCTTATGGTCATGTTCCATTGGCAGGTCCAAGATTCTATATTCTCGATCGCCTTCTGAAGGTCAGAGCTATGGTCAGGGACAATGGCCTAGATTTTTAGGTCGTCAGCAAATATGTTGTAGTTTACAGACGGGGGGATGCGTTTACCTAGGTCGTTTATGTAAATAATAAAGAGCAAGGGACCTATTGCAGAACCTTGTGGAACTCCTGATTTTATAGGGGATGGGGGAGAAAGGAAGTCACCAATAAATACGCGCTGCGACCTACCTAAAAGGTAAGACTCGAACCAAAGTACTAGATGCTCTGAGACCCCTAACGAGGACATTTTGTGCAAGAGTAGACGTAAGTCAATAGAATCAAACGCCTTTTGATAATCAAAAAATATCGTGTCGACTGATTGCTTTGAACTCAATGCCCTCGTGTAGAAAGCGGTAGTCTCGCAAAGGGAAGATGTGGTGCTACGGTGTTTCCTAAATCCCGCTTGACGCGGATCAAGAAGGGAGTTGTCATCCCCGTCGAGGAACTTCTCACTTGCTAATTGGGACATTATCAACTCCCACATAGCGTGTCAGGATTGGACAATTGCGCTTTTGAATAAAACTGCAACTGAGGCTTATTCCTACTTCAGTAACTTTGTGAACAGTCTCCTAGATGCCTTCGTTCCCTTGAAAGTGCCCAAGTCCTCCTCTGGTTATCCCAAATTCCTTAGTATTCTCCATGACCGATTAGAACGTTTGCACAGCGCAGCCCCTAACTGTGACTTCACTCACATGCTCAGAGCTAGGTTTAACAAAGCATTGAAAACTTTTGAAATTAAAGGAGGAGTAACATGAATATTTTGGTGACTAATCTGTCAACTTCACATTGTAGCAATCCATAACCATATCCGAATTCCGAAACCACCATGTGTCTACGACATCAATCAACCGAGTTATAGCGAGTTGGCGTAGTGCCAAAATTCCCCTCAATCCAGGCAACGGCGGGGATTTGAACAGATGATTTGGCTGGGGAAAAGAGTGCGCCTTGATCTACCCATACTCCCATAGTCTTTTCCCATCGAACGCACTCCTCCCTCTGTCAAACAAGGAACAGTACCCGTACCAACCCCGAAAAATCAGATTTCACCCTCGAATGTGAGACGATCGATATTTGAAACAATGGTTTATTGCCCCTGTCTGCTGGGGGAGTGTACATGGGAAGAGGGTGAGAGAATGTGTGACCCCGAGAGAGCATGCGAGGAGGAGGAAGAGAGCGGGAGGGGAGAGGGGGAGGGAAGGGAAGGGACCCCGGGGGCGGGATTTTGCCGCTATTGCGACTCGTTCCCGTTGAAGTGAAGAGAGGACGACATCGAAGTGCCTGTGGAAAGGGGAAGAAGGGGAGGGATGGGTGCTAGATCAACCGTGACAAGAAGACACAATATAATAACAGCGATAACAACTTGCCACAACCGTGACTTGTTGTTGTATCAATAAGCAAAGAAAAATACAACGGATGAACTAGATAAAATGAATTAAATTGATCGAGGAGATATGGAGGAGAGCAAATAAGATATAATTATCCATTAGTTGTCGTCGTAGTCGCTGACGTATCCTCGAAAATTCTAAATTTTTAGTGGTGTAGGAGAGGAAATGAGATATAATTATCCATTCGAAGTCGTCGCAGTCGTTGTGGTATCCTCGAACAATCTAAAGATTTGCACAATAACACCTACCAAACGGAACCGATAAGAGATGTTCGGAACCGATATTTGTACAATGAACGATCCTATCAAATCAATACAATTAATACCGTAACCTAGAGGTGACATTGGATGGAAAGAATGGGATGGGTATTCTTGGACGATCGGAGTGCTATTTATCTTCATCTTGTCCAAGCACTTTAAATCTTCATTCCTAATTGATCGACGTTGTCGTTGGCGGTCGACGAAGAAGTACTCGAGCTCACTAGAAAGTAGTGCGGTAATATGGATAGAATTCAATATATATTCGAATCTATTTGCTACATCGAATATTAATATAGTAATATTAGATGTAGCAGTCATCTCGATTAAACATAGAGCAAAGAAAGAATCTTACATGGGCCTTTGCAATATCATCCTTGAAGAAGTTATCGAGGAGAAGATTGGCAAGATTGGGATTGGAATCGAATGCCTTCTTGATAGCACCAAGGAATCTACAATCAATTACCGTAATTCCATTTCCTCTCTTATTCTACCGTACCTCGATCCTCCTCTCCACAAAAGAGCGATTGCTCCATAATTGAGATACCATCCAAATTGCTTGGGTGCTTCAGCCAGAAGCAGGAATCCTTGAGCATATGAGGCAATCTTCGATGAATATACATCCTTAATGAGAATAGAGTTGCTCTATTGCAAGGAGGGATATGAGTGTACCTGTTGGATTGCCTTGATGAATTCCTTCTTATCCTTAATCAAAGTGGAAGGATCGACATCAGATTGAGGAAGTTCCTGAATTGAGATTATCTCTTCCTCATTCAATCTAGTATTAATATACCTTGGATGCTCTCACTCTATCGTCCTTCAAAGCAGAGAGACAACGAGCGAATTCTGCCTCGCCTATAATTGAGAACGATATTCAGACGATCATATTCACGGAATATAGTTCCACATCATATTGTAATAAGGAAACAATTAACCTACCTATGAGAGTGACGGGGATTCTATCAATGGCATATCACGCCTGTCACGAGAAAATCGAGCTGGGGGTGGGATTGAAGAGAAATTCGTGAAATGAGTTAACATCAGTTTTAGGCACCTCTAGGCATGTCCTAACATTACCCAAAGTCCCATTGTGCAGATTTCATTTTGGAGCTCCCTACACCGGGTTGGTATCCTGGATCCCCAACTTTAACCGTTAATATCTCTGTTCTAGTGCATTTTTGCGATAAATTGTTCTAAGATTAACCCCAGCTAATTTTTGATGCTCTTTTGATCTGTCCCGGTTAGAAGTCATGAGAGTGCCGTTGGGCGGTGGTACACTCTATGAGGCATAACTCAAAAATGGCCGATTCGAGGGAGCCCAGTTAAAACTATGTTGTACATCTCGTTAAGATCTTTCGAATGAGTGGCTTACAGAAAATATAAAGTCATGGAGACGTATCGTTCACTCCCTTGAAAGTTTCCCGATCATTTGAAGTAATAAAATGCTATGCAAAAGCTTGAACTCATCACAAATGATAGTGAAACACAACTGAAAATCGAAAAGGATTTGTTCATTCCATTCCGCGCTCGCAGAAGTGCGCGGTGTCGGTGTGGAATGATGGAGTAAAAAACACTTCAAATGATCGGGAAACTTTCAAGGGAATGAACGATACGTCTCCATGACTTTATATTTTCTGTAAGCCACTCATTCGAAAGATCTTGACGAGATGTACAACATAGTTTTAACTGGGCTCCCTCGAATCGGCCATTTTTGAGTTATGCCTCATAGAGTGTACCACCGCCCAGCGGCACTCTCATGACTTCTAACCGGGACAGATCAAAAGAGCATCAAAAATTAGCTGGGGTTAATCTTAGAACAATTTATCGCAAAAATGCACTAGAACGGAGATATTAACGGTTAAAGTTGGGGATCCAGGATACCAACCCGGTGTAGGGAGCTCCAAAATGAATTCTGCACAATGGGACTTTGGGTAATGTTAGGACATGCCTAGAGGTGCCTAAAACTGATGTTAACTCATTTTAGGAATTTCGCTCAAATCCCAAAAAAATCCATTCTAGCTCGATTCTCTCGTGACAGGCGTGATATCTCCATACTCAATTCCATTGTGGACCACCTTCACGAGTGGTCTGAGACTGCCTCTCCCACCTATAATTATCATCTCATTTATTCTATTGATTTAACTGGTGCAACAATGGTCGGAAAAGTACTTTTCCTACCCATTCACAACAGGGTTGTCCATCTGATTTGGCTGATACAGCTTGGAATATCTCCTTGATATGCGGCCATGCAGCGGGATTTCCTCTTGGCATAATAGAAGGACCGTATCTGAGAATGGAAAGCATCAATCAAGTCTTCGTTCTCATGGGAGAATAGAAGGGGATCAATCTTACCTCGCTCCTTCCTCTCCTCCCTCCTCCCTACATTCCCGTTCGCACAAAATGAATTCCCTTCGCTGCGAGTTCCTTCGTTCGTCTCTGCAATCAACCACTCTTCCCTCTCCTTCTCTTTCTCTCTCCTTCACTTACATTCGAATCAGTCTATTATGAATTTCCCGAGTCGATGATGATATCTCCCGCTTCGAGGAATGGAACGATGGAATCAATTATTGCTTGAACGGGAGCTCCCGCTTTAACGAGGATTGCGATTCGACGAGGACGTTTCAGAAGTCTGAATCGGGGAATAAATTAGGATGGGAATATTTATAATCATAACTTAAAGATAATTGATGTATTTAGAGGAATGACATGTCCAAAAATAAATAAATTCTCACTTACACATTTCCTCGATAGAATAAGCCCCAACAATCTTCGTTCGCTTCGCTTCATTCGCAAGGAATTCATCCACTTTCGATGTCGTTCGATTGTATGCACACACCTGATTACAAGGAATATATATCTCAAGCTTAGAATACTTATAGAGCAAATCAGGTAAAAAATTGGTGAGAAATTTGAAAAAAAATAGATAAAGAGAAATAAACTTACAACGAATCCATGATCGTTCATATTGAGGATTAGATTCTGTCCCATGACAGCCAATCCAATGACTGCGATCGCATGAGATGACATCACGGAGAT
The DNA here is from genome assembly GCA_000180635.4 of Pristionchus pacificus. NCBI lineage: Eukaryota > Metazoa > Nematoda > Chromadorea > Rhabditida > Neodiplogasteridae > Pristionchus > Pristionchus pacificus. The sequence goes on along the minus strand of CM026578.1, from coordinate 29,852,669 downwards.
CGACATCTAAAGAGTCAGCCATCGATACTCTGACTCATACAATAGGTCATCTTGTGAAATAGGTGAACAAAGAACAAACCTTTCCCTTCTTCTTTCTATCGTCGTCGGAGAAGTCTGAATGACTTGACATGGTGCCCAGTCGTGCAGAGGTTCTTATTAAAGGAGATTATTGAAATCGATAATCCCATTTGGGAGTGGTTCAAACCAGTGTTAACAATATAAAATGTTATTTATACGGTGAAAAACCCCATCCCCCTTCGCAATAGCCGCCCTCAATAACGCCTCCATCCGACGTATTGAGATTGAGTAGGAAGGTGGCACGGGATCTCTTCGCAGCAAGATCCTCTTTGTTCGGGATGGCTGATGGAGAACGAGATGGAGAGGTTGATCTGATAAAGGAATATTACTATAATCATCTCAATCAACTCTTACCTGCTAGAAGGAGAGTACGATCTGCTTGAATTGTTAGAAGAACTATCGGATGATGAATCCTCCTTTACAAATACAGCATCCACGGAAAGTAAAGCCTTCTTTGCTAAAATACCACAAATCATCAACTGTCGAAAATGGAACTAAGAGAGTGACTGGCCTTCCTTCTCTCTTCTCTTAATCTGAAGTTGTTCCATTGCATTCTTCTGTTTCTTCTTTCTATTTGCTTCAGATGGCATCACTCTCAATTCTTCCTCCGATGCATCCGAATCCATCTTCTGACTCTATGACTCTGAAACCAATCTTTTTTTAAAAAAAACTTTATTAACCATGTTTCCACGAAATCCATAATTATTATGAAGAAATAAGAACTAACTTTTGACCGGACTCTTTCCGTCTCTTTGACTAGATAGAGATCGATCACTATCATCGGAAACGACTCTTTTCCATTCCTTCTTCTTTCCTCTTCCTCTCCTTTCTCCATCAGGCGAATCCGACTTCTTTTCTCCTTGTGGCTACTATAAAATCATACATCATTAAAACCATAAATCCGTTTAGCTGATTGGAAATTGTCATCACTGATTTCCAAACCATGGCGTGATTTACTAATTTAAAATTACCTGTATCATCTCCTTATCTTCTTCCTTAAGTTCCAATCCATCCACTCGAGGAGAGAGAGGGGGGAGGGATTAAATAGAGCATCATAACGATATTCCCCCAAAGGGAATGGATAAAACCAGAACAAGAAATTTTTTTAAAAAAAAGTCATTTATGCAGTAATCAACCCCTTCCCTCCTCCCTTCCGACGTTGTTCTTCTTATCTTATCTTCCTGCGCGATTGTTCGGCGATCTCTCTGCAACCAAGATTCCGTTACCCTGTCCCGATCCTCTGTATTCTCTATGTCTTTTAACCTTCGAAGTTCAATGCAAAGAGTGCCATACCAACTGTTCAAATGCGATTACTTATTCACTTTCCATATCATCACTCTCATCTTTTCTTACCTGTTCCTAACACACTTCGAATCGTCCTCCATCCCCTTCACAGTCTCTTTTACAAATAAACTCACATGGCCATTCAATTCTTGATCTTCTCCCAATGCTCTCATAATGATAGGCACAGAAGGGAAGAGACGTAGAGACTCCTCAATGAATTTACATGTTACAAACGTTATAGATAGATAGTACTTTGACGCAACACTCCAAATATTTGAGCTTTCCCAGATTGTCCACTGAAATCTCGTCTCCAACAAAAACTGCATCCACCTCTTCATGAAAGAGTCTCTGAAACCTTTCAATATTAGTTAGGGTAACATTCATGGAATTACTAGTACTCATGTAGCAGGACAAATTCAAGTTACAGAATCACGTTCCAATTGGAAACTGCTGACAAGCGTTAAATTCTATGAACAATTTTATGCACTACGATGTTGTTCCCGGGTTAGGAGATATTTCGGAAATATCCAGAATTGTATATAACTTGGAGATTCGATAGAATACTCGAAACAACACCATAAAATAAATTTTAAAGTGGGAATCAAGTAAATTTCATACTTGAGTCGATCTATTTGCATATGCGTCAGTGGTGAGCGCTGATTCATTGTTTCCATTGGTTCAATTTCTTACAGTTTTCATTTACACACCTGTATTGTCATAGTTTCCAATGAGATGGAGAGCCCACGTGAGGGCAGTTGCTGTCGTATCATGTCCTTCGTAAACCCTCAAAGTGGATGCATCACAACAATAGATTAGCTATATTAATATTAACCTCTAGTTGTCTTTCCACTCCATTGATCCTTCATTCCACATATGAGGGAGGCGGTCGAGAAATGCCAGTCTTCCTTCCAATCTCCATTCTCTCGCACGCATTTTCTCCAACCTGTCTCCGTACAAAAAGAAGATTAATTGTAAAGTAGCCCTTCTCAGGGTGGAAACGAACCAATGACAACATAAAAATGCAAGCATTTATACATGAAACGAATAAATAAACTAAACGGATCAGTCCCATCTTCTTCATTTCACCTTCGTACCATCGAATCTTATCGTGAGCCTTATCCCTCAGTAGTGTATTGTGCTGCAAAGAAGAGATAAACGATCAGAGAACAAAGATCATCTCTCTTATGAAGGGAAAGGGAAACCGAACCTCTCTCTGTCGTTCGATCTCCGTATTCAGATTGGCCACTTGAATACGATATCCTTCGACCCATCGGAATACATTCTGAAAATTGATCGAGAAGTAAGAGGGGAGTGGAGGGAGGGAATGACTCACATTCATCTGATTCGACTGCATCACTCTCATTGCCCATTCATTCTCCGTTATAATCGTCCTTTCCCTCTCAATCATAGTCTTCTCGTTATCGTATCCCTCACGGCTGTCACTTGAACACGCCTGAGATCGATTCATTGTTAGTCAAAAAAGAGTACAATTAATTTAGGATCAATATCTAAACAAAGCCTAATTGCGTCATTATTTATCTAGGTGGAGAAATAGACAAGGTGAGTCGGTCTGATAAAGAACAAGGAGAGACGAACAAGGGAATTGACAGTTTGCCCCCCTCTCAAAGTTCCAAATACAAACTAACTCACGGGACTTTTGATGACGGGGAGATTGACTGATGACTGTGATCGTTTCCATGGCGAATCATCTAGGTCATTCTTCGATGGAAACTCCTTCTTGTATTCGCCGATGGAACCATTCTGAGAGAGGATGAAAGTTTAGGGGAGGGGGCAGAGAAAAATAGACATACCTGGTAGTGCATCTTGTAAGGGTACATCAATGGCTGCCGTTTATCCACTTCATAAGTGGATGAATGCAGTTGATGAAGAGGTTCCATGAGAGGAGGAAGACGATCAGACGACATTAGGATTTCGTCCTAGTACCTGAAGTGCGTCTTATGCCACTACAATTAGGACGAATTCAATTTCGCGAATTCGAAAACAAACAAGGAGCTTAAACAAGCCCAACAAACAGTTTCGCAGCAGAATAACCAGTGCAAAGTGTGAACCTGTGACCAAAGATCACTATGTAACATGAAAAACAATAAGATAATTAATCATAACAATAGAAATCAATAATTAACAATAGCGGGAATGACAATCGAAATTAGCGCAGAGAGCCGCACACTGCTCGCGCGTCCCCATTCCCGCGGTATACGGTAGGTGTATCGCAAACTGACTAGAAAGATTTGAGATGGCTCAAAATTTGGGAAACCCGTTTTTTTGGGGTGAAAAAGAGAGAGGGAAGCTATGTCAGAGACGCAGAGAAAGAGAGACATCCCAAAATTTGGAGTAGCCCTATGAGCTACTCCAAATTTTGAGGGGTCTTCCCATCTCGCTCCCCCTACGGTTTTGCCCAAAATTTGGGGAATCGCTCAAAAAAGAGGTTTGAGAGGCTCAAATTTGGGGTAGATCAAGCGCTTCCCTCCCAATTTTTGGGAGGAAATTTGGGGGAAGAGGCTCAAATTTTTGACCAGTTGGTACGGGTACAGGAGAAGGGAATAGGGACTTTGGCAAAGAGCCAGCAGCTAGATACTGTACTTGCAAGTCCCGGGATTTCGTTGTGAGAGTCTCTGAATTTCTTTCCTGTTACTCCTCCTTTAAACGTGAGAGCGACGCGATTCATTCTGGTAACGCAAACTTGTTTTTTAAATACTGTAAATCACGCTTTAAACCTTGCTCTTCCTCTCTTCCTGGGATTGTTGATGGTAGCGGCGCTATCCTACTCACTAACAAAGACAAGGCTACTGCCTTTTCCAAGTTCTTTTCGAAAGTCCAAACACCCCCTATGATTTCTGTCCTTCCTCTTCCACCTCCTTCTGGCACCTCTTTTGACATTCCTTACATCTCCATTGAACAAATTCTTGTTGCCATCTCTCAGCTAGTGCCTAAAGTTAACGGATCGCCCGATAAAATACCCAATCTCGTGTACACTAAGTGTAAGTTCACCATTGCAGTACCCCTGTCCCTTATCTTTAACATCTCCCTTACCTCTGGTGTTGCCCCTTCTCAGTGGAAAATCGCGCACGTTAAACCCATTCCTAAAAAAGCCGGGAATGCTGAGATCTCTAATCACCGTCCCATCTCACTCACTGTTACCGCATCAAAACTCTTTGAGAAAATCGTTATAAACGATCTGATCAGGAGAGAATGTACCAATAATGTACCTTTCGGGAACAATTTTTTTCATATTTATTTTAAAAATCCCATTTTATGGCTGTTGCATACCCAAAATAAATGCAAATTTCGTACCAGGTCATTTTGTCCCAAAGCCGGCTTTTAGGGATTTTCCGGTCCTGGGTCCGGCTCTGCCATATCTCAGCTCCCAGATGAGCTAGAGAGATGGCACCGAGCCCAAAAAAAACGGAAAATTTTTCTGAGCAACTTTTATGCTATGACCAAATCGATGGGACTAAAAATAAAAATGATAAAAAATAAAATAGTTAAAAAATAGCATTTTTTTACCGAAAACATTTTTTCCGGTTCTTTTAACCCTCAAACGCAGGGAATTTTATTGTTGTTTTTGAAAGAAGGAGTCATTAGGTGAATAAAAAAATATATAATTTGAAAATCGAAGGGTACCCATTTTGTGATATTTCACTCCAATCTCTCTTCAATTTCAATTTTTCAATTTCCTCTTCACTTGATAAATTGAAGAGGATTCTCTTCAATTCCAAATCTGCGTTTTTCACTAATATTAACATGTAATAAACTTTTTGAATGTAGTACGTGATAAATACAACATAAATCAGACATTGAATCGCAAAAAAAGATTCCTTTCGTACGCTTTTAACATAACGATTTTCCGCTTTTCGAACTTCGGAGTGAAATATCACAAAATGGGTACCCTTCGATTTTCAAATTATATTTTTTTTATTCATCTAATGACTCCTTCTTTCAAAAAACAGCAATAAAATTCCCTGCGTTTGAGGATTAAGAGAACCGGAAAAAATGTTTTCGGTAAAAAAATGCTATTTTTTAACTATTATATTTTTTATCATTTATATTTAGGGGCCACAAGCTCCGCCCACTTTGTGTGGACATGCCTTCGCCCAAAAAACGAGAAAACAAAGTCACAAGCTTCATTCTAAACCAAATCTCTTGTTCTCAGTTGCTATAGACAGCTACTATATTCCTCTAACAATCGAGTTTGGTCGGTTTCCAGTGCACAAACTTCGCTGGGACCACGGCTTATTTTTAAGCTTGATTTTTCCGAGCACAGCTAAGAAGAAAAATCAATATTTTATAGTTTCATTAGCTTGTGACTTTGTTTTAAAGATTTCAGTACGCGCGTATTTCCTCGCTTCCTACTCACGCTAAACACAGTGTGAGCGCCAGAGGGGCGAGAGACACACAACACTCCCTTTCCCTCCGCCTCGCTCTCCCCGCTGTTCTTACCCGTCGGGACTAGCGCGCTCTCTCACCCTAACCTTCCTTCGATTTCGACTTTGAGCGTCGCAAAGCGCAAGCTCGACTAGGTGAAACTATGGCCGGCTGAGATGCGGGGAATGGGCAGAATAGGCTCCGCCCCCTCCCCCCCTCTTCTCGCCTTTCCCCCCTCTCCAATGGTGCCTTTCGCGCGTGCTAATCGGGCTGTAGCGCAGCTCTGAGACAAGATTTCAACAAACGGTAAAAAGGGTTATTGGGTCCATGAGGGACAGTTTGGACACAAATTTGACCGGATTGCGACAATTCGGCAATTTACGTTGTGGCCCCTATTTATATTTTTAGTCCCATCTTTTTGGTCATAACCGGTTTTTTTGGGCCCGACGCCATCTCTCTAGCTCATCTGGGAGCTAAGATACGGCAGAGCCGGACCAAGGGCCGGAAAATCCCTAAAAGCCGGCTTTGGGACAAAATGGCCTGGTACAAAATTTTCTTTTATTTTGGGTATGCTACAGCCAAAAAATGGGATTTTTAAAATAAATATGAAAAAAAATTGTTCCCGGGTACGTATATTTTCTCCTGATACCTGTGTTATATATAAGAGACGAATCGCGAGAGAATCGCCTATTTTCGAGGCCCCGCGGCAGTATGCAAAAGTATCTCTAAAAAATCTAAAAAAATAATGGCTAGTACTTTCGATGATGCTCTTTCAAACTGCTCGTTTGGAATTTTGATATCGATTTTTATTTTCGAGTTACGGAAGATCAAAGATCAAGCACTCAGTGATTTTCAGTGAAATTGGCTTCACAAAATTAATCATAACTCGGTTCAAAATAAAGATAAAGCCTCGTTCTAAGATGTAATGGAGAGAGGGAAGCTCGTGCAACATTTCGCAATCGAAAACTCATTCCTGGCCAATGCGCGCATGCGGAGCTGTTGGTTTTACGATAAAAGTGCATAACTATGTGGATACCGATTTGTTTTTATGATTTTTATAAAGTACCTATATGAACCTCTAAAATCACCAAAAATCAGAAAAATCGGTGGATGTGAAAAAAAAGAGGGCGCATTGTCGTCTATCAGCTCGAGGATGAGTTTCGTAGATAAAGAAAAGTTCCTGACGTTCCTTTCGAACCTAAATGTGCTCAAATATATTGAAAATTATCATTAAAAAACATTAAAAACGTTTGCCACACTTTGGATGGTCTCAATTTGAAGAGAAAGTGTCATTTTACTCTTCAATTTTCTTCATTTTTATGGTGGCTTGATATGGAACTCTTAATGTTTTTATATGATTTAAAAATTTCCGTAGGGTCAGTTTTTAGTGTAGAATTCGAAAATCGACACTAGAAAGGCGTATCTTCAAAACCCCTCTTTCGCAGATTCACACCCCTCTTTACCAGATTTTTTTTTGAAACTCATGAATATGGCTATGAGTCTGAGCATGCTATAGTAATTATCAAAGATCTCGATAAACTGAACATTTCTGTGAAGAAAATGAAGAGTTTTCATTTCATTGAAGAGAGTTATGTCGATTTGAAGAATTTGGCTCTTCAATTTTCGGACCGCTAAAAATCCAGATTTTACATTCAAAACCTTTCATTTTTTGACTGTAGTGGCACATACCTCTCCCCGGCTCTCATTTTTAATTTCCTGGTTTGCATGTCCCTAAATTTAAATTTATTATTTATTATAATTATTTAAATAATTATTTGAAATAATTATTTTAAAAATTATTTATTGAATGATTTTTTGAATACACTGAACATAATATATTATTCAAATTCCAAACCAAACTACATCTCGTAATTGAACCGGCGCCAGTTTACGACCCGTAGCTCGGATTCTCGCGATAACTTTAACGACTTTTCATGCACATTCTGTTGTGATCGAGGTTTCTTGCACACTCCTCGTAAATGTACAAATCTGTGGTGATAAACAATGCGTGTTCTTTAATATTCTAACATTATCAGTGTGATAAATTAGCAATGATTTTTCGAATTTCGATGATTCATCTCCGATCTGATCTACCACACTTCTCACTTCAGTCCAGTGCACTTTTCAATACCGTCGCTTTTTGTCTCTCACTTTTCCATGCTCTCTCATCCGAGCTCGTGTAATTTCCGGCTCTCAAATGCTCTCAATCTCTCTCCCTCTCTAACCTGCGAGAGAGTAGGCGAAATTGAGAGAGTCAGACATTAGATCAAACGCATGTCTGACCACGCTCAGCCTCCTCTTATCAGCACGCTAGCGCCATTCCAACCCCACTTTCCAAGTCTGTATCCTACGAAATCGTCTTCATTTCTCATCTATTTTCTCTAGTAAAACTAATTCTATCACGAACTGACTACAATCTAGATAACGCAGTCATAATTTTTGATTTTGATCAATTTGGATCCATTCTTATCAGTACTTGGCGCGCGATTCGGAAATCACGCCACCCTTTCAACTCCCTTTCTTCCTCACGACTCGCCCCTCGCGAGTCTAAGCCGCCCTATAATCGTACAGTTCGCTGGCGAGTGAATCCGAGGAATATGCTCCCACTTTCCCATGCTCTCTCGCTTCTCTGACCGACGAGATAGCTTTGCGAAATGAGAGAGGCATACCATTGTTCGTGGATCCATATGACTGTGTCTGTATCGTTTCCGCCATAGACTAGACGGAGTGAGTGAGCATGGTCAATGAGAGACGTCTTTCCATATGATACGTCCGGATGACCTTTCATGTGACATACCGAGTGATTCCTTCCAAATGTATCATCTGATCCTCTCTGTTCGCGAGATACTGGAACCACCAGGATTACGGTAGCTCTCTTTCTGGAGGTTGACTGTGGAGAAAATTGATCGTTCCATCGCCCTTTCGACCCTAACCGCGGCACACCGAATATCCTTTTTTTCTTGACAATTGCTCGTTTTTCCCCTCTGAAATCCGAGTAGACTACTTGTGCTGAACGAACTTCTTACTCTCTTGAGCACACTTTAGACACCGATCTGCAAAGTTTCACTTGTTTCACTTTGAAATTGAGCTGTCAGGGTGAAGAATTCAGCTCTTCGTTCCGTGTACTTTCTCGTTGCTCCGACTGGAGAGGAATGAGGAGATGAATTCTTCATCCTGACAGCTCACGTTGATATTTCGGTAGCACAACTTGGCACAACGCCTGCACTTCCTCATCATCTCACTGAAATTCTTCGCATTCTGACATCTCAGAGTGAATTTAAAGGAGCTGTTTTGAGCATTCTTCAAGATCTCTTCCTAAAGTACAGACCTGTAAGACGTGTAGTGCAAAACCCCAATTGATGGTTCATCTTGATCTCACCCTTCACTCAACTGTGAGAGTGGGTGGCAATGAAGAATACTGTCTATAGCGATAGATCATGCACAATACTCCTTTTGACCTCTATTTAGTCTCACCTACCGATGAAAGCGCCTCCATTTATCTTTATTAGCGGTTCGAAGTACGGGTCGCTGTCTCTTCATTTCACACACTCTTTCGTCGCTGTGATCGCTGAAAGAGCACTTGACATGGAGAGACCATTACCCGTATTTCGAACTCTATTACCGATCATGGGAGATTGGTTCCACCCCCACCTTTTCTTTAAATTTTCTCAGTTTTCTCCCGATCTGTCCAAAAGACGTTTTATTGAGACCTTTGACCTTTCGCTCGCAATATTGTTTTTACGAATTTCCCGAATTTTCTTATCGCTACACTACTATCGATCTCCGGTTGGCTATAGTCTCTCGCGTTATCTTCTAGATTCTTGCATAATTTGTCTGAATCTCTTCATTAGCCATACTCTATCACACTCTCTGTCTTGGCTGAGATAATGAGAAATGGAGAATCTGCCACTCGGTTCTAGCGTGTTGACCAATTACGTTTTGCTCGCTCGGCAACCTTCCAAAATTCCAGAGCCCATTCATTATCTCATCACAGAATGGTCTCTTCACTCGCTCTTCTTTTCACTCACTCTTACGCTAGGCCTTCAAAGAAAGAGTCCGAACCAATACCCTTTTGTCAAAATTCGTGGCATAATTATTTTATAACTTCTTATATTTTGATAATTTGTCTAAATCTCATCATTACGCTTGCTCTATCGCACTCTCTGATTTGACAATGATAATGAGAATAGCTGCAAATGTATTCCGACGGACACTCTTATCTTATCATTGCTCACTTATCTTCACGCTGATGGCTTCGCTATTGCATGTTGTTGGTCTTTCATCAATACAAACTGAATGAGCACTAGGATTCTTTTAATTTTTCTGGGAAAATTCAAAATACCTTAGGAATTGTATTTTTTCTCCTCTTTGTTATCTTCGATGTTTTTTTCAAACGTAGGGGACTTTATTATAGTGTTCAAGGATGGGAAGATCATGAAAACACTTTTCAGGATGCTCCCATTTCGGATACTACTCTCAACATTGATAGTTGCGTCTTCTCTAGCTGATCCCCGGCCACTCTATGAGAAGGTATCTCGTTTAGAATGCACCAGTCGCGCTCAATCATCTTCCAATTTCACATATCGTGCGTTTCAAATGCTCAGCAAACTCAATGTGCTGGTTAGCGTATTGATTGTCTGGGAGAGGGAGGAAGGGAAGAGGTAGGGAGGAGGAGGAGAGCAGGTAGATCACTAGCCTCCTCCCGGCCTCTTCCTCCCTCCTCCCTCCACTCAGTTCGGTCGGATACGCGTGGAATGGGAAATAATCTGACGATACAGACAAAGACGGAGAAACGAAGCAGATCCTCTTGATGGTACTTCAAATATTTGAACGGAAAACGAAAGAACAAATTCCTTGACTCACTTTTTTCAGTCAAAGTCGCTCGTTCTCATCTCTTTCGACGGCTTCAGATTCGACACGTTGAATTCGACAATTGTGAGTTCGAAAACGGATTTTCGATCGCTGAGATGCGCTTCAAAAGTTTTACAAATACCAACGATTCGCCAATCGGTAGTGGATGCGCAATTGGCAAGTGATAAAAAACCTTTAAAAAATCATGTCAATTCCATTCGAAAAAAATTACCCATGCATAAAAATCGCGAACGCACAATCAATTGCGTTTCACACTTCGCATAACAGTTTCAAAACACAAACGAAAATAATGACATTCACATATCCAATGAAAAATTGTTTACAATTTTGATGTCATTGACAACGATGCTAGAAAATTCTAAACGACTCTACAGTTGTACCAAATTAGTAGAGTTGTTTGCTCGAGTGACACTCGGCGAGCGCTCGCACTCGCCGAGTTCATTTTCGATTCACTCGGACCGGTTGGATCACTCGCGAGTGGATTTTGTTTTTGTAGAATTCGGATCGAGAAATGAGTGAATTTTATTTCTCCATTGAACCCTTCATTGAAGTGAGCGACCGGTCACATTGCATTGGCGAGGGGAGAAGGAATAAGGCAAATTCAATTCACTCGGCGAGTGGATTTGACTCGCGAGTGCGAACAAAGGAATCCACTCGCGAGTGATTTTTTTTTTATTTCTCATTTTCCACTCGCGAGTGCCGAGTCACTCGGAATAACAACTCTACAAATTAGGAACCTTTCCAGGCCCCCAACATCACCGCATGGGCCGAGCTAGGAGTCATCTTCACGAAGGGATCGCAGTCGCAGGTATCAATGAAGAGTCCGAATTGGGCCGCATCGTCGTATAAACACAATAAGACCATTTATCTAATGTTTGCCTCTCTGCCTACTGAGTCTAAAGAACACTGTCACAATGAAGAATCTGTATGCTTTCTTCAACCCGATTCGAACACTAATTGGGCCGATTCAAGCAGTAGCCTCCACCCCGTGCATTCACACTGAGTTTCACAGACTCCGAGTAGGCCCCGTATCCTGAAGACCTAAAAATTCCAGGCCGTAACCTTCACCGCCCCTAACCACGACTCCATCGTCACTGGTTTAGAGTCTCCAATGACGTTATAGGCCTATGCACTATCGATTACCAGACCCATTTCCAGTTTCAAACTCTTGCCAGCCTTCTGATTCTGGCCTTCCAGGCAGTAACCTTCACCGCTCCCAACCACTACTCCATCGTCACCGGCCTGTATGAGGACGCCCATGGCATCGTCGGAAACGTATTCTTCGACAAGGAGAAGAAGAAGTTGTGAGTCTCTTCTATGCTCTTTTAGTCTTCCTGGAACATGAAACATGAAAAAAAAACAGATGAAAAATTTTCTAAAAATGCCTTGTTCAACAAGGGGATCGTGCGAGTTATGCCGACCCTCTCATTTCTAGCTGCTTATTTGGTTGTGTTTCACACATCTTAGAAAGGACTTGGAAGTGAGCTAACGGCGATTATCTGTAGATTTTTCAACACAAACAAAATTCTCAAATTCCAATTCCCGATCGGCCTACTGTGGTATTTGCAGCTGGGACATCTACAACCTCTCTCATCTGCCCAACACCGTGGAGGAGGCGCAGAAACCTTATTGGTATGCCAATATCTTTTGCTTTCACCTTAGTTGCCCTGCCGCTTCACTACTTCTTCAGTCGGTCATGGTGATAGATAACAACTATCGAACCCGTCATCCATGCATCAAATTTTATTGAAAAGGAAATGTTGTCAGGGTCCCTGAATGGTTTTTCAGGCTTCTAGGGAAGGTTCAGTGCAGCGTTGACGTGCCTATCTAGATGCTCAAAGTGACTCCCGAAATCATTGCCAGGTACACCTCCGAGACGATCTGGCAGAGCAATCGCAAGGCGGGCGGCCAATCAGCTATTGTGCACTGGCCGATCGGAGATGTTGCGTGTGGCAATGATAATGCAACGACTTTCCAGTGAGTTATCGAGAACTAGATATATGTGGATTCCGTAGATTAGTCGTAAACATAAAATGGATGGTTGATTTTGCGATCGGAGATGCCGCCAGCGAAAATGATAATGCGACGACTTTCCAGTGAGAAATCGAGAACTGAGTAGTAGTTGCTAGATCAGGAATGGTGATAGTGTTGATAGTGATCGTGATAGTGTCACTGGAGATCTGGCCAGTAGCAATGATAATGCGTCAACAATCCACTACGTTTCCTCTGATAATACGCTTGAACTGTCACTAGGTGGGGGGGGGGGGGGGGGGGGGGTTGAGGTAGCAATTGGCTACCCTACAAAATCGGCGGTAGGCCGATCGGAGGTGTGGACGGTGGAAACGATATTACAACCACGTTCCAGTGAGTTATCGAGAACTGAACGGTAACGGAAGGACAGAAAAAAATGTATAGCCGATGACAGAATGTGAGCGACGAATCTATGGTATCGGTAGGATAGAAAAACAAGTTGCTTGGCTAAAGGCCAATTGCTGATGCGACCAGAGCAAAGAGTAATCTCGAAAAGTATCGCATTAATAGTTCATTATTATTTTTCCCACAAGGCATAAATCGTTAACGCACATTACTCTGCTGTTCTATAGCAATTGTGAAACTTATTCGACGACAAACAGCTGGATTAGTTTCTAGTTGGACATAGTTTGATAGCTTTATCTAGCGCTCAGAATAAGTGCTCGATATGCATGACCGTCTTTTCCCGATCCCCGGTCCTCCCAATTCCCGGCTCCCTTTGCAGTGCGTGGTCCGACCACGGGGACGTCTCGCACTGGCAGGACGAGGTGGAGCTCGTCATCGACGCCATTCAGGGCGGCAAGAACCTGGTCGCGTGGTGAGTGAAGGGCCGGGAAGTGAAAGCCGGCGAATAGTCAGTGCCGGAAAGCAACGGTCGAAGCCGGATTTTACACAGAACCGGCAAATAGAAAGAACAGGCATCTACAGGTACGTCTCCGAGCCGGACCATACGCTGCATACGCACGGCTTCTACCATGATGGACACTACAGGAGGGTGAGTGAGCCGGGAAATAGTCAGAGCCGGGATGCAGATGTTTAGGCGAATGATTTCGGAATGAAAGCATGTCAAAAGCTCCATCATGATAGTTAAATATTGAAAGGTTTTATCGGAAAAATGGACTCGAAATCGTCAACGAATATTGCACATCAACTCTATACAAATGATGAAACTCAACTTACTCGACATAATTATCTTCTGACTTGATTAGCCTATCAGAATGTTCAGTTCATTGTTTCTGGATTCACGGATTCACTAATTGACCGATTCAGATAATGGCGGATCTGGACGTTACCTTCGGATATTTTATCAATCGGCTGAAGCAGCTTGGTGAGATTAAAAAAATTAATAATGCGCTGATTCTTTGAATTAACTGGAACAATCTAGCTACCATTCCGGCAGCAGTAACGATTATAGCCAATAAATCAATAATTCTTTCAAATTTCCAGACCTCTTCAACTCGACCGACATCATCTTCACGGCGGACCATGGGCATGCTGAGGTGACCGATTTCCGGCTCTCTGAAATACCTTATTCCCGGCTCTCTTCCTGGCTGTATTGCCACCATTCATCTCGTATCGTAGCCTATCGTAGCCAAAAACGCTATCGTAACATACCGAATTCCTACCGTACCTCAGGTCAAATCGCTCGAACTCGTTCTCTGCATGGACGAGCACATCAAGGGAACGATTGGAGTGGATTACCAGGTATGTGCACTTCTCATTTCAAAAATAGAAATATATATTTCCTATAGAAAAGTACCGTATCCACCACCCAATGCCACCGTACCTCAAAAAACTACTGTATCTAGATACAGTACACTACCGTACTCCAGGTCTCAGACCACACGATCCTCGCGTACACGAAGGAGCATGCCCTAGAGATCTTCGAGTCGCTCACTGCCGTTGTCGAGGAGCGGAAGTTACCCGTGAAAGTGATGTGGACCAAGGTACCGTAATCCTTAACGAAGCGGAACCCTGAAAACGTAATCCGGGGGTTGGGAATAGTAAAAGGATGAGCACATGGTCGAAACAAGGGAGTTGTGGAGACAAAGGTTGATTGACAGGAAAGTGTATTTATTGAAGAGTACTGTCTCCAATAATGTTCGAAATACGCAGGTAATTGTCTCTTCATTTTGCGTGCTCTCTGAAAGGTCTGAGAGGCTAGAGTATGCGAAATGAAGAGACGGCGACCCGTATTTCGAACTCTACTTCCTTCAGGACGTGCCCGAGTCGTGGCACTTCTCCTCGGACACCCGCCTCGGGCAAGTGATGGTCGTGCCGGAGATCGGAGCTGACGCGAGGTTTATCTGTCCCTGGTACGGTAACATTTGTTTGGGTTGCTGTATGCTTATCGAATGGAAGGCATGGCTCGTGTTTAACAATTTGCTCAAAGGGCCCACGGTGCGGAAGTCAACGGATCCATTTCGTTGATGCAAAGTTAAAAATAGAGAAAATAGAATCCGATAACAATAATGGAAAACTCCGATGCAACTTTTGAAAATATTCTGAAACATATCATTTTCGAAATAAAAATGCGAGCGTGAAATAAATTCGTCTAAACTGGCCCGGGTTTCTCGATACGTTTCACTCTGAACACTAAAGCTTGTAAAAGTCGCATTTATCGCTGAAACACGAACTTTTTTTGGAGAATAACTCTCAAATCCTATTGATTCTTTTCTAGTTTCAAATTTGCTCAAACTCGAATTCCATTGAAAAAAAGAAAAAAATTCAAATACCGTACCCCCACTAACCCGCAGGGATTTCCAGGAAGGACCCGGCCGCCTTCCACTCCTCCACGCACGGACACGCACCGGACAACATGGAAATGCGAGCGGTGCTGGCCATGAGAGGCCCGAGCTTTGCTGAGAGGAGAACGGTACAGTACGATTACGGTAGAATTACGGTGGGGTTACGGTAGAGTTATGGTGTGGTTAGAGAAGGGAAGAGGTGTAAATTTTGGAATAACGAGGAGAAGCATAGAGAAGAGAACGGTAGGCTACTGTGACAGAACAGCTGGGCAAACGGTTCTGGGCAAAAATACGATTCAGTATTTCCCTGCAAAAAAGACTTGAGCTCGGTTGAATCACTGCCGGATCGCGGTCGAACAATCTTGACTGCTAGAATATTGGGAACGGGCGTTTGACCATCGTAAGGAAACAGTTATGTTTCACACTCCGGTGAAGAGTGTATGTGATCAGCCGCAGTAATTCTGCTCACTTCTTCCTGTCAATCAAACATCCCAATTTTCTTGACTAGGGCTGTCAGGGTGAAAAATCTGCCTCTTCAATCTTACACCTCGTATCGGTCAGAGTGACGAGAGAGCATTCGGAATGAAGAGACCAATTCTTCATCTGACTGTCGTAGTCCTGATCGATCACTCATTATTTCCAGATTGACTCCGTACCGCAGAACATCGACCTCTTTCCGCTAATGGGCAAGGTAATTTGGAATTTTCCTTTTCGAAGAAACTTCATTAATTATATAATTAAGATTCTCGGCATTCCCCTGCCTCCTCACAACGGCACCATTGACAGTATGGAATTCGCCCTACGGCCGGAGATTGCCAGTGACAGCAGTGAAGTCGTGAATCTACCCATGGGTGAGTATGGTAGGCACGGATTACGGTAGCCAGACGGTTCGTAATACGAATTGTTCTGATATTGTGAAGCGGTGAATCTGCCGATGGATGAATGAGTGGGTTGCAGGCTTGGTTGCGGGCGTAGCTTTGATGGAGACGTGAAATAGGTCGCAAAAATAGTGTGAACGCTTTAGTAGAGACACTTATTGACAGCAGTATAGTCGTGAATCTACCCATGAGTGAGCAATACTAGGCATGGATTACGGTAGCCAGACAGTTATACAGCTCGAAAAGTGCTTATGCAGTCCGTGTTGATTCCCTAGTGCAAACAATCCGTACCGGGACGGTCCATGGCGGTCCATGGCCAATTTGTGGCTCAAGTAGGGCGAAATTTAGGACAAGTTCGGCTGCATTTTAAAGATCGTGTAATATGCTATCGATATATGATAGCAGAATTTAAAGAAATTATTTCGTTAACTTGTAAATTGAAAGAGAAGTGTCGTCAGTATTTGAGGTTTTGCGAAAAGGTTGAAAAACAGATTGACGATTTTGCTTACCGTATTCTAAGCGCTTATTTTTTCTCAAAAATACTGACACTTCTCTTTCAATTTACAAGTTAACGAATTAATCTCTTAAAATTCTGCTATCAGATATCGATAGCATATTACACGAGCTTTAAAATGCAGCCGAGCTTGGCCTTAATTTCGCCCTACTTGAGCCACAAATTGGCCATGGACCGCCATGGACCGTCCCGGTACGGCCGGGACGGATTGTTTGCACTAGGGAATCAACACGGACTGTAGATTAGACGGCTTGGAGGGTGATTCGACAAATAGTTTTAGCAATATCAGCCAAACCAGGCAACGAAGGCCCTTATCATTCCAGAGTTGTGCAGACAATGAAATGCATGACTCTTCTCGTTTTACGGTTCCGATAGGGACATAAAACGATGGTGATGATGATGTGGGCTCAATCATACATTTTTCGACACTTCTGTTGTTTTTTTTTACCAGACTATTCTCGCAGAGTATTTCCTTCCTACCATTCTCGTACCCTACCTCTCCACATTCTGAGCGGTCGTAGACTGGGCCAACAAAAACAAAGAAGTTCCCATTTTTCAGACTCCACCATGTCCATGTTCATCAACATCGTACTGATTGCGATGCCGATTGCGGGTGAGCTCATTTATTTCTGAAAACTGGTAAAAGTCGTCTCTTCATTTCGCACATACTATCTCACCAGATCTCGGCGTGAAATTGTGCAAAACCATGATGAAGAATCCAGAAATATTATTATCAACAAGATCATAGTTGCCTAATGATGACGCAATTTCAGTCCTCTCAATCATCGTCTGGTACATTATAATGCGGGTCAAGAACGGTCCGAATAAGGTTCGTTTGGCTACTATCAGGGTGTCCCACATATTTTTGGAATTTGCTTGCCAATAATTACTGCATGATCGACAATCATTCTGATGCAATACAATATTACGTCATCATGTTGTGCAATTGTTTACACTTAGCCGCTTCTCGATTGCATCAGTCTTTGACTAGTTTCATCAGTTATAGTCATGAACACTGCTCGAGACTACCGCTCCGTTTTGCTTCATTATTTTCTCCTGGGTCGAACGGCGACGGAATCCCACCGTAAGCTGGTCCAGACTCATGGCGAAAATGCCCCCTCCCTTCACACCTGCTTCAATTGGTTCACCCGATTCAAGCGAGGGGATTACAATCTGGAACACCAACCCCATCCTGGACGCCCTTCTTCTCGTGTTCGGGGTCGTGTTCTCAGGGAACTGAAGGCCAATCCCAAATCTAGTGTGCGCGATATTGATAAGACCATCCATATTCCTAAGACCACAGTTGCTCGAATCCTGCATGATGCTGGGAAGACACCTAAGCTCCCCCAAGTGATTCCGCATGACCTCACGACAGCTCAGCTGAAAAAGCGGGTTGACGTTTGTCAGGGATTACTCCACCGTAGATCCAATTTCAATTGGGTCAGCCACATCGTCGCCATGGATGAGAAGTGGATCACCTACGATAATCCTGAGAGGAAACTTCAGTGGGTGGACGTCGATGAGAAACCCCAGCAGGCTCCAAAGGCGGAACTTCACGGAAAGAAGGAACTCCTCTGTTTCTTCTTCTCCGTCCTCGGTCCCATCTACTGGGAGATCCTCCCTCCCGGCATCACCATCAAGGCTGACCTCTTCACTACCCAACTGGAAGAGGTGGCGGTCAGGGTCCCTCCCAAACTCCTGAGCGAGGGCAAAATCCTCATGCTCATGGACAACGCGCGCCCTCATCATGCGAAAATCACCCAGAAGAAAATGGACGAGCTGGAGATGGAATGGCTCCCTCACCCACCTTACTCCCCTGATCTGTCCCCTTGCGACTACCACTGTTTCCGCTCCCTCTCTAACTTCTGTCGAGGAAAGAAGTTCAAGAACCGAGACGCACTTGTGAAGGAGTTCGAGGCATGGATCAACTCTAAGCCCCAGGCCTTTTGGAAGAGAGGGATCGAGACCCTGCCCGATCGATGGAGGCAGGTCGTGACTACTAAGGGAGCATACATTGATTACTGATCATTTGTTGTTGTTGAAGGAATAAACAAAAAAATAAAAATAAATAAAAATGTCACAAATATGTGGGACACCCCAATAGATCTCGAGAAATGACCCCCCGGTCTCTTCATTTCACGCACTCTCTTGCAAATCGAGCGGGAGAGAAAGTGTACGAAGCGAAGAGACGGCGGCTCATTTCTCGAGCTCTGTTTCTACGGATTTGTGCTGTCGAAATGAAGAATCTGTACCCTCATTCCTATTACTCCCTTACAGTGAGTGGATATCAGAGCAATAGTTCTTCATCACGAAAGCCCTACTGGAAATGACGTCATTGTTTGAACTTTGATCTGGAGCCAAATACTTTATGACTTCACCAATCACATTCCAGCAAATCGCCGACTTGACAGCCGAAGCCACGGAGCCCATGTTGTAGCCACTTCAGAGTTTTCCCATTGTCAGAGTGCAGAGTGATGACAAAATCTCCTTCTATGAACTCAGATCATTTTCTTGTACACTAGGCAGTAACTTATCGTTTTCCGACCAATGACTCTTCGTTTCCTATGCTCGTACTCGTTTTATTCTTTTTTTTTGCTTTTTCATCGAACAATCATCAAGATTAATCACGTAATATCAGTGCCTCACAGACAAAAATAAAACGTTTTTCACGTAGACTACTTATTGTTCCTATTTTTTTCATTTAACATCAATTATAGGAATGCTAATGATATGTGCGAGTTTTATGAGGCACGTGAGGGTGAGAAAAAATAAATCTGTAAACGGTATTCGATAAATCGAAAATTCAAGCGAAGTCAAATTAAAGTCAGTAGTTGATCAAAACGAAAAAAAGTTGAAAGTATACTGTAGGGCTGTACTCCATCCTGGCCAGATTTGCGAGCCATTCTCAATCGCTTGCTCTTTTCTTTGTTGCTTACGCAGCGCTTCTCCCTAGTTTTTTCTTTCTGATTCATTCCGCGTCTACTCAATTCTTCTCTCTCTTTTGCCTCCAATCAATCGCGTCAACGTGTAAGTCAGTATAATTGCGTGATTTTAAAAGTACTTTTTGTCACACATTTTTTCCTTGACAACTTCTGTGCGTGCCCTTTGAATTATTTCGTTTTTATTTGTGACAATTTAGCTGCAGCATGGTTGCGGACGTGGAGGCGGCGCGTCTGGTGCGTGAGGAGGTCCAGCGCGATCTCGCGGACCTCAACCGCATCACCGCATCGGTCGCGGCAAGCGACAAGGAGCGGATTCAGATGAAGGCCATGTAAGTTTGTCAATTATGTTACTTTGTTGAGTCTATCGTTCGTTTCGAGAAATTAGCTACGTCTAGTGATCCTATCGGGTTGCTGAAACCGCGTAGAACCAGGACGATAAAAGCGTATCGGCTTGCGTGAAGGGGACAATTAGGGCGACCAGTTCATGCGTGTTTCAAAACCCTTGTTCCTTGCCGCGAGCGGAGCGGATAACCGCATGTCAACCTCGCTCGCGGCAAGAAAAAAAGACGGCATACAGATGAAAGCGATCTGTATTGGTTCAAGATTAATGATGTTATTTCGTTATATCCCAATCTCATCTCAAATCAAGAAGATAGCGTAGTCTCGAAGTTGTATCAGGTTGAGGAAACACTGTAAAACTAGGGTGATCAAAGCGTATCGGCTCGCGTGAAGGGATAATTATGGCATACAGATTATGGCGATATGTTGGATCAAGGTTATTGATGATATTTTATTGTGACCATATCAAATCGCAAATCGAAGCTGTTGATGCAGGTATTGGCTTTATCGAAAACTATGTGCAACTGAAATCGAATTCAATACATCTAACCTCCCTTATCGCTTGAAACATCGCTCAACCTGGCTGCTGAAATTTGAATGCGAAATTAAATAAATTAATAATTAATTACCATTAATTCCAGGGGCGAGACGAGCTCGCTGAAGGACAATCAGCTGACGAGAGACCAGCGATCTGGAACGATCGAGAGTGGATGTAAGTCGATACCCGCTACATTTTCAATAGGGTTGGCAATTCGGGATAACGGCCCCGCTACGGGGAGAGCTCACGTAGCGGCCCCGCTACGAGGGAGGGAAAACGTAGCGGGCCCCGCTTTCAGGGAAGGGATCTTTTCCACGTGGTCTTCAATAAAGCGTGCGCACTAGTCTATACGGGTTAGGAAGAGCAGGCGGAGGCGAGAGAGCGTCGCGCTCCTCTCCCCTCCCCGAAACGTAGCGGGCGTAGCGGGGCCGCTACCTCTCCCTCTCTCGTAGCGGGGCCGCTATCCCGCTACCGTTTAGCCAGCCCTAATTTTCAATATTGTGAAATCTGTTTAACAAGTGATCTAATACAGCCCAATCAGCAAACATTAAAAATCCCGATCTAGTTGCCCATTTACTGAAATTGCGCAACATGAATCTTCCTATTTACTCTCAACACCGAACGATAATATCGATATTATCGATACATGTTGCGAATGCATTAGTAAATTGGTTTACTAAGAACCACAATCACACTAAATGTTCTGATGAGGTGAATTCTATATTGTTATTGTGCAACGTGAATCCGCCATTCTGAATTTGGCTGAAACATTTCGGTTTTCTTCTCACAGCCTAGCATTGGCACAATTTTAGAACTAAAGTGACTAGATTCTTTTTACTGTACACGCTTCCCAAGTGAAATGGCAGGGGTTAACTATCGGTTACAGTATTTATGCGTGCTACGGTAGCATATCAGTTTTATGGGTTAAACAAAGCGAGAGAGTGTGTGAAACGAGGAGAGTCATCACTAAATCCAATCATTTTCATACAGGCAGCGACGACCCGTGCGATGCTTCTTCCCCTCATCCCGTCGAGTCCAGATTCGCCCTGTTCTTCCAGGTGAGACACCGAAAAGGAAAATATTAGGTTACGGTAGTATTCCCGGATGAGACGACGTGGTTGGGAATCGATTATGGTATTTACACGTGATACGGTGTCTCTAATGTGATATTCATCGATGTCGGTGCGCACTGTTCGTCTTGGAAATGCCACAGTTACGGTAGGCTGATTACTATTGCCGCTGGAAATCCCTCTGTATATCCAAGTCCATATTTTCCTATGGTTAATCGCTGTTTCATAATGTTCTCATATGCGCGAGCAGTCGATCAACTATTAATACATCGGCGTGACGTATGACCCAAAAATTATCACAACTAATTTTGTACATAGCATTCACCGAAAATCAGTAAAATATTGTTTCTCAGGTCGTAAATTTGCGAGCTCTTTATTCACTATTGCAATTTATTAATCAAATCTATTATTTTTACAATTAACTAATTTATTTACTATATTACAGGTCGTCATTCCGTTCACGATCGCCGGTTTCGGCATGGTGCTGGCGGGCGTAGTGCTGGATTACGTGCAACACTGGGAGCTGTTCGAGTGAGTTAATTTTCGGGTTACCGGTGAAGCAAAAAGTGGGCTGATTTTTTGGAAGACGTTAACGTGGAGTACAGGGATTCGAACTGATACTTTATTTGGTTTATTTAGCCCTGGGTCTCATTTCCGTGAGCGGCTTTTAAGGGCTTTTAAGGGTTTTAAGGATACCTTTAACTTTTATCAAATGGGTATAAAGCAATAATGGCTCACCACTCACCTTTTTGTTTTTTTTTCATCTTTTTCGTCTGATATTGTCGTCCTTGCGTGGAATAGAGAATTGGACCATCAGGATCTCTGCCTCACGGGTATATCAATTTTCGGAATAGGAGTTATCTGTGATTCTTGCTGCATGGACACTATCACCACTAAAATTATAGCACGGCAAATATTCTTGAACTTATCAATTGGATGCACCGGACGGATTCGCGTTTCAACGGGGTAGCTTAGTGCACAGGATTCTCGGAAGTTCAATCGCTTTCGCATGGATTGGATAGTTCTTACATTGACACTCACAATTGGCTCTGCGAAAAGCAAGCGCAGCCCATTTAAAACTAATTCAATTTAAATAATTTAATATAAATAATTTGGCAGGCAGGTGCCGGAGGTGTTCATTATCGTGCCCGCTCTCCTCGGTCTGAAGGGCAATCTGGAGATGACACTCGCGAGTAGACTGTCCACACTGGTCAGTTACTCTCTTTGATTTGCGTGCTCTCTAGTAGGTTAGAGATGACGAGAGACAGTGGGGGAATGGAGACAGCGGACTGTGTACACGATGATGCACATTTTATGGTGACTCAATGCCAGACAAGGAATTCTTACCAACGTTCCCTGAGATATACGCGCTTATTGTATTCGCGCAGCACAAATGTGCTTGGTAGGATCATTGCGAAGAGATGAGTGCGGATTACAACAATCGCTGTAGTAATCGATTCCTACACAGTATTGATTTGTACATTACGTATACGGTATCTGGTTACGGTAGCTCGATTGTCAATCGATTACTGATTTCTTCCCGTCAATCAATACTCAACGACGACTACGGTTCAACATTATTTACGCCTTACGGTACTAGGTTACGGTAGCTAATGATTGTCAATCGATTTCGGATTATCGTGGCACCAGCTCAAGCTATATGAGAGGATACCTAGAGATACGGTAGTCTCTCTTTTACTCTTCTTTGGTTACGGTAGTTTCATTACCGTTTATCGAATAGCGATCTCGTCAGGCCAATCTGGGCGAGCTTAAGACTCAATTGCGAACCGTAGTCGCTATGGAGGTCCATAGCGACTACGGTTATATACTATCACGTCTTTGCGCTTGTAGTATACGATATGAGATTACGGTAGCTAGATTATCATTTGGTTATTGATTCCTTTCTCTCCTCAGGCCAATCTGGGTGAGTTGGAGACGTCGCAGCAGCGGTGCACCGCCATCTCCGCCAACATGGCACTGGTACAGGTGAGGATAGAGACTCTCTCTCTCTCGATTTGGCGTGCTCTCTCGCCCTGTCTCTGACTGGCGAGAGAGTACTTGTAGATCTTCATGACGAATGGAAAGTGCGAAATTTTAGTAGGTTGATTCTCGCCAAGGTTGGCTGATGTTTCGCCGATAGTAGGAAGGCTGATAGAATAGTGTGGTAGCAATTCTTGAGTAGGTTTGTCTGTGTGCTGACTTGATGGATGAGAGAGTACAATAGTGGTTGGTTGATTCGCGCCTTATAAGTTGGCTGGTTGGTGTTTCACCGATGCTAGACAGGCTGAGAAGGATGAGTGCTAGCAATTACAGCTTGAAGTCTTTTCAAAAATATGAATTATTGAAAAACTCACTATTCGATTCGCAGATACAATGTACGGTAGTTCTATGTCTACCGGGATCATATACAGTGATGCCTGTTTGTAATCCATCCATAATTAATTGATGAATAGTTAGTTCTTCGCAGGTGCAAGCTACGGTAGTGGCCGTTCTCGCGTCCGCCTTCGCCATGCTGCTCGACTGGATCCCAACCGGAAAGGTACGGTAGGATTATGGTATTTATCGATTTTTCGCCCGAGTGGTACGGTAGATTACGGTAGGATTGCTGTATTTATCGATTTTTGAGCTGGATAAGCACCTTTTCCCGATTTCCAGTTCGACCTATATGCGGTTCATTGCGGTTTCAATGTATACATAGAAACGACGCACCTTTGATTAAAACAATTTGATGTCGACAGATCGCATTAATTAGGAAATCGATATTTATATTTATCTATTTTCAGTTCGACCTTGCGTAATCTGGTAACATTTGGGTTTCACAGTATCCACAAAGTCGATGCAACTTTGTGAAATTCAATGGTGCTTACCTCTCTCACCTTCAAAAACACATTTAAAAGCAAAAAAACTACACTTTCCTATCATTTCCAGCTAACCCGCTTGCGGGGAATGTTGTATAGCATTTAGGTTTCACGATGGGCTGAAAATCGGTGCAGCTTCGGGGAAACTAATCGACGAATGACGAAGATCATATTTAAAAATAAATCGTGCCAGTTAGACCTTTTCGTAACATTTGTGTTTCATGGTAGGTACAAAGGCGATGTCGCGTTGAGAAGTTCAATTCCTTGAAGGGTTCTAATAAAAAAAAACTATTTTCTCCCCATTTGCAGTTCGACCTATGTATTGCACGGCCCTTGGTACCATTTGGGTTTCACGGTAGCCACAAAGTCGATGCAACTCTGTGAAATTCAATATGGCATATCTTTTTTTTTAAAAAGCAAATTTAAAATTTTTATTGTTCTCCTATTTGCAGTTCGACCTTTCCCACGGTGCCCTCCTCTGTGCGTCGGCCCTCGCTACAGCATGCACTGCTTCGTTCCTGCTCTCACTGTTGATGAGTGCAGTGGTGATTGGGAGCCGAGAGGCCGGCATAAATCCGGACAATGTGGCCACGCCCATTGGTTAGTTACCATGCTACCGTAATCGTAAACGTGGCTAGTGTGCTACGGTGTGTCTCCGTAGCTGCTACCGTGGTCGTACTGTTGTCACACTTAGGTGGACTGTTTGTGATTGCAAGATTCACGCGCACGTACGTTCGCGGTTGCAGAGGTGCTTGATGGGGCTGAGGGGAAACTTGGGGTGATTTATGTAAAAAAAAATTATGTAACGAATTTTTTAGAAGCGTTTTACTACTATGATGATAGTGTAAAAATAATTAGTCATAATAGGTCAGATTTCTTAAAGAATACTTATTTGTAATGTTATTTAAAATTGTATGGACCCGTAGGATCGCGGTTGCAGAGGTGCTTGAAGTGGTTGGATGAATGCTTGCGGTGATGGACGACAGCAGGCGTTTTCAAAAAAAAATCATGCAAAATGCTTTCATCACCTTTTCACAATTACCATTGTTTACAACTACTTTATTTTCAAAGTTAATAAGTTATCCATTGTTTGGGCAAGTAGAATTGAGGTTGCAGTGATGCTTGAAGGGGCTGAGAGGAGGGTTGCAGTGTTGGCACCTTCTCTCTATCTATAAATTTATAATTATGTACTGTATTTAGTGTTTTTCTATGATAATTGTTGACAAGTGATAAATTAACTACTTTTATTAATTTTTTTTATTATCCAAATTGCAGCGGCCTCGCTCGGCGACCTGACGACACTGGCCGTACTGTCGCTGTTCGGCTCGCTCTTCCTCCACGCGCACCAGAATGCGTTAATTATTTTAATTAATTAATTAATATCTTTAATTTTTTAATTAGAAAATAAACTGATGTCTTAGTGGGAGTTGGATTAGTTAATGGGCTTCGATTTGAACAATAATGCTGCTGCCGTAGTTTCTTCGGTTGTTTTACAGATAGACAATCAAGTTATCTTGTAATGGTGGGATTCACTGAGCTTTTCAATTCATTTCATCATCATCATCATCATTTTATCCAGGTCGAAAGAATAACAATAGGGGTCATACAAGAAAAAGAATTCATATATTTATTAAATTCAATTAATAATAATATTTCTATTCCAGCTGGCTGCTCGTCTGTATCATCGGGCTCTTCGTGGTGCTCGTGCCGGTGTGGTGGCGGATCGCCCTGTGGCATCCGAGGGCTGAGCAGGTGCGATTGAGTTTCATCTAATCTAATTGACCTGGAGATGGGGGGAGAATGGGAGATCTGAGCAGGTGGGCTGGTGTTTCACATAGTATAGATAAGTTTAAGGAGATGTGGGTTTATGTTAGTAGTCTTATTGTAAGCAGTCCTATATCAATACTGATTAATAGCGCTGTGGCATCCGAGGGCTGAGCAGGTTAGACCCTAACCAGTAGTATTTTTGCTTCACGGATTTCCCATGTGGATAGCGTTTGATGAAATCAGCGATGACATGAACTTTTGCGATATTGAATCAACCAGTTACACAATTGAGTGTGAGTGGTAAGTGATTGGAAGTAGGGGATAGGGGATAGGAGGAGTAGTTAAGCCAGCTAGAAAGACTCTCATTGGTGCTGGCGCCCGTGTTGTGGAGGGTAGCCCTGTGGCATCCGAGGGCTGAGCAGGTGGGATTGTGTTTCATGCGATTCATCTAAGTGTAAGGAGATACGGGATTAGAACATAACGTGTAAGCTCCCGAGTCATACGAGCTAATTTTAAGGTTTTATTAGAGGATTACGATTTTGAGAGATGGATCAGTAGTTAGCGGCTTCTTCGTGGTGCTGGTGCCGGTGTGGTGGAGGGTAGCACTCTGGCATCCGAGGGCTGAGCAGGTGCGATTGAGTTTCATCGAATCTAATTTACCGGCCGAGTGAGGATGTCATTGTGTTTCATGCGAATTATGTAATTGTAGGGAGATGGCGGTTGAGCAATACTATCTATATATTCTTCTTAATATTTACAGTACAAGAAAGCTTCCGAGCGATCCACTGGTTGAAATTATAATTATGGGAGATGATAGGATTCAGTAGTTAGCGGCTTCTTCGTGGTGCTCGTGCCGGTGTGGTGGCTGTTAGCAATGTGGCATCCCCGGGCTGAGCAGGTGGGGTGGTGTTTCATGCGATTTATGTAATTGTAGGGAGATGGCGGGTTAGCAATAGTTTTCTTTTGTGCGCTTTGAATACTGATTAATGGTTCTAATGATTGCAGTTTGTGCGTGTCACAATGGGGCATCTGCGGGCTGAGCAGGTGGGCTGGTGTTTCACATCGTATAGATATGTTTAAGGAGATTTGACTTTGCAATAGTATTTTTGTGAGCAGCAATGCTGATAAATGGTGATAATAGCGCAGTTATTGTTAATGCGAATAGGGGTGTGGATCGTGTGTGTGTGTGTGTCATAGGGGCTGAGTAGGTCTGACACTAACCAGCAGTATTTCGGTCTCGTGGAGATCAGATATGGGTAGAATTTGTTAAAATCAGCGATTATACGCCTTTTCCACCTGTGAATTAACATGTAAGTAGCTAGGCAATTGAGTGGCAAGTGCTAATACTTATCCTCTCTGATTAGGACTCTGACTCAGTAAGGGGGTAGGAGACGTAGTTTTAAAGTCGGCAATATGAACAGTTTATGTGTATAACAATGAGCCATCCGCGCGCTGAACAGGTTAGTTGGTGTTCTAACCTGTAACATTTGTTGTTTAGCGGAAAGCTGATAGTTGGTATTTGCTTGCAACATTGATTCATCATCAATTCGTCGCTTCGAAACAACCAGTTGTGGGCAATACGGAGTGGCTGGTGCTAAGACGGATCTTAATTGTTTTTGATTTAAATGGAGTAGGAGGAGTAGTTATATAGTTAAGAAATGCTTCTTCGTGGTGCCTCGTGCCGGTGTGGTGGCGGTTCGCGCTGTGGCATCAAAGGGCCGAGCAGGTGGGATTGAGTTTCATCCCATTCATGTAATTGCAAAGAGATGCGGTTGAGCAATTTTAGCTGGTACACCTATGAGTAGGGGCCACAACGCAGATAGCCGATTTGTCGCATTGGGGCCAAACTTGTGTCTAAACTGTTCCCTGTGACCCTAATAACATCATACTTTTGACCGTTTGTTGATATCTTATTTCTGAGCTGCGCTACAGCCCGAAAAGTACGCGCGAAACGCACTGTTGTGAAGGGGGAAAAGGCGAGACGAGAGGGAAAGGGGGCGGAGCCTATTTCCAACTCATTCCCAAAATTCGGAGGCAAGAGCTTCGCCAAGTCGTGAGAGACAATTCAAGGGATAAATTACCTCTTATCCAGACAGATCGTGTGCTAGTCACGACGGGTTAGAAACAGTAGAGAGAGTCGAGGCGGAGGGAGAGGGAGTGTGGTGTGTCTCTCCCCCCTCTCCTCTCATTTGACTATCCCCTCTGGCGCTCACACTGTGTTTAGCGAGAGTAGGAATCGAGAAAATACGCGCGTACTGAAACCTTTAAAAATAAAGCACAATTCAGGAAGACAAGATTAAAATCTCTAACTTTCTCTAAAAATTCTCAAATAATACTATTCTTCGATATATTGCTGTAGGTTTAAGGTACATGCTCAGGAAAGGGTTAAATTGACACTACCTAAGCCGTATTATCGATTTTTGACCAACACAAATAAAACTTTTTCGAAACCTACAAGACTTTACTGGTAGATTAGGACAGTAGCTATCCAACGCGCCCTAGAACGCTTGATTTGGTTAAGAATGAACTTTGTGCTTCTCCCGTCTCGTTTTCATTGGAGGAGCATGTCACACCAAAGTGGGCGGAGCTTGTGGCCCCTACCTATGAGCAATACACCTATATATTTTCCGAGCGATATCTCAGCACTGGTTGGGTTTTATTAGAGTCTTTTTTTTATTTTTTTAAAGATAGAAGTATCAGTAGTTGGAGGCTTCTCCCTGGTGCTGGCGCCGGTGTGGTGGCAGATTGCGATGCGATCTTCAGTTCATGTAATCTAATTGACCCGGGGGGGGGGGGGGGAGATGCGGATGGGAGAATTGCCTCTGATGGAGAATTATTATAGTGCGGGCGCAACATGTATGCTTTCGGGCGATATCAGCGCTGGTGGTGGATTGCGATGTGAGCTTGAGTTTCATGTAATCTAATTAGACAAGGGGGATATAAGATTTACCTCTAATTGAGAATAAGTATGGCTCGGGCTGAACGGATGAGCTTGTGTTTCACGAAATACAAAAAAGTGTGATGAGATGCAGGTTGAGCAAGCAGTTGCATATCTCTCTTTTATCCCCGCATATCACGCCTGTCACGAGAGAATCGAGCTAGAATGGATTTTTTGGGATTTGAGCGAAAATCGTAAAATGAGTTAACATCAGTTTTATTCACCTCTAGGCATCTCCTAACATTACCCAAAGTCCCATTGTGCAGAATTCATTTTGGAGCTCCCTACACCGGGTTGGTATCCTGGATCCCCAACTTTAACCATTAATATCTCCGTTCTAGTGCATTTTTGCGATAAATTGTTCTAAGATTAACCCCAGCTAATTTTTGATGCTCTTTTGATCTGTCCCGGTTAGAAGTCATGAGAGTGCCGCTGGGCGGTGGTACACTCTATGAGGCATAACTCAAAAATGGCCGATTCGCGGGAGCCCAGTTAAAACTATGTTGTACATCTCGTCAAGATCTTTCGAATGAGTGGCTTACAGAAAATATAAAGTCATGGAGACGTATCGTTCATTCCCTTGAAATTTTCCCGATCATTTGAAGTCTTTTTTTACTCCATCATTCCACACCGACACCGCGCACTTCTGCGAGCGCGGAATGGAATGAGTCATTCACTTTCACTTTCGGATGTGTTTCACGATCCTAATTTAATAAAATGTTATGCAAAAGCTTGAACTCATTACAAATGATAGTGAAACACAACTGAAAATCGAAAAGGATTTGTTCATTCCATTCGCGCTCGCAGAAGTGCGCGGTGTCGGTGTGGAATGATGGAGTAAAAAAAAGACTTCAAATGATCGGGAAACTTTCAAGGGAATGAACGACACGTCTCCATGACTTTATATTTTCTGTAAGCCACTCATTCGAAAGATCTTGACGAGATGTACAACATAGTTTTAACTGGGCTCCCGCGGATCGGCCATTTTTGAGTTATGCCTCATAGAGTGTACCACCGCCCAGCGGCACTCTCATGACTTCTAACCGGGACAGATCAAAAAAGCATCAAAAATTAGCTGGGGTTAATCTTAGAACAATTTATCGCAAAAATGCACTAGAACGGAGATATTAATGGTTAAAGTTGGGGATCCAGGATACCAACCCGGTGTAGGGAGCTCCAAAATGAATTCTGCACAATGGGACTTTGGGTAATGTGAGGACATGCCTAGAGGTGCCTAAAACTGATGTTAACTCATTTCACGAATTTCTTTCCAATCCCACCTCCAGCTCGATTTTCTCGTGACAGGCGTGATATTATGGCTGGTAGTTGACGGATAATCGCATTTCAAAAAACTACATTTAATCAGAAAGTGATTGTGTGTATAATTGAGATATGTAATAGTTTTAATGCTACTTTTTAAATTGTGTTTATTAATCATTCCACATTCTCATTCTCATTCACATTCTCGTCCACAGGTGCTCCGACACGGCTGGCTGCCCGTCATCTGCTCCATGCTCATCTCGTCCGGCGGAGGATTCATCCTGAAGAGGGCAATCGAGCTGTACCCGACCATCGCCAGCTTCCAGCCGGTCATCAATGGTCAGTGAGGCATAGGAGCGCCGGGTTTGGCTACGATAGGGAAGGAGTTGAGGCTGTTGAGTGCTAACGACGCCGGGGTTGTCAGGGTAGGGTAGTGAAGGAGGGATGCAGCGGTAAATTATAAATTATTCGTGACGAGATCTTATTGAGGGTGCGTCGAAAGACTGTATTGGACAGGATATTGAAACACGGAAGGCAAGGGTCGAGCTTGGAAGTTTGGTAACCCGGCAGAAAATAGGAAACACCCATCAAGTACAAGTTTCGAGAGTGTAATACTAGCGATTGTTACGATGATGCAAATGTTGAAGTCTTCTTGGCGCATGCACATTTCAAGAATACCCGGGTGAGCGCGCGTTTCATAGTGTTCTTATGACTGCTTGGAGTATGACGACTACAATATTTCTTAACCATCCTCTCAAAATGAATAAACGATTACTGTTGATTATTGATTGATTATGTTGATTATTGATGTTGATTCCTGTTCGTCCTTTTGATTAGATGTAGAACTTTTTTTTGGGTACGGTAATACCCGGAATACGGTCTAAAGTTGCCTACAGTATACTAATCGTGTATCGATTGCAGGCGTGGGCGGCAATCTCGTGGCGGTGCAGGCGAGTCGACTGTCGACTGCGTATCATCGGGTAAGATAGGGAGGGGTACGGTAGTTGGATGGGGGGAGGGGTTACGGTAGTTTCTCGAAAGGGGGTGGGCACTGTAGCTCCCACAATTATTGTTTTTTACGTGAAGTGAAGAGCTAGGGGCCCTGAATCAGATTGAGCAAGTTTTATTGATAATTTTATATTATTACCAGCCGGGACCGCGCGCTCCCCGGCTGGATTACGCCGGGTCACGTATTTAGCAGGATTGTGTGAACCTTTGACCTGCTATTCCCGTCATTTTCAACCTTCTAGAATCTACTGGACATGTCCCCGTAATTTCGAACATTCTTGAAGCCGCTGAACCTGTCCCCGTCATTTCGAACATTCTAGAAGCGGCTGAACCTGTCCCCGTAATTTCGAACATTCTAGAAGCCGCTGAACCTGTCCCCATCATTTCGAACATTCTAGAAGCCACTGGACCGGTCCCCGTCATTTCGAACATTCTAGAAGCCGCTAAACCTGTCCCCGTCATTTCGAACATTCTAGAAGCCGCTAAACCTGTCCCCGTCATTTCGAACATTCTAGAAGCCGCTGAACCTGTCCCCGTCATTTCGAACATTCTAGAAGGTTCTAGAAGTTTCCTCTCATTTTCGAACAT
This sequence comes from Pristionchus pacificus, assembly GCA_000180635.4. Taxonomy (NCBI): domain Eukaryota; kingdom Metazoa; phylum Nematoda; class Chromadorea; order Rhabditida; family Neodiplogasteridae; genus Pristionchus; species Pristionchus pacificus. Next base: position 29,820,574 of record CM026578.1, on the reverse strand, counting down.
TCTAGAAGGTTCTGGACGTTTCCCCCATAATTTTGAACATTCTAGAAGATTCTGGCACGTTTCCCGGTAGTTTGGTTACGGTAGGTATACGGTAGTCAGGGTTACGGTAGTTGAAGTGGGAGGGGGGGGGGGCGCCCGACTTGTTTACACTTGTTCTCTCCGCGTCTCTGCCCCAGATATACCCCCTGGCACTCTCGTCTAGGTGGACAAACGAACAGACGTCGGGAGACATCTCTCCTTTATTAAGGAGTAATGATTTGAAGTTATACCTCTTGGATTAGTTTCGGATGCCCTATGGTAGCCTGCAAATTGTTTCATTAATTTGTTAAATTAATTGTAAGAGGAGAAAATCGGCAACAAAACATTGCACCAAATTCAACCATGACTGCATAGGCATGCCTGGTGGATTTTGCGTAACCACAATAGCCTATCAAGCCCGGCAATTTTATCTGACCAATTTTATCTCTTTTATCTGACAATTTATGGAACTCATTCTTTACAAAATTATAAATGTAATAAATATTTTCCCTAATTCCGCAGATGGGTCGACTGGGCGAGCTTCCCAACGGCTGGAAGGTGCGCCACTTTGTCAGCTTCACGAGGACATTCTTCAGCAAGGGTACGGTAGTTTTTGATCGGTTGGAGAATACGGTACTCTGTCAGTTTACGACCCGTTAGCTGCAGGAGGAACACATGGTAGCACATGGTAGGGGTACTGTATTATCTTTTCTACATATCTGTATTAGCAGTGATACTGTGATCTAATTGATCTTGCTAAGGGCACAAGGTAAGGTAAGGTCAGAGGCAGGGTGTTGGGGGTTATCGAATCTCCATTTCACACTGGGACTTACCCTAACTGGTCATATATACCGAGAGAGTGTGCGAAACGAAGAGAGTCAGACAACAATCTTCCGCCATTTCGGATTTGGACTTTCTATCACTCGTCAGACAGGCCAAGATGATATGCAAAAAAGGGTTGAGTCAAAGCATAATACTTTAATTTGCAGACTGGGACTCTCGCTCAGCCCGTGTTCTCCTCTCCCTCGTCGTGCCCGGTCACATGTTCTTCAATTGGCTAATTAGGTAGGAGGTTAATTGGCTTAATTAATTATGTTAATTAGTAGAGGAGTATGGAGAGGAGTATTACTAGACCACCAAGGTTGGATGGGAAGTAGTAAGCGCGAAACGCGAGAGTGATGTGTGAATTGAAAAAAATTGTTAATAAAACTAGTTTTGTAGATATTCTGGAAAGATTGAAACTGCTAGGCTGTGAGCGGGTTAGTTGGAAATGACAGGCCTGAACAAGAATGCACGAGTGCTTTTATAAAAAGTGTTTCGGTTCCGGAACGTGATATTGTTTTTTTTTTTAATTCTGGGAATGGACAAGAGATTAATCGCAAATGTTGTGTAGACCAGAAGTTGTTGTGTAGATCGGTTGAAAATGTTGTGTAGATCGGTTGAAACATAAATGTTACGAAAGTGAAACTGACACTTGTTTCGGTTTTTTCTTCTCCCTGTAAATTGTATGCAGTTTCCCTCATCGACTCATTAGCGATGCACGAAGTGAGCCGATATGTATAGCTGTCACGAAACACTAAATTTGCTACTTTTAAAAATGTCTTTATTTCTCACATTGAGACTTTCTTTTCTCATAGGGATTTTCCAATTAGAGGGGACGAAGTGAGAGATTTGTACTGAAATTTCTTGATACATATTTATTATTGCAGGTTGTTCCACTTTGTGTCTCTCCATTAAACAGATCCTTTGAACGACGGATCCAGGATATTCCCTGATAAACATCTCATTCCAGGATGTTCCACTTTACGGCGGTCGTGCCTCCCTCAGGCCTTCTCTTCACCAGCTTCTACCTGTTCGCCGCCCTCGCCCAGGTAATCGATACTGTACCTTCGGTCTCTGAGCTACCGTAACCATCACAGCTACTACTACTGCAGTTATGCTATACCATGACCTTTTTTCCTATTGTATTCCAGTAACAACTGCATTTGCTGTGATACTATTTGGCCCAGTTCCTTCGAGTTTCAGACTTTCTATGATAACGCGAAAACTCTGGTTACATCAATGGTACCGGGCATTTTTGATATAAAGCTCATATATTCTCCACTAGTGACTTCCCGAATATTCCTTCACTTATGAATTAAAGTACCTAATCTACCGTATACTTAACATATTCCTCATTGTAAGCTTGATTGATCTAGACATCACTAACTACCGTAATACTCCTCAGGTGATCGTTCTTCTCTACGTGTGTCAGTGGCTCGTTTCTCTCGTGTGGGCAAAGGGAATCGATCCGGACAACGCAGCCATTCCGTATGTTATTAATTATTGATTTGAGTCGAATGAAATAGATAATAACTCAAACAAGTGAGCCATAGTTAGCGAAATTCGCTAGATGTATAGATCGTTTTCGGTTACATGGTGTAGTCATACAAATCACCCTTGCCGATTCAGCAGTGGCTTCTTGATATATCTCCTACAAACAATACGTAACTCAATGGGGTTTTAAAATGGAAATTTTTTCCATCAAATTTTCAATTTTTTTTCGGATTTTCTCAATAGGGTTATTATTCGAAATTCAATCCGCAACACCAAATGTCACTTTCCGTCCTCATTCTCACTGATTTCCTTCTCAGATACTTGACGGCACTGGGCGATCTCCTCGGCACGGCCTTCCTTTTCATCACCTTCCACATCGTTGACGCCATCGAACCGACGCTCGTTTGAAGCTCCGCCCACTTTCAAGCCCCCTTCCGAATATGGTTCTCTTATTGGAAATTTTTCCGGATGGAATTTTACGGCGAACAAAGTTTTTTCCCATATCTATCTACGAGAGAGTACGCAGAATTCAGAGTCGAAAACAAATAGTTTTGTTGGAAAATCATTTTCCCATAAGAGATCCCAACTCCTGAAGTGCCACCCCTCTTTTCACCCCACCCACGATCAAGTTTTAATAAATTTAGTATTTTGTAGATGTTTGCATTTCCTCATTATGCTGTGAATTTTCAGTTACATCCCCCCAATTCCTCACATTTATTGCTAGTTAGATAATCAAATATATTAAATTATCGTTCAAATAATATTATTAAATTTTCTGTGTAATCGCTCTATGAATTGTGAATGTGACCTAGCGCTGATTACGGTAGGATTTGAATTTCCAGCCATTTCTGCGTAGCTTTCCATTCCGTTTGTCTGTTTGTTGATCTTTCTGTCACGTTTCACCCTGAAAACGCTCAACATCGGCCTTTTCGAGTACTTTCAAGCCTATGTCCTTTACCTAAAATCGTCCCACAAAAACTTTCCCAAAAAAACAAGAACGAATTCGTGTTTGGTTATCCTTTGCAGTCTGATAAATGATGTTTTAACTTATGAACGCAGCTTCTTGCTTTCTTGCCTTGCAAGATACAGTCATCAAGATTAAGATTTTATCAGCGTATCACAGACAGACAGAAATAAAACATTGTTTTTTGGTAAGAACGGGTCGTTTACTGAACGGGGAAAGGCATGCTGACTAGAATTAAAGCTCTGTTTGCCGGGGAAAAGTGGGCGGAGTTAGGGATGGGGAAGTCAGTTTTTGGTTCTCGAAATGCTTGTGTTCACTGCAGGACCTCTATACGAATCTGATACGTCACCAGGCGGGAGTTCGACTATGAAATATGTATACATACAATCAAAAATCAATGTCTAAAATGCACGATGTGTTAAGAGGAATGGAATAATCGATAGGCAGAGAATAAAACGTATCTAATCCGGGGCAATATTACAAACACCGAAGAATAAATTAGCTGACATTTAGTAAAAGAAACGCGGAATGAACATGACAATCGAGCTAGAAACTACTTTCTGTACACAAACAAATTCTCACTACTATGCGAATCATCTACCGTACTCTGTGTGTAATTCAGATTTGTGCTACTACCATTCTGTAAATGCGGAGGGGTCGGTTGGCATGACGGGTCGGCTTTGGTAAGGGGGGGGGGGCGGAGCCTGGGTTACGGTAGGGCGGGCAATCGATAATGGGGAACTTGGTGAAACGAGTGAGTACTGTAGCTCACGTCAGATCTATCCTTCGCTCTGGGGCCTGCCAGAGCCTACGGTGGGGTTACTGTACATTGCAAGAGGGGCTAGACTAATACTCACAATGTGGACAAATATGAAATGGGGGAAAGAAATTGTGAGTTGGTTACAAAAGGGGGCGTGGCTTGAAAGTGGGCGGAGTCTCAAAAGAGCGTCGGTTCGATGGCGTCAACGATGTGGAAGGTAATGAAAAGGAAGGCCGTGCCGAGGAGATCGCCGAGTGCCGTCAAGTATCTGAGAAGAAGATTGTGAGAATGAGGATGGAAATTGACACTCGGTGACGCGGATTGAATTTCAAATAGACAACCGTACTGATAAGAGATTATGAGAAAAATTGAGAAGTCGTTAAATATTATTTTCTTAACGCTTTATTAGACCCCGCCTTATTAGAATTATTATAGATTGTAGAAGAAATTGTCCAAAACGAATTACCGATCAAACTCGATTGAATCCTATGACCACCCAGTGAAACCTAAGTCAAGAAGGAATCTACAGCTAATTGCATTCACTTTCGCTGACGTCGGATTTCTTAATTATTTCATTCGACTCAGATCATTAATTATCTCCTTACGGAATCGCTGCGTTGTCCGGATCGATTCCCTTTGCCCACACGAGAGAGACGAGCCATTGACACACGTAGAGAAGAACGATCACCTGAGGAATGGGGGATTACGGTAGGTTTTACGGTAGTCTTTCGATAAATGCTTGCAATGAGGACATACGGTAGACGGTTAGAGTATCAAATTTATAAGTGACGACGAATTATCAGTAGTGAAAAATATAAGTTACAATTAGCAGTGGCGCGAAGCGCCACAGCAATTTGGGTTCAAGCCCAACATTTTCCTCCCTTATTTTTGCCCCGTGGCGTGGTGGGCAAGTTTCAAAGTGCGCCTAAGCTCACCAAACTTTACAGGCCTTACGCGAATAATGACTGCGCCACAGGGAAACATTACGTATACAGTAGTTATTATGCTAAGACAAGGAACAGTAGTTTCTGATCATCAAGGATAGTGTATCGATCACGGTAGCATACCTGCGCGAGGGCTGCGAACAAGTAGAAGCTTGTGAAGAGGGCGCCCGAGGGAGGCACGGCTGCAGAGAAGTGGAACAACCTGGAATGACGCTGTTTATCAGGGAATAGTATGGATCCATATTCTCAGACTCTCTCGTATCTATGGGAAATAGGTTTTGAGAAGTGGAACAGATTGGAGAATAACTGTGAAATGAGAGAAGCAGTCAAAAAAGTTTCTTACAAACTAATTTATTAAAGTTTCCCGATGCATTCGCGTTTCAACTAGGGTTGTCTAAACAGAAAACGGAAAAACGCCTCTATCATTCCTCGTTTCGATCATTCCGTAATGCGGCCATTCTCCTCTCGGATTTCCGAATGATTACGGAATTCCGTAATTTTCATTCTTCCGTATTCGATCTGAGGAGACCGGTGCGCCTCGGAGAAGGAGAGAAATGATTGAGTTTCAACCACTCTTCATTGTCCCATTTATTACGGAATTACGGAATTCCGTAATTCTTCAGACCGATTACGGAAAAAATGTAATCGGAGAATGAGAGGGAGAATCGATTCGGAATTACGGAATAAATTCCGTATAGACATCCCTAGTTTCAACTCATCTATATATCTGCTTGTTACTGGCTATGCACAATGACGCTCGTGCTTACGCTAGATCCAAATAACAATCAAAAACATTTACAGTGCTTTTAACTGCTCAATCGCTGTGATTTCTCGGTTTCTCAAAGTTAGCACAATCGCATTTCATATTAACTACATCCACTCTATCAATGATTGATTACTGATTGATCGATTGGATATGGTCCACAACAAAAAATGGCTCTTCTTCACTTTACCTGCCAGAGAAATATTCATTTCCCCCCACCCCCCACCCCCCGTCCCTATCGTTTTATCGTGTGTCCGGGTTAGGATCTGTTTGCGGCATTTAGTATCAATACAACGAAAGGCGTATCCAGCCCAATTATCGTTCTTGATAATCTTCGTATCTTTACCACATTTGCCACACAAACGATGGGAGGGAAGGAGTCCACAGTCCAATAGGACAACACATGCTTGTCCGGCAGTAAGAATCTTCTCCAACTTCCTTTGATTATGACCCTTGAAGGCTTGTAGAGCGTACGGAAATTGTAGAATGAGCATCGTTAGAGATAATGAATTATTTCGCATTTTAACTTGCTTATAAACCCTCACTCAACCGCCTCATTCCGACTCAGTTTCGCAAAATGGCGCGGTATTTTGCATTGAACAACAACATAATTGAGTTTCGAGCCAACGCCGATAAAAGACCATTTCCCTCGTTCCTCTGGTTAGTCCGGCCTTCTTCCTTCGGTGAAGAAGCTGGGGTGCTCTGTCCCCCGCGGGCTGACCGCTCCCCGGTTGAAGGGAAATGAATTTCCCTTCAACTAGAGGGGTGGGGGGAAATGAATATTTGGCTGGCATGTAAAGTGAAGAAGAGCCCAAAAAATGATAATGACACGCCGATTAACTAATTAATTAAGCCAATTAACTCCCTACCTAATGAGCCAATTGAAGAATATGTGGCCGGGTATGACGAGGAAGAGGAGAACGCGAGCTGAGCGAGAGTCCCAATCTGGAATGAGGGGAAGATTGTTGTCTGACTCTCTTCGTTTCGCACACTCTCTCGGTCTGTCTGATCAGTGAGAGAGTTTATAGGCTGGAAATGGAATTAGTTCCTATCAAACTTTATTCCATCTTTTTTTCGCCGCTTCTTCTTACCCTCGATAAACTGCCACTACGACACATGCTGACAAGATCAAAACAACAATTGTCTACCGTAATAACTCTGCTGCCATCAACCGTTCCCTGCCCTTGAAAGGCCACCGTGAAGCTCACGAATCGGAAACTGCCTGACCACCGTTTTCCCCCCAACACAATACAACCACTCAAAAGCTACCGTACCCTTGCTGAAGAATAGAAGCTGGCGAATCGTAAACTGACATCCTAACGTACTCTGGAAGAGCAAGAACCAAGCTACCGTACCCTTGCTGAAGAATGCCCGGGTGAAGCTGGCGAATCGACCGACCGTCCATCCGTTGGGAAGCTCACCCAGTCGACCCATCTGCAGAATTAGACAGCTATTAATCATTTAATTAATAAATAAAACTGTAAAATAACATTAAATTTAGTCGTATTTGAGAGATTGTAGCCGTTTAGAAAGCAGCGGGAGCATGCACATTGGTTAAAAAAAGATCTTCGGGGCTAATAGGCTAGTCTGTTTGCGCGAATCCACCATGTTAATGGTTCGAAATAAGTGCACTGTTTCGCGAACAACTGTTTTTATTCAGAAGGCTCTCATCCAAATTAATACTTGAACATTTTTCGGTCTTAGATGAAGTGTCCGAAACTCAAATCCATGGGGTCATTCAAGTTAGAACTATTCTCAAATCGCTGCAGAACACCTCTTCTTACGGAAAATCAATATTCGTGGAAGCTCCCCCCCCCCCCCCTCTACCGTATTCTCCCCAGCGTGAACAGTTACCGTGTCCCCCCAAACAAACTACCGTAATCCGTCTAACCTGATGGTACGCAGTCGACAGTCGACTCGCCTGCACCGCCACGAGATTGCCGCCCACGCCTGCACAATCGGAACGATTAATTAGAATCCATCAATATCCCCGTCAATTGGAATATGCACCGGAACTCGGTCAGTATTCGGCAGAATACAGTGTTTTTTTTAAAAAAAGGTTTTTGTCGGACAACCATCATTTATGCCCGTCCGAGCCGCACTTATCAAACTCTTGAAACGCACAATCACCTTTTTTGAAATTTGTGAATTACACATAATTTTGAAACCCGCAGTACAATCGTTACCTCCATTCACATTCGCTAATAATACAATCTCGAAACTTGTACTTTCCGGGCGATTTTAATTACCTTTTACTCTGGCAACAAAACTACTAAGACCGAGCCCGCTTTCTTGAGTTTCAATATCTTTTCAATAGTCATCGTTCGATTCTCCTTTAATCACTCCTCCAACTCTAACAATCGATCCAAACAGGCGCTGTCTAGCACTTGCATTCTTGGAGACCTCTTTTTTTTCTACCTAGTTAATTTATTAAAGCACCCTGGTGCATTCTCGTTTCAACTCACCTATCTGTTTGCTTGTCCGTGCTCGTGAATAGGGAGTCTGACAATCCCTATCATTCCAAAGCCAACGTCCTTACACTTAGCACTCAACACCTCGAACTCCTTGCCCCGGCATTTCTATCTCTCACTCACCATTGATCACCGGCTGGAATGAGGCAATCTAAGGCTGCTGCTCACATTCGCCCTTCCCCTTATCATAACTAACCCGAGCTCATAGTTAACTGCTGGCCCACCCTCTAATGGCACCTAATACCCGACGTTTCTATCTCTCATTTCTCAACTATCGAAACACGCATTCGTCTGGGAAATTTGCGAATACGTTAAATTCGAATCGTCGTATGACATACTATCGTTTCTTAAGATCATATTTGCTAATAATACACTCTCGAAACTTGCACTTTCCGGGCGATACTAGTTTCCTTTTATTCTGGTAACAAAACTACCAAGATCGAGCCCGCTGTCTTGTGTTTCAACCTCCTATCAAGAGCAATATTTCGATCTTTCTTCAATAATTTCCTCGAAGAATTTTAAAAACAACCCCATTCACCACTATCCCGAACCCGGTGCAGCTAGGAGTTACCACTAATCATGCATGAACAAGTTATGTGGCAAAATACCATGAAAGCGGCGTATGTTTATGAAAAAGACCTTGGAAACCGACAAATTCTATGAATGCGGCGTATGTTTGCGAATCGTAGATAACACGCCTTGTCAACGAAAACCTTAAATGCGGCATATGTTCTCAAATTCCAGGTAGTTTTCTACTAGCTTTTTCATGTATGGCCACTAATAGCCGGCCCCGACATTATTGTACCTAAAGCCCGGCGCCTCTACCTCTCATTCACCATTGATCCGGTTGGAAGGAGGCAATCTTGGGGTTCAGCACCCCCCCCCTTCCCATCATCTCCAAACCCGGAGCCCCTAGATCTCACTCACCATTGATCACTGGTTGGAAGGAGGCAATCTTGGCATACTGCTCCACTGCCCTCTTCAGGATGAATCCTCCGCCCGATGAGATTAGCATGGAGAAGATGACGGGCGACCAACCGTGACGGAGCACCTGCGAAACGGGAATAAATGCGAGAGGCAAGAACCCCGAGGACTTGATTTTCTCCTACTTCACTCTGCTCAGCTGTATCTGTAATTATTTTATTCAATAATGCCCTCTCATTAATCGGTCAAACGATCATCCATACAATATCACAATCAAGTGAAACCCTAATTGGCCTGGAATAGGATCGCTTCATTGATGGTTCCTGTGCTCACTCATCGCTAGCAAGCGCCAATATTATTTCATGGTCACATCTATTCTTCAACCCATCATTATCTCCGGCTTACCGTTACCATTTGCAAGTACCGTGAATCCCATATCTCATTGTCCAGTTAGAACAGTTCTATGAAGATATTCTTAATCAGAAATACTCGGGAAAGAATGTTCTAAAGGAACAGCGACATGATCGTCACATTGTCCTAGTAGCCACATTTCCTCTCCAGAAGTAGATTACGTGAAACACAAGCCTACCTACCCCCCCCCCCTTGATCTTCTAGTCAGTACTTCTATTCAACCACACAGTTATCACGATAACATTGCTCACCCGAATCTCCTAACTGTTATTAAAATCACATGAAATCCAAGCCCACCTGTTCCTCTAGCACATGCTCATGACAAGAAATATACACAGATTCTCAAGACAAGAATTAGGGGATCGATTTAAAGTTATTCTACGGAGAAGAGGAGAATGATCGTCACATTGCTCAACCCGTATTTTGCCCGGTCAATTAGATAACATGAAACTCAATCTCACCTGTTCCGCGCCGGGATCCCTCATGGCGATCCGCAACCACACGGGCGCCAGTACCACGAAGAACCCGATGATGCCGATGTTGAGCCAACTGGAGATGAAATAGGCATCATGGGTCATATATCGTACGACAAATCAGTCGGCACTGCGACGACGTTTAATACTCTCGCGGAACTTCGTGTTCCTTGAGTACGGGGGTGACCTCTACCTTTACCTTTACCTGAGACTACTGCAGCAGAATCTGTTTTTTTCTCAATTTTGAAAATATTTATTAATTAACTAATTAAACTAATTAACGCACCCCTCATTCTGATGCGCGTGGAGGAAGAGCGAGCCGAACAGCGACAGTACGCCCAACGTCGTCAGATCACCGAGAGACGCGGCTGCAATTAACATAATTAAATATTATATTAATTATTAATATTCAACATGTTTTGACGCAAACAAATTATTCACGTTCACAATTAGTGTATTTTACTCGTCGTAGAAAGCCTACCATCCACGCAAACTGTCCCCCGGTACCTTCAAGTGCCACTGCAACCGCGATTCAACTTGTCTACCGGCATGAAACAGTGCACCTTTACTATCTAGACGCTCATATCCAACCCAATTCCTAACCTAACATGATCTAGGTGCACGGCAACTAGCAGTTAGACTGCCGACACCCACGATTACGGTAGAAGCTACGGTATCTCACCAATTGGCGTGACCACATTGTCCGGATTCTCCTATCACCCTCTAACATCATTACCAATCCAACGCAGCCTACTGTAGGGAGTGCAGTGACAAAGCAATAGACGCACGCTGCTGAGATTACGGTAATGAGTACGGTACCCTATCGGACTCTTACGATAACGAGTGCGGTAACTAACCAATGGGCGTGGCCACATTGTCCGGATTGATCCCCGCAGCCCTGCTCCCAATCACCACGGCACTCATCAGCAGTGAGAGCAGGAACGAAGCAGTGCATGCTGTAGCGAGGGCCGACGCGCAGAGGAGAGCACCGTGGGAGAGATCGAACTGCAAAAGGGGGGATTAGATTGTATTATATTCTTAAATTAGAGTATTCTCTACTATTGAACTCAACGTGTTTTGCCTTATTTTGCATTTTGCCTCTACAGAAACTCATTTTGCCTCTACAGAGTAATTTCACTTCCAAATTCGATAAATACCCCCTCTCACTGATACCGTAATCTACCGTCAAAAAGATCTATAAATATCCAAATAATACCGTAATCTACCGTACTTCTCCGGCGGGGATCCAGGCGAGAAGCATGGCGAAGGCGGACGCGAGAACGGCCACTACCGTAGCTTGCACCTGCGAATCGAGAACTGAGTTTAAATGTTTGATTATTGGCTACTACACCCCGCAGAAAACATGCATGAAATATTGATATTTATCGAGTCTGGAATGAATTGCTATCACTCAATCGTCTACCCCTACCAAGTATCGGTGAAACATCAATAAATCAAACCCAGAAAACCAACTAGCATTACATAATTATTCTCTTCTCCTATTATCCTCGCAACATTCGCCAATATGGCACCTGATCGATATTTGCAGAGTGCATGCACGAGATATTGACATATTTTTATAGAGGCAGTCAATCTTCTCAATCTTCTCTCCCTTCCTACTATCGCTGAAACATCAGCCAGCCATGGCACGAATCAACCAACCAACATTTGACAGTTCCCTTTTCCTCTCTCCACTACGTATACACTCTCTCGTCGGTCAGACAGTGCGAGAGAGCACGCTGAATCGAGAGCGTCACTCGCTCACCTGTATCAATGCCATATTCGCAGAGATCACGGCGCGTCGCTGCTGTGGCGTCTCCAGCTCACCCAGATTCGCCTGACGAGAATAATATGAAATAAAAAAATACCGTAACCAACGAAGGATGAAAGACTACCGTAACCCTAGGTCCCCTTATACATAGCTTGAGCAAATTTCAACAGAAATCGGTTATCTATAGGAGACTATTCATGAGGATCTTAATATTCTTGCAGAGCATTACCGAGTTTGAGCAACCCATGAAACATAATTTTCCCCTGTTCAAATCGGCAGCTTCTTGAAAGAACGTAGTTTATTTCGCAAACAGTCTGCTTTCTCTATTTCCCATAGTCTCTCGTCATCTCTGGCCTATTAGAAAGCACGCAACTCAGAGAGAGTAACTGACCAGTGTCGATAATCTACTCTGCTATCTGCTCCAATCCGAGCCAAAAGTATCTATCTCATCACTTAAAATAAATGCCACAATTTTTTTTCAAATAATCGGAAACCTAATTCACAAAAAACTGTACTAACCAGTGTGGACAGTCTACTCGCGAGTGTCATCTCCAGATTTCCCTTGAGACCGAGGAGAGCGGGTACGAGGATGAACACCTCCGGGACCTCCCTACAATGTTAATTGCTTAATTTAAATGTGATTTACCATTTATCAATTTTTAACGCGGTAAGTCTCATGTATTGAACATTCACAACTTCTTCGCACTATAGTACCCTGTTGAAACGCGAGCCCGTCGGGTGCATGCAATCGCTAAGGATACATAGAATTTTTAGCAATTTTAGCAGAATTTTAATTTTGATAGTGTTCAGCACAGTCGACCGACGATTGAAACCGACTACTAATCCGCCAATTGATGCAACTGTGAGACAGAGATCTTGCTGGTATTCCACGCGTACACTCTATTCAACGCGAAAGTGACAAAGCCAGACGAAAAAACAATACCATGAGTAGGCCCCACAAGCCCCGCCCACTTTCGTCGGACATGATTTCGCGAAAAAGCGAGAAACAAAAGCCCAAGCTTCATTCTAAACCAAATCACTCATTCTAAAGTGCGTCAGAGAGCTATTATAACCCTCTATCGATTGAGCACTGCCCAAAACACGAACTACATGATTGAGAAGGTGAAAACTGAGACTAAAGTAAGGAAGAGAGTTTATTTTTTTTTGTTCCAGTGGACGAACTTCGTTTGGGCAGTGATTTATTTTTAAGTTTTACTCTTGCGCGAAAAAAGCTAAAGATTAGTGACGGTCTATTTTTGCACAAATGATTTTTTATAGAATCTCCGGACTACAGATCAACATCTCTGTGTTAGGCGCAAGCTTATCATATCCGTGAAACCCCAATGAGCAACAGTACAAGGCGTCTCTATCAACACCCCCCCCCTCACAATTAGCCAATTCAAATCAATAACTACCGTTCCCGCGGGGTTTGGGTGTCAAAGAGGTATGAACTCACTCGAACAGCTCCCAGTGTTGCACGTAATCCAGCACGACGCCCGCCAGCACCATGCCGAAACCGGCGATTGTGAAGGGGAACACGACCTGAAATTAGGCTAATCAAATGTCTTTATTTGAATAAAACAAATTTCATAAATAGATTTTAGCGAAGTGAGGCGAAGCTAGCATAAACATATATGTTATTTTTATAAAGAAAAGCATATCGCTAAATCATCAATTCACGGTTCAACGCCATTACGAAAAATGATTGGAACACCTATCAACCTATCAGGGTGTCCCACATATTTTTGGAATTTGCTTGCCAATAATTACTGCATGATCGACAATCATTCTGATGCAATACAATATTACGTCATCATGTTGTGCAATTGTTTACACTTAGCCGCTTCTCGATTGCATCAGTCTTTGACTAGTTTCATCAGTTATAGTCATGAACACTGCTCGAGACTACCGCTCCGTTTTGCTTCATTATTTTCTCCTGGGTCGAACGGCGACGGAATCCCACCGTAAGCTGGTCCAGACTCATGGCGAAAATGCCCCCTCCCTTCACACCTGCTTCAATTGGTTCACCCGATTCAAGCGAGGGGATTACAATCTGGAACACCAACCCCATCCTGGACGCCCTTCTTCTCGTGTTCGGGGTCGTGTTCTCAGGGAACTGAAGGCCAATCCCAAATCTAGTGTGCGCGATATTGAGAAGACCATCCATATTCCTAAGACCACAGTTGCTCGAATCCTGCATGATGCTGGGAAGACACCTAAGCTCCCCCAAGTGATTCCGCATGACCTCACGACAGCTCAGCTGAAAAAGCGGGTTGACGTTTGTCAGGGATTACTCCACCGTAGATCCAATTTCAATTGGGTCAGCCACATCGTCGCCATGGAGGAGAAGTGGATCACCTACGATAATCCTGAGAGGAAACTTCAGTGGGTGGACGTCGATGAGAAACCCCAGCAGGCTCCAAAGGCGGAACTTCACGGAAAGAAGGAACTCCTCTGTTTCTTCTTCTCCGTCCTCGGTCCCATCTACTGGGAGATCCTCCCTCCCGGCATCACCATCAAGGCTGACCTCTTCACTACCCAACTGGAAGAGGTGGCGGTCAGGGTCCCTCCCAAACTCCTGAGCGAGGGCAAAATCCTCATGCTCATGGACAACGCGCGCCCTCTTCATGCGAAAATCACCCAGAAGAAAATGGACGAGCTGGAGATGGAATGGCTCCCTCACCCACCTTACTCCCCTGATCTGTCCCCTTGCGACTACCACTGTTTCCGCTCCCTCTCTAACTTCTGCCGAGGAAAGAAGTTCAAGAACCGAGACGCACTTGTGAAGGAGTTCGAGGCATGGATCAACTCTAAGCCCCAGGCCTTTTGGAAGAGAGGGATCGAGACCCTGCCCGATCGATGGAGGCAGGTCGTGACTACTAAGGGAGCATACATTGATTACTGATCATTTGTTGTTGTTGAAGGAATAAACAAAAAAATAAAAATAAATAAAAATGTCACAAATATGTGGGACACCCCAATAGGAAGTTCCGGAGTCAACAGAAAAGTAGAAACCCTACGAGCTACCGCAATTAACACAATGTTAGTAGAACAACCACACAGGGGGCGCACCTACGATAATCAATAAAACGCTACCGTAACCCAACCCAACTCAGGTCCCATCTGGAAGAACAGGGCGAGCCTACGTTAGTCAAAACCCCGTCCAGATACCGTAATCATCTTAAAATTCGTATTTGGTCCCTCCTAAAAGAACAGGGTAGCCTGTTCAGATACCGTAACCGTAATCATCATTAACCCATCCAGATACCGTAATTCGGTCCCACCTGGAAGAACAGTGCGTAGCTTGACTCGACGGGAACGACGGACGCATCGCGAAGGTCGTCGCTGCCTGTATGAATTGGAGCGATTTCGTGATGACTCTCCTCGTTTCGCACACTCTCTCGCACTGTCTAACTGGGAAGAGGGCGCGGAATCGAGACAGTGAGCGAACAAATCTGGGCTCCCCTCGATCGCCAAACTTTGCCCAACTTGTAATCGTAATTGATACGTTGATTTGTGCATCATGCAATCCCAAAAGGAAGGGCAAACATCGAGAAGCTGATGCAAGTCAATCCCTTTTTCCGAACAAATAATGCGCACTCTTATTTAGAAATGATTCTCCACGATTATCACTTCGTCTTATTCTGCGATCAAACTAGAGAAGATTGGTTAGTGCTTCACACATTCCCAAAAGGACAGAACAAACACATGGTTTTCTGATGTCAACGGGATTGATGCTGTCAAATAAATATTGCAAACAAATTTAGAGACGATTGCTCTCGACCTTGTTTATAGGTTGATTCGTGCTGCACAATTTCAGCAAAGGAGCAACCAAATGTAGATAATTAGTGGTTCCTTGCTATTTTCTATTGTTACCAACTCAACCTAATATTGAAAATGCAACGAGTATCTATCTCAATCGTACTTAAAAATTGGGAAGGTTGATTCATGCTGCGCAAATTCCTTAAATAAAAAGGGAAATATGGCCGTTAATCGTCAGTTGACTTCTCAAACAACAAATCAAAATCGACGACGTATTGACAGGTATCATTACTCCTTAATAAAGGAGAGATGTCTCCCGACGTCTGTTCGTTTGTCCACCTAGGCGAGAGTGCCAGGGGGTATATCTGGGGCAGAGACGCGGAGAGAACAAGTGTAAACAAGTCGGGCGCCCCCACCCTCCCACTTCAACTACCGTAACCCTGACTACCGTGGTTTCAATATACTTTAATTAAACAAAATTAATAAAATAATTAATCAACTCACATCCGCTCTCGACGGTGCCCGATCGCTGGTCCCTCGTCAGCTGGTTGTCCTTCAGCGAGCTCGTCTCGCCCCTGCAATTAATTTTAATTAAAGGAGGAGTAACATGAATATTTTGGTGACCAATCTGTCAACGCCACATTGTAGCAATCCATAACCATATTTGAATTCCGAAACTCCCGTGTTTCCACGACATCAATGAACCGAGCTATAGCGAGTTGGCTTAGTGCCAGAATTTCCCTGAGTCCAGGCAAAGGCGGGGGTTTTGAACAGTGGATTTGATGGGAAGAGAGTGCGCCTTGATCTACCCCTGTCTCCCCCTAGCCTCTTCCCATCGATCGCACCCATCCCTATCTCAATCGAGGGACGGGAGATGGGAATAGGGATTTTGGCAAAGAGCCAGCAGACAACTACTGTAATTGCAAGTCCCGGGATTTCGTTGTGGGAGTCTCTGGCATTCATTCCTGTTACTCCTCCTTTAATCAATAAGAATTTGGAAAGCCAGATAACACGGTTTTTTAAAAAGGGGATTGTTAATAATGAAAGGTGCACATAACACGATGAGGTTGTCAAGCGTTTTGGTAAATAAATAAAAAAAGTCGAACGATTTTCACAACAAAAAAAACAGGCCAGGGTCACCAGAGTTTCAGCGAATTAACATGCTGCATAGAGTTCGAAAAAAAAGATGACTTAAAGCCATACACCGTAAATCGTATACAAGGATGCTTCAACTTGTCACATGCGTGTCCCTTCACACAAATCGGTGCGCGTTACCACCCCCGTTCTGCAGTGTTTCAGCAACCCGAGATAATTCAGAGACTGAGGGAATTTCTAAAATGTTTTAGCAATTCTATATCCCCCAGACATGGGGGGCCTTCACGATTGGAGTGAGATCCCTCATTAAAAAAACATGAACCAATACGCACTTATCCCGATTCTACAGTGCTTCAGCAACTGTGCATATCTCCGAGACTAAGGGGACTTTTTAATGGGAAGATGGAGCGGTCATCTATTCAAATAAGCGACTCACATGGCCTTCATCTGTATGCCCTCCTTGTCCCTTGCCGCAACCCGATATTTTTTCAACCACCCCCCCCCCCCCCCCCCCCCCCCCCCGGTTCTACAGTGTTTCAGCAACTCGGCATAACACTGACGCTAAGATGTCTTATCGATAGGAGATCAGCTAGCCCTCTATAAATAAAATCACTCACATGGCCTTCATCTGGATGCCCTCCTTGTCCGTCCTTGCCGCGAGCGAAGCGGACATCCGGTTGAGGTCCGCGAGGCCGCGCTGGACCTCCTCACGCGCCAGACGCGCCGCCTTCACGTCCGTATCCATTCTGGAGACAATTTTAATTAATATAAATAATATTATCAGGGTGTCCCACATATTTTTGGAATTTGCTTGCCAATAATTACTGCATGATCGACAATCATTCTGATGCAATACAATATTACGTCATCATGTTGTGCAATTGTTTACACTTAGCCGCTTCTCGATTGCATCAGTCTTTGACTAGTTTCATCAGTTATAGTCATGAACACTGCTCGAGACTACCGCTCCGTTTTGCTTCATTATTTTCTCCTGGGTCGAACGGCGACGGAATCCCACCGTAAGCTGGTCCAGACTCATGGCGAAAATGCCCCCTCCCTTCACACCTGCTTCAATTGGTTCACCCGATTCAAGCGAGGGGATTACAATCTGGAACACCAACCCCATCCTGGACGCCCTTCTTCTCGTGTTCGGGGTCGTGTTCTCAGGGAACTGAAGGCCAATCCCAAATCTAGTGTGCGCGATATTGAGAAGACCATCCATATTCCTAAGACCACAGTTGCTCGAATCCTGCATGATGCTGGGAAGACACCTAAGCTCCCCCAAGTGATTCCGCATGACCTCACGACAGCTCAGCTGAAAAAGCGGGTTGACGTTTGTCAGGGATTACTCCACCGTAGATCCAATTTCAATTGGGTCAGCCACATCGTCGCCATGGAGGAGAAGTGGATCACCTACGATAATCCTGAGAGGAAACTTCAGTGGGTGGACGTCGATGAGAAACCCCAGCAGGCTCCAAAGGCGGAACTTCACGGAAAGAAGGAACTCCTCTGTTTCTTCTTCTCCGTCCTCGGTCCCATCTACTGGGAGATCCTCCCTCCCGGCATCACCATCAAGGCTGACCTCTTCACTACCCAACTGGAAGAGGTGGCGGTCAGGGTCCCTCCCAAACTCCTGAGCGAGGGCAAAATCCTCATGCTCATGGACAACGCGCGCCCTCTTCATGCGAAAATCACCCAGAAGAAAATGGACGAGCTGGAGATGGAATGGCTCCCTCACCCACCTTACTCCCCTGATCTGTCCCCTTGCGACTACCACTGTTTCCGCTCCCTCTCTAACTTCTGCCGAGGAAAGAAGTTCAAGAACCGAGACGCACTTGTGAAGGAGTTCGAGGCATGGATCAACTCTAAGCCCCAGGCCTTTTGGAAGAGAGGGATCGAGACCCTGCCCGATCGATGGAGGCAGGTCGTGACTACTAAGGGAGCATACATTGATTACTGATCATTTGTTGTTGTTGAAGGAATAAACAAAAAAATAAAAATAAATAAAAATGTCACAAATATGTGGGACACCCCAATATAATATTATAAACACTGTGAAATCTATGACGAAAATAGAGCAACAAGTCCATGTCACGATTATCTAATGAGAAGGATATAGCAGTATGAGAACGCGTAATGAAAGCTCGTTCTATATCTAACAAAACACCTGATGTAATCACCGTGACGCATTAATAAAAGGCTTCAGAAGGGGGCAGATGTTTCTTTGAAAACCACACTTATTAAAAACATACTAATACTGACTCACAGTAATATTAAAGTGGACGGGCTATTCATTGAGGGCAAAGGTGTGAGAAGAATTGATTAGATTAAATCAGAATGAATCAGAACGAAAAACTCGGGAGAAACAACAATGGTAAAGAGCAAATGATTGGGAACAGTGACGAGCACTTGAATGATCAAAATCGAGAGTTATGGATTCAATATCGCTGATTTTGCACCTAACATTGGGTTTATGAGCTTCAAATGCGGGTCAAAATCGGCTGCCATCACCAACAACAGAGAATCTACTATGACAAGGTCACCGCGGCAAAGTTCAACAAGTGTACGGCTGCAAACAGACTGGCAGTGATCATCTTTCTTACACTACCGCCCTCTCACTAGTCAGACGAAGTTAGAGAACACGCGAAATGGAGAAAATCAGATCAAAACGCGTAGTGTGACCTGTACGAAACAAACGAACAAGAGAAAGATTGTGATCTGCGATCGCGAAAAATCGCTCCGTTTGAAGTATGACGCAACGGTTTCGCGTTGTTACAGTTCAATACAATATCCTGTTCAATGATCAGGTTGAAATTGAGTTTCAGACCTGCAACAATGCTCGGAAGAAAAAAGAAATAGCAAAAAGAAGGCTGTGGAAGTAGCGTGCGACCCTGACCTTGGCACAGCTATCAGTCATTTATCACTATCTAGCACCCCCCTAACCGGCTATCACTCATAAGTTGGGTTGTTAATCAGTAGAATCGTCTAGTACATTGGAAAGAGACTGCCTGTGCCTTCTAATCGAACTGGAACCACCCAGCAGGCGATTTCGAATATATAAAAACGAAACATTTCGCCACTCTACAGTTCAATCTAACCAAAAATAGTGCAAACACACAATCAACCTAGAAGAAGTTGAAGAACTGATAAATAAATGATAAAGCATGCGAATCATTCACCAGGTATTCGCACCGAACTGTACGGTTTTCTGAGCTCAGAATTCAACTGCAAATTCAATGGTAAGAACTTTTTATCGCACTTACAATTAGCAAGACAGGGGGCGAAACGGGGACAGGGAAAGGGAGGGAAGGGGAGGGAAGGGGGGGGGGGGGAGGGAAGGGGAGGGAAGGGGGGGGGGAGGGAAGGGAGGGAAGGGGTGGGCAATGGGGAGCCAACAGTCGGGTTGTAGTATAAATCATGCGAGATCACAATAATAAATCGATTACACAATCGTTACGCCTTAATAAGGGAATATCGAATGGCTCTCCTGCCATTCACACAGTCTCTCTCGTCTGTTAGACAGCGGGGCGAGAGAGTGTGGGAAACGAGGAGAGTATGAGGTGTGTCGATTACTAACTCTCTGTCTCTAGTGTCTCTTTCTCTTCTCGTCCTCCTTCTTAGAGGTGAAGAAGCTCTGCAATTGACAGAATGAGCGTGTGGAATCCTTTCAATTTCGAAATTAGTCATCCCCCCCCCCCTAAAGTCCCTCTCAATCGAACAAATATTGAATGCTTTCGTGTATCTGGTCGGTTCGACAGGTGCGCAAGCAACGTCGACGACTAATGCATCACTACCGTAACCGTAACCAAGCAACTACGTTATCAATTTTCCGTGATCTACCGTAACCCTCCACTACCGTCGTCTACCGAAACCCTCCGATCTTCCTTAATCTACCGTACACCCATATCCGCAGGGTCGATGTTGTTCTCCTTAGCCAGTCTTCCAAATTCACAGTAATCCATTTCCCTCCCGCCAAGAAAATACAGTGATCTACCGTAATCCTCAAATACTGTAACCCCTCCAATCCACCGTACATCCTTATCCGCGCGGTCGATGTTGTTCTCCTATGACTACCGTACTCCATCTACCGTCCTACTATACCGTAATCTAACTACCGTAACCCTCCGATCTACCGTACATCCTTATCAGCCGGATCGATGTTGTTCTCCTTGGCGAAGGCGACCAGGTCCCGCTTCATCGCGTACGCATCCTCACCGTCCGCGTAGTACCTGAGGATTGATTGTTATTGTTATTATTATTAAAAATAATAACAATAACAATAATAAATAATAACAATAATAATAATAAATAATAACTATAATAATAATAATAAGTTTTCATGGATTTCGAAGATTGGGAAAAATTACTCAACCTCGCAAAAACCGAATGATACGTAATCACATTGAAACGCAAGTCAACTTGGATAACTGGAATCATTGGAAATTCACGAAATTTTATAATTTTCTAAGCGCTACGTATAATTAGCCTTCGCCAATGTGCCTTTTTCCCAATTCGCATCCTAGCATCCGCTCATTCCAAAATGATAATTACCCGGTGAAGTGGAAATTCACAATGGCGTGCCCTTAGCTTCACGGTTCAGTGAACAATGACGTCTATCCCTATTACAAATGTTGTATTAGTTATTAGACAGTCTGAGATGATCGAACTGCATCATGCACCCAGTGTCATGGCTCCTATGATTATTCACTGAAACTCAGGTCCGCTTGTAGCTATCAAACGCAAAAAAAACCCCAATCACGCAGCCCCAGGATACTTTGTTCAAAACCACTGTAGGGACCACCAACGATTATGCAAATCAGTTATTCATGACTCGGGATCTATCTCAAATTACTAAACAACAGTATAGAATCATTTTTTGTTCAGTGAATACCTACCTAAAGACTTTGGTTCTCGAGAAAATTGAGAATTTCTAAAACGTTGGTTTTCAAAAACGAGAGACAATAAACTTTGAAGGTCTGTAAATACAGAACAAAGTGTTGCCCGCGACTTTTGACACTTCCTAGTGATAGACTAGGGTCCAGTGCATGGCGTGTTAAAAAATTAGTCAAATCAATGGGCTCCTTCGATATTTTTTCTGAGATCAAAGATCGAAACAATCACAATGATTTGGGTATATGAAAAAGATCGAAGGAGCCCATTGATTTGGCTAATTTTTTAACACGTCATGCTTTTTACAATAGTTCATCACTAGGAAGTGTCAGAAGTCGCGGGCAACTCGTATCATGAAATCTAGAACGATTTAAAATCAAAGTTTCTTCAAAAGTTGAGTGTTTTTGAGATATTTTTGTCAAAAAATATGGGAGGGAGCCCATTGATTTTTCCAAAATTTTGAGCAAAGTTGCTCAATACGGTGTACTAAGGATCGGTGAAACCAGAACCCGCGGGCAATCAGTCCCCTTCGAGATAATCTGCATTGCGCGAGCACGAGACGATGAAAATAGGATGGTGGTCCCTAAAACCACTGACATGAAAATAACACACACTTCGGCCCAACTACAGTCGTTATTTGGTTTTTGATAGAATCAAGAAGAGGACCAATGCTCTTTTCACAAAACATACCCCTATGACAACATCGTGAAACTCAAACATACTTTGTCCATTTGAATCTTCTAAAACCCAAACTACTATTATAACATTCAATTCACGAGGGCCATTTCTTACTAAGCCCGTTGTAACCCAAGTTCTGTGGGTTTAAAAATGAATAAATAAAACACTTACTTCGGCTCGACGTCCACGGTGGAGAACTTGAGCGAGTTCTGGTAGAGGTTGAGGGCGGCTCTGAACAACATAATTAAATAATTTAATTTATAATTAAACCGTTGGCAAATAGAGTAAAACGGAACGATTCATTCGGTATAATCGGAAGTGGATCAGAAAAAAGTGATCGATTTTAGCAATTCATCGTTGTGGCGGCGGGGAGTCAAAACAGTGAAGCGACACGGCTAAGCAAACACGACACTTTGCCCTCTTTAGTGAGGTGCCCGATAACCTTTTAAGATTGTATTCTAGGGCGTTATAATACAGTTGAAAAGATCCACTAACACCAGGTGAGAAAAAGGCGAACTTTGTAAGTAATTCAGAAGCAAATCTTTTGAATTCCCATAAAGTTCAAGTTTCACTAATCCTATACCTGATAAAGATGTTAGCCACATCCAGTATTATTTTTATTGCCAGTATTATATGCCCCCAAACCAAAACAGCTACCAGTACTGTGGGATCAAACTTACTTTTCACAGTAACCACGTTTTCAACAAAGTCAGCCAATTGTTCGCACACGACTGTGGAATGGTTATTGGGGAAATAGCTATGCTATTGTTATTGCCACTATTATTTGTTTCGCACATTCCGCACATGTACATGATACATGGACCGTAGCAAACATTGACCGCGCAATTTCCGGTCACATCCATCGACTGAACCTATTATTGTTTTGTATGTTTTAGTTATTGTTTTTCTTTGTTGTTATTGTTATTGCTCACCTGTTCGACACGCGGACGTGCAGGGAGACAAACTTGGCGTTGAAGCACTCGATCATCGCGCGCGCCGTCTGGTCCATCAGCTTCTGCGCCAATCCTGAACGAATTATATTATTTAATTAAATATAATTATTTATTAAAATGCTACAGTGGATACGAGAATATTTTTCGACCTGCGAGTTTCGTGCCTCACCCATCACATCTAAGCCAGCCGTCACTTACCAGGCTGTCAGTACGTCGTCGTTCACCACCTATCTAGATGAACTTCGCCCTACTGATAGCCATTTTGTGTGTGAAAGCAACTTATAAAAAAATTGAAACAACAAACAACCTCGTTCGGTACTTACAGATACTGGGTTTCCCAAAAGACAGCGAGCGAAAACAAGGACATTCCATCAAGGACCATGATGAGAATTAAAAACCCAATCAACAAATAACCCGCTCGATTTGTGTGTCATCCTTAGCACATAAATCACCCGAGATTCACCCGGTTGTCGGTATGACGTTGATAATCGAGTTTGATTAAACACGTCTTACTGACAGAAATTTACTCCCGAACACTTCATTGTTCAAAATTGACCCGCCCAATCTGTGCAACATCGTTGGCACATTAATCACATTCACACTATTCTCGGCACTCCGTTAGTACGGCGTTGTTTATCTAGTTTGATAAACTATGCCCTACTTACAGCAATTCAATCCCGCAAGCTTCACGCAGCCAGTTCATGGTTCAAAATTAAGCCGTCCCATTCGAGCATCATATTTGGCACATAAACCATACTAGGCTCTGCACTGCGTTAGTACCGCGTTGTTAATCTATTTTGATAAACTTCGCTCTACTAACCTCACTTTGATCTAGCATAGGCCGAAAAAATAATCAAAAGAAACAAGAAGAAACATATATTTCACCCAGCATGTTTTGTTTTTCACCCTATCCATCTAAGGCATACACAATGCAACACTTTGTCAGCACGGCACAGTATATCTATTCCGATGTACTTAGCCCTACCGACAGCCATTTTCTGTTGGAAAGTAGCATATTTATAAAAAAAAAATGCAACAATAAAACATGGCGACCAATAGCTATTAAGTTTCAAAAAATAAAAGCGAAACCTAGGACATTTCATCGAGAAAAAAAATTGACCCGCGCGATTTATGCAGCATCTTTGGCACATAAACGGCACTAGGCTCTGCACTGCGTTGGTACGGCGCTGTTAATCTATTTTGATAAACTACGCCCTACTGACAGCAATTTACTCCCGCAATGGTCACGCTGCCAGTTCATAATTCAAAATTGAGCCGCCTCATTTGCGCATCATATCTGGCACATAAATCACACTAGATTCAGCACTCCGTTAGTACGGCGTTGTTAATCTATTCTGATAAGCTTCGCTCTACTGACCTCCAGTTGGCCTTACATTGCCTTACGCCTGAAACATAGCCGGTTATATGGTTTTCGAAGATCAGGCATTTCAACCAGTGATTTTGTTCTTCGTTCTAACCATCAAATGCATACACTATGAAACCCTTCGTCAGTACTACGAAGTGTATCAAATTCGATACACTTCGCCTTACTGACAGCAAATAGCATGAAACATAGTCAAGTGGTCAGTTTAAAAAAAAAACTGTTAAAAGAGACTATCTGAGAAAATCGAATAATTCTCAAAATTTTTGGCATTCTGAAAAATAGAAATCATTTTTTTTTTTTGACTGTAAGTAGTGCTCGATGAGTGTAGCTAATCCGTAGAATTCTAATTTTTAAAAACGACTCTGCGCGCCGGGGCGATCAATAATGACGTCATTACCGAAATCTGCACAAATCCGTAATTCAATTCCAATCGATTCGGGAGTAGGGGCGCTACATTCCTTGCCTAATTCTAAGCTTTTTTACTTTCTGGTGTTTTTCGATCGAACGTCATCCAACGCTGAAAATCGGGAAAAACGAAAAAAAAATCACAATTAATTAACTCTCACCATTTTCCCATGGCGACCGCAAATATTTTATTTGCTTAATCGATGCTTCTTACATGAACACATTCTCTATTTAAAATTCGAAATTTCAAAAAAAAATACCATCAATGTTAACGAGGCCGAAATACGCACTTGAACGCGAATAAAAACGTCGATTATGCATGTTGTTTACTAGTGAACAGCGTACTCTAGAATCACCGGGTTTGAAAAAAACGTCGATTACTCATGTAATTCACTAGTATCTCGGACAAGAACAAGAAAAACCATATCGACGTGTTATCCAACCCGGTGATTCTATAATCGACGTTTTCTCCAACCCGGTGATTCTAGAGTACGCTGTTTACTAGTAAACAACATGCGTTAATTCGCGTTCAAGTGCGTATTTCGGCCTCGTTAACATTGATGGTATTTTTTTTTAATTTCGAATTTTAAATAGAGACTGTGTTCATATAAGAAGCATCGATTAAGCAAATAAAATATTTGCGGTCGCCATGGGAAAATGGTGAGAGTTAATTAATTGTGATTATTTTTTCGTTTTTCCCGATTTTCAGCGTTGGATGACGTTTGATCGAAAAACACCAGCAAGTAAAAAAAAAAGCTTAGAACTAGGCAAGGAATGCAGCGCCCCTACTCCCGAATCGATTGGAATCGAATTACGGATTTTTGCAGATTACGGTAATGATATCGATCGCCCATTATCGAGAGTCGTTTTTAAAAATTGGAATTCTACGGATTAGCTACACTCATCGAGCACTACTTACAGCCAAAAAATAAATGAATTCTATTTTTTCAGAATGCCAATACTTTTTTGATTTTCTCAGATAATCTCTTTTAACTACCTAACTTGTCATTAAGACGCGCCTTATCCACAAAGAAACCATGGACAAATAGTTCCGCACCAACAATAATATCCAAACACATGCCGATAACAAAAGAACGATCGCGAAATGTCAATATATTTTATCCTGTGCATTTTGTGCACCATCACTCGTACCTAATCAGAGCGGAATTCAGCAACCCGTTAGTACGGCGTTGTTAATCTATTTTGGTTAGCTGCGCTCTACTAGCAGCAATTTTTCGAAGATCATTTCAAACCAGTTTTGTGCTTCACCCTATCCATCTAAGGCATACAATATGCAACACTTTGTCAGTACGACTTTGTACATCTATTCCGATGAACTTAGCCGTACTGACAGCAAATAGACCCCCACAGGCAAGAATTAGAGGCAGGAGACAGAATTTTCAAAAATATGCAATATTTTCGGATTGTACCCAATATTGGAGTACTTCAATTCTGTCAAAAAGCGCGAAAAGATTCAGAGAAGGAAACATTAGCGAAACATTTCCGCGAAACGTCGAATGCATTTCAGCCCTTACGTTTTGTGCACCATCACTCGTATCTAACCAAGACGGTATTCAGCAACCCGTTATCATGTCGTTGTTCATCTATTGCGATGAACAGCGCCTAACTAACCAACATCCAGTGATGAGCGACCCCTCCAACTGTGGTGTTTACCCCTGCAATCGGTCAGACCCCAAATGTAGCAAAGAGTATCGATTTTTTTACTTTTCTATCCCCGGAAAACCCCCTTTTGTGACCCCGCAAAACCGGCGTTTGAGGGTCACGCTCAACACTGCCAACATCTCATCACAACGACATGCAATTACGACACAAATGCATGATATAGGTCACTCGCCTAGCAGTGATGTCCCGCAGGTCGCAAGTGCCTAGATTGAGGGGATGACTTTACCGTTATCTATATCATGTAAAATTAGTACCTCACCTGCTTAAACTAGTCGAAACCATACGGGAGCCTAAAGGAAACAGCGCAAGTGAGAAGAACATGAGGCGCAAACCGGAATATTCAGAATGCGCAATCCGAGGCTATTGTTTGCTCTCAATGTTTTCGTGGTCAGACAAGACACAATCTCAGGGGGGGGGGGGGCGAAAAGAAGGGCGAAATGTGAATGGGCGTTTTGTTGCGTAATAAGTATACTGATTTTGAAAAGAAAAATGAGTAAAATGCGGTCAGGGCGAAGTTCATCGAAGTAGAAGAACAACGGCGTACTGACAAACAGTTGAACCAAGGAAGGCTTACATAAAATGCATGTGACACGAAACTTGCGGGTCGCTGTTTCTACACATTCAGGACCTTGCGTAAGTCAGAAAGGTGATGTGATTTGTGATTAAAATAACAACATGTCCTACTGACAACAGCGCATAAACACCGCTTTTTTAACGGTAACTAATCCGCCGATCCGCAACCCAAAAAGCTAGGACATTACGGGCTCAGATGTGACAACAGAATTTGACCTCTTTTATATCGTGAACCCTGGTTGTGCGAAAGTTATAGATGTTAGGCAAATCGCGAAAGTCACGGCTCACCGAGGCGTCGGTAGCTCCTCTTCACGGCGAGCGACGTGATGTGGCCGTGTGGGTCGTCCTCCGACTCCTCCTCCATCTTGGCCAGCACGTAGCCAACCACGTTGCCCTGCAATTGAGTGGCATCAAAGTCGCGCACCGAAAATGTGGAAAATGCGCGCTTTTTGCTGACCCCCGCTTGTAAAGAAGGTGACGAAAGGAAATAGACGTTATCGAAGAGCACGACTTCTGATATCCGGCCTTACAAGGCGGGTCCCAGTCTAGCTTTGTTTTTATGACTATAAATTCGCTAGATACTTGCAATATTACATTCCCAGTATTCTTTTAATAAATGTTAAGCTAGATTGGCACATAAACTGCAACGCCGAGATAATAAAGTGTGCCGAACCAACAAACAGGACAGAGTATCGATGCAGGCTATCCTGGGACGGAAACACTACTTGGCAAAACGAGAGCATGGGTCGTAGGCCAGTGCATTGCAGTTCTCATCTCATGCCTATATCACCTTTCCTAGTCCGCCCTACGGGTCTATTATACAGAACTGGCATTGCGAAGTAGTCTCTGAGGGGAACAATGGCGGTATGGTAATGAGGTAAAGCGATACACCATGCATGGCGCGCGACAACAAACCGTAAAAACGCGAACAGATGGCAATACAGACGGCTGAACAACGAACGGCTCTACAGCACAAGCCCAGAATGGAAATGTCTAAAAACGATCAGTCGCAAAATAATGTAGCTAAATGTAAGGATGACTTATATACTGTTTATGTTTCGTGCTTAGTGCTAAGGCAGTATCCAACGAACCTTGTCGTCTTCGGCGACGTAGCTCAGCTGAGGCCAGCTGAGAGCGTGGAAGAAGTAGTACCGGAAAAGAAATACCATTAAAATGCTTATTTGGACCTGCCAATATGAAAGTATCAACTCTGGAGCTTCTGGAGCAAAGTAATGCGATAACTCCTATCTTATTACATCGAGCATCGCTCATAAAGCCATTATAATCCAAAAATAATAACGAGTCCTTTGGAAAATAAAGAGCAATTGCATTTTACAATGTTACTTCATCTGGTAGTTCTCCGGCAGACACATCAGATTGCAGTGCTGCGTGTTCATCAAGTCCTCGGGACGAGCCACGCGGATGTTCATGGTGTTACCCTATAATATTTCATTA
The DNA here is from genome assembly GCA_000180635.4 of Pristionchus pacificus. Lineage (NCBI taxonomy): Eukaryota > Metazoa > Nematoda > Chromadorea > Rhabditida > Neodiplogasteridae > Pristionchus > Pristionchus pacificus. The sequence continues at coordinate 29,791,881 of CM026578.1, read as the reverse complement.
AAATAAATGAGCATTAAGTGCGAAAACTGACGATAGCAAGCAAAAGACGAGAAGAAACAGGCTTGAAACACCACGATCACACCATGAAAATGGAGCGAGTTGGCAAATCGCCAACTGACATTGCATAGCGACCCCATTCACATGCAAAGGGCAAATTTCGCCGGGCGCCGTGCAATCGCGCTCTTTCTTTCAATTTAGTCTTTTTCTGTTAAATGTTTTTGTTTTATTGATTACTTTCCGCGCGATTTATCGATTTTTGCGACCATTGTTACGTGCAATTTTTCGCTGTTCAGATAGACTCAACAATGGGTTACGACAGTCCCGCTAGAGGTGGAGGAGGTAGAGGAGGATTCCGCGGTGGACGCGGCGGATCTCCCGGTGGTTTCGGCGGCCGCGGTGGTGGAGGTGGCGGCTTCCGGGGCGGACGCGGTGGTTCGCCGGGCGGACGCGGCGGCGGTGGATTCCGCGGAGGCCGCGGAGGTGGAGATGGCGGCGGCTTCCGTGGACGCGGAGGAGGAGAAATGAGCTTCCGCGGACGCGGTGGCGGATTCGGCGGCGGCGACGGCAAATTCACTCCTCGTAAGTTCATTACAATTTTTTCAATTGAATGATTCCATCTCGCACTACTTTCGAAATGACCATTTAATTTGAGGTGGTCGCGGTGGAAGCTCGCCCTTCCGTGGCGGCAGCGGCGGATTCCGCGGAGGCCGTGGAGGTTCGGAGGACAGACGCGGAGGCCGCGGCGGCGGATTCCGTGGTGGTCGCGGAGGTTTCTCCGAAGACAGACGCGGCGGCCGTGGAGGCGGATTCCGCGGAGGTCGCGGCGCCGGCAAGTTCGACGGCCAGAAGCGCAAGTTCGACGAGGACGAGGATGACGAGGAGGAGAACAACGAGAACGGTTCGAGTCAGCACTTGTATATAATTGTTCTGGATTTTTTTTATAATGAGCTACTAAAAATAAGTGTGGCATTTTCTTAATTTTGTAATGATCAATTATATTTACAGAGCCCATCAAGAAGACCACGGCCGCTCCCGCTGACAAGAAGAGAAAGATCCAGGAGGAATCTGACGATGATGAGGTAGATGCTGGAAGCGACGAGGAGATGGATGAGGAGGAAAGCGGTTAGTTATTTACTTTTCTAAAAGTATTGTTTATTTCATCATTATGATCAAACGATATATTTATAATTTATCAAATCACTGCTTTTCTTATCGCAATATTTTCAGATGAGGAAATTGCCGCCCCCAAGAAGGGAGCCGGAAAGAAGGCAGCTGCTCAGGAATCCGACGATGAGGATGATGATGAGGTTAGTTCTTTCATTAAAATTTTTTATATTTTTAATTTTTCAAATATATTTCTAAACCCGCAATATTTTTCTTTATCTTTAGTAACCCTATAATCAAATATTTTTCAGGATGATGAGGAGGGAGATGATGATGAGGACGACGAGAGCCTGGAGGATGAAGATGTCGATGAAGACGAGGAAGACGACGAGGAGGAAGTGCCTGCCCCCGCTCCCGCTAAGGGAAAGGCTGCCGCAGTCACTCCCAAGAGCATCGTCAAGAAGGAGGATGCCAAGAGCAACAAGAAGGTCGACATCAGCAAGCCCTCCACACCTGCTGCCGCCGTCAAGAAGACGCCCAGCACCCCTCACCCCAAGAGCAAGGCAGCCGAGGCCAAGGTCTCCCAGCTGAAGTTCGATGATGATGATGATGATGAGGACGAGGAAGAAGACGAGGATGAGGAGGAAGACGAGGAGGAGGAGGAGGTTGCCCCCGCCAAGGTTGGTAATTCGTTGTTTGAGCATTTTTTATTGTATAACTGTTCCATGTTCCAACTAGAATTATTTTCATTGTATATTTTTTCAGCCTACCGCCTCTAAGAAGGCCGCTCCTGTTGCCGCAGCTGCTGCCGAGTCAGATGATGACGATGATGAGGAAGATGAAGAGGAGGATGAGGACGAGGAGGAAGACGAAGATGAGGAGGAGGATGAAGAAGAGGAGGAGGCCCCTCCCGCCAAGGTACTTTATTGTTTCACGATCAATTTTTGGATTCCTCAAAATTTATAAATTAAAGTATGTTATTTCTAGGCCGCGCCCGCCAAGAAGGCCGAAGCTAAGAAGCCCGAGCCCAAAAAGCCGGAGCCGAAGAAGGTCGAGCCCAAGGCTGTTGTCAAGAAGGAAGAGCCCGCTGCCGCGCCCAAGCGCAAGATTGACCAAGCCGAGATTCTCTCCGACCAGGAGCGCAGACGCGAAGAAGAGCACAAGAAGACCCTCTTCGTGAAGGGATTCGACAGATCCTTCACCGTAAGTGTTTTTTCTCAAATATTTTGTCTCGTTTTGTGCTATTTATATTTATTATTTTGCTTGCAGGAGGATAAGATCAAGGCCCTTCACGGTCTGATTGTCGGCGTTCGTCGTCGCAGCGACAAGAGCAACTTCTGCTGGGTCATCTTCGCTTCCGAGGCCAACGCCAACAAGGCGTACCCCGAGCTCGCCAAGACCAAGGGACTCACCGTCGACTATTGCGGCTCGAAGAGCAAGACCCATATGTCCTTGATCGAGAAGAAGTCGACCGAGCGCTCGATAGACCCCACCCTTCTCTGCGTTCGCGGAATCGTCGGAAACGTCACTCCCGCTGAGCTGAAGACCCTCTTCAAGACTGCATCGGACGTCAAGATCCCGCCTGCACCTAAGAAGTCCAAGGGAAAGTCTGACCGAATTGCGCTCATCCGTTTCGAATCCGAGGCGGAGGCCAAGGAAGTCTTCGACTCTAACAAGAGCCTCAAGGTATACTTTTATTTTTGTTTTCATATACTGATCAAACTGTATTTTGTGTGTAATTAATTTTATATTTCCAGATCAACGGAGCCCCAGTCACCGTGCTGTACGCGTTAGCCAAGCCCAAGCCTGCTGATAAGGTTGGTTCATTTTTGATAAGGTTACATTTGAACATCTATTCAACGCTTTTCTTCCAGGCTGCTGCTCCTGCCAAGAAGACCGAGGTCGAGAAAAAGAAGGTTGCAGCTCCCGCTAAGAAGCCGGTATGTCGATATTTGAATTGTTTCTTGCAAACTCTCGAATTCTTTAAAAAAATTGTTAGTAAATGATTCTTTGCAGGTCGTCCCGGAGGAGAGCGACGACGATGAGGATGACGATGAGGAGATTCCCTCTTCCGATGAGGGTCTCGAGGAAGAAGACGAAGAGGAGGAGGAGCCTCCCAAGAAGAAGGCCGCCCTCACCAAGGTGGTCACCAAGGTAGAGTTGCTTTTTGATAGAAAATTTAAGAGAAATGTATTGAACTATTTATTTTTATGTTCAATCGTCCTTTTCAGCCGCCTCCTGCCAAGAAGGGAAAGATGCCCGAGCCCGAGTCTGACGATGAGGAGGAGGACGACGACGAGGATGATGATGATGAGGAAGAAGACGATGATGACGAGGAAGACGACGAGTAGATCACCGTTCTGCTTAGGGATTAATGATCTCGTTTGATTTGCAGCATTAGCTTCTATTCACTTTCCCCCGATTTGTTACATCGTTTGTTTGACTTTCCTTTCACATACGAGGGTAGTTCGATAGTTTCGTTTTCTGTTGATGTTGTTGTTACCACCGCTCTAAAACCCACTAAACCTGAACCACCAGCCACATTTATTTGAATTTCTTACCTCATTCATACATTATATTTCAACCACTTTTCACAAACTTTCCTACGTTTAGGTGAACATTGATTAGTGTCCAAAACGTGCATTCATTGTTTCTGTTTAATTCTTTGCGAAATTATGTTGAATATTGTTATGTTTACTGTTATCACCCGCTAATTTCTGTTAAATGTCGATGTTTATCTCCAACTGTCAGGGATAAAGTCGTCCAGAAAGTTAAAACTCACGGTTACGATAACAACGTACGATCTAAAATGCCGAACTATTGACTCAAGGGATTTCAGCACACAGAAAGGATCTTTTGATAGCGCTATCTTATGATTGGGGAAGGAGATAGAGATGCGTTTTCATGGCTGATCTTTTCTATCTTTAGTTTTTTCCATCTCTGCGACCTTTTCTACTGCAATTGCTGTCTTGCTTTTTATTTCCATTTTTGTTGCACTCTTAGCCGTTGCGCCTTTGGTAGGCACAAAAGGGAAAGTTCAAGAGGAAGAGGGGGAAATAGGGAAAGGCTAGGAAGAGACGGGGGAGGGGAGATAGAGCAAGCGAGTGCGACCGAAGACCAGAAAGTAGTCTCTTCTCTCCCATTGGATCGGAGTGAGAGGAGGAGAGAGTACGGTAATAGGAGAGAGTGCAGCCGACGAGAGAAAGAAGAGAGATGGAAGAAATCAAAAGCGAGAGAGAAGAGATCATCATTGCTCCTCTCCATTTCCATTCCTCGATTCACCGATTCATGTTTCTCCACCATTCCGGTGATATGATATTGATATTGATATTGGCATGCTTGGGATACGGTAGGCTCTAGGTACGGTAGCTGTTCGGCTCTTATGCTTCGTAGTTCGAGAAAATTGAGGAACGCGGATTACGGTAGTTAGTTATCGATTGACAGGTGCCGTAATCTTACAGTAATAGCAGTGAGAGTTGTAAGTAGAGATAGCATCTCGCTATCCAATGACCTTGGCAATACCTTCCTATTGTAGCAGTTTCGATGAGCCGTGAAAGTAAAAGGGACGGGCTGTGATCTACCGTGTTGTTCTAGCGTGCGCGTATCGATTGATTGTTGCTCTTGAGATACCGTAACCTAGCGTACCTCTCACTGTATTGATCTGAGTCACTTCAAGCTTGCTGACCTCTGGTTGACCTAGGCTGCTTATGCATTGACTCATTTTCCCGCGACCTTTAGCTGATATCTGATCTCAAAATTATCCATCTGAAAGCTGTCTCATGCTTGATATACCGTAATTTAAGATCATTTTGCGATCGCCACACCGGAAATACATGCACCCTGATTATTATGATGATGTTCCTGTCGTTTTCGTGTGTGTGGTGGTCGTCCTTACAATGTTCTCATCGTCTCTCCATTTCGCCCGATCTCTCGGCAGTTAGAGACGATGAGAGAGTACGGGGAAATGAGAGAGACAGACACTGCCGGCCGGCCACTGACCGCGACGAGATGAAAATATTTGCCGAATGACGCAGTGGTGGTGCGCCTTCTGTTCTCACAATGTTTGCCCTCTCGATTGGGGGGGGGGGGGGGGGGGAGAGAGATATTCTAGGCTAGCCTAGTGCCTTAGAGGTTGCAGGCTATGAGTTCAAGACAAGGTCGGTTAGGTTGAAGGTTCTTCAACAATTCATCTGTTCATTCGTTTCCTCATTCATCTCGTGATCAGTTAGAAAATAAGAGTAATGAAGAGCGAATTTTTTCTGCTGACTGCCCTATTTAACACGTGCTTGGTATCGATGATTGTTCATGATTTAGCGCTTTTATTATCAGAACTCGAGGCGGTTTTCATGCCATTGTAAGGCGATCTATTGTTTGCCTAATTCTTGGCTAGCCTAGGGTTTCTTAGGGGCTGAGCCATGTGCGTGTGCTCCATAAGGAATGCGATTGTTTTTTCACGAATTGTGGGAAAAAAGATTCATTTCTTCCTCCTTCGCATGCGCACCACTTTTTTCCTCACCCCATTTAGAGTTCTTAGAATGAACACCATGTTCTTTCATTCAGAATGTCTTCCATCTGTCCGAGTGCGAAATGAAGAGATGCATTCTTCATTCTGACAATACTAATCTCAATCCGTATGTCTAGTAGTGATGACATTTCAATACCCAATACTGCGAGACAATACCAATTAATTGGGTAATTGGTATTGGGTTGACCAATTACTTGACTTTTATTCCTCACTTTCCGGGGGAGAGAGCGGCCGCAAAGTCAATTAATTGGGTATTGGAATTGATCTGACATCCCTAATGTCTAGAGGCCAAGGAGACCTCCCGCGAACACCTCCCTCTCCCTGTCTCTCCTGTTTGTATAAACTATAGTCAATATCGAGCGAAACCGGTGCGCGTGAGTCACCATTCACCCTCTTGATAGAGAGAATGATGGACCTTTATATCGGAATGCTGGCTAGAATGAATGATTGATTCAGATGCCAATTTTGTACTATCTAGTTGTTTGTTGGAGTCATGAGTTAATTGGGCTCTCTTGATAGTGAGAATGATGGCACTTTATTTCACATGCTCTTTCGATTGATCTGAATGGCAAGGAACGGTTCCGTCGAAATGCCGAACTGAATGAATGATTGGCTACTCTTTCAGAAGCTGAGCACCTTCTGTACCACTTGTTTGTTTTCAGATATCGAATGTTCGACTTTTTCCATCCTCTATTTCTCCATAGGAAAGCTATCAATGATAGTGTATCATTCGACAAGGCGCATGATGAAAGCGCTTCTCCATTCCCCTATTTCTCTTTCGGAAAACAATAGAGAACACCGAATGAAATAGCTCTTCCATTTTAATGCTTCATCATGATTCGATGATGCACTATACAGTAGAGCTTGAGAAATCTCTTCATTTCACACACTCCATCGTCCGCTCGAATGGAGAGCACTAGGAATGAAGAGACGGTGGCTCATGTCACGAGCTCTACTATATACTGTTTCCTCATTAGAGCTGCCAGAGTGAAGAATAGCGCTCTTCATTCCACGTGCTCTATCGTCACTCTGAAGAGAGTACGAGCACTGAAGGAGCGGATTATTCAGCTCTCTTCATTCTGATAGACCTAACCATCGTTTTCATCAACTCCTTTTTCTCGAATATTTTCTCCGGAGTAGACCGAAGTAGATCGAGTCAGTGCTTCAGCATGTGTTCACCGTTTTGTAGACAGACGCTGAACAGTGCGTTTCCAAGCCACTTCTTCTTCTTCTTCTTCTCGCCAGTGCCGTCGAGAGTGCATGCAAAAGCGAGAAAGCGCAGCAAAAAGTGCTCATATCGCATCAAAAGTAGTGTGAATCAACCGGGCGAAATTCTATTGATTTCACTCCTCTCCCTTTCCGATCGGAAAGTGTGAGAAAAGATTACTACTGTTTTCATCGTCCATATTTAATCGCCGCCCGATCGGAACAATGACTCTCTCCGTTCCGCCTGCTCTCTCGCTTTTTCTCACCGCCTAGAGAGCATACATAATGAAGAGTGCCTACTCAATCCTCGAGTGAGCCCTGTAATGATCATCCATAATCTCACTCAATTTGTGCGAGGCGAGAGACCAGGCAAAAGGCGGAGAGCGCAGACAGGCGAACGCGGTTAGAGCGAGCGAGAGAGCAGGGGAAATGGAGAGATCACCGTTATTTGGTTTATGACGTCGTTGTGGTGGTCAAGAGTGTGTTTGCACATCGTTCTTTTCCTTATCCCCCGAGGGGGCGGAATTGTCCACACCCCTTTGATCGATAATTGAACTTTGATTGGGGGATTACATTTGCGGTATTTTTTGTTCAGAAAGAGTTAACATTCATTCATTCCCTCATCGCAGCTTATTGACCTTCTGAATACATTCCATTTTTCATACTGAATGATCAGAATTAATCGATAATTTTCGCATCGACGAAAAAAACGAAATAAACAGAGCTTTTCAATTATATTGGGTAGAAAGGGACGACAAATCATTCAATCCCCTTCCCATTCCTTCTCATTGACTCTCTGAAGAACATTCGATTCTCGCTCAATTGCTCGTGATTGCACACGATCTTCGAAACCTTGCAGTTCACCGGCCAGATTACGGTAGGATCCTACGAGGATCTACAGTAATCTCAAGATGGGCTCCCTCTATCGCTCCGAGGAGATGCGCTTCTGCCAGCTAATCGTGGAGAAGGTATACGGTAGAGAGTAGATACGGTATTGGCCGATCGTGAACTGATATTTTCGTCGTGAAATCTGATGTTCGGAGGGGGTACGGTAGATCACCGTGAATATGGAGAAGTACCGTAAACCGATTTTTTTCGTCGAGCAGGTGCACGGTGGAGAGGGGATTCGGTATCAAAAGAAAGGCAATCACAAACTGATTTTTCGACTTTCTGCAATAGAATCTATGAACAAATTTGTCGGATTATTTTACCTACCATAACCTGGGGTCGATATCGATCGATTGATAACCTACCGTAACCCCCTCTTCCTCTCAGGACGCCGCCTTCTCCGTCGTCGCCGAGCTGGGCAAGCAGGCGTGCGTCCAGTTCAAGGATGTAAGACTTACTGCATTTAGCACCGATGCACTGATATTTGAGAAAAAATGAGCTTTAGTTACGAAAAAAAAGAGCTATAGTTACGCCAAATGTTTTGATGAACGTTAGGCATTCTAGGTACAGTAGGTCATCGGACTTAAAGTGTTTAGCACAGACTTTCTGGATTTAGCAACGAACTTACGGTGTTTAGCACCGACATGCTCCCACATATGAATCTCTTTGCAGCTCAACCCGGACGTGAACTCGTTCCAGCGCATTTTCGTACGCGACATCCGCAGATTCGACGAGATGGAGCGCAAATTGCGTGTGTTTTTTTTTCTCTCGAAAAAATGAGATATTGTCGTATTGAGTGATATTGTCATATGGAGAAGAAAAAAGAGATTATATTGGGTGTCTGACTCTCTCTCCGATTCACACGCTCTCTCTCGCGCTGTCTGACCGGTGACGAAAGAGCTTGTAGAATGAAGAGACTCGCAGTATAATAGAGGGGACAAACAAATTGTATGAAGACTTGATTGAATGTTGATTTTTTTTCCGTGAAAAGTGGTTGGGATCATCGCACAGCCGCATCTGGACTTCATCAGCGCGCTATGAAACATAACTGAGCACAAGCGAAAACAGATTGAGATGAACCGTCGAGGCTTTTGTTGACTCAGTCTGATCTAGACTGGAGATATTCTTCACTCACTGAGACATCGATGTTTTGTTAAAAAAACTGGTTGGTGCGGCGGTGAAACTTAGTTGAGAAATCCGATTGAGACTAAATGAGTTCATCTCGTGTCCTCTAGATGCATTTCCTCGGACGCCTCGGGTGATTAACAATCTCAGGCTTTCTCTGGTTATGGATCGTATTGCACCAAACCCGGCGCACCACCTACAGAGAATCTCAGTGTTCCGTCGTGCCAAACCCGGCGAGCCTAGGAGACCACCCACGATACATTTCTTGTACCACCCACGATGCTTTTCAGGCTTCCTCGAGTCCCAAATCCAGAAGGACGGTATGCAGATCGGCGGGCGGGTCGATGACGGAGACTACGAGGCCATGCCCACCGCTGAGCTCAATCAGCTGGAGGTACACACTTACGGCGTTTAGCGCATTTTCACAAATCTTGACTTTTTTCCGTTGCACCTCTAATTGCCGGGGTAACAACAGTAAGTCTTGAGAAGGAACTTGCGCGGCGTATAGCAGCGACTTAGCAGCGAGGTTAATCCCAGATTGATCTAGCAGATAGTTGCGCTAGAAGGGGCCATTCCTACCGCTGAGCTCAATCAGCTGGAGGTACGGAATCCCACAAATAGTATCTCTGATACGTACTTTTGATTAATGATGAAGTAGTAGTGATCTCCCGCAGTGCAAATACATTGATTTACGGGTAACTTCGCTAACATAAAGCTCAGTGGTAGTTTCGGTGTTTAGCGGAAGGGACTTACGGCGTTTAGCATCGACTTCCTGTGATTATGTCGCTAGAATGGCGCTAGATTCGGATTAGATTAGACGACGGCGACTACGAGGCTGAGCTCAATAAGCTGGAAGTAGGGGGAGTTACGGTGTTTTGCATCGATCTTCTTACCTTGGCAAAAAGGGAGAATGAGTGTGAATGAGACACCTCACAATCAGAGCAATTATTAGTTTTTTTGAATGAAGAACGAAGTAAGCATTGTCACAAAGCTTCGTAGCGACATCTTCAACATCCATTGAAACATATCCACGATCCGGACCACCCAGAGCGAGATTAATTAATTAAAATACTAATTATCAGACCACCCTGACAATGATTAATTAATTAAAGTACTAATTATCAGACCACCCTGAACGACCTCGAGCGCGACGTGAAGAACATGAACGAATCTGATGCTCTGTTGAAGAAGAACTTTGCCGATCTCAAGGAGTGGGACGCAGTGCTGAACAAGACGGATGAATTCTTCGCTGGGGTGAGCGAAGTTACGGTGTTTAGCGTCGCCTATGATACCTACGATGTTTAATGGCGTAGTAGATAAGACTGGGGATGGAGAGCCGAACAGAGTATTCAGGTTAAAGATTGCCTGATGATTTTGAGCACAATTCATATGGAAAGCGAGTTGTGGGCTGGAAGACCTGACGATTTCAATGATCATCAAATTCGCTCTTGACAGGGGGTAGACAGCGAGGCTCAGGAGGAGCTGGAAGAGCAGGAGGAGTTGGGAGGAGGCAGACAGGCTGAGAAGGCCCCTATTCAGTGAGTATATACGGTGGGAGTACGGTAGTAATATTGACTGAGTAGGGTACGGTAGGTACGGTAGGGGTACGTTAGTTAAGGTGAAGCAGGTACGGTAGGACTACGGTAGCATCGTCGCTACGATGGTGGGGTAGTAGATAGTAGGAAAGAGGAGCTGGGAGGAGGCAGACAGGCTGAGAAGGCCCCTATTCAGTGAGTTTAGGGCCATGATGAAAATTTGCAGTATTTTCCCAATCAGTGGTATCTAGTATCCTTTCAGACAAGATCCGTGTTTTTTTTTGTATTGAAAATCGAGACCGGACTGTTTCGAAAAATCTCTGTGGATTACGAGATCAATGCGAAACATATTCGTAATTGGGCGAACACACATATTCCAAAAAATAGCCTAAAAATATTGAAAATACACCCCTCCCCCTCTTTGAAGGCCTAATCACTGCCTTCCAGGTACGTGGTCGGAGTCATTCGTCGCGAGCGCATTCCCGCCTTCGAGCGAGTGCTGTGGAGGGCGTGCCATCACACGGCGTATGTCCGTGCATCGGACATCGAGGAGCAGTTGGAGGACCCGGAGACGGTGAGTTCGGGCTGTTACGGTGAAGAATCCGTCTCTTCATTCCGCGGCGAGAGAGTGCGCGGAATGAAGAGTCGGATTCGTCACCCTGAAAGCCCTGCTGTGGGTGTTCAATTTATTCAGTCGTACCTAGAGATGGAGAAGTGAAAAATTCGTCTGTTCTCAATCACCGATCAGAGTTACGAGTTAGCATGTGAATCGAAGAGAGATCCATGACCGAAATTGCATACATCATTATTCCCGAGTTATGCAGCACCTGTGAAACCTATTTGAACTGATATTTGCAATTTGAAACTAAAGTAAATTAATTCGATTCAGGGCGACAAAGTGAACAAGTCCGTGTTCATCGTCTTCTACAAGGGAGACCGACTGAGGAGCATCATTAATAAGGTGAGAATGGAAAAATAATGAATCTTTCGGTTGCTCTTTTCGCTCTTCTGTTGTCTCACAATGAGTGCTCAATGAGAGATAGATTTACTAAACAACATTGTGCACAAATTCGATGAGGAATTGAAAAGAGTAGCACAGTCATGTACAACTGAGCTGGTTCGGATGAAGAACTCATCACTTTCTCATACTCTACCGCTTATGTGGTTAGCGAGATAGCGCTTCGAAATGAGAGAGCCAGACCATTATTCAATGACATCCTTCTGTTCAGGTGGCCGACGGCTTCAAGGCCAAGCTCTTCGCCAACTGCCCACGCACATCGAAGGAAAGACAGAGCAGCGTCCACGAGGTGAGAGTTGATCTTTGATCTCTGATTCTATCGATTTATCAAGCTCTGTGCATGCATGCGCTCATGTCTAACAATGTCTTGTAAGAGAGAGAGAGGATTTACTATTTATACTGAAGTGCAGTAGATACTGGCCCTGTCCTTCGTTTCTCTTTATGCGAACGCAGTGAAACATAACCGAGTTTTGATACTGAGCGTTAAAAAAAAAGAGAGAAAAAATGCATTACATCGCATTGCACGTCCATTAATTTAAAATTAACGGATTAACTATCACATTTTTAAAATGATACGATTGTAATTGCACACCTATTAAACTATTCCGCGCGGCAAACGCGTTAGCTCCGCCCACTTTCACTTTTTTACGCATTTTCAGCCTATTTTCACTATCTTTTCTTAGTTTTTACTGATAAAACACGATTTCTGGGATGGTTTCGCGTTCATTAAGCACAAATTATATAATTAATTCTTAAGTTTAAACGCGACCATAGTTTAGTAGCAATTTTGTTACGCGCGGAACAAGAAACAACTTTGCGTCAAAATGTGATATAATTACTAATAACCACTCCCTGTTCCAGGTTCGCGCCCGCATTGCCGACCTCCAAACGGTCATCGGACAGACGAGGGAGCACCGATTCAGAGTGCTCCAGGCCGCTGCCAACAATCACATGGCGTGGTTGAAGCAGGTTGGTACTTGTGTGGGGTGGTACCAGGGTATGGGTAGTTGGTTCCGAGCTGGCTGGGTCGGGAGTTATCTAGGAGCCTGGTTTTTCAGATCAACCGCACCGATCGTAAAAATCCAGAAGGAAAAAGGGGATTATAAAGGGATGGGATGGTTCCTGATTGAGTTCAGTAGATGGGGCGAGAGGTCGGCGCTGGTTCCATGCTGCTTCATCGCTCCATCCTTTCCAGGTGAACCTCCAGAAGTCGGTCTACCACACGCTCAATCTGTTCAACTTTGACGGCATCGGTCGCTTCTTCGTGGGCGAATGCTGGATCCCGTTGAGGGACATCGACAACGTGCGGGAGGCCCTGGAGAGAGCTACGGTGAGAGAGCGGGGTTACGGTAGGTGGTTAATCGGGAACTGATTTGTCATTGTGGATACGCGATCAATTTATAAAGTCAGAGGCTCTCGCGATTGCAGTAAATCGAGCATTGATTACTTACTCACAAACGAACAAAATATGCAGCAAACTATCGATGCAGACGGTTTTAGATCTTTAAAGAAGGCGTCCCACGAATATCTGGCTAACTGAGTTCTTGTTGTGAGATAGTAGGTCATGGCAACACGATAACACTTTCGAAACTCCCATGTGTTCAATTTTCGTTTGAACTGAGATATGAGCAGTTGGCTGTGCGCCAACTGACCCTGAAACGCAGGCAACGAGCTAGAGAGTGTGCGAAACGAGGAGAGCGCTCTCTCCCATTCCTCACTTTGCATAATCGCTCGCGCCTTTCGTGGGACGCCTTCTTTAAGATACCGAAGGAATACGATAACTGAAAATATTGCAGGAAGCCTCTGGCTCTGCCGTCCGCCCGGTGCTCAACGTGCTGGAGACGAGCGATGAGCCGCCCACTTATAATAAGACGAACAAGTTCACGGCTGTAAGTAAAGTTTCTTCAATAACGGCTGTGAATTTCTTGAAAAATGTTTTTTCCAAAGATCTCTGTGAAAGACATTGCCTGATGTGTCCAAAGTAAGAAACAATTGTGAAACAGATTTGATGCGTGCAGACAAATGAAAAGAATCTCGATAAATAATAATTCAAAGGTCTTCCAATCGATTGTCGACTCGTACGGAGTGGCTTCGTATCTGGAGGTCAACCCAGGTAATTAATTAATTAAATAATAATTATTATATTTCGTGCCACATGAGAACGACATCGGTTCTCGTTGAGTGACGGAGCTTTTGAGATGCTAATGAAACGTATCCGAATTTGTGGATTCGGGAAAAGATCATTTCATATTATCTAACATAATTACCATTCTTAATTCAGCTCCCTACACGATCATCACGTTCCCCTTCCTCTTCTCGTGCATGTTCGGAGATCTGGGACACGGAATTCTCATGTGGGCATATTCTTCATCCAGCCATCATTTGAAAAAAATTGTACTCGCCAACCTCTCAACACCAGAGAAGCAAAAACATTGATGAAGTCCAGACAAAATTCTAAACGCAAACACACGTCTCATTGTGATAGCACTCGCTTAGTTTATTCGATTATTTTGAATGATTGATATTCGATATATTTTTATATTTTTATTTATGACGTAATCCTCTCGCAGGCTACTCGCCGGCATCTACCTCGTTGTTCGTGAGAAGAACCTCATCGCAAGGAACATTAAGGACGAGGTACGGTATCGATTATTTATCCTACAGCCTCCTAAGAATACGGAATCCAAGTAACTAATGGGTAGTGGTTCTTGAAAATAAGGACGAGGCATATGGTGGATATCGATTACGGTACCAATACGGTAACCTACAGTACACCTAGAGCATTGTATCCAAGTAACTTGAAAGACGGGGAACGGTAGACAAGATAGAATACGATACCCGAACCATGAAGATTGTTGACAAGCCTCAATCTTCTTTTTTTCTGAGGATCGTCGAATTTTAATTATTTTCGAAAATAATAATACAAATCGCAGATCTTCGGCATGTTCTTCGGCGGTCGCTACATCATTCTTTTGATGGGTAAATAATATTGTTATTATATTATATTGCGTGACTAATGTAAATAGACAAATAATTGATGTACTTGGAAATATTGCATGGGAAATATTGCTAGTTGCTCAAAATTGCTAATTACTGATTTTCTAACCCGGCGCGGCTTGATCACAATCAATCCCTGATATTCACAGGCCTGTTCTCGATCCACGCCGGTTTCATCTACAACGACATGTTCGCGAAAGCCTTCAACATCTTCGGGTCGAGATGGCACAATCCCTACCCGTAAGCAGCTCCTTACCCTATCCTCCTTACCCGTAATCCCAATACTTACCCTGAGTAATCCATACCCCCTCAAAAAGCGCAGTTTTAAGAATAAAAAAATAAATAAATATGTAATTCTTACAGCAATGCCAACGTCTCTCACTGGATTCATGAAGAGGAGGTGGCCAAGAGAGATATTCTTTTCGAGGTGACGGGGCAACCACACCAATTCTTCAGTCGTTCAAACAAACCACGGTTTACAAACCAATACTCTATCGCTCTTTCTGACTGGCGAGGGCATGTGTGAAATGAGAAGTGCGTTAAACTTTTGAACAGCTTTGAAACAATCCTTACGCGTCCTTACGCGTCCTTACGTGTCTTATGCCTTACGCCTCCATAATAACAAAGCATTTCCAGCTGGACCCTGGAGTAGCATACGACACGGCTGCGGGACCGTACCCTTTCGGCGTGGATCCCGTCTGGAACGTTGCTGAGAACAGGGTACGGTAGAGTTATTGATTGATTTTTTCGAAATACCTCTGACTGAAACACTGAGCAGAGCCCCTCTCCAAAACCCTTGTATTATGTGTGAAGCACACTTGAATTGCTATTTTTCTGCAACGAAACGCTCATTCAATGAATCCGCATGTTTCAAAGAGGAATTAGTCACTGGCGTAGTAGTGGATAGCCGTAGGTCAGGGTGATCTTTACCGTTGACTAGGACAATTATCGATCGATTGATTACCGTAACCCTCCCGATATTTTGCAGCTCAATTTCCTCAACTCAATGAAGATGAAGCTGTCCGTTATCCTCGGAATTGGTCAGATGACCTTCGGAGTCATCCTCTCCCTCCAGAACCACAGGTACCGTGATCGATGGGTTTTGTTGGTTCTAAGGGCGCTTTAGATTCCAAGTAGATGCAGCCATCATGGTGCTCAGGGAGAGAGGGTTGTATGTGATCCTATCCCATGTTCCGTGATCGATAAGATTATTTGGTTTCATCGCTTGGTTCCGTTTGTTCCACGGGTTATAATCACAGTTACCGTGATCTAGAGGAAACCCCGTAACACTGAAAGGGATTCTTGTGTCCCATCGCTGGGTTCTATGGGATCCTAGCACAAGTACCGTGATCGAAGGGGTTCCATGGGTTCCATAGGTGTCAATCATAGGCATAATTTCAATCTGAAACGCGTGTCAGTAATGCGCGCACTTTTTTTGCAATAAACAGTCGCGACCAATTGTCAATTGTCAACGAGATGGATCTACGATATTGTCGTTGTGTTGAATGCGGATCTCCCATAGACTTCGTGAAACTCAATCCAATGTTCACATCTCTTTTGGTCTGAAAAACGCCTCAAAATCGTTTTCCTTGCAGATTCTTTAAGTCCAAGATCGACATCTTTACCGTGTTCATTCCTCAAATGCTCTTCCTCGGCTGCATCTTCATGTATCTCTGTCTGCAGATCATCCTTAAGGTACGTAAGGTTAAGGCATTGAGGTTAATGTCCTTATGGTTCAAGTTTAGGTTATCATTAGGGTCCGGCTAGGGTAGGAAGGTAAGGTATGATATGATAGAGACTGCATCTTCATCTATCTCTGCCAGCAGATTGTTCGATATTTTTTAGATTATTAGGTCGTGTTGAATACGGAAGGCCTAGCATAGGGAAATCATGATAGCGAAGATGCAATGCTTGCAGATTTTCTCAAAGATATTTTACCGTACCACCTTCATCATCATTACACCGATATCCCTTCCAGCCTTTCAACGAATTTGTGAAATTCAATTGCGCACAATGAAAAGATCTGCTAATTTCTGAGCTTTCTGACACTTGATGACTGATTTTTTTTGTTTTCAGTGGATCTTCTTCTGGGTAAAGGAGGTTTCATATTTATTGTAGCATAGTCACTCTCAACAATATTACAATAATATCATTTCGGAGTTTCAACGAGTGCGTGAAGCTCAATGATCGTGAAGAATTCAGAGCATTTTTGTCGTTGAAATTTTTTTATCGCTCTCAATATTTATTTCAGTGGATCTTCTTCTGGGTGAAGGAGGAAGTCATCTTTGGCCAGCTGTACCCCGGCTCCCACTGCGCGCCCTCGCTCCTGGTTAGTTTTGATCTTTAGTCTTTAGATATTTGATCTTTGATCTTTAGTCTTTTTTTATCGTTTTTTTTTATCTCTGGTTCTCCATTCCAGTGTCCTCTAACCTATTGCAGATCTGCAACGACGTCTGATCTTTGATCTTTAACGTTCCTAACCTTGATCTCTGGTCTTTTCAGATCGGTCTCATTAACATGTTCATGCTCAAACCGCGCGAGGCCGGATTCGTGATGAATGAGACGAGAGTGGGACCGAACAATCTGCTGATTGAGAAGGAGGGATGCTACCTGACCCAGTGGTACCCCGGACAGGTGAGAAGTCTGTGAATCTGTGAAGATCTCGGTCATGGAATTTCATGACCGAGATCAACTAAATTTTGATAAATTGTTAAATGGGTTTCATGTGGACTTCATAGCTTTCAGTTCATGACTCGTTTAATTTTCTTCAGTTTTTTCAAAGAATATTTCCAGTCTATCATCGAAATGATTCTCGTTCTCATCGCCGTCATTTGCGTGCCCATCATGCTCTTCGGCAAGCCGATCGCCTTTATCCTCGAGCAGAAGAAACACAAGAAGGCGCACGCCGAGAACATTGTGAGTTGTTTTGATGTTATTGTTGTTGTTTTGGTGTTATTGTTATGGTACTCCATAAACCAACAGCAATAACGTCTTTGTCCCTTTCTGAATTCATTTCGAATGTGCTTCACAGATGTATCTTTAGATTCGTACAACCTGTAAATATAGTGTTTCTTGGAGAGCTAATAATAAACACTTAAAATATCATAATTATAGACCGTTCACGCCAACGTCCTTACCGAGGAGACCGAGATCATCGCTAATGGAAACGGAAAGGCCGAGGGAGGACACTCTTCCGGAGGCGGAGGAGGAGCGCATCATGGAGAGGTGAGGAAATTGAAGAAAACTTCACTCTTGATGGATACTGTCAACAATTTCACAGGATTTGTATTGACGTTTGAATGTATACAGTGTAGATTGCGAAAAGCGGAGAAGCGTTTCAAGATAATATAAATTTCGAAATATACATTGCAGAACTTCGGTGACGTGATGGTGCACCAGGCCATCCACACGATTGAGTACGTGCTCGGCTGCGTCTCACACACGGCATCGTACCTCCGTCTGTGGGCCCTGTCCCTGGCTCACGCTCGTCAGTTTATTACTTATTTTGTGTTTTGATGGTTTGAAAGATCCAACATCAGCTGTCCGCGTTGAGTTGATAAGTTGAGTTGATTGGTAACTTACAACAGTATGCCGGCCATACCGGCAGTTCTACTCTAGTCGTGAATATCGCGTGAACATCGATCACTTGTAACTATGATCTTGAGGATCTAGATTTAGTGAATAAGAAATAATATCATAGCCATTGCAGAGCTTTCCGAGGTGCTGTGGCACATGGTGCTGTCCAACTCGTTCAATGCCTCGCACAATCTGGCCATCGGAGGAATCGCCATCTACATTGTGAGTTTGATAGCAGCCCGAATGAATGATAGGCAGTCACTCGTTAAGACAAATTGTGTGCTCGACAAGTGCTCGGAATCGAAATTTTCTAAACCGGTTGAGTTTCAGCGGCGTATCAAGAGTGATTGAGAGGAGGGCAAGAGTGATTATCCTCTTTCTTCAAAAACCAATTAAATTTCTTCATCTTTTTTTGTTAAGCGTAAATATCGTGAACATACTGAAAATAATAAAGTAATGGTAATGAAGCTAATCATTCTCATGGACGAAATTATTAATGCTAGAGATATTTGATGATTATAAATAATTACCTCAAACTGTTCAATTGTAGGTGTTCTTCATCTTCGCCGTGCTCACCTTCTCGATTCTCGTCCTGATGGAGGGCCTGTCTGCATTCCTGCACGCGCTTCGTCTGCATTGGTAAGCAGTTGGCGTCAGCCTAGAGAGATTTGAGCCCGAGAGGATGCTTTTGAAACGATGCATGAATTATCATTTGTGTCAATATGTGTCAACGGAGTATTGTATTTGTATCCTTGTTAAAACTGTTAAAACAAAGCTCAAAATCGCTCCCTTGCAGGGTGGAGTTCCAGTCCAAATTCTACCTCGGACTCGGCTATCCCTTCGTGCCGTTCTCGTTCAAGGAGCAGCTGTCCAAGGTCGAGCTGCAAGCCGCAGCCTAAGATCAGAGATCAAAGACCAATCTACAGATTATCTATGTTTAGTTGTTACCCACATCCCTAGGCCGCTTGCCTTCGCCAATAGGCATCCATCCATAATTCCCGAGTGTGTCACCCCGAATTTAGTGATGACAAATCCGCCGAGCGCCTCTATAATTTCGCGCGCTCTCTTGCCTTTGAGAGCGCGTGAAACGAGAAGATGCGCATGGCATGTCAAATTGTCATCACTACCCCTCCCCCCAGTTTCGGAGACCCGTGAAACCCCCAATACTTCGTCGTTTCAATAGATCCATAATATCGATTGATCAGGCAAGATGTCACACGTACATTCACTACACATTCTCTCTCTTCTTTCGATGCCTAGCTGCTATGATAAATACACATTCCACATTGAACATGATGCAACATGAAAGCGTGGAAAAATATTTGGTTACATCCTCTTCAAAAAAGGAGAACCTTTTCGTCAAATGCGATGAAAACAATCAATTGCACTTTTCTAATAGACATTGTGATGCCGGGAAAAGTTGCTTATTCACAATATTACACATACAAGGCCTTGGTAAACTGAAATCCGCAGAACTCGTCATCCCATCCTAGTCCTATGGATCTAGCTATTCATTCTCCTTGCGTCTTCACGTTCAGACAGGCGTGCACTTGACAGAAACAGCGAACTGGAGAGGTACAGCTATAGTTCCATCCTGAAATCTGGAGCATTTATTTCCACCACGTTATTGCCACATTTCCCGATTGAGTGAGAACAATCGGCCAAATTCTCAGTTCTTGCCGCAACTGCACTTATTTGACCGTATGTTTAAAGATTATTAAAAATATTATACCTGAGATTCTTTGCTTCACATCGTTTGGAAACGGACGAACCGGGCAACCGGCTAAATTCTCCGAGTGTAGGTCGAAGAATCTAAAACAAAACTACATACAAATTTTACACAAAGCAAGGGAATGTTGCCAAGAACGAAAGAAGTAGTGGAGAAAAGAAAGGAGAAAAGGAGAAATGAATAGGAGTGAAGACGGGAAGAGAACAAAATAGGAAGAATGAAGGAGGGACGTGAATGGTTGAATAACAAGTGAAACAGGATTTTGGCAACTAAGGAATGCGAACATGAACTCTGTAAGATAGTCCTCCGGAGGCCCCTTCCGGGGGCTGGAGGGCTCACTACGCTCGCCTGCGTCGCTCCGCGGTCGTCTGAATATCCTTGAACTAGCCCCCTCCGGGGGCTAGTCCTCCGGAGGACGCTGCCGCGCGCAACGCAGAATGAACGCAGAATGTACCACAGTGTAGAATCTAAGTTGCCACAGTCAGATGATGAAACGTTACGACTGAACAACTCTTTTCTATAAAGTGCGTTACATTTTATTCAGGTGCGTGCTGGATTAACGCCAAAAAGAAGGAAAACCTTGAATTTACGCTTTTCTTGTTTTCAAAATCTTTAGCAACAATTTGCATACATTTCATCACGTTTCTCATTTTCTTTCATTCCTTTCTTCCCCATTCCTCCCCTTACTCCTCCCTTCGCTCTCGCTCGCGTGTGGTCGACTCGTCAATCGGCGGCGCCCCTCCCCCATCTATCGATCGTCTGAGCGATGGTGAGCTACCGTATCCTCGTCTACCGTGTTCAGACTCCACTCTTCGTTCACAGTGCTCGTACAGGGTTACTGTAATCATTACAGTGGCTGCTGAACAGTACATCTGTCGTTATAGTAGTCAATAGCTAGCTACCATACCCTACCGTAACCCGCTTCTTTCGTTGCAGGAGGCAAGCGACAAGCACAACAAGAGCCACGACACCTCGTCCTCTGGCCAAGTACGGTAGTGGATAGGGATACTGAGGATTACGTTAATGAGGATACTGTAGGATTACGGTAGTATTACGGTAGATGGGTACTGTATGGCGTAAATGTCAGGGTAGCGAATAGGGGCATGGTAGGATAACGGTAGATTGTGGGTGGGGTACAACAGAAGGGTTCCGAATAAGGGTACTGTAGGATCACCGTAGGATCACGTTGGGTTACCGTAATCGATTCCAGTATTGATCTTTGATCTTTGCAGCTTGCGGAGCCGCAGAAGACGTCCAAGCACCGCGGCAAGAAGGCTGCTGGGCAGGTGGGGGGCAAGACTCCGCCCACTTCTTGAGGCCACGTAACCTGAACGTGATGAGCGCGCGACTGTTTGCAGGCGGAGAGCTCGAGCAACGAGCGCGGCGCGGAAGGCGCGGTGCCGGGCGACAACCACGCGGCAGGTGCGTGAATGTCGCGCGCCGAATGAGGGGGATACGGTAGGCGAGTTGACCGACCCAAGGAATGAGGCTGAGTGAGAAAGTCGCGCGCCGAATGGGGATACTGTATCTGCAAACCGATCAATAGTGATTAAATCCCAAGGAGTGATGAGCTGCAGTATCCCTGCTAAATCGATATTTGCAGAATTCGGCAACGCTGGCGCGTGGCCCGTGGACCCGAAACATGTAAGAATGGGCGATGGATCTTGCGCAGTCCGCCGCACTTGCTAACTGAAAATTTTGTGTACAAAATTGTTCGTTAGTCGACGCGACTCTCTGCAGGAGGATTCGGCAGGCCCTCCGGTTCGCAAGGCACCCGAGCCCGTGCACGCAGAGGAGAAGAAGGAGGGCAAGAAGAGACGCAAGAAATCGAAGGAGAAAGGTGTGATCTTTGATCTCTCGGGACCAAAGATCAAAGATCAGAGCAAGTTCAGAGACCAAAGATCAAGAGGGCAAGCAAGTGAAGAAGTTGCTGCAGCCGTCCTCCTCCTCAGGCCACAGTGAGAGAGCGGCCGGGAAGAGACCAAAGATCAAAGATCACAAAGTAGAGAGCAAAGGTCACTACTAACACACAAGAGAGATCAGAGATCAGAGATCAAAGATCACTTTAAGACAACAAACCGCCCGAGAAGAGTGAGGATTGCACGACGAAGAGGAACCTGCACATGATCAAGACGGGTGAGGTTGATCTTTGATCTTTAGATCTTTTGAGATTGATCTTTGATCTTCGATCTTTAGAGCGCGTCGGTGGGCACACGGAGGACGAGGAGGAAGCAGTGATCGCTAAGGAGGAGAAGAAGATGTAAGGGCGGGATTACGGTATCTCGGATGGGTACCGTAGGACTTGTGGCGGAGACAGTACGATATTACTGTAGTCTATACACTGTAGAGGGCAATGTGGTATCGATAGCACATGGGAATCACTATATTGTCTACGGTTGCTCTACAGACGGTTGCGCTCGCGGGGATACGGTAGTGCCTGTACGGTACGGTAGTCTACCATACTACCGATCCAGGCGAATGGCCGCATTTGAGCAATTTCAGAGCTTCTCTAGTCTCATCGGGTAAGAAGGGAGGAAGTGGATCCTCGGAATCGAGTGGGATAGCAAGTGGTAGCTGCACACTAGGACTGTAAAGATCTTCGTAGAAGGCGCGGACCGCCGTCTTAGTAGCATCTTGAGAAAGCGCACCACTAACAGGGTCGGGAACAAGGAGTCGTTTTTTGGAAGTGTGAAGGTTCCTCGTTGTTTTCACTACACTTCTTACCAATGTAGCTGCTTTCATGGCCTGTGCTTCCTTTCGTCTTCGAATGTCTTCAATTAGCCCGATTCTTGCCGCTTTGCACATTATGGTATACTCAACTGTGGCATTTGGATTGGAACGGAGTAGATGTCTCATTGCAAGCAGATTTCGTGTAGAAAGGCTAAGCCAGGGAGGGAACTGTCGCACTATCCAGCAATCGGTTGCTGCGGCCCTTGTAAATGCGTCAATCTTATTGTACGCATCAATAGCGGAAGTAGGTCGGGCAAGTGGGAGAGATCCGAGTAGGTTGGAATTACGCTGCCGGATCGAAGTCCATTCTTTTCTTGTGCCGTTTTTGCTGTGTCTTATTCGGGAGAGAGAGGACCATTCTCACGAGACGGTGATCACTGTTGAAGTTAAAACGGCCTACGTCTTCACAGGATATTATCGTCGCCGAGATTGGAGCCGTAATGAAATCGAACTGGTTGTACGTGATGCCATTATTGGAACGCCATGTCCAGAT
Organism: Pristionchus pacificus; assembly: GCA_000180635.4. Lineage (NCBI taxonomy): Eukaryota > Metazoa > Nematoda > Chromadorea > Rhabditida > Neodiplogasteridae > Pristionchus > Pristionchus pacificus. Next base: position 29,768,955 of record CM026578.1, on the reverse strand, counting down.
CCTTCCATGTCGTTTCTTCGGTACAGTATTCCAGATTCTTAGCTCGTTCCGCATACATGCTTCCGTAAACGTTCGACCACGTGTATTCGGTGCCGTCGACGAATATTTACCGATGTATCGCTCGTTTCCTTGCTCCCTCGCGACTCGACAATTGAAATCTCCGTGTAAAATGGGCATATATCCATTGGGAGCGCTCTTCAGTGCTGCTTCAGCCTTGTCGATGAAATCGTCATAGATGGAATCGTCGTAAGACGAGGTCGGTGCGTAGCCGTTCACGATGAACAATTTGACGTCGGGAAGTTGAAGGGTTGCAAGTCTGTCGGAATAGACCGCGGAAGACAGCTTTCTTTGCGAGATGGGGTTGGACAAGGAATGCGACACCGTGGTGCGCAGTAGTGCCTCCACAATGGAATATGATTGTGCCTGAGGATGTTAAATTGAAGCAGGCACAACCTACGATTCTCGATTCCTGTACACAGCAATCACGTCCCATCTGATCTCGTTGAGCGCGTTTTCGATCTCGATCAGCTTGTCCTTAGGCGCCAGCGTCCGCGTGTTGAGTGTGCCGATGTAGAAGGGGTGACTCATCGTGTTGGCGTACACCTCCCGCGGGCCACACGCTTCTGGGAGGGGACTCTGGGCGTAGAGGAACCGGAGACGGAGGGACGAAATACGCACCCAACCGCTCGCCCCTAGCTTGAGAACCCAGAATGAGTAGCATCTTGAGAAAGCGCACCACTAACAGGGTCGGGAACAAGACTTCACTATGCGTACGGTAGCTCGGATTACCGTACTCTAAAAACGTTTTTAATTACAGCAAGAAGAGAAAGGAGAAGAAGAGGTCGAAGAAGAAGACGAGTGGAGAGAAGATCGAAGAGGAGGAGGCGAAACAGGTATAGGGGGAGATCAAAGATGGACCAAGGATCAAAGACTAAAGATCATGAATAAAAGACCAGAGATCACTTTCCAGCCGTCCAAGTTCAAGAAGAAGAAGAAGGAGGTCGAGCTGTCGTCCATTCACATCGACAAGGAGCCGCCGGCGCGCCCGCTCGTCGAACGCGCCCCGATCAAGACGGTAAGCTAAATATTTTGTACGAAAAATTTGCAATTAGTCGCTGCGACCCACTGCCTGAGAATATTGCGGTGGCGACACGGCGCCATTGGTACCGTTGCCCACTGCGATCATGGTAGCACGCAGAGGGGGTATCGTGGTCCTATGATGCTAAGTGAGCCCCCGTGGTGGGGCTGGGTAGAAGATCAAAGATCAAAGATCAAAGGTCTTGACCATACGGTCACCGTGGTACTGTGGTTCCTCTTCCCAGTGTACTATTGTTCGTGTGATGATGCCAAGGTCCCTGAAGTCAAGCTCTTTGCTCCCCTGGTTCCGCTAAAATTAAGATCTTGGAACCATTCAAACTGTTTGCAATTCCAGGAAGCCGGCGGTCACCGAACGGTGGAGCGCGAGCCGCTCTACAACATTGTAAGCTCGGTTGCGGAATCACATTTTCTACACAAAATTTGCGATTAGTCGCTGCGACCAGCTGCAAAAGAATAAAAATTGTCAGATTCCCAACTACGCAAACATTCCCGAGACGACGCTGATGCGGCAGCTGAAGCCGCCCGTCGATCCGAACAGAAATCGTAAGCTTCCGTGTAGGGAATGGGCGTTAGTCGCCGCGACCGACCTGCGCACGATTGCTGTGCAGCAGCTCGCAACGACTGTAATTGCATATTTTATACAGGAAATTTGAATTAGTCGTTGCGACCGAACTGCAACTGTTCCGTTGCAGCCTTCACTCCGAGCAACTTCATCGCCGACGAGCGCACCGTGACGATTACGGTAAGGAAGACGATCGATCGATCGGACTCTCTCAATTTCCCATGATCTCTCGCACTGGCGAATAGATCATGGATCAATTTGGGGATTACGGTATTAGGATATAGACCTGTAGGTTAGTGTAGGTTACTTTAGATGACTGCATTGTAATTGTTTGAGCACCGTATTCGTTACATTTGCAGCGACAAGAGACGCATCGACTAATTGCGCATTTTGTGTAGAAAATTATTTGTCATCGCAGGAGCCGAGTCAGGGCGAGAAGAAGACGACCACGGAGCAGGAGAAGAAGGAGCAGCAGCAGATCAGCACTGCTCGTGAGTGAATTGATCTTTGATCTCTGACCTCCAGCTGATCGTTGATCTCTGACCTCCAGCTGATCATTGATTTATGATTCCTGTTCATCTTTGATATCTGATTCACAGTTGATCTTTGACCTTTGATCTTTGATCTCTTGCAGAAGAGTTGTCCATGGTCACCGAGAAGGAGTCGAACATGACCAAGTTCAAGAGGAGAGTTCAAAATCGTGAGTTCATTTATTTATTTACAAAAAAATCTGACCACAAATTAGGCACACGCTATGACCATTCTAGTCGTTGTTACATGAATAAATTCGAAAAAGGGCCCGGCTGTCTGTGGCTCTTGGCATAATTTTCGAAAATTATAGATAATGGCACTAAAAATTGAGCTATAAGCTTAAGCGATTTTCGGCGGACTTCTAAAATGCTTTTTTTCGAATTCAATCAAGGACTAATTCGCATGTGGAATCGGCAGAGCGTTTTTATGCTATTTCTGGACTTTTTAAATTCAATTTTCGAATTTAATCAAGCACTAATTTGCAGCTTCCGGCTGGCTGTGGCTGGTCATCGGAGCGCTCGTCGTCCTCTGCATCATTCTCATCGTGCTGTTCGCGGGTACGCTAAACTCCACAGGAAATTTTCAACTAGTCGATGCGGCGACCTGCATGAGTACTCACTTTACGGGATACTTGTTGAGATCTGATTGTTTGCTGGTACGGTAGACGAGGGTGACGAGGGGTTCGCTAGGGTTCATTAGACGAGAGTTACGATATCGATAGGGTACGGTAGACGAGGGTTATGGTATCGATTGATTTGGTAGTTACAGTAGATGAGGCTGCAGTATCGTAGTATGCTAAGCTACTGAAGGATTACATTACCGATTGTGGTCTATGATTAGGTTGCTGGGTTAGAGTTACTTTGACAGTTTTATGATTGAATCATGGCTCGGTATTGATCAGTATCGACAAATATTTTTTTCCAGACCTGTACAGACGCAACGTGGCTCTAGCCGAGGAGGTGGAACAACTCAAAAACAAGTCCGGAAAGTGAGTACTCGTACAGGTCGCCGCATCGACTAATTGCAAATTTTATGTGGAATTCTGAAAAGTAGTCGATGCGACCACTCTGAAAATGTTAGCCATTCCAGGTCGCCATCTGAATAAGGAGGCGCTCCAATACAAAAGAAAAGAAATATCAATACAAAAGAGAAGAAATATACGAAAACCATCGATAAATAACTTCGAGAAAAAATTTGTATCAAAAATCGGTTGTGATACAGAAGTATTTTTCAAAGTTAGAATTGCGACTCATTATTCCTTTACAATTTTATGATCTGTCCTCCGATCGACAACGTTTCTGTCTTGTGTTTTTGTGCCAACTCCGCTATTTCTGCCCTACAATTATAAATATAAATAATTTAAAAAAATTAATTAACTTACTTAATTTTCCATACTCCAATTCCTGAAATAGAAATAGATTTTACGCGAACTGATCCCAGCGATGCACAAATAGGAGCGATAAAACTCGTTTTGATTTGATTTATTGCAAGCCATTTAATCCTCGAGCAAGATCGTGCAATTTTCTTCAGATAACTGCATACTTCATTCTCACAATCGTCTACATACAATTTTGGTGCGATCATATAGTCAGGTGATGAGATTTTCACAAGCTGAAGGCGATTTATTGACTCAATATTTTAGTTAAATACTCACATCAGTATTTCTTAACTGCCTGACCAACTTGGATTGCTGCCATTGATCAAGATTAAAATGGCCGACAGCCGATTTGCGAAGAGTAACTTCAAGTTTTATGTCATAGCCAGTCCAAGAGATTTCCATGTTTTCAATGGGGCGATATCGCTGATTCAGATACTCGCTAGCAAGCGAATTCCATCGGTGGGAAATCTGTAACGAGAAAAAGTCATCCTTTTTAGACACTCCTCTTTCAATGGTAATATTTTATATTCTTTTACAACTTGAGTCAAAACGTGACAAGTGTTCTAAAGTCTCCGAAAAAAATTGAAAAATATGGAAACGAAAGAACGAGGGGACAAATAAAAAAAACAGTCAAACAAACACACGAGCCGCATTCCCGTTTCAAATGGGTCCTCAACGAGGGGAACGATGGCACGGACGATGTCAGGGGGAAGATCGGCAAGGATCATTTCATTCGGAGCAGGCATTTGATGAGCGCCTCAATCAGCTACTTTTCAGTAATGAATGGAGACGGTGCAGTCATGAATACAGAGATTGTACAGTGGTAGATAAGACAACGCCCCGAAACACATGGGAAAGGCCGTATGCAAGTGTGTTGACGAGCATTGCCACAAGGAACGCCGAGATCGGATGTGGACTGATAGCATGAAGAACACAAATATGTCTATGATTCGTAAATAATGTGAAGCATTCATTCAGCTCTTTGTCAGTAAAATCTGAACAACCATTCTCGCCAAAATTCTGGGATCAGACGGGAGAACAATCTCGAATTTCAGATCTGTTGCAATTATCATCTTTATCTCTTGAACAAAAAATCAAACCCAAGATGAGAATTATCCATTTGAGATATACGATGTAGACAACAATAGGTAATTATTGCAAAGCTATTGATTTGCCATTGACGATCGCCTCGGCTGCTTTCATCTTTTTCGCTAGATTTTTTACGGCATTTCTGAAATTTATAATACAAAACAAAAATAAATCAAATACAAATATTTATTTCCACCAGTGAGTCAAGGACTATACCCGAGTTCTCTATTCCACTGGTGTTGATGAGTGTTCTCGTTGATTTCCGATCGGTGATTTCGACAATATCGTACGCGTGCCTTGATGACGAAAGGTGATTCCCAAGTCGAATTTTCTACGCGAATACTTTTAATGGATTCGCATGATTCCATGATTCTTTTCCAACACTTTCCGTAGAAAATCTCAGTGAATAGAATCGTTTTTGCTGTCTGAAAATGCAGAGTCGCATGATACAATTTCTCTATTTATAAAACCAACATCTTCTCTGATGTACGAGAGCTTCTCTCTTTTTCGAATCGCAAAATGTTCAGCATCATTAACTATGACCCAAACATCGAATCTAAATTCGTCCGAATAGATTGTCATGCAATAAATAGGACGAAATCGTTTATTCAGATATTGTTGCGATATAATATACCAGGTGCGTGAGATCTGTAATTTTGAATAGAAACAAGCTAAAATATTCTTTTAAAGTTTAAACCTAAAACAATTCACATACGAGTTTCATCTCCGATTCGAGTAGATCCTTCACCAATGGCAAGGATGTTATCGATCGGAAGGATGGCGAGGTTGATGTCGTTCACTTCAATATCGTGATCGCTCATTGCCAGCTAGTAGTGAAGAAATTAAGAAGAAGACTGTTCATTCATTCATTCATTCATTCATTATTTATTCCGTCATTTTTTTTTTGAAGAAGACTGTCGCTTCTTGAATTTTGATCAATTCCCTCTAAAACGCGTACCTACCGGCATTGCCTCTTTTATTCAATTGAGTTTTAGAATGATATCAACTCACCATTGAATTGTCTTTGATTAGATTTTATTCACTTGCTTTCCTTTAGCTAGAAAAATGGAAGAATTGAAAGATCGATGACTTGTAGACGTTAATACACACCTCAGACTATCAGAACCACATAATTATTGCGCAAGAAACACACATTTGACCCAAATTCACTTTTATTTGTCTTTATTTCTCACAATTTTATTTTTCAGAGATGCAGAATTGATTAATAAATATAAATAAAATTTCAATGCCATCAATAAAATTTTGTGGGTTTTGCGGAGACAGACTGTCGACTTAGCAAGATTTATATGAATGATAATAATACTAATTTCGCAGTTTGATAAATTTGATAATCCATCAATGTTGATATTCCATTGATAATCCACAGTTGATAATCCACAGTTTGATAACCCATCAATCGACAACGTTGTCACTTTATGATTTCTGGCAAGTTTCTCGATTTCCCACCTGAAAATATATAATATTAAGAATAAACTTTGGACGCCCTGCTAGAGATAAATCGTCTCTTTGTTTCGCACACAATCGCATTAAAAAACAAGAGCGAAGGCGAAATGAGCAGGGTTATTTCTTTCCGGACCGTTTCTTCTTCAACTTACCTTTGCGTCCACACTGCGTTAACGGCCATATTTTTGATGAGAACTGAACCAAACAAGTGACAAATCATAATAGGTTCGTGTTGTGTCCCTGCCTTGTGCCCGGACAACGACAATTGTGGGATAAGTTTATCCACAATAGGGGAAGGGGTAAACTACTAGAAGAGAGTCTAAGGGGGTCACTATCCACTGTGCTCGTTCCGAGCTAGCGAGGGAAGGGAACGGAAGGGAAGAGGGGAGAGACAAACTTTCATATTTTGGTATGAATAAACCTCGTCATTGTTTATGAGAACGATATTTTTTCACAGCGCTGATTAAAATAAGTTGATTCGGTGTAGCATTCGTGTCGCATTCATTTATCTAGTATTGGGAATCGCAGCCAGTTGCATTGTCACAATATTTTTGATTTTTTCGTAATCTCTCGGCCACCCCCTCGTCCGATCGGATGCCCCGTTCCCACTAGGAATGATGATGCGAATAATCATGCTGAGGAGTGACCTTTACTGAAGGATGCTATGAAATAATCAATAATAACTCGAATATTTTATTGATTCAAAATGACATGGAATGTGTTCTCACATATGATTATTTTGTGAAATAAATACTCATCACGTTCACATGAGTGACTGCGAAATGTACATTCTTTTAATTCAAAGTAAATTCAAAGTCAATCAATTTCAATTTCACTCCCATTAACGACAACGTTGCTCGCTCCGTGCTTTCGGGCCATCTCTGCCATTTCGGCACTGGAAATAACATTTTTTTTGTACGTTAAGCAAATTCGAATAATGCAAAAATAACTCACTGAAATTTGCCCCGCAACTTTTCGTCTGTGACGATAGGATATTCAAGTTCATTGTCTACCCACACTGCAAGCCTTTCAATGCGAACCGATCGCAAGCAGGAACGAAAATCATCGAATGCAAATAGGGGAAGGCCAACAATTTTTAGCTCTGCTATATTTGAGGAAGATTCGAATATCTTCCTGAATTTAGCTTGAGTCGTTCTTGCTTCTTGTCTAGGTAAAATATTCCTTATTCGTCCCACAGCTCTGTAAATGCCATGCAGGCTGGCAAATCTTGAGATAACATAAATAGGAAAAGTAGAGCTGAAGAGAACGCAGTCGATTGCCCGGGAGGCTGCATTAAGAATAGAGTTTTCGAACCACTTAGCCTTCGAATCTGTCACGATGTGCCATCGTGTCATGACCTCGACAAGCTTCAAATTTGATGTATTATGGATAATCATGTAAATGACTTATACATTTTGTCCTTTGTAAGTATCATATAACGCCTCAATGTAGCAATTGCCGACGTTGAAGTAGTCAATATCGTGCTCCAATATTTTCATCACAATTTTTATCTCCATATAAATTTTCCCCGGAGTAGAATAAATAGAAAATGATAAAATTGGCCTTTTTCGATTAAGAAATTGGAGAACTTGAGTGTTCCAACGCTGTGAAATTTGAAATGATCAATTGGAAACGCTGCAACGCGAATATATACCCACAGCTCTCATGTGCCTCGATTGTCCTCCTAGCGGGATGATCATTCGAATGATGTCGGAAGGCAGGGTGGCGAGAGAAATCGTATCAGTAGGAGGTTCCGTCATGCTCTCCCATGCGATAGTAGTACATACAATGATCGAATTTATATGATTTCAGAGAAATTTGAAACTATGATGCCTATTACGCGCGCATTCTAACTGTACACGAATGGATCGTATTGGGGTGTATGTAGGGAGCGTTCTCTGTGGCAAACCCCTCAAGTGCGCATAAAAAGTGATAATTAGAAATCTAAACTATAGTCAGTCATAGATCGCGCTGGCAAAAAAAGAAATCTAAACTATAGTCAGTCATAGATCGCGCTGGCAAAAAAAGTCCAAAGAAGGCCCTCCGGACTGCATTGGCTTTGAATAATCCCCCGCCTAGCAGTGATTTCTCGCGGAACCCAAATGTCTAGATATTGTTTTAGATGACTTGTTGTTTTTTACTGTTCAGTGTTTCAGCTCAACTCGACTGAGGATCTATAGTTTTTGGGCAAAATGGAACTGAATTCAACTATGTTTCACTCAGCATAGAAGTCATTCCTGGGTCTACGCAATTTGTCAGTCGGTTGAAATAGTTTTCTCAATATGTTTCACCATTCCAATAAGAAAAATAGAGAAGATCTTCGAAGAATGATAGGATATTCAAGCCATTCTCCACCGACCGACTCGGTGTCTCGAAAATGGGCGAAGTGAAAGGGTGGATTTGAGTCAAAAATGTTCGTGCCACGCAAATGAGCTTTCTTCCCCCCTTTTGACTTGGTGTGCACGGGACAACCTTCTAGATTAAGATTTGTAAGTAGCACATTTTTTCTTGCTTTTCAACTATGGGAAGAAAGCTCGTATTATGCTGTTTTCTCGTGCAAAAACAGCATAATACGAGCTGTTTTTTGCACGAGACTCATTCAGCTTTCTCAGACGTGGAACAGAATAGTGATTGAGCACCTCAGAAGGTACACACGCTCTATCCCTTTCATGAGACTGTGTGTTGATGATGATCAGCGGCTCATAATACGAGCTCATATTCCGAAAAATCACATTAAAATTCTCGGCCTCAACAAATGGAAAAGAGAAGACCAAGATTATGCTCCTCAAGAAATTTCCACCAAGGTTTTTGACAACCATCAAAATGTAATATAATTCGTATTTAAGCTGGCTTGCTCTCCGCCTCAGAGAATTTTCGCTATGGAGCGTTCAGAAGAACAGAAAGTTGAAAATGCTCGTTATAGAGTGAAGAAATTATTTGAATCAATCACGGAAATTAAAGACCTCCGTTTCATGAATGTGAATGAATCAACAATCAAGATCATTCTGGATTTAATCGGAACAGTTCGCCTCACTTATACGCTACTGATTCTCAGCGTCTCATAATAAGAGCATTTATTTCGAATTGTTAAACCTCGGGAAATGGAAAGATGAAAAACATGATCAAAAATTGATCAAAAAATGTCTGACCGCTTATTGCGAACTTTCTGCTTGATGTGTTATTTTCGTGGTTCAAACGTTCAATTTAAATATCGCGCGCACTATGCGAGTCATTTTGTAACGCTAATCGGGATTCGAATAATTATTTTTATTTTCATTATTCAAATTTTTGAACAACGACAACGAGCATTATGGATCGGATGAGCAACTTTGTCTTTGTCTTAGTGCTAAACTATTCCATGTTGGCGAAATCTGGATAAAATTACACACGGTGCAGTTGGTAGAAAAAATCGATTTGTATAACTCACGAGTTTCAATCTTAATGGTGCTTCGGTGTAGCGGATAATGTGTCGAATGACATCCGGTGGGAGAATAGAGAGTGAAATCCGGTCAGGGCCGATCGCTAAGACAAAGTTGCTCATCCGATCCATAATGCTCGTTGTCGTTGTTCAAAAATTTGAATAATGAAAATAAAAATAATTATTCGAATCCCGATTAGCGTTACAAAATGACTCGCATAGTGCGCGCGATATTTAAATTGAACGTTTGAACCACGAAAATAACACATCAAGCAGAAAGTTCGCAATAAGCGGTCAGACATTTTTTGATCAATTTTTGATCATGTTTTTCATCTTTCCATTTCCCGAGGTTTAACAATTCGAAATAAATGCTCTTATTATGAGACGCTGAGAATCAGTAGCGTATAAGTGAGGCGAACTGTTCCGATTAAATCCAGAATGATCTTGATTGTTGATTCATTCACATTCATGAAACGGAGGTCTTTAATTTCCGTGATTGATTCAAATAATTTCTTCACTCTATAACGAGCATTTTCAACTTTCTGTTCTTCTGAACGCTCCATAGCGAAAATTCTCTGAGGCGGAGAGCAAGCCAGCTTAAATACGAATTATATTACATTTTGATGGTTGTCAAAAACCTTGGTGGAAATTTCTTGAGGAGCATAATCTTGGTCTTCTCTTTTCCATTTGTTGAGGCCGAGAATTTTAATGTGATTTTTCGGAATATGAGCTCGTATTATGAGCCGCTGATCATCATCAACACACAGTCTCATGAAAGGGATAGAGCGTGTGTACCTTCTGAGGTGCTCAATCACTATTCTGTTCCACGTCTGAGAAAGCTGAATGAGTCTCGTGCAAAAAACAGCTCGTATTATGCTGTTTTTGCACGAGAAAACAGCATAATACGAGCTTTCTTCCCATAGTTGAAAAGCAAGAAAAAATGTGCTACTTACAAATCTTAATCTAGAAGGTTGTCCCGTGCACACCAAGTCAAAAGGGGGGAAGAAAGCTCATTTGCGTGGCACGAACATTTTTGACTCAAATCCACCCTTTCACTTCGCCCATTTTCGAGACACCGAGTCGGTCGGTGGAGAATGGCTTGAATATCCTATCATTCTTCGAAGATCTTCTCTATTTTTCTTATTGGAATGGTGAAACATATTGAGAAAACTATTTCAACCGACTGACAAATTGCGTAGACCCAGGAATGACTTCTATGCTGAGCGAAACATAGTTGAATTCAGTTCCATTTTGCCCAAAAACTATAGATCCTCAGTCGAGTTGAGCTGAAACACTGAACAGTAAAAAACAACAAGTCATCTAAAACAATATCTAGACATTTGGGTTCCGCGAGAAATCACTGCTAGGCGGGGGATTATTCAAAGCCAATGCAGTCCGGAGGGCCTTCTTTGGACTTTTTTTGCCAGCGCGATCTATGACTGACTATAGTTTAGATTTCTAATTATCACTTTTTATGCGCACTTGAGGGGTTTGCCACAGAGAACGCTCCCTACATACACCCCAATACGATCCATTCGTGTACAGCACTCCCTTTCAAAAGGGACAAACGAACAGTTTTCTTTATGCGACTATACGCTACTGATTCTCAGCGTCTCATAATAAGAGCATTTATTCCAAACTGTGACGTGGAACATTTCAACCTCGGGAAATGGAAAGATGAAAAACATAACGTTACCGACGGGTTTCCGATTATGGTGCATGTTCAAATATTTAGAATCTTTCGATATGAGAATATTAATTTAAACATTATAGTTGAAGTGTAGCCCGCCTCAGAATATCTTTATCCATACCGCGGGACGTTCCGAGCAAAATAAAGTTGAAATTGCTCGCAATAGAATAAAGAAATTCTTCGAATTTATCTCGGATATCGCTCAAATGCAATTTGAAAATATTGATTGGCCGACATTCGAGATCATCAGAGAATTGTTGGGATCAGTGCGAATTCGCTACATAATCATTAAAGTGAAAAGTGGTCATGAAGAATACGTAAGGTCAATACCATTATTTATTATGTTTACCCAGATTTAGACAAATGCGAATACGCTCATTGCAGACAATCAATCGCCGAAATGATCCCTATACACGGAGTCCATTCATACTCATTGGAAACTGTAATTAAAATAATGAACAATTAACCACTATGCGTCCCCTCAAACATTATTTTCCTTGACTATTGTGCAATAAAATGGTTGAAAGGAGTTTATTGCGGTTTCCCCCCAAAGTAATTGGTGAAAAGTCTCAGTCTCATCAAATAAATGAAATTGATTATTGTACGAATTACGATGTGTTGTAGAACACGGTGGATTTTTCTCTGTCCAAATTCTTTGGAGACTAACTGTTATCGTTCAAATGTTCTCATCCAACCTACTAGTACCCGAGTTGACAACCAACATTGCAAATGGCCATGCTTACGCCTCCTTTTTATAAGCAGCTTAGATCGTGGAGTAGATAAGGTAGATCGGAGTGGAATTCACACCAGTTTGATACCGACGATGCGGCTCGCACTCACTTTGGTGATTGGCGCCATTCTCGCAGGTGAGTGAACGGGAATTCCAATTATTTGATTTATTGGCAAGGTAAAATCGAAAGACGATACGTTTCTTTTCATTATTACTGAGCATTTAGAGGTAATTTACGGGTTCAGTCTGTCCTGAGATGATATTCAGCTAAGTATTCGCGTGCGTTTGTGGTCCGACCACCTCCACTTCCCTAGTTTCTTATTCACTTCTGCTTAAGTTGTCAGAGTGGTCGAAAGAGATCGTTTATTGGAACACGGACAAGCACATTATATGTACGCATTCTAGAATTCTCAATTTTTCTTGCGAGCGACAGTGAACAACCCCGTAGTGTTCCGTAACTGTAACATGTGCAATTTCGAAATTCTTGTGTGGAATCCATCAAGTCGTAGTCTAGCGAGCCACGATGTAATCCCCGATTAAGCCTCGCTTGCCAACTCGCGCACTCCAAACAACGATGAATTCGAGGCTGAGAAGGGGAAGAAGCATGCCAGAGCTGAGGTAAGGCTAATCATCGTGTACATACATGTGAAAAGGGGTGGCTATGATCAAAATCATAACCTACTATTCTTGTACAAGAGAGAGCCTTGATAAATGCGATCGAATCGAAGGCAGCCGATGCTTCCACTACGCCCGGTCCGTGCGACTACCTTACACCATACGACAATAAAACGCTCGTGATAGCCATGGAGACCAGCTTTGAAACGAGCACGCCCATGTTGTGAGATATTTCAAGCTTTTTTCTGCGTTTCATTCGAATTTCATAATTGCCTTCTTTCAGCTACCTTTTTTATGTACTCGTGGACTCTCTTGACGTCCTCACGCAAAAGTACCCGTGCTGGTTCGACACCTACATCATCGTTCCCTTCGATTCGAGTGGGCCGCATTGTCTTTTCTGATCCTGCAGTCTTGCTTCCCAGACCAATGTATTCAATGTAATGTAATAGATATTAGTGATCTCAATTCAATACCCAGTACTAGGAGACAATACCAATTAATTGGGTAATTGGTATTGGGTTGACCAATTAATTGACTTTCATCCCTCATTTTCCGAGTTAGTGAGCGGCCGTAAAGTCAATTAATTGGGTGTTGGAATTGGTTGGACAACCCTAATAAATATTCATTATATTTGCAGCCTCAAACGCGGACAAATGGTACAAGCCCTTCATCACAGACAACTATCGGGACCTAGAAGAATATTTGGAATTCATCCCGGTCGGATACTGCCCAGGCGATGACCCAGACCATATTCCGCCAATTATCTGCCCTGAAACGAGTAATTTCTTCAAAATCCTTTTAATAAATTAGCATTCATATTCTTAGCTGATCTTCTGCTAAAAAACCTTATTATTCATTACTAAAAACCACTGTTATTTTAGTGGTTTTTAAGTGTCACTCCCTTGTAAGCCGGAAAAAGATTTATAGTATTAATTAAATAAAATTATCCAGAATGCCCTCGACCGATCGGCGCCGTGCTCTCGGGCATTCTCGACCGTCCCGAGGTATTGCTTTGATCTTACACGATTTTGCTCCCGCCCTAGGGTCTGATTGGATAGCAGTGCTTTTCGTTATGCGGTTCCTCATTCATTTCACCGCGTGACCTGTCTACGTGACTGTGGGCTAAGTGGCATAATTATTTTAATCTATTATTTTAATCTTTTAATCAATTATTTTAAGTGGCATAATTATTTTAATAATTATTTTAATTAATCAGGCATAAATATTTTGCACGGTAAAAAAGTAAAAGTCGTCCTGCGGTGGATCACTGTACAGTATCACTGGTATAGAAATTAAATTTTCTTTTATTCCTATGTCGTCACTCCCGATTCCTTCATCATCGTGATCACGAACTCGGCCGTCGAAGACTACGCCATCGTCGAGGATGAGGTCGTGCCGAGGATTGAGAAGGCAACGGCGCATGTGAGTGTTAAGTTTTGGAGTTGTTCAACTGATAAATTACTTTTTTTTTTTTAAATAGCCAATGTCATTCGGAATGGCCAAATGCCCGTGTTGCTTTCACCTAATAGGACAATACACAATTAGGTGAACTACAGTCCAGGTTGGTTCCCCAGTGAAAACAATCCGGCCCGGCCGGCCTCGGCCGGCCCCAAGCGGCCCCATGCCTTTTTGTGGCTCGTACAGAGAGAAATTTGATATAAACTCAACGGCGTTGTAAAGCTCGTGTAATATGCTATCGATTTGTGAAAGCAGAATTTTCAATATGTCTTTCAATAAATAGTAAATTAGTGGGGAACTATCATCAGTATTGCGAAAAACAGGTCGCAAGATTACGGTAAGTAAAATCGTCAACCTGATTCTTTTCAACTTTTTCATTTTTCCGCACAAACTGACTCGCTTCCGCACCAATTATCTATTTATTGAAAGACATATTTAAAATTCTGCATTCACAAATCGATAGCATATTACACGAGCTTTACAACGCCGTTGAGTTTATATCAAATTTCTCTCTGCATGAGCAACAAAAAGGCATGGGGCCGCTTGGGGCCGGCCGGGGCCGGCCGGGCCGGATTGTTTTCACTGGGGAACCAACCTGGACTGTATTAGGTGGCCTATTAGGTGAGCAATATCAGAGTTCGAGGCGATGATTATCGCATTGCCTCGAAACTCAGTCATCGATTGCAATGAAATAGTCGAAGATGTGGCCTACCTTCAAACCAGCGTAATTAAAAAGCTAAAAGTCGCAGGTGCACTTTGCGATCACTCCCTCGGTCTCGCCGTGCAGTCTGGACACGAGTGACCCGGGGATACAAGCAATCAACCGCATCGCTTCGGTCTCCGGGGGAACTGTTAACTCGGTGAGCATGCATCTCCTTTTTTTGCTCTAATTCTGGCTAGTTGATATTGATAGACCTGCCCGATAAGCGGAAGCCCCCGTGTTCGGCTACCTGTCTGTGCAATCTCTATCTCAAAATATTTATGTAAAAACGAGTTCAGGTGATTCCCGTGAATATCGGCAAATACTTCAGCGACTTCCTTCCGACTCTGTATCCGGGCAATTAAATGAAAAAAAAATCAATCGATAAATAGTTAGCTTCGCTGTTAGTTCGTGTTTAAAAAAATCAGTTCTGTTGCATACAATTGGAAATTTTCGTTAAATTTTATCATGATCCGATGAAAAGTACGGCGCGACAATATACAAGCCAATGATCGTGTCACTAACCATCCAAGTGTGTTTAGAACAAACAAGTTATCTGGGATATGGGGGAGAAACAGTGATTAGTAGCCTCAAAAAATGGACAGAGATGTGGAGCGGGAAGCCATATATGGGATGCATAGATCGGGACAATAGTCAGAACCGGAAAATCGGCAGCCGGGAAATGGGAATATAATGAAGACCGGAAAATTCGGAATGCCGGAAAATTGCGGAACGATAAATCAAAGCAATGGAATGCGAGTTTGTGCATGCGAGATCACGGAAAAGGCTCTACAACCAGAGATCGAAAAATCACGAAAATACGATTGATACAAATATGAGTGTACCCCTGGACCGGGATTGCAAATTGCGTAAGTGGAACTATTGCATTGCTATGAATAAGGGTAGAAAAGCTAATTGGGTGATCTTTCTCTCTTCATTCCGAGCACTTTCCAGTTATCGATGGTCCCAGTAGCCAGGGAACTAGTGTTTAGTCTCACATCAGCTAAAGCGAGAGAGTGCGTGAAATGGAGAGAGCGTAAGATCCTAAATCAGTCCAGGGGTATTGCTAGTCAATCCTCATCGTCTTCTATCGCGTTGGCGAAGTGAGCGCGGTCGGAGGAGGAGGATGCACCGGGCTGGGCGGAGCCTGAATAATAATAATAATATTTCAATATTATTGTTTTTATATTTATCATTTATTATTATGACATGAATAATAGAATTGTTATTGATTATTTCATGAAAGTGCCAATGATAATCGATATTTTGTATTTGGACTGCATATGTTTCACTATTGCTCCTTACGATCATTTTCCGAATAATGATTAGTTCTCAATTCTCTTTTCTTTGAAAAACAACAAAAAATAGTCTCGAAAGCCAGAGCGAAGGTAAACCTAATCTTCAAATGTTTCTTTTCCACTGACCCTGATTTATACAGTCGTGCTTTCACCACTTTCGTTAGACCTCTTCTTGAGTACGGTTCAGTTGTGTGGTCTCCACATACCGTAACTTTAGCAAACCAGATAGAAAATGTACAGCGCAATTTCTCTAAGCGCTTATTCATTCGTTGTCACATCCCTTACTCGTTGTACCCCCACAGAATATCCCAGCTTTCTCTTTCTACCCTTGAACATAGGAGGCTAATCTCTGATCTTCTCTTCCTTCATAGATCGATTCATGGCTTCTATTCTTATGACCACACAAACCTTTTCAAATTATCCCCCCCTAGGACGTAATCTTCGCAGATCCCATCCGCTACGCATAGGCTTGCCATACGCTCTTCCAAAATCTCACTCCAGTTTTGCAACTAGAATTATTGATCGATGGAACGTGCTGCCTGCTGGTTTCGTAAATAGCTCTCCCATCTATCTCTTTTACCTCTGATTCTCTCTTGCGGCTCTGATACCAAACTGCTTCTCCCTACGACGCCCCACACCCCCAAAACCGAATCGCCACAACGACGACGGACCTCCACCACAATCTAACGAAGATAAATGATAATGTTCCCTTAAACCTGGTGGAAAAAGAATTGAATTGAATTGATTTGAATAATTGTTGATCCGTTTTACGACGAAGATATTCAATTGTTAGATGCTCTTTAACAGCGACTACTTTTTTTTACAAGTTGTATACAACAACGCTCAGCTACTATGCTCACATCCTCACGATTTTACTGTTTTGCATGAGAATAAACTAGTCAAAAGTAATAATGAGGTCACCTCCACCTCCCAGTCGCGTGAAGAAGCCTAGTTTCCATTAGAAACACCTAACCCATGCCCTTTTGCTCACTATTGAAGCTTTCTTTGTCACACAAATAAAAAATAACAAATGCAAAAGAACCGATCCACAAACATCCTCCAGCGAGTCCTTATTTGACGTCTCTTTAGGGTTTATGGTTCCAAAAAAAATTGGAAAGACTCGAAAACTGAAAGATCCTAAACAAATACAAAAGACTAACCTCCTCCAGCCAATCGAGAGAAAAAACCGCCCTTCTGTGCGGATTGCCCACTGCTGCTGCTGCGGCCTTTGGAGAAGATCACCCGGTCTTGGAACTGAAAAGGCAGATCGTCTCCAAATAAAAACGTGTGCAATTTTAAAGTTCGTAAACGATGCATTTACGAGTATAAAAAATTCTTCCATCTAATATAAATCCATTTCTATGAGGCTGTGGTCGTTCTTCGCTTTCAAACGTCAGACACTGAGATCAGCGCCCAAGCTACTGTGCTTTGGCATTTTCTACATGGACGATTTATCAAAAAAATCATAAAAGTAATCTGTGTGTTTTTCAACCTCCTCATCATCATCATCATCCTCTTCCATCGCGCCCTTTCTTTGTTTCTAGCCATTCATCAAACGTTGTACACAGTTTTGAAATGCTTCTCTAATGCGTTATCCCGCCAGCCTTAGGCAGCCTTAGGCACACTAATAATAACAAAAAAAAACACGAGTACCTCCTCATCATCATCCTCGTCTTCCTCCAGCGCGCAACTCTCCGCGCCCGCCAGCTCATAGCCGCCCTTGGACTCGGCCAGCTTCATGTATTTGTACTCCAATCTGTAAGGATTGTGGTCGAACCGCGACGCGTGACCGCAACGCGTCCCTAAAATCAATTACTCACCTCTGATTCCTTCTGAACACGACGCAGAGGACGATGAGCAGAGTGATGAGGGTGAGGGCGCCTGAATTGGAGATTTATCTTCATGTTTTGTTTATGGTAACAAGAACATATCAACGGAAAAATATCGGATTTGTTGCGATATTCGATATGTTTCAGTCGGCCATCCATGGTTGAAATTGAAACTTCGATTTCTGAATGTTCTCCGATGGTACAAAAAATCGAATCAACTCTTGCATGCTGACTCAGCATGATAATATTATCGTGCGTTTGAAAAGCTCAGCAAATGAGATGTGCTGGTTAGCGAGCAATCGATTGTCTGGGAGAGAGCAAGGGAAGAGGTTGGGGAGAGGAGGAAAGGTTGATCTACCGCCTCCTCCCGGTCTCTTCCTTTCTCCGCCCCCTCGAACGTTCGTCAAAGGTCAGCTACGAGTGGAATGGAAAATAATCTCACGATAGTTTCATCGAAGAATTCACTATTTCTCGCAAGCACACGCAACCTCCACTATTTTTTTTCCTCGCCACTATTTTTAAAAATCAAAAAAATCTGTAAATAATAATCTGAAATAGCTCACCCATAATCAGCAGCATTCGCAGGTTCTCGGAGATTACGGAGCAGTGAACGATGTGCTCGCTCGCCTCCGCGCCTCAATTAACATATTATTTTTATTCTTATTCTTATTCTTTATTCACCACATAACATAAAATCAACATTAACATTAACATAAAATCAATTCATCATCAATCATATTTTGTTATTTTATTTTCGACCCTCCCGCTTCCAGCTCGCCTCCGCGCCTCAATTAGTTAAATTATTATCTGGACGAGATATTTTGTAAAAAAATTTTCCTAATATTTATTTTTCGATCACAAATATTGCTTGGAATATGCTTGACCATGCCTTCTTCTGACTAATATTCTCATCAAATCACTGAGTTGCAGGTTTCTGTTCTAAAAAAGAATTCATTATCTCTCGCTCGCCACGACGCAGTATTTTTGAGGGATGGATTTATTTTTTATTGACTAAAAGTTATTGACTGATGTCTACTCCATCTACCTATCTACTGAGCAGCGCACATCTCTTAGAAGCAGTTACGGCAACCAAAATAAGACAAGGTTGATATCAATTGGGGTAATTATTTACAAAATGGAGAAGTATTGTAGTCTTCTTAGTGATGCTAGTAGAGGGCAAGAGAGTTTCGAGCCATCATCTAAGATGGATAATAATATTGAATCGCTTACCCGCCACTACGCAGTACTTCTGCGGGATGGAGTTTTTTATTTACTAAACGTATGACAGATATCTACTCTATTCATCCCTATTGTACGGTGTACGTCACTAACAAGCAGTTACGGCAAGATGGCAAGAGAGGAAGACGGGTACAGAGTGATTTCTCATCAGAATGAGACGCTTCGAGCCATACGATAAGATGGATAATAATATTCGACGCAGTGCTTCTGCGGGATGGAGTGAATTTCTCGCCTTTTTAAGTCAATAGTGGCCGATCCCCCCTTCTCACCACCAATTCGAATTAATTATTGTTTGAATTGGGGATTGAGTTGATGATTAAATAATTCCCACCAGCAACGACGCAGTGTTTCTGCGGGATGGAGTGAATGGTCTGCTTACTGTCGATGCACTCGCCTCTGGGAAGGGGAAGATAGAATACAGTCAGGGTTGGTTCCCCCCCTGAAAACAATCCGGCCCGGCCGGCCCCGACCGGCCCCAAGCGGCCCCATGCCTTTTTGTGGCTCGTACAGAGAGAAATTTGATATAAACTCAACGGCGTTGTAAAGCTCGTGTAATATACTTTCGATATGTGTTAGCAGAATTTTAAATATTTCTTTCAATAAATAGTAAATTGGTGTGGAAGCGCTTCAGCTTTTGCGAAAAAGTGAAAAAGTTGAAAAGAATCAGGTTGACGATTTTACTTACCGTAATCTTGCAACCTGTTTTTCGCAATACTGATCACAGTTCCCCACCAATTTACTATTTAATGAAAGAAATATATAAGAAATATATATAAAATTCTGCAAATCCAAATCGATAGCATATTACACGAGCTGTACAACGCCGTTGAGATTATATCGAATTTCTTTTTGTACGAGCCACAAAAAGGCATGGGGCCGTTTGTGGCCGGTCGGGGCCGGCCGGGCCGGATTGTTTTCAGGGGGGACCCGGACTGTAGAGTTCGAAATACGGATAATCGTCTCTTCATTTCACACATTCTCTCGCCTCTGTAACCGGTGAGAGAGCGCGTGAAATGAAGAGACGATTACCCGTATTTCGAACTCTAAAAGATAGAGTAAGAATATTTGTATCTTCAATTCCCTCACGCAGCTCTAATCCGAATTGAGGAGACACATTCCTCAGCATGATGGCCCTTACTCATGAATGGATTGTACGATACTATAGAACAGTTTTACACAATAAAAATGGAAAAAAGACATCATCTCAATGCATACTACTGTCATTAAAAATATAAAAAGTAAAAATAACCCACTTGATGATCTTGTAGTCGCTCTTGCCGCAGAGTGGACAGGCAATGGATGATTCGAGAATAGCCTGCGAATAGTTGTATAACCGAATTTCACAATTTCCAATTTTAAAAATAATAAACAATCGTTAAATATTTGTCAAAAAATACCTGGAACAGACACCCGTCGCAGGTTCCGTCCGGACACGACGGCGGGAATTTCATCTGAAATTTTGATTTGTCATTTTCATTCTCCTCGATTCGATTTGGATGAGTTTCATGCGTGTCTTTATAGACTGCAAAACCAACGATATTAGTGAACGCAATGTGTGCATTGGAACAACAAAAAATCTCACCTCCACTTTCTTCTCATTCGGGTCGCATCTCAACGTGACAGCCAAGGCAGTGCCCTTCAAGCAACGACTGGACGAAGGCGCGCCTTAATAATAGTTAATTTAGTAATTTAATTAAATAATTAACATTTAATTTATAAATTATAATTACCAGTGAAGAAGACGTGCAAGTCCAGCGGACGATCGCCCTTGTCCGCCGGTCCTGAAATAAAAATAGTTTTCACTTCGAGAACTTCGAGAATCCCTGTACCACATTGTATACGATACGGGAAAAGGTCGTTCATAACTTCTTGAATTGGGCGAGGCTCAAAATTAAACAATGCGATTTTCCTCGTTTGATCAAAAATTACTTAATGTAGCATGTGCTCCACAAATTCTGCCGTGCTCATCCCTCGACCTACCGAGCTCCTCAATCGAACCACCGTACCGATATCTGATCTACCGTACGCTCCCTTGACCTACCGTAGCCCAGACTGCTCTCCGTGATCTTCCATCCGTCGAATTCGCGCGCGTCCGTGATCGCGGAGATCTTCGAGGCGATCCTGAAGGGAATATCAATTAGAGGATAGAGCTTGGAAGTGGGCGGAGCCAAAAAAAAATTGCGTCATCAATACATTCTTCATCGCCTTTTGCACGTAATTTCTACTATTGGTTAAAAATGAGCAGCCTGTTTTTTTATTGTGCACGTGGATTTCTCGTCACTCTCACAGAGTGCGAGAGGCGAAGAAATGACAGCTTATATCTCGGCGCTGATTGGAAGTCAGCTAAATCTATGTGGAATGCTCACATAACGGGCGTCACGAAGGCCAGCTTCTGGGTTCCATTGCTGAGCTGCGCGGGCACTGCAGTGATGCGACATGCGGCGCCCTCGACCGATTCGGGCTGAAAGGATGGCATGGTTATCAGAAACTCTTCTAAAGTATTTTCGCAAAAATGGAATGGGTATTTAAAAAATTGTTTTTCACTAAAATGACGTGAATATGATAAGTTTCAGATTTACCTCAAAGGATTGGCGAATAAACGCCATTTCAATGTGAGCGGAATGGGTGATCAAAAAGAAGAAGAATAAATGCGCCTCACCAATGACATCTTGTCCAGTTTCTCGTAGTAGACTTCGTTGCAGGTGACCTGAATTTTATTCATTTCCAGGAGTATTGAAATAATTTTTGACCTAGTTTTATGACAGCTGAACAATGCACAAGTCGCATTACAATCCTTACTGCTCTGATAAAATACAAGTATTGAGTACGTGAAATAGTGAAATATCTGCTACCGCCCCCCCCCCCCCCCCCCCCACCAATCTTCTTCCCCACCCCTCAACATTCTGACTCAGAATTTCTGAGGTGTTGTTGCCTGGTCCAAAAACGGCCCATAACCAGAAAAGTTCCCTGCTACCTTCTGCGATCCAACGAGAGATATGTTCAAGTGATGGAAGTAGGAGGTACCCTCACGCGCGAACACCCGCATGCCTTGCATCAGGAAGGTCCTGCAAATTTAGTTTTGTTACATTTCTTTTGCTATTTTTTTTATAATGTTCGCAAAATTAATTTTCAAACTTTGGGGAAATCGACAAATTATGTTTCTTTAAACTGGAAACCACTTCCGCATCAAAAGGTTCGACTACCCAATTGGCTGAATACTAGGGTTAACCGTTCGGAAATCGAAAAGGCCGAAACTCAACTGGCAAAATCACTCTCTTTCCGGAATGAGAGTCGAACAATGGACTTTCCGAAACTCTTCCGAAACTATTCCTTTGTCCGAATCTCCATTGTCCATTGATCGACTCTCATTCCGGAAAGAGAGTGATTTTGCCAGTTGAGTTTCGGCGCCTTTCCGATTTCCGAACGGTTAACCCTACAGAATACCCGTTGAATCATATCTGAAGGTTCATAATTTATGCAAATAAAACTAAAAAAAAAAACAAAAAAAAAACTAACTTATTCGCGAGCGAGCTGAGATCGTACTCGCGCGTGCCGTTGTTGGACAGGGCGATGGAGATGTTGCCTCGAGTCAGGCACTCAAATATTATTATTATTACCTTCACGATCACTAAAAAAGGTAAAAAGGTAAAGGTGTATCCACGTCAAGCGATTTTACAGTCGTACGACAACGCTAGGTGGGACCCACTAGTAAGGCCAGCTGTTTAGACGGACTTTCACGATCACTGTTCACACATAATTTCGTGTGTTTCGAATGTGTTTCATGAATATTCTAAAGACTCTGGACACTTTCAAATGTGATTCGTCTCTTGAGTCCCTGTGAAAATACTGAAATATCATTCGAACAGCTTAAGTGAATACAGAATTCAGAATTTTGCATGGTGATGGAGATCTTGCCTATCGTCATGCACTGGAAAAGGTGCATCCACGTCAAGCGATTTTAAAGTCGTAAGACTAGGAGGGACACACTGAAAGGCCAGCTGTTAGATTTATTGGACTGAAAGACTTATTAGTACCGTAACGCCATTTAGTATTCGTAGTCCGAATTCCGATTATGTTTCATCAAATGTCTAAATGATTCCAGAAACATTTATTTTTGATGCTTGAGGCAGATATCCAAATAATCCTTCTTCAACACTTCTTTTCCGGTTTTCCAAGTCCGTTATCTAATCCCCGGTTATCCATGTCCGTGCTCTACTCTCCGGCTCTCACCTGCGTGTCGTCACTGTCCAGACCCGGTCCGCACATCACACACGAGGACTCGCCTACTCGAGAGGAGGAAATGTTCGAGTAGGAGCGAGGAGGACAGGCTGTACACTTGCGGGACTGCAACGAGAATTTATTAATGAAAATGAAACGTTTCTGAGCTCTCAATAGTGAACATTTTGTTTATTGTTGTTTTTTCTAGAACCGGTTGAATGACGAAGGACTTGGCCTGCGCAGGTATCTTGCTCCTCCGGATTTGGGACGACTCTCTCGATCACGTAAAACTAGTAGAGATATCTCGCTAAGCAATCCCTAACACGCACTCGTCAAATAGCTCACCGTCTCGTCCAGGTAATGGCCGTTGTCGCAGGCCGAGCATCCACCAGCGCCGAGTGCGCACGGAGTGCACTGAGCGGCGCCACCGCCCTGGGGAAAGAAGGATTACTTTGGCTTGGCTGAAGAAGGGTTCAAAATCGGATATTATTCGATTATTATTATTATTATTATCATCATTATTATTATCGGATATTATTATTATTATCGGATATTATATTATTACAAAATCGGATAGGTTATTATTGCTACTGTAAGTACTGGGCATACGAAAAAATGGGCCGTAGCCCTGTGTTAGACTGCGGTAGAATCTGAACGATTGACACTTCTACTTGAGCAGTTACGAAACTATAGGTAGGCAAAAACTTTTGCCATTTCTGATAAGCAGTATTTATTTTCCCCAAGAAAGAATGAAACTAGCGAATATGCGAAATTTCCTATCAAAAGAGGGTGCTATGAAACATATTGAAACAAAAAAATGCCTGCACTACCTGCTTGCCGGTGCGATCCTTGCCAACATTCGTCACGTTGATCGAGAAGATTCGTGCCTGCAAATGCCATATTTACGTTATTTTCGTAAAGCCGCATACTATCTAAATTCTTTAATGAATTTTGTTAGAATATAATTCAAAATGAGAATCAGTTCAGTCTATTGTTTGTTGTCGATGCGATACAGTGAAAATGTTTGAATAGAGGCGCAGATTACTCGTGAACTAACCTGATCGTAGATGTTGTCGTCGAGAGAAGAGGCGCCCGAGCGAACGAAGACGAACTGGAAAAATTAATTCCTTTTAAAAAATATATAAATTTGTTTCTTCAGATTACGAAGCTTCTAACAATTTGAAAGAACCTCTCACGATGAAGTAAATTGCGTGAAACATAATCGTTAAATATTCCTGAACTATTATCCGAACTACCGTCAGGTTGACCAGGAGATAGGAAGGAATAAAATATATTAAATAGAAGAAAAATCTCACCATGAATCTTGTCGGGTTCTTGCGAGTGATCGCGTGGGTAAGTACCCTTAAATATTCATTTTAGAGGTTTTTAATATTGTTCAAAAGCCAGATCCGGTAACGAAGATGCGACAACGACAATTCCAAGTCCGGCACATCGGAAGCTGGCAAATCCAAATCCGTCAAATATCAGAATAATTCACGAACCTCTTGGGCTGTGTGCCGTTGAACGATCCGAGGAAGCGATAGAAGGAGGTGGCCGGGTCGGTGCCGATGTCCTGCGAATACAATTATTACTATTATTATTGTTGTTGTTTTTTATCATTATTATTGCTAGAGAAGTCGGTCAGTTTGTTGTTTCGTCTTGCTGTTGCACATTTCTGACACGCTCATGTAAGAAACCATTACTCTTGTCGTTCGATAATTTTGATTGGGTATGTTTCACACATGCCATAAATTCTTCGAAAACAGTGCTTGATCAATTTCTTTCCGTCTGCTGTGGTGCGAAAAAAATATATAATCACCTCAATAAAGTAGAAACTACAGCTCTCGTCGGCGCATCGCGTGTCGAACACGACTGTGATCGTGCCTGAGTAAGAACGCGTTTGTGTAGTGTCAGTACGAATTGCGACAATAAAGTCCGCTCGCTCTGAGCGTCAATGAAAATCGATGCTCATCAACGATAAAAGAACTAATATGTCATAAATTGTGAAACAGGCTCACCAATCGGGTTCTGCTGTGATGCGACCATGTCCGTGGGTAGTTGAGGGTTGTGGAAACCTGAATGTTTCAACATTAGTTTTTATTTCAAATATGATACAATATTGCACATGTCGTGATAGTTCTCTATTGAACATCTAAAGCAACCTCGTGCTCTTCATTGCATATTAGATACTATCAACAAATACAACATCAACCTTGCTCAATTCCAAGTGTCATCTCAAATGCGATTCCTCTTTGCAGCGAGGGCGCACTGACGATCGCGTCTCCATTGGGAATCCACGCCTGACCGATGTCGCACGCGGCCAGGCCGTCTGAGAGGATTCATGTTAGGTCACCTTCTTTTTTTAATCGATCAATTTGACCGTAGCTTAGCTTGACTGATATCTCCGACCGTCTATAAAGCTTACTTGGTTAAGGTTTCTCTCAAGGCCCGCGCAGTTTCAAGTCCCGCCCCCTTCAAAGCCTCGCCCATCCTTGACCCCGCCCACTCACCATCGGCGACGAATTCGCACCGCGTGTCCACATGAGGTGGCAGACTGTTCCATTGCATGAATTGATATCCGTAGATCGGTTGCGAGTTGTCTGCACACTTCTTGCAGCCTGGAATATTCCGATTAGGTATAACGAACTAAAGTAATGTACACTGAATAGTTTTTTTTAAAAAGAGTGCCGTCGAAGCATTGAAACATCTTGGAGGGGTTGAGCAGTCTTGGAGCGGTTGAGCATTCGTTGAAACTTACCTGATTTCAAATAGCAGTTTCCAACAAATTCTATCGAATAATTGAGTCATTTGTCTGCCATAAGACCAGCTCTTTTGCGCGGGGCACGAGTTATGAGATTATATATTTTTTAATTGGATATCGACCAAATGCATGAAGGAATTGAAATTATGGTGAAGCTTGTGACACACACTTGTGAAACTCTTCTCATTTCATAATGTTTTGTATTGTTCTCCTCACCATTCCCGTCGCTCCACTGTCCCTTCTGGCAGAATTCACACACGCCGGCAGCATTCACGGCCATGCCCGGATTGCACGCGGGACACGCGTGTTCCGGCTCGTCCGCGGGTTGCTGGAAGAATGGCATTTTACGGATTTAATGATAATGTTGCTGATTGTCATCTCGTGGTTACTACTTTTTCAGCTTACACAATTACTTTAAAGGGGGAGGGGCACGAATCGAAATTGGTGGGTCCCACCACGACGTGCCTGCACCCCGCTGTAACTACAGTAATGACTCTGCGGTTGACTCTGTCCCCTCCCTTAACTAGGCCGTCTAGACTCAACGAATATAACGGCACTTAGCCTGGTGGCTGTGCTTTTGCCTCGCTATACCGGCACCCGCTGGTTCGACTCCCGCAGTGTGCAAACCTCACTATTGCTGCTATTTTCGACTGCCAATCTAGTGAAATCAATACAAGAATACAGTACCCCAAGTCGTGCTTGCACAATCAATGAAACTTCAAAAATCCGTAGTGAGGTTCAGAGGCGTTTCTAGAACTTCGGATAAAGTGATCTGTGATCGGGTATAGCATCCCTATTACCCCACAGGCTCAGCTTATGTGAGAAAATATTCGTGCCCCTCCCCCTTTAATATAAAATAAGATCAATAACAAATGGACAATATAGGAAAGGCAAAATTACGAACCTTGGCAGCGCCGGGCGCGTTCTCGTTGCACACTGCGGGTAGGACCTGTGATTTTGACCGGGTAACCTTCTAATCGAAGATGTCAGGGATTCACCTTCTTGTAAGTTCTCTTCGTCTTTCCGTTCACGCATGGTTCAGTCACAGGGTAGAAGTCGGTCTGCTTGCAGGCGGGGCGGTCGAAGCACCGCTCCGATTTGGGACCTGGAAGTAAATCAAAATTTAGAATTGAAATATTGCAAAAATATGTTTTCATTACGTTCAGATTTGCTTCACAACCCCACCAAGTGAGTGACAATTTGCAGAGACGATTAATTATTGCCCTCCTGACCCAATAAAAAATCTAGTCGCTCAAATAATCAGAATTACTCAAACAAATTGCATACTTTCAAAATACAATCTGTTCAGTTCTATCTAAAGCACATTTCCGATAGTTATTGGATAATGCTTGATCTAAACAAAAAAATAAAATTAAACAATCCTTTAAAATAAAATAATGTCTCACCCGAATACTGCGACAGCGGGCACTGTCCGCACTCGGAGCTCCCCTTGGTGGAGAAGAAACCTGAGAACGATGAATTAATGATTTTATCTTACACGATCGATACTCGATAAATACCATTTTGCTTGACTACAGTACATAGCAATATAGATCGGTTGTGACTACCGTACTCCAAATTATCGATTATTGTACCAATTGCGACTACCGTACTCACCTGCCCCACACGGTTTGCACTCGGCCGCGCCTCTGTCGCTGTAGGTGCCCGCGGGGCAGGGTGTGCACGAGCGGGTGAACGCGATACCTGACAATGATAATGTTAAATCTTACGAATCGAATTGTTTCAGGTTCTTGGCCTTTTTCATGCCCAATAATCAACATTGTTGTGTGAGACTTGGCTTACCTGCGACGATGGCGATGCGTTTTTATTGGGTTCTCAAGGAGACTACGTTGCATTTAGAAAGGATCGCATAACCAATGCTGAGATTTCTCGAGGCGGAGGCGTTGCGATTCTTTGCTCCCCTCTTCTGAATCCCTTTCTTATTGCCTCTTTTTCATCTGATGGTATCGAATGCCTCGTAATTGACATCCACTTTCCCTCTCAAAGTAACGCACTTTCCTCCATTCGCATCTGTCTTATTTATCGATCCCCTTCTTGCTCAGCGTCATCCCTTACCTCGCTCCTTTCATTCATTGACCCCCGAATTTCTAACTCCTTCCTTATCAGTGGTGATCTAAACTTCCCGAGTATTGACTGGGCCCGTCTTACTTCACCCTCTAATAACGACTTCCTTTCCTTTGTTTGTGATTACCGTATGACTCAGTTCGTTGACTTTAAAACGCGCGGTGACAACATTCTCGATCTAGTGCTTTGCAACACTAATATTGTCCGCAATGTTACTCCTTCCCTTCCCTTTGCTGATCACACAAGCATAAGTTTCTCTCTGGGTGTGCCCTCTCCTTCTTTAGGCGATTTTGTCCCTTCTAGACTGTATCACCTTGCAGACTGGGAGTCCATCTCTAGTCTTATATCATCTCATAATTGGACTCTCGCGCTTTCCTCCCTTGACACTGAGCACGCCTCGATTTACTTTACCAACTTCTGCAATTCTCTTTTAGAAACCTTTGTCCCCAAGTCTTCTCACTCGCCTTTCTCCCATTACCCCAAGCGCTTGCGTATTCTCTATGGTAAATCGCAACGAGCTTCTTCCCTTGCTTCCAATAGTATGCAGGCCGCCTCCCTCGCCAAACGCTTTGAGAGAGCTCTGAGAGTGCATTCTGAGAGAGTTGAATCCCGTGTTATCGACTCCAAGAACCCTAAAGCTTTTTACAGTCTTTGCAAAAAGCGTCTTATTGTTAGTTCAAGTAAATCCGCTCCCCCTGGTATCATTGACCTGAATGGCTCTCTTCTGTTAACTAACAAAGACAAGGCCTTAGCTTTCTCTAAGTACTTTGCCTCTGTGTCCACCCTTCCAATGCATGCACCTCTTCGCCCCAGCGTTCCTTCCCCTACTATTCCCCTATTTGACCTCCCCTCAATTAGTCCTTGCCCAAATTCTAGCTGGCATAGCTTCTCTTGCACCCAAGTGTAACTTTTCACCTGATTGCTTACCCAACATCTTTTACGCCAAATGCAAATTCTCTATTGTCTCTCCCTTGCTGATTATTTTCAACAAAAGTTTGCACTCTAAGTCAATCCCCAGCCTTCGGAAACAAGCTATTGTGAAACCTATCCCTAAAACGTCATCTAACGCAATTAGTACTTTTAGACCTATTAGTCTCACTTGTTCTGTGACTAAGATTTTTGAGAAGATTCTGATTTCTGAAATTACTTCCTACCTTGAGAGTCATAATCTCTTTGATTTCAATCAAGCTGGGTTCCGCGTTAATCGCTCCACATGCACTCAGCTTGTGCAAACTCATTCAGATTATCTTCTTTTTAAATCTCAGAACTCGTCCTTCGATACTATATATTTTGACTTCCAGAAAGCGTTCGACAGCATAGACCACCGTTTCCTCCTCCACAAACTTTACCTGCTTGGCTTTTCTTCTAATATTGTTTCTTGGATTGGTGAGTATCTCTCGAATAGGTCTCAATCCGTTCTCATAGGTAGCACTCTATCAGATCCCACTCCCATTTCTTCTGGTGTCCCTCAAGGCTCATGCATTGGTCCTCTCTTATTCATTCTCTTTATTAACGACCTGTCCAAATCCCTTCCTGCTGATGTCAAGTACGGTATCTATGCTGATGACTTAAAAATTTATGCCAAAGTTCCTCTACACTCTAATATTCTCCAGTCATCTATTGATTCCGTATTTGAATGGTCGAAAGAGTGGAACCTGCCCCTCAACGAGACGAAATGCACTGTGGTACACTATGGGAACCTCTCTCCTCGAGCTCAATATCTGATTAATGGGACTCCCCTTTCTGTTTCACCTTCTATCAAAGGCCTTGGTGTTCTTATGCAATCCTCCCTTAAGTTTAACGACCATATTTCTAGAATAGTTTCTAAAGCAAGAGCTAAAGTAAACCTCATTTTTAAATGCTTCTTTCTACTGAGCCTGGTTTATACTCTCGCGCTTTTAGCACTTTCGTTAGACCTCTTCTTGAGTACGGTTCAGTTGTTTGGTCTCCGCATACAGTAACCTTAGCAAACCATATAGAAGGAGTACAGCGCAATTTCTCTAAGCGCTTATTCATTCGTTGCCGTATCCCTTACTCGCTGTATCCCGATAGAATAGCCCAGCTTTCCCTTCCCACCCTTGAGCATAGGAGACTAATCTCCGATATTCTCTTCCTTCATAAATCCATTCACGGCTTCTATTCTTACGACCGCACCAATCTTTTTAAATTATCCCCTCTTGCTCGTAGTCTTCGTAGATCTCATTCACTACGCATAGTCTTGCCATACGCTCTTCCCAAGTCTCACTCTAATTTTGTAACTAGAACTATCGATCGATGGAACGTGCTATCTGCTGAATTCGTACATAGCTCTCCTTCCAATTTCCGATCACATATTCTGTCTCTTCCTTCTATCTCATTTACCTCTGATTCTCTCTTGCGGCTCTAATACCAACCTGCTGCTCCCCCGACACCCCACGCCTCCAAACCGAATCGTCAACATGACGACGGACCTCCACCCAAAACCTAACGAAGATCAACGTAAAACTAATCTCCTTCATACCTTGGTGGATAAAATAATTGAATTGAATTGAAATAAAACTCATGGCTTGACTTGATCATTTTACAATCCATTTTGAAACTAATGCAATATTTTGGATCCACCACAACTACTGCTCACCAACGACATCAATCCTCGCCATCACGATCGCCCCTGCGCCCGCCGAGTCCCTCGAGGTCGACACACTCCACGATATGACATTCGGACCAGTGCGCAGCTCGAGACGTTTCCTGTCGAATTTATCATTAGAGTTATTATTAGGGATGTCAGGATGGAGAATACGTCTCGCTACTAAGTCTGCTCTCTCGTCACTCTATGCGGTTAGAAAGCTCGCGCAAAGTTATGTTTCACTGCTGATGCTAAAGTAGGATTGGCTTTGAGAATCTAATCGGAGCGAGCTCATGTTGGAAAAAATAAATACAAAATCACTTATTTTACTGTCTTTTGCCTCATATTTTCTACAAAGTACTGCGTACTTCTCTCCCTCCTCTCTAGTCGATCCATACAACTGTTATCGTATTTTCTGCTTGGATCATTTCGCATTTTTGCGAGAACTACCTATCATACCGTCTCAGGTATAAAGTTGATTGCTCTCACTTCTGCCACTCTCCATTGCCTCCTCCACTCTGCTCGTCCTTCCTCGACGATGACGTCTCCGTGGCGAGACCGGAGAGAAGATTGCGCACCTCGTCACTGAAAATATTATTTTAAATTTATTTTTTTAAAGTCTTTTTATAATGCTACAGATCAATTATATTTATTCAACTACTCACAGCGACTCATTTCGATACGTTTCACCCTTGTTTCATTACACTAGAGAGGTGTCAATGTTAGTTCCTCCGTTACATATGGGAATAAAAACGTAATTATAATATATAGTTTTAAAAAACTATCGAATTTCGATCGCCCCTACCTTTCCCTTACCGTACTCACCGATGACTCTGGCAGTGCTTCCCTACCGAATTCCTACCGACCCTCTACCGTATCCCCACCATCTCCTACTAGATACCCACTGCTTCGCCCATACTGCATCCATACTGAACTCATCGATAGCTCAAACAATGATCTCTAACCATGGCCCTAACACATTTCCACCGTCCTCACCTGAGCAACCCCCTCCTACCGCAGGCTTATCATTAATATCTCACCGATAGCTCTGGCACTGCTCGTTCTTCACCACGGCACTCAGCGAGACGCCCCGTGTGTTGGTAGGCATGCGGTAGCTGTACTCGATGTAGCCTGTAAGGACCGGATTATTTATTATCTGGACGGTCACATTATACGGTTCTGACAATTACTCCGGCGCTATTAAATAGGGAGAAAATCTATGTAGCCTGCAAGGACCGCAATCTGTTCTCCGGTGTCGGCTCTTTAAAAACCATTGAGCACAATTGGTCTACAATGGTGCCTGCCAGGACCGAAATATCTATTATCCGGGCGGACGCATTATCCGGCTCTGAGTATTGCCGGCTCCGGCTCAAAAATATCGCTCGATGAAGGTACAAAGAGCCAATTATATGGCTGTGACAATCACCTTTTCAGGAACATAGGTGAATATATGTGAATGCATATTCGGAACCGGGAAATTCGAGAACCTCCATACCTGGCCGGACGAGATTCGCGGTGAAGGACAGCTTGGACAGACAGGGCGAGGGAATGTACAGCAGCTCCGTGTTCCGGACGATCCAGCCGGATCTGAGAGAAAAATTATTTATTTTTTTATTATTTTTATGCAAGCTACAATCGCGCACGCAGTGATTTTCGCTGTGGTGTCATCTTTTGGAAAGGCAATGAATCATATCGATTCATCGCGAAAATGAGAGGTTAAAATTCAGCTTTGCTGATGCAAAGACTTGCGAAGACTTTTACATGCGATTCAGAGCATGACTAGTTATGGGCTGAATTTTTTTCCAACCCCAAAATGATAATGCAAGCGAATGAAGTTGCACTAGCTTGTTTTGTATTCATTATGAAACCTATCATTTTCAATTGAGGTGAATCAAATATAAAGTGCTTACTCTGTAGGGCACACGATCACTCTCGAGTCTTGAGTAGAAGAGGACGTGTCCGTCAACATTTTACCTCTCAGAATTTAGTCTAACAATAACATCCATTTCCGCGTTTCATAAGCGCTCTATTAAAGGAGGAGTAACAGGAAAGAATGTTAGAGACTCTCACAACGAAATGCCGGCCATGGGAAGCGACCGTAGTTAGCGGTTGGCACTTTGCCAAGACCCTATTCCTATCTCCCGTCCTCCGATAAGGAGAGGGAGGAAGCCGATCGATAGGAAGAGACAAGGGGAGACTGAGGTAGATCAGTGCGCAGTCCCTTCCCAGTGAACAAGGGGAGACTGATGTAGATCAGTGAGCAGTCCCTTCCCAGTTCAAAATCCCCGCCCTTTCCTGCCATGAGGGAAGGCCAACCGCTGTATCTCGGTTCAGAGATGAGATAATGATATCGGGACTTCAGAATTCTTATATGGCTTTTGATAGCTACAACACTACTTTTGTCAACTTAGTGATTCAAACTTTCATGTTACTCCTCCTTTAATATGTATTCATCCCGTTTGTACTCACTCTATATTGTTCATCAGCTTTTCTCTCTCTAGGACCTTTAGTATTGTTTTCTTCCATCATTTTAACTCACTCCGAAGGGCACACAACAACTCTCGAATCCTGAGCAGACGTATCCATCAGAATGTCCTTCGTCGCGTCAATGTTCTCGACGGTGAAACCTGGGATTACAGACTGATAATATCCGGAGAGATGTGATATGAGGGGTCAGTTATACAAGATCACACTTTCGCAACTCCCACGTAGCCAATTTTTGAATGAATGGAGATATGGTCGAATCGCTATATGCCCAGTGACCCTGGGGTTCAGGCAATACCTAGGTGCCCTTCCACATTTAATTCAGGAAGATTTTTTTAACCGTAATTTACCTGCCGGCAGTCGAGTGAACTCGTCGAAGCGAATGCCGCCGCCGAGCGAGTAGGAGCCTGAAAGTTGTAATATTTTTTTGACTTGTCCCAATTTTTAAAGAATTAGATTCTGGTTCTATTTCAGATGAGTTTCACAACATTGATAAAGGCGCTGAGTTGTTTCTATTATCGATGAATCGTCATTTTGTTTTTCAGTACTATAATGTCAGAGTGTCTGTCTGTCCATCTGTGTCTAACTAACTAACTAACTATGTCTGTCTGTCACGCTCAACTTTTTTTGCTAATATCTCGCCCCAAACTCATCGTGCAACCTCAGATCCTTTACCAAACAACTTCTCATGAAAAAAATTTTCAAAAAAAATCGATAATTGATTTCGTCATCATTTCGTCATCATCCGTTTTTTCCATCGTTTTCACCGGAAACTGAACCAAATCGCTCGTGCTTGGTACCAATCGTCATCACTATGCAATATTACGTAATTATGATGCAATAACTCGTTCATTGTTTTCGCCTGAAACTTAACCAAATCAAATATTTTAATTTTCCATTTTTATTATTTCGTCATCAATCGGTATCGTAACCCAATTACAGTACCCCAAAAGGTTCGGCGGGTCAGATTTAGTTTGCTGGGTCAGATTTATGATTTTCGTCATAAATCGATCAATCAATCGATTTATCAAGTCAGGCGTTCGACGCTCAGATGAAGGTCTATATTCTTCTTTCGGTGCACTCCATCAATGCTGTCCAATTTCGCGCCTAAGATCTCTCCATCTAGTTCGTGGTTGTCCACGAGGCCGCTTCTTGTTATAAGGTATCCAGACCGTAGTTGCTCTTGTCCAACTTTCTGCATTCATATCTCGAATTTTGAGAGCCCAATTAGCTTTCCTCCTTAGTGCTTCTTTCGTCCAATCTTTAACTTTGGTGATTTTTCTTATATCGTCTTCCATCTATCTTTCATAGTTATTCCTAGCATCTTCCTTTCCATTTTTCTTAGAGTAACGTTCAATCGATCTTTGTCACTCCCTCGATGTACCCAAACTTCGCTTGCGATGTTGATACCGATGTTGATATGTTGATATCGCTCATATCGATACCGTAACCTGACTACAGTAAAAAAAAGGTTCGACGGGTCAGATTTAGTTCGCTGGGTCAGATTTATGACTTTTGTCATAAATCGATATCGTAACCTAAATACAGTATCCCAACAGGTTCGGCGTGTCAGATTTTTTTATCGATGCAAAAAAAACCCGGCGTTTGATAACCTGCGAGTCCCTGGCGGAAGGCTCGTGGGGCCTCGGGCGAGCCGAAAAAAGAAGCGTGGCCCCATCCCATCTTTTTTCGGATCGCCCGAGGCCCCACGAGCCTTTCGCGAGGGACGATGCCAACTGGGTCCGCGGCTCGTTTTTAACTGACCAAAGTAGTCCACTAGCCCAAACGTATTTCACTGGGTTTGATTTATGAGTTTTGACATAAATCGATGGGGGCAAGGGGCAACCTGGCGACGCGCGAAGCACTCGCAGATCACTGGGGCAACCCGGCATCGCGCGAAGCACTCGCAGAAGACTATCACAACCCGGCGTTGCGCACACGCTGGCGAGCGTAGCGACCCGCAAGGTCTAGCCGGGCGTAGCCCGGCTAGTTTCATAATTTAAAAATGTCGAAAATTTTCTTTCTCAAAATTCGTTCTACTAATTAGCGTTACGAATCCACCAATATCCATATAAATAATCGATGATACTTCGATACTGCAACAGCATTACTCACCAGCCGTACACTCTCTACATGTCTGCGTCGCAATATCCAGATAGCTACCGGCACCGCAAGAGAAGGCTGGAATTAATTACATTTTAATTATTTAAAATAATTTGTCCCATTTCTCCCCTCAACTTCACCTTGTTTACGTCCTTTTTATCTTTTTTTTTTCAAAAACAGGACTACAACTCCCTACGCATACAATTCCTAGTACAATTCCCTGCATTCGCTCTATTCACGGGGTTGTTTCGATGATTCAAAACATCTATTTTTGCTGTTTATAAGTGCTTATTCAATGCGTTATTCGCAATTGGATCCAGCTCGTGCAATATGCTAATTATTCCTTTTCAGGATTTCAAGGGTGAAGCGTAGATCTTTGATCTTTCCCACTCACAGCAGTTCAATCCCTTCTGCGGCGCGGGCACTCCGCCAGTGCACTCGAGGGAGGCGGACTTGGGCACGGCGACGCGCCATCTGAAGATATATTAATGGTTAAAAAAAAGTTAAAGGTCACCCCGAACTCTAGGCACACGAAGTCCTGCGGGAGCCCACTGCTAGGCGAGTGCACTATTGTATAAGGCCAATTAACATTATCATTAATTTTTATGTTAATGTACGAATCCAATTTACTTCACGGAGAATTTGTTCAGTTTTGGGATGGTTGATGTATCTGGTTTTGTGGATTTAGTCTACAGGTCGCGTGATGATCAATATTTGCATTATGGGCACGGCGACGCGCCATCTGAGCATTTAATTTGATGTATAAATTCAAATTGTACAACGATCATTTAATTTAAACATTTTGTTATACGATACTCACTTCCATAGAATAATTGATTCACTTTCTCAGTTCGAATATTGTAGCCCAGATGAAACACATGTGGAATTTAAATTTTTCTCTCACGATTATCAATTTATTCTAGCACAATACTCATTCTTATTTTGAAATATCAAAGACCAAAGATCAAATTCCGACCTCTCGCCGTGCTCTCCACAGCTCGTGTACTCGTAGATGAAGTCTCCGGCGTCGCACTCCCTCGCCACGACAAGTGCAGGGAGGACAGAAAGGAAGACGAGGGGAAGAAGCATCATTGATCTTTGATCTCCAGGAAGGGTTAGTGCATCTAAGAAGAGTATTGTAACTCATAATTTAGCATATTTTAAAGAAAATCGCGACGACATAAACGAAAAAAAGGGCAGGGAGGAGAGAGAGGAGGAGGAGGGCATAGAGAAGCATCGTGAACCGGTGGATTGCTATTCGGTTAGTGCATCTAAAGTTTGGAGTGCACCATTGTGCCATGGAATAAACACAAGCGCGAAAGTGAACATTGAAAAGGAGGAGTGAGGGAGAGGAGGAGGGGTGAGGATCATGATTAGCATAGACTTTTGATCTTCAGAGAGGGTCAGTGCATCTAAAATATAATATTGTAACTCAGCATTTAACATATTTTCATGAAAATCGCGACGACATCAACGAAAAAAAAGGGGAGGAACCGAGAAGGAGGAGGGGAGGAAGGAACATCGTGGATCTTTGATATCCAGAAAGGCTAAGTGCATCTAAAATATTGAAAACAGATTCAGTACTGCAATAATTATAGAAAGCGACGCAGGAGCAAGAGGAACATACAGAGATGCAAAAAAAGCAAAAAAAAAAGAAGAGCAAGAAAATGCAGAGAAGCATCACTGGATGATCCTATTAGCGCATCTAAATATTTCCTAACGCGTATTTGCTCGATATTTCGAGGAAATTCCGAAATGCACGAGAATAAGGTCGTGAAAAAAAGAACATCGTTCATCGGGCGAAGATTGGTAACGGTTAGCACATCTGAATGATGAATGCGTTTACAATGGCTGACAATTTTCAGAACGAGGTTAGACACTAGAGTTCGAAATACGGGTCGCCGTCTCTTCATTTCACATACTCTCTCGCCTCTCTGACCGGTGAGAGAGTGTGGGAAATGAAGAGACGGCGACCCGTATTTCGAACTCTAGTACGAATGAAATGTACTCGGGGGATAGGAGGAATCTGAGAGAACGATGAGCGAAATCGAATTAGCGCATCTTGCCAAAAATACTACTACATCACACACCATGGGTATCACATTTTGACGCAAAGTTGTTTCTTGTTCCGCGCGTAACGAAATTGCTATTAAACTACCGTCGCGTTTAAAATTAAGCTTTAATTGTATAATTGATGCTTAATGAACGGGAAACCATACCTGTAATCGAGTTTTATCATTAAAAACTAAGAAAATATAGTGAAAATAGGCGGAAAACGCATAAAACGAAGTGAAAGTGGGCGGAGCTTACGCGTTTGCCGCACGGAATAGTTTAATAGGTGTGCAATTACAATCGTATGATTTTAAAAATGTGATAGTCCTGAAGCGACGACAATAATAAGGTTCTGTTGAGAAAAGAGAGGAGAACGACGAAAGAGCAGATTATCCGCTTTCAGACAGAAAGGAAGCCAATTAGCTCACGTGTGAAGGCAACGACAATTGAAAGATAAGGATGAGATGCAATTAATATTCGAAAAAAGGAAAGGGAGGAAACGGAAGTTGAACGGTACTGTAGAAAAAAAGTCAAGGTAGAATTTCGGTTGGACCACGCTCCCTATTCTTACACCTTTGAAACATATCTGAATCGGGAATGTGTCTAGGGCACAGGGAGATCAAATTCCCTTTTTTTAGTTTTCTAATTTCCGCCGAGTTCATTCCACTAGCCTCATTGCAGGACTTCTTTCACTCTTTGCCAGCTTAGTGAGGGCCTGTACAATATTCGTACACTGACCTAACTGAATTGATTCGTTGGACCACGCTCGCCTTTCTTACACCAGTGAAGCATATTTGAATCGGGATTGTGTCTAGGGCACAGGGAGATCAAATTCCCTTTTTTTAGTTTTCTAATTTCCGCCGAGTTCATTCCCTTTGCCATGCCCCATTTTTGAACTTCTGTCGCCCTTTCTTTCCTAGAGAAGGCGCTTGTTATTCAAGCTTCAGTGAGAACAATAGACTCGCTGAGGAGTCCAGCAGGCGTGAAAAAGCAGACTCTTTCTTTTCTTATGCGTGAAGAGAAAAGCGCAAGGACATTCATTCTCTCAGCACCGTGTTTATTTGCGGTCCGATAAGACACACGTAAGACACAAATCAGACTCCTCTCTGTGCGTGAATAACATACACTTTCTTTTATATTTTTTCTCTCTGGCTGACTGAATAATTGGAGCAGACGAAGAGTCTTTCTGCAAACAGGGGGCAGGGGAAAAGAGACGAATAAAGGAGATGCATGAGAAATGTCCCCTGCTAGCCCTTCCATCCATCCATCCGTCTGGATACGGCTCTAATTGGCAGACCGCACGGAATGAATCGTCCTTATGTCTGAGCGAGCAATGACTCTCCTCAATTCACACACTATCTTGCAGCTCTGAGCTATGAGAATCGTGTTGAATTGAGAGCAAAGCTGTATGGAAATCGAGCGCGTTTTAAAGGAGGAGTATCAGGAAAGAATATTGGCGACTCTCACACGGAAAACCGTGCCCTATCAATTTCTTGGAACTTTGCCAAAAAGGGCGGCCGAGTACGGTATTCGCCATTCGATTTTTTCCTTACTGGAATTTTCGTTCCTTTCGCTTGTTTTTCTCCATTGTTTCACTCGTAATTTTGGGTTTACTCGTGACTAGGGGACTCACAATTATCGTCGATTCGGTTTACAGCTTTGATCAGCTGTAAAACGCATCGAATAGCCCAAAAACTGTTACCAAAAACTTTCGGTTTCTTTTCTTTCTTGCACCTATCTTTCATCCATGATTTCTTCTTCCCTTATTTTTAAAATTGTAATACCTACTAATCTATTCTGGCCACTTTAATTATCCTTTTCCGCGGTTCGAGGCCTAAAATACTTTCTCGGCTTCTCCAATTGCTCTGTTTTGTCCTTGTTCTAACACTTTAGAGTGCTAATTTGTGGCTATAAGCTTAAATTCATTGCTTAAATTTGTCCCATTTCTCTTCTAATTAGTTCAAATTGATGCAAAACTAGTATACACTTGTCAGGTGCGAGTTCTTGCAACATCGAGTACAATCCTTTCCATTCCTTCCCATTCTCTAACGACTTCTTGATCGTACCATTCTAATTATGCTCGTTGGTTGTCGCGTTATTCTCTTTTTATATTTTTGAGTATCGCACTTCATAGCATCTTATAGTATCGCATTTCAGGAGCAGACTTGCGCTTCGTGCGGATACCCCGCCGCCAAGAAATGTGTGTACCAGTGGTCCATCAAGGCTATTCGCAGAAGCACCACCGGAACTGGTCGCATGCGTCATCTAAAGAAGATCCAGCACCGCTTCAAGTGAGTTGATTACCTTACTATATCAAAAATATTAGTGGCTTAGTGGCTAAAAGCTTAAATTTATTGCTTCTTTTCGTCCCATTTAACTTATAATTAGTTCAAATTGATGCCTCTTATTCTAATTAAAATCGTTGAATGCCGAGTTATTCTCTTTTTATATTTTTGATAAGGTCGCACTATTCTCTAATGAATAACTTCAGAAGCACACTTGCGCTTCGTGCGGATACCCCGCCGCCAAGAAGCGTGTGTACCAGAGGCTATCCGCAGACGCACCACCGGAACTGGTCGCATGCGTCATCTAAAGAAGATCCAGCACCGCTTCAAGTGAGTTAAATAACTTATTTTGGTGACTTAGCGTTCGTTATGTCATATTAAATTTGAACAAAATACCTTGCTATAGTTAGTGATGTGAATTGTTGTTTGTTGCTCCAATTGTTTTGTTTGAGAAGGATACATATAAGACGATACACACACTATGGTTCCGTTCCATGAATTAGTTGTGCGTTTGTTTTTATAGATTATACTAGCTCAATTATAAGAAAACTAACGTTAAATGCTGAACGAGCTCATGGAACGTTACAATAGTGTTCGAACTGACTTATATCATTAATCCTTACAAACGAGAGCAGGATTGGCAAATTTACATAGCCTTCGCTTAAATTTTACGCAAGTGGTCCAAAAAATTTTCAAAATACAAGCATTCCAGGAACGGCTTCCGTGAGGGTACCGTCGCTGTCTCCCAGAAGAAGCGCACTCAGAGCGCTGCCTCCAACTAAGCGGCACGATTGATTCTCGGCCGAACTGTTGTCGAAAGATGACTTGCCTCGTTTACTTGTTATTATTGTCTTTTGTTCATAAATGGCTTCCTATTGATATATGTTTGACATGGCCACACAATCAAGAACGAAGTGACGTCAATGTCAGCCCAGGTATCGTATAATGTATCATATTTGACCACAAGCGAGGCATTATTAGTTTTTACGATATGACAGTCTTTTCGTGAGTTGAAACATTGATCCTCTTACAATTAGTTCATCTGGACAGTATTTTCGATATTTTTTCAAAATTCGATTTAGTTATCAATGCTAATTCTTTAAAACCCTCATACTTTCATTCAAAATCTTTTTGTATGTGTGGAAAAAATCCGGCAAAAGACTTCTGCAGCTGGCGGGAGTCGAACCAGCGTGTCAGGGAAAAGTCGATATCGAAACACTTACCGTAATCGAAATCGTCCCTGCCCTATCAAGTAAACTTTGCGCGCCCATATCTCGCTTCAAAATGAATTTTGAACACTCAAATTTTGGATTTCTTACATGGTTGTAGTAAGTAATCGGATAATGTGCTCGGATACCCCAAGTAAATATTGCTGATACTCCTCCTTTAATGGGATGATTCCCTAAGCGCCTTGCATGGAGAAAAGGATTCATGCAGTCATCAACAAAGAGATTTGTTGAAAAATGACTGAGTGTCGGTTCTGGGGTAAAAGGACGTTGCCAAAAAGGTGTGCTATCTTCCAATATGTAAACTAATTATTTCATGGAATTTGCTCAAACTTTTGCTACTTCTTCCTTATGGTTCTGCTAAATCTGAAGGAAATGCCAGGTGGTGATTTTGGTGATTTTGGCATTATCCTCGCTAAGAGCGGTCTAGCCACCCCCACGCCGATTAGCAACTTGATCCTAGCAACTAGCACTAGCAACAGGTAAACACTTGAATTCCGCTGCTGAGAAGCTAGGATTTCGGGAATTTAGAAAGCGAAGAGGATTCAGCGGGGCAAATAACGAAGAAGAATAGAAGAAAATGCCTGGGAATTTTTAGAAATTGTAGGTTGCTCCGAACGTGCCAATTAGGAAGATTGAAGACGAGGAACAAGCATGCCGGATGATTAACAAAACAGAAACGTAAAAACAAAAATAATAATAATCAAGCTGTCTGAGACTAGATTGTGCTCGATAGCATGAAAAAACGAAAAGCGTTAGACGATTGTCCGAAACAGGGCCGAATTCGATACTTCCGATGGAAAATATCCAATCGCAAAGGAAAAACTTCTCGAGTTCCAGGTTGTGTCTTTCTTTGTCAATTCAATGGCGCGACAGGTATAAGTCAAACGACAGAAAGGATTTAGACATGAAGGATGTCAGCATCAGGTAAGAAGTAGTACAGAATGAGTAGTTAACAGAGTACAATGAACGCGCCAAAACAGGAGAGCATTGTTCGATTTCACAAGCGTCACAAGCGGTTACTTCGTGGCCTGCGGCGCACATGTCTGCTTCTCTGGCGCTCTCTTCTTACGGGCCTGCCATAGTCGATGCGGGCGAGCCCGTAGAAGGAAAGGAAGGGTGAGACTGCTCTGCGTCTCTGCCCTCGTCTCCGTCTTCTGATCTCTCTGGACTCTCTCAATTTCGCCTGCTCTCTCGCTTTGTCTAACTGAAGAAAGGGTGCGTAGAGGCCTGGTTTCTTCATCTCGGCTACACTAGGAAGGAGAAGACTCTCCATTTGACGAGATCTCTAACTACATCTGCTCAAAGAGACACAGAGGGAGATGCGGAGCGCAACCGCATTAGCTGTTCTCTACGGCTAAAAGACGAGGAGGGAAAAAGGGGAATGAGGAGACAATTCCAGGCCAGGGATGACTCTAGAGGCGAGAGAACACGTGAAAAGAGGAGAGCTTTTTCTTGCCAAGCCATCCCCATTCCAGGCAGCGCTAGTCCTCGTGGAAAAGCGGCGGGATGAGGCAGGGATGGACTGTCAAGCAATGACTCTCCCCTTTTCGCTTGCTGACTCGCCTCTTGGAGAGCCAGGGAATAGACAATTTCTGCGAAGTCATCGAGGGTGGAAGGATGAATGGCATGGCATGAAAGGTCGACTAAAATGATGCATTTGTGAGAGGCGAAGCGTGTTTGCTAAGAAGACGTTTCGTGACACGACACTAACATGTTGCATTTGGCCTTTACCATTTGTAATTTTTCAAGAAACATATTTTTTAAATGCTTCAACAATTAGTTTATATGGGAAATTCATTATTTTACGGTATTTTGTTGTTATTCAAACGATTTTATAAAAAAAAATTCACAACCCAACGAATAACGCGCACCTACAATGTGGTAAACGCGCACAAATCGGCGGGCTGGCAAGTTGCCAGCAAGCCACACCACCCTACAAACTACCCTTGTCTTTCTCATTTCTTGCTTCGCTCAGCTTTTTCCTGACGTGGTTTCATCTCGCGATTGCGTTTCTAGTGGGCTCGTTTCGCCTCGGTCCCTTGTCATCGAAACATTGTTCATTTCGACTCGTATTTGCGCACGATTCACGCCTGCTTTTTGATTCTTCATCAGTTTTTTTCACCAAGACCACGTTTTCCCACGTCAAACCTAGTCAAATTTCATTGATCTTTTGCTTCATTAATTTACACAATAAACGTAATCAAACTAGCAACATTCTTCTTCAATATTCAAGCTTTTCGCGAGCTCTTCAACGTAGTCATATTTTACAAAGTTTGCACAAAAACTCCATCAACCAATCCTATTCTACGCCTTTTTCAATAATACATTTCCCCCATTCTCCCCTCACTCTCTCCCGTTTCAGTCGCGCGATGCGGTGGTCGCCCTCGTCTCTTCGGGTGGTCTTGCTGCTGGTGGTTGCTGCGACGGCTGCAGCTGCTGCAGACTCGAAGCGGGTTAGTTGAGATGATTATTTACCTACAGCAAGACAAGCAAATAGCACAACAGCTCCGGGTGACGTTGCAAGCTTGTTTTTCGCAGTTTTTCATCACGAGAATTATTGTAGAATCATTCTCCAATTTGAGTGGTGTATCCATTAAAGGTACTCCTGCTATCGTTTGA
This sequence comes from Pristionchus pacificus, assembly GCA_000180635.4. NCBI lineage: Eukaryota > Metazoa > Nematoda > Chromadorea > Rhabditida > Neodiplogasteridae > Pristionchus > Pristionchus pacificus. The sequence goes on along the minus strand of CM026578.1, from coordinate 29,725,415 downwards.
CGGCTTCCGATACGACCTGCTGAATGCGACCACGGTTAGGTTTCATTAATATTTGCATAATTAAAATTATTCTATGATAGTAAAATCAATCATTCGATAGACAAAGAGGTTCTCTAAGAAGATATCTGCCAAGTATGAATCACCCTTATTCATTCAAAAGCAACGGTGTTTGCTCGATCGATTAGCGTTAGGAGCAAAAGGCTTTTGAATATCTAATATAATAATTAATGAATGAATTAATTACATGGCCTTACCAGTGTACATACATCACCAGGCGAGGTTGTCTCATGAAAACTGTAAAATCGCCTTGATTGTGAAAACAACTTTAATTAATTTATTAATTAATTATTAATTAATCAAATCATTAATTAAGGCCCCCTTCATCAACGAGTGGGCGCAGAACAGCACGTGGTTCACGCAGGGACTGCAGTCGCAGGCGAGTTCTTTATTCTATTTAAAGAAGGGGTGGCACGAATATCTGGCTGACTGAATTCTCGATGTCAGACGGTGTGGCATGAGCACCCCATTACGTTTTCGAAACTCCCATGTTTTTAATTTTCGCCTAGACCGAGATATACTCGATTGGCTGGTTGCCAAGTCACACTGAAGCGCAGGCAACGAGTTAGAGAGTATGCGAAACGAGGAGGGCACTCCGCCTCACTTTGCATATCTGCGCGATTCGTGCCTCTCCTTCTTTAATAGCGATCTGGCGTTTTAACAGCTGGCCTTACCAGTGGGTCCCACCTTGCGTTGTCTTACGACGTAAAATCGCTTGACGTGGATACCACCTTTACCTTTTTTTTTATCTTTTGGCGTTTTTCATACTCTATCGTCTATTTGAGTCAGAAATTGTAATAGAGTTGATGGTGCTGAAATGGCCTGAAACCATAGCAATGAATGCTAGATTTTCGGAAAAAGGGCAGTGTTTATGATAGAAATGAGCAGACGTTCACGCAGGGAATGCAGTCGCAGGCGAATTATTTCTTGTTTTCTAATCATTGATTACTTTTTTGGTCACTCTTACCCACAAAAATAGGTTTATATAAAGCCCACTTTTCGTTCATGATAATCAGAGCAACTGGTCGGTCAGGAAAAGAAGGTAATGAAACAGTTGAAGAAAGTCACTCTTCACTCGCTTTTCGTTTTGCTAATCGAATTAGCGATGAGATTAGCTACTCATGTGATGTATCTTCCAATCGTTTTTGGGTTAGCGTTTCGACGTTTCCAGAAATTGGTGTCGATTAGAATCATTTCCTTGAATGTTGCTGTGTGTTTGCTTGCTTTTGCTCGCTGATAACGGAATCGAAGAGTTGCAAATTTGAGAGTGGTTCTGTGATAGTGCTGATAAGCCCTGAAACCATCGAAATGAAAGCAAGATTCTGGGAAAATGTGTTATTGAGAGTCGTGAATGATCAGAGGAACAAAGTCCATTGAAAATATGGAAGCGAAAATAACAATAACAATAACAATATTTATAAATATTTCAGTACGTGACCTACACTGCGCCCAACCATCTCTCGATCATCACTGGACTCAGGTATGATTGATTGCGTTGTTTGCCTAAACCTTTTCATTTGTGAAACTGGTGAAGCTCCCAAGCTGCAACTTGAATCACCTGTTCGATTTGTTAGCCTAGATCGATATTCGAATACATATATATAATAACAAAACGTATGGCAACTATAGGGAGGGGATTGCGGACTAATTAATTTTAAAAAAAAATTTAAAAAAAGTAATTGTCTTGCAGAGAAGACGGCCATGGCATCGTCAGCAACTACTTCTACGACCCCGAAACGAAGGAGCAGTTCGTTTATTTAATAATTTTATTCATATCTACTATATTTTATTACTTTTATTCATGAAAATCGCCTCGTGATCAATGCGTACAGAAGCGAGAATGCGGATTGCATATTTATTCACGGGTTACCTGGTCTACGAATTGGAATAACAAGAGCTTTTAAAAGCAGAGTGATAACAATAACAGAAAATCAATCCACAATCGGCAATTGAGCTGGGAAATACTGACGAAATGAATCAGCAACATGAATAAATCCGGGAATCAATAAATCGATATATCGTTACTCCCTTGCAGCTACGACTAGCAAGAGAATATGACAACGATTCTGACTAGTGATAACGGAATCAATAATCAGTGAGTAAATCGATAATCCCTTTCCAGCTACGACCTCTTCAACATGACCAAGCGGGCGGGCGTCGTCAACGATAGTCTCACGGAGCACTGGTGAGTAGTAGAGTTCGAAATACGGGTCGCCGTCTCTTCATTTCGCACACTCTCTCGCCTCTCTGACCGGTGAGAGAGTGTGGGAAATGAAGAGACGGCGACCCGTATTTCGAACTCTAGTGAGTAGGGCTGTCAGGGTGAGGAATCCGTCTCCTCATTCCGCGCACTCTCTCGTCCCTCTGACCGGTAAGAGAGCACGAGGAATAAAGAGACGGATTCTTCACCCTGACAGCCCTAGTGGTGGTGGGCTGGCTCTAACTGATTACTCCCAAAATAGCATGCTGTTCACACCCACACTAAGAACTAATCGTCAGCGGCTGAAAAAAAACCATCCTAGAACACAATAGGCTATGGCTCAGGCTTAATGCTTAGATCTTAGAGAGTCTCACGAAGCAGTGGTGGTGGGTGAAATTAATCGATAATCATGGACCACCGTAATCACATAAATCGTATTCAATCGATAATAACCATGTAGCCTGTCCTGCCATGATACCAATCAATCGACTATTACCACCAACTACCGTAATCCAACACTAATCAATATCCTCCCCTCAGGTACGGTGGTGAGCCGATCTGGATCACGAACCAGAAGGCGGGCGGTCGATCGGTTGTGATGTACTGGCCGGCTGGCAATGCAATGTGGAAGGGAGACCCGGGCACGGCCAGTTGGAGCAAGTATGTTTTTACGTTTTCTACGTAGTATGTTTTCTACGTATGCAAGTATGTTTTCAAGTATGTATGCCGGCAAGATTGCCCAGAAGCGTGTCGATATGCGTTCATATGGGCTGTGAAACATAACTAGTCGGAACTTAGGAACTCTTTATACGATGGTGCAGAATAAGACTAGGAGGGGAGGGGTGGGAACTGGCCGGCGGGCACGGCCAGTTGGAGCAAGTTAGTTTTTAATGGAAGAAATGCAATTATTGACTCTAAGCGTGAAAATCCTAGCTTATGCGGTATCTGAAACATATAACGTAGGGGGGGGGGATGTAAGGTATCTAATCAATTACCAAGGCAGCATAATGATAGATACTAAGGGGTAAGGGGTTAGGCTCATGAACCAGAAGGCGTGCGGGTCGTCGGTTGTGATGTACTGGGTGGCTGGAGACGGCTGAAGACTGAGAAACAGCGCAATTATTCGCTCAGAGAGTTATTCGCTCAGTGAAACCTAACCTGTTGAAAACCTTTTCTTTTGCAAAAAAAATTTTCCTTTCCCCATTCCCCCTCCCCCTGCCACACACTGTTCATGAGAAGAAAATTTCCGAACCCATGTGTCGGTTCCGGCTCTCCCCTAATTCCCGGCTCTCTCCTGATTCCCGGCTTGCAGGGAGTGGAGCGTGTACGGCGATCTCACCTCGTGGATGGCCGATGTCGATGAGGTCGTCGAGAAGCTGGCTGCGGATGAGAAGAACACCCTGGCCACGCTGTTAGTTTGAATTAACCAGATGTGGAATTTCACGGCATTGTAGTTCTAAATGACGGCTCTTTTTAATCCCGGTTCTGAGTTGAATTTGAGAAGAACACGCTGGCCACGCTGTGAGTCGCAATTTGACGGATGTGGAAATTCCCGGCTCTGGAGTTGTAATTGACAGCTTTAGGATTTTCCGTCTCTATTGTTCTATAACAATTCACGGCTTTGTTAAATCCTGGCTATGAATTTGACGGTTTTTGCATGGGAACTCTGATCAGGGAGCACATAGAGGGCAAATCCCGGCTCCGACGAGTAAAGCCCTGTTGTGGTGTAACGAAGGCGACGTTTCAGATATGTCGCCGAGCCGGACCACACGCTGCACACGTACGGCTTCTTCTTCGAGGGCCGACTGCTGAAGAAGGTGAACTTTATTTTATTCACATTTATTGTTTTTTTTTTTCGAAAAAACTCATCTTCATTAGCTATCCAAGATACAACACGTTGTTGTAGAATCGCTGAAACACAAATGTAACCGCCTCTGATAAATTTGGATTCGACTCAAAAATAATTTAACGATTTAAAGATCGAGGAGCTCGACAAGCTGTTCCGCTACATTGTCAAGCGTCTTGCGGACAGGGGTGAGCAAATTTGAAAGCGCAAAAATCGTTGTTTCATGATGTCGCTAACAGCGATTTCCTTGCATAAATTTGTATGAAGCTATGACTGCTTCATAAATACCGGACCTTTTCCTTCTGATTTTCGCCTTATTCTTATTCTTATTCTTTATTCACCACAAGAGACAATGTGCATTAAGGGCGGTATGTGTGGAACAGGTGTTTTATTCGGGCTCAGGCGAGCTTTTGGGAAAGGGGTGGGGGGCCTAATTGCCGGTTCCGGTCAACCTAATCCCCGGTCCTCCCCAGGTCTGCCCTCCCAGGCCACCGACGACATCATTCTCACGGCGGACCACGAATATTGGTCCGCGGTGAGGGTAATGGTCGTCGTTTTCCCTGTGCCGCCTAATTACCGGTTCCGGATCCTCCCTGCTCCATCCCAATTCCCGGTCCTTCCAGGCCTGCTCGAGTCTACGGACATCATCCTGACCGCCGATCACGGCCACTCGGAGATCCGGGGCGCCGACCATGTCATGTGCGTGCCGGAGTACGTGATTGGCGAGGTAATTTATTTGTTTAAATCTGCTCTAACCAATAAAAACAGCCGTGAAATAATATACGATTGGATACAGGTGCTTAAGTGGCCATGTCATACCAAAAACTCCAACATATTATGAAAGTTGAAAAATTGGCGCCACAACTACTGGCTTCGCTATTATGCTATAATTTTTTATAGATATTTAATTTAAATTACATAATTTACAGGTCGGCAAGGACTTCGAGGTGGGGGACCACATGCTGTATCCGCTCACGGAGGACTTCGAGGTAGGGAGGACAGACTAATTCGAAAAATTGTTTGACTTCCCTCGGAAAATGAGGAATAAAACTCGAGAAATTGGTGTCAACCCAATACTAATCACAAAATTAATTGACTTCCTTCGGAAAACGAGGATGAAAAAACAAAACTTGATCAAATCAATACCAATTACTCAGTTGATTGATATTGTCTTTGATACTGAATTAACATCACTACTTTGAGGCTGCGGCCTACGCAAACCTCACGAAAGCTGTCAAGGAGAAGAATCTGGGAGTGAATGTGTATCTGAAGAAGGTATGATATTTTTTCTGGCTAAAGTGGAAGCACAAAATCAATTTTAAACGTATTTTCACTAGTCGAAAGCTGCAAATAATAAAACAAAAATGCTGGGAGATGCTAAAAAAAAGAATGAAAAGAGATCTCTTCAGGACCTCCCACCGCGCTTCCACTACTCGAACACCTCGCGGGTAGGCAGGATCGTGTTCGAGCCGAAGCTGGGCTGGACCACCTCCCTGAACTGCACGAATAAGAAGCTGAAGGAGCAGTGAGTTTGTTGGCTTATTGAATGGGTTTTTGAATGGTTGAATGGGTTAAGCTTGGCTAATTGATTTAACTATGCTTCAGTAGGGTCGAAAAAGTAAGTTGCAAAAATGAGAAGCTCAAGGAGTACTGAGTTCATTGATTCATGATTAGTGTACGGGATGAATGGAACGCAAAGGACACGAAAAATATGCAGATAAATGAAAAAAAGTGGTCATTTTGTATCATTGCGTTACCACGATTGATTTATTCTCTACCGTAATTCTTCAATATCGTCTTGTCACCACTCACACATGAATTATGATAACATTGAAACATAACTGAAATGCAATTTACAAATTCAAAATTCCAATGGACGAAAAAATACAAAATCAGGTACGGCGAAGACTTCAAGGCCAACCCCTTCCACTCGTCTACTCACGGTAATTACTAATTTGTTAATTCATTAAATAATTTCACAAATTGGCATGCTTCAGATTTTCGAAACCATTACACATGATTCGATACGAATATTCTTTATTCTATTATTTTGCAATAATTAAATGTTTGTCCACCTAGTCTCACCTAGTGTTATCTTACTACAGTAAAATCGCTTGACGTGGATACACCTTTACCTTTTTTAAACAATAAAATAATCAAGGAATGGACCCGGTGGAGTCGGAGATGCGCGCACTGCTGGTGCTCGGCGGACCGTCGTTTGGCAAGGCGAAGAAGGTATCGTAAGATATTAAAACCTTCCGCTACCTTTAAATTTACAAACTTGACTGAAGGGTGTGTTAACGTTCCGTATTTTGCGCTAAACATCGTATTGACAAAGCTGAGCAATTGAATGTTACGATAGGGTAGAATGTGAGTTAGGGTAGAGTTACGCTAGTGCTGATTATTGATTTCCTGGATTACAGAAGGCGATTATGGTAGAAATTAAGCAAAGGGGCAGTCTGTATTTCACTGCTCGATATTTTGACATTTCTAGATTGACAACTGGTTAGGTTTCACGGCCGGGTTCGTTTATTCTTTGATGTTCGCTTGTTATTTGATGCGGCGTCGAAGCTATCTTCAAACAATTATAATAGAATAAATCATCAACAATTTCACAGTACTCGGAGGTGCCAGAGAACATCGACCTGTACGTGCTGATGGCCAAGTTGCTGAGGGCGAAGGCGGCACCGAATCAGGGCACCATGGAGATTGTCGGGAAGTGAGTAACATAAAATATCGATGGGTTATCGCAAAATGAGTGCGTGGGAAGTGGAGTAGTGAACAAGCACAGCATGGATATTGTCGGAATGTGAGTGGATTAAGGTAGAACGGTCATCGCAATCTGATAAAGCAGGAGAATGACATTGTCATTAGAATGACATTGTCATTAGATACTTGAAAAATTCGTACTTAGCGTCTGCATTGGGGATACAATGAAGCGTTCTGGAATATTTTTTGGTCTGTGCAACCATTATCAATTGATGAACCGAGCAGATGCTATTCTGTATAGCAATGATGAAACGTACTATTTTTTGTATTACAGAGAAATTGAAAAGCCTAGATTTTATTCAAAATTCCAGAGCGCTCGAGAGCGAGACGTCAATGATCAATCCGGCGACGCGCGGCGTGTACCAAGTACCGGTCGTCGTGGTGAGTCAATAACTTATTCCGTAGAGTACGGTAGCCGGTTATTAGGAGCTATTAGATGCGCGGTGGCGAAGTGATGAGTAAAACTCGAAAGATGGACCGACATGTCTTCAATTCGCACACTCTCGGGGGGGGGGGGGGGTCAGCCGGTGAGAGAGAGTGTGTGCGACATGAAGAAACGGTAGTTCTATCTCACATGTGGAGTCCCCTGACGAATCAGAAGAGTACGATAGCCAGTAATTACGAACGATTGCTGTAGAACGCTGAGTTCTGAGGTTAGGGCAGCCCTGATGAGTACTGTAGCTCACTATTGGGAACTGAATTTTACTCAAAAATACGAGAGCGACATATTAACAGAATCAGCCAGGAAGAGCCTGGAGAAGCATACTGTAAGAAGAAAATGTTCCTATTAGTGATAAAATTTTCAATTCTCCTTCTAATCATAAATAGCGATGTTGTTTGGTCTTTGTGGGGTTTCTGAAACACAACAATGTCTGGGTGTGTCTACATTTTGGCAATGTTCAATTTCTACACAGAACTTACCTGGATTTCAATTATTCGTCGCTTAAGTTTCACAGTTTCCCTGAAGCATTCATCTAACAGTTGCCATCGATTACACACTACAAAGATGGTGCGCTGCGGTCGAACATCGCGGTTCATCCTATTCCAATCAAATTCTCCACAGGACTCGCTCGGTTGCCTCTTCTTCTAGGTCGCATAGTCGCTAATCTAGAGGGGATTACACTGATGCGTTGCGGTCGCGTCGCGGTTTCATCAACTTTTATCAAATTATCCTTACAGGATTGAGTCGGCTTTCACTTCTTCGTCGACCTACTAGACTTTTCAAGGACTAGAAATAGTTGCACCTATAATAGATTCCTGGGTTACTTTCGAAAATACAATGACGCGTTGCGGTCGCGCGTCGCGGTTTTCTCCCATTCTAATCACTTTTTCTACAGGACTCACTCGGCTTCCTCTTCTTCGTCGTGCCGTCCGTCATCATCGTCGGCCTCTTCTTCGTCTACGCATGGCGGAGGACGGTGATCATGGAGGTGAGTGTGGAAGGGGCGTGACCTGAAAGGGGGCGGAGCCAAAAAGGGCCGTGGCCTGGAAGCAGCTCCGGATGAGCTCCAGATATTCTGCTTCATTTCGCCCTCCGATTAATCACATACGACCTTGTATCGGTGTTGCCTCGAGGAGCAAAAACAACAAAAAGCAATAATAAAAACAATAACAACAAGAAGAAGAACAACAATAGCACTTCAGGACCCCACATGGGCGATGGCTACGGACAACCGGTACAAGCCCCTGCACGAGCAGCAAATGGAGGATGCGGCCGAGTTCTCCCCTCCTGAGAGGAGAAGGGAGGGCAGAGGGGTACATTTTCGATTGATTATCACAAACTGATACAAAACGTTAGTTGATGATCAGATATAGGAAGGGATAGATGTCTCTCCTCCTGACAGGAGGAGGAGGGGTATGGTGGATTATAGATTATCAGGAACTAATAATATAAGTTCGGAAAGCGCTTTGATGTGGACACACGTTAACCTTTCATAGAATGTAGGATTTTAGTAGTACGGTAGTAATTCAACTATCTATATATGTTTTCAGCCGCAGCAGCAGGGCGGTCGCGGGAACGCCGGCCTACTGGACAGCGACTCCGAAGATGAATTCTGAGTGACTTACAATCAGTTGACGATCAACGATGACGTCATCACTACGGTATCCTCATCATCCCCAATGTACAGTGCCCATAACACCTTCATCTCTCGATTCGTTTTGCTGTGCGTTCAGTATCAATTCCGAGACAATTTGTACAGATCAAGTGTCAGATTGTACAGTTTAATTATATTATCCAAAATATCGAAACATTTCGCACTCCCAATTCTTCTCACATAATCACTTTATTTGCTGCATCTAAAATCTAGTCCCGCATTGATACGGTAGCTTTCCCCGAATCCCACCACACAACCCCACACCAAGTGATACCAAATCAAACGGTAGTATTGTTTTCACACGGATAGATCCTACTCAAATTACCCCAAAGAAATGTTGTATGATGTCACTTGTCCTTTTTTCGCTAATCTTGGTTGTGCATCTTCGCCGGCTTCCTCTCGTAAAGAAAGAAAGTAAAGAACTTGATTGGCTTTCGCGATATGAACAGAGAGAAATCGAGATGAACTTTGGAATCTTGCGAGCTTTTCGAGAAATTAAAACAAGATCAACTAAATTTCGCCGGCTATTCTTTATTATTTTGGTTGCTAACATAAATCGGAGGCGGTTGAGCGGTCAAACAAACAGTTGCACCGTAGTCTCCGATGGTCTACGTTCGACGAATGGTCAAAAGAAGTGTGACTACCCGACAACGGTTTTCCATCTTTCTTTACTTGTTGACTATAGTAAACGACAACGTTTCATCACATTCCTCTTTACTATCAGAGAAAAACGTATGTGAAGTGAAGAGATTCAGAGAAAAGGAGAATGGAGAGTTTCGAAGAGAGGAAAAAGGTGTGACCAGTAAGTGACCTTCGTGTTTGCGAACCATTCTCGATCAAGTAAACGAGTGAAAGAGATGAATCATTGATTAATCAGAGTGAGAAAAGCTAACTTCCTCTTTATGGGTGGAAAAGGGGCATTTTCATTAGACAACTGTTCCAAGTAGAAAATAACGTTTATCACGCGGTGCCTATACAAAAGGGTTGATTGTGTGGTGAATATCGTACACGATTGGTGTCATTGTTGATGGTGATTGATCTTTGATCTTTGATCTCCGATCGCTCAGTTCTTCTTGCACTTGGACTTCTCGCCGGCGACAGCGATGTTCATCGGGATGTAACTGAATTTTTTTTGTGTTAATTAGGTTAATTAATAAGGTTAATTAAGTAAGCTAATTACGTCATATCGTATGTGGATCCAATCTTGGCCTTGGGCACGTCGTACTCAGCGATGCGCTCGCAGTTCTAGAAATGTTTATTTATCGTACATCGCTCCCATTACCGAACAAACGGCCTTTTCTACCTTTTTGGCCTTTTTTTCCCTTTAAGCGAATTCACGCTTAATATTCTTGTTTTTTGTTTCATATTTTTTATCCACCCCCATAACTGGACGAATACAAAAATTGGCCGGTGAAATATTATTTTAAATAGGTGAAAAATGAGAGCCGTTGCCTCTATTTTCAATTAAAATACGGCTCTACCGTAATCTCCACGTCATCACAAATTTTCCGTACATTTTCTGTATTACGGCTGTAATTTTTCACCCATTTAAAATAATATTTCACCGGCCAATTTTTGTATTCGTCCAGTTATGGGGGTGGATAAAAAATATGAAACAAAAAACAAGAATATTAAGCGTGAATTCGCTTAAAGGGAAAAAAAGGCCAAAAAGGTAGAAAAGGCCGTTTGTTCGGTAATGGGAGCGATGTACGATATAATAATAATTAAACTTAAAATTAAACTTTTAAAATCTCAAAATATTGTATAAATAAATGGAATATTCATCGATTCTTGATCGAATTGATACCGATTTTCATCACGCGGAAGTTTGAAGAAATGTCAAATTGGATTCCCCGAGCAAACATCATGCGGATATTTTCGATCTGTTCACAGTGATCAATGCGTTTTTTTCTGTTTTTGTTCACTAAATTCTAACCCTCTGCAGGTCAATTGAAATTATTTTCGCTAGAATGAGAAGAGAGAGAACGCGAAATGAAGAGGCGGATTCTACATCCTGACAGAGTATATTGAGGGAACAAATCTCACAGCCTTTGCGTCGCATTCATGAGTGATTCTGATGAAGGGCTCGATGTCTCCGATCTCGTCTTCCCCTGGAAAATAAAAGTGAAATAAGGATATCTTTTGTCAGCCCGGTTGACTCAGATTATCATATTTTACAATCGGTGTTTTGTCTGTTTTATTCGGCCAAAAAATATCATAAATGGTTTCCGAAATCATCTGCTCCTGAAATAATTATTCAATTTGTCATTATGAAGCTATCTACTCACTTAGATTCGTTTTGATTATCCTGCTGAAAGACCTTGTCATATTTATCGAGGTCATATTTTTTGATTTTCTCTGCGTTATATTATTTTCCCTTCATACGAGTACCCGATATCAAGGTGATCTCTCATCAATGAAGGAATGTTGCGTACCGAAAGAAAGGAGTACTACTCTCAAAGAACGGGATTTGAGTCGAGAAAGATGGATAGAGAGATAGTGAAGTAGTGAATGACTACCGGAAGTACTTGATACTATCGCACGACACTGAGGAGAATCGTAACAATGGTTTAAATGAGAAAATATTGATTTGACCAATCAAGCAATCACACTACGTATTCCGCCACTCGATTTCGCCAAATTTAACTATACGTCGAGTAAATTTGGAGTTCTAACACCTCCCTCGAAAAGACTTCCATGTAAGAAGAAGAAAAAACTCTCGGGCGTTTCGCTCAGCGCCAAAAAGCTAACGAATTATTGAAGTGTGTCATATCTCGAAAATGCAAACAACTATCACCTCCAGACACAGTGAAGTCTCCATTCGAGTCCGATCGGACCTCCTTGAGGAGGTCGTTGGGGTCGAACGTGTCGCGCTCCCAAAGCTTAATTAAGGTTAATTAAGTTAATTAATAAAACAATTTGATAAATAATTAATTGTTAATTATGCAAATTAATTAAACTAATTACCTGCACGAGAACGCCGGCAACGCGACGCTTGTGGCAGATCGTCGTGCCCTGTAAATGAATAGTTAATTATATTTTTCATTTATTTTCTATTCTCGTCGAAAAAAATCGTCTAGTTCTTTTTCTCAACGATTTTCTTCAAATGCTGAAGCGTATTCGAAATTGAGTTTCTCTACGAAACACAATTCGAGACGAGTAAGATGAAAACCAAAGATCAAAGATCAAAGACCAACCTTGACGGTGATGTTCTGCATCTTGGCCTCGAGGGCGAGCGCGAGCATGCACAGAACGGCGAACGAGCGGAAGAGCATCCTGAAATTGAAAACATTTTTAAAAATTCTAAAACTACAAAAAATAGCTCGACAACAAGAGACACTGATATAATGAAACATCCCCCTCCTTATAACCTCGAGTTTCAGCGAAAATAATTGCGTGAGTCACGGGAGAAGAATAGCGACAGCTTGCCTTGAATGCGCAACCTGTGACTGGTGGGATCCAAACAAGCGGCATGACTAACGCACTTTTCGAGAAACACCCGCTCCCCAAAAACGGATAGATGGGTGAAAACTGTCGAAATGGTGGGCGGAGCCCGGGCGGCCAAACAATCGACTCTATTACACACCCGATTGAGTTCTCTTTTCTCACTCGTTCCCCGTGTCTGGGGTCACGCACCGCTATTATAGCGACGGAACTCGATAGATTGCGCGGGGCAGATCACGCTGACTTTAGGGTCGGCGAGGCGAGATAGCATGGGGAAGTGAGAGGGCGCAGAGCGAAAGGGAAGGTAAAGGACTTGATAATTGCTGGCGATAGAGAGAGAGAGAAAGCCTCGGTTGTGCGAAATGGTTCTGACTCTATCCATTTTGCGAGATAACTAGCTTTCTCTTACCAGCGAGAGAGAGAGAGTGTGTCACCGTTTAGCGGGGAGAGTAATAGTTCAATTATGGTGAGGGGAAGGGGCAAAAAGTTCTAGCGCTGATAGTTCGTTCGACTAGTTCGATCTGCCACGACAACATTGAGCAATTATCGACGGATCATCAATGGATATTTACCGAAATAGTTTCTGACAAATGGAGAATACTGAGGTGAAATGAATCACAAAAAAAATGATAGAAACATCGCGAAGAATGCATGAACAATGATACCGCGAAAAAATTCTTCATCATCAGTTTTGTTTCACAACCGATACAGACCGGATGAACTGCCTGATTTTCAATTAGAGCATGGAATTATAATATAAAGTATTAAAAAAAGTGCAAAGGATAAGTTTCGTGGCCTCCTTCGCTGTAATGGGAAGCAATAAACCTTTAGAGTATCTTAGATCGAGCATCAAATTGGAATGAAAAAAATGAGACAAGTAACAACTTTATCTTATTATTGTTACGCTTCGTAATCGATATATACACGTGAAAACACCCGTATTTTCAATCCGAGTGAATTATGAGTAGAAATATACAATAGTTAAAGAAAATGCAACGATCAAAAGACGGTCGGCGTAGCTCCCCCACCAAAATGGGAAGTCGTAGCGGTGGTTCGAAGCATCTTCGATCGATCATCCATTTTGATGCTGAAAATGATTGATTTTTAAAAAACTCTTTTTGTCAAAAATTGGAATATTATAGGATTTCGTTCAATTTTAGCTCCAGAAAATAAGCAAAGGAAAAACTCACAATCCAATCTTGTCCAGTGCCCGCATTGCCGAGTATCGAAACTCTTCGCGAAAGAGGAAATTGATGAGAGTATTCACGATCGAGACCAGTCTGAAGAGAAAAAAAAACATTTTTCTGATTGTGAACGTTCTATTAAACAGTTACGATGTATCCGGCACAAGATACCCCTTGATAGTTAGTGCAATCTCTGGGATAGGAATATCGGCGCTAGGTATCGTAACGTTCAAATGCTCAGCGGAGACGCTACGGTGTTTAGCACATAATACGGAACATTTTATTCGCTAACTCGTTATTGATTATTACTAAAATTCTCATTTTCTCAGTATGTGCTACTAATACCCCTAGGAAACGATTAGAAACAAAATCTAGGGTCGGAGACCATCCAGTCAAAAGTTGAAATGAACGATAGGAACCGGATTACGCGGAACGGTTTATTATTTTACGATAGGATGTGAACTATTTCGCAGAATGCTCTCTGGCATAACAGTTGTCTCTCGCGTCCAAAAGTTCTCATTCGACCTAGTGCCGAAGTATCCGATAGCTCCGATAGTTCTAATACCAGCTAGTAGCTTGTCTCGCAGTTTGGTTGAGTAAGTATCTAGGACAGTGCAATGATGTCTCTACACAAGTAATTCATAGAAAATCACGTTACGAATCCACTTTTCGCACAATCGCGCCGTAGACTTTATGCGATCAACAACTGCCGAAAGTTCACTCCCTTCCGATTTTTATTTACACCTATTCGAGTATGTCTAGGGTTCGTGTATCAATTACGTGACATTCTTGTCATTTTTTTACAATATTTGTATTAAAAACATACGCAGTAAACGAGTAACTGATCGCCACGAAGGTGTCGTCAACGATGAATACGGACCATCTAAAAATTTTAAAAAAAATCAAAATTTAAAAAAAAAATCAAAAATATTACCGTATACCGATCATAACAACGGACGGCGCAGCAACCATCACTATGGAGGTTCCTGAACAGATATTCTCATAATATTTTCGGAAAATATCGCCATGTAAATATTATGAACTAATAGTGCAATGAGAACTGGAAATACGATAGCTTATCCGTTATCGTAAAATAGCCGAAAAGGAAATGATTAAGATTACCTGTAAACGCGACGAGAATGTTCGTCTTCGAGTCGTTCCTCCGTAATCGCTGTGATTCGTTGCGAAGCTGCTGCAAAGTATCGTTCATAATAAATAGTAATTACAATCACTGGTCGCTGGTGCGATAGTCACTGGCCTAGCAAAGAGCCGTACATCGTGTGCCCTCCTTTACCTTTTACATTTTGTTTGGAAGAAGCATCGTTTCTTTTTAACTGTACTCCCCCCCCCCCCGATTTCCCCCAGAATTCCAAATAAAAACCGTCATACGCATTTATCAAGCTCGGCGCGGCACATATTACAACCAAACTCGATACTTATTCCGACAAGATCCCATTTCCTCTCGGAACCAAAGTCCGAAAGCGCGGCTGACGGACGAGGAAATGGACGAGGAACTAGCTAGTCTAGTCACGTGGGTGTACTTTTACAGCATAGAGTAAGCTGACGAGGAACAAAAATGAAAAGCAACTACAACAACAACCACAAAACCAAAACAACTCACGTTACTAACAGCTTTCATCACCAGCAATGAAACGAAAGAGACAAAGTAGCCGAGGATGATGAAGAGGAAATGTGCTGTAGAGTACCTGAACTTCGTCAAGGTGACTGCTTGTCCCCAAGACTCTTTACTGCAGTTTTAGATAGGGCATTCCGCCAATTAGACTGGTCTAAGAAGGGAATTTGCATAAATGGTCGGTTCCTTTCTCATATCCTATTTGCTGATGATGCTGTCATTATCTCACACGATGAACGACAAATTCAAAGCATGGCCGTGGAACTAGAAAAGGTTTTGGCGGGAGTGGGACTGCAGCTCAACGGGGATAAGACCATCGGAATGACATCCAAACCCCTACCCAGAATAGTTAAAGTAGCTGGAAAGGTTGTAAAATTGCAGGAAAAGGTGGTATACTTGGGAAGTGGGATAACAATTAACGGGACTGACGACTGGGAAATAACACGGAGAATTCAAGCAGGGTATGGGGCATTTCACAAACACCGCTCATTTCTCATCAATCGGGGTATCCCAATGGCTCACAAACGTCGCTTATTCAATGGCTGCATTCTCCCCGCGGTATTGTATGGTTGCGAATGTTGGGCTCTGACCAATGCACAAATGAATCGATTATCAGTGGCTCAACGTCGAATGGAAAGATGGATGGTAGGTTGTACTGTGCTCGATCATGTCTCTAATGAGCGGTTGCGAGATTCAACTCGAGTTCGGGACTTTGTTCGAGATGCGCAGAAAAGGAAATGGTTTTGGTTGCACAAGATCGCGAATGACGACAATTGGAAGTGGAGCCGATCTGTGATCGAATGGTTCCCGACAAGAAAAAGAAGAAGAGGTCGACCAATGACTAGATGGAGCGATATCTTCCGCAAGACTGTTGGCCCGAACTTTCTCAACGAAGCAAGAAAAGCCAGTTGGAATGCCATGCACATCAGAGCTCTCACCTAACCCGACCTCTTGATAAATGTGTTATAATCGTAATCGTAACAACGATTTATTTTACACCGAAATATTAGAATTGAAAATATTTTCAGTCTTCAGAATACATCAAGATCGCATTAGTTGCAATTGTAAAGTTTAAATTACAGCGAACGGTGAAACCTAGCCGAAACTATATGAATGAATGAATTTATCAGTGTCGCTTTCTGGGCGCTGATCAAGATGGGGTGTCAGAAGGCCGTTCTTCTTTCAAGATAGTCATTTTGAGGGGTCTCGGGCCAGTGGATAGATAGATTTTGAGGGGTCTAGGGCCAGTGGATAGTGGCCAGTGGAACTATACATAATAGATTAAAACACATAATGCACAGGTCCGTATAGGAAAAGAGAAAATGACCAAAACTTAATTTCAAATTTACAATTTGGCAAAAAAAGTGATTTACCAAATTGCAGTTGAAGAGATGATCGGACAGTGTCCGGATTTGACAACCGTGAGATTGTTGTAGGCGGAAACGCCACCGATGATGAGGGATACCTTTATTATTTTTATTTAGCTCGGTTCGTTATGTTTCGTTACTACGATTCGCTCCTCAGATTCGTTTCACAGTTCCTAGTTCACCGAACGGTTAAGAGTATTTCGATCGCAGCAACTGGTGGAATGAAAAATAAAATTCAAGAGGTTAAATCACCAATAGAAGTCGAGAAATGCGCCGCCGTCTCTGCACTTCGCACACTCTCTCTTGCCTCACTGACCGGCTTGAGAGCGTGTGTGAAATGAAGAGACGGCGGCTCATTTCTCGAGCTGTACTCACCAATGATATCACGCAAGTGAGCGCGAGCATGACCTTCTTCGATCGGCCATTGAAGAGGCGATTGTAGAGGGCGGGCCGAGCGACGGCGCAGATCCTGAAAAAATTATGTTTTACCATTTGCTTTTTTAAATGTTTATTTTTGATGTTTACGTGCGGTCCCGTGCCACATAATGATGAATGGTTAATTTAACATTCCGTGATGAGCAAAAACTTTACGACCGTGCCTGTCATTTCTCTCTCCTGACAGAAAAGCTAACTTCTGTGCTTTCAGTCTACACTTGTTGTTTGATTGTCCCAGATGTATTTAACGCTGATTATTCAATCTCGGGTTGATATCATTCCCGGGTGCGAGAAATTCCTAATTCGAACAAAAACCAGGTAATTTGATCAATTGGATTTGGAAGTGAATCAGGCGACAGAGATCTCGGGTTCAGTGCACCGAGATCTCTGTCGACTGATAGCATACATGAACCGATAGCAAAACAGCCACTCTGAATTCATCTATTCATTTCGCGCTTCAGTCGTCGCCACACTGAGAGTTCGAGGAATGAAGCAGAGTCGTAAAATTGGCAGCATTCATGCTCAGGAAATCTCGTGTGAAGACTACTAATGATCGTGCAAAGATGTCTGAGCATTGCCCTGGATCTCTCGATCTTTCTCGTGATTTTTTTCTGCAATGAAACACCTAATCAGTAGAGTTCGAAATAAGGGTAACCGTCTCTGTTCATTTCCCACACTCTCTCGCCTATCTGACCGGTGAGAGAGTGTGGGAAATGAAGAAACGAGTGCCCGTATTTCGAGCTCTACTAATCAGCTGCTGATCTCAGCGCTCTCGCCGGTCGAGATCACAGAGGTTGCCATCTGATAGTTTGTGCAGGAAACATAGCTACGACACATCTCATGATTCGCATCCATTTCCAAGCTGCCACATGGCTCGTTAGAGTGCATATCTTGATCAATTTTTACAGACCGATCTTTTTGAGCTTTATGGATCCTCATGTGGAATAGAGATGGACGCACAACTTCTCTTGCGGTTATGATTGGGGGGGGGGGGGAGTATGTTGCACACTTGCCCTCATTATATCATCGTTTCATGCAGAAATCGAAACAGCACGAGAGATCGGGGGCATCCCACATTCATTAGGCAGATCCACGCACAGATTGCTAAAAATGGCAACAAAAGATAGCTCTCGTTCACTGATCTCCCTGGAAAGACTAGCGGAATGCGACGTGATAATAAATAAAAATATAAATATCGAAACAGCACGCGCTTGCTGAAATATACAATATGTTTCACAGGTGCAACAAATTGAAAATAAATATTGGGCATTCTCTATGTTCGCGTCGAATCCTCGCGTATTAGAACAAATGTTTAGTTATCAATTAAGCCAACCTCTCCAACGAAATGAGGCACAGTATGAGCGTGGGCACCTCTGTGCCGAGGATGAGTGTGTGCGGCCACCATCTCTAAAGTCAATGGAAATTACAAAGAATAGATATTTTTAAAGTAACTGCCCAATAATTGCAAAATAATTTTCCTGTTCAAAAATCGACTAGACTTTGATTTTGGCAAATTTCTTGGCGCGAATTCAAAAAATTGAAATGTTTTAAAATTGCCACTCACCCGAAAGAAGCACTCATGCGCGGTGATCGGCATCGTCATCGTGCCGTTGAGCAGGGTGGTCTGCGAGGATATTTCGTCATTATTAGGCAAATTAATTGTGTCTCGAACGTTGTCAATCTGCTTTTATTAAAAAAAGGAAAAGATACTGATATCATGGTAATTTCGTCATTCGAGAAGAACTCAGGAATATAATACCAGAAAAGAGTTCAGCATGTGGCCTAATACCCATCCTACATGATTCTGATAAATGAATATAAAAAATCGAGCGGAGTAAGAATAGCTTCCGTGGGTGGACAATCACTGTAGAGAATGTAGAGAACTGTAGAGAAGCTCACCATTCTCCCCGCGCCCGTCAGCAAAAAAGAAATGCTGTTGAGCAGCTCGCCCACTTCAAACGCGATGAAGTAGAGGTATCTGAATTTTTTAAAAATATTTTTATTGTAATTCTTGTTTGACCATGATGTTGAGACCTATTCGTGACAATTTACGCATACAAATGAGTCAAGCAAGGACTTGCTCATTGCCCACTAACGATCGTCCAAACCTCTTTCGCATGTCCTTGTTCTGTCCGTAGATGCCGATGTTGAGCGCATTTGCGACAATAGCTATCGTTCCTGAACAAAGAATTACAATTATGCAAGAACAACATTAAAAATATAAATAATAATCACGATTTATAATATTGATACTATGACTAAAATCGGTGATGCATCGGAGTTAAGGGTTGGAATGAGAACAGACCAATCGACAGATAATATGTGCACATGAACATTGTCGAGCCGAACGTGCCTTCTAGGGAAGCCATGATGCTGAAAGAAAATGATGAAATTATTCGTACACGCGATCAAAACTCAAAGATGACCGAACTACTGAAATCGGAAGCGAAAAAATTCCAAAAGCACTCAAGTACACTGCCCTGGCGCGTGTAACTGCCCCATAACTAGAGGATCCGGATCTCAACGGCACTTCCCGATTTACCCTCGCTTTCTCCTCGTTAGATACTCCGTTCTCCTAATTCTGCACGGTCTCTCATCGGTCCGAGAAGGCGAAATAGCACGGATAATGAAGAGAGTCAGAGAAATACTCGCTCCGCCTCTCTCAACTAATTGGCGCGATTCAATTCAATTTCCAAGCCCCGCCGTGGTCGCTCTTTAGCTGCTCTCACGCTTGGTTTTCTGCTTTGGAATTGCTCTCCGAGTTCGGCTTATTCTCCGTTGGTCATGGAAGTGAGCATGCGTGCCAAAGTGACCGCATTCGCAGCAGGTATACAGGAAAGATGCACGATTTTTTTGATTCCCACACCTAATTCACTTTGTGCAGCGGGCTATATGTAAGTAATTCGGAGTAGCATGAGAAATATATTTATGGCGGAAAAAATTTCTATAGATTGTTAACCCTGATTATCTGCTGGTTAAAATAAGGCTTGATACTTACCCCATGGTTGCACTTTGGAGTCCGTGCGACGCCAGTAATCTAAGATAGTGAACTGAAGGCCGTGAAATAATTGTGAAGACGCAGTTGCACGAGTAAAGCAGGAAGTGGCAAACTTCCTCATTCACTAGAGAAAAGAGCGAGATGGATCGAATGATCGAAGTGTATTTCCGGGCAAGTTCTAAAATAGAATTTGAATTGCTCATAATAATATAAAAATTGTGAGAAAAATATTTGCAAAAAAGCGAAGTGAACGGAATGAATCAGAGCATAGGAATAGACGGTTGAATTCCCGAGCATTCCTGGAATGCCTATTCCTGGAATGCCTGTGGCCATTTTTTTATCTAGGATCCTAAAAATTTTAAATGATGGGTTTATGAAAATAAAATACGTTCGGTAAGATTAATGTCCTTTCTGTCTGACGATTAAAACGCTCTCGATTGTTGACTGAATAGTAGACTTCGAAATTCGGGAGATCGTATCTTAATTTCACTTGTGTTCCCTAGCCGGTCAAAGGCGTGAGAGAGTGTTTGCAATAACGAGACAAGTACAACTCAACATCATCAAATTTGATCTTTCAAACAGTTATTAACCAAGATGAAGAATGTTCACACGCTAGCATGAAAATATCTCTCGCGCTGCAAATACGCCAGGTTCCGGGTAAACAGCGAACATACATTGGGCCGTTGCACGCAATCTCACATCCCACTCACTTCGTGAAATTTGTAAATTTCACTGCCGATATCACATGATAGATTTCAGTCGAATATTTTTCACGACTAGTAATGACAACTCGGGATGAATTTCTCAATTTACCTGCTGAGGGAATAAGGGAGGACTTGTGTTTTCCGTGTTGTTTTCCGTGCCGTGTTTTCCGGATTGTCAACTTGTTTTTCTCTGGTCACGATAATGGCTTTGAAATGTAGGCTTAATCTTCTCATACGACGCGATCTGTCTAGAAGATCATATGTAACTGCAACGACTGTCAGATCAAGAATTATCGTTTATTGCATTATCATTCGAGAATCAGTTATTGATCAAGCTCTTGCTTTTAATCAATCGAAAGTTATTAATGCTTCTCAATGCCTCCCTTCGTCATCCTCCATTTCACCTCTTATCTCCGCACGGCACCACTCCTGAACAAAATCGCTTTGTATAAATATATATATATATATATATATATATATATATGATGTTTAATATTCAATTATATATGATGTTTATATATATCATATAATTGAATGCAATGTATGCAATTGATTATCGGACAAGAAGAACTTACATCCATGCAATAATCTTCCGGTAACCCCGCTTCTTCCACACACGCGCACATACAGCTTTCGCCTGACAATGAATGAGGTTTCCGAAGGGGGTCAAGAACTATTGCAAAACAATGCAGTTCGGCAACTGCTGTAACCGAACTGCGACAGACTTTCTCGTGTCACAGTATGTGAGGACTTGTTTGACCCATTAAACGACCGACATCTTGAAAGGATCGACCCATGGGTGCGGTACAAACAATGAACTTACCGCGACATATGGGGCTTGCCATGTACATTGCTCTGGATTCGATGGAGATCGTGCAGCAGAGAAAGACGAATAGAAGAACGATCGACTTCATTGATCTAGAATGGTTCGACCGATAGACCGTCGTATAATAACTTAAAATAAATTACTGAAAACTAGCAGTAAATGAGTATCGGATCCAAAGAATATCAATTACTAATAGGGCTTCCTTAATAAGAATAAGGTGCTTGAATAAGAATTTATTAATAAGTCCAAGACGATATCTTGGGTAATTAAATCCTGCATTTAGCAGACAATGAAACACATGGAAAGAAAGCAGATAGAAATGAAAGTAAGGATTGGAAGGGGTGCTATTTGAATCATGCGTCTGGGGCTAACGGAAATGTTTTGCTGATTCAGAATTTGTTTAGAAATGGAACAATTGGTTTTGACATTACACAGCCATGGGGATAAGGGTGAAGTGGTGAAGTGTTGAAATGTTGGATACCGTGAATGCGTTCAAGGAAGCAGCGGTAAATGTGCCAAAGAGAAGTAATGTATGATTTCTAGAATTACAGTACCCTCATTCCACGAACTGTCTCGCAGGTTCTTTTTATTCGTTTGCTTATTCAAACTCCGGAATGAGTTCTAATGAGAGAATCCTAATTGCTATAAACCGCTTAGGGTGGTAAAAAGGTAAAGGTGTATCTATGTCAGGCGATTTTACGAAAAAGACAACGCTAGGTTGGAGCCACTGGTAAGGTCAGCTCTGTGACGGACTACATGCCCGGCTTCTCGGGTAGCCTTACTAGTGCGTGAGGGGTATTTCAACTAAACCAATATGTATCGAAGAGAAGGAAGCATTTGAGAGTGGTAGAGAACATATTTTAACGGAAAAGTGTGGGGTTTATATAGAAGCTGTGCAGAGCATCTTGCTGTGCTAGTCACTGTGGGAAGATGTGGTATTGAAGAGAGCTGTAAAAGATGATAGATTCAAAAGATCAGTGAAGAAGCAACGCAAAAAAATGATAATTTGGCAGTTCTGAAAATTATCGACGTTATTATCGACAGTATTGCTGTTATTTTATTTCAATGGAACAGTTTCGGGATCACAATTCGGACTGAAAGGATGAAGAATTCGACTCTCGGTTTTGCGAGCTCTCTCGCCAGTGTATGAAATGAGGAGACGACTACTCGTATTTCGAACTTTGCTGCACTGCTAACGCAATGATTACCGTTCGTGGACATTTTTCCATAGTAACTGCATTTTAGCACGAGCATCCGGTACAATTCCTGAATTGATGCGCTACACATTAGTCATCAAGGGCAATGGATCGCGTAGGTAGGGGCCACAAGCCCCGCCCACTTTCGTCTGACATGATTTTGCCAAAAAAGAGAATCAAAATCCGCAAGCTTCATTCTAAACCAAATCGTTCATTCTAAAGTGCGCTGGATAGCTACTGTCATTCGCAATCGATTGAGCACTGCCCGAAATGTGCACATCTTCATTGAGTATGTCAAAAATGAACTTTAACGATGGGAATAGGTCGTTTTTACGGGTTGCAGTGTGAATATTTTGTTTGGGCATAGTTTTTCTGACGAATACGAATATTTTAGGAATTTTAGAGAAAAAAATATAATTTTATCATGCTTCAAAAGCTTGCGGATTTGTTTTAAAGATTTCAGTACGCCCGTATTTTTCGATTCCGATTAACGCTAAACACAGTGTGAACGTGGGCGGGGCTAGTCAAATGAGAGGAGAGAGGCGAGAGGCACACCTCTTCCCATCTCCCTCCGCCTCGCTCTCCCTGCTGTTTCTAACCCGTCGTGACTAGCGCACGCTCTGCCTGGATAAGGGTCAATTTCTCCCTTGAATTGTCTCTCGCGACTTGTCGAAGCTATTGCCTCCGAACTTTGCGAATGGGTTTGAAATAGGCTCCGCCCCCCTTTCCCTCTCGTCTCGCCTTTTCCCTCTCCACAACAGTCGTTTCGCGCGTAGTTTTCGAGTTGTAGCGCAGCTCGGAGACAAGATATCGACATACGTAGAGACCGCAAGCTCCGCCCACTTTTGAGGGACAGGGAAGAGGGGTAAAAACTGCGCCGAGAGCTGACAGCCGTAGTTCGTAACCGATTGGGACGTTCAACATCGCGTTTTGAAGCTACTATCGTTCCCCACAAATGACCAATGGGGGAAAATGATTGGACTAGTTTGAGTTGGTCAAAACTGACTTGAAAGGGTGCAGAGTACGTAATTAAAGGCTTTCTAGTGTTCGGACATGGCTCCCCCTTTCGTAATTCATTCAATGGATTATTAGGAGACGATCAGAGAAGAAATCTCGATGATTGGAAGTGTTTGGAATTTGTCAGCTCCATTCAAAGATCGGCTTTACGCGCGTGACGATGTTCCGACTTATGGTGTTTACCGCTGGCGCGTATTCAAATTTCGTCCCTTCCCATCTCCCCCTCTCTTCCCATATGCAAACTCCGCCCCCACAGACCCTCTTCCTATCGCTGTTTTCTTACCCGTCGTGGATAGAACACACTCTCCCTAGGCAAGGTCTGATTTTCCTCCGAAAATGTCTCTCACGACTGGGCGAAGCTATCGCCTTCGAACTTTGGGAATAAGCTTGAAATAGGCTCCGCCCTCTTTTGGCTTGGACTGGTTTCGGTCACTTCTCTGTTGAGCCTCGCACGCATGGTTTTTGACTCATAACTTCGTTCAGAGGTGAGATATCGACAAACGGTAAAAAGCATGATCTTATTCAGACCAAGAGGGATTCATTGAGCACCGAAACATGACCTTACGATTGATTCGGTAAATCACGTTGCGGTCCCTAGACATACGGCCAAAAGTATGATGTTATTGGGACCATGAGGGACAGTTTTCACCCGGTTTTGACTGGATAGTGATAATTCGGCAATCTGAGTTGTGGCCCCTACGCGTAGGCCTCGCCGTATCCGGCCTTACCACACCCCCCCCCCCCCAACTGTAAAATCGCCTTTATTGTGGAAGCAACTTCACTTCACTTTTTACATTAGTTATACGACCAGTTTTGTTTAGAATATTTAATGTGCTCTCTCATCGGTCAGAGTGCCGAGAGAGGGGTGTGAAATGGAGAGACCATATTTGGTACTCTGAGAGACCATATTTGGTACTCTGAGAGACCATATTTGGTACTCTGAGAGACCATATTTGGTACTCTGAGAGACCATATTTGGTACTCTGAGAGACCATATTTGGTACTCTGAGAGACCATATTTGGAACTCTAACTATGATCATGGTTACACATGCGGCTACAATTTAGCACGAGTATGCATTTCCAGAATTTACAAGGTTTCCAGTACATCAGATATTCAGTCACAAAATTCCATTGTTTCGATGAACATCGAATCTTTTTTGCACTTCCATTCACGGAAACCGAATTGAAAAGTACCTGTTTCACTGGTCAACACTGCGCTCTAGTTTCGTTATAGATCTCACAGTTTTCGCAATACTCGTATTAAATCTGCACCGTTTGAAGCCAGTTCGACCCTCAACTCGTTGAGATGATTCGGCAATAAAGATCTGCTAATCTGATCCAAACAAGAGTTCAGTATCCTGCAGGTACCAGGTCGTTAATATAGGTAAATAAGGTTGATATTATTTCTGAAGCCGGTTCAACCTAATCCTCCCTTCGACCCGATGCAATTATTCGCACCTCTGATCAAAGCCAGGTTCAATATTCAATAAAGCAGGTCGTGAATACAACTGAACACACATGCCGGATCGAAATTCTTGACACAAATATTCCTCTAAACCCTGCACATTCGGAAACCGGTTCGACCCTCGACCCGATGAGATGATTCGACAATAAAGATCTGCTCCTCTGATCCACACCAGGGTTCGCACCAACCTTTCGTTCCCCGATTCTCTCCGATACTCCCCATTCTCACTCAGCTTATGCAAATGCTAGCACGCTAAGTGAGAAAACTGAGCGCGATCTAGTGAATAGTAAGGAGGGGGCGGGCAGAGTGAGGGTGCTAGAACGGGATAGCGTATCAGTGATCAAAACGTGATAAGCGTTGACTTGTCGAATTGACTCCTTGCACCGGCCAGGAGATTTGCGATGGAGTGCTTCAAAGATGGGGTAAGCCTTTGTCTTTATTTGATCATGTTAGCATTTGATCACATATTTTCCTACATGTTTGGCTACTTTTCTACTACTTTTCACTACTATTCATGTTGTCCCTCATGCCTGCTCTTCACAATAATGGTCGAATTGGTGAATAAATGTATGAGTATTTGTGCAGGCCCATGATTGTCCGCAGCAAGACATTCTTCAATCCGTTCCTCTACTGGTCTTCTGGGTCAACGTGCCCTTCTTCTTCAAAACTGGAGGTATTTTCTCGCGCACTGTGAATATTCAACTTCATCTTCTCTTTCCCAGAGATATTTTGAAAATGTTGCAGAAAAACTGATCTCGCGTGCAGGCATCTCTTCGCTCACATTCAGCCGAATAGTTGAGTTTCACACTTATCATTTTTCAAGAATGTTCGATTCCAGGCAATTCTTCTGCTTCTCGTTGTCGTACAAATGATAGATCTCGTCATTCGGTGGAGGAATTTTCCTGATATTGACATAGGCGAGTATTGATTTCTATTTTTGATCACTTATTTTCCATGAGTAACGCATGAGTCCGAATTATTGCAGGCGAATCCCGACTACCCAAGTTCTGGGATCTCCTACCACATGAACTGCAGGAACAGACTGAAACGGTAACTTCGGCGTTATTTTGTACCTTGTACCACTGTCCATCCTCCATCCTTTTGTACACGGCTCCCGGACTAAAACACCCGTCTATGAATCCACCTTTGTTTTTTTTCATAACAAAGGGACATTACAGAGTCAGGTCCTCGTCGACCACGTCCCACCGTCCACCGGCTCGTTCCTCGCCCGCATCTACTATCCGATCACAGCGTCGCTGACTTATGTAACGCATTCTCATTATTGCTTACAAGGAATTCACAGATATACGTCGAAAATACTAGAGAGTAGCAATGCTTTTACATTACTTATCTAATCTAGTTTTCAATCATACTTAGCCATACTGAAACGTCAACAGCGAAGGTCTGACAGTTTCGCTGAGTCAGTAGCCCCGCTTACGCCATTTACGAATGAATTGATTGAACTATCCAAAGTAGCCTTTAAAAATATTTCAATGGCTATATTTTGGTGGTGACATTTTCCCGCTAAACCCAAATTTGCAAGAAACTCAGTGATCAAATGCAGGTCGCCATGTCCTTCCTCCTCCTTGCGGACTACCGCCGAGGCAGGGGCAGAAATTCTCTCGTCTCGATGGTGGTCGCGCTGTCGTCGTGCATTGAACTGAGCGTGTTCGTCGTTGGGGTGAGCACCAATTCCAAAGTTGGCATACAGGAACAAATTCTCCTTATGGAAGAGATTGTGATATCTAGAGGTCTAGAGGAAGTTGAAGCGCGCATTAGATAGCGAAATATAAGAACAGTCCATTGTTTCGTTGTGCATCGAACTAAGCGTGTTCGTCGTTGGGGTGAGCCTGCCGTTTTTTTCCATCATTTTATCTCAGCTCTCTCTCTCTAGAAACCTGGATTTGTTCAGTAGGACTCAATATACCTTTCACTTTCTTCTGTTTTCACTTTCTTCTGTACATAGCATCTAGGGACCACCATTTGAAGATCCGGGAAAAAAATTCCGGGAAAAAGTGTGAGACAGAGCCGTGTGTGAAATTCCGGCACCGGTGTTTAGATTAACGGAGTTCAAGGAGGGCACGCTCGTGATTTCGATTTTTTCACTGTTTTATTTTTTTATATTTTGATCGATATTTATACTTTAACTTGAAAGGCCGCGAGTTTTGTTGTTACGAGCGCTAAATAGGCACCGTGGACAACCACCACACCAAAAAATGCCGCATTTCTGTAGGCGTCCATGTCCGTTATCGCTGAAATTCGGATTTGTACGCGCTGGCCTTGGCATTTATCGATCGATTATTGTATTTTAACTTGGAAGGCCGCGAGTTTCGCTGTTATGTGGGCTGAATAGGCACTATGGACAACCCCTGTGCGAAAAATGACGGAATTCTGTAGGCGTCCACGTCCGTTATCGTCGTTGACAGCTCGTCGTGCACCCCGGGCTCGCTTTTTATTCGCATATTTCGATCGATAACTATACTTTAACTTGAAAGGCCGCGAGTTTCGCTGTTATGTGGGCTGAATAGGCA
This sequence comes from Pristionchus pacificus, assembly GCA_000180635.4. Taxonomy (NCBI): domain Eukaryota; kingdom Metazoa; phylum Nematoda; class Chromadorea; order Rhabditida; family Neodiplogasteridae; genus Pristionchus; species Pristionchus pacificus. Next base: position 29,697,646 of record CM026578.1, on the reverse strand, counting down.
CTATGGACAACCCCTGTGCGAAAAATGCCGGAATTCTGTAGGCGTCCACGTCCGTTATCGTCGAATTTCGGTTTTGCACGCGCTGGCCTTGGCATTTATCGATCGATTATTGTATTTTAACTTGGAAGGCCGCGAGTTTCGCTGTTATGTGGGCTGAATAGGTCCCATGGGCTACCCCTGTGCGAAAAATGCCGGAATTCTGTAGGCGTCCACGTCCGTTATCGTCGAAATTCGGTTTTGTACGCTCTGAACTTGCCATTTTTCTTTCAATAACTTGCTTGCACTGTCCTTATTTGACGAGGGCCGCGCATTATCGCTGTTGATAGTTGACTACCAACCCCTGGGTGACCCCTTGCTCCATTTTGACGCGAATCGGTAAGTGCCCGCCGATGGTACATGCGAAAACATCCCAGATGGTCTTTATTTTTATAGCTTTCTAATCGAGGGAGAGATCATACACAATCGAGGGAGAACAGGACACAGAATCGAGGGAAAGCATCACATAATGGAATTCAACAGCGAACAGAGTTTTTTCTGATATAAATATAAAAATGTTATAGCCAGAACCGGGAAATAGTCAGTCCCAGCCGGAACCGTCAGTAGAGCCGGATCCGGGTCAAACGTCGCCTCGGCGTGGTGTGTCTCTCGTTTTCAAGCTAGAGACTTCGTTTATTTTGCAAATATCTTTCTTCTTTTTGTATTATTTTAAATTTTTCTTTTTGAAAATTCATTCCACACCTATGGACTAATGATCACGAAAGGCCTTGACGTAGCAAATAAAAATTTGCGATTTTGATGGTGGTCCCTACATAGCATCGAAAAAAACGCTGTACCTGAAAAGTTCCTTCGGAAGTTATCGATGGTTGCACGCCTGTTCCTTTGGTCAATCTGGTGATGATCTATTGCACCTGTGCAGTTGCTGTGTGCTCTCTAGCTCTCTTGCTCCAACTAGAAAATGTGCGAAAAGTCACCGAGTCATAGAGGGGCGTGGGCGTCTCTCAATTCCGCCTGCTCTCTCGCCACTCTGACAGCTGAGAGAGCATGGAGAATGAACAGACGGAGTCTTCACACAAGTAGCCTTCGCGCGAATCCCAGGGAATCCTTGTGTTTTTTCTCCCTCATCCTCCCCAACTTTTGCTGTCTCGCTTGGTGTTGATCTCTTGCATGAAGGCGAGAAGGCGAGTTCTGAAAGCGGTTAACATGGCGCAAACGTAGCCTCCTCTTGATGCAGAACTTTGCAAAAAAATAGCCTAGTGTTGACAAAAAAACCTTCAGCTATGCAGACATGACCAGCACCAGTTTGCGTTTAGGCCAGGAAGATTGCCGTAAGAGAGATATGACTCTCAGTGGCCACAAGATCAGCATCTGTTTATAATGAGTCTCGCTTGAAGTGCTGTAACATCATCATCATCGAGTCTTCGTTGACATTTCCTCACAGAGAATTGAACATATAATTGAGATTAGCCACACACATTTCGACTTATCACTGAGAGGGTAGTACAGTACACATGCGACTGCTCATGTTGATAATGATCTCGTGCTTTTTATGGTATATTTTGCCTCAGGAGATCATTATTGTTATCAATAACATCAATACGAGCTTATCAATCCGAGCTGTGCACACCATTGCATTATTGACTGGGCACACATTAGAGATTGATGATGATGATGATCATAACGCCCTTTTGATGCCGATCTACGGGCCACAGATTGTCACTGGGCAACAAACGGGGCAAAAGATAGGCCAAATATACCATAAAAAGCAAAATCAAGCCACAGCTAGTTGAAAATGTCTAATAGAAAACGAAGCGAAAAATCGGCAAAAGATTCTGACCACTGAGCTGATCGAACGCCCAACCTTTCGATCTGGAGTCGAACGCGCTACCATTGCGCCAAGCAGTCAATGTCTGGGGAATGACGCTAGTTTGATGCTGATGTTTCTCTTGCAACGAATGCGCCATTCACTGTTTGGCCACTAAATGATAACAGGTTTAACATAATTCTCGGGTTTCCAACTACTCCAGCGAATCGTTCAGTTTTGTGAAGAGAAATCGAAACGTGGGATAAAGCACATTCAATAGTTAGTAAAACACATTCGTTGTCATAGAAAAATATCACCTGTAATGGGAAGATCCGTTCGTTTCCACTCTGACACTGATCTCTTCCCGAAAAATTCTGGCGTTGTTCTCTTGCACTATAACTCCCATCATCGCTAGATCTGTTTGCCCTCGGAAATATTCGAGTAGGGGCTCTTTCTTTTGCACTGTGCCGTTGCATTGCCGAAAATTCAAGCCGTTCTCCAGCGCCCATTCATTCAGTAAATGTAGTGGCTTCGACCGTTCTGTGGGAAAGCATGCGAAGTGAAGAGATGATTATCCTATTTAAAAAAAAGCTCGCCTGAGCCCGAATACCACCTGTTGCCTCCATACCGCCCTTAACGCACACTGTCTATGTGGTGAATAAAGAATAAGAATAAGAATATTTGTAACTATACTCTTGTGTCCAGCCGGTCGTCGTCCTACTGATCGGTGGAACACCGAGTGGACCACACGAGTGATAGTAGTATCCTTAATCAGGAGGTGGCATGACCCCGGGATGGTCAATTGACCCGTGCGATTATGTAGTCTAGACATAAACAAAGGGAACCCCGGAGGGGCGCTAGGTCGGATGATAACGTTCGATGGCGATAGACAACGGTTATATCGGAGAGCATGTTGCGAAATGAATGTTGTGGCATGCATGTTGTGGCGGGATGGCCTGTAAGGCGCCGCTCGCCATTCGAAGGGTACCGAGTTCAATCCCCCGCCGTGGCCAACCAAGTCTTGCTATCCCTCCGCGGTCGGTAAATTGGTAGCAACTTCGGTTGGGAAAGGTAAGGCTACCCGAGAAAGCATTGGACGGCCGGGTATGTAGTCCGTCTAACAGCTGGCCTTACCAGTGGGTCCCACCTAGCGTTGTCTTACGACGTAAAATCGCTTGGCGTGGATACACCTTTACCTTTTTACCTTTATGTTGCGAAATAGTTCCCATCCGACCCATAGAAAAGGGAAAATCATAGAAGGCACATTTCCTGACATGCGGTCGTTTCTATGTCCCTCCCGCCAGTTGTTATAGCCCCCAAAAAAGAGGCAAAAGATTCGTTCAGGATGAGATTCGAACTCACGCGGGCAGAGCCCATTGGATTAGCAGTCCAACGCCTTAACCACTCGGCCACCTGAACACATTTTTCACTCTTCGGGAAGCCACAGATAGCGCAGCTTTGCGAATTCGTGCCCTTTATTCATTGTTCTGAATTTGATTCGCTGTTCAAAAAGGCGCTAATAGATGATTTTTGGCGAAAAACATTGCCAGCGCACACCACCTAACGTGATTGTTGCATTACGACAGTAAAATCGACTTAAAAAAGAAATTGTACCTTTACCCTTTTTTTGCAATACCATCGTGCAGTAACGAAAATTTCCATATATCTCCGCTCAGGATTTCGCACCGATTAGTCAGCAAAGAATTTTCATGGGGTGAGAAATGAGCTACTCTTTGGATTAGATAAGCTCCAACACGATTTCTCAATCTGGACCCTTTCATTAAATTCCTTCGTCATCCAAAGGGTTTTCCTGAGGACTAATGTCCAAGGCGAGTTCCGTCTCACTCTTTCTCCAACCGGCCCCTACTCCTTGCTTCGCCAACAACACAATTGAGCTGACCCTCCAGACCTACTCCATAACCGTCATCTCATAGATAGAGACCGCAAGCTCCGCCCACTTGGGAGGGATAGGGAATGGGGGCAAAAAATGGGAATGAGGTTTAGCAAATCGAATACTCAACCAAATTGGTCGTTCAAGGGCGCGATGGATAGCTCTCAGCCTCACCTTTCAATGTGCCAATGGGCACTATGTTCACAATATTTTAAGTTGGTCAAAATCGAGATAAACCAGTCCGGGATAGTCAAAAAAGGCATTTCTAATGAACGGAGCAAAGTGCCCATTGCGCAGATTGTTCTTTTATTTTTATGAAGAATTTTAGTGAAGAAAAATCAAGAATCGAAAGTTTCCCCGAATTGCTAAACTGTTTTGAAGGTTTTAGTACGCGCGTATTTATTCCAGTCCGATTAGCGCTAAACACAGTGTGAGCTATAGTCAAATGAGGGAAGAGGGGTGAGAGACAAGGCTCTTCCCTTCTCCCTCCGCCCTCTCTCCCCGCTGTTTCTATCCCGTCGTGACTAGCACACACCGTCCCTAGACAAGAGGGAATTTCGCTCCTAAATTGTCTCTCACGACTTGGCGAAGCTATCGCCGTCGAACTTTGGGAATTAGCTCGGAATAGGCACCGCCCCCCTTTTGGCTCGTCCTGGTTTCAGACACTTCTCTGTTGAGACCAGATCACACGGTTTTTGGCTCATAACTCGGTTCAAAAATGAGATATCGACAAACGGTAAAAAATATGTTCTTATTGAGACCAAGGGGGATACTTTGAGCACAAAAACATGACCTTATGATAGATTCGGTCTACCCCGTTGCGGTCTCTACTCATAGATTTCGCGAGTTCCACATCTTTCAACTTTCAACGTCGCTCAGCTCAGTTCCGGCTACTTTTTTCCTGCCTGCACCATTCTAAATTCCCAGGAAGCAAGAGCTTCCGGATCAACAACATTATCATTTCTCCGGGGGAACCCCCCTACCCTCTTCTCCGTCTCTCTGCCCTCTGCTCCCAGCTTCACCACACTCATCACACACTCGACATCAACATCAACGACGCCGATCTTTCCCCGTCGAGCGCGCGAGTGTCTAGCTTCTCTGCCCGCTCTCGCCGAGCACTTTGTTTTCCCAACTTTTGAAGATCGTCGTGAATTGGGGCGCGACCCCGGGGGCGCTAAAGAGGTCCTCTCCTCATTTCGAGGTGCGGCATTACCGCATCCTCTTTACAATGACGAAGCGGATCTCGAACCGACGATCCTACAATTGACTGTATTCACACTCTCCTATCATAACACTCTTTGTCTACCACACGACCTCGCTGGTCAGAGAAAGCACTTTGCCCTCCAACTCTTGACGATCCTTCCCTGAAGAGGAGATCGGACTATTCTCTGCTCTTGTTTGTGACCGCTCGCGCCTCCCAATTTTCCACGCTATCATACTGGATGTTCGCCTATCTTTGAGCACCTTGCCCCTACATTTTTTGAAGATTGTTTAATGCGAATTGGGCGTCTACGTTCGTCTTTTTTATGTTTATCTGTCATCGCTCATAACTCTCCCTGTTTCCACCGTCTCACGCTGATGAGTGAGTGAGCGACGGCTCTTCCTCTAGCTGAGTGCGCTTTGTTTCTGCTCTTTTGAAGATCGCCCATGCTGAATCGTTTTTGTTTGTTTCACACGTTATTTTGTTTTTCTTACTTTTCTGGACCTTTACATTTACGAGAGTGCCGAATTTCAGCTCTCTCCGTACGGGCAATATATCTTGTGAAATTGAGAAAGCCGTTCTAGACTATCGCTAATCATCTCTCTTAGAGGGGGGCGGGACAAGGGAAAGTGAGAGCAATTGACGTCAAAGATCACCTCATTGCCTATCGCGCACGTGCGTGTGTGTGTCTATTACCCTCTGGCTGATCCCGGATTCATAGATTGAGTTTGTTTGTTATTTTACTACAGTTATGCATGTGTGGGCTGCTTTGAATGTTCCCTACAACCCGTATTTGACCCGTCTATTACTGGTCCCAGATTGATCCTTGAGTTATTTTCCCCCTTTTCAGCTACGATTATCAATATTTTGAATGCGTTTACAGGTTTCTGAATGAACCTTCGACAATTTCTTCTATTTGTTTTCGAGGTTTTTACAATTTGAACTCATTATCATTCGCATTTTCACTCGTTTTCGCTGATTGCACGAACTTCATTATTCCTTCCCATTTCTCGTCTCTTCGTTGCTCCTGAGCGGTCTCTCTCCTCCCCCGATCGGCAAGGTCTCTTTGATTTTCGTTCTTTGTGGCTCATTTTTTCGAGGTATTTATCATTCTTTCACCTCTCTCGATGCTAGTTAGTTTGGACGGTTTTCCCTGAGCAAACTCAAGGTATCATTTCGTTTGCGCAGGAAACCCCAGAACATCGGTCACTTTGTTAGCGTAACGGCCAAACGATCCTAGATTGTTTTCGGCGGTCTTTTGTTATGAAAACAGTCTGTTTTCCTTGCCTAGATACCGGAATGTCAGTCATTTGCCTTGCCTGCAAAAATAATTTCAAGATCTAGTGAAATCGCACGAGATCTAGGATGTTTACTGCAGTCATACACACTTTGTACTCGTTCTATCCTCATTAGCTCAAACGCCTCTCGAATTGCATGTTTTCTCGCGTGTTTGGCGCGTTGTTCTTTCCTGACTTCCCTTCTTTGCTCCAGATGTTGGAGCGAGTTCCGGAACTCACCACTCCTCCAATCTTGGAGTATTTCTGAGAACGCGACCTACAATTTGCTGTTGGGAGCTTGGACTCACTAGCGATCGTGATCTCTCTCTCTCCTCATTTCAAGAGGCAATACGTGCGAAATGTCTCATCTGTCCTAGCCTAGCTTCTCTCTCATACGCACACGCAACTTTGCGCGAGATCTCTTGGGGTGACGAAGTTTTGGTTCAGTTCTCTCGTTTCCAGAGAGCAAACGAGAGAGAGCAAAGAGATGTAGTTTTCCGTGTATTTTTGCTGTTTTTATGCCAAAATTTGCCCCAAAATAAGCAAATTTTCGAGAGATTCTCCTCATTTCCGGTTGTAATTTCACAAGCACGCGATGTTTAGAGGGTGATTGTTGAGGGTGACTAATTGCTCTCTCGTGTTTTTAGTCTCCTTGCAACAAACGATCTTACGCATATCGCATCTTTGTTTCATGCCCTCCTCTAGTTTGTCTGGTGTAGCATCTTGAGTCATCTTTAATAAATTCCTTCTTGAAATTTCACGTCCTTGCATCACAGTGTCTAGATACAGAACCATGATCATAATTACCATTTCAGAAACTCTCCTCCGCCACCCCATCATCATACCTCTCCGTCCCTCTTCCCCTAGTGCTCATTAGCACCCTCATTATCATAGCCCCAGATCATAGCTTTTTTGGCATAAAATAGCGTAAAACTAACAATTTTCTTATCACAGAAACTCTCCTCCCCATCGTCATCACACCTCTCCGTGCCCCTTCCCCTCGTGTTCATGGCAGTGGAGACTGCGCTGCTGGGCGCGAGCGAGAAGGAGAAGGAGTCGAGTGAGGTAAACATTTTCATTTTAAACGGCACTATTTTGTCCCTTGCATCAACAGCTCTGAAAAGAAAAGTATAAAAATTTGCCGTATTCAATGTTAAAATGTGAAAAAAAAGAAAAAGCGTGAGCGAGTTTCGCAACCTAACGTGGCTAAGGATGAATGCTAGGCGGCTTAAGCATAGATCCAATTAGAAAGTTTTGATGATTAGTCCTTTTCATGTAGAAAATTATGTTTAGAAAACTAAAAAAAAATATTTAAATTATTGCAGGAATCCCCCGAGGAGCGCGCGTCCTTCCTGTCCAACCTCTTCTTCTGCTGGCTGATCAGCCCGATATACAAGGGATCCAAGTGATTAATTAATTAATTAATTAATTAATTAATTAATATCTAACTAAAATATATTTACGTCGTGTACGTGCTTTTTTTGTGTGATCCACCCGATCTACAAGGGATCCAAGAAATTAATTAATATTTAATTAATTAATTCAAAAATAATCAAAATGCAGTTACTTTGTGTACGTGCATTCACGTCATCATAATTGCAAAATCTAAGGTTGCAAGTGCAATTTTTCTGAGCGACGCACTTGCTTTTTCGTTGTTTTGGCCGAGCCACTTTCTCATTCTACGTGGAAAGAAAATAGGATGAGTGAGCTAGGGAGATCAAAATATGAACCGCCGTTTCTCAATTTTGCTCACTCTCTCGTCACTCGAGCGAGCAAGAGAATGTGCGAAATGAAGATGAGTCGGTTCATATTTTGATCTTTGCAATGAGTCGCCTCATGGTGACTTTCAGGGAACGTCGATCGTAGAACGCAAATTTTCGCTCCAAACGTGCACAAAATCTTAAAATTTAGAAAGAGTGGCCGAATGCGCTAAAAAATACCATCTCTCATTTGTGCTGAGTGGACAGATCAATCAGTGGTCAACGAACGTCATGCATCTTTCCTGCAGTCCCTCACATTAGCAGCCTTTCGATTATCGGTTTTATTGAACAACGGTTATCCCCTTAACCTGGCGCGCATTTAAAATCACCATTGGTTTGTGCAAGAAACTTCCTCGTCTGTTTCAGGGTTGCAAGCACACAAATAAATTACGGCATGGACCATTGAAATTGGGCACTAAATACGCTTGACAGCAGGAAATGATGTGAACCTGATCTAAGCAAAGAGTGCGGGGAAAAAGGCTATTCTATTCTAGCTATAAGGCTAGCTATTCCAAACGATTTAGCTATAACTATAAGCTCTAACTATTTAGCTATAACTATTAGGATAGCTATAAGGCTATTCCAAACGATTTATGACAGAAAAAATGGAGGGTCTATCTAGGGATAACGCGTCACGATTAGGAGATACGAAGGGTAAACAAACGTGAATCAGGTTCAGGCGAATATAATTCATAGCTGATTTACTAAGAGTATAAAATTATGCCTTAAAATGTGCATTTATCAACAAACTACGGAAGTGTACAGTCTGTTGAGTACAGATCGTATTTGATAGCACTGAATGTTTGATTTTGTAGTCGACCTGTGTTTAGTACGAGATCAGAAAAGGACGATTTTTCGTGTACCTGATCTTGTATTGAGCGCACAGCGGGGGGGGGGGGGGGGATGAAATTTGAGCGGATTTTAACAAGAGTGTGGTTGAGTCGCTTCAAAGTGAGCGAAGAGAGGTCGCGCCAAACGCCTGAAAATATCTGTATTACTGACAACAGAGTGAATCCGTGCAATTTATCGATACGTTTCCAAATTTAGGAACCCGGCTTTACCTGTGCATCGAGAACTCGAAATACGGGTAATCTTCTCTTCATTTCGCATGCTCAAAATGTGTGCGAAATGAAGAGACTATTTTCCGTATTTTTTCGAACTTTAGGTGTATTCCACTGAGCATCGCCGTCGCATGGCGACTGTAAAATCAATGTGATTGAGCAAGAAAATTCATCATTAAAAATGCAGGAACCCACTCACTGAGGAGGACGTCTTTCCCATCAGATCCAAGTGGAGAAGCGATCACCTCAAGCAGCGATGGGCTGAGGAGTGGGAGAGGAGTCTCGATGGTAAAAGAACATCTGGCCAGAAAAAGTCCCCTCCCTTTCTTCGTCTAGAAATCTTGCATCATGCTTTCATTATCGTGAGATTATTTTCCATTCCACTAGTAGCTGACCTTTGACAAACGTTCGAGGAGGCGGAGAAAGGAAGAGAGGAGACGGTAGAACAAGTGTCCCCCCCCCCTTCCTTCCCCTGACTGTTTAATCATGTGTTCTATAATCACGATAATCATGTGTTCTTTTCTGTCGGTTCGAAACTGTTTATTAGGAGTATTGGAATAATGGTACGTTGGGCGCATTAATAATTTTCGCACATTTTCGTTAACCCATGGAGAAGCCAGTTCGATGTTCAGACACATATCACAAAAAAAAACAGAATGCTTTGTTCTTAGATTTCGCCAAGCGCAAGGCCTCCCGTAAGTTGCGGCCGGGTGAAAAGCCCACTACGAAGAAGAAGGAGAAAGACGAGCTGCCGTCGATTATCCGACCGCTGCTGAGGATGTTCCGGTGGAAGGTTAGGGCAGCGTTGATCATTCGGTACTCTAGAAAGGACCCAACGGCCTTACCAATGGGTCCCATCTAGCGTTATCTTACTACAGTGGATACACCTTTACCTTTACATTCGGTATCGGGTTTACTGACACCCTCGCGAAACAACAACAAGAAAATAGCGCGTGCGTGTAAGAGAGCGTAGTGAAAAAGAAGGACGACCTTCCCTCGATTATCCGACCGCTGCGGAGGATATTGCGGTCGAAGGTACCTTTCATCCTCCTTGTTTCGAGATTATTTAGATTTTCGGGGACCATAACACATTCGGTCGTGGATATGAGTAGTACAGCATTAAGTAAATAGTGCATTTGAAGAAAAGGACAAAATTAATACACAAGAATCGTTGTGAAATCACGGTGAAACAAAACTTTTCTTGCGACCGAGGAGAAAAAACAAAATGAATTCTCACACGATGTGTTTCACCGAAGCCTAATAGGCCTGATTCTATTAGAGCAATTGATCATGAAACGACGATAATCGCCAAAAATAATAATTGAAAAAAAACGTAAAATAATAATTATCTCGCTGATTCTCTCCGTCACTGGCATGCGCGTCGTCGCCGATTTCGTACACTTTGCCAATCCGATCATGCTCAAGTTCGTTTTTTTTTGTATTTTTTCGTTTTTTTCCTATTTTTCATGAACTCGTGCTCAAGTGTGTTTATTACATACTTATTAATGAGCCTAAATTATACGTAGTTTTGCATTTACACAGCTTTTTATCGGTGCTCAACATCGTATTAATGTAAGTTCCAATTGAGATTTCAGACTCCTAATCGACTTCGTCTCCGATCGCCACGCGCCCATCGCTTATGGAGTGGCGATTGCGATCGGCATGTTCGCATTCTCAGAGGTTAGTTGCAATTGTTATTCACCAATAGTTTCGGTTGGAGAAGTGTACTTCAACAAAAATAGTAGAATTTATAGTAATTTTCTATTTAATACTATGGAATGCCGGGACTTTCCAAGCGTCAGAACGCAGATAATTGGAAACGGACATCACGCAACAGGCATTCTTCCTGTCGCACAATTTTTCCGCAGCATTTTCAAAACTATGCTTTTAACAGGTCCGCTCCCTACTCTTCAACCACTTTTTCACCGTGATGATCACGACTTCAGTACAAGTACAGACGGTGCTCACGAATGCTGTGTATGCCAAGGTAAAATAATATTTCTGCTCCTAAAAGGTAAAGGTAAAGGTGTATCCACGTCAAGCGATTTTACGTCGTAAGACAACGCTAGGTGGGACCCACTGGTAAGGCCAGCTGTTAGACGGACTACATACCCGGCTGTCCACTGCCTTTCTCGGGTAGCCTTACCTTTCGCAACCGAAGTTGCTACCAATTTGCCGACCCCGGGGGATAGCAAGACTTGACATTTGTTTTCACACGATTCGAGGTGGTCGATTAGGTATTGCGGAGATTAAGGCCAGCTGTTCTGCTCCCATAGAAATGTGAAACTGGTGTAGGCGCATTGTAGTTTTTTTAAATTTTATATTGTAGTCATGAACATGAACAACACACGGTAATCACACCGAATATTTCTTGAACTTTTGAAAAATAACATACAGGAATTACAGAAAATCCAGACAAATATCATCGATCGAAATATAAATCATTTCAGGCCCTTCGCCTCTCCGCTGCCGCCCGCAACAACCGCACAGTGGGCGCGATCGTGAATCTGATGGCGATCGGTGAGGATTCAATAATTTTGTATATTCAAAAAAATTGATTTAATGCTTCAAAAACGCGAAAAAGTCTTGATTAGGTATTGTTTTTGGTATTTCCATAAAAATACGCAGACTGCCATAGAAATACACCGTTCAGTTAGGCGATACGAATAAAGATAGAGCCAGATTCTTTTTTTTTTTGATCTGCCTAATTCAGACATTGAGCAAATTTTTCATTAGCTCTCGAGAAATGATACCGCCGCCTCTTCAATCTCTCTCGTTGACCGAGCTGGAGAGAGTGTGCAAAATGAAGACACGGGCCGTATCATTTCTCCAGCTGCTTTGGAAAGATTTAAATTCTTCATCTTGAGAGCCCTAATTCAGACATCGAGAAGATCTGTCAAGTGATGCCGATCACGCAACACTACTGGTCCTCGCCGCTCCAGGTATATTTCTAATATTTAAAAAATTAAATATAATATAAAATAACAAAAACTGTCATGTACAGATTCGGCGCTATATGTCGGATGTGATCTTTGTGATCAGAGACCACTGTTATGTCAGAGAACATATTGCGAATCAGTTCTCATTTGACATAAAGCACAGATTCTGTGCACAATTTGCAACATTTTCTATCCCATCTGTACAGTCCTGGCGATTCCCCCTATGAAAACGGAGCGCTCCGGGTAACCACGGGTGACCCCCAGTGACCCCACGCCACGTGCTCTTTCAATGATATTCAAAAAGTCGCCATTTTGTTTCTGTCGTGTTCAGCGTTCAATTCTGCATCGATTCATATAAAAACATAACACATTTTTTTATATTTTAATTAATTAAATTAATTTTCAAAAAAGTGGCGAATAAAACGATTCGTGCATCATACAGTACACCTACGCTAGTTAGCAAAAACTTTATGCAGCGGCAGCGCATAAATAACGGGAGTGTACTCTTTGATGCACGAATCGTTTTATTCGCCACTTTTTTAAAAATTAGCTTAATTAATTAAAATAAAAATATTTTGTTTGTTTTTACATGAATCGATGCAGAACGCTGAACACGACAGAAACAAATTGGCGACTTTTTGTAAATCATTGGAAGAGAACGAAGCGTGGGGTCACTGGGGGTCACCCGGGGTTACCCAGAGCGCTCCGTTTTCATAGGGGGAATCGCCAGGACTGTAGTAAAATGGGATCATTAACTAATTACTCACGCTCTATTTTCGGAACCTCTCCTCGTTATCAATATTTACACATGCATGCCGGAAAATTGCGTCAGAGGAAGTGTGATCACCAATTAGCCACGTCATTGCGCACAATAGTGATAAGAATTACCCCCGATCGTTAACGACTAGGTACCAATGTCGGTTTGGGGACCATATTACCAAAATTAAAATAATAATAAATTGCAAATAAATTCAGCTAACAATTGCAATGTGCCTGCTGTGGTGGACAATCGGGCCGTCGGCAATTGCAGGTAAAAAAAATTTCAAATACTAATTCATTATGATTGCATTCTTGACTTATGGCCAAATCTAATTTTAATAGGAATCTATCACGTAGCATTAATGAATTTTTATTTATATTAAAATATTAAAACCTAAATAAAATTTCAGGAATCGCCGTAATGCTGCTGATGGTGCCGGTCAACTACTTCAGCTCGGTGCGCATCAAGAACTGGCAGGTGGTTGATCTTTGATCTTTACTCTTCGGTCTTTGATCTTTTTTTATATTTTACGAAAGCAGAAACCAGGAAAAATGATAAAGCTAATGAGCTGACTCTGCACGAAATGTGAAAAGGATCAGGAGTATGGTAGGTGATCTTTGGCCTTGCAACGGTAGCCACAGTTTTATCAGGAATATTCTTCAAAATATATTTCCAGGTCGAACAGATGAAAGTCAAAGACGAACGGACAAAGATCTGCAATGAGGTTTCTTTTCTTTTTTTCTATATTTTTTTTAAAGAGTTCACCATTCAGAAATCGCCTATATTGGCTTTTACTGAGTTATGTTGATGCTATGAAACATATCCCGATATTTTGATTGGCGCAGGCGAGATCTAATTTGATTGTGAGAATGAAGCGTCTCTTCATCCCGGGTGCTATTTCATTGTTCAGATACGAGAGAGTACGCGGCATGAGGAGGGCATTCTTCATTCTGAACTTCCGGGTTTCAGTGATAAATATTGTACAGGTGCTAAACGGCATCAAGCTCATCAAGTTGTACGCTTGGGAGGAGGCATTCGAGGAGAAGATCAACGCGCTGAGGGAGCAGGAGGTTCGAACTTTTTTTTTAACGTTCAATCGATTTTTTAGGGAATCTTTTATTTTCTAAATTGCACGTACGAAAATCTTTTCCCATTATCTTTCTGCTCTGTAATTCCGTCGCAGTATCTATACGAATAAAACAAAACCCGTACCTGACCCCCTGATCTCATTTTGAATCTCCCCATCGCAGGTCCAATTCCTCCGCCGCATAGGTCTGCTCGGTAGGATCGTCGACGCGGGCAATGCGGCAGCTCCCTTTGTGGTATGTTTCACATGGATCATATTGTACAGAATTTATGATTGACCTCAATTTTATCGAGTTCCTTTTTCAAAACAAATAATTTATAATTTGCAAAATTACCTGCCTCAAAATTATCGATTACTGCATTCTTCTAATTATCGATATTATAGACTACGGACCCTCACAATCCTCAATTTTCGACTATCGTCTCCTCTCAATTATCGTTTTTTTTTTCGGCTACCGTATCTCCCCCAACTATCGAAAATCAATTACTGTATCCTCTCACTTATCGAATTTCCCAGGTGGCCGTCGCGTCCTTCTCTCTCTTCGTTCTCTCGGACGACGCGCACGTACTCACGCCGCAGATCGCATTCGTCTGCCTGACGATCTTCAACCAGATACGGTATCGTGACTAGAGTGTAGTCTCGAGTTGATCGAGAACAGGGTCTATTTGTGCGTCGTTTGATGATATTCAACAAGATACGGTATCGTGACTAGAGTGTAGTTTCGAGTTGATCGAGAACAGGGTCTATTTGTGCGTCGTTTGATGATATTCAACCAGATCCGGTATCGTGACTAGATTGCAGTTTGGAGTTGATCGGGAATTGAGTTTATTTGCGTAAGCTGTGGGAATCCTTGCCTGAAATGAAAAATTAGATGGAAAAAATGTTAGTTACGTTTCATCACTGCTCTTTGAGCTAGGCGGAGTCACCAATAATAGTGGACTAGACGGTCTCGTTCGAAAAAAATACATATAAAAATACTTTTCCTCAGGCAGCCCATGCGCATCGTTGCCATGCTCATCAACATGACCGTGCAGGTAATTACATTTTTGCTAACTCGAAACTAGAGTCTAGTCTCGATATATTCAATTCGTCAGTGAATCAAGTTCAATATTTCGCACAATTCGAAACAAGAATGTTGTCTCCAATATTATCGATTCATCCGTGAATCGCCAGTGAAAGATTCAACATTTTTCACAACTCGAAACTAGCGTCTAGTCTCGATTTGCTTTATAGGCGATCGTATCGAACAAGCGCCTCAAGGAGTTCATGAGCGCCGAGGAGCGCGTCGGGTGAGAGCTTTTTTTTTTAATCAGCCTCACGGCAGGCACTTTGATCTGCATAAATTCGTAACTAGAGTCTAGTCTCGATGTTTCAGTATCGACTACGAAACTCCCGTTGCTAACAACGCGCTAGAGATGCGCAATGCTTCCTGGGCATGGAAGGTTCGCGTTTCTTTGAATGTTAATGAATAAATTCAAACTGTACGTTTCACTAATGCACACGTTTTACGTGCGTGAAGTTACCAATAGGTTGAGGTTGTTCTGGCATTTTTCTTGGCAGATCTTGGCTCTTCAAAAACCCAATTCCAGTCCGGCCAAACTGACCTCAAGACGCTCTCATTCTCCGCTAGCACTGGCTCCCTAACAGCCATTGTTGGAGCGGTCGGCGCGGGCAAGAGCAGCCTTCTGTCGGCAATTATTGGTTCGTGAATTTCTTACATTTCTGAAAATGACAATTCATGTTTCGTTATGTTTCACAGGAGATTCAAATCACGATCTCAGTGATATTTTCCATTGATCTTCTTCTCATCGTAAAAATATAAATAGCAACTCTAAAAATCGATCGGCATTTCAGGCGAGATGGAGCTGCAGCAGGGCTCGATTGCGTTGAACGGACGCATCGCGTACGTGCCGCAGCAGGTGAGACAAGTCGGGACTAGAGTGTAGTCTCGAGTTGGTCTTCGTAGCTTACGTCACTACGCGTTTTCTGTCATGATTCACTAGTTACAGCTAAATCGAAAAAAATCTTCAAAGAAAAAAGTTTCAAAGAAATCATGACTAGAGATTAAGACTAGAGTCCAGTGACTAGAGTATAGTCTCGAGTGCTGTTCCAGGCGTGGCTCCTCAACGCGACCGTGCGAGAAAACGTGTTGTTCGGACGGGAGTACCAGGAGCATCTCTACAATCAGGTTAAAGATCTGTTTCAAATTGAAATTTAGATTGAGGGAAATGTGTTTCACAAGGGAAGGGCACAACTTTATTATGAAATTGGGAGTAGTGCTATATACCATTCTATAGAGCATCAACCGTAATACTGATTCACGTTTTCAAAACCTGCAACAGCGACCTGTGGTGCCGAGGGCGAGTCATTGAAAATTCGGGGGTTTCCACAGGTTTCCGAGAGATTCGCACCGCGAAGACATGTGCTACAATTACTCTCTTCACCAATGTGGTGTAGTGGCTAACGAGTTTGACAAACGTTTTGCAAGTTGTGGGTTCGATCCCGCCCGAAGGTAAAGTTATTTTGCAAATTTTATTTTACTCATTAAAACCATTTATGGTGTAAAAAATTCAATTTTAATGGTTTTTAAAGTTGGCAAAAATATTTTTCCTTTGTGTGGGATCGAACCCACAACTTGCAAAACGGTTGCCTAACTCGTTAGCCACTACACCAAGTGATCACATTGGTGAAGAGAGTAATTGTAGCACATGTCTTCGCGGTGCGGATCTCTCGGAAACCTATGGAAACCCCCGAATTTTCAATGACTCGCCCTCGGCACCACAGGTCGCTGTTGCAGGTTTTGAAAACGTGAATCAGTATTACTGTTGATGCTCTATAGAATGGTATATAGTACTACGCCCAATTTCATAATAAAGTTGGGCTCTGTACGGATAAGGTGGCCCTTTCGATTTCTGTACGAATAGCGTGGACCTTTCAGATTAAGGTGGCCCTTTCAGAATAAGGTGGCCCTTTCGGATTTCAGATTTTGAGCAACCCAAGCTCAGTTTCATCATCCTTATGCAATACACCACGACACAAGTGAAAAAATAATTTTTCATTTTTGCATTTGATGACGTAATGCTTTCAAATTCCATAACCCCATAACTCTCCTCCGATACATCGACTATCGTGCTAAACTATGATTTCCGAAGTCATGAGTGGCATCTCTGACAGCCTCCACCGATTATTCTGAGGAGAATTACGGAGCTAGAGTATCGCATTGAACAGCATTGCGTCGTCAAATGCAATACTTGTAAAATAATTGTATTTTGACTTGTGCAGTGATGTATTATGTTTTAGTGACACAAGGAGCATGAAACAGAACTTTATAGTTATCGGGTAATTCAAAGGACCATCTTATTCTGAAAGGGCCACCTTATCCGTACAGAGCCTAATGTTGTGCCGTTCCCTTGTCAGAAGTGATTCAAAAGAGCACATAAAAGACTTCATCGATTTGTTCGGGTACTTTCGTTGAAAACATAAGATAAAAATATTTGGTTGAATAAAAATTTAACGAATTTGACGAACAGATCACAACCGCCTGCGAGCTGCTCGCCGATTTCGCCATCCTTCCCGACGGTGACGCGACGCCAGTGGGAGAGAATGTATGTGTGCAATTCGAAACTAGACTCTAGTCTCGATTTAATGCTCTAAACTGTTCTCTAGTCTCGATTTAATGGTTTATACTATACCCTAGTCTTAAAATCGAAACTAGACTCTAGTCTCGATTTAATGGTCTAAACTGTTCTCTAGTCTCGATTTAATGGTCTAAACTGTTCTCTAGTCTCGATTTAATGGTTTATACTATACTCTAGTCTTAAAATCGAAACTAGACTCTAGTCTCGATTTAATGGTCTAAACTGTTCCCTCTAGTCTCTATTTAATGGTTTATACTGTACTCTAGTCTTAAAATCGAAACTAGACTCTAGTCTCGATTGTTGCCATAGTATCTTCTCTGTTCAGGGCGTCTCGCTGTCCGGCGGACAGAAGGCGCGTATCTGTCTGGCGAGGGCGCTCTATCAGGTATTACTTTTTTCTCTTTTTTTTCATTGTATCCCAAGTTTCGTTCGAAGGCTTACTGTCTTAACGTGTCTGTGTGTTGTCTTACCAAATTCTGCAATTTTCAAAAATATTTTCTCCCACTCGAGAGCCGTCTTTCATCACCCATTATTCTTGGTAATCTAAAATATTTCGTAATGTGACTGATTGCCTACTCACCCTCTCAGGAATGCGCGCATCTACTTGCTCGACAGCATCCTATCGTGACTAGACTCTAGTTTCGATACACCACCCTCTCAGGAATGCGACATCTACCTGCTGGACGACCCTCTGTCCGCCGTCGATGCGCACGTGGGCGAGGCCATCTACGAGCAAGTACTCGGGAGGGAGGGACTGTTGAGGTACGGTAGGAATACGGTATTACTTTATTCATGGATTGGCACTTTGGCCTAGTCTGTATGAGCATGTACTAGAAATAAAGGATGGATTTATTACTTATAAACTTGACAGTGCGTTTGTGATGAAGTGCTGAGATTTTTCATTTAAACAAAAAGGTAATTTATGTTTAGAGACCGCAACGGGGTAGACCGAATCAATCGTAAGGTCATGTTTTTGTGCTCAAAGTATCCCCCTTGGTCTCAATAAGAACATACTTTTTACCGTTTGTCGATATCTCATTTTTGAACCGAGTTATGCGCCAAAAACCGTGCGATCTGGGCTCAACAGAGAAGTGGTCGAAACCGGGACGAGCAAAAGGGGGGCGGAGCCTACTTCAAGCTCATTCCCAAAGTTTGGGAGAGAAATTTCCTCTTGTCTAGGGACGGTGTGTGCTAGTCACGACGGGATAGAAACAGCGGGGAGAGAGGGCGGAGGGAGAAGGGAAGAGCCTTGTCTCTCACCCCTCTTCCCTCATTTGACTATAGCTCACACTGTGTTTAGCGCTAATCGGACTGGAATAAATACGCGCGTACTAAAACCTTCAAAACAGTTTAGCAATTCGGGGAAACTTTCGATTCTTGATTTTTCTTCTCTAAAATTCTTCATAAAAATAAAAGAACATTCTGCGCTATGGGCACTTTGCTCCGTTCATTAGAAATGCCTTTTTTGTCTATCCCGGACTGGTCTATCTCGATTTTGACCAACTTAAAATATTCTGAACATAGTGCCCATTGGCACATTGAAAGGTGAGGCTGAGAGCTATCCATCGCGCCCTTGAACGACCAATTTGGTTGAGTATTCGATTTGCTAAACCTCATTCCCATTTTTGCCCCCATTCCCTATCCCTCCCAAGTGGGCGGAGCTTGCGGTCTCTATTTATGTTGAGAAAATGACATTTTTTTCAGGCACCGCACGCGCCTTCTCGTCACGCACGGTCTTCAGTACACGAAGCAGGCCGAGAATGTGCTGGTGTTGAGGGGTAATTAATTAATTAAAATATAATTAAATTAATTAATTAATTAGTTAATTATTTCAGAGGGCGCCATCATCCAGCAGGGCAGCTATGATGAGCTGGAGCAGGTAGTATAAAAATACTTCTTTTATAATTAGAGACCGCAACGGGGTAGACCGAATCAATCGTAAGGTCATGTTTTTGTGCTCAAAGTATCCCCCTTGGTCTCAATAAGAACATACTTTTTACCGTTTGTCGATATCTCATTTTTGAACCGAGTTATGCGCCAAAAACCGTGCGATCTGGGCTCAACAGAGAAGTGGTCGAAACCGGGACGAGGCAAAAGGGGGGCGGAGCCTACTTCAAGCTCATTCCCAAAGTTCGACGGCGATAGCTTCGCCCAGTCGTGAGAGACAATTTGGGAGAGAAATTTCCTCTTGTCTAGGGACGGTGTGTGCTAGTCACGACGGGATAGAAACAGCGGGGAGAGAGGGCGGAGGGAGAAGGGAAGAGCCTTGTCTCTCACCCCTCTTCCCTCATTTGACTATAGCTCACACTGTGTTTAGCGCTAATCGGACTGGAATAAATACGCGCGTACTAAAACCTTCAAAACAGTTTAGCAATTCGGGGAAACTTTCGATTCTTGATTTTTCTTCTCTAAAATTCTTCATAAAAATAAAAGAACATTCTGCGCAATGGGCACTTTGCTCCGTTCATTAGAAATGCCTTTTTGACTATCCCGGACTGGTTTATCTCGATTTTGACCAACTTAAAATATTCTGAACATAGTGCCCATTGGCACATTGAAAGGTGAGGCTGAGAGCTATCCATCGCGCCCTTGAACGACCAATTTGGTTGAGTATTCGATTTGCTAAACCTCATTCCCATTTTTGCCCCCATTCCCTATCCCTCCCAAGTGGGCGGAGCTTGCGGTCTCTATTTATAATCATCTTTAAATTCATTTTAAGATCTGACAAAGCTTGTGCAAAACTGATAAAGAAACACATGCATTTTCAAATAAGAATGAATGTATTTTCATGCCCTTTCAGGCCCCAGGTGTCTTCAAGGACCTTCTCACAGAAAAGGCCCGAGACGAAGCGCAGCCCGCCACTTCATCGTCTTCGGATGAGAGCAGCGATGGAAAGGGCGACAAGGAGGTACTCTTTAGAGAGATAAATAAATTCGGAATTGGGGGAAGACAAAAAAACTTGCAAATCGCAAGTATGTTTCATCGACTGTATTTCTGTTGAAACTTTCTTGGATTGCGTTGGATGCTTCTCATGGATTCACAAAAATAAATAAATAAAAAATATACAAAAGTTGTTTATATAGTTGTTTATATCATAATTATATGTTTATATATTCAGACAACGTTGACGTCATCGCGGCGGAGCGAGAGCAGCCGGAGGAGCGGCAGGGAGAAGGTACGATTGATCCTTCATGAGAAACACTTTCTTTATTGGACCAAGAACCAGAAGTACTAGATAATAGCGAAATACAGAAAGCAATGGACATCGTGGAACAATGATCAAATTCCAGCAGGCCAAGCTGCCGTCTCTGCCCGACAAGAACCTCGAAGCAGTGGAAGTGGGCAAGGTTAGCAATTTTTCATTTGGCTGGAACTAGAAAAAGTAAAGGTGTATCAGCGTCAAGCGGTTTTTACGGACGTAAAACGACGCTAGGTGGGACCAAGTGATAATAAGTCCAGATGTAAGAAACTTGACTTAGTTATCGACTTGAGAACCACAAAAAATCATTTTTCTGTAAGAACCAACCCTAGCAAATCGATTTTTGATCTGATTCCCCCTCGATAAAAATGCAAAAAATAGGTATCTGGGAAAGGTTAGCTACTTTTACTGAGGGAACTTGATCCCTTACTAAGTCGATTTCTGATCTTAGAGCCCCAGAATAAAAAATATATATATTGTTGCAGGTGAAGCTGGACGTGTGGTGCTCGCTAATCCGCGCCGCCACCTACCGATACTGCATACCGTGAGTTGCTTATGAGACGTCCTGGACTTTTTCCAGAGTGTCTGGGGTCGTGTTTTGAGGAATCCCCGAGTGGTTTTTGATTGTAAAAATTTTAGACCTAGACCTCGAAATACGAGTAGTCATCTCTTCATTTCCCGTTTCTTCCATTAGAGTATGCGAAATGAAGATGAAGTTATTCGTTTTTCTTGTTCATGAACTTATGCGATGTGTTTCACAGCTTTCACAAAAATGTGCTACATCCGAAGTCCATCAATATCGTTCTCTTTGGGAAATATTACTATCATTGATTTTTCGTCAACTATTTAAGAGGCCGTTCGCCTAAGAATCGGACAAATCTAAGGGAGTTTGGCACATCTCAAAAATCTCGATTCTCTGAAAATATGTTTTTTAGGGTTCTCGAGGGTGCTGATGACGATGGGGATACTCATTTTTCATATCGACGTTCCGTTGGCTCCAGACGGCGTGACGTCTAAAACAGTTTTTCCTGAATTCCTCAGTTAGGATAAAAGCGAAAATTAGGCGAGTTTGGCTCCCGAGGTAGAATTCGATGCTGATTACAGCTGCAAACTTTATTTTTTTGCGAATTACAAAAATAACTGTGTAAAATGGAAGTTCTCAGGGAGCTAATAGGGATCGGGGAGAGTACCATAGATCGGACGGGAATGATGCAAGGAATCCAAATATATTTTTACATTGTCAAGAAAACATGCGGATAAGGTTTTATGCAAAAGATAGTTTACCGATTTGTAAGTAAATTTTACCATCCTTCCCTTTGTTGACTTCCGATCTCTTGATCTACCCGAGTCTCTCTACCTTGACCTCTTCCCTTTCTCTGTGCTCTCTCTATTCCCCATGCTCTCTCGCTTCCCTCGGGAAGGAGAGAAGGAGAGGGAAGGAGATCGATAAAAGTTCGGAAGTCAACAAGTGGAAGGATGGTCAAATTTACTTACAAACCGGTGTACTATCTTTTACATAAAACCTTATCCGCATGTTTTCTTGACAATGTAAAAATACATTTGGAATCCTTGCATCATTCCCGTCCGATCTATGGTACTCTCCCCGATCCCTATTAGCTCCCTGATAACTTCCATTTTACACAGTTATTTTTGTAATTCGCAAAAAATAAAGTTTGCAGCTGTAATCAGCATCGAATTCTACCTCGGGAGCCAAACTCGCCTAATTTTCGCTTTTATCCTAACTGAGGAATTCTGGAAAAACTGTTTTAGACGTCACGCCGTCTGGAGCCAACGGAACGTCGATATGAAAAATGAGTATCCTCATCGTCATCAGCACCCTCGAGAACCCTAAATGACATTGTTTCAGAGAATCGAGATTTTTGAGATGTGCCAACTCTTGTCCGACTCTCTCGCAAACGGTCTCTTAAAGATGGTAGCTTTCAAACAGAAATCAAAATAATATTATTCCAGGTTCATCGCTTTCTACGTTGCGCACTTCGGCTTCCAAGTGGCCCGCAATCTGTGGCTGTCGAATTGGTACGATTTTTTGTACTCTACAATCCATTATACAAGCCCTTTGAACGACGCCAAATATCGCATAATATCGGGTTTGCTTTAGCTGACTGTTTGGCCAAATGGCATGTGTTCGAAAACAATCGCACCATACTTAACCTTCGTCCAGGTCCGACGCGAGCGCCAACAAGACCTCAGTCAGTCACGATGATGATATCGGAAAGAGACTGGGCGTGTACACTGCACTGGGGCTGATGGAAGGTACTGTTCAGAATAGTGTTCACATTTTATTTGCTGGTGCAGTTGAGCATTACTGCACCGACAACAAATTGTCTCTGAATTGTTTGAAAGTTTTACGAAAAATATAAATGCGAAATGTGAACGGGTGCTATTATACAATATTAATGAACAAGCTCAAGAGAATCACTACATCGAAAAGATATGGGCGTATTTTGTGAATAGAATGAAACATAGCTAAAATCAAATATTCCCGTATATTTCGAGATTGTCCATTTCAGCAGTAGCTCTAATCTTTTTCATATCCTGAAAAACTATGGTTTATTTCCATTTCAGTAACCGCCATCTGTGGCGCCTTTCACTTCCTGGTGCTCGCGTGCCAGCAGGCCTCGCTCAATCTGCACGGACCAATGCTACGGTGAGATTGGAGAACTTTGGTAGTTGATCAACAACTGATTTAGAATAGATGAAACGACCAATGATATGGTAAGTTGAGTACGGTAGCTGATCGGTAACTGATTTTTATGGTTGCAAATATAATAGTAGCGAAGAACAAAAGGGACGCATGCTACGGTAAGAGGAGGACGGTGCGTTGATCGAGGACTAATTTTTCTACTTCTGTTGGGGGTTGTTGTATAGGAACGGTCCCATGCTATGGTAAGGACACCACAGTCTATCGACAACTGATTTAATTCTGACGAAGTTCCGGGGAATACCATAATTGATCGTTCTAATGATGGTCAAGCCGGAGAGAACAAAGATGATTATTCCAGCGCCATTCTCCGATCGCCGATGCACTTCTTCGACACCACGCCCATTGGAAGGATTCTGAATCGACTGTCGAGAGTGAGCGCTTCATTTTTTTTTGTTGGAATTGGAAGGCAATACACGATCGAATCGAGCGGAGATTCCTGAACTTGATCGCTCAGTGAAACATATTGAATAGCGAGAAATCGCTGCATCGCCTTTTCTTTATTGCTTCGAAAACGGCGATCTATTGGAGCGCTAGTAAAGAGCAAATTGTTGAATAGTGTTGGAACAGGAACCCATGATTGAAACCCATGAATACATGGGCCATGAAAAAATCTAATAAAGCGGAACCCATGAATACATGGGCCATGAAAAAATCTAATAAAGCGGAAAAGCGTTTACTTGTTAGTTATGTGAAACGTATTTAATTGGGAGCACTAAATAGGAAGCAGGAATTTATCTCAATTGCTCGAAAAAAATCAATAATTAGTCAATTTCATTGCAGGAATTGGACGTGATCGACGTGATGATTCCGATCAACGTGCGGCAGTTGGTGAACAATATGCTGCAGGTGAGACAATGATGTGATGAAAGAAGTTAATCTTTAATCTTTATCATGTCAGACGATTTTCGTCAGATGAGGATGGGTCGGTATGCTTCTATAGGCTGAAAGAAGTTAGAGTTAAAAAAAGAATCGAATTAGGTCGATATCCACGTGTGAGCAGGTGGGAAATGAGTGGGGTTGAGTGTCGTAAAGTCGGAGATGGAGGTTTAAACGCGAAGGTTCAACGAAAACAGAAAATAAATCGAATATGAAAAATGTGTTTCAAACAGTTCATACAATTGGTTTTTTCAATTTTATGGCAATTTTATCTTCGTTAGATCGTTTCCAAAAAGAATATCACGAGCATCTACTCTATGCGTTGCTCCAGACATCCAGAAAATAGTCATCGATGCGCGGTTTGCCCAGTTTTTCGTGAAAATCAATAATTTCAAGATAACTTCCAGGTGGTCGCCATCGTCATCGTCATCTCCTACTCCACGCCTCTGTTCATCGCGGCGATCATCCCCCTGACTGCACTCTACGTGTTCCTGCTGGTATTTTTTTATATAAATAATT
This sequence comes from Pristionchus pacificus, assembly GCA_000180635.4. Taxonomy (NCBI): domain Eukaryota; kingdom Metazoa; phylum Nematoda; class Chromadorea; order Rhabditida; family Neodiplogasteridae; genus Pristionchus; species Pristionchus pacificus. The sequence continues at coordinate 29,672,912 of CM026578.1, read as the reverse complement.
CACAAATCATCGTTCTGGACAAAGCTTGAACGAAAACAGTATGATTGTCGGTAGATTTTTTATGCGAATAACGGTAATCTCATCATCTACGACCCAATGGACCGAAACATCCAGCCGCATTATTCTAGGAAGTCTTTCTCATTTCTTTGTGTCAGTTAGCAGTTTTTTCTATTCCTCTTCAATTATAAACCAAGTTTCTTTTTAATTGTTGAATCAACTTTGTGATATTCAAAATTCCACGATGAAACGCATCCCGTGGCTCGTTGATCAGCGATAAATGATTTCCTGAAAAAATGCATTCCAGAAACTGTACATGCCCACGGCCCGTCAACTGCGTCGTCTCGAGAGCACGGCCCGCTCGCCAATTTTGTCCATCTTTGCAGAGAGCATCCATGGAGTGACGTCGATCAGGGCGTATGATAAGGTTATTGCTAGGCTTATGATTATGATTAGCGAAACCGTTTTGATAATGAGACCGGGCTAGGATATTGTGGAAACCATTCGAACGATGACGTCTGATAAGGCAACTCATATCAATTAATATGATAGGGAACGGACGATATCCATGATGATGAGGCTTTTGACGAGATCATGAATGAAGTCACCTCAATTCGTATTTTCTATTTCTGTCGACGAGTAGAGAATTGGATCCGTGTGTTTTTTTTTGTGGGAAATGCGATTATTCGAATAGGTTTCACGGTCCGCATAAATTCACAAACTTTCCTGTGTTGTTGATTATAGCACTGTTCCAAAGGCACAATAAAAACTATTTTATAACAGATCTGTTTGCTTTTTAGATAGCGAGGAATCAATTCCCAAAATTACAATTTATTTCATTTCCAGATCGACTCCTCCTGCCGCTCCTTTGAGGTGCACGTGGACAAGTTCGCCAAGACGAGGTACTTTTATCAATAATTTATCTGATGACGTCATAATTTAAATAAAGTTCGTAGCCGCAGTCTCTTCATTTTGGTGACTTCGGCTGAAATGTCAGAACAATTATGATTCCAGATACTTCCTGATGGTGGTCAACCGCTTCCTAGGCATTTACCTCGAGCTGTTCGGCAACTTTGTGAGTTTGTGCAGCAGTGACTGTCTGAAGCAAATTTTAGTATTCAAAAATTTTCATTATTTCAATTCGAGCATCGTAGAGCACGTGAAATGAGGAGACGATTATCCGTATTTCGAACTCCGTATTTCCAGGTAGTGCTATTCGCTGCCCTCTTCGCTGTCATCTCCTCTCGCTTCCTGTCCGCGTCGCCCGGTCTGATCGGACTGTCCGTGTCCTATGCGCTCACGGTGCGTTTTCCCCGAACATTGTCGTATTTGGTGTGAGAACCTACTGGATGAGAACCAAAAAACAAATTTTGAGCGGCGTAGTATTTTGACAGGCTGCTCTAAGCATCAAAAACGGAGAAAAATGTATGTCGGCTCTACCTCGCGAAATTGCTTGTTCTTTGTCCATTTTTCTTCTTCATATCGTAACATTCAAATGCTCAGCGGAGACGCTACGGTGTTTAGCGCATAATACGGAACATTTAATTCGCTAGCTCGTTATTGATTAATACTAAAATTTTCATTTTCTCAGTAAGTGCTACTAGTGCATCTAGGAAACGATTAGGAACTAGAGCTTGGTTCGGAGACCCTCCAGTCAAAAGTTTAAATGAACGATAGGAATCGGATTACGCGGAACGGTTTATTATTTTAGGATACCTGTTTGAACGATGTATTCACATGTTTCATTTTATAACATGTCTCATTCTAATCTCTCGGCCTCAGTTTGAACTTTTTTTTAATTTAATTTTTTTAAAATTTTTTTTAATTGACAGATCACCGAGATGATGAACATGGCGATTCGGATGATGTCCGAGATGGAGACGAATGCCGTCTCCGTCGAGAGAGTACAGGAGTACACGAAGAGCGATGGAGAGGTTCATTTTCTTTGTCGCATTCATGCTCGCCTTCGTTAACTATGGAAAAAAGGACCATAAATCGCATCGAAATTATTATGTTTTTTTGGAATAAATAAATAATTGAAATAAATATTTTTTGAGGCGCCCTGGAAGTCGCCCCTTCCGCCACCGGAGGAATGGCCAGTCAGTCCGACAATCGACTGTCATGAGCTCTCGTTGAGATATCGGTGAGAGAGATTTGATTTTTACGATTTTTCTTTCTTTCTGTTTTTTTTCTTTTTTCGCACGGGCAATCAAAATTGGATCCGTCAAACTACGATATAATCTAGAAATTATTGGGTATTATTAGAACGGTCTGTGGTCTCTCGGTGCGCTATCGGTGACGAATCATTGATATTTTGATCGAATAGTTGCTGACCATTATTATTTTATTTGATTTCCGAATGAACACCCTTTACTGAATGCTCGAAAACAGTTCGGCACTTGACCACATGCTGAAACATATCAGTTTTTTTTTAAATAAAGAACCCGCCTAACGATGTCTCTTGCGGGTTAAATACCTGTTGTCACGAAAAAAAACTAGAGCTGTAGGTATGCGATTACTGTTTTATCCTATCCGATATGCAGCACCGGTCTGCCGCTCGTCCTTCGGGTTGTCGACGCTCGGATTCGAGCGGGCGAGAAGGTGGCCATCGTGGGCAGGACCGGATCCGGTGAGTGGGCCGTTGATAGTTGATCTTTGATCTCTGAGAACTTCGCTTCACTATTTTTTATAAACTTGCTGTGTGAGCAAAAATATCAGCTAAAGATTGTGACCTCATCAAGGCTATTCATTCAAACTTGAATGCGAACCAGTTAAGTTACAGTAGGGGCATGAATCAGGCATGCAGACATTCAGTCAGTTCCTTCTTCTTTTTTCGTTGCAAAAACTAAACAATATAAATTGAGGCAAATCGTCATTGACCCTGGCGCTCTTCCGCATGGTCGAGCCGGCTGAGGGATCCGTCGTCATTGGTGAGGCTGATGATCTCGATTCCTTCTGTTTTCCTTGATGATCCAATCTAAACGGCATGAACAAATCGTAGGAACAAAACAATCGCAATTAGTCACGGTTATTGCTTCTGACCATGTTTTTTTTGCATTTTTAATCTATATTCTTTACTGGCCAACTAGAACTGACCAACCACTCTTGCATTACCCTAGATCCGGAAAGAACACACAAATTCATCATTTCGAAATCATTTTTCCAGACGGCATCGACACGTCGCGCATCGGTCTGCACGAACTGCGGCGGAAGCTGGCTATTATTCCCCAGGTGAAAGCAAAGAAAAATGTTGCGAACAATCAATCTATTAATTTATCATGTGTGGTTGACAGTGGTTGCTAAACGAGGATGCAGCGGAAATCTACATAGGGTGTATTCCATCAGTTGCCAAGCGAGCAAGATAGGTTTCAAAAGGCGCATATTTCTTGATTGTTGATTTTTATTTAGTAGTGTCTTCAGTCAGATTCCCCTTATAAATAACATGTGAGAAATTGGTTAATTGAACAGGAACTGTTTATATCAAGACGTGACATGGTTTTGGAGCTGTGAAGAAGTGAACATCTCTGTTTTTGGCCCGGCCTATGACCGCTCTGAACGCGAATGGGGTGGGGAATGAGAATATGGAGGGAATACAGCAAAAAAGAGGGAAGTGACTAAAAAGGTTCCTTTCAGGAGCCGGTGCTATTCTCCGGCTCGCTCCGCTTCAACCTCGATCCGTTCGAGCAGTGTACGGATGAGCAACTGTGGAGAACGCTCGAGTTGTGCCAGTTGAAGGTGATTTGAAGAAAATGTTTGAGGCTTACTACAAATTTTCAAATTAATGTTTTCGTTAAGTTTCACAAAGCTGTCGAAAGAACCCGATTCGAATAAATGACGATTTTATCTTTATTGTTTCTTTCAGAAAAAAATTAAAATTTTCCAAGTAACCGAGTTGTGCCAGTTGAAGGTGTTCGAATAGTATTGGGAAGGTTGAAACTTGTTTGTTTGACTGAGTTTCATGCTACCTTCTATAAAGCAAAATCCAAAAGCACATCAATTCTTCTCTTATTCTTTAGAAAAAACACGAACTATATTTATCATATTTTTTCACTCCTTACTGTGTCAGTGCTTACCAGCTGTCCTACAAAATCAATTGGAAAAAAACACAGTAACAGTGAATTGCAGGACTTTGTCTCCTCCTGCCCTGAGCAACTGTCTTACCCCATCGCCGAGGGCGGCAAGAATATCTCCGTCGGGCAGAAGCAACTGCTGTGTCTGGCGAGAGTGCTGCTCAGGAGGGCTAAGGTATTTTTTTTACTAAGAACTAAGGATAAGAGCTAAGATATTCAGTTCTTGTTTTTGACTTTGGGTCTGGCGAGAGTGCTGCTGAGGAGGGCTAAGGTAAGACACAAAGGATAAGGGGAGGGGGCTTAGGGAGGTGGCATAAGGAATAGGTCAAGAAGAGTTAGAAGGGAGCAAGAATATCTCCGTTCTGTCTGGCGAGATCTGTGCTGAGGAGAGCCAAGGTACTTTATTGTTGCTATTTTAATTGCTCAAATCGCCGTGTTTCTTTTGTCTTTTCTTGTAAGACGAGTTGAATAATCTAGGATCGATGAGTTATGTTTCATCATGCTTTCAAAGTCTCTCGCATCATAGAAATTTCAATTCGGTCTTGTAATCTTGGTGAAAAAAACATTAATAAATATTTTTAAACCATAAAGTACCGCCCAGAATTGTCAGATGTTTCGATTGGTCTTGTCATTTTGTAAGTTAGAATAAATGTGTAATTATCCACATTCCAGGTCCTCGTGCTCGACGAGGCCACTGCCTCCGTCGACATTCTCACCGACTCACTCGTGCAGACGGTGGTGAGGGAGCAGTTCGCGGGTGAGAGTTTACTTACAGCAATTGGGGGGATACTCGATAATTCTTGCAATGTAGTGGAGAGGTACTGTAGTCTTCTTAGGGATGCTAGAAGAGGGCAAGACTGAGAGAAGGATAGTTGACAGACCTTACTGATGTATTTTCGTAGTACACGCTCAATAGTTTCGAAAAGTCTCGTAATTGTTCCCATTCTCTAATCTGGGTAGGCTAGTGAAAAGTTCTCACTGACTCACTAGTGCAGTCGGTGGTGAGGGAGCAGTTCGCGGTAATTATAAATTTACATATTTGTAAATCTGAAGCATTGGGAAAATGGAAGAGCCTTCCTAATTGTATTCTAGCGCAATCTAGCGATAGTATCGAATCGATAATGTCATCTTCAGGAGCGACCGTAATCGCCATCGCGCATCGACTGAATACGGTGGCCGGATACGATAGGTGAGCTGCGTTAAATGATTGTATTGCACCATATCCCTACTTCCTATAATCAATTTGTTGCCAAAAACTACGCAAAAACTGCCTATATCGAATTCATCAATACGAAAAAATTGAATCTATGATCAAGCTAATTTCAGGATAATGGTGCTCGAGAAAGGCCGCATCGTCGAGTTCGACACTCCTTCCCGTCTTCTGGCCGACAGAAACTCACGCTATTCTCGAATGCTCGAGAAGTCGAAACGCGCCGAGAACCGAAGAAAATGAGGTGCTACAGTGCACATATCCCCCCTGAAATCTCCACCTGACATCTCACGATTTTTCTGCTGAAACTTGTTGCAATACATTGCCTACGAAGATTGTAAAACGGGTGTGCCCAATCGAGTATTGAATAAAGATGCGATTCCGAGCTTATCGTTTGTTTTATGGGAACACCATGACAAGGAAATGTGAGGGCAGGGACAGAGAAGCATGGAAAAGATAATATCTGGCCATGCTTACCAAGATGCCGCTAGAAATGAAGATGAAGACTGATAGAATTGCCAGGATTGTACAAAACATACAAAAACAACCAGGAGCATGAGATAAATACGATGCATTTGCTATTACAGCAGGATCAAGGGTATGGTGAGGGCGAGAAGTAGTGAGATGGAAGAAGACGTTGTGGATGGGAAGAGGTAATGAGCGAACGGTTTCTGAATTAATTGTATTAATTACTCACTTAATTAATTAAATAGATTAATTATTTAGAAGTCGTTTCATGTGGAAAGACGATTAGGCTCCAAGCATTTTGCCGCGCACTAAGGAGTGTCATATAGAAATAGCGCGCATACTGACATGACTGCTTGGCGCAATGGTAGCGCGTTCGACTCCAGATCGAAAGGTTGGGCGTTCGATCCGCTCAGTGGTCAGAATCTTTTGCCGATTTTTAGCAGAATTTTCCAGGAAGACTTTCATTTTTTCTTCACTTTTCTCTGAATTCTCAACATGTACACTGACCGTACTGCCCGTCATTATTTAGTTGTAACCTGCTATGTGTAGCAGTATTGCTTCTGGATAAAGTCACCCACCCCAATGGAAGTCCATGCCTTTTCAAAGCTCTCGTTGCAATTTTCATCCTTGCAGTGAACTGTGGTTGTGTCGATGTAGTGATTAATTCCGACTGAAATTACAAAAAAAAATCTTGAACAACGAGTCGCGGTCTCTGCATTCTTTGCAATCTCACCCTACTCGTGCGAAAGAATGCGATAAATAAAAGACGGTATATCATTTTTGGAGCTCTAATTTGCATTGTACTGTTGGGCAGTAAAGACTTCTTCTTATTGGAAAGGCATCTATATATTCTCACATATAAGCATCAAGCTGGAATTGGAGAAGAGAGGACCATCGAAGATCATGCAGCCTCGAGTGAAACTTAACAATTATATTATTTTTGTAATTCTTTTTTAGGAAAGTTGTTCGTGCCTAATTTTTACTCTATTTGTGAGAATGATTTAATTTTTAAAAATCTTTATTATTTTCCCATTACCTCTCCGTCACATTGTTCGTCTTCACTCGCGTTATGTAGCAGTAGTCGCCGAGGCAGGCTTTCTAAATATTTATAGTTTACTTAATTAATAAATACAGTACTAATTAACTAATTAATTAATTACCAACCTCATTATCCCCCACATAACACCACGTGCTCACGTTCTTCGTCATCATATATTTGACTTTTGCCGTGTACGCTGCGGACCAGCAGTTCTTAAAAAAAGATTTAGATTCATCGAGGATCTGCGCATATTTTTTTCAAAGATTTGAACATTTTTCAAGTAAGAATACAATTCAACAGTACTTCAGGCTAGTTTTGAATTTTTATTTTTGACACGATTACTCAAGCAATCGGCAAAGACTGTACAAATGCACCTTTCAAACACCACTGAAACATATCCCAACAACACCTTCCTTACTTCAGTGTAGCAACTGCCTGTCGCACTTTTCGCAGTGCCATTGACGACAACGGGAAGAGTGCCGCCACTGGATGGGTCGTCTGTGAAAAAATAAGATCGATTGAATATATTGAAACTTTCGCGTTTCTCATTGTAAATCCGACTGAATGATCGAATGAATCGGACTGAATGATCGCGTTATGTTTCAGAAATGTCTAAAATTATCAAAATTTATATGCAGTTCAATAAGACGATCGTTCGGTAAATAGCAATAGAATCTCATTATGTGATCCATTTCTGAAGAGTACGATAAATCCTGGGAACTATATTTGTTTGACGTGTGTGATTTTGTGATTTTCGAGAAACAGTAGAAATGTGAGACGACGCATGCAATCACTCACACAGAGCGACATCTCCGCTGATGTAGGAGTCGGAGCTGAAATGATAATAATGTTGAATTTAGAGTGCATTATAGACTCTTTATTTCCTCTTCATTCCCGGAAAAGTATACGGAATTATGAGGAGACTAGTCTATTGTGCACACAACTGTTGAAAAAAATCTTAGTCATGATACTAAAAATACTAACTTGGCTCGCCAGACCACTGATTCAGTAGTGTTTTCGCAATAGAACTTCTCGCTCGTGCCGAATTTCATCGAACAGGTAGAGCCGACACACTGACTGCTTGTCTGAACATTTCAGCAATCAGTACGATTGTTAATTTTACGTGTCAGGCCAACTTTGCTCGTCTTACAGGTCGTGATGAATAACGTTTACGGTAGGTTTACCCCATTGAAGCACTGAATCCGTTGAAGCGTTGCAATCTTCGAAGAATTGGAAACGGAGATGACGTTGCACATGTCGTTTGAGCTGAATTGATTATTTTATTTAATTTTAAAAAAAATTTAAAAAATCATTCAATTAATTAAGCAACTCACGAGCAATAGCACTCGTCCACGTCTCCCTGTCGGGCACAGAACCCGCGCATGGAATCGTAGTAGCCACTGAATGTGCAGCCCTGCAAGCAACCTTTCTGCGAAAAATATGTGGCTAAATTTATATATTTTGCACTCACTTTTTGACACCTTTCGGAATCTTTTCGCTTGTTTTATTTTTGTTTTTGCCACTTTTTTGTTAGATCAATTTTAATTATAGAGCGTGTAGAAGACAAACCTGAGCAACGACAGTGCTGCCGCGGTACCGTATCACACACAAGTCACCGGAGCAGGTTCTAAAGAATGTAAATACGACTTTATAACAAAGAAACTGATGAAGAAACTTACCAGATCTGTAAAAATAGTCAAGAAAGCTAACCCGTTGCTACCGTCGCCGTATTGTTGAAAGCATTTCAGCGAGAGGGAAGTGGTGATCAGGCTAGCGATAATGAAGAGTAGAAGACGATCCATATCTGAATTCTGCTAAAAAAATATTGAAAATCACTAGAGACAGGAAAGAAGAACCTAGAGATGGTGACGAAATAAAAGAGAGAAAGATCGGTGAAAAACTCTCGAAACTGGCTCACGAAGCAGCTGAAATTAGCGGTTTCGATGGAAATCAGAAAATCGCGGGTGCGTTGCCTTGGAAATTTGGAAAATTTAGCGTAGTGTAACGACGTTTTGCAAATGCTCTCAAACTCTATGTGTAACCGTGCAATGTTCCGAGTGTAACCTGTGTACGATGTTCTGCACGAACCCAAATTCCGCGAGAAAATACCAACAATTTCCAATATTCGGCTTGAACGATTTCTCTCTGTGTTTGAAAGAAAATACATGTTTACTGCATGATAGTCAGGAGGTAAACATTGAGTATATTTTTCCCTCAAATTTGGATCCAATTTTCCTTCAGCACTTGACAACAAGGCGAGCATCGCTGTCCGCGTAGCTTGTATAATTGGCTATCTGAAATGAAGATGTTTCCCAATTCTAAACAATTTCTGCTCGCCTCATTCTGCAAAATCGTGCATTTTCCTCGGTTCTTCGGCTCAAATACGTATCCCTTGCAATTTCTGAAATCAGAAGATTTTTTGTCATTAAAATATATTCGAAACCTTCGACCGTAGTCATTAGCGCACAGCTCTCTGCACGAATTCTCGTTATTGAAGTAGAAGCTGAACTTTTCCGTAATGAAAGAACCCGCGTGAACATGTTCATCGACCAGCTTGAATCCATTTTCACAGGTCGCATCTAAAAAAATTCCCTGTCATATCTTATTTTCAGGTCATAGATACTACCATTCTTCCCAGAAGTTACAGTTGTGGGAACAATAGTGGAAGTTATAATAGTGGTGCTAGATGCAGCTGTCCGTGTAGTCGGAACTTGCGTCGGCATAGATGATTTAGTCGTATGTATCGTCGATGTCGTCGTCGGGGCCAGTATTGTGGTCGTTGTTGTCCATGGCTGCGAAGAGCTCGAATTCGATGACGTTGTCAAGGGAACCTGCTAATGGCTATCCCACTTGTTGATCTCAGAGAGATGCATAAGTGCTTGCGTGTACTGAACCTGTGTGGTTGTTGTTATTGTTGATGCTTCTGTGGACGGTGTTTGAGGGAGGTCTTCCCACTGGGCTGTCGAGGGGAAAAGCGGAATCGTCACAGGCACTGAACAAATTTGTTTTAAAAAAATGGTACATGGCTTGTTTCGCCTTGGAGATTTTTCACTGCCTCGTCCCAATAGTTACAGTAGGACGTGTTGCATATTATGGACTGTCTCCCATATAACTCCATGTAGCCAACCTGCAAAAAGTAAGGAATCAGTGGTTTGAAAAAATCGGAAATTTAAATTTACGAATGTACCTGATAAAGTCCAGGATACAGCGTTTCGTTGTTGGTGATGCATCCCTTAGCGTACTGTATATAGTCGTCTTTGCTTTCAGTGCCTTCAAGCCATCTTGATACGTAGCAAAGATCACCCTGCAAAGATCGCCCTCGATATACAGCATTGTACGTTAACATTTGATGCACCTTGCAACCGTAGCCAGGGTAGCCGGGGTACATTCTGCCTCTCCCCACACCGCAGATAACCTGTATAATGTACGTTAATTAATTGCACTTTCTTCTCGAATCGCTAACTTTCTCAGAATCAAGCGTTTGTTCGTAGACCAATTTCTGCGCGCAATTATCTTCCTGAAATGTTGGGATTTTGTGATTCCAAGAAGGAAGAGTGAATACTCTGGAAATTTGTCATAAATTTTGAAAAAATTACTGTATCACACAAACAACGAGTATAATTGCCCCAGCCTGATAATTTTACGCACGATTGAGGCTGAAGGATACTGAAAAATAGTCATTCTCACATTACACAGAAAGGCTTACTCATCAATATCGTCGATTCTATTTCTTTTACAACTCGAAGTGGTTGTAATCCATATTCTACCATCATATTTTGTGGTAGTGAAATCACAGGAAGAACAATTCTGAAACTCTAGCAAATTTAAAGACCTTTGCACATTATCAACAAAAGACATATTATGAAACATACCCGGTCATTTCCGCAGGTGAGGTTTCCCGTTTCGCCGTATCCTTCTGGACGACCTTTATTTTCAGAACAGAAATCGGTAGAGCTGAACATGTATTTGAATCGAGTGAAATGAATGATGGTAAGCTAACTTGCACACACAGGCGGTACTGTCACTACTGAAGCACTTATCCGCGTAGGTTGGATAGGTTAGAGGTATTCTCTCCCATTCAGAAAGTATTTCAGCATTAGCACATTGAAAATACTGAAAATAATAAAATTTAAAAATATATAAACAAATTTAAATATTAACATACGCAGGGGGTTGGTAAAGTCAAGCCCGGCTGACCCGGCCACCAACATTCAGGCTTGGCACGGGCTCAAATATCGAGCCGCTCGAAAAAGCCCCTAGCCCGGTCGGTGGCGTCGATTGCGAGAGTGAAGAGGCGGGCCGGCGATCGGGACGCGGGCCACCCCCAGCCCGTCTCAGAGCGACAGCCCGACTTTCGAAAACGGGCTGGGAGAGGGAAGGCCGCTCGAAAAAATCTAACCAGCTCGCGCGATTCGCCCTTCTATCTAGTGTAGTGGCTGTTTTTTCCCGTTTCAGCCAATCGACGTGAGCTCGACTCCCGAACAAGGCAATTCTCTTTTGCTTGTTTCCTCTCTCATTTTATGAAGTTCCTTTGATGACAACGTCTCAATGCATTATTTTCACTGTGCAGAAATCAAAATAAGTTAAGTATTGACGCTATTTCAGAGTCAATGTGTCAATGACATTTTCACAACGGAAAATTCATAAAATAAGAGAGGAAACAAGCAAAAAAAGATTTGCTTTGTTCGGGAGTCGAACTCACATCGATTGGCTGAAGCGGCCAAAACACAGCCACAGGGCGAATCGCGCGAGATGGCGAGATTTTTTCGAGCGGGTTTCCCTCTCCCAGCCCGTTTTCGGAAGTCGGGCTGTCGCTCTGAGACGGGCTGGGGGTGGCCCGCGTCCCGATCGCCGGCCCGCCTCTTCACTCTCGCAATCGACGCCACCGTCCGGGCCTGACAGCCCGATCGAATCAAATATTGCATTTTAGAGACGGGCCACCGATCACCGGGCTGGCCCGGTTTTACCAACTCTAATACGCACCGATCGAATGGGACTCGGTACGACATTAGCATTATAAGTCAGGCTAAAGCCTTGTTCCACGGGGGTCGAGTATAGTAAGCAATATTCCCCTTCGCATTCCGTCCTGAAAAATATTTAATTATTAACATTAAAATCTCACGCACTCACAATCGATCAGTCGGCAAATCTATGATTGAGCCATTAATCTGTGTTATTGACCCAGTTAGACATTTGACGGCTTGAGAATTCGGCAACGGTATCGAAACTGCGAGGGATAGCACCAGTAGGCGCATCTCACCGCAGTGATCAGCTCTTCTCTCTCTTTTTTTCGCTAGTTTTGCAGATCGCGATCCCTTGCGCACAATTCCAATTAGGATTACCGAGTATCTACTGTGATCGCGAGAGATTTGCAATGCGGATTTGATACAGCAAACGAAAGATGAAAACGCAATGATGCGATTTGCACGTTGTTTAGTGGCAGAAAAAGAAAAAAAAACAAAAAAAAATGAGATGGGTGCAAACAATGTAATCGAAAAATGTGTCCGCTCAATTTCCATTGATTGTAGACAGGAACACTATATGTGATCCAAATATTTTTTTCTGATCTTCAAAAAAGTGTGATGAATATTTATCTCCTGTTGAATCAACAACAACTCAAGAGAGCAAGAGATTTGAACAACAGATCTTTCTCTGGTAGGTACAATAAAAATAAAAATAAAAATGCATCGAAGTGAATCATTATAACGCACTTCTCATTATGTGTTTTCTTTGATTCATCCCTTACCGGTATGCCAATCTATAACTAACTCAATCCTTTGCTACGCAGTTGAACAAACAGTATCCGCTTTAAACAGGAAATGGTTAAACGCGCAATGAAACGTGAAATTTGCACAACACTGGCAATCCTCAATCTCAATAAAAATCGCGTGTGCGTTGCCTTGGAAATTTTAGCGTAGTGTAACGACGTTTTGTAAATGCTCTCAAACTCTATGTGTAACCGTGCAATGTTCCGAGTGTAACCTGAGTACGATGTTCTGCACGAACCCAAATTCCGCTAGAAAATACCAACAATTTGAAATAATCGGATTGAACGATTTCTCACTGAGTTTGAACGAAAATACATGTTTATTGCATGATAGTAAACATTGAGTATATTTTTCCCTCAAATTTGGATCCAATTTTCCTTCAGCACTTGACAACCAGGCGAGCAGTGCTGTCCGCGTAGCTTGTATAATTGGCTATCTGAAATGAAGATGTTTCCCAATTCTAAACAATTTCTGCTCGCCTCATTCTGCAAAATCGTGCATTTTCCTCGGTTGTTGGACTCAAACACGTATCCCTTGCAAGTTCTGAAACCAGGAGATTTTTGTCAATAAAAAATATTCGAAACCTTCGGTAGAATTAGAGTACGGTAGGGTTACACTTTCGGTACCGAGGCAATTAGAGACAAGATACAGCGCGCCTAAGAGTCTAGGGATAAAAAAAAGAGACATTTCCGGGAATAAACATCGATACCGAACCTGCAACTCTAGAATACGGTAGTCCCTACTGAAGGTATGAAGAAGGGCATGATCAATGAACTATCTGGAATGGCAAAACAGAAAATTCACTATATTGATTGATCTACCGTTAGCAAGTGAAGAATGGACTAGAAAAAGAAGAGAATGGACTAGGTAGCTAGGGCGTTGGAAGGAAGAGTGAACAAATTGGGCATCTGAGAATCACAGGTGAAATGGGGTTTCATGAGCTAAACTAACAGGCATAGAGCAACACAGTCCTATGATTAGAATAGAAGAACCTGGAAAAATCAGAAGTGAACGTTAGGGCCCCTACCGTAACCGAGTTGGAATTTGGTGCTTATTGTTGAACAAATATCGATTTATTGTCTATGGGGAAAGCATGAATTCGAGAAAAAATAAAGGTAGATTTTCAGGGTTATTCGGAGTTTCGTGTTCTGGAAAAAGAAGGAACGCAGGAAGTAATACAAAAAATAGGAAGGCTTTAAGGAATGGTAGTTTCCACCGTAACTTACAGAATAGGAATAATTTACAGAAAATTCATGTGTACAAATTCATGGCAGGGGTCGACATGGGGGGATAGCCGGTGTCCCGGCAGATCCGTGATATTAAAAAAAACACAATTCACGTGTTGGTTAAGGGTTCCACGAGAAAATAAAGGGAAGGCTGAGGAAAATTTGTAATGGAGATTGGAGGTCTTATGAGGTGATCATCGATCACATGAGACAACGATGCAGTGGACTTTGCAGTGCAGTGGGTTCGGGGGGCCAGGGGGGGGGGGCGCGAGATGATCGAGGATGAATCAAGGAGCGATGACATGGTTATTCGCTGTTTCAGGTGCAATAAGAGACGAATAGGGCTGTCAGAGTGAAGAATTCGTCTCTTCATTCCTTGTCTTCTCTCACCGGTCAGAGTAACGAGAGATCATGCGGAATGAAGAGGCGGATTCTTCATCCTGACCGGCCCTTGTGATCGACTACTGTGCAGGCAATGAAAGAAGAAGATGATGCATCTCTCGTGGAAGGATGGAAGACGAAGTAAGGTGGGGGTGCGAAGGAGGCCGGTAAGGAGGGCAAGGAGTCGATTTCTTTGTTTTTTTTAAACGTACCGTATCCGCTTTTTTCGTTGCGTCGATCGTAGAACGTGCCTGCGACTCGGCAGGCATTCCGATCAGGGCTGGGCAAAAATGTAACGGTCTCTCATTTCACAATGCTCTCGCCTGTTAGAGACAGCGAGTGAGCGTTGCGAAAAGAGAGATCCTTTAAATGCTTGCACAGCCCTGAATCCGATAGAGCAGTATCAGAAAGACGATAAGAAGGAGCGGTGCAGATTCAGAAGGATTTCAGGTTCACTACTGTTAGTTTTGGGCAATTCAAACTTTGACAGCGTCGTTGAGGTAATAATGTGGGTGACGGTTATTAGCTACTTCATTCATATATTTCCGGTGCGGTGCTTGTAATATTACAATAAATAGGCTGGTATCGAAAAATCAAAATCGTGCATCAGGAATGGCGGAAAGGGAGGGGGGGGGGAATTGTTAATTACGGAAGGAGGGAAGAATAAGGGGGTAGGAACGGATGTAGCTAAAAAAATTGTGGACTAAAAAAAACCGAGGGAGCAGGAATATTTCGTTTCGAATGAATACAGAATGGGCGAATACAATAAAATCGATAATGAAACTACTGGATACTTTGCATAATTAGTTAATTCACGATAAGACCGTACTGCACCATAGCTCCCACGGGTTCCTTGAGTACAGTAGCTATTATGAATGCTGCTGTCTCATCGAATCGAGGGAAGCTTACAGTATGCTCTCAATACATTACCCCTACTTTATCTGGAACTTTTCTGTTTCTTTGGCCCGTGCTACCACCGGTCTGAATGTGAAGGGGGTAGGGAATGAGAATGATAGGGATGGGATATCCTGTGAGAAAGGGCTAAGCAAAAAACCAGAGAAGTGTCCCGGTATATAATCTACCGTAAAATCACCTTGTTTAGCGACAATTGTGGAACAACAATTTCGGGGGATAAATGGTAGAGAGAAATGGAGGGTGGGGATTTATCACGTGACACTGTAGAGGTACACGATCTAAGGGGGGGGGGGGACGTACAGGGAATATCTATAGCTCGGAAACGGATGGAGGAATACACTATCATCGATGATATGCAATATACAATATAGCTGTTATTTGATAATTCAAGGTAATGTGGATACTGTAACGGATGGGCGTTCTGTAGGGAAAATTGGCTAGATCTAGTCATTCACAGTTAAGGGCAATATGTGGTGCTATCCCATGAAAACGGAACGAGGTCCTAGGAAAGTGAATTCGGGAGAGCGTTTTTGAGTCAATCAAGACTGGCAAGGCGCGTTGCTGTTTCAGAAGGTTTGTGAAATAATTATTAATTATTGGAAGTCTAGCGATTCTACAGTCATACGACAGTGGGACCCGTTGGAAAGGCCAGCTGTTGGACTACATTACCCTACGGTTTAACGCTTTTAGGGTAGGTTACCTCAGAAAAAATATGCGAAGGGAACATGCGGATTCTATGAGCAACGAGGAGAAGGAGGATAAACTACAACATCGTGCGTGCGAAAATAAAACGTGCAAAAAACCAGGGATATCGGCTTGAAACGTTGATTATGCCGGTGCGGATCGCATCTGCTCGAGCCTCGAGATTGGCCGCGACATGGCCCCCCGACGGAGTCTGAAACGAAAATATTGTGCTCTGCAGGAAGAGGATAACGCGCGACGAGTTACGTAGATGAGGAATGACCGTGAAGAGCAAGAAATTATTATTTTGTATCGCAACAGTGAGAAACTGGTATGCGGACAATAATTACTATCTATGTATTGGCGGATTATTATTAGTGTCTGCATACCAGTTCCGAGCTACTCGTGTTTTGTTCGCGAGAAAGACAGCGAAAGCGTGGAACGTAGAGCTCGAGAAATGATACCGCCGTCTCTTCATTTTGCACACTCTCTCTCTTCGACCGAGCGGGCGAGAGAGTGTGCAAAATGAAGAGACGGCGGTATCATTTCTAAAGCTCTAGTGGGGCGATTGTCAGGAAGAAACTGAAGCTGTAGGGAGATTGTATCGCCGAATCATACGATTGAAATGCGGAAAATCCCTGAAAGGCTTGGTGAACACGAAGAGTGACGTCGGTGCACAAGCGATTATACTGCACTGCTCAATTAATCACAATTGCTCAGCGCCGTGCATGAGCTCCAAATTCTCTTCTCTAACAACGTATGGTAGAATGGAAATTGAGTGAATGGAAAGACACAGAACGAGCAGGGGACCATACATGAGCGAGGGAGCTCCTTGATTGTGAGGTGGCCCCTCCCTAACTCCGCCTCTCTTCCCTCCGCTCTCTTTATCCCGGCGCGTCTTGCTCACACCCTCTAATAGATCTAGTGATCGCGACGCGGAGCGGGGACCCGTGCTCCGTAGGGAAAGGGGCGCTCAGGTATGTAGGGTGCGATAATGGCTTCGGACGATCGCAGGGATCGAAACATAATTTTTATGCACTTTCCCAGCGAATAATATTTATAATAAATATTTACAATACAATACTATGCGAACCGCCTTTGCTGTAAAACTCGAGTACAATCACAGAGAAAAATCGAGATAAACAAAGAATGGGCAGAAAATCAATAATCATCTAGCTACCGTATCCCTAATCCGCCTTGCCGTCCTTTTTCGTCGCGGGACCCGGCGCTGCTACCGTACCTTCCGGACCGGCCTGCTCGCCCCAGCCCCACTCCTCCTCCTTGCTCGCTACCGTACCCTCGACTACGGTATCCGGGGCGAGGGTCGGATTATCGATCGGCGCTTCCTCGCCTACCGTATCCTTGTCCCCGTTCCAGCCCCCGTTGCCCTCCTCTTCTTCCTCTTGTGTTACATCTTCAAGCGAGAAGCTGGGCTTGGCCGGAACTACCGTACTCTCCATGGCGGTCGGCTGGACTACCGTATCCTGCAGCTGGGTAGGCACGGTAGGTTCGCCCGTCCACACAATCACGGACGGCTCTGGCTCCGGCTCGACCGGGGCTGGCTCGGGTACGGTAGCCGGAGGTGCGGCGGAGTCAGTTGTCGATCCGTTGGCTACCGTAACCTCCTCCTGTTCGACCTTCTTCTTGGTCAGCACTGCGTCAATGTCCATAGCGGACAGCTTCGGCTTGTTCAGGATCGGATTGAGCACCTGCAATGAACGCGTTTATGCTACCGTACCCCCAATACGGTAGTGTTACGGTAGACTAACGCGCAATCCCGAACGCCTGAGGCTAATGCAACCTGGAAAGTAATTGGCAGGAGCAGGTATGCTCAAATAGTGACAGTTCTGAACTAGGTGAACTTGTGTTCGATCGCTTGCTCATACACCAATCATGCTGCAAAGAATTGATCATTTCCATCTTCGATCTCGGAAACCCCTATTACACTCAGCCATGCTATTATCCCTCAACAACTTGATGGTTATTGCTCACTACTCTGGTTGTAAAGATCAAAGACCAAAGAACAATTAATCTCTCACCTCCTCGAGCACACTCGCGCCGTCGCAGCCGGCCATCAGCTCGCGCACGTTGAGGTCCGTGTAGGCGAGCTGCAAATACAGGGATTGTTATTATTGTTATATTTTCTCAGGAAAAAAGAGAAGTCCATGTAGCATCGAGAGCCTGAGTGCTCGATCACGTATATAACCAGACTTGAAACAATCGTGAAGGAACATCGCTGATTTTTCTGCTCTTGTCAGCAGATTTTTTTTGGAGCAGTACCATCAATCAAATCAAAATCTAGCTTCGAGGGGTAGTTTTAGGAACCGCGTGAAACACGAAACAAGCGAATGCTGAAATGTACTTTCGTTCGCTTTTGAACGAATAGAAATTGTTGACAGAGCGAATCCTCACATCGCTTCAATGTTTTGATGAATAAATTGAAACTCACATACTGCGCCTTGCTCACGCCGCTGCCGTACAGCCGCGTCACGGTTTCAGCCGGGAAGTAGTAGAGCACACACGCGTTGAGGAACCGGATCTGCACAAGAGATATTGTTGATTAGAGGCTGCTCTCGTAAGTGAATAAATGCAACACCGATTGGCTGATTTGCAATAGGCTCGATTGGTAATCCTTCTACCGACACTAGCCTTTGATGCACTCATATAACCTTGATCTCAACCCTGTTGAAAACTGATTTCGAAACAATCAGCAAAAGTGTGTTCCTCCTCAACGTTATCCCTCTCCATCGCAGGGTGATCAATTCATTAATATTGTTTGCAAATGAATTGATTCTCGAGAGAGTATAGATGCGATCAAACAAAGCCCGAATCTCTCCCATGGTCTCCTCCCATCGAAGCCCGTATCAACCAGGCGCAATAACTAGCGAACAACGGCATACAAATACCGTGTACGAGATACGACGATCAGAGAGCAACAGTCAAGTGTGTCAACTATATTTTACAAGAATGCTGCAACCCGCCCTCACCAGGACCATAACACCCACTCAATTTCTTAAGCGAGTCAGCCGAACAAAAGGGGCATTATCAATGCAACCCCCCGCACTTCCAACCTCTCATATAATGCGTGGAACCCTCATTCACCAAGACCCTAACACCCACTAATTATCTCAATCGGCGACAGCAATTGTTGGGATATTTTAATCACACGAAGGAGAGGGAAAGATCAAATCTACCTGCGCTCGCAATCTCTCTCACAACATGCCTGCAGCCCACACTTACCGGGTCGATCAAAATGAAAATGGGTTATAACCGCGACATTTGATGGGCCCAGGTGAGCGTGCGAATCACGATTGATATGAGAGGGACTCACCAGGACCGTAACACCCAACTAACCTTCTCAAGCCCCAGTAAGTATTGGAGTATTTTTTGTATGAAAGAACCTTCAGGAATCAAAGCACCCACGCAATCGCACCCTCTCATACCATGCTTGAATCACACAATCACTGGGGGGGTCACAGTCAAAATGGGCAAAAATAATAATCTTTGATCAGCCAGTTGAGTGCGTGCTCCATGTTTGATATGAGAGGATACGAAAGCGTGGGTGCCTTTGTCTCCTTTGTCTCGCTTAGCCGCCACAACAAAATTCCAATAATTAATGGTTCTAATTAAAATTATTTTTAAAATAATAATTATAATAATTATAAAATTATTAACCAACCAGATCGATTCCGAGCAGGCGAGCGGCGCGCGCAAAGTGCGGAGATGCGGGAGTGCCTGAATGGAGACGGAGATCAAAGATCAAACTTCAGAAGGAATATGATCAGGGTTCACACTACAGAAGGCATCTGATCAGGGAACAACCTACAAAGATCACAAACCGAACTACAAACTACAAAAATCATAGACTGGACTACAAACTAGGAAGCATAGGGGACACTCCCCGGACACTCTCCGTGGGCACCTATGCTAGGAAGATCATCGATCAGACTACAAACTACAAAGATCATAGACCAGACTACAAACTACAAAACGGAGACTCACCATCGGCGCCGCCAAACGTCATCGCCAGCCAGCTCATCGAGGCGGCGAGCGAGTCGCGAAGCGAGGAGAGCAGGGCGGACAGCTGGAAGGGAGAGAGATCAGAGATCAAAGATCAGATGGAGAAAGATCAAAGATCACGATTAATGATCAGTTTGTTTTCTAATGAGGGTAATGTAGTCCTAGAAATGACGAGGATGCTTTAGCATCATGAATGTTTCCATCAGACCGGTTAATTCACCGTTTCAGCATTCATACTTGTAGCTCGGGACCCGCTGTTTCTTAGTGGTGTCACCGGTCGACTTAAAAAAAACAATTTATCTTCCTATTCGAATCGCAGTTCCCGCATGCGCATTGGTGTTGCAGTCCATCTACTTATTCATCTGCCACCATGTGCCAACAATATAGTTTTCGGTGACACTGCTATCGCCTAGCTACAAATTGCCTGACGGACATTTCACCATGCACATCGCAGCTTCACCGCGCGTCACACCTGCTCTATCGCATGCACCTGTCAATGAAGACTAGTTGATCAGTTTAATCAATAACTAACCCTCGACCTGTGAGCGATGAGCTACAATCATGATTGTCAACCTACGAAATTTCCATCATGCGTTCCGCTGTTTCACCGTGTCTACAACCGCTTGATTGCACGCGTCTCAAATACTGCAATCTGAGTTGATGTGCAAACAATAATAATAAAAACTACACCATGCCACATCCTCACACACGACATTGTTTCTCAATCTCGAGTAAAAGGATTGTCTATACATAACACAAATAGTTGTCTCTATCGCTTTGTATGGACAAATCCTATTCTTCAAGATAAATGGAGTCTCATTGTTCCTTCGTGTTTCAGCCCACCTACACCTTCATCAGTTCCTCGAATTGCCGATCCTTCTGCAGTTTCGTTTTCTAAATCTAATAATACAGATCTCATCCTACCCTCCTCTGCTAACATCACTAGGCACTTCGTCGCTGCATACTTTCTACTACTACTCGCTTCGTACCCACCACGCAATAAGTCGTTCATCTGTGACCTAAAGATGATATCCCAGATCGTATGTGATTTACTGTTGCAGGGTAACTACTTGACGGTATTCATCGTCAAATACGATGATTACCAGTTCAGACTCAACGTCTGATACTCAAAATTGATCTGACCAGAAAACAACGATTTGATCAATAAATACCCACCAGCGCGGGCGACGCGGCCCACTTCATGCCATTGATCGCCTCCAGCAGGCCGTTACCGTACACGGCCAGGTCGTCCCACGCGGACAGCTCCGGAGAGGGGGCGGGCGCCTGAGAGATTACGGTAGGTATTGATTAGTTCGATACAAATACAGTTGTCGAACGCCCAGCACATCGACAAGTCGATGAAAAAAGTGCGCGGCAATCCGGAATCCGTCAATTAGTGCTCCCCTTTTCGTGCGCGTTTGTCAAACGGCATAGACGGGAGACCGGAACGTTTTATTTCTATGATAGCGCACCCCTACCGTACTACCGTACCCCTCCCCCCCCATCTACCGTATACCTGTCCTGGCTGGCTCTCCCCTCCGTAGTTGTCGCTGGTGCCCGTGAAGGCGGCCATGTGCACGTTCAGCGTCCGCACGGATTGCAGTCTGCGATTGGGGGGATGGATTAGGGTTACGGTAGGGTATACGGTAGGTTACGGTAAGTAATCAATCGATAATCCAACGAATGCGGCGGTCTGCGATAGAGAGAGGGTTACGGTAATTGGGGAAATCGATATGGGTTACGGTAGGTGGAAAAATCGATACTTCAACGATTACAGTCTGCGACTGGGATTAGGGTTACGGTAGGATAAAGGTAGGTGGACAAATCGATAATCATCCGAAATTCTGAACTCGCAACACTCATGTATAAAAGTAGCCAGTGGGATCATATTTCATTTCAATAGCGGGGGTTTTTTTAGCTTCTGTGAGCATCGCAGTTTCAACTGGTCTACTAACCGATTAGCATCACTGAACCTCGACTCTTGCATCATGAGGTGACAAAGTACCATTAAACGAAAAATGAAAAATTATCGACCACCTAGATTGATAACTTGAGGCGAAACTGAATCCTAGGTGAACAATAATCCCCGACTACCGTATACTTCGTGGTCGCGTCTCTGACTCCCGCTTACTATTGACTCCTCGTGTATTCACGTTTCAAAGGATCTACACTACTCATTCATTTTTGAAAGAACTGATCAAATCTTGTCTATCTCTACAAAAAAAAAACATAAATACACACAACCATTCCCAATAAATAATCGATAATCGAACCATTCCATTCATCGAAGAAAAATCAATAGATTTTGCTCAATCAATAATCCCCCTCCTACCGTATACCTCGTGGTTGCATCTCTGACTCCCGCACGGAACCGCTCCACGACCAGCCGCTGCAAGTGCTGCGCCATCGTTGGACGGAAGTCGAGACCCATCCGGCCTGAGAGGAGGTAAGTGATTATCGATTTTCAAAGTCAGAACTACTGCACCAGATCCAAAGGCTACCGTAATACTAGATCACTAGATCACTGAATGATTGTATTGAATTAATTAATAAACAATAAATTAATATGTCACCAAACGAGGAGCCGAACGACATAAGTGCGGACCACACGGAGGAGAGGTCGAAGGCCGCTCTGAAAATATATAGTAACAAATTAATTTACATTCAAAATAATATTAACAATTCAAAAATAAAGTTAATTATTGGCTACTATTGTGTGTTACTATTGTTTTTATATCAAACGGAATTCTCAGCAAGATCGTTTCCCCAAGGCCCACAACTACTCATCGCACGAATGCAACTCATAAGTCCCGGGCGCCATGTCTTCACAACGGTTAAACATCACGAATTCCCTCGTATCAAATGAGACACTTTAATTACGCTATTGTTTTGTATTTTTGTTCCATCTTGCCGACATCCATCGTCAAGCTTGGGTATGCTTTACATATCGCAAGGATGAAACGCGAATACATCCTACTAATATTCTATGGGTGTACATTGGTATTATTATTCTTATTCTTATTTATAAGAATAAGAATAAGAATAATAAGAATTCTTATTATAATTTCAACACGGTCTCTCGCCTCTATCCAAGTCTGTACCTATAGCAAAGTTGAAACGCGAAACTCCCTGCTCCCCCATGAATTTACGGGAAAACAGTAATTTGAAGTCAACGAACAATTCTCACAATCAGTCAATCGCATTGACCATTTTTTGCCTCCATACATGCTCCGCCTGAAACCCACATCCATCATTCACTTCATCAACCTGAGTACTCATTACACCCTCTATATTACCGGACATGACTACAAAGCAAAGGAGCGGGCGAATCAGGCAATTACATAACATATTTTGTAAATATTTAAAAAAAATTATTCACTCACTTCATCTCCGCGCGCTCGATCAGCTCCAGCAGGCGGCGGACGTTTCTGGAATTAAATAATTACCAATATTTTAAATTAAAATTATTCTCCATTTCATTGTTTTTCTTTTAGTTTTTGGTAACACTGTGCCCGATGTTGTAGGATATCCATTTAAAGATTTGAAATCGTTAGCTGGAGAAGGCTGTTTTAGGGTTCACGATAATGCGATATTGCCGAGACTTCACGGTGCTCTAATCTCTCTCTGGAAGTAGAGAATCAAAAATATAACTTAATCGCGTAGATCCCAACACAACGCAAAGCAGAAGTCGCACTTGCTCCTATTGTATCAGTGAAACTTGCAACCACTGGTCTTGTTCAAACGGAGAGTTTACGAAAATTCATTCAATTTGCACTAGGCCAACATTTTCTCGGGTATTTTCGGCGGGAATTCAAATATATTCAAATCCGTGATTACGGTACCTGCTCGCCCAGTCGGATAGGATCACGGAGGGCGCGCACGCCGGCCACGCCTCCCAGCGCGGATCGATCGACGCCTGTAGAGGGATTATGGTAGAAAAAAGATACGGTAGTAGAATAAATAAAGATCGACGGATGACGAAAGATTACGGTAGCGCGATTGTAAGCGTGCTTACGGTAGTCACAGAAAGAGTAGCTCTAGTGGCCAGAGGAGAAGACAGTTGAATCTACCGACTGATCAATATTTTTAGTACCGAATATGCCAAAATCATCACACGTGCTCCAGTGCTTTGTACAAATGGCAAGAGTGAAACACTTAATCACAATTTGAAATTATCAATGATTTGGGAAAACTAGTCATTTTTGCACTATGGCACCATTTTCTGCCCGATTCTTGGCGGGAATTTGAATCCATTCAAATATCCTACTGTAACTCACGTCCTTCTTCGACAGCTCGTTGTCGGGGAAGACGGCGGTGTAGAGCACGACCGTCTCGTACATTACCTGGAATTAACTTTATTAATTAACTAAACATATGTTTCGTTAATTAGTATCACATTCACGGCGCTCATACAATCCTCGTACATGATTATTATTATTATTCTTGGGCATAATGTCTCCAAGCGATTGCTCGCTCTTTCCCATACCCGAACATATCACACTCCTGAAACTCGTAGGCACAGGTTCGCAAAAAGTGGAAGTAATCCACGGCAGTAGTATCCTCCAAACTTATTGTTAATGATGATTACATGACTTGAACACAAGAATATTATGCATTTCTCTAACTGATACCAACTGCACTGCTTGCTCTTCCCCAAACTGGAACATATCACACCCGTGAAACTCATAGTCACAGGTTCACAAGGCGCAAACAAGCCACAGCATTCGGTGCATTTCTAACTAATTATTAAACAATATACTTAAATAAATAATTTAATAAATAAAATAATAATTAAATACATCCCCCACCTCCTTGTACACGTCGATGGCCTTGAGGGCGAAGTCGGGATGGCTCTGTAAATATTAATTTTTTTTATAAATCTAGCAACTAGCTGATCTTCGGTTACAACGATTGATAATAGGAGGTAGTTGTCTGCATCATAGATCATCGAGAACCATCAGTTATTTTTAAATTCCATGTTAACAAACAACTAGTATTCATAGATGAACTTCCGTTTCAGCGCTGTATCATTTAGCGAGCAAACAGAATCACGAAGATCGTACGGTTCCATCAACGTGGAAAACATAAATTTAAAAAAAATTTCGTCATGTTTGCACTACGCCAGCAATTCCTAGCCAATTCTTGGCGGGAATTCAAATATTTGAATTTTGCACGGCTCACCGACACGTCCATGATCTGCTTGTCGAGGTAGAGGTCGCGGTGGTGCAGCACGGACACGCGCAGCTGCGTGCCCGTCAGGAACGGGATCTTGCGCACGTTGTTGACGACCTGGGAACATGGTTAAGTGACGACAAAATAATTGAAAACTGAGCACGTTTGTGATGTATAAATCCGTTGAAAAATGATCAAATGGAAACCCAGGGGTATGTTTCCGAATCGTAGCTATATGTGTGCAACTTATTTTCAGAACACAGAAGCGCGACGTACTGTCAAGCCTTTGCTTGTAAGAACATTACAACCATCTGTGAAACATCAATTGTACACGTCCCAAGCATCGATAGGTCCGGGAACATAAATTTAGATTTCTCGCAGTTCTCGCATCATCTGCAAATGCGATCATTTAACTTTCTTCTCACCACGAAACATCGACCTACGCGGGCGACCAAATCACCAATAGTTCCTGTGCTGTACCAAAAAAAACCCACCGTACTAAAAACTACCGTACCCACCCCATGTAAAACTACCGTACCCCCTGAGAATCAACCGTATACCTGAATGCTCGAGGCGAGATCCAGCGGGCCGGCGAACTTGTTGAAGAGCTCCTCGAGCAGCACCGACCGCGCCTCCACCATCCGATCGGAGATTAGCTGCAATAAGAAGAATTAGCAAAAAAACAAAAAAAATCACAACACGCCCTATCGAAAGGGAAAATGCAATGGGAGATATTCTACAGATGCAGACAAGAATTGCTCACAATTAGATTTCGAGAATACATATAGACGTGAAACATGAACTCACAGGCATATATTGTGAGTTGCAACCAAACACCGAAAGCCCAAACTACCGTGCTACCGTACCTTCACAAGCGGGTTCTTCACCACATCATTCTGGGCCAGCGTCATGCCGTAGTTGGTGAGCGCGTACGCCGAGTCATAGTAGCCCGTGCGAATATAAAGGTCCATTTTCTGAAATCAGTATTTTCAGAAAAAAAAAGCTTACATAACTTCTGGAATCATATAATCAAGTTATTACATACACATCTCCTGAATTTCCAATCATCTCGATTCTTCGTTCCCAAATTCACAAAAATCTCGACAATTTTGCACTACGCCGCTAATTCCGTCAAATTCTTGCCGGGAATTCAAACAATTCAAATTTTTTGAACTCACCGCCGGGAGCCCGAGCACGTCCCACATAGGAGGGAACAATACAGTTTCGAATGACAACAACAACATCATCAAGATTTCCAGTATACTTCGCGTTACTACCATGCTATCTACCTACCTATTTATGGAATTTTTCAATAGCTGGTCGTTAGCCAATCCCAAATTCACAAAAATCCGATCAATTTTGCACTACGCCGCTAATTCCGTCAAACTGTTGGCGGGAATTCAAATAATTCAAATATTTTGAACTCACCGCCGGCAGTCCGAGCACGTCCCACATCGGGTGCGTGCGGTCCGTCGCCGTCTTCACCAGCTCCGCCTCGTCGTTGAACTGCAATGAGGAGAGGGTTACTGTCTGACCCTCTCGCTTTCGCGTGCTCTCTGACTGGCTAGAGAACGTTTCAATTAAATGTTTTCTCTGACTCTCTCCATTTCGCACTCTATCTCGCTCTGTCTGACTGGCCAATGTAGAAAGGGGGTAGAAAATACAGGGATCGTTATTACCATGATGCAATAGAACACTACTGTGATTCGGATAGCATACAACCATCACAACCCCCCCCCCCCCCCCCCCCCCGGAAAAGCAGTCACTGCCAAAAGTTAGCGCCGCACGGCGGACTCACGTTCCCACTTCTGCCCTTAACCTCGAGTGTATTGTTTCGTCGGCGCTCGCACCAGAAGTTGACAGATTTCACAGAAAAATGTCCTTCTGGATGCGGGGTCAAAATATGAGCAGCTAACCTCACTAGAGATGATAAAGAACTAGATAATCACTAAAATGCAGTTAATGTATGCTATTGAGCTTCTATTGATAACGCATAACCATCGCAAACCCCGGAAAACCAGTCACAACCAAAAATATGGTTTCACCCGGTGCACTTGCGTTCCCACTTCTACCCTTAACCCCGACTGTTCTCCTTCCTTGGCGCTCGAGCGAGAAGTTTACAGATTTCGTGCAAAGTCTGTACTTCTAGCCCAGAGTGTCCAAAAATGAGCTAGGGTAAACAGAGCATTACTGTAGCTCCCTAATGGCCTAGTTGTACCTAGAAAGGCCTAATTGTAAGTAAAGTATACTAAACAGACAACCCAGTAAAAGCAACCACCGCAAAACTTCAAATCACCCAGTAAGGTGCATGTTACCACCTCTGGTCTTAGCCCCAATTGACACGCTTCGTTGGCGCTCGGCCCAGAAGTTGGCAGATTTCACAGAAAATCTGTCCTTCTCACCACGAGTGTCAGAATATAGGCAGCTAGACAACAGAGATGGTACAGAGCCAGAGCATCGAAATAATACCGTAATTGAACGCTATTGAGCTTCCGATAACGTATGGCAATCACAAACCCCCGGAGTAGCAATAACCGACAATGTGAGGTACCACCCGGTTGGTTCACGTTACTGCCTCTGGTCATAACCCCAAGAAACAAACTCCGTTGGTGCTCGGGTCCAGAAGTTGACAGATTTCGCCGAAAATCTGTCCTTCGAACCCCCGAGTGTCAGAATTCGCATCAATAACTGCTATTTAAACGGAAGAGGACCAATCAATAAAATTGAATGCTCCATGATATTAGGCCAAATGATGAACAGGAAATCGCTAGAACAGTTTCACCACCGTGTATTTGTTGAAATGCACAACCCGGGTGGTTCCTGTTCCTGCCACTGGTCATAACCCTGAACACTCTGATCCGTTGGCGCTCTGGTCCAGAAGTTGACAGATTTCACAGAAATTCTGTCCTACGGACCCCGAGCGTCACAATAGAAACAACGAGGTATTAACAGATATGGCAAGTGCAAGAAAGTTAATTTCACACTTTTTTCACGGAAGCTGTCCTTCGAACCCCGAGTGTTAAAATACAAACAAGATAGGCATCATCATGGATTGAAAAGGACCACATACTCATCAAGTACAGTCACAGCCAAAGTGTTGATTCACCCGGTGGGCTTGCGTTCCTAAATCTCACCATAACCTCATGCGATCTATCCCGATGGCGCTCGGCTCAGAAGTTTACAGATCTCACGGAAAATCTGTACTTCGAACCCCGAGTGTCGAAATATAACCAACAAGACTTCATTGGGAATGGACCAGAAACATAGCAAGACTACAATGCTGATATTCTACATTGATGAGGCTATAATAAAGGCCCATCATCTCAAACCCTTGAAAAGGTTGCAACAGTCAAAGTATGATTCCAACCGGTGGCCTCACGTTCCTGCCAGTCACCTCCGGCATACTTCCTGCGTACGACCCTACAACCTGGAGCAAGGCTTAAGATCCCTGCCTTAGCCCAAATAATAAGTGACCTTAAGCGGTCTAAGAATCCACTCACCTTTCTGGCCTTCTCGAAGAAGTGCTTGATCTCCTCCGTCAGCTCGGGCACTTCCGCGGCCACCTCACGTACTGCGGAATTCATCTCCGAGAACTGGAATTAGACTAGTTAATTAATTAAAATAAAAATAAGCAACTCAATGAATAGAAATTGTCCCAGACTGATAGGAATTCGTTTCTAAAAATTCCCGCTACCTTGTCGTTTCACAGTTGGACCATTTTCCTAGAGGAGCCATGAGCTACAATCGAGGGAAGTTACCCGAATAAAAAAGACTAGATTGAAAGAATGAGAGGGCATTGTAATCACCGAGCAAACGACCCATTTACTATCTTGTCATTACTACAATATCCGATCTATCGTAAATAAGATTGCCCCATTCCGTTCCTTCCTTATGGTCTCACAACCTCATATCGTATTCCTCACCGAGACTTGGTTATCCAACAAGACCCCTTCATCCCTGATCATCGGTGCTTTACCATATACCATACTCCGTTTCGACCGATCATCCCGAGGTGGTGGTGTCGCTATCATTATACGAGATTATCTGTCTTACTCTACCGTAACCCTTCCCTCAAGTGAAGACGAGATTACTTGTATCGACCTTTTCTACCAATCTGCTTACATTAGACTCTGTGTAGTCTATCGTCCTCCTACATACTCTCTTTCCAAGTCAGAATCCCTCATCACTTGCTTATCTGATATACATGCTTCGTCTCCCCATCCTATCGTTATTATCGGTGACTTCAATTCTGATTCTCTTTGTACTCATCCCACACCTATTGACTTTTCCTAGATTTCCTAATTTCTGTTGATCTATCTCAATGTCATGTGTATCCTACGCGCGGCAATAGATGTATCGATTGGATCATAGGTAACGACCCCTCCCTGATTCCAACCATTTCTATCGTACCTCCCTTTCCCTCTTGTGATCACTCTGGTTTATCATTCTCCCTCTCTTCTCCACAGTCTCCTTCTTTACCATCCCAAATTCGCGACTTCACTCGTGTCGATTATTCTGCATTTTCCAATTACCTACTCTCTATCGACTGGTTTTCCCTGTTTTGTGACTGTCCTGATATTGACTCTATTTACTCCGCTTTCTCTTCTGCTATTCATTCTGCCATTGATCTCTTTGTTCCCTACCGTACCCCTCGTCCTCCTTCTCTCTCTTACCCTCCTCACATTCGTAGGCTTATCAAACATCGTGATGCATTGTTCTCAAAAGTTCACCTCCCTTCCGTTAGAATCCTGTTTGACCAATGTAGTAAGAAGCTCCTTTTTGAGATTGACAAATGGACCCGTTATTCCACCCGTAAAAACTCTCGCGTGTCAATGATTTGTATCGCCACATTTCCTCTCTCACGAAACCTAAACTTTCCATTCCTGAACTAGTCTCACCTCAAAACTTACCTGTGTTTGATAGTATCTCCAAAGCCAATCTTCTTGCCTCAGAATTTGCCTCTCACTTTACTCTTGATGATGGTTGTCTCCCTTCCCTTTCCTCCTCACGTGTTCCCCCTTCCCTCTCTCTATTCACTTTCTTTCCTCATGAAGTTTACAAATCCCTCCGTAAATTGTCCCCAACCGGCTCTACTGGTCATGATGCCATTCCACAAATCATATTCTCGAAATGTGCCTTTGCTCTGTCAACCCCACTTGCTGACATTTTCAACTTAAGTCTCATTTCTGGTACCGTACCCTCTGCCTGGAAACACTCCCTTATTACTCCAATCCCTAAACCCGGTAAAGACTCCAAACTTCCCTCTTCCTACAGACCGATTTCTATTATTTCTCCTGCTGCTAAGACTATGGAACGGCTCATCAAAGAGCACCTCAACTCCCACCTTTCTCGTTTCAATGTTCTCCCTTCCAACCAACACGGATTCCGTTCTGGTGCTAGTGTAGTTACCAATCTACTGACTTGTCAGAATGATTGGACCAGTGCCCATTCCAAAAAGCTTGTCACTGATGTTGTCTACATTGATTTCACTCGTGCTTTCGATGTTGTTCCTTATCCCAAACTTCTTGCTCGTCTTTCACATTACGGTATTCACTCAAACTTGCTCTCTTGGCTTTATTCATTTCTGTCTGATCGCACTTTCTCCGTCCGACTGTCTGCTATTACTAGTCAACCTTACCCCATTTTATCTGGTTCCACAAGGTAGTGTACTAGGACCCATTCTTTTCTCGATTTATCTTGCTGACCTCTCTCTTGCTTTATCTAAGTTTCCTAACGTATCCGTGCAATGCTACGCTGACGATGTTAAATTATATGTCTCCTACAATAAGTCTACCAAAGCTAGTATTACGAAAGAATTCCAATCTTCTCTAAATTGTCTCTTTGACTGGACCCAATGTAATCAATTGTCTCTCTCCGCTTCTAAATGTTCTCATATCCGAATTGGCTCCAAACAAGTATCCCCTCGGTATAGCATTAACTCCACTGTTCTTCCTCTTGAGAATAATGTTCGTGACTTAGGCGCTCAAGTTCGCTCTGATCTTAAGAACTCTTCCTCTATTAAAATGCGTGCCCAGAAAGCAACTTCTAAAATGTTCCTCCTTCTCAAAGCTCTTCCTTTCAATTGCCCATCTATCCTGATTCGTAGTTACAAAGCTTATGTCCTTCCATTACTTGACTTTGCTTCTCCTTTTTGGAATCCCCACTACTCAAGTGATATTGCTACTCTTGAAAAAGTCCAACATACCTTTACACGTCAACTCTTCTATCGTTGCTTCCCATCCCCTGATTATCCTCTTTCTCTCCCCTCCTACTCTGACCGTATCAAAACCCTTGGCCTGCGCGCGCTTACAGAGAGGAGAGTCATAGGTGATCTTTGTATGACTCACATGATTATGAATGGTTTCACTATTATACCACGTTCCCTTTTCTACGTCTACAAACCATTACGAGACCGCACTTCATCCTTCGGAATCAACATAGAGTTGACAACCAGTACTCCCAGATACCACTCTTTCCCTGTCAGAACCTCACGATGGTACTCCCTACGTCCAGATAGTATTCGCACTGCCCCCAATATCCGAATGTTCAAACGTCGACTTGAAAACCACCCCATCATCGCTCATTTAGCCAAACTCACCTAACCCAGGAGAGTCCCCCCCCCCATTCCTGCTCTCCCACCTTACTATGTAACGTTTCGGTCTCGTTGCGCCTCGGGCGTAGATAAATTATTATAATTATTACAAGGAGGAATTGATCTACAAGATGTTCTGACGTATTCAGCGATAATTCAAACGAAAGGTGGTCCTTAAGGGGTAGTGAATCTCGAATCCCACTGGTCTAAACAATGAAAAAAGTTCATACGATGGTCTTGCAATGTTGCGTCGTCCTGCCCGCATCTGCGTACGTTCTGTAAATTAATTAAATTCATTAGTTAACTGTTTCTTCAATTAATCATATGCTTCGGTGGCGCCACCAGTGACTGCTCAGGACTAGCAAAAATGTAATAAAAAAACCACATAAGGATCTTAGTTTAAGATTCTTAGATCAAGACTCAAGACCTATCAAATGTGGTTATGCAAAGAAAAGGAATGCTGGCTTATCATAGACAAGCAATGCTGGCTTATCATAGACAGCATCTTGCTTATCAAATTCACTTTTAGAAAACTGATGCCCAAAGTTTCACTTATGAAAATTTATGGACGGTTGTGACCATTCTGCAAGTCCTTACTAACAAATTTCACTTACCTGTAGTTATTGAAGGCGAGATCGCCGATCTGTTCGTTGAGCGACGAGAGTTCACGCTCGATCGACGCATGCTGAGCGCCTGAAATAATGCATTCAGAAAATACACAATTTTTTGCGCCAACTAAGAACCTTTTGCGAGACTATTAACTTACTTTTTCGACGTTGACGATAAGATGCTCATATGAGCGCTCGAGGATTATGGTTTCAACAGGGCAAACTTCAACGAACTCACTCTTTTCAATCGCTAACAGTTAAATAAAAGTGGAACAAGGGAAGGAACTTGAGAAACATGAAGCTTGCGAACTATGAAAAATACTTCAACTCACGCAATTCATGGATGCTCGAATTGCGAAGGGCGGATTCGGCCTCTGCTTGAGCAGAGAGCTCCATTGGGCTGTAAGGGAGGAATTAGCAAAATAATCACGGTGAAAAATCATAGAAAACGAGATATAAACGATTGAAACACAAACCGCGCTGGCATAGTCACATCAAGACATTTTGATGGTGTGCCAATTTCTTCAATTTGTGTGCCTTATTACCGGTCCATGATCCGGTCATAAAATTGAAAACTACGGTAATTTCATGAGAGCCTATGAGTAATCTGTTAGTTTTAGATGGTGTGAGGCTAACACTTCAATGCAATCATTTATTGCCCACTAGTATCATGACCGCACGGGACAAGGCACGCTCCCGCTCCGGCCGAGCCGGCCTTCACTTTCCGGTCGCTCGACTACATCGATGGCTGCGCAAATCCGGTCGCACGAATCGAGTTGCAGCTGGCGCAGCCGTGTTCCTTGCTGCAGTTCTCGAATATTTGGCGTCCGAAGTGCTGGAGCTCGCTGGCAATTCCGCCAGGGATAATGGGAAGGTGTGACTTTTAAAAATTACTGAACTCTTGACGAGATGCTGTAGGCACGAGCTCGAAAGAATTTGCGAGATTCTGGTAATTCTAGAAGCGAATAACGCCCAGACACGTGCTCCTAGCTGTCAGATGTGATCGAGAAATCGATAGTCTGATGACTAACTGCCTCCTTCCGGGCGCTGGAGTGAAGCCCCTGGTCACCAGCACGATTTCCATCAAGAATGTAGGAACAATTGTGAAGAAGGACATGTACTACCGTGATTTGTAGCTACCGTAATGGATCGAGAATTCTCAATGTTCATAATCCGTGCCATGATAATGATAAATTGATCAGAGCATCTTGAGATCTCGAGATATCTGCTGTAGATACAATTTGGAAGATACCGTAATCTTCATTCTTCAAAATCTCTTCAAACCTAACAGGGAGCACCTCATCAGGATAATTACCCTAGATTATTCCAGCATAAATCGATTTTGATGTATTCGAGGATTGTCTGGCGTGTTTCCTTCCATAGGTAGGAGACCTCGAGCCACCCTTGACTCTGTCATCTGATCTCCATGGAGATGTGAAGACTCCTTCTGCCCTGCCACGAATTTCGCGTTTCATGAGCTTCACTTTATGCTACACTTTATTTTCAAGCGCATTCTCATATTCTGACATCAAATAATCAACAATTTTTAAAATTTATTTGTAGGGACAGCTAAATTCACGAACGCAAGAAGTTTTTCTAGTTTTAGCATCACATCGCGAATTGACTTTATTATTCTGTTCACAATATTGTTTTGAACTGTTCGCTCGATTTTTGCTAATTACCGAGGGTATTGTTGTCTAATTTTCTCTGAATTAATTAGAGGGCACTAACGGCAACTCCTTCTACCTATTGCAAGTGTTGTCGTGCGTATTCATAGCGTTTTTTGTCATGTTTTTCTTCGATTGAAGCCTGAACTTTCGTTCTTTTCAGGATCCTGGCTGAGCGCTAGCTAATGGTTACGCGTAGGGATGCGCTAAAGGTCGAAATAAAGGTAACTATTCTTCCTTAATCGAGTAATTTACTCCGCAAGCATTCGCTTGTAGTACTCGAAACGGGGCTGTCATTGCTTTAGATTTTGCGATTTGACGGTGAAGTTTGCCTGAAACCTATTTAAGTATTACTCAATTTGTTATTAAATACATTTAAATGTCAAGAATGCGCAAGACGAGTCCGCTTCGTGTGCTGACGAAGAAGAGCTTCGTCGCCTACCTCGCTGTACTGCTGCTCTTCTGGAATGAGATGATCTGTGAGTCATTATTTCTTCAACTGAAAAGCACTATATAACACACTACTTGCAATTTAATTTAGTTTCAAAGCTTAGCTATTCCTCAGTAATCTCATACATCTTCCGCTCGTATGAATAAGTAGATAGTGAAACCGCAAAGGCACACTACTGCTCTTCTGGAATGAGATGATCTGTGAGGCAGAATTGTTCCATGCATAGTACACTATGTTCAAATCAAAACATAGCTAAGCGTTCGAGGATAGGTGATTTTATTCATGTTCACAGCCAAGCCTATCAAATATTAGCCGCACCAACTTTGTCCTCATATGAGTGCATTGTGAAACCTCAAAGAGTCGGGTCAAAAATACAGCGAAAATATTTGTTTCCACTTTGTTATACAATTTCCCACCAGTATGTACTTCTGCTGATCTTGATTGCTTTTCAATTTAGTCACGGTGAACAGTAGATATTTGCTTAGTTTAAAAAGATATTGGTTAAACCAATAATTGGTTTCCGTTCAGACCCGTTCATCCACTCCTCCCTATGGGACACGCTCACGGAGGAGGACGGACTGCAGGCAGCGAGGTATTTTCGAAATTATTTTAATATTTATTAATTTGAAAAAAATGGTGTTTGAGACTATAGTTTGATTGTCCTGACCACTTATTGCAATGGTACATCTGGATAGACGATGTAGTGGCTCTGACACTCACATCTCGATGCGCACATTTCCTCCTTTTACTGGCGATGTTTTAAAATGCCTCCCTGTCAAGTATTACACGTTCTCACCGTGCTCGACTATGGCTGCTAGCTGAAACCCGAGTTCTCCCTGTTCAAATTGGAACCTGATATTTGATATTGTTTTGCCTGGTCCTCAAAATCTGCTTCAATTGACAAAACAGCTAGCTCGAGTAAAATGTATACACATACTGAAACTCAAGCCATACTCGTTGATTAAAAAACAAATTCCCTTGAAACCCAATTCCTTCCTGCAGAATATTGATCGTGGCTGACCCGCAGCTGATCGGCTACCGCAATGAGCCCGCGCTCATCGGGCCGATTGCAAGGATCGACTCGGACAGGTTGGGTTATTCAGAAAATGGCTCTTATCGCGACGCACTGTCATATTTTTCATTATCTTTTTTGTAATTGTTTCCCGTTTCGAAAAATAGTATTTGAATACGAAAAAGATCCTCAACGCTATCGACAGAGTATTCAAATCCTGGGTAAGTAGCATTTGCGAAGCATAGATATTTCAGGTTGAAAGAAATGCTGGTGGGAAAGGTTATCCTTTTTCTGTAATTAAACACTCTATGTGGAAAAAATCGAGGAAGTCAATCGTTCTTGAACAAGCGGGATCGTTGAAACACAAATCCGCGTACCCAAATTCCTCTGAATTCCCATCATCATTGGTTTCGCTACCGTAGTAGATGCGTGGCCAGATGAACCCCCCCCCCCCCCCCTCCTTGCATATACCTCCTGCTCGGGGGCTACGCATCTACCGTAACCTAGGCGTACCGTAATACTCCCTCCTTCCAGATACCTCTCGCGCGGCTTCTTCTACGCCCTTCGACACGGACGGCCCGACGTCATCCTCTTCCTCGGCGATCTCTTCGATGAGGGAGTGGAGGTATGGTAGTTTACTTGGATTACGGTATAGTCAGGGTGGTCGATTACGGTAGATAGTCGCGCTAATTCATGTGATGGAACTTGGTGAGGAGGGGGGAAGTATGATCGATCACAGTGTGCTTCACTTTTGGGGGGCGGAGTCATGAGACAATTGAGACTGCATTGCGGAAGCTCGTTTGATTTGAGATTTGTTGAAGTGGTCAGGTTGTAAGGAGTTATTATTGTTTCGCGATCCTTCGGTGTTATACGACATCTGTGAAACACAAAGTTGCTCAAAATTATTATTCACTCCCTTACTCAAGTCTTACTGGGTGAATCGTACTTAACTGATGATATGATGTTGATGCAGCATTAAACAAGCAGTTCCTCTGATACAGAAACAATTTGTGTTGTTTCTCCTACAGGACGAATTGTAACTGTCACAACGCGCAAGAAAACGACCATGAAGCGGTGGTGCAGCGCGAATCTCGCACTTTTTCGGTTTTACTATAATTGAAATAACGTGTTATTGAGTAAGAAGATGGAACAGCACTGATCTCACTACTTTCTGAGTACTTAATTTTGTAATTAATTAATTGATTAGTATTAATTATCTAAATTAAGGGTTCGGACGAGGAATTCGAGCTGACCCTGCAGCGATTCGACTCCATCTTCGCCAGCTACAAAAGCGTCCAGGTATACGGTAGTTATCGATTGATTGGCAGATTTCGATAGCGGATACATCGGTTGATTGCTAGATTACGGAAGTACAGATATGCATTGATTATCAGTCACGGTAGTTGTAATTATTAGAAAAAGCGAGGGAGTGTGTGTGATACGAAGAGAATCGGACGGTTGCCTTCTTCCAGAAATTCTACGTCGCGTGTTATTACTGTCATAGAAATGTTCATGTTTCACTGCTTTCGCATTATTCTTTCTTTATTCTTTATTCTTTATTCTCCATAATCGTGAATTCCCTTTTGCAATGATTTGGCTTCCTTGGTCGAGCAAAATATGAAACAATTTACTTCCCTTTACTTCTCCATGCTTTCTGTAGCTGGTAAGAGAAAGCTATAGAGAGCGTGTGAGAGTCAGACCATCGTTTTCGTCCAGAAGCTGGAAACAGAATGTGGGGTGTTCTCGATTCGCCTCCACTCTCGTTAAACATTTTGGACCTTGTGGTTGCACGTTTCAGCAGTTTCTCAAAGGCATGGAGGCTCGGCGACAATTTTTTCCATTCGAAAATTTTCGAAATTAAACAAATATAAATGTGACGTACCTGGGAATTTTTATGCCTCACCGCTAATGTACATTCGTGAATCCCCCTTTTGTAATGATTTTTCTCTCTTAGGGTAAAATAAGCAATAACTTCTTCACGGTCCATTCTCTATTCCCTAGCGAGTTCTCGCAATCCCGCAGGACTTCGTGTGCCTTGGGTACGGGCTGACCTTTACCTTTTTTTACTAAGCGAGTTCGGGAACGTGATAGTGTGTGTGAAAGGAAGAGAGTCAGACGGTTGCCCTCTTCCAGAAGATCTACGGCGCCGGAAACGGGATGTGGGGTGTACACCACGTGGTTGTGTGTTTCATCTTTGTCATATAGTCAATGGGGAGCAGGATCTGACGATGTTTGTTCTACAATGGATTTTGAAAATACCAGTAACACTATCAATAGATTCCCAAATCTTCTCTCGTTGATCTGATGGAGTTAATATGACAGTTGCCTTCTTCCAGAACTGAACTGTTACGGAACTGTTGATTTTCATGTTTCAATGCTGGCGTATAACCGTGAATCCCCCTCTACAATGTTTCTTCTTCCTTATTTCGTGACGTAAAATAGGAAATATCTTTTTCTTCGTCATTTTTCTACTGTTGCTGGTTAGAGTAAGCGAGAGAGTGGGTGATACAAAGAGAGTCCGACCATCTTGCCCTTCCAGAAGGTCTACCTCGCGGGCGACAACGACATTGGCGGCGAGGGCGAGTACGTCATCGACTCGAGGAGGGAGAGGTTCAGAAAGAGGTACGGTATCGGGATCACGGTAGGATAATGCCTTGGGAGGGCGAGAGAGAGAGAGAGAGAGAGATGCGAGAAGGACCGGTTCAGGAAGAGATACGGTAGAATTATGGTAGCTGTTGGTACGGTATGAAAAAGGAAAACCTGGGCGAGGCGAGGAGGGAGGAGGGAGGTACGGTAGGATACGGTGGAGTAGAGTGCTGGTATCGGCGAAGAGAGACGATTTGGTGGAACTGAAGCAAAGAAGGCAAGAACGACGGGACGGCAGGACAGTCTATTATTCCAGATTGAGATCATAGAAATACTCCTACAGCGATAAAAATGTGTTTAAAAAATAGTGCTATCTCACAATGGCGTATGAAAAATCAACTGAAGAACGTTCGCTGCGTCTTTGTAGACCCCACTGAAACATCCAGTCGATAGGTGCAATCACAGTACCTTCCTTACCGTATTCTTTGTAGATTTCCGAACACTCTCTCGATGAAGGACCTCGGACTGCGCGGCGTGGCCGTGGATGAGGTACGGTGAGGGAGAGGGTACGGTAGGGGTACGTTATCTGATTGTGGAGGGTACGGTAGGGTTACGGTATTGATATCTCTATCTCCACTGTCAACCTATTAACGTCGTCTATGTGTAGTTGTGTTTCAGCGTATATACATTAGGGGAATGGTAACAAAACTTCGATAGTGAAACGAATTGCAAATAAATCCAGATGAAAGTTCTAACCAACGTATACAGAAGATGGGGCTTTCGTAGTTGTATCAACAGAGCATGCTTCGATTCTAAAAAAATGGTTTTGAGCGGTAGGAGGAATGGGGTTGCATCCCTTTTGTATTAGTGGGTTTGAGGTCAATCGTGGATCGACCGCGCGAGAGCTCATACCAATAAATAACATGCATTATTATGATGGCAATTCGGCATGTGTCTCCTATTATTTCCAAAAAAATGGGGTTTTTTACCGTATTGCAATCATCGGCTAGCCTCTTTACAAAAAAATATCTGAATGTGAGCAGTAGGAGAAATGGTGTTGCAACTACTCTGCATTAAGAGACTGGTAGCCGTGCTTTGATTGACGGTTGATAACTGGACTGTGCTCTCATTTCGCAATGCTCTCTCGTCGGTCAGAGCAATCGAGAGAGCATTGCGAAACGAGAGATCGAACAACTTTTTGCACAGCCCAGGTTGATAAGTCTTCAAATGCTTGCAGATGAACGTTTTAGCAAAACCGTGACCAAAGTTGGAGCTTCCAAAGTTGTGACTGTTTTTTGAGCAGTAGGCGAAGTGGTGTTTCAACGTATCTATTTTAGGGGAATGGTGGCGGGTCTTTGATGAACGGTGGACTATTGTGTCAATTAATTATACTTACAGATGAACGTGTTGAACGGGGAGCCAATTTGAATCTTTTAAAAATATATATTTTTTGAGCATTATGTGAAGTTGTGTTTCAGCGTATCTGTATTATGGGAATGGTAGCCGACCTTCGATTAGACATTGATATTTCGTATATGACATAGTTCGATAATATTGGGCACGCAGGGCATGCAGTTTTTGAGCAGTATGTGAAGTGGGGCTGCAACTCCTCTGCATTAGGGGAATGGTGACTAGTCTTTGATCAACGGCTGATGAGTCGCCTCTAATTCCAGATGAACGTGTTCAACGGGGCGCTGCGCAATCTGACGGCGGCCAGCAGCGACGACAAGCTGTCGATCATGCTGAGGTTGGTGTGGACGTCTTCTTGTCAGTATGATATCATGAGAGAGGGGGGGGGGGAGGGTTGATGATGGTGGCTGAGGTTGGTTATGTTTATATTGTAATAAATAATTGTGTTTAATTAATTGTGCGCTCAAACTTCGATGATCAACTAAACGATTCATAAATGCAAGTGGTTTGTAGTAACTGTGAAACAGCGAAGTGCGAGCTTGCAAATACTTTGCGATATCCTACTTTTCTGAAATCGAGAATTCTATGCAATTAGGAACAATCTATGGGTCACGTGCTATTGGAACGATGAATCAGCAAATATCCTAGGTGTTAGTGGTCTCGATTCCGCGTTTAAATTAGTGGAGGAGGGGGGGGGGGTGGGACAAATATAATAATTTGTATGATTCAAATGGAATCGAGGTTGATTAGCTGAATCGAAAATTTCAGCTTTCTAAATGAGCTGTGAAACATAAAAGCGCTGCGAGATTATAATTTTATCTGAACACGGGTACCGCAATCATCAGTAGGGACCTATCGAGCACGGGTTATTGTGACGATGAAACTGTAATTTACCATGACCCGTTAGCGCACACTTGCGATTTTAATAACTGTACCCATTATGGATATTTGATGTAAAAATAAGAGACCTAAATATAAATATATCATATATGTGTTCCATTTCCAGTCACGCGCCCATCATCCGCAGCAGTGTGGCTGCTCGACAAGCCGCCGACCGCCACTCCGACCTCATCCTGTCCGCCCACGATCATACGGTAGGTCAATTGGAGAGTACGGTGGGTCAAACATTATACGATTGGGTCATTAGGGACATAAAATGTTAATGAGAAAGCCAATAACTGCGGTAGCGTATTGGATGCTATCCAATCTCATCCTGTCCGCCCACGACCATACGGTAGGCCATTGGAGGGTACGGTGGGCCAAACATCTTTCGGTTGGGTTATTATAGCGGTAGAACGACAAACTATTAATGAGAAAGTCAATACCTGCTAGAGCGTATTGAAAACTAGCCGACTAGATCGTGTACACGGTTAGGTACTGTAATCTAGCTACCGTAGTATAGACTGTAGCTGTATCGTCTTGTTATAATGTCATACGGTAGTTATTTTTATTTCCTATCCCATTCAAGTTCGGCATTCCAGTTATTGAAACACCTGAGAAATTCAGCTCTA
The DNA here is from genome assembly GCA_000180635.4 of Pristionchus pacificus. Lineage (NCBI taxonomy): Eukaryota > Metazoa > Nematoda > Chromadorea > Rhabditida > Neodiplogasteridae > Pristionchus > Pristionchus pacificus. The sequence continues at coordinate 29,632,128 of CM026578.1, read as the reverse complement.
AGTAGAAACTTCGAAACCACGAATCACGAGTTTTCGTTTTCTCACGTTATTGTAGAAAAGACGACGTGAGCGAAATCGTAGTTTCACTCTAGCACAGAGATAGTAGCAATCGTGAAACAACAATGCGCATTGAGTTCTTAAATCTCACTTTCTTCCCTTCAACACCATATTCTATCTAAACATTGATACTCTACCCGTTCTTCTTCAATATTCTATGTGCACCATTAGAATCTATATCTACAGTAACCGTCGATGATCTACCGTATCCGCTCAGTCTACCGTACTCCCTTCAGGCGTGGTCGTACTCGCGGGAACGGGCTGCAGCCGCCGGGAGCAGCAGCTCCACCTTCGAGCGCACGCCCATTGATCGAGGTAAGGTAGGCGAGCTACGGTAGCTCAGGATACGGTAGGTATCCAGGCGAGGTACGGTAGCGCAGGATACGGTAGCTCATCAAATTATGCCTATTGTACACCTCAAATAGTGGCTTCTTTCGCGTAGCATACCTAGGGTGACAGCAACCTGGAGAGTGAGGTGAGGCAGTGTAGTCTTCAGTTTGTTTGTACACGTTTTCTCCCTGAATTTGCTGCCGATTAACAGGTTGTTGAACGATAAAGTGAAATTCGCAGCGTTCTTTTCTGTTTCTCTGAATCTAGATAGCTCGAGATTGTGAGCAGGCATCAGTGAATACGGCGTTGTTTCTTGAAAAAAAATCGATCAATCTAATACTACCTTATTTCTCAGAATGTGATTGCACCTGTTTCATTTATGTTTCACTAGTTCTAGTTAGGTTGAGATTTTGAGCAAGCAGCAATAAAACCGCCTTCTAGGTTGATGAAAAATAAATTCGTATTGCAAAAAATAAATTCGTATTCTATCGTATTGCTAAAATACTCCTGCCGATGCATATCTCACCGGTTCCACTCATGTTTCACTGGTGCTAGTTAGATTATGATTTTGAGCATTCTTTCAATGTAGTTAAAAATGTTAAAAATTCACGATTACTGATAATTTGCGGATTACTGCGTTCCGGGTAGCGCAGTGGTTGTGTGTCAGAATGCGAATCGAAAGGTCACGAGTTCGACCCCCCCCCCCCCCCCCCCCCCGCGCCTGCAGATCCACCCAACCAAGGGGGTTAAGAAATGTTGGTAGTGTCTAGTAAACACGATCCAAATTCCCCGCCAGCGTGCACACAACATGCCGGTTCGTCTTTAGCAACAGGCCACTGTTCTCACAGGTTAGGCCCCAGTTGCAGTTCAGGCGCGGAGTAGTCGACGACGCGTTACGCGTTAGTAACCGACTCAGTACTTTACTTTACTTTACTTTACTCCCTCCTCCGGGTGGGTGCATATCTCTCCAGTTCCTCTCGTGTTTCACTGCTGCTAGACAGTTTGAGAATTTGAGCAAGCTGCAATATGAATTATGCTTTGCTTTTTTTACAAATATATTAATCAAATACCTCCTCCGGATTCACGTCTCACCGTTTGCACTCATGTTTCACTGGTTCTAGATTGGTTGACATTTTGACCTAGTAGCCGTTTGTACGCCGTTTCATGCTTAAAAATAAATTCAATTATTAGTTATCTCGTCAGGCAATGTTGCTCATGTGAGAATGGGCTGAAATTCTTCATTTACGGCTGCCCCCCAGTATACACTTTTCGCCGCTTTCACTCGCGTTTCACTGGTTCTAGATACGTTAGGTTTTCGAGAAATATACAATTTATGGATTGTTGTCGTTTTTAGAAGATAAATCAAAGCATGGTCTATAATTTCTGCAGGTACGGTAGTCGAGGCTACGGTAGGCCGGACGCAGCGCGTGCTCGAGCTGCAGTCGCCCACCTGCAGCTACAGGTACGGTAGGGGAGATGGGTTACGGTAGCGTCCAGGGAAGGTTACTGTAGGTTACTGTAGAATGACAGACCCGATAGTGTGTGAGAGGTCTTTTTGAGTGTTATTTTTCTGGTGGTTGATCTGGATGGACTTCTTTTCGTAGCATTTGAGGATACGGTAGTTTCTGAGATTATGGTAACTAATCGATATTCGATCGAATGTGTGAGATTACGTTACCCTAATAGATTGCGGTATCTGATTGATAAACACTCATATATGAGATTACGGTAGTCGACGATTACGCTAGCCAATCGAGAACCAATCACAGAATGGGCGTGCCCGACATGGGCTACGGGCTGCTCACGCTGCGGCGGATCGACGACGAGGCGGACGGCAGCAAGCTGCAGCTGCAGGCGAGGTACGGTATCTTGGGATACGGTATTCAACCTAGGGTACGGTATGATATCGATTTTCACGATTTGAGAGTAAAACAGGTTGTGTATGGTATCTTAGGATAAGGTAGATGATGATTACGGTAGGAAAGGCTCGTCGATGCAGGCGAGGTACGGTAGTTAGATTATCGATTTTATCCTACGGTAGCCCGACTACAGTACTCTCCTAGTGTATTTGTGTGTGTGCTACACCTAGTATGGCACCAAGCTGCAGACGAGGTACGATAGTATTACGGTAGATAATCGATTTTATCCTACCTTAGTCCGACGACAGTACCCCCTCTCTTACAATTAGTATATTTTTTTCGCGTAGTATGTCTCGTGTTTCAAGAAGCGGCAGGCGACGCAGGGTAGTTTCACCCGTTTCTCGTATGTTTCACTTCTCCTAGATAGTTGGAGATTTTGAGCAAGCATCAATAGTCCTCTCTTCTTGCATGTTGAAAAGCAATTAACAGTCGTCGTGATCAAATACTAGTTAGGTAGTATACATTATCGATTTCATTCTACCGTTTCCCGAATACAGCACCACCTCTCTTACAAATAGTAAATTGTTTCGCGTAGTAAAGGTAAGGGTGTATCCACGTCAAGCGATTTTACAGTCATACGACAACGCTAGGTGGGACCCACTGGTAAGGCCAGCTGTTTAGACGGACTACATACCCGGCTGTCCAGTGCTTTCTCAGGTAGCCTTGCCTTTCGCAACCGAAGTTGCTACCAATTTGCCGACCCCGGGGGGGGGGGGATAGCAAGACTTGACATTTGTTTTCACACGATTCGAGGTGGTCGATTAGGCATTGCGGAGATAATCAATGCTTCATGGGCGAGTGAAACATAGATTTCGCTCGATGTTCTGGTGCAATGCAAATCGTTTTTATCAGCCAGTTTATTATGGTTCTCAACCCAATCGATATTCAATTCCAGATATACCGTACTCTGGCTGCCGGGACGGTACCCGCAACTCTTCTCCTACATCGTGGTCGCCGTCTGGCTCCTGATTCTCGTCGCGCACCGGGTACTATATGCGGGTCTGCGATCGATCGTCCTGACGAGAAACAAGAACGTCAAGCAGAATATTGTATAGGTTACGGTATCGGTATTGATTGATCTAAAGTAATTATTGTGTATTATCGCATATGGCTGTTGTAAGGTATTTTTAAGCTTTCACCAAATCTTGCTTTACACCATGATTGAAGTTACTGTAAGGAACTGTGATGCATTGTGATAGTTATGGATTGCTCATGATTCGATAAATGAGTTTTTTCTGAAGAATTTCGTCGAAATGCGCTTGGAATGTGAATTACAGATCGATTACAATACATTGAAGTTGTAGTAAGTAAGTTTTTTTGCTGCTGGAGTAATTCGTCGAGATCCCAATTTTTAACAATAAAGAAATATAAATATAACAAAAAATTCGAGAAAAATCATTTCACGATAGACAAAATAATACCGTACTTTCCGTTTCAATTTGCGATTTGCGAAGCCCAAAAGTTCCTACTTTACGTTTTCACTCTATTGTTTGCGATTACGACGTTGAATTGTTTTTTTTTTCAAAATTAAGCAATTGACCTTCCAGACGATGTCTCGAGTAATTGTGAAAGGCCTGCCGCCGCGCTGCAGTGAGCAGCAACTGAGGGACCTGTTCAAAGTTTGTTTTTCTATTTTTTATAGACCAAATTTGTCTTTGTTTTTACAAATTACTAGTCTACATTCGCTTCCAGTACAATTTACAAGTTCCTAGAAATCGACGAAGAGTTTGCTATCATTTTAAATCCTTTTGTGGCTGTTTTACAGCATTTAAACAAAGTTTGTCCTGGTTTTCACTTGAAAAAATCTTTAATTTGCAGTCGTACGGCACAATCAGCGACTGCGCGCTGAAAACGACTAAGGTGAGTGATTTTGCTGCTTTATTGTTTAACATTTAGATGAGTCTCTCGGCTAATTTCGTCAAAATTGCATCATTACTAGTGATCAGAACTTTTTGTTCTATTTTTGTCCAATAAAACTGCCCTGAATGTGGAGGTGCATGAGAATGAATGATAGGTTAGAGAACACTCGACATCAACTCTGCGTTGATCGATAAAGACTAGGCCTAAATGCATTGCACAAGCAAGCACGGACTATAATTTATACCTAAAAACTTCCGATTTGGAGGAGGGCCGCAGTCGTCGGTTCGCCTTCGTCGGTTTCGAGGGCGCCGAGAGCGGATCTGCCGCGATTTCGGGCACGAATGAAACCTTCCTCGGCAGTTATCGATTGACGGTAAGGTTTTATGCTAAGGACTCTTTAAGGTTAACCTTATCGTAGTGTACAAAATTAATTTTCTGCAAAATTTGTCTATTTCTTTCCTAAGTCATTGACATTGTGTTATGCGACATTTTATTCTACTTCCCTTATCGGTGAAACTTGAACAATCTTGGTTGAAAGTTTGTCAAACGGGAAGAAATTAACATGAGTTGGTATGCAACGGTGAAAACAATAAGCAATGTTGTAATTACCCACTTAATATTTAATTCTTATTTGACTGCTCAATTTCACAGGTGGAAGTGTGCGCGGGATTCGGCGAGAAGAGCAAGCCGCGCGCGTGGAGTAAGTACGCAAAGGATTCCAGGTCAGCCTCTATCCTTGATATATCACTGAATCTCGAAACTCACTGTCGACCAGCCTCTATTTTGCAGCGTTCTTCGTTATCTGTACCTTTTATTGATTAAAATGGCTCAATGATTGCAGAAAGGGCTCAATTTGTGAGCATATTGATGAAGATTAGTAATATTGTTATTTAATAATTAATTAATTATTCACAGCGCCTACAAGCGCGCGCATCCGGATGAGGTGCAAGCAGCAGCGACGCAGAAGAAGCCGAAGAAGGCCAATGAGGTATTTAGAGTTATATTACATTTTTAAAATGATACGATTGTAATTGCACACCTATTAAACTATTCCGTGCGGCAAACGCGTTAGCTCCGCCTACTTTCACTTCGTTTTACGCGTTTTCCGCCTATTTTCACTATTATTTCTTAGTTTTTATTGATAAAACTCGATTTCTGGTATGGTTTCGCGTTCATTAAGCACCAATTATATAATAAAAGCTTAATTTTAAACGCAACCGTAGTTTAATAGCAATTTCTTTACGCGCGGAACAAGAAACAACTCTGCGTCAAAATGTGATAGTGGAACACGAATCCTACTTGCTGTTGACCTGGGGACCTGGGGAGGAACGTAAGAAGTTAATGTGATATTGAAACACGAACTTTACTGATTAACAATGTTCATAAAATATTCGAAAAGGCGTTAAATTAGATACAGAACGAAGCCGAAGAAGGTCAATGAGGTGAGGACATAGTGTGGGCTCGAAACCCGAAACCTACTGGTTAAAGTTACCCAACCATGACAAACTATCGTTTGAATGCGCGCGAAAACCGCAACCGGGAAGTAGCGACCAAGCAACGACTGACTTTATTTTTAATTGAATTGAATAAATTATTGATTTAAGTTTATTGATTAATTAATACTGCATTTTTTAATCTGGGAAGGCAAATGAGAAGTCGGTGAGTCGCAGAAAGTGAAAGTGGGCGGAGTCACAGCGATAAACAATTAAGTCTCCCTATATTGCAGTTTGAATCGCGCGCGCTTTCTGGTCCGGCACCGGATCAGACCGGGTGTTTCAGGCCGCTTTATAGGGTTACTATCGATTTTCTGATTTTTTAATGCGCGAGCAATACTAATTCGACCATTCTCTATCAAATGAGCAAATAAAAATAGGGGGTCAAAATCGTCCTTGTTGGGTAACTTTAACTGATGAGCCAAAAATCGCAGCCCAATTGAGTATTACTAATCATTAAAATATTGTAACAGTAGTACCCCACACATTCATTGCACTATAGTCGGGGCAAAGATACATAGGTTAGTACTGAAACTCAAACAAATTAGTTGGGAAATTGGATAGCATTGTCTAAAAGTAAATGTTTTTTGTTTCTGCTTACCCTGCCGGGGGAGGATCTGCCCTAGCACAGCGTGTGGCAGGTGTACTGAGCTTGAAACACCAATCCCAAATTCCAAATGGATCCCGAATTACAATTCGTACCGGCATCTTTTGGATTAGTCCTGAAGTGCAAATAAATTAGTTGGGAAAATGGATATCACTGCCCAAAAGTATAATATTATTTTTCTGTTTACCCTGCCGGGGGATGATCTGCTCTAGCAAAATGGATGACAGGTGTACTGAAATGGAAACGCGAACACTTTTGTTAAATACTTTGGTCGTGACTGGATAGTCCAGCCTTGAACATGAATAGTGCACACAAAAAATGCAGGTGAATGGGAATGAGATTAGTGAAACGCATATTATTATAACTTGCTAAACAATAACGGGTTAGCCGACTGATATGCGTCGACTGTTCATCGAGCCCCCGTAAACTTGTGTCCTTGCCTACCACGTAGAACGGGGCTTCACAATTACTTCAAAGTATAAATATCAACGTTTTGCAAGTAAATCTCACTCTTGCACTACTTTAGAAGACCAGAATGGCTAAAAAAATGTTTAAAATAGGGGTTTTCATTTCCCGATCCACAGTCCCTTGTGAGCGGTGGAGAAAAGAATGAGCACTCGTCGCGCGCAAGGTGGAGGAAAATGAGACTTCCTTCGACTCAGATCGATCGATTATAGGATTAGTCTCTCTCCGTGTTCATACTCTTTCTAAATTTTTACATTTTTCATTAGCATATCCCCCTGGCCAATAAAATAGTTCGATTCCTTCTCTCCTGTTCAGTTGAGGCGCTTTCCCATCTGAGGAGAGTGCGAGGAGCCTTGTCCCCCGTCGACTGACCCCTCCCGATGGGACGGGGAGAGTGGGAGGGGGAAACCCACATAGACCATTCTGGTCTTCTAAAGTAGTGCCCTCACTCGTCAATACCAGTACCACCAGTAAAATCTACCAGTAAATAGCTATGATTGTTATTATGATTACATTGTATGTGACTGTTGAACTAGACTTGAAACGTGCATGTTTCTAGTTTTCAATTCCGCTGCTTGCGCCCCCCCCCCCCCCCCCCCCATAGGTCAGAGTCATCAAATACACTTTAAAAAAATTATTATTTAAAGTTAATCACAGGAAGAAGACGAGGACGAGTCGGCCTCGGCCCAGCACAAGAAGGCCCGACGGGAGGAGGAGTTCAAGAACTTCCTCGATGCAAGGGGTGTGGGCAGGGAGGAGGAGAAGAAGGTGCGTTGTATGGGGATACGGGTTTGGGAGAGGTTAAGCTAGTAGGAGCAGCATACGCTAGAAAATGTGTTATTGTGTTGTTTTCCCACAGCTAACCCACTGAAAATCAGTTCACCGATAGTTTTTAACTATTTGGCCTATCCATGCAGCACAAAAAAAAACCGTGCATTGGTTGGTCAGGGCATGCTATTTGTTTTCAAGTTCTTGTTGGAGGCGGAATCGGCGGTGACAGCATTAGTTATTTGTAACGTGAATCCGTGAAACTTGGAATCACACGCCAGATAGAAGTTTGTCATTCTGATGTAGTTCCGTTCAATTTATTCACAAAAATGCCGTCGATTTCCACAGTAATACTGGCTCGACGCCCGACTTACCGAAAGATCAATTCAGTCCCCAAAAAAAAATGGAACCGTATTCCTACAGTAACCTCTTCTCACATCAGGCGCCCGAGGTCCGCAAGGAGGAGTGTGAGCGCGAGGCCGATCTCGTTGCCATGCTGCTGGACGGCGTCAGCGGTGAGTGATCGATGCCCGTCATTCCAAATCAATATAATTTTCCTGACCATCTCCTCTGTTAATGAATATCGTACAACCGCAATTTCACAGGTGACACTCCCTTCATTCGGGTTCATTTTCGAGTGGAGTGAACCTGCGTTGTTCTATCTATCCATTATTTGTGTCATTGCTGAAACACGCATTGGTGGGGTCGAATTTCGAAATATATTTTTATTATAAAACGGAAATGTCCGGGTTCATTGCATTGATAATGGTAGCTCCTGATTCTCAAGTGGAATGAACCCGTGATGTTCTACCTATCCAGTATGTGTGTACTAGAGTTGAAACACGCATTGGTGGGGGTCGAATTTCGAAATATTTTTTTATTGCACAAGATTCCTTTGATGAACTGTACTTCTCGCGATCCCGCATTTATCATACATCCCGTGAAACGCTAACGTGATTTAGGTTTCAAATAATGAGGGTATTCGATACCCCTGTAGCTCTAAATGCGACCGTAAACATAAACTCAATAATTCATCACCCTAATCTCTCATTGTCAGGCGACACGAATCTTTCCCTAGACCTACCGTGCCCCTAGTCGATACCGTAAACATAAAATCATTAATTTACTACCGTACACTCAGGCGACACGCACCTCTCCGTCATCGTGACGGGCCTTCCCTCGTCGATCAAACCTACGCACGTCAAGGAGTGGCTGGCTCCCATCAGAGTGAAGGCACTGAAGGTACGGTAGGGGATACGATATGCTAGATTACGGTAGGGTTACGGTAGGTAAGATTACGGTAACAGGCGGGGCTGTGGTCGAGAGACGCAGTAGGAGTGGCTGGCGCCCATTAGAGTCAAGGCGCTGAAGGTACGGTAGGGGATACGGTAGGCCAGATTACGGTAGGGAGGATTAGGGAAGGGCGGGACCGTTGTCGAGAGACGGAGTAGGAGTGGCTGGCGCCGATTAGAGTGAAGGCGTTGAAGGTACGGTAGGATTACGGTAGGCGGGATTATCGGAGCGGGTGAGGCTATGTTTGAGAAGTATAGTGTGCTTGTCGCAGTTCAGGATCAATGAGATGATAGTTTGGTTTTTTTTATCGAACTCTATCGCTCGGTGCATTGGCAATAAATTTAATCGCGTGAGCTAGTAGGAGTGGTGCAACGCTGATCTCACTGCCGAAGATGAAACTTTGTTTTCACTATAAAAGTTTGCTCCCAACATTTGCTCGGCAAAGTGAGACTCGTTTTCGCACTACCTACAATAGACAGAAAAATAGTGATGCGATATTGCGAATGGGAAACAGCATCCAATCAATGAATAATTGCAGGTGGTGAAGGAATGTGCTATAGATTTCTTTAGTTTCAATATGGGTAATGCTGAGGTGTCCATACCCCGATAAAATCAATCCTAACTGATTTCTTGATGGGTGGGGATTCATGTGAAAAATCGATAATATCAGAACTACCGTACCCCTATAAAATCAATACTTACAGACGGTGAAGGACGGTAACGTCGCTGCGGCCTTCGTGTCCTTCGAGAAGACGGGCGATGTGAAGAGGGCCCTGCTCAAGAACAATCTCTATCTGGGCGGATACAGGGTGAGTGATGGATCTTAGATGCGCCGGGTTAGAGAATGAGAAGAGTATGATAACGGCTGTGATTACGGGGATTGATTTTGCACGTCGATTTTCTCTAGGATAATGCGACAGTCACGAGAATGAATTGGAGGGGGCGGGGGCGGGTAGGGGTGCTGTAATTGTAAACGGATTAAGGTATTTATCGATTGTTCCGACATTACGTGATACGGTAGCTAATTATCGATTTTCTCCACAGTATGCTGTATTGATTACGGTAGTTCTTGATTTAATTATTAAGGTTGTTTTACTAGTTATTGATTAATTTATCGTTTTCCCTCCTTCAGGTCTCGGTCAAAATCGTGCCGGGCAGCGTGAATCCCAATGTGCGGGAGGACGGAGGAGGAGGAGGAGGAGGAGGAAAAAAGGCGCAGCTTGCCAATCCCGGGCTGACAAGGGAGGAGGAGGAGGCCAAGGTGAGGAGTGCGCTCTAGGGGAGACGTATTTGAGGGGGGGGGGTATTGTTTTTGAGACAGGAAGGCTTAACCGGATTAGAGTTTGTGTAATCCTAGAGGAGTGGGACCAGTGAAACACGAAAATTTTATTGGTGAGGGTTATTTCGATTTTTTGATACACCGCGATTTCAATCGAGTATTGGGGGACCTCTCGTCCGGTCATTTAGTAGATCTAGTGAAACCTAAAAGTTCGGGTTCATGTCACTCAGGGATTGGGAATGCCCGATCCGCGAGTGAAATGATCCCGCGCCTGTGTGGTCCTTGATGAGTTATGGAAGGGGTGAAACACGAACATTGGAGGAGTATTTGAAATTTCGATTTAGTCTTTATTTGACTGAATTTGTGATTTTTTACGTATTTTTTTTGGCTTTTGGTTAAACAGTAGACCGTTTCCAAAATCACGCCTGTCATCTACCCAGTGAAGATGGAAAATTCGGGCTCATTCAGTGATGAGCACGGGGTCGGATATCGGACCATGCACCCGATTTTGACTCCTGGCTTTAACCCCCCGATTTCGGTAGCAAAACCCGCGATTTTCAATAGGATTTTTTTGTTGAAGCCCCGATTTTGTCCAGTTGTCCGAGGATGGTTCTCATCATTGGGCTCATTGCATTCAGGTATTCGGTGCGAGCGATACTTGAGTGAATGAACCCGTACCTTGCAATTGCTTCTTTAGTTGTGGGAGTGCTGAAACGGGGAATGATGCATGGAGTAGATGCCATTCCTAGTTGTGATTTCGATCGATTCAGTTTGCTGATGTGTTTTAGGAGAATTCTTGGAATTATTTGAATTAAAACAGAAGGTTCATTCAACTTATCCCCTCAGCTCATATCATTCACCCAGTGAGGCAGAAAAGTTCAGATTCATTTCACTAAGAATCGAAGAGCCCGATTCTCGAGTGGAGTGCACCTGCGTTGTTCTATCTATCCATTATTTGTGTCATGGCTGAAACACGCATTGGTGGGGTCGAAATTTCGAAATATATTTTTATTATAAAACGGAAATGTCCGGGTTCATTGCATTGAGAATGGGAGCGCCTGATTCTCAAGTGGAATGAACCCGCGATGTTCTACCTAACCAGTATGTGCGCCTGTTGAATTATATTTCATTGGAAGGGGATTTCGATGAACTGAACTGTCAGTAATCCCTCATCTAGCATGCATCCCGTGAAACGCAAACGTGACTTTTGAGATTAGATGTCTCTCCTTTATTGCTCGCTCTCGCTCGTTGCAGGCTATAGGAAACTAGTGAAACTTGAATGTAACCAATCGGTCTTTTCTAAATTTTATATTTTATTTAGCTAATTAATATTAATTAATAATTCATCTTCTTCCAGATCCGCGATCAGATTCTTGACACGGGTCGTCTCTTCCTGCGCAATCTGCCCTTCTCCACGACGGAAAGCGACCTGCGAGTGCTGATGAAGGAGCACGGGGAGCTGGCGGAGGTTCAGGTACGGTATCGATTGTTTTAGTTGGTTGACAGTTACCAGAAAGAACGAGTATTGATTGGCACGGTAGCTTGGGCACTGAGGGTGCTGATGAAGAAATATGTAGAGATTACGGAAGTGCCGGCATGTTTCTGGCAATAATAGTGATCGGTTTCCTAGGGCTCTGAAACAATAGAAAAAAAAATACTCCTGTGGGGTTCCCGTTGCGGTGCTATGTCAATATTATGGTCAATAGCTTTCACTGATATTGGATTGCGATCGGGGCTACAAAACATACTATCTCGCTGTGGTTGTATTCGCGTTTCTATGGGTGCCCAAAAGAGGGCTATTTTAGAACGAGGATAATGTGGTTGTGTATCTCGCCATTGTCGATTTTATGATTTCCTTAGAGGAGATTGAATACGATGACTAGTTTCGAAAATCGTTGATATGCACGCTAGTGAGATTTGCGCAGCGACTGATGCACAATAGCCTAGTTGACCAATAATGTGTTCTTGAACTCACTGTTTCTAAAAACTCCATTAGTTGATTAATTAAACACAACTTTTTTTATTTAACAAAACACGAGGTGAACATCGCGATCCGGTGTTTGCTATCGCCCCTTTCAATCTTCTTTGCTGTGGTTGAGGAAATGTCATCGAAAATGGATTAGTGCACTAGGGGGATTCGCGTTGCAAGTGCAGCACAATAGCAGTGTGGTTTGTTGATCAGCAATCACCCTCCGTGTTCCATCGAAAACTCTATTCTGTCTAATGTGGCGTAGAGTTCGTTAACAAACAAGTGTAGATTATCAGCTGATCTTCACTGGATTGAGGGGCATGGGTAAGCCCATTTTTTTCTTACGGTCTCTCCTTCTGGGATCTAGTGAGATTCGTGCTGGCTTGGGTACACTACGGCTATGTGGCCGCATCTGAACGCTGATTTACCGAGTAGCATGTAATAATGATACTCAGATGATCATAGCCATTCATTTATCGTTGATCCTTTGAGGCAAATGGACTTGACGATTGATTTCTATTAGGGATGTCCAATCAATTCCAATACCCAAATTAATTGATTTTGCGGCCGCTCAACCCCTCGGAAAATAAGGAATAAAAGTCAATTAATTGGTCAACCCAATACAAATTACCAAATTAATTGGTATTGTCTCTGAGTATTGAGTATTGAATTGAAATCACTAATTTCTATAGTTGGGAATTGATCACGGGGCAACTAGTGGCCACGACGGGTGGGTGCACAATGTCAGGATGATTTCCGGGCTATGATTTATTCTTCATAATGACTTCAAACTCCAATAGATTTGTTAAAAAAATAGTTTATTTGAATATTAAACTACTGCTTTATCATCGCCAAGTCAATGCAAGGGTTTCGCCCGCCTCAAATTTGTGCTTTCCCTAGATTCGTGTTGCTTGTCAATTGGTTTCTTAGCTTGTCAGCTTGTCAATTGGTTTCTTGAATGGGGAATTGATTTCAGCAACTAGTTGGTTTCGCGTTTCGACAAGTGCACAATAGCTAGGTGGTATGGGAACGGTGATAACGTGGTCATGTATCTTTCAATAAATACTAATTTATCAGGTGATCATCGCCAAGTCGACGGGCGCGTGCAAGGGCTTCGCCATCGTGGAGTTTCTGTTCCCGGAGGCGGCGGTGCAAGCATATGTGAAGCTGGATGGAAGCATCTTCAAGGTACGTTAGTGGTTGGGTAACGGTAGGTTGGGGGAGGGGGGGGGGGGGTGCTGTAACGTTAAGGGGGGAGGTATACGTGGGGATACGGTATATGGTAGATTGTCTCGGTACTGTAAGTACAAAATCAGAAGAAATCAGAAGAATTTTGTGATGAGATTTATAACGGGTGCTGTGTATTAGTTATTACTGTGAACTGTAAGCGCTACCTATGCATAATCAAAAAAGGGGTCGCCGCCACGGCTGGTTACCTATGAATACGATATTTCAGAAATGTTACGGTAGCCTCATCGATAATTGTCATTCAGGGTCGGATGTTGCACATTCTGCCGGGTGAGGAGAAGCGAGAGGAGAAGGAGGAGGAGGGAGAGGGAGATGGGGTGAGTGATCTAGAAGTGCCGGGTTCGGGGGGGGGGGGGGGGGAGATCTCGAAGTTTGCATGATGCAGGATATGAATGTATTCTGAAATATATGTTGTTTTTTGTAAAGCTTGTCATGATTTGACTGGTGGCTCGTGCCCAGAGTTAAATATTATACAAACGTGTAACACCAGTATCGGAGTCGGAAAAAAAGACGGACGCTGACGCTGACGGACGAGGATTCTCCAAACTGGGGATGGAAGAGAGCGGGGGTGAGAGCAGACCGCCCGTCGCGAGCGCAAGAATGTAAAATGGAGAAAATGGAGAATGGAGAATGGAGAATAATACATAATAATTCCAGACGGAGGAGGGCAGTAAGAAGAAGCGCGCGGAGGAGAAGAGCTCGTTCAAGCGGGAGAAGGCGGAGAAGCAGAAGAAAAGTGCGGCCAAGGTGAGGGGAGTTAAGGATGGGGTGGGACTTAGGCGAGCCGGGTTTTCAGAAAAAGAGGTAAGAGATTGAGGATGATGTGGAACTTACCCCTTAAAACCAGAAGCTCTTGTTTTAATCGAACTATTGTAATTTTTCTACGGTGAATTCAGAACTTAGCGAGAAGGCGGCCCAGGCGAGGAGATATGGACGATTTGAAACCAAGCCGCGCCGGGGTTTGATTGAGAATGCGCCAACAATAAATTTTATTTGACTCACGGAATGTGGGAGCAGCCGCTGAATTGGCGCCGCAGGGATTTTACTAGATCAGTTGTCGAGTGGGGACTGCAGTGAGAACGTCTCGTGCTTTTTAAACAGACAAAACAAATCAGCGCTGCACCTATCAGATATAAACATTAGAACTTTTCTACCTTCAATGCTTGAATTGCCGCCAGCGTGAATAAACTAAATTAAATTAATATAAATTAATTAAATTAAATTAATAAACTAAATCGCCCGGTGACATTGGTGCTGCGCTGATAGTATGCCTTGCCCGCTCGCCAAACTAGATTAGTGGTTGCTTTCTTCTTCACCTCAATGAAAATATATATTGATGGGGGCCATAGATTTGAATATGGTAGCTAGCATTACATATGGATACTGTCGTGCGTTAATGCGAAGAGAAAACCCAACCCCGAGAAGGTTGTTTTAGTGTATTATCTGTTATGTTCATTGGAGAGCAGCCGCTGAATTAGAGCCGCACGGTCTTTACCTAATCTGTTCTAGTGGGATGCTAGTAGTGGTGCCGCCTGTATCGGTGAAGAAAAAATGCGATAATACTAGGCGCGTCATCGCTGCACCGATCAGGTAAGACTGCTATTTATCGTGCTTCTTTGATCGCCGCTGAACAAACCAATTCCATCACCCAGCGACATTGGTGCTTCGCTAATAATATATGTGCATTGCCTGCTCGCAGAACTCGATTAGCCGTGTGTGAATGCGTAGAGAACATCCATCCACAAGAAGATTGATTGTTTAGCGTTAACTTTTGCGTTCCTTTCGGAATTGGAGAACAGCCGCTGAATTGGTGCCGCACGGTATTTACTTGATCGGTGCAAGAGGGGTGTCAGCGGTGGTACCAGTTGTCTCCATGAAAAATACACTTAAAAATGCTAGGCGCATCGGGGCTGCACCAATAACATTGTATCATTGTCGCATTGCTACCTTCATTGTCAATGATCGATATGCCGCCATCTGTGAAAACAAAAAAGCGAATTCCATCGCCCAGGGACATTGGGTGCTGCGCTGATGGTATGTGTACTAGCTTGCTGGCAGAACTCGATGTATGGCCAGTCAAATCAAATCAAATCAAATTTATTCAAGCTTCAGGGTTTGGGTTTGTTGAATGATAGCTGTCTTCCAAACATCGGGGTATCTTCGGCACACGCTTTTACAGTTAGGTCCCAATCGTAATGTCATTTCATCTCGCCATCTCGTCTTAGGTCTTAGGTATGGCCAGTAGAAATGTGTAAATAATATATGAACAGTGAACCGTGCGGACGCGTGTTCGTGTTCTGCGTGCTCACAGAAATCTGTGTTTGCCCTTCGTAGTGCACTGCGAGCTTTATGTTTCTTTCTCACCCCATTAGAAAAACGATAGCGCTGTTGCAAATATTGAGAAGATTTTCAAAATTCCAAACAGCGAATTATATATTTTTCGAATCATACATGCGTTGCTGGACACAGTACTCATCAATAAATCGATAAGTAATAATCCATCAGAATCACTGTAGCTCTAACGCAATATATCGCGGGATGGGGTTGGAGGGGTACGTTTTGGCGTTTTGGCAGAAGGAAGAGGAGACCTTAAGCTTGGCATAGTCTATCAAGTTCGATAGTGTATTCGGAGAATCAATCAACAATATTTTTCCACATAATAATTATAGCAGTGGCTACCGTAATCTTGTAATCAATCGATATTTTTCAGAATCAGCACAGCTGGAACGCGCTGTTCCTCGGGGCGAATGCCGTGGCGGATTCACTGGCGGAGAAGCTCGGAGTGAGCAAGGCAGACATCTTGGGAGGAGAGGGAGGAGGAGAGAGGTACGGTAGGGTACGGTGGTCAGAGGGGTCTGGGGCGGGGTATGGTGGGAGCATCGATTGATTGTCGGGAAATGGTGAAAAAGAATTGGAAGATTCGCTAAAAGTTGAATTGTTTTGCACTTCAAAGGCATTTTATCAATCCAGCTATAACAATATCGGATATGATGCATTCTTGAAACGGAAATGCATATTGATTTTTTTTTTGGAACTTGGACTCAGTGACTAATTAATTCGGGTTCCCGGATTTGAGTATGGTGCATTCTTGAAACGGAAATGTGGTAATCGAGCAATCGAGTTGATCATTTGGGCATTTACTGATCGAAACTCCGTGCTTAATTACCGTATTCCCTCCAGCTACCGTAATCGCATATATATATATATATATATATATATATATATATATATATATATACGGATATACGGCAGATATAGCAAAATCGATCGTATCGTAGATAGTAAACAATGAATGAATCGTTTTTCTCAGTTACCGTACTTAATCACCGTAATCGTTCTCCATCGTTTTCAGCGCGGCCGTTCGTCTCGCTCTGGCGGAGACGCGTATCGTACGCGAGACGAGGGATTTCCTGCTCACCAATGGAGTCAGGTGAGAATTAAATTTAAAATAAAGGCGGGAAATTTAAATTAGTGACAAATGCCGCTTCTCATGAATGAATTACCTGTGAGATTTGCGGCGCAGTGGTTTTACTTGACAAGGGACAATTGTGTGAGAGAAATGAACCAGTCTTTGTTATTGGACAAACAAAACAACCCCACTATTATGTGGTGTTAGTTTTTCGGAAAAAGATTTGGAAAGAGCACCAGATTTGAATTCCCGAATTTTCCTTTTTTGCGTAATATCTCGGTTTCCGATGAATCAATCGATACGAAAAATTGGCTCCGCACGTATTACCCACCTGGGAATCTAAATTTGAACTTATGCGATGAAAGGACGATTGGTTGCCGAGATATTGGTATATATTAAAGGCTTGACGCGTTTTCCCGTCCGTCTTCCGCCCGCTCGGACACGGTGATCCTCGTGAAGAATCTGCCGGCGGGAGTGCAGAAGGAGGAGATGGAGCGAATGTTCGAGAAGTTTGGAGATATGAAGAGGGTCCTGATACCGCCAGGTACGGTAGGGGATACGGTGGGGGTAGGGTTACGGTAGGCTGGGGATACGGTAGGGAAGGGTTAGGGTAGCGCTCCGCTATGTGCGATAGTTTTCCATTGATTCTGGTAAACGAGCTGGTAGGTGAATTTGGGTTCGGGTGATGGGACAAGCATGACTCATGGGGAAGATTCGATAATACAGTGATTGTTAAATATCAAATAACATTGCATTTCGTGAGTCTCGCAGTACTGAAAGTGTTATTTTATTTAAATGTAATATAAATTTATTAATTTCCAGAGGGCGGCGCCTCAGCCCTGATCGTCTTCGGCAATGCGGTGGATGCGAAGGCAGCCTTCTCGGTGGGTGTTTGGCTAATACAGCGCGCATTCTGGTCAAGCCGGGTAATTGAGAGTAGAGAAAGAGGCGAGAGAAAGGGGTGGAGTATTCCTTCTCAATTTTGTAAATTAATTAAATGCTATTATTTTATTGATTTGTTTAATAAATTGTGATGAGTAAGCGAGCTTTCAAAGATACTTTGATTAGACCGAACCTCGTAAATATTTGGTGATCCGGTGAAGCAGGAAAACATTAGGGTAGAATTTAATCATTGTGAAGGCCGCTTTCTCGATGGGGTTTAGTTTTATCAATTAATTTTTTTATTCAATTAATTTGTTGTTAGTGAAAATCTCTCCATGAGTCATTGCTTAGATTGAAACTAGTCTTTATTTGATGATCTGGTGAAGCAGGAAAACATTAGGGTGAAATGCTATCAGCAAAAGTCCATCGAATCGTAAGTGAAAAGGCACTTGCTCTCTTCATAGAGAGGCGAAACCCATTAGTTGCTGCTTGAGCATGTGCTATAAAACTTGAGAAGTTCTTCGACTTTTAGCACAGGAACAGCTCTTATTGTGGAGGGGGTTTGGATTCCAAACTTTGGAATAAGAATGATAGGGATGAAATATAGTGCTTGTTGTGATAAGTAACTGATATTAATTATAAAATTACAGAAACTGGCCTACGCTCGCTTCCGCACACAGCCCCTCTACCTGGAATGGGCGCCCGGAGATGTGTTTGAGGAGAAGAAGAAGGAGGATGGGGAGAAGGAGAGGGAGGAGGAGGGAGAGGAGAAGGTTGGTAGGGTTGAGGGGAGGGTTCGTATAGTCTCCTTCTAAATTGCGTTCCCTCTAGAACCCAGGGATGTGTTGAGGTAGAGGAGAAAGTTTGATTGGGAGAGGCGAAATCAGGATATTCGCTTGACATGCAAAAGGAAAATAATGGAAATTTGATGCGTAGAGTTCGAGGCTGATTTGTGTTCCACGTCCAATATTAATTTACAGCGAACGGGGAGATGCCAATTTCGCATTCATTTCGCTCCAACTATCAATATCCATATATACTACTTAAACACGACCATGATGGTTGATTTTCTTATCGCTCATACGTGTTTCCTGACAGCGGGCAAGCATCAATTCGTCGGTCCCCTTTCTGGTACAAAAATTCCTTCGAAACTTTTTTCACCGCACTCGAGTGGCTGAATTGCGATTCACGATACATACTTGACAGTGACGGATTCATAAGTCGCTGAAGACACGTACAAAATAATTTTCAGTCAATGACAATTGCAACTTTCGTCGTTTGCCTGTTTCACAAGTATCGTATACGCACTTCTTGTTCAACAAGATTAGTGTGTCCTCCCATCAATCGAATTCACAACTCCATTTATTCCCTCTTCAAACCTTCGATGCCGATGCGGAATTCTAGTTAATTCAGATAAATTCAACACCGATTTTTAATTG
The DNA here is from genome assembly GCA_000180635.4 of Pristionchus pacificus. NCBI lineage: Eukaryota > Metazoa > Nematoda > Chromadorea > Rhabditida > Neodiplogasteridae > Pristionchus > Pristionchus pacificus. Next base: position 29,613,110 of record CM026578.1, on the reverse strand, counting down.
AAAGAGACTTGCCCGCTCTCTGTTTCATACTATGTAGTTAGTTCCGTGGCGTCTTCCCAATTTGATATATCCTTGATCCAACGCGTTCACAATATCATCCTCTCCCCAGACCTCCCCTGCTGACGCGTAGTAGTGGATTTATAAATGCAGACTTATCGCCTTTTTGTTTCACAGACTGTAGTTAGTTCTACGTGGCTTGACCATACTAATGCGAGTATGTCTCCCCGTGCTAGATAATCAAATATTTTCCACCACAGATCCGCCAAAATCCAATGAAGACCAAAATCTCTCCTTCCGTATCCTGGTTTTAAAAATCATAAGTAATTAATAATTAATTGCCCCCGTTTCCAGCCTGCTGCCGACGGCGACTCGTCCTCTGCGAAGAAGCGGAAGCGCGGCGAGGAGATGACTGAGGAGGAGAGAAAGGAGCAAAGAAAGAGCAAGAAGCATAAGGTACGCGGTACGGGGGGTATGGTAGAATGGTAGGGTCAAAGTGGCTTGTAAAGGGCTAAGAATAGTTTATGTGGTGGGCATGATAGAAGGGAATCGAAGTATTAGGCCGTAGATGATTCAATGTGGAAAGGTTCTACGAGTGGTGGTGAATCGAGAGTACTGTAATGGTGCACTTGCGTTTCACGATTGCATGATACTCGAGATGAAGTTAGTGAGACAGTTATCCGAAGATAGACAGGTCATTAATCGAGAATGTCTGAACAAGAAATCGGTGGGTTTCGAAACCAGGTATGTTTGTGCCGCACGCTTTTATGATATTCGAGGCGAACCAGATGATACAGTAGTAGTGCGGCATCATCGTCTATCTAAAGAAATTTAGTACTACTCTGGTGTCCGGAATCAACTTGGAATCAAGCAATTCCCACAAGTTGGAATCAAGCTTGATGGCAACTTGTGGGAAGTGCTTGATTCCAACTTGTGGGATCGTTTCAAATCGGCGAGGACTACGGTAACTTTCTCTATTATTGATTGATAGAGAGCATGAGTTCCCTCACACAGTAACCTAAGCCCCGCATGGTACGACCATGTGGGGAGGTCACATCCAAAAGGCGGTCCAACTGGGGTCCGCAGATAGTCAAGCGCACTCGTGCCCGAAGGCAGTCTGAACAGGGTTGCAAAAAGGGACCTTATAGGCGATGTTTGTGCTGGACGCTGCGGGTACGTAAGCCTGCTTGATTCCAAGTTGTGGGAATGGGTCACTTGATTCCAACTTGAAAACCCATTTCTACTTGATTTCAAGTTGATTCCGGACACCAGAGTATGTAACGAAATATAGTTGGACGAAGCTCAGGATTTTGAACATGACTGATTTGCAAGACCGATTAGCACATCTCCGCAATTGCATAGCCAACCCTGCTGACTAGTGACTCCACGAAACGTTAAATGGGCGGGTTTCATGCTTCTACGATGCTACACATTTGGGTCAGCCTCGCTTTAGTGTTATTTTCTTTACTGATCACAATTTCCAAAAAAAAACTCTTTATATTAGAAATGCATTGTCAATGTCCCATTCCAGAAGGCCAAGGAAGAGGTGAAGGAAGAGGAGCCGGAAGTAAAGGAGGAGGTGAAAGAGGAGGAGGAGGAAGAGGAAGAGGTGGAGGAGAGGAAGGAGGAGAAGAGGGAGGATGAGGAGGCAGAGGAGGGCAAGAGTCAGGGTGAGCACTATTCATACCTTACAAGCGCTACAGACAACAGAGCCGCGGTGGCTGGGTCTTTAGTACAGATGTTCTAGATGCGCCGGATTTGAGCGATGGAGGCAGAGAAAGACAAGGTTGAGGAAGACAAGGTTGTGTATTTTTTAGGATTGATTCGTTTGCTGTAATAATGACAGGCTGCTATTTTTTCCATTAATTATGTGGTGAATGAATGAGGCAGGTGAATTTTGGCTGTAGTAGGCGCACAAAAGGACTAGATTTGGAATTCGTTTTGAGGGAGAACATTGTGCAAGTTCGATGAGTCTGTAGATCGCACCGAAAAATAACAAATACTACCCAGTTAGACACAGGTTTCAGCGATGGATCGTAATCTGAGTTGATCCTGGTGTTTTCAATAGTTTCCTTAGTCCCGCTTCAAAAAAACCCTTTTAAATCCTTGAGGTGTACTTTTGATTCGTAGTCTTTGATATTTGATCCTTGATCTCTCCCCTCTCATCAGAAGACCGCGGTGAACCGGAGGAGAACGCGGTGGTCTTCGTGAAGAATCTCGCATGGGACACGGACGATGAGCAGTTGGAGCGACTGTTCAAACAGAGATTCGAGATCGCCCACGCAAAGGTACGGTAGGTCAGGGGATGGGCACGGTCGGAGAATGGGTTACGGTAGCAAGAGCGGTAGGTCAGAGGAGGGTGCATTAGGGCAAAGTAGCACGGCAATGTGCGGTAAGCATCGATATCCCAAGTTGGCCTGGTAGAATCTGTGTTTCGCCATGGGCTATTTTTTGGCTTGAATTGTCGGGCATGATGTTTTCTCCTTGCACAATTAAAAAAAAACAATACTGATGATTTGAGGTTTCCCGATTGGTTCATGATCGGCAGAATCCACACGACTCAATCGTCGCCCACTCTTTGTTCATATGAAACCAATTTATTCGTTCTGCTATAAAAACATTTAGAAATAGTTCAGGTCTCGCGCTTTTCCTGTTTCACAATTTCTACCTAAACCGGGAAACCAAGATAAAGCCAGTCATACTCTGAGAGGCCATTTATGATCATGAATATAATCATTAAAAAATCCATTTGTGCAGGTTTCGCGCAAGTTCAATCCGGCCGACCCCTCCGCCCCTCTGTCGATGGGCTTCGGTTTCGTTCAATTCTGGACGAAGGACGATGCGATGGAAGCGATCAAGACCATGCAGGTATAATGTAGGGATGGGTTACTGTAGGAGTACGGTAGTTAGGGTTAGGGTAGATGAGGGGAGGATATGGTAGTTTTGGACGAAGGAAGATGCGATGAAAGCGATCCAGACCATGCAGGTTTGGTTACGGTATATGGGGTATGGTAGCAAATGTAGGATACGATGGGATGTGATACGGTAGATTACGGAAAATGATGGGGTACGGTAATTCTGGACGAAGGAATATGCGATGGAAGCGATTAAGACGATGCAGGTATACGGTAGGGATGGGTTACTGTAGGTGTACGGTAGTTTGGGTTATGGTAGATGGGGGAAGGGTACGGTAGTTCTGGACGAAGGACGATGCGATGAAAACAAGAATACGGTATGGGTACGGTAGACGAGGAGGGAATCAATTCGGAGGAATGGAATATATAGCATTGTTTCTGCTGCAATCGTGGATCGTCTTAGAGCTGCAATGGGGTCATAAGAGGCTAGGAGGAAACGTTAACATGATTGTTGGGCTTCTCTATGCAATAAAAATCTTCCTTTACAATTAGTCGTCACCTCAACGTTCTCCAATCCATGTCATAGCCCTTCAAATCCACAATTCTATAGGTACCGTAACCTATGATACTTACCGTATCATTGCCGTATCTCAGGGCGCGCTTCTGGCCGGGCACTCGATCGAGCTGAAGCACTCGAATCGCGAACTGACGGACGACACGAAGAAGAAGCAGAGGAAGGTACGGTAGGAGGGGGATTACGGTAGTCTCATATCGATTGGACAGAGGAAGGTACGGTAGTATGAAACGGAGTATCGATAAAGCGGGAGGGGGGCGCAGTCATGGGCAACGGTAGAACAAGTGGAGGGGAGTAGAGAATGGGTATTGATTAGTGGAGGAAATCAAGTCAGAAAAAAATCGGAGGTGGTTGATGGATTTGTGTTCCAAAGATTTCATAAAGTAGGAATTGGTTTTTTTTTCCTCAGTTTTTTCTTCATTTTCGATTTTTCAAGTTGGTTATTTCGTCGCCGAAAAACATATCAATCAATGCATTTGATGATTTTATGATTCAAGCAATGGTCAACCAGGTGTTACCGATTCTTTGCTGATAGATAGGCGATTTCTTCGATTGCAAATAATCGTATCGCTTGACGCATTCGCGTTTCACAAACACTTTATGTAATGAATGAAGTCAGTGTAGATGTCCGAGTTGGGCGTTAGTACAGAAAAAAAATATAAAAAAGGTCCGGAAAAATTCATTCGGTAGGAGTGAAATCTTTCAATTTTCGATATAGCATCGTACGTGCAGTACATCCTCTCACATGCAGTAACTCATTGCGTGATCATTTGATTGCGGTATTGTACCGTAACCTACAATACCCTCTCACCTACTGTAACATCCTTATTTTCAGACTGTCGATCGCCTCGAACAGGGCGAGTCGCTCAAGCTCATCGTGAGGAATGTGCCCTTCCAGGTATTTTTTTGTTTATTTTAGTTAGTTAATTTATTAATTAATTGCACCATGTAGAGATAATGCAGAAGATCTAGGTTTCCTAGCATAGTCCACATTACTGAAAAGCCTGGTTTTTTTAATTTTCGGGTTGTGAACTCCAAAAAACATAGTTGATTACTAAAAAAGGAAACATTCATGTTTCACCTTTGGCTGAAAGCTTCACTTGTTTCTTGGCGTTCGATTACATTCTTGATAGTCTTTGCAAACACTGATTACAATTAAGAATACATAGAAAATCGGGAACGAAAGTGCAATTAGCTCTTACAGCATTAGTGTCGCACACATATCTTATAGTTTGAGGTGCATTAGCGAGATCGATTTTAATCCATCAATTATTTTAGCAACTATTATCAAAGATTAAAGATCAATCTCACAGGCCTCTCCGGGCGAGGTCGAGTCGCTGTTCTCCGCGTTCGGCGGCCTCAAGAGCGTCCGCATGCCCAAGAAGGTACGGTAATTAGATTACGGTAGCGACCCAGAATGGATAGAATGGACAACTTTGGAATACTGTTTAACCTATTCCATCTAAATACGGTAAAACGGCTAGTCCAAGAGTTTGCGTTTATTATTAATGTGTAGTTCTCTGTATTGACAACTGTAGCCTTGAGATTACGGTAACGTCCTTGATCGATCGATTTGCAGGTCGGCGGCGGGGGATCGCACCGCGGCTTCGGATTCGTCGACTTCAGCACCAAGGGTACGGTAGTTTTATCCATCTACTTGTTTCGAGTCAAGTTTGATCGTATTCTTAACAGTGAAGTCGCGTTTTCGACTCGCACCTATAGTTACATTATGGTTTCTGCTGACGATGTGACCGCGACGTAGGTTTGTATGAAAGTAAGTGTTGTGTATGTTGCTGCCTTGCGATGGTGGAAACTCCAGTAATAGCGATAGTCATTTATTACGGGGAGTAGAGTAGGAATACAGATGAATAAAGTAGAAGCCGTCAGCGGCTTAACGGGGAACTCGGGAACGAGAGAACAACTCGAATCCAATTACGAAATATTTAGGCCACGGAGATGTTGCAGCCTGGGTTACGGTATTTCAGGGATTTCCGTGTGAGAGTCAACACGTTTGAATATTAGAGTTGGGTCAGATTTATTACTTCTAGTCTCATATACAACAGTAAGAATATCCAGTTATGACAGAACAGGAGAAATTGTGCTGCACAGTTTGATGATATTTTGAGCGGTTTATTCTTAGTTGATTCAGGATGGGAACCTCTTCATGATTACATTAATTCTACTGTACTAATCGATTCCCCATCTTACCGTTTCCTTTCCTAATAATCAGCCTCCCATTCTACCGTTTCCTCCCCGATAATCGATTTTCATTCTACCGTACTCTTCTCTAATTCTCGACCTTCCTCAGGCGACGCAAAGCGCGCGTTCGATGCGCTCGTGCACTCTACGCATTTGTACGGCCGACGACTAGTGTTGGAGTGGGCGAGAGGTGATTAGTTTTTTTTTTCAATTACAATTATTATTGTACTTTCAAAAATGGAGAGTATAAAGTCCAAGTGAAGTTAGGCTATATGCACTGGTGATGTCGCAAACAATTTCTCATAGGCCGATTATGAATAGATGTCCTTCCTATTTATTTAGTTACTAATTAGAAAAATAGGATGATTGGAATGCCCAAGCGCAGTGGTGTTACATGCTCAGGTGATATCATGAGCTATTGCTCGTAGGCCGATACGAGTCCCATTCACTCCTTTTACATTGATGCATATGTAACCTCTAAAAATAGTATTTAAAGAAATAACATTACATAAATGTCCAACTGAATTGGTGTTGCATACACTGGCTATATTATGTACTATTTCTTCAAAATTGATTTGAGTTCAATACACATCCATTATATTTATTTATTTTGGTAGTGTTTAAAAATAGGAAGACAGAAATGCCCAAGCGAAGTTGTGTTTCATGCTCTGGTGATATCTCGAACCATTTATTCTCGGGCGATTCCTCCTTCACTCTCTGTCATTTCCAAAATTAAATATCGAAGTAATTATATTTTACTTAATTAAATTAATAAGCTAATCTAATCCACAGGCGAGGAGGAGTCGGTGGAGCAGCTGCGCGAGAAGACGGCCAGTCGATTCGCGTGAGTGGGGATGGGGGAGGAGGGTTACGGTAGATCGATGGAAGGGTACGGTAGTTCAATCGGTCGAATATGTGAGCGTATCTATGCCGTTTCAAATCTTATTCTAAGCGAATACCGATTGCATTTTGACAATTCGGCTCGTAAAAAAACAAAGAGAAGACAAAATTTGCGCATTGGTGGAGTTGCGGTTTCAGTGAGTTACCTTCTTACGGTTTGAACAGTCAGTGTAATGGTGCGCTGGAGTGTATGTCCAAAAATAAATCAATAATAATAATAGTTGGCTGTGAAGGCTTGCTATTTCACTGTCGAGATATTTTAGATGCTAAAGACGAAATAAATTACGATAATTGAATTAAATATAAAAATGGAATTTTCTACAGAGGCGGCGAGAAGGAGCATCGGAAGCTGAAGAAGCGCATGGAGGCGCTGGAGAAGGACCTGAAGGTGATCGACGACGATTAGACTCCGCCCATTTTAAGTTCCGCCCCCTTTTGCTAAGCCCCGCCCCCCTTTCATGATTTGTACCTCAAAGAATGTTGTTATAGAAAACGTCTGATAGTACTGAATATCGTTTTCGCCCATTGTTGTTCGTTATTATCGATCGATTGTTTGAAATCATGCTCTGTTTTGTTGAGGTTCACGTTAATCGTCACACTGTTATTGTTTGTTTTTTTCGGTTCTCCGTGTAATAAAAGAAAGATATTTTTGAATAGGGCAAGCAAAGAGGAAGAATACGGTGGTTTATTATTAGATTGAAATATTTTACTACAATAAATTATCGATCAATTTCGATGCCAGCGATGATCAACAACCGTGATGGAGAATTGAATCGTGCAGCATCACTTACAGGAAGTAGATCTTGTGGCGAGGTATCCCTGAAACTGATTTTTCAATTTGGTTTTGTCACAATCATAGCCTAATGTTCTAATTTCATATCGTGATCAATGCCCATCGATTATACCAACGTACTAGAGCAGGGCACATTTCAATAAAAAAACTAAAAAATAACAAAAAAACTCGCAATTTTACACAGATTTTCTTGATGTTCTACGATTTGATCGCACGATCTAGCCTATGTTTGAGACCCTATCAGCTCTGGTCAAAGGCAAAAGTTTGTGGAAGTGATATATCATAATATGTTGACATACCGAGTGCTCTGACTCCCATTCTCGGTCGAATCGGAATGGATGAGCTTCTTCTGCTCGCTCGTCTCTTCAAGGTCGCGTCCACTCTTGACAGCGATTCGATCGATTGGGATGGCATATCGATAGGGAAGCAGGGCAGAGACGAATATGACGTTGACTCTAGAAATCATCAGTGTTTCCGACAACTTTTTTTTTCGGACCTCAATAAAATAACCGAAGCTTTAATTGTTTGAACAACAAACAGCCCGTTAACAATTTTTTCAATGTGCAGTACTACTATAGTAGCCATCCTATCAGTAGTAGAACGTTATTTTTGTATCAGCTCATTTGGGTCGCACGGTATTTGTTCGTCTATAGATCTACGTGTAACGGTAAAGTGATAGAAAAAAAACGGCTCTCCCATTCATGTTCCTGCCAGTTACTAGGAGCAACCCATGACTTCTTATAAGATATAAATAGTAGAGTTCTCTTATTGGAAAATGATTTTCCAATAACACTAATGGATGTCCAATAGTCTCCTCATTCCTCACACTCTCTCGTCGCGAGAGCAGTCTTATTGGAAATCCGGAAAATTGTCCAATGAGAGAACTCTAATAATTAGATTACATACTCTCTTTTCTGGATTGATAGCAACTTCTTCTCTTCTTTGGGTGAGATTTAATTGTGAGGAGCGGAGTTGTCGCCTGTCAATGATTTCATATTTTTTTCATTTTTTTTTTAAAAATAAAATGCTAGAACAGCCAGGCAGCAGCCAAGATGAAACTTTGAAAATACCTCTAGAATTGATTTCTCTAACCAACAGTAGATGTTGTACTTCGTCTTTTCTATTTTCGCAGTCCGTCTGTGCTTGGTCTCTGAAATCGTAAAAATGAGGTACGATGTCTGAAACAAGAGCGCTGAAAGAATCTCTATATTTTACAGATTGAATGTTTGAAGTAAAGTTAACTGGTCAAAAACCATATTGCGATCAGCTGAATAAATTGTATTGAAGAATAGAAGAGAATTTTATTGCACAGCCTATGGTTAAGAATTAGTTGACTATATTTGACATTGGTAAGTTCTTACTCTTCATCTCCTCCTCCACTGCCATCGATTCGTCAGCTTCATACCCAGTGATGCTTTGATTTTCTCTGCTCGCTGCTTCCTGTCTCATCTTAAAGAAGGCTTCCCACGAATCGAGGGGGGAAAGTCCCACACGGAAAAACCAGCATTGAAGCGGTATTACGGTAGTTTTCTCTGGCATTTTGCCAAAATTTTTCCATTTTTCGCACTTTGTTAACTTTTCACGTTTTTTCATTGTATTAGCTTCGTTGCTGTAATTTTCATTTATTTTTATACGTTTCGAATCGCTACAGCTAGACTGTACCCTTAGGATATGTTTTGATTACGGTTGCACCTCTAAATTGGCGAAAAAACGCTTTCGAACAAAAGTGCACTGATTTTCCAACTTATTGGCCTCGGTTTTCTTGTTCCCAGCTGTTTCCATTGCATTATCCTCTTTATATTTTGTATATTTTCTTGAAACATGATGCGCGTTCCGTGATATTTAGTATTGGCCCAATTTTAGGATAATTCTTGTTCGTGTTCACTATTTCGAGTTGCCCACACTTTGCCCCTACATTACTCTTGTGATATTGTGATTATTTATCGATTTTCTTGCTTCCGATCGTCCTATTTGCAGCTATGGCGGCCGGTGACCCGATTGACCGACCGTTCCTTCGCGATGTTGACCAGTGGATGGAGCAGTTGTATGACTGCAAGCAGCTCTCCGAACAGCAAGTCAAGATGCTGTTTGAACAGGTTCGCTTACTGTTCAAACCTCCCCGAATTATCGACTTATGCTTCTTTTCATCGTTTCCGCATTCATAGTTTGGTTTTTCTGTGTAATTTTTGTTTCCTTATTACTAGAGATATCGGCACAGTGCTAGGAATATGCGTTTATCACGATTGAGCTCAAATCTCGCTCAAAAACCAGCAAAGTGTCCAGACTTTCTCCTTGATTTCGAACTCCTTTACTTTCGAGAGATTATCTTGATGATTTCAAGGAGTGCTCACGATGATTTCATCTCGAAGTCTTGCACGTTTTCTTCGTAATCAACGCGGCCAGGGCGTCTCGACGTCGTCCGCTTCACGACGATTCCAATCTGCTTGGGTGAATCTAGCCAGGTGAATTATAGCTTCTTCTATTTTGCTTGAGGGTGTTAGATAAGGTATTTCCCATTTTCACCCCCCCCCCCATTTCCCCACATTTGTTTGTTGTTGAACATAAAAAAGTATTTCGGAGGAGGCGTCTCTGTTGATATTGCAATACTTATTGATCCCTCTTGCAGTCGTGCTCAATTTAAACGAAACACTACAGTAATACTTTATTGTCGATTGCACATTGATTAAATAATTATAATTTGCAGCCGTGCTAATTGCCGTGTACGAGGGCGAGAACGCCGTGTCGTCGGAGGTTCGCAACGCGGTGGAGAAGCTCGCCGAGTACCTCAAGACCAGCGGATACTAAGGTACGGTAGGCACTTATCGATTGATCGCCTTGATGAGCGACCCCTCCAACTTTGGGGTGTACCCCCGCGATCGGAACCCCGGTCAGACCCTGTACCGATTTTTATATCGATTTTTCACTTTCGTATCTCCGGAAAACACCCTTTTGTATCCCCCTCCCCGAAAAAACCTGGCATTGGAGGGTCACTCATCACCGATTGAACGACAAGTGATTGTGGTACGGTAGACGCAATATTGATTGGTTGCCATTGCAGGAGCGTCAGCTTCGTTCACAGTCGACGTCCCCTCGACACCGCTCGCTGCCCCTTCCCCCACCCCCCTCTGTACCTCCATTGTCTCCCCTTTTCTCTCCGCACTCTTTATGATAGGAAAGTAACAGTTTGTAAAAGAGTACCCCCTTCCTCTCTGCCCCTCTTCCGCATTCTAAATTCCACGATTTTCGCCCATTCCAACGTTCGTCGTATCGTCGTGTCCTCTTGTAATCTTCCTTTTTCTTTAAATTATGCCTTCTGGGTTAATGGTGAGAGGAGGACGCGGGGAGCGAGGTTGCGGGCGGTACGGTAGCACCTACCGAGCCCGTCGCCTCGCATCCCCCGACCCGACACCCACACATTCCTCATTTGATACGTGTTACTGTCTGAAAATTAACTATGGTGGAATGGTTTCTCGCTGCTAAATTAAGTGATAAATTTCTTCTTTTTATGATTATCTTGAGTTGGGATACATTGTATGATTGTGTATGGCAAGATGAGAATGCCATTGTTAGATAGGCAATGATGATGATTCTGAAAGTTGGCGGACAATCGAACTCTCGAGGAATAAAAGCCAAAGAATAACTAGCTCGTCAACCAATCACCAATTCTTGATCTCTAACTTTGGAGAGAACGGAAATAGTGTTTTCAAAAAGCACTTACTAGCACTTGTTAGGCTACTATCGGTTCTCGCTGACCCAATGACTCGTACATTCTTTTTCACGTCTCATTATGTTTCAAAGCCAATGTTTTCACTGAGAATTGATAAAAACGTTTCCAATCCGTACCCGGATCCGGATTTTCAACAGATTCGCGCGCATTCTTGCTACATAAGGGCTCCGTTCCTCCTCCCCAATATCTCCTACCGTAGTGTAGTGGTAAGCGCTTGGAGCTGGAACGCAACCAGTTGTGAGTTCGACTCCTCACCAGTGCATTTTATCTCTTCCCAACTTCTCTTTTCGACCTTCGCTCTCCGTTAATCAATATCATCTCCTCTAATACAGTATACCCTGATGTCGCCTGCGTTTTTCGATAAACTTTAAAATTTCATAGCGGGCTTCAACGGCCTCTGTGACACTTCGCATAAACTGATTTCTGGTCGTGTGACCATCCCCTATCATCCCAAATTGCCAGTTTATGTGACCAAATATTCGTGGGAAGCCTTCTTTAAACGCCATTTCTGGTATTACCCCATATTTTACAAAATATATTGGAAATTTCATTTTGGAAACGTTTTATTGTAAATAACCATTGAGAAATGACTTTTTAGAAGCTGCCGTTTTGTAAATTTCTTGTTGGAAACGCTAGATGGGAAGGGGCGCGGAGGAAGAGGGGTCAAAGCGTAGGGAGAGGGATCGATAATGGAGAGAGGCAGGGACGAGAGAGGGGAGAGGCGCTCTTGATCTACCTTCCCAACAAGAAATTTACAAAACGGCAGTTTCTAAAAAGTCATTTCCCTATGGCTATTTACAATAAAACGTTTCCAAAATGAAATTTCCAATATATATTTTTTTACAATTTGGGGTAATACCCCATTTCTTAGATGAGTCATATTATAACATGTCTTCAGATTTGCGAAATATGTTCAGAAAAAGATGTGATTCTCGAAGCAGAGCAACATCTCTAAATTCTATTTTTTTTTGAAAATTCTGTGTCATTGAAGGGGGTAACGTACCCCATTTGATTCGACATGATGAAATGATGCATCGATCAGTGAACAGTCACAATTGGCCTCTTTCAATTCTGGAAGATTCTCCAAATACGACAGATAATACACGGTTAATTTTGCGTATTGGCATAAGAGCCACGTAAATTGAGATATAAAATGCACAGCACACAACCTGCATACCTTTTTCGCCACGCGAAACGGTTGGAAGGAGGGAAGAGGGAAGACAACTCGTTTCTGTTTCAGATCGCTGGCAAGAGATGAGTGAGAGCTGTTTCGTTCCATTGACAATTTCTGCGAGGCGTTAAATATAATTTTTAAAATTAAAAGGATGGCATCAATATGTATGGTAAGAACCTACAAATATGGTCAGGGGGATCAATGCTGAAGAAGAACACTCGCACAAGTTTGAATGCTTGAGGGGGTGAACCGGAACAGTGAAAGAGTGCATCCGAAAGGGGTGAATGGAGGGCCCAGCAGACGAAACATCGCATAGGGCAGAGGAAGGGTCTCCATATTTAGTCCATCACCGCCCGGCGTAAGGAACGCCCCCATATGCCATAGTGATGAGTAAGAGAATCGCCAGGGTGTGACAATCAAATTTCACGTTCTCTTCTGAAAAAAAGAGCCTCAAAAGTGAACCGCGTGCCTGTTGAAAAAGCTGGCAGCAGTAAAATCTGTCTCTATGGCCATACCGAAAAGGGTGGGACTAGGGTCAAAGAAGCGCCGGGTCATTAAGGACCACTGTCAATGGCAAACACCCTCTCCCTCTCCCTCGTTCTAGCCCTCCCAAAAAATCTAGAAAGCTTACACATTATATACTTGAATAGCTTTTTCTGATAGACCGTCTAAGCAGGAGATAGAGTGGATGCTACGGACTCGACATATGAGGCTGGTTGCCTAAGAACCGAACAAGATCTGGTACCGTGCTGCAAGTGTGCTGCGCCGTTGTCGAACATTGTTCGATTCTTAGGCAACCAGCCTCATATCACAACTGTTAGGCAGTGCGAGAAATTGCGCAATTTGTGCACAGGTACGTGAACAGGGGCAGAGGATTAGGTGAGCTGTACCAGCTTCCACTCTGCTTGCGCAACTTATTTTGAGCGAATATCACAGTTGTCGACGCCTGAATATGACTGTGCGATCACAATATGACTGAATATGACTGTGCGATGTGCGATATTGCAATATTTGAAAAAAAGTCAACATGTATTAATTCTTCGCAAAAAAAATCAGAAAAAATCTAACAGAGCTCAACGTACACACAAAAAACACAAAAACATACAATTTTCTTCGCGTTGTCATGTCCATCGAATTGTCGTCTCAAAAATAGTCGCATTCTGGTTATAATATGATTATTTATTGCTGCAGAGTAATCGTGACAAGATGAATGGCGATTGTCTGATTCTCTTCAATTCGCGCCCCCTCTCTCGCCAGTTAGACAGACCGAGAGAGTGTGTGATATGAGGAGAGTCCGACGACGATACGGTGACAAGATATGCATACAAGTTGGTGATTATGAATGGTTTATTTGATATGATGTGATCGGCGATGGTCCGAATTGGAACTAGCGTGCAGGAACCCTCGAAAAGTGACATTATCAGTGATAATTTATCACTCCTCGAGGGTTCCTAAACGCGAATTCCTACGCGTTCCAGCACCGATTCGCCTGTACTATGGGGCCGGCGGCATCGGTATGGTTATGAACGGCCCGGGCGAGTCTTTCTCGGTGAGTGTGTTCCACGAGTTTCTGCAAAGATCAAAGATTAAAGATCAGGAAGGGGCGTACGGTATGAAACGGTAATTGAAGGTATCAACTTACTGTCTGGTGTAGCTGAACGAGTCGGTGTCGTCATCCTGTAAGGACATTTATTTGTTACAGGCGATCAATCATGGCATAAACCTTGCGCAAAACCCTCAGAAACGTACCTACAGTAATCAATCGTATACTACCGTAACCCACCGTCACCGTGAGGTACAGTAACCCACCATTTTCATGGTCCTCGCCAGATCTCCGAGGTTCTTCACGCTCAGCCGTTTGATGCAGTGAATCGTCCTCTCGGTCTCGTTTCGGGTCATCTGAACATTCACAGAACGGTAAAGGTAAAGGTGTATCCACTTCAAGCGATTTCCCAGTCGTAAGAGGACGCTGCGTGGGACCCACTGGTAAGCTGTTAGCATTGATAAAATGTATAGCAAACATACTACCCAATAATGTTTCGAAAGGATCATTTAAGACGCATTCCGAAAGAATCCCGCTGTATTGATCGCACTGCAACCGAAAGCGGGTATACGGTACCTTGACTTCGCGCTCCTTCTCTGCGGTGTACCTGCGCCGCTGACAGCTGACGAACGTCCAGAGCACCTGCGAGAAATCAAAGATCAGAGATCAGACTACAAAGATCAGAGATCAGCTTACAAAGATCAGAGATCAGATTTCAAACATCAAAGATCAAAGATCAGGCTACAAAGATTACAAAGACCAAAGATCAACTAACCTTAGCGGCGTAGATGATGCTCTCGAACACAGTCAATACTGACATGCCCATGAAGAGGCCGAGCGTGCCGCCCATGTTACCTGAACGATGGGAGATGGTATTTGATCTACCATTGTAACTAAATCATTAAATCAAATGCGTGATGAATAGTAAGAACAAGGGATGAGATAGCGACGTTTTTCCGCTGGAAAACGACAAATCGATGAGAACTCACTCAACAAGCTGGTCAGATTGGACGCCGCCACCTGGGAGTACTCCGTGAAGGAGAGATCGCGAAAGAAGATGGACACGGAGAGGTAGTTGGCACTGGAAAAAAGTAGTTATGACACAGATAAAGTGATCACAAAAGTTCTTGGGAATCTCCCAAATCATCTGTGTAATGTTCTCAAGATGGTTCAAGGTTCTTTTTGTCTCGGACGATTTTATCCCCATTCTCGAACTTGCACCATTCACTCACCGAATGTACTCCTCATTATCCTCCGGATACAACGCCCGCAGACTGGCGATTGCCGCGTCGGAGAACCCGTGCGCATACGAGTTAGAGGTGCCGTAGATCCAGCTGAGATGTATTTCAATTGATTCAGCTTTTTAAAGGGGTGTTTGAATGAAATGCATACTTATGAATGTGCACTCCCAATAATATGTTTCACCATTGAACCATAATACGCAAGATGACTCAATGATAATGGGCCAGCGGCAACGTTAACAAAAATTACCGATTGCACTCCGACTTGCACTCTCCGCACGTTGGCCACTCGGTGAGCGACCCTGGAACTAACTTTTTAATTGTTTTTTTTGTTTTTTTTTGGCCAAAAATTTTGGCCATTTATTTCAAACGCACCATTCTTCACGACCAGGCTGTCCAGGCACTCGTAGTACTGCAGCGCAGAGCACGAGGTGTACTCTGGAAGGGGGGAAGGGTACGGTGAAAGGAACTTCAGAATTATACTGCTGAGGATCTTCCAGTGATCTTCACCTGTAATCCTAACCGTAACCCCGTCCCTGCATGATCTAACCATATTCTTCTTACAATTAGAGTTATAAATCGTACCTCCATCAATGTTGTAGATGAAGGGACTGCAGCCGCAGTTCTCGTTAAAGTACCTGCAAATTCAAAAAAATATCATCTATTCTTATCTTAATCTTTTGACCATCATGCGATAGCAAACGTGTTTTGTCATTAATTTGTCATAGAAAACACTATGAAAAACACGATATTGATAAAATGCGATCAAACCTGGCTTTGCACTTGGTCAGACAGTCCTTGGACTGGTACTTCAGCTTCGTGTTGTTGCCTGCAAAGATCAAAGATCAAGTATACAAAGATCAAAGACCAAAGATCAAAGATCAAAGTGCTCACCGGTGTACCCGGCGGGCCATGTGCTGGTGCAGTTGCCCCACGAGCTCTCGTCCAGGAGGTTGTACTGAAAAGGACGTTGGAAGTTGTTCTGGGAAGAGTAAAAAGAATGTTGGGCTCAGACCAATGCAAAAATGAATCGATTATCAATGGCTCAACGTCGAATGGAAAGATGGATGGTAGGTTGTACTGTGCTCGATCATGTCTCTAATGAGCGGTTGCGAGATTCAACTCGAATTCAGGACTTTGTTCGAGATGCGCAGAAAAGGAAATGGTTTTGGTTGCACAAGATCGCGAATGACGACAATTGGAAGTGTAACCGATCTGTGATCGAATGGTTCCCGACAAGAAAAACAAGAAGAGGTCGACCAATGACTAGATGGAGCGATATCTTCCGCAAGACTGTTGGCCCGAACTTTCTCAACGAAGCAAGAAAAGCCAGTTGGAATGCCATGCACGTCAGAGCTCTCACCTAACCCGACCTCTTGATAAATGTGTAAATTTTTCTCGCATTTCGCATTTCGGTAATCGTTGCATGCGAGTGGAAAGCCAGATATGCGTTCTAAATGTTATAATCACTTTAATGAGATTGCTACGCAAGAGCAATTTTTTGCATTATTCGCTATTCGATATGCGTTACAAGCGAAACGTAGATCAGATTTGCGTTAAAGATAATATACACCTTGACAAGGGACACTGCAGTGTAGACCACATCACCGGGCGAGACGGAGATTCCCTGTAATTAACTATATATTTTAATTAATTTATTATTTGTTCATATTTTTGAAGTGTCTAAAGCCAGTATCAAAGTAGACGAAAAAAAAGAGCTTTTTGTGCACATTCTGAAGCATAACCGAACTCTTTTTTTTCACAAGCTTTTATAGAATTGATAAATGAAATAAAAAAAAATACCTGCGAGGTGGAGTACGTAGACGTCTCCGGCTCGTCGACGTAGAAGCGAAAACCGGCCTGCAAAGATCAGAGATCAAAGATCAAAACTATGTAATCCGCCTTTTTTTCGCTCAATTCAGCTCAACTCAGCTAACGTCAACTCGGCTGGCTAAAGTACATTTTCCGTCCTGAATATGAGATAAAAAATAAAGATCATTACACAGAGATCAAAGATCACTCACATCGATCGGATTGGCGAGCGACGCGCTCGCGCTTTCCTCCGTGATCTTCTCGTCACGGCGAGCGTCGAGGATTAGTTGGAGACTGGAATGGATGAGCTCAAAGATCAGAGAGCAGACCAGGGGTTGATAAAAGGGAGCGGTCCAGGTAGTGATGAATAGACAGATAACTTGAGACAGAAGCTCAAACATCGTGAAAGAATATTTTTTCAATGACCCGTCAAGACACACTAACAAGGATAGAAAATTTCATTCATTAGCTAGTTTTGAAACCTATCTGAATCTAATCCATTCTAGAACATCAAATATAACTCGCAATATAAATTGTGATCACAAATCTAATTGTCGTTACCCGGCCGCCTCACTGCTCTCCTTTTGAGCGTGATTGACTTTTTTGTACTGCTCTGGTGCACCTTCTACTTCACTTTCGTGAATAAAAATTGAGTAATATTATGAAATAGGGATGTCTAAACGGAAAACGGAATTCTGCAATTCTCCCTTCCTTTTCCAACAATTCCGTAATCGAGAGTTGCGGCCTCATTTTCGATGCGGATCGATGAAAAATTACATTATTCTGTAATTCTTATTCGTATTCGCTCAGCGTCGCTCGGTCTAGTTAATTTTCTCCTTCTCCGTTCATTTCCTCCTAAATTTCAAATATGTTTCACTTGAAACAAAGTGAGAGAAGAATTACAGAATAATGTAATAATTCGGAGAAATGATTCGAGAATGGAAGACTGAGACCGATTACAAATGAATGCAATTCAACGAATGAGGGGGGGGGGGAAATCGATTCAGAATTCCGATATAAATTCTGTTTAGACTATCCTATTATGAAATGCTCACCCCGCCGTCTCACTGCTCTCCTTCTGTGCCGACATGCCCTCGATCCCGGCGCCCCTCAGGTTGATGTAGTGGCAGAGGCCGTGAGCGGTCAGGACCGGACGGGAGACACTGGAAATAGAACCTTTTATCTTTTCTTTTTATCTCGTTGTTTTTTTTGCTTGATTGCATTTATTAAGATTTTACTCGTTTTTGGTGTGGATAAGACCGTTGGAGAACAAAAGATGAGACGCTTGATCTTCGATCTCTCCTTACCTGCAACAGTCGAACACGCGCCCAGCGAACGAGCAGTGCTTGAGCAGCTCGGGGCAGGCGAAGCTACAAAGTCTTATATTTACATAATATCTGCTTCTCCGAAGTTTGCGCGCCACGTTAGTTATCCATATCTGAGCTATTTCCTATCAAGAAACAGATGTGTTTCACTGTCCTGATATCTCTGAATAACAGCCTGTTCAATGATGGATGGGAAGAAATCATTCCAAAAAAAACAATTAAAATATTCTTACCCTCCCTTCTCGTAGAACTGGTCCACAGTGAAGTCGGGGTGCGCTTCCTGAATCGGAATCGATGAAATACAATTGAAGTTGACGAATTTTTAGGTCAGAAAGTCGAAATGAGAATGCGTTTCTTCGTTCCTCATACTCTCACTGCTCAGCGCGAACAAATAGAAATAAAGAGACGGACTCATCACCCAACCAGTCCTATTATCACTGTTTTTGCACTTTCCTTTGTTTTGAAAGACAATAACAACAACAAACATAATACCTGGTACGCCTGCAGCTCGGCCTCGTCCTCCACCAGCTCCGTCTTGTTGCTCGTGATCGTGTCCTGAAGGGTGAACTGTATGGCAGAAACCTCTTTGTGCACACTCTATATTTAAAGACCGATTAGCCGACCTTTTTTCCGAAATTTTTGTGCTGAATCAGAATCGTTTAATGCATTGTTCAGCTCTCACATGAGCAAACTATATCGTACCCGTGAAACGTATCGCGCAGTCCGTATTTAATCGATAAAGAATTCTCACATATGCATCGCTGTTCGCCAACAGCAGATACTGCACGAGACGCGGCGAGAAGTCGCCCGTCGAGTTGATACCTGATTATTATCGATTGCTCATTTCAGTTTCGATACTTTCAGAAGTCATGATGTGTTGCACTCGCAAGCTATGATCGGTTATGAAGCGCGTCTTCGTTGTGTTCTTGCCTTACGATCGAAATATAAATAATATGTACTATTGACTCCTTGTCAACAAAGTGTTTGCGATACAGCACCAAATAACCCATTCCTTATCCATCAGATGGACATTTCTATGGAAAATGGTCAATTTTTTTCAGAATGATCTTTGATCTCTATTCACTCACTTTGCAGGTAGCTCTGCTTGATCGGGTTGTAGTTGCACAGCGTGATCTTCGGGAAGTCCATGCCCTGCTCGGACATCACCAGCGAAACCTGAGTATTGTTGTTGTTGTTGTTGTTTTGATAGTACCCTTACTTTGATTGTTCAACTGAGTAAGTGGAAGCTCAAAATTCAGTACACCTACGAAACAATCAATCGACTGGTTAGATATACTACATTGTTTAGCGTTTTTATGGCCCGATAAGCTGGTGGATAAAGTGTCCATGACTTTGATGCCTAACAAGTTCGAATGAATCACTTCCCACAAGTAGCCATCAAGATTTGAGACAGACTTGTGGAGGACACCTGATGAAGTCGTACTTACCTGTGATACGGTCGGCTTGCCGAGGTACGTGCTCAACAGC
The DNA here is from genome assembly GCA_000180635.4 of Pristionchus pacificus. NCBI lineage: Eukaryota > Metazoa > Nematoda > Chromadorea > Rhabditida > Neodiplogasteridae > Pristionchus > Pristionchus pacificus. Next base: position 29,593,482 of record CM026578.1, on the reverse strand, counting down.
AGACCGACCTGCCAGAACATCAACGAAGCCAGGACGATCACGGATACGCCCCAGAAAACCTGCGAAGATCAGAGATTAGAGGCTGAGATCAAAGATCAAAGAACAGCCATACTAAGGATCAGAGATCAGATAAAGAAAACCTAGGACGAAAGAGTTATCAGGCAACACTTGACAACCACGCGTAAAAATTCTGCCGATATTGGTCAAATTCGTATTGCGAAATTTCAGATTTCAGCAGACGTGATTTACTGTTTTCGTCTTTGCAAAATTCAAAACTCAGAGATCACCTATCAACTCTTCCATCTCTTCTTCATTCCTTCGCCTTCATGAATCATTTAATTTTAACAATTTCTTCATGCTTTTCTGGAACAATCTCGCCACATTTCTTGTATATTTGAAAAGTAAATGAATGAATGAATAAATTGTAAACCTCACCTTGGATCGGCCTCGCGACTCCCAGATGCGCTTCACGCCGTGCATCGCCGTTATGGCTGTAATTATTCATTTATTTAATTAATTAATCAATTATTTGTTTAATTAACTAACTAATTAAATATTAAACTTACAAACGAATTGCCGGGTCTCGCGCGACCATGACTGCACGGTGTCCAGGTCGCCCAGTGAGCCCATGCCCGGGACCTGGAAATGGAATTCAAAATCCCGCGTTCTGAATTTCCGGCTTCAAGATCCCATGCCCGGTACCCACAGAATTTGAAATCTTAATCTAAATTCCAATCGGGACCGCGTTTCTGAGACAAGCAAGTCTTGAATTGACAAATGTGTTAAAACTCTAAAAAATCTAAATCTAGATTTCCGAAATTTAAAAAATTAAAATTGGGCTGGACGTTTGCTGACAATTAGACTCCACAACCACAAGTTCTCAGAACTCCTGTTATTACTACCGACTATGGTAGTGTGGAGTGACTAGATCCCTGTTGTCTCAACCTTTTCCCTGTCGGAACTTTTGTGTCTGTAGTCAAACAGTGGTTGTCTGGAGCGGAATTTTCAGATACAGATCCCTCGCGAGTATCTCAGATCATTGTGCGGTTTGTTGGTGCGGTTACCCTATCACATGAGCTCAAATATAAAGAGTCTGTCTGATCACAATGTATTTGTCAACATTGTGGGTATATTGTTAGAAAAGTGATCCCTTTGTACCCACTGTATTCTCTGACGGTTCCTTTATGTTTTGTCATGTTGATCGACCGCTTTGTCATGTATGAGTATACTACTGTTAGTGTTCCGCCTCTGAGTCAGCCCCAGAAAAAGTCTATTTTTGTGTGAATAACACTGTATGAAGGGAGACACGACAGTACCCACAATGGAGAGGATCTATTCCGAGACCCGAGAGGTAATAACCCGTATCGCAATATGCCTAACAATAGCGCGATTGAGTCATAGGGTCGCTATTTTGAGCACACAGGCGGGATAATCACTTGATCATGGAGTTTGAAATGCAACGCCCCTAGCCAGTAGTGTTTCCAAATATAGACCACTGCCCATTGATCTGATGCTAGCGATGGTGATCCCGAGTTCAATTTCGACTAGGCATACAATCCCTCCCTTCTAACCCATCAAATTTTGAGAGACACTTTCTGAGAATTCTTGACCTCGTTGATTCATCACTCATAAATCGCGCTCATTTCCGCGTTCCGCAGCTTGAATCATAAACACATTGTTGGGTTTCAAACAAAATGGATGACATTAGACCAAAGATGGAACTGAACTTCCGCGTTCAAAGAACAGTTTGGATTTTTTTCACCTCGAGGAGTACTCATTATCGAATTATTGGGCTAAATCGAAATAAATAAACAAAGTGAAACTCACTTGCACGCACGTAGTCTCTCTGCCTTTTTTTGCCCATCTGTAAATGATATTTTTAAAATCATTTGTTTATTTAAATTTAAATAATAAAGCAATGAATAAAACAATGAACCTCGTCGACAGATGTTCATCCGAAGTCCGTCGGCTCGAATTGGGCGAGGAAGATTGTAGAGAGAAGATGACGGACCTGATTTTTTTCAATTTTTTTATAATATTAAATATTTAAAAAAAAGCCTAACTCACATCAGTCAAGCGCTTCAAACGGGATCACTTGGTAGGCGCTTTACGGGGAAAATTACTGAGAAAAGGGAGCGTAAGGCCAGAAATCAAGCGCGCCTTGCGAACAGTGATCGTGAAGTTTAAACTACCAACGAGCAATGTGACATAGTGCGTCAGCTGGAGCTGGAGGCATAAGACAGACAATTGAACTTTTGAGTGCGAGAAACAACGTTCTATTCTATTAGCGAACATATATCTGGCTCTCATCCCTTATACAGAGGTATACTTTTTGTTAATTAAAATTATTTAACTTAAATAATTAAATAAAACCAACCGTGGAGGGTCCTTGCCGTTGGCCTGATGCCCTCCGTCCTCCTGAGCCTCTTGGAAGAATCGCATCACTTGGGCAGGATTGGTGTAGAATTCTGGAGGAGTTAAGTATGAGTGGATGACGAATGGAAACTTCAACACATGTGAAATCAGTCATTATTTGTTCCATAGCTCGGAACGTTCTAGACATTAAGTGGCGAATGGCGTTTAAGAACGCGGTTACTAAGGTGGAATGAGTAGACGATAAATGGGAGAGAAGGGAAGAGACGAGGAATATTTGTAGACATCTTTGGAAGTATTGTGCGTGACTAAATCGACAAGTTTCCGGCAACTTTATCACCGCTCGCCGAAAACATTTGATAATTTTCTCTCATTTTCTATCACTGTCAGATCAAGTGTTGGAATAAGGGAAATTTATAGTGCGCAATGGCCTTTCTATGATTTCCCGGTCAGTCGGAGTACTAGACAAGTCGTTATGGAGAATACAAGATCATCTACTCTCACTATGTGAGATAGGAGGAGATAGTAAACGTAATGGAGAGAGCGCTGACCATTGCTCTGCACAGAGAACCAGTTGAAGGAAAAGGGGACGCCTGACTCTCCTAATTTCCCGTGCTCTCTAACCGCACTCCAGCCACCGAGAGAGCATGCCGAATCGAGAGAGCTGAGGAATTGCCCGAAAAGTGACTTACAGATGACCGAACATGGTAATGCAAATAAACAACGGGTGCGCACCACCCCTGAGTAATCCTCATTCACTTATGAATAGGAAAGGTTAACGGGGAATAACATGAATCCACCTCGTCATTGAAGCAAATCTTCGCCAAAGTACACTGCGGAATTGTGAAAATGGGACCACTACAACTCTGCGTCAAAGCACAGCACTTATGAGTAGCAACAGGGATTATGATCGTAATCCATGTTTATGGCCAGTTATTGGGGCTGAATCCGAGTAAAAGTGCAGCAAAAACGGCGACAAACTCTACTCTGAATGTTGATCATGGGCAATAATAGGACGTGGAGCGGTGTAATGCCTGTTGATTCACCGCAGTAGTGCTGACCGGGGTCAATTCGAATAAGATCACAATCTTTCTTCTAGATACAGTAATTTGCTTAACGGACACTTTTCAGAGCAAACAATGCTTCAGAAAGCGAAGCGATCTGAATCAGACGCGGAATTGATGATCCGGTTCACAGAATGGCTATTATTAGACGAGCATTTTTAGCCGTGCAGATATGAGTGTGATGCATCGTAGCCTAATTTTAGAAGCGTCACACTATCGGGCGAATAACCGTTCCGGGAGTCAGTGCTAATGGTAGGGGATGAGTAATGCTGATATACACAACACTTTTATCCTAGTTTCCAACAACGATAGTACCGAAAATGTCGCAGATTACTGTAGAATTCTCTACATTAGGCCCAAAGGTCTCTCTTTCATACATACCGTGATCCTTGCATTCCGCAACGTAGATCTTCATGGAGCCAGAAGCGCAGTGGTTTGTTGCTGGGAGTGGTCAGCGCGGAAGTATTTACGCGAAGGGAGGAAAACGAATCGACCGAGCGAGGTTCGACTTTGTAAGAAAACCAAACGATCATGAAATCGAACATTATCCCGTTTCGATCGACTCCCATTATCCGGCCGGAGACGGAGAGGCTGTCTCCAACTTGGCCAGTATCCCTTAGCGGTTAGAGGCACCTAGCGAGTACGCCAAAAGAGGAGCCTCATTTTTATTGCTCAGTGATCGGTGTCTCTCGAACTCGCTCAGTATCTCAATAAGTCTGATCGTAATAAAAATTGCAGCACGGCGTTCTCCCCATTCCCCATGGTCGCTAAAACCGTCTATGTAGGGAGAGTGTGGGGTGATCGGCTTTATTACCCAAGGTCGGCTGACTTAGCGCAGCTCTCGGGTACGCCAACACCACACATACCTGGTCATTCACGCGGGGAGAAAAATTGCTACTCGTATTTCTCTTTCGTCATCACTCTCGAGAACATTTCCGACAACAGTAGAGATTGGGAAAGTTAATGCGGGGGTGGGAGCCCATTGTTGGTTTAATTACCCGTTTGGGGGGTATACACCTACTTGTGAGGAGGCTGCTATCACCGGAATCTCTCAATAATAATCCTATCACACTCTGACTACACTTAGAGGAATCAAGATCGACTGCATGTGCGGTGCTGGCCAGCCAACTCTTTGTTGGGCTCACCCGAACATTTTCTCGGTAAAAAGGGCCATCAACTCGAAGTTCAGGAGATGTTGATATCGTTAGGAGCAATAAAGTCAGTGAAAGACTCGTATGGCGAACACCCGTCAATGCCGCGTACAGTTCAGCACCTATGATTCGCAGCTAACAACACCATCGAAACAACAGTTTGGAACCGAAGAGACTCTAGACTGATGGAAAGCTAGTTACTAGAACACTGCTCACCCACCCGGCAGCGGGAAATATAAAAAAAAAACAAAAAAAATTAAAACACTGTATCCCGGTGATCAATGCATTGTGACGCAGATTCCATGGAAATAGCAGGGCTTGACCCTATCATAACCATCTTATAATCAAAGATCGAGAGCTTGGTCTTTGAAGCAACGTAAGCCGCTTGATCAATTCCTAATCCGCTCTCAATCTTTGCTTATCGCAATAGGTGAGAGGCTGCAGCACTGGAAAACGTGAGTGTTTGATCTATGAAGTTGCGCCTTTGAGAACACATTCCAATCACATAAATCTCGCTCAGCATGCCACTAAAGATGAGACATGATACTTATTGTAATTCGGGCAGCACCGGTTTTGCAATTACACTGTTTGCGCTGAGGTTTTTGGTTTTCACGTATCATTTAACCAGAAATCTTCGCCGAATGAGGCACTAAAAGTCGCAAAAAAATATTGGCCCACCGCTAAGGTCGTAGTCGTTGCGGATCATTATTTGCTGCCATCGGAACACTAGTCGGTGCAAACGCAAATGTGATAGTGAGTTCGAAGGAGACTAAATAGTAGGCATACTGGGTCATAAGTCACCGAAACAGAGATTGGATTGGATTGGCGCTAAATAAGTCACGCCTCTCAAACAGGCGGGTCCTTTGGCGTCCTTGCTAAAGATAGTGAGATAAGATACGGACGTCAGCCAATGATGGGCAAGTTCAGAAATCGTGAGATCGAGTGTAGGGCCGTCATAATAATACATGTCAACCTGCGCGTTCTCCTTTGATCCGGGCCGGAGTACGAGGAATGAAGGTACACTTCACTAGCGTTCGAAATACGGGTAATCGTCTCTTCATTTCACACACTCTCTCACTGGTCAGAGAGGCGAGAGAGTGTGCAAAATGAAGAGACGGCGACCCGTCTTCCGAACTCTTTACTTCACCCTAGAATTCCTGCTCCACAATTAGAAGATCAAGCGTGGATAAGTCGTCATTTTAGTCATATGAAGCCAGACTGTGCACAGCAATTCCGTGATTTATTATTTCAGAGCGGTCTCTTGGCTGGCCGATAATTGAGCCCGTTGTATGGAGATGCTAACTCTACACTCTGACAAAAATGGCCAGAAATTACAAGACCAAGGGTAAAAAGTTTAATGATTGTTGCAAGCATCTGTAGAAAGAGAGGAAGATCATAAGTAGTGGATGATATAATGAGGAATTCGTCTCTCCATTCCTCGTATTCTCTCACTCGTCAGAATGATGCACGTGTAATGCAAAAAATATGACAGGCCTGATCATAAATTAGGAGATCAAAAGTGGAAAGTTGGCGATACCAATCATCTGGGGGTATGAATCGGAGATCATAGGCGCACTAATAAACGCAGCGATAACATGAAAGAGGCAAGGAATGTAGGCAAAAAAGTGAACGGGACTAGGTCGGATGATCCCTTTCGAATGAGAGAAAAATAGATATTTCTGAGAAAAAGCTGCGAACGGATTCCGTTTTTCATACCAGGAAGAGAGGTCATTCTCTTTCTGATCGCTGCGCTTTTTATAGCGAATCACATGAATCACATCGACAGTGGGAGGGCTCCTCCCTCTATTTTCCCGTCCCTCCACTCTCCCTCTCCTCGATTCCTACGCTCTCTCGCCCTCTCTAACCGACGAGGGATCACGCGAAACGGAGAGACCATTGATCACGATTTACTATCGGACAAAGAGGCTTACTTGTAGTAAGATAATAATGTTACCCCCGGGACAGGATTCCTCACGTTTTTATTTGATATTATTACTGTCGAGATCAAACAGCCAATGATTTAGCCATATTTTATGGAGCGGTACAACCACAAGATCACAAATCGGGCAAAATGGAGCAATGTGTGTGAATAGCAGGAAATGCATGTTTGAGGTTCCATTTATCACTTTATGGATCAGTTTTCACGCCTTTTATGGGTTCACTGAGACGATTTTGAAAGCGCGTGAAGTGTGACGATGATTCTATATATAAATTCGCTGGTGGTTATTGAACTTTAGGTTCATCGGGAAAGATGAAGGGGGACGAGGCAAAGCTTAAATGCCCAAACCAAATTCTCAGCTGGGGATTTTTTTTAGGGAAACATTCGAGTTTGTGATAATTCGACTTTTATTGGACTTCTTTCTTGTTGATTTATACTAAGAGAAAAAAACTAGAAAAATATTATTTCTATCAAGCTATTCGTGGTCCCGAACACATAAAAAATTACCGGAAAAATTTATTGGGAGATTCAAAACGGACCGGAGTCGGCGTTTCGAGATATTCCTTCCTCTGATGCCTCATCTTCAGCCTTTGTTGTGCCTTTTCTGCTCTCAATCCTGAACTGAGTAAAACAATTCATAGTTTTATCATCTACTGCTCATTATCTACTTTCCTCTGCACAAAGACACTTCGATTAAAAGCAAGAATTAATAGGTACACGAAGATAGCAGAAAATACATCCGTTTCTGCTAGGATTGTGACTTCAGTATTAGAGCTCGAAATACGGTCGCAGTTTTTTCATTTCTCACACTCTCTCACCGGTCAGGGAGGCGAGAGAGTGTGTGAAATGAAGAGACGGCGGCCCGTATTTCGAACTCTATTCAGTTTGGGTCTTACAGCGTTTTCTCGTAGATCCTATTTAGAATCAACACCGGTGAGGCACTGGTGATCATAACTTAATAAAAAAATTAATGGTTACCTGGATTGGTATTTTGGAGGGTATTTCATGGTGCTTGCTTGCGACATGTGGAAGTTGTTGAGTGCTACTGTATGAATGTTTGCATTTGAATAATCCCTGCTCAAATAACTGCTAGAAATCATTTACTGGCACACACATTTCGAGCTCAAGTACTGGGTAGAGTACGAGCATTAGGGATATCCTTTGAGCCAGACGTTTACAGAAAACAGAATTTTTGCCCCTAAGAACTAATCTTCACATTTCAGGCCGCGTATCCAGACTATGTTTCAAACACTGTGATTGATTTTGCCACAAATTGCTGCTCTTATCGCAGTTACTCTACATACCTATACCTCCTTCGGATTTAGATGCGTACTTGTTTACATTTCTCAGCTCAAATTGTGAATAGAATTCATGGATAAAATTACTGAATTTTTCGGATTCGTCCCTAAAAAGTCTAAAGAGAGATGGTCCGATATCAGATTACATCGAAGATATTTCAGATTCTGCGATGAAGACGTATGAATCAGACATTAATTTTTCTTGATATTTGTTTTCTAATCACTCCTCAACAAACTTGATAAGGTCAACAACATCATGTTTCATGGTTTCCAACCAGATTTGCAACTATTTTGAAATCTTTTGGGAAACCTTCGAAGATTGGAAGAATCCATGAATTTGGAAAGATCTCGAAACATTTTCGCTTTCCTTCTTGATTGGATACGAAAATACACAGACCACAGAGTTCGTTTTCAGAGTTCGTTTTTACGCAAAAAGCAAGATTTATCTTATAAGAATTGCACCGAATAACTAGGAATCGCGAGCAAAAAATATAAAAATTGTTAAAACTTTCGTTATTATCTATGTTTTTTTTTGTTATTAGTATTTACCAATCATTGCATCTCATAATTTAACGGGTTCATTTTGTCATGGCATTCCTTTTTTTCCGACGAGTTCAATTATAATATTGGGGTGTCCCACATATTTGTGACATTTTTATTTATTTTTATTTTTTTGTTTATTCCTTCAACAACAACAAATGATCAGTAATCAATGTATGCTCCCTTAGTAGTCACGACCTGCCTCCATCGATCGGGCAGGGTCTCGATCCCTCTCTTCCAAAAGGCCTGGGGCTTAGAGTTGATCCATGCCTCGAACTCCTTCACAAGTGCGTCTCGGTTCTTGAACTTCTTTCCTCGACAGAAGTTAGAGAGGGAGCGGAAACAGTGGTAGTCGCAAGGGGACAGATCAGGGGAGTAAGGTGGGTGAGGGAGCCATTCCATCTCCAGCTCGTCCATTTTCTTCTGGGTGATTTTCGCATGATGAGGGCGCGCGTTGTCCATGAGCATGAGGATTTTGCCCTCGCTCAGGAGTTTGGGAGGGACCCTGACCGCCACCTCTTCCAGTTGGGTAGTGAAGAGGTCAGCCTTGATGGTGATGCCGGGAGGGAGGATCTCCCAGTAGATGGGACCGAGGACGGAGAAGAAGAAACAGAGGAGTTCCTTCTTTCCGTGAAGTTCCGCCTTTGGAGCCTGCTGGGGTTTCTCATCGACGTCCACCCACTGAAGTTTCCTCTCAGGATTATCGTAGGTGATCCACTTCTCATCCATGGCGACGATGTGGCTGACCCAATTGAAATTGGATCTACGGTGGAGTAATCCCTGACAAACGTCAACCCGCTTTTTCAGCTGAGCTGTCGTGAGGTCATGCGGAATCACTTGGGGGAGCTTAGGTGTCTTCCCAGCATCATGCAGGATTCGAGCAACTGTGGTCTTAGGAATATGGATGGTCTTCTCAATATCGCGCACACTAGATTTGGGATTGGCCTTCAGTTCCCTGAGAACACGACCCCGAACACGAGAAGAAGGGCGTCCAGGATGGGGTTGGTGTTCCAGATTGTAATCCCCTCGCTTGAATCGGGTGAACCAATTGAAGCAGGTGTGAAGGGAGGGGGCATTTTCGCCATGAGTCTGGACCAGCTTACGGTGGGATTCCGTCGCCGTTCGACCCAGGAGAAAATAATGAAGCAAAACGGAGCGGTAGTCTCGAGCAGTGTTCATGACTATAACTGATGAAACTAGTCAAAGGCTGATGCAATCGAGAAGCGGCTAAGTGTAAACAATTGCACAACATGATGACGTAATATTGTATTGCATCAGAATGATTGTCGATCATGCAGTAATTATTGGCAAGCAAATTCCAAAAATATGTGGGACACCCTGATAGATGCCGATAGACAGAATTTGCGCTCGAATTATCCCCCACAACTCTTCAATGAGGTTTGACATATGTCATAATTAACTTTTCGAAGTGAACCTACTCATGAAACTCAAACTAGAAGCTAGAAGCTGGATAGACTTCTGTGCATGAAATGTGGGAAATTTGTGGTTGATTTTCTAAGCGACTTCCTTTTTCTCTGACTAGTCTGTGCTCAATCGTTAGAGATGATCAACTTTTCCTGATTGTTTGAACCCATGCCAGAGATACTGCCTTACAGTATTTTGTTAAAATTCATTGAACTGGTCACGGCAAGATTATCTCAGATGTGCAATTATCATGTAGCTATTTTCACATTTTTTGTTTATTTCAGAAATTCTCTTTTATAATATAATCGCTGTTTTTTTCAATTGTAAAAGGTAAAGGTGTATCCACGTCAAGCGATTTTATTTCGTAAGACAACGCTAGGTGGGACCCACCGGTAAGGTCAGCTGTTAGCTGTTTCCAATTGTATTAACCATTTTTTTAACAACCTACTCATCGTTTTTCTCACGCATTACCCAACCCTAATAATATGTGAAGTGCTCCTGACCTTCCTTCCTTCCTTCGTCCTTCGAATTCAATATGCAAGATTGACAGTGTGCAACATCAATCATCTCAAAAACATCTCAAATGACAAACACATCCAACAAATTGAATTCAACGTGAGCATCAAATGTGGTGCAGATTGTCCCTCGACGTCTCTAATCCCAGCAGACAATGACTTGCAAATTCCCGAACTGTGCCTCAAAACGCTCGTTTTCGAATGTTCTATCACCAATCAGACAGACAACGAATAAACGTTTACATTAATCCGACTTTGGGATCGAGAACATTTGGCCACTACAAGAATGCACGGCTTCTTTTAAAGCGGAACTGAGTGGTCTAGGCATCTTCCCAAATGATATTGCTGTTGAACTTTCAGCAGTTGAGAAATAATGCTCAGCGACAAGGCTCACGGAGGTTGCTCTAAATTTGGCCTCGACATCATTCCTTCCCTCGTCAACTCCAACTTGAAAAGATTATCGGAGTGACCAACATCAATGCCTGTGATTCGACTGGTGAAAGACGTGAAAGAGCTACTCAAGATCAAACAGCCAAGAGATAAACAGCAGATGCTTCGTGATAGGAATGGCTTGGCAAGAAATGACTCTCCTCATTTCGCGCACTCTCTCTCTCTCGACTCTCTGACCGGTGAGAGAGTGCGCGAAATGAAGAGACCAAGCCATCGCAATCTCTCGTGATAGGATCGGATTTTATAATCAAGGAACAAACTGGCCAATAAGCTCGCAAATCCCTTCCAATATTGGATTCGGATCCCCAGCAAGGTATTTTTTAATAGAAGCGCGCTGCTTAAGCATCGAAACGTCTGGAACTCAGACCACATAGAATGCCAATATTCGAATTCACGTTTATTCGCAAGGTTAGTACCACGCCTCAAGCCGCCAGTGCTCGCATCGATCATTATGGGGCTGGAAGTTCACTCTCTTCGATTCATGATGTGCGCTCAGATAGTGATCCCATCGGCTCTTGAACGACCATGAGCCATCTTCGTTCTTCACCGGCGTAAGCATTTCCCATTCTTTCGCTTCATCAGAGGGATGCGCTTCTTCGAACTTGAGCGAAGAAGCGCTCAAGTTCCAATGCGTGACGTACTTTCCAGTGAGCGACTTGAGCGCAACCTGATGTGAATGCATATCATGATTTTCAGTGAAAAATAGGGCTCGAAATACGGGTAACCGTATCTTGATTTTGCGTGATCTCTCACGGGTCAAAGAGGCGACCCCTATTTTGAACTCGGCACCTCTTTACTTTAGTGCACAAATGCCGCGTCCGAACCAATGGGTAGTGAGAAATTAGAGTGCGAGCGATCGAGCGATCGAACCTTTGGGCACTAACGTAATCAAGTGTCTCTCGAACTCGAGTGAAAAAGTATACCTCGTTGTCGTTGATTTGCTCGATGTACCAATACTGTCCGTTCGCCCTCGACCACTGAGCGACTTCGATTAACGGACGCAGTCGAGGCCATCCTGTCGTTGTGGGTATTGAACGATCGGGTTCCGTGAGGTATAAGTCATTCCACGCCTTGAGCGCACGCTTCCCCCCGTCCGGTCCCATCAGCTCTTGCATCAGTGCTGCTGAATGATAATGGGATTGATCTTTGATCTTTGATCTTTAACAAAACAAGCCACTTATTACTCACAAGGCAAGATAAACAACTATTGCTATCACTTAGTATACGTACAATGACGTCGCTAGTTGGATAAAGCTAGTTATTTTACAATTTGAGGTTTGATCTTTGACCAAGTCGTCCACTTGTCACTCACGGGCTAATCGAGGAGACCGGACCGGATGAGGGTACGGTAGAGTACGGTTGGATACGATAGACGAGGGATGGGCGGTTGTGTGCGCGACCTCTAGGTTGTTGAATCGACGTCAAAAACAGTATACTAGGAAAATCGTCAACAAGTGTCGCATTACAAGAACAAGACGTAATATTATTATGAAAACATAGGTATGGTGCAATAATACGGTACTTATGCACGGTCTAGTGTGATAGGAACGAAAATGTCTTACCACGGTAAAAAGTAGAAGGGCGAGAAGAGGCAGCGACCACATTACGAGACGAACGATGGTCGAAATGAAGGAAGGAAATGAGGAAACAATTGAAACATTTGCATTTGAATGACGTCGTTGTTCCACCTTTCTCCTATATTTAAATGTGATTAAGCCAGTTTTTCATGAAATAAAAAAAATTGTTTTCGGATAATCCCAATTGACTTCCAATGCTCGGGCTGCGAAAACCGCGTATTGAAACTCAGTCCACACATAAAAAAGCGGCAAAAGGTTCTGACCACTGAGCGGATCGAACGCCCAACCTTTCGATCTGGAGTCGAACGCGCTACCATTGCGCCAAGCAATCATGATTTCCTCCGCTCCATTTCTCGATAATATTCATCGCTTCGCATGACGCTCATTTCTTATCCTGCTTCTATTGCTCCCCAATTTTCTTCTTGGATCTTCGGTTCCATAATTTTTCCACATTCCTCATCTTAACATTTCGGAATGTTTCTTTCTCTTTCCCACACTTCGCTCGGAAACTTCCACTATGCTTCTTCTCATCGTATTAGTGACGTTTTTTTCTGGACACTCACAGATCTGGGAAGGCGCTTACACTAACCTGATTCGACCATATGGAGCCACGTCGAAACCAAAAGTCGAGATGGAGAGTTATTCCCCATGACATGCGGTCTATCCCATCCATAGATGATGAGGTTTCATGAGAGAGCTTCTTCCTCTTTTTTTCTGGACATGTTATGCTCGATTAATTCAGTCTGAATGCGGATAATGAGGAATTTCCGATTTGGCACGTTTCTGGTGTAACGGATAAAAGATTTGACATCATTTGCCAGGGTAAGGCCTTCCTTTCTCGTAAGAGTAGCAGGGGACAAATACAATTTTTGGGATGGAAATATTCGAAAATTTAAGAAAAAAGATAATGGAGTTACTTGCGTAGACGTGTCCTATGATACATAACCTCATTGAATATTCAGGAAGAAAATTCGTGTATGCCTCTAAATAGCTTTTCAGCTGCAGCTTCGCTATCTCACTTCCTTTATTACACGGAAGACAAAAGCCACTGGCAAGCCTATCATGGGCGGATTTTGCTAATGGACGATTTATTTGGGCTATCCAGGGCTCAAGGTGAAAAAACTATTAGTAAGGAATGCGAAATATTTTTTTACAATTATCCCTTTCTTTTATCGCTTCCTAGAAGGTTTCTTGAACAAGCACTCCATTTTGTTATCATGATTTCAACTTCGCAAAAAGTCTAGCCGTGCCGATCTCACTTTGTGCTTCATCTGGATAGAATGTAGAGCGATCAGTGTGTCTCGTTTGTGATTTGCGAATGACCGAAACTGCGAACTCATGAATCATTTTTGATTTGATTATTACACATTTATCAAGAGGTCGGGTTAGGTGAGAGCTCTGATGTGCATGGCATTCCAACTGGCTTTTCTTGCTTCGTTGAGAAAGTTCGGGCCAACAGTCTTGCGTAAGATATCGCTCCATCTAGTCATTGGTCGACCTCTTCTTCTTTTTCTTGTCGGGAACCATTCGATCACAGATCGACGACAATTGGAATCTGCTCCACTTCCAATTGTCGTCATTCGCGATCTTGTGCAACCAAAACCATTTCCTTTTCTGCGCATCTCGAACAAAGTCCTGAATTCGAGTTGAATCTCGCAACCGCTCATTAGAGACATGATCGAGCACAGTACAACCTACCATCCATCTTTCCATTCGACGTTGAGCCACTGATAATCGATTCATTTGTGCATTGGTCAGAGCCCAACTTTCGCAACCATACAATACCGCGGGGAGAATGCAGCCATTAAATAAGCGACGTTTGTGAGCCATTGGGATACCCCGATTGATGAGAAATGAGCGGTGTTTGTGAAATGCCCCATACCCTGCTTGAATTCTCCGTGTTATTTCCCAGTCGTCAGTCCCGTTAATTGTTATTCCACTTCCCAAGTATACCACCTTTTCCTGAATTTTACAACCTTTCCAGCTACTTTAACTACTCTGGGTAGGGGCTTGGATGTTATTCCGATGGTGGCATGAATCATACTCTTAGTTTTTCTTTTGCTTTCTATAATTTTCTTACCATCCTGGTCGCATATTTGCACCAGATTATTGTGTAAATTTGATATTTTAGGAGTCATCATTAGAGACCACAGCACTCCCCTTCGCTTCCTTCCTTCGAAACGTTAACATGCGATTGTCGGAAGAAGCCTCGTGGTTGCTCCCTTTCTGGTCTCTTGGCCCTAATGTGATCAGTGATGATCCCCTTTGGTCAGGGTACATCACCAATTAACGAGGGCCTCGCGAATAGGGCAGCCGCGATGAGGAATTCTCCGTTTCTTCGCGTTTTACCTGCTCTCTTGCCGCTCTGGCCGGTGAAAGAGTGCGACGAAGGCGGATTCTTCATTCCATGAACAGCCCTCCTCCACTTGTGAAGCCCATGCGACGACGCATGGCCAGGAATGCGAGAGCTTCCGCCAATCTGAAGAGTCCCAAGAAATCAAGTGGCCGTCGCAGGTAGCCAAAATTAACCTGTGACTCTGAGAAGAAGCCTCTGATACTGATGGGGCACCATTAAATCGGAAATGTTGCCTCTGCAGTGGCCATGGTGGCAAAAATGTTCCTGCTGGGTTGAGCATTGTTCTTTGGTAGAGAATACAAGAGTTTTCCTAGCGGAGCCTTGTAGTAGGGATCATAGCACCAAGCTTCACGAACATCTCCCCTGACCACCCCTCTGAAATTTTGCACGAGATGTCCAGTGACGCGCCTGTGAAAGTGTAAGTATAACCAAATCTCTACGAGATTTGCGTTCCTCAGTTTGGGAAAAACGGAAACCAGCGCTGTGCGCGAATTTGGGTACGATTTGTAGCTTAACATGTCTTTGCCACAATCGAAATATTCAACTCAATAAAAGCGTTGTAATCTCTGCAACTTCACTGATGCAATACAAAGTGATGTAATCTCTGATACGTTCCGTGATGCAATAAAAGTCGTGAAATCACTTCAAATTAATTATTCGTACCCAAATTCGCGCTTACTGTGACTCGCTTCGCCTCCTTATAGCATAAAAACGGTAAGTTTCATGAAGTGAGTGTCTTATTATCTAAGTATTTGAGGGAAATCAGAAACAGATCCCCAGTACGAGAATCAGATGGTCAGATTTAAGGTTTTATAATTGTATTTTCAGAGATCAATCGATAATTCATTAAACTGCAGTACAAGTAGACAGTCATAGGAAGTATGTATGCTATTCGGGCCGGGTTAGAAACACGGACTGAGGGAGACGCGAGGAGAGTCTCGCGTTGCGGGCCCCATTTGACTGGAAATTATTCCTTGGATCAGTTCGCAAAGGTTTGGATTTGAGGTTGCCAATATTCAACAAACTTTCTTTTTTCATAAACGGGGTATCAGAAAAATCACCGGCTCGTCAGAGTAAGCGCGAATTTGGGTACGAATAATTAATTTGAAGTGATTTCACGACTTTTATTGCATCACGGAACGTATCAGAGATTACATCACTTTGTATTGCATCAGTGAAGTTGCAGAGATTACAATGCTTTTATTGAGTTGAATATTTCGATTGTGGCAAAGACATGTTAAGCTACAAATCGTACCCAAATTCGCGCACAGCGCTGGTTTCCGTTTTTCCCAAACTGAGGAACGCAAATCTCGTAGAGATTTGGTTTTCGTGACTTTATTGACTTTTGGAGTAAAAAGACACCTCTTCATAGCTAAATTCATAGAAACCTGCGCCGAAGACGTGGCGTATCGCCGAAGATGTGGCGTATCGCCGAAGATGTGGCGTATCGCCGAAGACGTGGCGTATCGCCGAAGACGTGGCGTATCGCCGAAGACGTGGTGTATCGCCGAAGACGTGGTGTATCGCCGAAGACGTGGTGTATCGCCGAAGACGTGGCGTATCGCCGAAGACGTGGTGTATCGCCGAAGATGTGGCGTATCGCCGAAGATGTGGCGTATCGCCGAAGACGTGGTGTATCGCCGAAGACGCGGTGTGTCGCCGAAGACGTGGTGTATCGCCGAAGACGTGGTGTATCGCCGAAGACGTGGCGTATCGCCGAAGACGTGGCGTATCGCCGAAGACGTGGCGTATCGCCGAAGACGTGGCGTATCGCCGAAGACGTGGTGTATCGCCGAAGACGTGATCAATTAAACTAAAATCTCCTAAAAATACTCAAAAAGCCTCTAAAAACCTTTGAAATGCTTCCTGATCAATTCCCAATCAAAGATCAACATGCTAAAAATGAAGCAAAAAGGTTTGCCCGAGGTTGAAGTCGAACCGGGGAGGGCGCGCTTGACAGGCGATCCTCTTCGCCACTACACCACGAGGTCTCTTGTGTGGCGAGTTGAACGGACACACTATCTCCTCTCCCCTCTCCCCTCCTCGCTCTTTAGCGCGTGCCCTCTCAAGGAGCAATATTGCAAACTTTAAAAGTTGTTAGCGAGGCGCAGAATGCAGCTAAGCTCTCAAATCGAAAAAGTGAACCTTAGAATCACCCCAAATTCTTTCACACCGGAATTGGTGACCTTAGCTCGATTGCGAAAAACTATTCAAAATACATCCACCCTAAAAAACGGCCCCCCTTGACCCCCCTATAACTTTCGAGCCAGTTAAGATTTTGACCTGAATTTTTTTTTACAGCATCCTGAGACCATGGGCCAAAGATCCCGCACGGTTAGCCGAGCTTAGCCGGGCTTCTAAATGTTGCGGTATTTTCTGTGTGTTGTGGGCCTCAAATAACGTTGAATTTTTCCGACTCCATACCCAAATTGCTCCGGCACATGGTGCCGGAGCTAACCCTTCATATCCGGTTTCGTCTGTAAAAATTAGCAGTGAAAAGGATTCGATGACAACTGGAAACGTCCCACTGTCTCCTTCTTGGTTATCTCTTATTGGCCAGACGGGCTACGTTTTCCCTCAGACATGATCTTGTAGAATGATGTTTTCTCCTCTTCATTCTCACTGGCCAGACAAAGAAAAAAGAGTGTGGGAACCCGGAGAAGGTAGTGGGCGGATTCGAAAACAAGACATTCGAAGCTCCAGACAGAACCACTTTTGGCACATTAGCTGTGATTAAAATGTGTGGGACTACGAAATAAGCGTACCAGCCTAATGAGAAGTTCCACATACATCCTTGAGCTGTTAATGTCAAGCACATCACCTTTCGTGGCTTCTCATTCGATTAGGCCTAACTATTTCGGAAATTCGAAATAACTTTATAATCCATGGAGATGGAATCCCTATACTGGAAGATGTCGAAGACTTTCATTTCGTTTCCCTCTTGAGTCACTGTGTCACAGACCATGAGGTTCGCAATATTCAATACGAGTAAGTGAAAGCACAGATACTTCCCCATCAAATCGGATAAGCTTTATCTTATCAATTGGAACGAGTGAAGTAAATTCCTTCCTCCATCTTTTCTCCATCAAATTCTCTTCACATTTGGAAGATCACTCGTTCGAATCATCATCATGTGCAAAATTTGACTGTGTGGAACGATATCTTGTAAAAATGGATGGCTTCTTTCACGAAAGCAGGAGTCTAGACATCATTTTGGAACTACTGCGATCGTCTCGCGGTCTCGTGCGACCGATTTTAAAACGTTAAAACGATTCACACGAATGAAAAATAGAATGCATTCGACAAGTAGGGTTGACATTTTGATTCCCAAACGACCGACTCTGCGCGCGCGTCGAGAATGGAATGATTCCTATTTCACCCCTCTTTCAATTCCGAGGTGAGTCGAATGATTCCCTGTTGAAAAGTTTGGGAATCCAAGGATTCCCAATTTTTTCACTAATATTTATGTATCGTGAAACTCATTTCGATCGCAATTACAATTTAGATTTATATTATTTCGCGGGCATGAAACTCATGTCCGAAACAGTTCTCATATTATATGTTGCGTTTTAGTGGTACATTGGGACTAGTAAGCGAACATGCGACTCTCGATATGAGTGAAAATATCACTGATTGAGGTCACTGGCAAGGCACCAAAACTTCAAAGTAATTCAATCGTTCTGAAATTAAGAACGTAGGCTGTAGGTGTGAATGATAATGCACTCTTAAAATTTGGGGCCGATTCGATGATTTTGAGCCTAGTTATGATCTTGGGAATCCCGGATTCCCAGAATCTTGGATTCCTAGAACCACCGATTCCCGGACTCAAAAGGTGCGGAATGAGTCCACAAAGAATCAAATTGCCAACCCTAATCACCAGGCATGCTTACTATATGCAAAAAAACGGCAAAAAATTCTGACCACTGAGCGGATCGAACGCCCAACCTTTCGATCTGGAGTCGAACGCGCTACCATTGCGCCAAGCAGTCATGTCCTGTAACTCGCCATTTCTCTATGACACCGGTTTGTATTTCTTTCCGTCCAGCATTCGGAATTCCGAATCTTTTAGCGGATGCTTCCCCCATGCTTTCAGTCATGGCATTACTGACGTTTCTGATGAGCAATGCATATTCGTCGGCCTTAGGATAGGGATATGAAGAGTTCGCCTCTTAACTTCGCGCGCTGTCTCGTTTCTGTGGCCCTTGAGAGCGTACAAGGAATGAAGAGACGGATTCTTCATTCGGATAACCCAACTCAGGAAGCTCCTTCCCTAACCATAACCTAATTCGATCAAAGGACCATGTGGAAGCCGATAGAGAGCGGAAGAGCTTCCCTACACGTTTATCATGCTTCCTGCCTCGTGTTCTGTGATCTCTCCCTATGCCCATTTCTTCTAACTTGATTCGATCAGGCGTTTGGTGGAATGCAGGGAAGATTATGTGAAAAATGAAGAGAGCTACCCACACTCTCGTTTGATATTCTTTGGTCATAGCCAAGTGATGTTTCCAAGATTTTAGTCTGCAGAATACCTTCCGAGTGCAACTGCAAAAATACAAGGAGCATTTGATTTCCTCTGTTTTTTTTTGTCTGTCTGTTACCAAATACTGAACAACAATAATATGCTATTCACGAACAACTTTTCCTGAAAGATACAGTTTGCAATTGGACCAGATACAGTAAGAAGGTGCTAAAATTCTAACCGTTTTTTCGTCGTCTGCAGTAGTTGAGTATTTACTCATGCGGCGTGCGCTTCCCTTCACCATTTTTGCCATCCTTTGCTGCCTGCAGATTTTCGGCTTCCTTTATGCAGCTCAAAATACACCCGGCTGTTCTCTTGGTGCTCTTGTGACGAAGTCCTCTAATCGAATCAGAGTGGCCCCAGATACGACACCGACGACGTAAGTAGCCAATTAACGAGTGGCACACTGAGGTATGGCTGTCAGGATGAAGAATCCGTCTCTTCATTCCTCGTACTCTCTCGTCACTCTGACCGATGACAGGGTACGTGGAATGAAGACACTTACTCATAATTCTGACAGCGCTATTCTGAAGCCTTCTTGTGGAGTGGCCATTCCTGTCTCTCTTTTTTGCGCGTTAACTCTCCCGGTTTCGAGACACTGACGTTGTCATCCTTGTTGCCACTTATCGAATTCGCACGTTTCAAATTCAATCTCACACAGTTGGAGATCAAGAAATCAAAAAGGTCAATGTACCGTAATCCTGAACAATGTGAAGGAACAAATTAGTATGCCTCAAGGAAACGATAGCAGTCCCTAAACGTTGTTTTTTTCTTCATGCTCCAGACCAGTCTAGCTTCTTGATTTGCGAGGCTTCTTGGGGACATTTTTGACGAGCCACTTCTTTGATTTCATGCTGATTTCATCGAATAAATAGTTTTTTTTTGTGAGATTTCAACTCCATCCTACAAGCACGCCTATTTTTCACCAATCCTTGTTTTTTTTCAATTTCATTTTGTGTGATGGTCCTACCATGATTATCGCCATTGCTTTATTATTGTTAGTTCCACTTCTAGATTCAACTCAATTCAATGTTTCTGAGATCCGCTCTCGAAAAAAGCTCAGCCTTATTTTGCTGGCAATCGCGAAAATCAACATGATCAAAACATTACCTGGTGTGAATAGCCGCGCCTCGCCCACCCAAAAATTGGCTCATGAGATTCATCTCTCAAAGTATACAACAGTATCCGAAACGCGTACCGGCTGTCAATAGTAATGCAGCCCGCTTCCATCCTCTCCACCATCCCTTCCGGGTTGCGCCACCCCTCAATTAGACGGCAGGTGGATAGGTGGATGCCCTTTCTATCCTTCATTAGTCTAGTGAGGTAACATAGCTACTGATGCACCTTCTCTTCTTCATATTCTAAAAAAAAATACAATCAATTTAGCACTCTATGAGTTCGCGGATCAGAAGGTCCCGTAATATTGAGTTATACCATGTTTGCAGACAAGATACTTCAATCACTTACGCACATCTATCGTTCCAACCGGGTGGCAATAGTGCTTGTGCCCTCTTTAACCTAGCAATTAGACGGGCAGGTGGATAGGTGGATGCTCTTCCATCCTTCATTAGTCTGGCAAGGCAGCATAGCCACCCCCCCCCCCCCCCCTATCAGGACTTTCCGTATAGCATCCGCGCTTCCATGATTCTGCATGTAAAGTTGCGGTCCTGTACGGGGCGCTGCCAAATTTGTTTATGGACCTTGTGCTGTGATCCGTGAGTTGTTGCGTGCTTGAAACATCGCTTGGTGCGTCAGATAGACCACTTAACCTTCAAAGGTAGGACTATTTTCGCTGATTAGCCAATTTGATGCTGCGTCACGCCATTTGTTGAAATGCATGTACCAATGCACGTATCGTGCAATCATTTCGTTATTGGCTGTCTGACAACGTCGAATGGTAGTGATGTTCCACCGATAAGGCCTACAAATCTGGTACAAAGCTGCGATATACGTGTACCTTATCCTACCTCGGATCTGATCCACGGATAAGCTAGGGCTTGAAGGGTTTGAGGTAGCCGTGAATATCTTCGACTTAGAACCTGAGCCGTGGAAGCATACGAGGCATATGCGATATGCACTAATGGATTGGATTTGAAACCTTGCAACGAAAAGTGGAACAGTTTGGGAAGCCGTATTGCTGAGAAAGCCTGTTTATGGGAATTTTAGAAATCTTGGGAATCACCATTATATTTGTAAGATGGTTAATCAAAAAGGATAACAGTTCCACCAACTCTCGAGCATTTCGGTAGTTTAATATTTGTGAACTCCGCGAGCTGTTTGAAACATCGCATTTTGCGTCGACGCGTCGTTGGCACGTAAGGCCTAATTTTGAAGCGTCTTGTGACATTCTACTTATCGCTTCGCTTACAAAACACTGGAACCAGACCATCAACAATTTTTAGCTGTCGACGTGGAATTAGGTCACTAATTCTTGCAAGTTTGCTATTTTTCGATAACAATCTCATGTCTAGACATGAGCATCCGATTATTCGCATATGAATGGAATGAGAATGTATTCATGGAATGGTTGAATAGATCATCAGATAAAACTTATTTGTAGCTAAAAGCGTGGATAAATGTGTTTTGCTACAGTATCCGGACTTCGGACTTGCTTGCACAGATGCTATTTTCGTCGGATTTCTGAGAGCCCAGGCTTCCCAAACAAACGGATAATCCAGCTTTCATTTTGGCCAACATTAATCCGCTTCAAAATCCAATATCACGAGACTGATTATTTTCGTGATTATTTCAAGAAATGATGATAATCCAGAGGCGGAAGTGCCACTGAAACAAAGAACAATGCGAAGATCAAAGACCAATTCCGCTTTCTCGGTTGAGCAATTCACAGATTTCCATAACTGGCTCTGATCAAACCACCGTATTCTGAGCACAATTCTCCTATTTTTAACCTTCAGTCGAAACCAGTATTGCGGGGCAACCAAATGAGTTTTATTCATTAAAAACATCTTCATCAAATCTCGACTAGACTTTGTTATGTGAGGGGTTTCTTTTGAAAAAAAACACAATCAGGGGCGGGGGGTGGGAGTTTCGAAAGCAGGCTTCTTGTCAATTGGTTTTGGTATGATATTCTCCTCAATCACATCATTTCGAGACCCGAAGATGAATCATTTTCTAGACTTGCTTCTGAGAATAAAATGTGCGAAACAGCGGACAGCGTGGGTGGGAAATCCAATTTTGAGGGTTGGATGAAAACGGAAATTAATAGGAACCCGAGAAGGATGAAGTGATGTGTCAATGATCGGTTATGTATCGTTTTCTGGAACAGTTGTCTCACACAATTTCTCATGATGTAGATGGGTACTGAGAATTTTGCAACACTACTTCGCAAACATTCCGGACTCGGAGTCTTGTGAAATCCCGACAAACTGCATGACTACGTAGAGCTCCCCTTGTCTGCTATTACACATCGATGGCGAAACAATATCCCCGAAATTTTGATGTATTTGTCCCTTAGAGGTTTCGTAAGAGACCTTGCAACGCAATTCTCCTCCTATGGACCGTTTATTCGAGTAATTTACGCGTTGCCTGCCTCTGTTCTTGTCACCGCGGTGCTGACACCCAGCAATTATCTAACAGGCAGATGGTACATATCGCCTCTCAACTGTACTATTCTACCGTTTCCACCGAAATCATTACGACTTACAATCGTACACGTACCACAATGTGCTCTAGAGTCCAATACGATCCTAAATATTCATATTCAATATCTTGTTCACACCGTCTCGGATGTATTCAGCTGACTCACTGTTCTTCGCTTTACAGTACCTATGCTCTTTCTGTTAGCTTGTCTCCACTAGCTGAGCGCATCGTGAAATCAGTGTCAAATCGTCAACCAACTACCGTAATTCACGCTGCTTGTTACACATCATATCTCCACTCTGCGCACTCTCGAGCTCTCACCGGACTACGGCAATTCACACTGTGAAGTAGTAGTGTACACAGCTTGATTGACCTTTTCGAAGTCGAAATGTTCGTGTGTAGGCCACTTGATTTTCTCGCTCAGTTTCACGGCTATTTCTGATAATTGGACGTGACCGGCGTCATTTCGAACTTTAAAATTCGCCCGATGTCCTTTCGCCGCCTGTCGTCTCTTCGTTTTCCATGCTCTATCGTTATCGATAGTCGACGAGAGCCTCCCAAACGATTAGAGTCTACCGTCTACAGTCTCTTTTCAGTGACGCGAGTGAGAAAGTGATGCAAACAAATTGACTCCAATAGAGTTCGAAATACGGGAATGCTGCTCTCTTCATTTCACACGCTCTCTCTCGTCTCTCTGACCGGTGAGAGAGCACTTGAGATGAAGAGAGGATTACCGTATTTCGACATCTATAAGCGATCATTGAGCCCCCTGTTTCATCGGTCGTATTTTGCTCGCCAAGTCCCGAGTCCCGTTAATCATCGCCTTATCATAACAATAGAAAGCAGGGGGACAACAGAAAAACGGAGAGAATAGGATTATCAGGATTAACAATGGGAAAGTCTGAATAAGCAGGTTGCTAGACAGACCGCAGAATGAACTCAAGTTCTTTTCAATCTGAGTTTACTTTTTCAAAAAAAAAGTAAAATGTTGCTAGGGTTGCTGAACCTAATGATTTTGCAAGTTATATTTCTAGTTTAAAATAGTGAAATGAACGTAATCTCATCTCCAAGTCCTGAATCTCTAAACATCTCGCCGTATCTTTCTATCAGCGCGGCAATTGGAGAGACAGAGCAACCTTCAGTCTCCGAGTTGTCCCATGATTTTAATCAGACAGGATAATCCTGTCAGGACAAACAATTAGGACTCCTTACAAATCCGCCCGGGAATCAGATTAACTCGTTAAAATGATGGCAACTCAAACGAGGAAGTCAGGAATGCGATTCTTTAGAAGATCAAAGACCACGCACTGACAACTATCACATGGGTACGGTGGGCGCGCAAGGCTACCTGACAGTCATATTAGTGGCTATGCCCAGCCTATTCACAATAACTAGAACTAGAATCTATGCAATCGGCACGGCCAACCTTGTCTAATCTCACCCAAATTGGCAAAAGTGAAAAAAAGTGTGAGAAATGGAGGAGCCATGGCGATTCTCGCCCCTATGCAGAAATTTTGTGGCTTTGTGTTGTTTTTGTTTGAAATGCTCAAGCCAGGAGAGTCCCCCCCCCCCATTCCTGCTCTCCCACCTTATTATGTAACGTTTTCGGTCTCGTTTCGCCTCGGGCGTAGATAATTTATTATTATTATAAGCTAAGAACACCATCAATCACAATTCAACTCCACTTTTCCGTCTTTCATCACTTCTTTCTGACCAATTTTGACCAATTTTGCTCGCTGAATTTTGCTAAATTCTCGTGATTCTCTCACGAAACTACCAATTGACCGAAGTAACCACCGATTTGGGAGCGTCTAGCGAGTTTTCCAGACGCCTAATTTCTGCTAACGTAAAAACTCGTCGGCCTTTTCAATCTTTGCGGTACTTTTATCTTTGTATCTTTGCGGGGCACTTTTTTGGCCCGGCCATTTCTCGCAGAGTATCCCTAGGGGCCACAACGTAGATTGCCGAATTGTCACAATCCGGTTAAATGTATGTCCAAACTGTCCCTCATGGACCCAATAACATCACCCTTTTTACCGTTTGTTGACATCTTGTCTCTGGGCTGCGCTATCGCCCGAGAAGAACGCGTGAAAGGCACCGTTGGAGAGGGGGGAAAGGCGAGACGACAGGGAAAGGGGCGGAGCCTATTCTGCCCATTTCCCGCATCTCAATGTCAGCCGGCCATAGTTTCACCAAGTCGAGCTTGCGCTTTGCGACGCTCAAAGTCGAAATCGAAGGGTGATATAGACGAGAACGTGCGCTAGTCCCACCGGGTAAGAACAGCGGGGAGAGCGAGGCGGAGGGAGAGGGAGTGTGGTGTGTCTCTCGCCTCTCTCCTCTCATTTGACTATCCCCTCTGGCGCTCACACTGAAGCGAGGAAATACGCGCGTACTGAAACCTTTAAAACAAAGTCGCAAGCTTTTGAAGCATGATAAAATTCTGTTTTTTTCACTAAACTTCCTAAAATATTCGTATTTGTCGAAAAATTGCTGCCCAACCAAAAGTGCACACTGCAACTCGTCAAAACGGCCTATTCCCATCGTTTAGGTTCAATTTTGACCTACTCAGTGAAGATGTGCACATTTTGGGCAGTGCTCAATCGATTGGGAATCCCAGTAGCTATCCAGCGCACTTTAGAATGAGTGATTTGGTCAAGAATTTTGTGGGGAGTCGTGTCTCATCAAAGTGGGCGGAGCTTGTGGCCCCTAAGTATCCCCTCCCTATCATTCTCATTCTCTACCCGTACTCTGAGTGATCGGTAGAGTTCGAAATACGGTCGACCGTACCATTATCCGGAATCAATTAATCTCGCCCCACCCCCAAAAGCTCGCCCGAGCCCGAACACCACCTGTTGCCTCCATACCGCCCTTAACGCACACTGTCTATGTGGTGAATAAAGAATAAGAATAAGAATAAGAATAATCCCAATCCGCTGGGGGGGGGGAGGGAACATAGATAAGGATGGTGGTGAAAAGCCATTAATCCGTCTGGCAGGTCGTAGAAAAGCGCGAATGGAAGAGTAACCGATGGGACAAGATGTCTCTAACAAGTAGATGGGAATGGCATGAGGAATCAGGGAGGAGACCTGGAGCAAGATGGGAAAAGGTTAAATTACAGTGAGAAAGTAATGAAACAAATGAACGTCTCTTCATTTTACACACTTTCTCGTCCTCTAACCGGCGAGAGAGCACGTGAAATGAAGAGACGGCGACCCGTATTTCGAACTCTAGGGGGCGGAGCTTAGAGCAGGTCGCAAAAACGATGCGGCTCCGCCCATCGCTCAATAAGGGGGCGGAGCCCGACCAGAGTATAAAAAGCCCGAAAGGGCGGAGTCTAGCCATTCAGTCGTTAGACAGCCTTAGGGTCTTCTTCTCTTCTCACCTCTACCTTTAGGACTAGACCTCTGATATTATTAACAATCTTACCGTAGTCCGCTTAGTACAAATCTTCTTGAGCATCTTGAGCCTACCGTACCCCTCCACTCGATGACTCATTGCACCGACGCCTACCGTATACCTTATTTGTCATCATCTGTCTATTTTGGTGATTCTCGCTCGCTTCCTATGTCATCCTCACCGATACCGTATACCGCTTCCGACTATGCCGCTACCATTATAGCGACTTCCACGCAATTCGCTATTCATCACAATCATTTATCAAATCAGTCCCCAATACTCCCAATTACTGTACTGTAATATTGTCGTTGTCGTCCAACGCAATTTGCATGTGCACCTTTACCCCTTCTGTCTGATCTTCCCAATTACTGTACTGTAATATTGTCGTTGTCGTCCAACGCAATTTACATGTGCACTTTTACCCCTTCTGTCTGATCTTCTCAATTAGCACGTCTAGCAATCAATTTGCATGTCTGCTCTCTTCACTCTCGCTCACTTTACATACTCCGCCTCGAGCCTATAAAAGGGTTTCACTCCCTCCAATCATCAGAGCTACACCGAACCTCTCCTCGTTCATACACGAGTATCCACTGTGCAGGGCCGAGACCCTCACAGTCAGTCATAGATCCTCAGGATCTCAGTCATTCCAATACCCTTCGCGGGTATCATTTCACTCACTACAGTATCCCTCATCACGTCTCCTTCCCCATCCATCCCTTTCCCTGGCTTGTAATAATAAATTATTATTGTTACGTCACTGAGCAATCACACCGTACCGTACATCATCTACCGTACACCTCAGCTCACATTCAGTCAGCGTCACACTCGCACTAAGCTTGTCCCTGCTCCACTGACAACTTCCGCGTATCGTCGATACCGTAGTTTCAGTCTGAGTATCGTGGAGAGATAGTTGCGAGTTCGCATAACCATATGTCCCCTCTGTCTTGCTACCGTATTCTCATGTGACCTCTGGCGCTACCATATTAAGAAGACTACAGTACTCTTTCTCTATGACAAGAATCACCGAGTATCCCCAATTGGCATATTCCACTTTTACCCAATGCTACCTATCGTATACCTCTGCGGACTCTGATGCTACCGTATACCCACTTCAATTCTGGTGTTACATGTCTCCTCTGTCGATGACCAGCTACCGTATACCTCTATCAATCGTTGCTGCCAAATCCTAGCTACCGTACCACCTGTTTTCATTCCAGACCCAGCTCTCTATTGCTCTCGATCCTCTCTCATCATGATCGCCAAACTCGCCGCCCTTCTCGCCCTCTGCTCTCTCGCCTACACTGCTCCAATCGGAAAAGGTGAGATGTCAACTTATTTCTCCTTCCTCCCTTGTTTTTTCCACTATACTGCAAGCTATGTCGCGCACAGTACCGTGTGCAACTGTCCCTCAAACCACGAGTATTTCAGAAGACAACAAACCGTACGAGTTCCTCACTATCGCCGAGAACGGTGAGTCATTTCTTTCTCGAATAAGTAACGGTAAAGGTGTATCTGGGTGGAAACCACCGATAAGGAGGATCTGTGCCCTCGAATACCGATTCTCAATTGCAGAGCCGGCGACGGACATGAAGGTGCTCACTATCGCCGGATCCACCGTCCGCAGCTTCCCGCAGCCTGCTAACGACGACAACGCAGCCGGCCTCCACGTAAGTATTCCTTCTTTTCCGACTTGTCGACCATGAATGATTGAGCCTATTGGATGTATCCGTAATTGAAGTTAGGCCTGAGTGAGTATTCGGGTCGTCGTCTCTTCATTTCACGTGCTCTCTTGCCAGTTAGAGGGGCGAGAGAGTGTGTGAAAAAAAGAGAGGATTACCCGTATTTCGAACTCTAGTAGTTATGATGATTGTAGTTCGCCTATCTCGTCTCGAACAAGGCCGCAACGATCACGCTGTCGGTCCGCATCGGTATGCAATTCTTACGAGTACCACTTCTATTTTTGGAGATTCAGTCTTCATCCACAGTGATCCTGACATCCATTCCTTTTTTTTTCGTCGCTTTCCAATACAGAGTACATTTTTCAGAGCGCTGCTTCAGAATGCGCCACGCCCGCTTCAACTTCACCCTCACCAACATCAAGACGGGAGAAACGGTATGTGCCATTGTTATGATGTTGATTAATGTATTCATTACAGGAATCCATGATGCAGTATGCGTACGAACTTGAGCACATCTGCTCGGAGGTATGCCTATCATCCGTTTTTGTCGAGCGTTGAACACACCTTACAATTAGTAGAGCTCGAAATACGGGCAATCGCATCTTCATTGCGCGTGCGCTCTCGACACTCTGTCCGATGAGAGAGTACGCGGAATGAAGAGACGATTTGCCGTATTTTGAACTCTACTTCTTAGGCATCAAGGTTGACCCGCACTCCAAATAGCATTAGCAAGCACCCCAAGTGCCGCTTTGTAAGCTCCCCTGTAAATACGGCAGTAGGTACGCTCCTCCTCCGTATATCGCAACATCAGAAATCTATATCGCAACATCAGAAATAGTGCGCGAAACACACTAGATAGCCAGTAGCTTGGAACTGGCAACAATAATCTTGTGTAATGATGAGTAATGATCATCATTCTCACCTCTCCAGGGAGGCATGCACCGTGGTGAGGCGCACGCGTTCACGTGCAAGAAGCAGGCCGCCATTAAGACGATGAAGGACATTAAGCTCCCGCTCGACTGGACCAAGGAGAAGTTCCAGGTAAATAATAATAATTTATCTACGCCCGAGGCGCAACGAGACCGAAACGTTACATAATAAGGTGGGAGAGCAGGAATGGGGGGGGGGGACACAAGTAGGTATGACACAAGTCTTCGTTATACTTGATGGACTGGCAATGCTAGAGTTCAAAGTATGTGTGTCTCTTCATCTCTCGTGCTCTCTAACAGGTCATAGTGGCGAGAGGTCGTGAGAATCTGCTGTAGTCCATGCGAGATTTCTTTTTTTCTAATAAGGAACCATTGCAGAACGAAGCTTCCGTCATGCGCATCGTCATGGTTACCGACGAGGTATGCAATTTAAGCTTGTATTTATTGACCGAGTCAGTTATAAACAAAAATCGTTTCAGGAGGAAGTGATCTTCAACACCGCATTCTTCGCGATTCTTCTGTGAGCGAAGTTCATCGTGAATTATGGTCGTTGCCGGTGGCATGGACTCCTATGATTTATCCCTCTTCCCTTATCTTGATGGTTCTCCTCTTCTGATCGTGCTCTTCTCCAAAAGCAACAGGGACTCCCCCTTCCCTCCCCGTGCTATCCCATGATTATACCCGATAATCTTGTGTCACCTCATCTCGGACAGACTTTGACCCTTGCTAGTACTAGTTTCGTGCAGTTATATTATCTATGTTTATTCGCTCCTGTTACTTCGTTAGTTACTTGTTCCTGTTCCCTATTACTCCATACACCTACATGATCTCTGCCTCCCCCCCCCCTATTTGACCTCGAATGGATTACACCTTCTCAGGAGCTGAATTTCACCCAAATGTCAATCCATTTCAATATCCGAACGTACCCCGACTCATAAATGTGAAGACTAAAACAATAAAAAAATAGCTTAGAATTTGTTCGATGTCGGAGAAGTTGGATACTAAAAAATGCATGGAGAAAGCGCTAAGAGAAGAGGGGTACGGTAGTAAGCCTTATATATGATAGAGATGATGTCTTCGCCAGTCTTCGCAGCTCGCACACTACAGACAGGGGGAAGTGAGGGCACATGAATGCACACTCGGGAGAACCGGGCTCCCCGATGGATACATTCCGTGCGCTCGCCACTTTCACACAGAGTTACAATGCGGAATTTGCAAATCTCTATCTCGCACTGTTTCACACTTGCGTGAATGAAATCGCGTTCTTCTTCTCACACCCTATGATTCTATGATTCTTCTCATGATTCTGCTAGACTACGTGGGGATGCCTACGAGACTAACCAACCAACTTCTTCGGATGCTTATTAAACCCGGCACATTTTTAATTCATAGATAAAACTTCGTAGACCCTCCGTGGACCATATTAGTCATCAACCCGTCAAGTGACCAGCTATTCTCGGATGTCGCATCATTTGAAATGGGCGTTCAGCTGAAGAGCTCGTCAGTAATTCGCGATGATGAAGTAACGAAGAGACCAATTGATGATTCAGGTCCTCACTGAAAGGAGAGCTTGTGGTAAACAGCACAAACGAAATAATACCACTGAAATGTACAGTTAATTCAAGATTTAGAGAAAAAAATTCCTTCTAAACGAATCAATGACAAATCTCCTCTTCCAGTCAAGTGATCTTCTAATCCCCGATATTGTTTAACAGTTGACAATCTCATTAGCGGGGGATATTCAAAATAAGAGATCATCCGGTTATGTGACGTTATTCGAGCATAAAGTGGTCGTTCACGCTGCTCTTCCCAATAGTCGACAGCGCAAAGTAGATTCGAATTTGGGCGAGACTGTTAAACGATCCCGAAAATCTGAAACATCCACATCCGTGAGCAATCCCTGTCTACGATCCAATTAACGACAATTTCGAAATAAGGATTCCAAGTGATCAGCTATTTCCGTACATTGCATCACTCACATTGAGACGCGGATGTTTCAGTAATGAGGAAAGACTCACTCTTCAACTGCAGTGCAATCTCATCAGTCAGGTAAAGCGATAAAGCATGCCAATTGAAGAGGCTATCAGACCGTCTCTCAAGTAGCGTTGTCAGAGTGATGAATCTCTTCAATTCACATACTCTCTCGTCTGCCTGACCGGCGACAGAGTACGAGGAATGAAGAGACGAATTCTTCACACTGACCGACCTCGTTTCAAGTAGTGAAGGCTCATTAGGGATACGTGAAGAGGCTTAAGGGACCAGTGAAATCGTTGTGAGCATTGGATGATGTGATGGGGTGAGTGAGTAAGCGCGTTGATAATGTTTTGGCACGTACGGATTGAAAAAGCTTTAGAGAAATATTTGCTGTTCTGATATCGGAGTTAGAAGTTCGATTTTGCGAGTGAAAAATTATTCGCGAACTATTTCAGAGAGGATGACACATGACTTTTAATCACCAGAGGTGCCATTCATGTAAATAATAATTCCTGCCCACCCTGGTTTGGGTTCGTTCGGCTACTCATTTTCCACAAGTGTCGAAACAGGGTGATTCATATAGTCTGTCATGAATGGGCGATCACTCTTGTTGTCTGGTCGTCATCAACAGGAAAGAGGAGGATTGCCTCCTGTGCCGTCTCCTAGGTACCGATGGGCAGGGCCACAGCCTAGGAGTCACATTGTATGGCCGACTCTCCCCAGAGTGGGCGGAGTCTGCTAATAGGGGTATAAGAAGGACGAAAGGACCAGGCAAATCATTATTTTCCCTACTTTTACTTTTGACTTCTCTCACTTTTCTTGTCTACCGTAGTTCTCAGCTCGTGTGGATTGATAAGACTGCGGTAGCCGTTCCGAAAACATCATTCCGAATCCGTCTCTGTTCATTTTAACTTTTGATACTCTTTCGAATGGTATATAATAAGATGGGGTAAAATGAAGATGAAATTTTCCGAAATCAAAGATCAACATTTGTGCTCAATTTTTTGGCTGAAGTGTATCCCACCCCTAGGGAGTCTAACCACCAAGTATGAACCCCCGGAGAAATTTTTTTTATCTACTGTGCCACCCCCTCCCCCGCTCTTACGCGGACCGCGTTTTAAGTAGCATTATCAGGCGTTGGTTCTCATCTTTCCTCTCCATCATGACTTCATCCATCGTACTCATTGCTCTTCTTTTCACAGCCGTCGTCAGTGCTCGCCATCTCCAGTGTTAGTTTATTTGATTTTGTTTCTTGTTGTCTTCTTGAGATGTTTCTCTATTTGGGCATCTCTCTCATTGTCTGCCAAAAAGTTTAAAACGTCCTTTGACATTTAGACAAGGACCACTGGCCCGTCTCCAGAGTCCCCTTCAACAAAGGTAAGTGCAACATCTGATCGTGTTCAGCAAAAACAACAACAACAATAACAAACGTAAACAAAATAAACATCAGAAAGGGACACTCCCTTCAACGTCCTCTCCATCATCGTTCCATCCAGCGATGTGAAAACTGGCGACTACTACATGCCCCACTCGGTACGCTTATCTTCTTTATCGATCTTGCGTTGTCCCACCACTATCCTTTTTGTTGAATATGAATGAATCGATAAGCACTTCCACCTTTCATTGCAGACTGTCAGACTCAGGGAAGGCCACTCCGTATTCCCCGTGTTCTCAGTAAAGCTTGGTTAGTTGGAAGTTGAACATCGTGAATGTGAAAAGCCCGAAAATATGTTGCAGCCGACGCCAAGATGAACCATGCTGCAGTGAAATTGCTCATGGCCAACTCGATGGGCGAACTGGTAACATTTAATCTGACTGTTTTTACGTGCAAAAAAGTATTAACTCTTTTGTTAGCGAAAATGTTTGATTGCAGTGGAGTCATCACTACACATTGAGGAACTTTGAAAGCGTCTGTGCGGAGGACATTGCTGACAACGGTATCTTTCTCTTTTTTTATCCGATCGAACTGAGCCCCATTTGCTTTATGCTTTGTCTACCAGACTATTGAGATTGAGTGAGAAATGAAGGGTCGAATTATCCATCCTGACCATACTTCAGATTTCGTCTTTGCTTGCACCGCTTCGCCCAATCTCGCAACCATCGAAGGCATCCCCCTGCCGGCTGCTGAGAAATTGGGAGATGAGTTCCGTGTAAGAAACATCATTTAGTGGTCTGTGAATTTTAATCGCTATTTTCAGGGCCGAATGAACACCGTGCGTGTCAAGCTCATCGGAATATACCAGGATGTTGTGAGTTGATTTATATGAAAGATGGTCGCGTGAGACAGATCACTCCTATCAGTAGACTCCATTCTTGATCCCTGGATGAAACTCACCCGGTGTTCGCATTTCTGTCACGTTTCCCGGTGTTGTGCGGTACCAACAGATAAACGTTCTCTTTCTCTCAGCCCACCACCCTCTTCGCAGTGGACTTCTATGTGACCGTCGAGTAACGATAAGTGAGTTGCCACCGATGAATTCACTTTCTTTTCACTGTTAAAATAATGTGGTGTTAGTTTTTCGGAAAAAGCATCAGATTTGAATTCGCGCATTTTCCGGTTTAGCGTAATATCTTGGTTCCTGATAAATCAATCGATACAAATAATTGGCTCCGCATGTATTACCCATCTGGGAACCTAAATTTCAATTTTTGTGATGAATGAGCACTTGGTAGCCGAGATATTGGTCAAAAACGGAAAATGCGGGAATTCAAATCTGGTGCTTTTTCCAAGTCTTTTTCCGAAAAACTAACACAAACTAACGATGATCCGTTAAGAACGCCTTCAATAGCAAGCTGAGCCGCTTCTCCACTTCCACCACCTCTTCATCTTCTGCCCTGATTTCGATCTCACTAACACATCCTCAGTCCATTTGAATCGAACTCTCCGTTAACTTATTTCAACTTGCCGTGCAATGCTTCTTTCGTGTTAGATACATCTGGTCAGCTTGCTCTCCATACACAGAAAACACGCGTCGTGGTCATTTTCTCTTCTCTATTAACTAATTAGGCAGTAAGATTTAGTAAGATTTTCACCAGTAGTAGAGCATAATATATTTAATATCATTATTTTTCTCCCTATCCATCCCACTCCTTCAAGAATTCTACCTCGCGAGAAGAAAGGCATCTCATTTTGGAACTACACCCAGGGAAGGAACTTGGATCGCATATGTTATTGTATTTATATGCATGATGAAGTATGTTACTAATTGTTGTATAGTCTTTCCTATGATAATAATGACATACACAGAATAAGTAATTAATGTAATTGCACTATTTAATAAGCAGACTAAATAGTATGTGACCCGCCGAACTAGACCTGCTCCGTTGCCAACTTACCGTAGTTACGCAGTGTTCGCGGAACACTTTATTCGCCATACACTCCCATACACTTCGTTCATTGCGTATTATGTTTAGGCTATTATGCCTACTCGTCACTCTTCTTCCCACACATCGACATAGTGCAATGCCGGCACGATTCACAACAAGGACAAAGACACAACACTAATGAAATACCGGAGATAAATTATCAGAGGGAGTGCCTTGATAGGGGAGAGGGCTACTTCAGTGAAGTATCTAAGAGAGGGGATACGGTATCCGTCTCTCACATTCTCCGATTTGTCACACATTCTTGGAGAAGCGGCTACTACAACTACAAGACTAACCTCGCACAAATCTGGTCAAATTGCAGGTTCGTGTGAAAACGTGGAATCCACCTGATTCAAGACGTCGACAGACATCAGAAAGACACGAAACTATCGTCTGACTCTCTCATTTCGCAATGTTATCTCGTCGGTTAGAGAAGCGAGAGATCATGGGAAAGTGAGAGAGTGCAGACATCAGAAAGACGAGAGAACCGCGGATACTACATTCAGTGACGAGAAATTTTGAGTTAAATGCTGCCACATCTCTAATTTGCTGCCTCTTTCCCTCTCTTTCCACGCCCTTCTAAACTTTTCGTGTAGTCTAGAGAGCAAATCACCAACTTTAAAGCAAAAGGAAGAGAAGAGATTGAGAAGCAATAAGGTTCGTCGATTTGAGACATTCCATCGAGACAATATCTGCAGCTCTGGAATGCTCCCACCCGTCGGCTCTCCGCTAGACTCCGTGGGAGAAACCACAAAACTCAACTCCGTCAAAGGGAAACGCCTCTCACTTCCGTGGCTCTTGCGGGGAGCAATTGGCCCGAAAAGGGCAGAACCTGATGATTGACGCTATGCGGGCGATTAAATGAAAGGGACAGCGAAAGAGAGAGGAAGTGGGTGGCCAGTTTGCGGCCTGAGACGAGCATTTCGAGAAAAAGTTCTAAAGTGGGCTGCTCGAAATAGAAATTCGTAATTCTAAAACTGGCAAACTGCTTTCCCTGGAGGTCAGAACATGGAAAGGTGGAAATTCCAAAGTGTCTTGAAATAGGGGCTTGTTGCTCGAAAAGTAGAGAAAGCGCATGAAAGAGGGACCCCTAGTTCGGCAACAACGATTCCGTTAACCGACCAGAACGCAATCCTATTGCCGAATTAATTCACTTGTGCGGGGGCAATCGGCTAATTGAGATGTCTATACATTAGAGTTCGAAATACGGGTCGCCGTCTCTTCATTTCACGTACTCTCTCACCGGTCAGAGAGGCGAGAGAGAGAGAGAGAGAGAGAGAGTGACATGAAGAGACGGTGACCCGTATTTCGAACTCTACTATACATGAAATTCGCCTGATTGATGCTGCGTGGGAAAACGGTCAATTAGGAAAAAAACACATTCAATCAGCAATTCAACCCTATCCATCTGCTAGGTTTGCGCTTTGGAAATAGGCTTAGATAGAATCACATCATCGAAGGTGATGTCAGATTGAATTTTAGAGAAGACTCTTGAAACTTGAGTGAATGAAGCGAGAAGAGGAGACTGCGCGAGAGCATTGCATTCCACGCCATAAGCATGGATGTCAGGACGAAGAATCCGTCCCTTAATTGCGCGCACTCTCTCGCGACCCTGACCGTTGAGAGAGCAGGAGGAATACGGAGACGGTTTCTCCATCCTGCCAACCCCCAATTATCTAAGAGGGTTTGGTGAGCTCATATATCTGCTCGTTCTTTGTAGCCGACAATTATATATATCGCCGTCGCACGATGAGAAATTCCATATAGTTTTCTTAAATAATTCCCAGTTCTTTGAAAAATAATCACCATTCAAATCCACATTTCAGATTTTCATTGTGCAGAGCGTGGGCCACAGCGGAAATGAATGATGCTGGAAAAAGGAAGGGAGAGACTCCATGAGGGGGCCCGAGTGTTGTACATGATGTCGTTCACATCATTGCTGTTTTTTTGTGCACTATACGAGCTCACAAAGGAGTTAGTGACATTTTTTGAGAAGAAATATTTTGACTCAAGGGTAAATTCTCATTATTTTTATTATTGGCCCCGAACCTAATTGCGGTCAATGGATGCCGGTCTATTCGAGTTGCTTTCCTGTTCACCAGTGACAGTCAATAATGACTCTCTCAAGTATACACACTCTCTCGCCTGTCTCTGACCGCTAGGAAGTTGTCGAGAGGGCGGATGCTCTCTCTCCTCTCCTTCACTTTCAGATACAACTAGAAACTGCGCAAATCGGAGATCGGAGATCGAACAATTAGACCTCGCTAGGGCATTGCAGAAAAATGTTGCGCAATACGTACGGGATGCGAGTCGCGTATCTTTACTTCCCAAACTCCTTAAAGGAGGAGTAACAGGAATGAATGCCAGAAACTCCCACAACGAACTCCCGGGACTTGCAAGTACAGTAGTTAGCCGTTGGCTCTTTGCCAAAGTACCTATTCCCTTCTTCCGTCCCTTGTTTGTGAGAGGGAGGAGTGCGATCGATGGGAAGAGACTAGGGGAGACAATGGTAGATCAAGGCGCACTCTCTTCCCAGTCAAACCCTCAGTTCAAAATCCCCGCTGTTTCCTGGACTCAGGGGAATTCTGGCACTAGGCCAACTCGCTATAACTCGGTTCATTCAAATCAAATCAAATCATTTATTTCCTGTATCTGAGAGGGCAGGCCTGGGATGTTAGGGCATGCTCTTCTCATTCACGTTAAACGGGGTCAGGAAAGGAGGTCTTCGTTTTCCACAAGTCTCTGTTGAGTGCGTGGCGTTCGGTCAGGCGCAGCTGCGTGATGTCCTGTTTGATCATTTCTGACCATCTCAACTTTGGTCGACCCACTGGCCTCTTTCCTCGGATGGTATATGTCATCATCCTTCTACATACATGCTCCTTTTCTCGTCTCTTTACATGGCCGAACCATCTCAATCTCCGTTCTCTTATCTTCCCTTCCAGCTTAGCACACTTTGTCATCGCTCTAATAGCCTCATTTCTTACTCGATCACGGACATTCAGTCCACAAGCCCATCTCAGCATCTTCATCTCTACTACCATCATCTTATCCATTTGCCTTTCACTGATCGGCCACATCTCGCTGCCATACAAGAGTGTCGGTCGTATCACGCTCTTGTAGACTTTTCCCTTCAACTTTAAACTGATCCTTCTATCATTCATCACTCCTCCACAACCTCTCCATTTCATCCACGCACATTTGATTCGATGTTCTATATCCTTCTCAGCACTTCCATCCACAGTGATCATCGCACCCAAGTACTTGAATTGTTCCACTCTTTTGATCGCTGTATGGTTCACATCGGTCATCGGTCCATTTCCACATTCAAATCCAATGAACTCCGTTTTTCCCGTGTTGAGAGTCAGACCAGCCTCATTTAATCGTGTCTGATATTTTCTCACACTGTTCTCCACTTCCTTTACATCCGTTCCAACAATGCATATGTCATCTGCGTACATCATTGTCTGTGGTGCTTCACAAATCAGTCCTTCCAGTACACTATCCAGTACTGTGATGAATAACAATGGGGAGAGAGCACTACCTTGATGAACGCCGACTTGTATCGGGATTTCATTAGTCTTTCCACACGGTGTTCTCACCATTGCCGAAGCACCTTCATAAGTGTCCTTGATTAGATCAATATATCGCTCCGGCACCGCTCTGTCTCTCAAAGATCTCCAAATCTGCCTCCTCGGCGTGCGATCGTAAGCTTTTTCCATATCCAGAAAAGCAGCGACTACGGGCATTCCAAACTCATAATGTCTCTCCAAGAGCATTCTCAAGGCGAATATTGGCTCTGCTGTTGAGCAAGCGGGTATAAATCCAAATTGAGACTCATTCAGAGTCACGCATTCTCTCAATCGTCGATCCAGCATCTTCTCATACAACTTCATTGAATGAGAGAGCAACTTTATGCCGCGGTAGTTTCCGCACTCTCTTACGTCTCCCTTTCCTTTGTAAATCAGCACGATTTCACTCTTTCTCCACGCATCGGGCATCTTTCCATCTTCTAGAATTCGGTTCATCAGCCGTGTGAGCCATCTCACTCCAAAATCTCCGATACTTTTCCAACAATCAGCGGGTATTCCATCTGGACCCATTGCTTTTCCCCATTTACACTTGGAAAGTGCCAGATTCACTTCTAATTCATTCCATTCCGGAATCACCCCCTGCACTTTATCTCCTTCATTCAATCTGGTCTGTCCTTTCTCAACATTCAGTAACTCACGGAAGTATTCTTCCCATCGGCATTTCACCTCCTTCTCCTCTCTCAAGATATTACCCATCTCGTCCTTTACCGATTTGACTTCTTGAATATCCTTACTTTCTTTATCCCGTGCCTTCGTTATTCTATATACGATCTTCTCTCCATCCGGCCCATTCAGCTTCTCATAGAGATCATCGAATGTTTTCATTTTAGCAATCGCTACCACTCGTCGACAATCCCTCCTCTTCTCCTTATAAGCCTCCCACGACTCTTTACTCTTCCTTCTATGCCATTGCCAGTACGCATTTCTCTTCTCCTTCACCGCCTTCTTCACTTCTTCATCACTCCAGAACCATCGGTCATCACTCTTTCGTTTCATTCCTTTTGTTTCTCCAAGCACCTCTCGGGCACACTCTCTCTGGAACACGATGACTGATCATTCTGCCAGTCATCGTGTTCCAGAGAGAGTCAACATTCGTGCTTGCATCTAGTGGATCCGCACTCAGCACTCCTCTAATGGCGACCTCAACAGCGAATTTGTCTCTCTCCTCCTTATCTCTTAACTTCCACCATTTCACTCTCCGCTCAACTTTCATCAATTCCTTTTTCTTTATCCCTGACATATCATCCTTCATCATCCACACATCGCAAATCACAGGCTTATGCTGAGATGCGACACACTCAGAGGGAAACACTTTCGTATCCTTCACCAATCTTCGATCTTTACTCCTCACTAGGAGATAGTCCAACTGCGAATGGTGTTTACCCGAATGATACGTCAGCAGCTGTGACTTTCTTTTCTTAAAGTGTGTGTTGAGAATGGATAAATCATGCCGGTCACCAAACTCCAACAACTTAATTCCGTCGGCATTTCTTGCCCCGACTCCTCTACCACCATGCACTCCTTCAAATCCATCACTCGCCCTTCCAACATGTCCATTTAAATCTCCTCCCACTACCAATATGTCACACTTGGCCATACTTCTCACAATCATATCCAACTCCTCATAGAATCGTTCCTTCTCGTCTCTTTTCAAGCCTGCCTGAGGCGCGTAAGCAGAAACGATTCCAAACGACTTTCCGTCCACATCCAGTATCAGTCCGATGATTCGGTCGTACAATGCATGCTGCACCTCTGGTCTTATCACTTCGACGATAATACCCGTGTATTTCGGGGCAATAAAGATTGCGACTCCATTTCTCTGGTTATTCAATCCCACATATACAATCTGATAACCATCGATTCTTCTGCTCTCTTGTCCTACCCAATTGGTCTCCTGTACACAAAGTACATCTATTCTCCTTCTCTTCATCATATCAACCACTTCGTATGATCTACTATTGAGCGATCCCACATTCAACGATCCAACTCGTAAACAATCATTCCTGTCCATCTTATTTCTCCCTTCTCTCGACTCATCGATCGGTCTCCTCGTCATTCCATATCCATCTCTCCTCTCTCTTTTCATTTGCATACCATCCTTCTTCTCTCCATTGGTTCGATTTTTCCGTCTCTGCCAATCCGATATCATCTCTGACCGTCTTTCCAGCCTGGTGCAATATCACACTCACGAGAAGGCCCTGCCTTACTCGTCTCGAACACCGGCACAACGGCCAAACCCTTCAAGGGAACACAACGGCACACTTGCCACAGGCACTCAGGCCACAGTACTCAAAGTACTCGTCTGTCCACAGACCACACACACGCAACCGATGGAGCTAGGGCCGTCTTGTTGCAGAGACTGTCACCCGTTCCTCCTCCAAATCCACTAATCCGAGAGCGCCGGGCGAGCCGACCACTCAGCACGAGCGAGAATGGGAAAAAAAAATGTAGTGTGGAACTCGAGCTGAAGTGTGTGATAATTCGAAACGCGTAATGAGGAGATCCCTCTTGTCTCTCTTAGCGTAATTGCCCGCATGGTAGTTGAAGAATCTATACGTCACAAAAATATTCTTTCCTGTATTTTGTCCCCTTTCCGGTATTTTGTGATAATTTAATTTTCTTCTTCATTGAGGTGGAAATAAAATTACAGTTATATCTTTATAACTGTAATTCAGTTATATCTTTATAACTGTAATTTTAGAAACAAATGAGTGTATTTCATGAGCCTACAGATGATTTTCATGTCTGCACTTTGAGTTAGAGTACCGATGAAATTATCATTCGATTGACCAATTGTTTTGTCCACAATCATGCCGGTCTATCAATGAGTCATCATTGCAAACTCTTGATAAAAATGGAGTGATTGACTTCTTCCTTTCTTTCTCTCTTTTCTCGTCTTATCACTCATTCTTCCCCTTCTGCTATTTATATATTTCGTCCTTCCAATATTACTTTTTAAAAAAAACTCTAGAAAAATGAGAGTGAGTAAGTCAAATTGTCACCTTGGTTACCTTCTTTCTCCTTTCACTTCTTTCCTTCAATCTGATATCATTTCAAGTATGTTTTAGGCCTTATCCTTCTTTTCCCCTCTTCTCTCTTTTGTTTGATTACTCCGATATTAGTGAATAAATATATTATCGATACTTGTAGCCGTTAATTATTGACAATTCACATTTACTCGTCGCTATTGTCGAGCAGAATATTCTTGACTCTTTTTATAGAAATGTGGACGGAACCTTATGAATTCGATCTAATGACAGAGGAAGATCTCTATCCTCTCATCTATGGAATAGAACAGATTCCTCCTTCTGTTATCGTAAGTAAATTCTCTATTTTTCTCTGTTCATAATTGATTTCAGATGCAATGTCAGCCTTGCTGTATTCCTCCCAATGGATTGAACGACAGAGAAAAGAAAAGAAAAGAGAAAATCGCTGAAGACAAATGGAAATAAGAATTGGAAATACACATACATTCTCTTCCCCTAGAGGCGGATATGAAATAGACCAATAAAATATTGAGAGAATCTTCCTTGAATTATTATCGAGATACAAAGCGGCGAAGAATCATTCCATTGTTCGATGTCCACTTTCCGATTTTATTGTTTTCTATGATTATTTCTTATTCTCATCCCATATCTTCTAGAATACATGATGGATACTTTTTGAATTCGAGCTAGAGAAAAACGAGACGAGACGAATGTTGTCAAGATTTGCGGATTACGATATCCACAATAATCATCCACAGATTTTAATAAAGGGTCATATCAGAAAAGCATATAAACACATCTCTCTCTATTTTCGGTCTGTACGCTCTCGTTTAATTATCATTGTGCAAACATTTGGAACACAAAGTAACGAGTAAACAAATGGTAAAACTTTCTACTCTCTGACTAACTGCAATTTCTTCTTTTTTCGACAAGTGTGATAAACATAAAATAAGAAAACGAAAAAGGAAAAAAATAAGAGATGATATCAGTATTCTTTTCAATCAGTATTATCCTGGAGATTGAAGAGAAAACAAATGAATGTGAGTGGTGATTATAGAGGATGATCCATCTCGGCTTCTTCACTTCATTCACTCTTCGTCGTTGGAATGCTATCGTATCCTCTCTTCCTTCTTATTCTTCCATCTACTGTTATCACACAGGTTGTACATTTTGTGTATGCGAAGAATAAATTACGTATGGTTTTAGTCTTCAACTTCTTCTCAAGACAAATTTCTTTCTACTGTCGCGCCATCCAAATCGACTCTCGATGATATCACTCAAAATGGAAAAATCGTTATTAAATTGGGTCACATCGGAGCGATAAATGCACTTAGAAATGATGAGGTAATCGAATAGTGAAGATACTTTCAAAGATAAATTTATCAGCGTCTTCTCGGAATTTCTCGTAAGTCTCTACACAAAGAAGGAATTCTGGGTGATGATCTTGATATCGAGTGAGCTGAATTTATAAGGCATCATGTACATACTTCAACAATAAATTATAGAATAATCTCTCAAAATGGTTGTGGTGATTCATACGAAGGAGTGGCAGTCGCAGCTGATATGTATCATCTACAGAAAGTGAAAGCATTCATTGGACCATACTGCAATGCTGGTTAGTTAGATCGAAGAGAATGAGAGAGAAAACATGAATGATAAAGAAATCGACGCTGTCGCTCGAATGGCGGCCTTCTGGAATCTTCCCATTATCGGCTATATGGCTGCATCTAGTGCACTTGCTGATAAAAGAGCATTCAAAACACTCGCAAGAATATCGACCAGGTGTGATTATGATCATGAATTATTCCCATTCACTCATTCAGATCAACCAATTCGATAGCTGAGGCAACTTGTGCCCTTCTCAAACACTACAGATGGAATAAGGTATGAGAAGAGATTACGAAGACCCAATTCATTCCAATCAACTAAGTGACTGTAGTGAACAATCTCTGATGTAGTTACAGTATATTATGAGGCTTCACTAATAAAATGAATGAAGTGAGTATATTTAGGTGGCAATCGTGACGAATGTTGGTGCAGTTGCATACGATCGAACTGTTGCTTTCGAAGAAGTTTTCCATATTAGAGGAGTACAAGTTATTAAGAAGGTTGAGTAGTAATAAAGAGATGAGAATAATTGATGATGAATAGGTAATGTTCGATGAATATGCGGATGGAACAGCGATGAGAGCATCCGGACTTATTCAAGAAGTGAGGAATTCAGCTAGAGGTAACAAAGAGAAGGAAGGAATTATGTGATCATCTTACTCAGTTATTATCTTTCTCTTCTCGAATACTCGTGAACAATCGAAAGAATTTATGATTGCGGCTCAAGGAGAAGGAATGCTCGCTTCTGAATTCGTTTTTATTCTTCCATGGCTGCAGGTTGTTCCTTATTCATATGAGACGCCGTTGCTTCCAATT
The DNA here is from genome assembly GCA_000180635.4 of Pristionchus pacificus. NCBI lineage: Eukaryota > Metazoa > Nematoda > Chromadorea > Rhabditida > Neodiplogasteridae > Pristionchus > Pristionchus pacificus. Next base: position 29,550,330 of record CM026578.1, on the reverse strand, counting down.
GAATCGAACACATTCTTCCCCATTTGTCATGTTAGATTGGAAACAATGACGTCTCATTAGTCGATTGATTTGAATGGATAGATCTCACAGGGTAGTCTCTCCTTCTCCTTCTCCATCTCCTCATTTTGGGTCACAAACGACTCAAATAAACACGTGAAAGAGCAGCATTTCTGAGAGATGAAAGGGTGGATTCAATAGAGAGAGAAGGAACATAAAACGAGTACAAATTATTCAGGAGGTGAGTCCGTTTATTGTATCAAGCAGTGTAGAAACTGAGATAAGTGGGAATATTTGATTTTGAATAAATGCACAAATAAATTTATTGATTTTATTCTTTTATATCGCTACGAATATTCATTGCAATGGATAAAAGTGTTCTTTGAGGATGGAGGTAAAGAGGCCTCTCCATGGATTGGAACTGATGGAAGTATGCTACAAAATGTGAAAGATCAATATGCAAATGCCATTATCGTTAGTGATTTCATCCCCTTGTCGTAACGATCTGAAACCTTCAGATCGACGACGTCAATGGATTCGATAATTCAATAATTGGTCCGTTCCTGGAACGAGTGAAAGAAGAAGGAATGAATAAGAACGATGTCGATATCGTGAGTATCTCTCATCTTCCCATTAATATTCACCCATTTGGACAGGCGAATATCTACGGATACATCTATCTATTCGATGCACTCAAATTATATGCAATGGGAGCAAGAAGAGTATTGAATGAGACCAATAATCCAGCTGCAGTTCTGGATGGAATGAGAGTATGGAATGCAATGAGGAGAATGACTTTCCCTGGTTTGTCCCATTCACTCCTTTGGATGAGATAGTATTCAATTAAAGGAATCGTGGGATCATCTGGAGTTGCCTCTGGAATGATAACAATGGATGATCGTGCTGAGAGAGCTCCTCTTTATAGAGGATTCTTTATTTCTCCCAGTCAAGATCAGGTAGTTCAATTCCATCCATCAATGGATTCCTTCTCTCTAGGTAATGGCAATGGCACACATGGAACCAACGATGATTGAACCATCGAAATGTGATGGATTAGCTAATCGATCGGGATGTTATGATATCGTGAGTTGAAAAAAATGAGAGCAGTGAGTGCTCATCCCCATTCAGGTCGTAACTGATATGATGACTAATTTCTGGCCTTCGATCGATGGAAGAATGCCATTGGATGAACCAGTAAGGAGAAAGAGAGAGAAAGTGAAGAGAAGAGTGACAATGATCTCTTCGTTTTAGCTGTGTGGATTCCGTAATGAGAAGTGTGACTATACTCTTCTTATAGTTGGAGCGGCTCTTCTTCTATTCCTCATTCTTCTTATCTTATCTGCTTATCTCATTCACAGACTATTGTATGATCTATTCATTGACGAGATCTCATACTAAGTAATTGAAGGGAGAAACAAGCATTGGACAAACTTCCCTTCCGTATCTACAGAGATGAAGTGCAATTGATTGATGAGGAACAAGTAAAGAGTATGGTATGGTCCATTCCTTTCGAATTTGGATGATTACTTCTCACCAGTTGTCAATTGGGTCCACACGCACCAAAATGAGTAACACAAATTACTCATCACGCAATCACGCCATTATCGGGACGAACACTCATTCGGTCTATCACAGGTAAGTTGGCAAAATATGAATTCCCATGCCGGGAATCGAACCCGGGCCGCCTGGGTGAAAACCAGAAATCCTAACCACTAGACCACATGGGATTACGAGCGGAGAGAGCTTAAACCTTTAGATATTGTCAGCGTCGTCCGATTATTTTCAATCGATTCGACAAGAACATGTTCCAGCAAGTAGGGGAAATCTAATAATGAGTTGAAATAATTGTCCACTAAGATGAAAGCAGCAGTGCATGATAATGTCAATCCATTCCTTGGTATTTCTTTCAATGAGAAGGAAGAACTTCTACTCGTATGGAAATTCTGCAATCGGTTATTCCTTTTATTTACATGAGAACAAGATTTAATTTCAGAGGAACTCTCCAAGATGTGATCTACAACGATCAAATTCAGATGGACAATAAATTCCATGGGGCTTTCATTCGTGATATTGTCGGCGTTTGTTATCATTCTATCAGAATTCCCATCCGATTGAATTCAAGGGACTCGAGTATCTTCATGCATCTCCCATTGGTTATCACGGTTCTCTCACTCCTTGGTCCTGTCTCATCGATAGAAATTGGATGGTCAAACTAACCGATTACGGTAGGAAAAGAACGAGAGAATCGTGAACTGAAAGGCTTTTTGAGGTGTGGCCGAGCCAATTGAAAGATGGGAGAAGAATCAATGGATTACTGTAGATGAATTGAAGAGTGACGATGATAATAGTAATGCTAAGCAGAAAACCAGTGAGTGAATGGGAGGAGGAGGGGAAGAGGGGATGGAGGGGGCAGGGGGGATGGGAAGAGTGACGTCCCCGTTCAGGTGTCCTCTACGATGCTCCCGAGATGTTGAAGATGAGAGAGAACAATAAAGTGAGAAGAGTCGATCAGGTGGGAAATATAAAAGAGGAAGGGAATAATAGAGAATAATCAGGATTGGCAACGACAAACGACAATGAAGAGACAATTGGGAGATATTTATGGATGTGGAATGATTATGTATGAGATTATATTCCGATCTCTTCCTTTCCAAGACTCACAAGATATTACTGGTATGCATGAGTTCGTAGTTAGATCAGCGAAATGTTCATTCATGTTCAGAATTAATCGATGCGGTCAAGGATGGAAGTCGTGTAATAAAACCAACAATCCAAGATCACAAAGTAAGGAATTACTCCGAGATTGCAAATAATGTGAATAAAATCAGCTGATTCACATGGATTTGTCTGCTCTCGTACAAGATTGTTGGAATTCGACACCAGAAATGAGACCGAGTCTGAGAAGAATCAAACTAAATGTCGAGACTTATCTCAAAGTGTCAGTTTACATCTATTCGAAAGGTCTCAAATGGGATTGATCATTCAGGAAGGGTTCTCTTGTCGATCAAATGATGAGAATGATGGAGAATTATGCAAATAATCTAGAGAAATTAGTGAAAGAAAGAACGGGAATGTTGGAAGAAGCGAATGTTAGGGCCGATAAATTACTATCTCAACTACTTCCATCGTAAGTTACTAATATTTCCATAATAATAACATGTGAACAAACAAGATACGTTGCCCGTGAGCTAAAAGAAGGTAAACCCGTTCCACCCAAGACATTCTCGTCTGCCACTGTTATGTTCAGGTATGAATTATATATTCCATTTATCAATTATCGTCTTTCCTTTCAGTGACATCGTTGGATTCGGTGATATGTGTAGAGATGCGAGTGCAGCAGAGGTGAAGATTATATTGAATTATCCCAATTCCAATCCCTTTCCAGATCGTGAACCTTCTCAATTCAGTCTTCAATGGATTCGATGAATTCATTGCAAGAAGAGAGGCATATAAGGTAGTAATTAAGAGAGAGGAAATGGAAGGATAATGATATGGCAGGTTGAAACAATCGGAGATGCGTATATGTTTGTATCGGGAGTGCCAGAAGAGAATGGATTCAGACATCTCACTAGTATCTGTAGTATCGCTCTCGATATCCACAACGTGAGTCCCCTCCCACCCTCCCTCATCCTTCCTTCAGTTCCTCCATGATTATCGTGCCCCTCATTCATCATCTCTTCGTGTTCGCTGTCGTCTCGGAGTCTGTTCTGGACCCGTGGCAGCTGCTGTCGTTGGACTGAATGCACCCAGATATTGTCTATTCGGAGATACGGTAGGAGAGAAGAATCAATCGATAGAGAGAGAGAGAGAGAGAGAGAGAGAGAGAGAGAGAGAGAGAGAGAGAGAGAGAGAGAGAGAGAGAAGAGATATCTCATAGGTAAATATGGCATCGAGAATGGAATCGACTGGAGAACCAGAGAAGATTCAGATTGCAGAGAGTACGAAGAAAATGTTGGATCAGGTAGAAAGAAGGGAAGGGAATGAGAGATGAGAGAGACATTGCAGCATTACCCTGATTTCATTACTGCTGAAAGAGGACAAGTTCATGTGAAGGTAAAAGAAGAATGAGGAAGGAGAAGATAATGGAGAATATTAAGGGAAAGGGACAGTGCACTACTTATTGGCTTGAAGGAACAAGAGATATGACAAGCACTTATAGAGCTCCCACTACAAAGGAAGTCAGTGATTGCTATTGATCTAATCAATGCATCAATTTGATTTCAGAGTGGAAGAGGCCATTCAAACTTCTCTTCTCTAATTGGAAACAATACTTCCATGTAAACGATGTATCTATTCAACCAACCATGCATTCATATTTATCACATTCAATATATATTTGTCCCACTCATCTATAAACTCTTTTAATCCATACGTCATTCGACCAATACAAAGTGATCTCTTCCATCAGAGAGAACGTGCAAATTGAGCTGTCTTCCCCTTCAGCAAACCCGTTGAGTTCAACCTTTCCCTTTTATTTCATCTTTCTCATTCATCTCTCATCGAACGACGACCAACAAATGGTAAGTGAACTACATTATATTATCAGTTATCAATAGTGTCCATGTCTCCCTTGAGTGTAGATGGACAAGTATACGACACATCTATTCATTCCCTTGAGTTCTAACTAAGAAGTGCACAAAGAACACGTGAAATTCATGTGCATTGTTCGTGTAGTTTTGTGAAGTTGCAGATTGGCACATAAATCATATTTCACTGTTTTCTAAGCATAAAAATACAATGAAATACATCAATTGTTCCTTCAGGCTCTTCTCTCACACATTATCATCTTCCTCTTCCTCATTTCCTTCGTTCTTTGCTACAAAGCACAAGATGGAGAAGACAGGCACGATTTGAGGTTGGTTCCATTTGATCAATTGGGACTAATCGAATAATTATAGAGCGGTCTCATCGAATATCGATCTGGATGAACAGAATCCATACGAAGAAGATGTGCGTTTCCCTTTCTCTTCCCCTTTCTCTCATCCTTCTTAAATATCTCCCCATCTCAGGAACGTCTCCTCAGAGTTCTTCATCACGTTGGAGGATTCACTGGAATAAGAAACACATGGAGAAAGTAATTGAACTCATTCCTCCGTTCACCTCTCTCATCACTAACTCGTGTAATACATTTCTCTCAGTTTGAATGTTCACTGTTCACTCCCTTATATCATTCGATCGCTACACAATGAATTATTTGTCACGTTTATCGAGAATTTAATACCTAAGGAATATCAATAAACAACAACATAATATAAAACAACAAATGATTCATAAACACTGAACACAAGCTAGAACATTCTTTGTTGTTCCGTCATTTCATAATATTTTCCTCTCTTTGCGATTAATTCTGAATGACTTCCTCTTTCAAGGATTTTTCCTCCTTCGATGAAGCAGATTTCATCTGCAATCGAATTATTTTTAATTGAAGTGGAAAAAGTGCAAACCGCATTGTGTGATGGTATCCAATCGATGTGCAATCATAATAGAAGTTCGACCATACGATGACGATTCAAGAGCAACTCTCACAACCTAAACATAGAATTGTGTTTGTTGTTAATATGTAATTCAGTTATAATCTACCTTTTTGATGTCGTAGAAACACGGGAGTTTCGGAAAGCTTATATGGTTATAGATTGCTACAATGTGGAGTTAACAGATTTGTCACCGAAATATTCATGCTACTCCTCTTTTAAGCTCGGTCTAATCTAGCGATTCGTAACGTTCAGTGGTCGTTCATCGCTCATAACGTGATCGGTGCTACTAAGCAAGTAGGAGTATAGAGAAATGAGGCGATCAACAGCCTTGAAACGGCTGTCCGGTCGTCTTATGAACTTGTCAACAGCTAAAAAAAATTTTAAAAAAAGAAACATATCCTTTTCGGGGTTGGGATTGAAGAGATCGTTTGAAAGCGTCTTCCTTTGTTAACATAATTCAATAAATACCATCACGAATCCAACGTAGATTTATTTCGTCAAACTTGATTGCAAGATCTTAACAAGGGATGGATTATTGTGGTTACTGATCAAGATGTGATTTAAAATCTCATAGCAGATGGCTCCTGGCTCCAAAAAGATAGAAAGGTTTCAAGAATATATCCATGAAGAAGCGAGATAGGACTTTTAATGAGTGTGGGATGCATTGCCAACTGGACGTGTTTTCGAAAGCAGTCTGCGTTCCATCCTCCTTTATAAAATCTTCAGAAGAAGTACGGAAGGTTTCTTTGATTATCTTGTAAATCATATGACTGTGCAAATCAAATTCGTGTCGATACCATGAAACAGTTTCATACTCTCCTTTTCACTCAATTCTATGGCAGGACAATGCAAAACAAGTTTCCCCAAGGTGTCGATTATTACTCCAACCCTCTTTCTACGAGCTAGATGAATAATCGAAAACAACGCAAAATGCGCATTTCACTTCTCAAGAGCAAAAAGAAAACACTTGGAATCGATACTGCTCCACGGCGTTATTGAAAGCCGGCCCCTTCCTGCCCCAAACCGTACTCTTGCCCTTTCTTTAATCGATGCAATCTGTTTTTTGAGTACCGTATGACTTCCGTAATAAGCGAGGATGAAAACTTAGGACCAGAGGGTGTTGAAAACAAATTTCCAAATATTTGATTAACGGGGCAAATGAATCGCATTTTTGATGAGAGAACTCAGAAAGAGGAGAACGGAGAGTTATTTTCGAATATTTGGAATTTTTTTCGACACTCTGCTTGGGAAGAGCCTGCGCTACAACCGTGTCGAAAATGCATTCATTGCCTTACTATAGCAAGCGAGGAGACGAAAGCCGAGTGTGGTCGCATGGCTCAGTGGCTAAGGCGACTGCCTAGTAGGCGAGAGGCCGTTGGCTCGGTTCCCCCGGCTGCTCCCCGACGCTATTGCCAGCCGCCCCCACCCCCCGCCCCTAACCGTACTCTTGCCTTTTCAGTCGATAGACCAATCGTCTCTCTGCTTTTTCTAGAGTACCGTATGACCACCGTATTTCCTAGATTTCCAACCAATGGAATAAGCCATGCGGTAGGTCCCAGCCAATCCCCACCTATCCCTCACAGCAAGGGGTTGGGGAGACATGCCTAGAAAATGAACTACGATGGTAGCACCAAAACACAATTTCTCTGAGCAATTACACTACCGGCGTCACAATACGATATATATTGCGTCACAATATCGCCCGCTAGACAGCATTCACGAGTGAATTACAGCGGAAAATGCGCGACAATTGAACCCGATCCCTTCAAGCATGACGGGTTCCCGGTGCTTGACAGGACAGAGTTTCAGAATGATGGATCCAGGGAACAGCATAAAACACTCACGACTCTCTAGTTTTAACCTATTTTTCTCCACTTGAACCGTGACTGGCCAATTTTGTAGTAGGGAGCGGCCCCTAGTCGAAAGTCTAGTTGGTGGACTTTTAGTTGGTGGACAGAGTTTAGTATCTGCAATCTCTATTGGGATATACATGGGGCATCACATGCACTTTCATGGGCCCTTGAGCAAGGCTGTGGGGGCGCGAAGAAGTGGTATAATGGGCCAAACGACGATCCTCCTGTCAACCCGAGTGTTTCTATATTCGGCCATCTTATAGTTCCACTATATGAAAACGCGTCGGTTCTCTCCACACTGCTCAGCACAGCTTTGCTGACAATTCAGACGGTTGGTTTTGCGAAATATCTATCCATATTCCTAATAGGAGGAGGAGTTCAAACACATATGTTTAGGCATACATCAGGTATACTGTTCAGACCTCCTAATCTTTACCATTTTGATCACTTTCTCATTCCATACGATCTCATTCCATATGACTATGATCGTAGGGAGCAGAACAGCGAAACCACTCCTTCTAATGGGCCTCCTTGTAATATCACATGCACACACTGATATCTGACACGGTTCCCCTCAACTCTAATATGGCGTTAGTTTTTCGGAAAAAGACTTGGAAAAAGCACCGGATTTGAAGTCCCGCATTTTCCGTTTTTGATCAATATCTCGGCAACCAACTAAGCAATCATCACAAAAATTGAAACTTAGATTCCCAGATGGGTAATACATGCGGAGCCAAGTTTTTGTATCGATTGAATCATCAGGAACAGAGATGTTACGCAAAAACGGAAAATGCGGGAATTCAAATCTGGTGCCTTTTCCAAGTCTTTTTCCGAAAAACTAACACTACATAAGAAGAAACGGCTTTGTGGGATGAGATGAGCAAAATACCTCAAGAATAATACGTATCTCCGAAATTTATATCCCGGGGGCGCGATTACGATTTTGAAACCGCGTGTCCTAATGCGAAACTGCTCCTAAAGTAGCTTAGAGATCAAACTTGAATCCTTGCTGTCATGTTATTGCCGTCGTCATGCTTTGGTCTCTCAGATCCCCCATTCTCAAGATTTATCCAAGTTTGCGTGTTCCAGCAAACAAGGTTTTCGAATTGAGCTCACTCTCGCGAGCGGTACTCAGATTGGTTAGGTTAGCTGAACGCTTCAAGGCTACGGCTCTAGTACAGGGGTCGCCGTCTCTTCATTTCACACACTTTCTCACCGGTCAGCGAGACGAGAGAGTGTGTGAAATGAAGAGACGGCGACCTGAATCGTCTCTCCCTCTAGACTCTCCTCCTCTTCCACGCTCTCTAGCTCGTCTGGCTTCCCTGGCCACGCTCCCTGGCCGTTGCGAGTGGTGGTCAGAGAAAGACGAGAGAGCGTGGAGAGTGGAGAGACGCCGAGAGCGTCCCAAGCGCGTTACGCAACTCTAGTTCGAGGGATTGACCCCAATGGGCGCCGAGCGAGATCCGATTGACCGATAGCAAGGTGGGGGGTTCTGCTAATTGGGCACCCCTTGCTCTCCATCCTTTCCACGATCTATAACCATTCTCTAACATAGCCTATTCCGAGCGTCGGTTAGAGAAGGACGAGAGAGCATGCGGAATGGAGAGAGACGCGGACAGTCTCTAGTAGAGCTCGAGACATGAACGGCCATTACTTCAAACGCCCTCTCTTACCCGTACGAATAGCGAAAGAGTATGAGGAATGGAGAGACGCGGACCATATTTCGTGCTGTAATCTCTAGCGGATGAATGTGACCAACTCGAGTAGCCCTGTGCCTGCCCTCTTGTTAGATCCGCTGGAGATGCGCTTCGAAGCGCTGACCTCAATTCGAAAGTGGGTTGCAACAAGTGCCATTGCACTTCGTTGCAGAAGTGTACGTTTCGAAAAAGGATATAAAGAAGGACAGAGGTATTGATAACACATATCATTCTCCAACCCACACGAATTCATATTCTGTTTTCCGAGATGTCCACCATGCCTATCACATCTTTAATCACCGCGATAAAAGTGGCCCCTCTCTTGTTCCCTGAAATATTGCGATTGAATGGCCCTGTCTGGTCAAATCGAACTTATTTGAGCGCTCTTTGCTCTTTTCTTAATTCAATCAAACTCGAAACCCTTCGAGCTCAAATCGCCACATCACTAGAAACACTAGAAACAGTATGATGTGAGAATCTTGAATAGATGAATCCACAGCTGATTAGGCTTCGGTTTTGAATTGAATGCGCTCTCTTTGTAGCTTTATGAATATTTACCGCAGATTAGTCAAAACTTCCGAGGAGGTGGGGATATTTCCGGCAAACGGCTCATTTGCATTCATTTTTCCGGCAAACGGCTCATTTGCCTTCATTCACGTATTGAAAAAGAGAATTTGGAAACCAAAAGCAACTTCGTGATTTTCATGAAGCCAACAAGTTAGTCTAGCTTCAGACGAATATTTGACCCCCTGTAAATGCATTATGTCGAAGCTGGATAGACACACATTTCCTCTATTTCTGATAACTCGTATCGTTGCCGATCATTCCCGCGTCAACCAGGTGAATAGTTAGCGGGGAAATGGCGGCATTTTGTGATGTGGTGGAGCAACGGAATCATTTGCTCGTTTTTGAACTGCGAATGATTTCGTCCATTCTTGAGACATACACTCTTACTTCCATAGGGCATTCACTCACACGTTTTTACAATATAAAAGATTTTGAGGGTGTGAGAACATCGACTTTCTGAAACGTTTCACGCTTTTCCCAGGGTCTGCAACCCCTGAAAGTTGGCATGATGAGAGAACAAAAGGTTGCATATTTTCATGTCCAGTTTCCAGACTAAGTTACTAGAAATGACGAGTGCGCTCTCGCACGCAACTTATTGTTAATTTGCTCCTCTCGCTTTTTCTCCGACAAGCGAGCTATTTAGCAACTATTTAGCATTTTACGTGAGTAGCCAGAGTTAGCTCACTGAAACATCCCACATCATCTCAAACTTTGGTTTCGCTAATCAGTTGGGTTCTAACTTGAATGGTCCCTCGTTTCTCAAACACAAAATTTCAACAACAGAGAATGAGCACAGAATTGTCTCCAAATGAATTTTGTTGGAACAAGAGTGACCAATCTGCCTGATCTCTAAACTCGTCTGGCCGATGCTTGCGAAAACTAAAGGATCAAACCATCAATCCGCTATTGATACATCCGACAATGATGTGATTGGCGGTAGAGTTCCAAATACGGGTACTCATCTCTTCATTCTTCGCACTATCTCACCGGTTAGAGATGCGAGAGAGTGTGCAAAAATGAGGAGACGACGGAATCATTGCTCGAGATCTCATAGGCGGGAAAGCTGATAATTTGTGCAGACGCTCGAGTTCGAATTAGCCGCGACCTTGTCAATAGACAGAGATGATTCAATGGTGTGGCTGTCTCAGAGCAGTGACAAAGTTTCGTTCATGATCATGTTCCCTTCAATTTACTTCATTCATTGATGGAGCAACAATACTTCCTGATCCACGCAATGTCAAAGGAATGGGCTTCAAAACAGCTGAAAGGTCTTGCAGTTATATAGACCTGCATGTCTAGTATGCAGGGGAGTCTGCACGAAATGCGCAGTTTTGTCCATTTTAGGACAGGTGATACATGAGCGGAGAATATTCTGTGTCTGAATGTCTCTCATCAAAAATCGTTGAGTTCCACCCACTCCATGATGTTTCAATTTCCGTTCAGTCTCTTCAACATTTCCTTGCGACCCTAGGCAATCCATTTTCAATTTCCTCCGACATTTCATAACTCTGCAAAGTCTACAGTGTCAAATTTTCGGTCAATTCCAGAAGCCGAGTTACACACGAGAATCAGGATGAGTCATCATAGAAATTATATCCCTTCCGTCCTTTCTCGTTACTCTGAATGAAACTCGGTTTGACAGAGAGATGCTACTTCGTCGTGCTATCTTTAGCCCGTCTATCCCTTTTGCAGCTGCAGACACACCCTTTTCTCTCTTTAAAATGTCTCGAAAAGGCGCAACGAGACGGAAACGTTAAAGGGGGCGTCGTCAATGGAGGTCGACAAGAGCAGAAAAGTTGCTAAGCTCTGCTCCACGCATTTGCGTTACGCATTTTGAGTTTTGGACCTCATGCTCGACTTCCTTGCATGCAGTGGTGTCTCATGGTTCCACCCACGGCGCAAATTGAGATCGTGCTAGAGTGGAGGAGAGAAGTTCCGCATTTTAAACTCTAAAGTAGTGATGACTTTTCAAGAAGTTTTTTTCAATCTTCGCGTCGCCTTAACCAAAATCAGATGTGGAGCGGCACAGACAAATTAGAGACCATGCGACATAGGCTCAACTCGTAGTTGTGTGAACGGGCGGTGATGTGTCGTCTCGCTCCATTCATCTCTCTCTCTTCGTCTCTATCCGCCGTGCTAATTTGAGAATGTCTGTGACATTCAGTTACAAATCGGATAGACACAAGGAGAATGGCAAGAAGGGAAACCGAAAAGAATGGGAGAAGCTACAGTATCACCAGAGTCTCTTCATCTTGTGCCTGTTTGCAGGAAACTCAAACGAAAACGTGATATTACTAACTATTTATTACAAATTAGACAAATAAGTTAAACACATAGATTATGAGAGATCTTCGCCCTGTTGGAATTCGTGAGGTAGAGTTTCTTCAAGAGATCACTGATTAGGAAAACCGGACAAATTACATAAATACCTTCAGCTACAATGAAACCGATACTATACTTGTTACCGAGAGATCGTAAAAACAAGTCAAAAAAACAAAAAAAACAATAGAAATTGGGCGGAAGGTTAGGGGTTAGCCTGAAAAAAGGGAAATATTGCACGTTATGAATGGTTAACAATTGCGAAGCCAGTTTGGAAACAAGACTAAAAGGAGAGCTTAACCGAGGAACATGTTAAGCGAGTACACTCAGGTGAACTACACTGGGAGAAAAGATTATACAATCAACGAGTGAGGATATAATATTAGAAGCACTATAGGGAGAGGAACGATGCAACAAATAAGTGTAACATAGTGGTAACTTATATGGACTAGCAAAGGAGAGCATGTGTCTGGAATAGAACAGAGACGCCATTGATGTTTCCTACTGCAGTTTGGTGATGCTATGCAAAGGAGGAAGGAGGAGGTGGTGGGCTGATGGACCACGAGGATAGAGAGGACAGGAAGGGGTGAGCTTCTGAAGAGTTGGAGGTGGAGGATGGACGGAGTGGAGTGTTGAAGGGATCGAAGGAAATCCTGAAAGAAGCCAATAGAAATTCGAAATCTTTAAATAAGCGACGATATGACACTGAAACACTTACCATTCAGTGCAGTTTGGCGTACACCCAAGTGGACAACAGGGTGTCCTTCTCAGCACTCTCAACGGTGACGAAGAGCATTAAATCCTGCAAGTTCACAAGTAAATAGACTCAACTCGTAGCTGTGCGTTATTCTTATTCTTATTCTTTATTCACCACATAGACAGTGTGCGTTAAGGGCGGTATGGAGGCAACAGGTGGTATTCGGGCTCAGGCGAGATTTTGGGGGAGGGGTTAACATAGAAACGGGCGGTGATGTGGCGTATCGTTTCGCTCAGGGATCCCAATTGCGCTCAGCGTTGTCAAAAACGCCTAGATAAAATACTGAACGGCACTCACTCTCTGCATGAACTTCTCGGCGTTCGGCCACTGGTTGTGGAGCTTCAGCTGGAGATTCTTGATTCCCGATCCCTTCTCGCACGTGAACTCGTGACCAACGCCTCCCTGCAATCATTTGCTTGTGATCTGTGACCTCTCTGACGCCTAGAGTTCGAAATACGTGTCGCCCTCTCTTCATTTCACACACTCTCTCGCCTCTCTGACCGGTGAGAGAGTGTGCAAAATGAAGAGACGATTACCCGTATTTCGAACTCTACTGACGCCTGATCGGAGGCTATGAATGGCTTGAAATGCCCTCGTACCTCCGGGCACACGGTGTCGAATGTATGGATGTAGTCAGTGTACGTCTCCTGCAATAACTTCGTTGGTTACTTGATTTTTCAAAATCAGAGCCTGTCCAGCAAAAAGTTCACGCCGATGATAAAACTACCGTCGTCTACCCGTACCCTTCTTTCGCTCAATCACATGTAGGGGCCACAACGCAGATCGCCGATTCTGCACAATGAGGTCAAATTTATGTTCAAACTATCCCTCGTGGTCCCAATATCATCAAACTTTTTACCGACTGCCGATATCTTTTCTCTGAGGCGCGCTAGAGCCCGAGAAGTACGCGCGGAACGCACTGGGGAAGAGGAGGGAAAAGCGAGACGAGAGGGAAGGGGGCGGAGCCTACTCTGGTGTCCGGAATCAACTTGAAATCAAGTAGAAATGGGTTTTCAAGTTGGAATCAAGTGACCCATTCCCACAACTTGGAATCAAGCAGGCTTACGTACCCGCAGCGTCCAGCACAAACATCGCCTATAAGGTCCCTTTTTGCAGCTCTATTCTGACTGCCTTCGGGCATGAGTGCGCTTGACTATCTGAGGACCCCAGTTGGACCGCCTTTTGGATGTGACCTCCCCACATGGTCGTACCATGTGGGGCCTTTGGTTACTGTGTGGGGGAACTCATGCTCTCTATCAATCAATAACAGAAAAAGCTACCGTAGTCCTCGCCGAATTCAAACGAACCCACAAGTTGGAATCAAGCACTTCCCACAAGTTGCCATCAAGCTTGATTCCAACTTGTGGGAATTGCCTGATTCCAAGTTGATTCCGGACACCAGAGTAATTTGCGTGTGTCTCTCTCCCTCCCCCGCCCTTCCCCGCCCTCCCCCCCCCCCCCCCCCCCCCCCCCCCCCCGCCCTCTCGCTCGCCTCTCCCCGCCCACACAAATAAAGAGGGCACAAGCCAGGGAAAAATGCTAAAATTCTAATTTTTTCTCTAAAATTCCTAAAATATTCTATTTAGTCAGAAAATCACTATTCAAACATAATTTGCATACTGGAACACCTAGAACCGTGTGCCCTCCACGTCTCGTTTTTTGGGCGAGATCGTGTCCGAGCAAAGTGGGCGGAGCTTGTGGCCCCTAAACACATGCGCTATGCTAAGATGACACTACAAAAAAAAGTAGATGCTCACCTGAAGCGGCTCTCCGTCTACAGTCATCAATGTGTACGTCACTTGGGCGTGCGTCGTCGAAAAGGCCTTCACTGCAAAATAGTTCATCTCTTGTTATCCCAAGATGTTAGATCAGAGGAGTGCGCAAAAGTCAGTTGGAGGCGGACGGAGTCGAACCCCCGACCTTCCGATACGTATGCGGGTGCGCTAACCACTGAGCTATACCCCCTGATGCTGGCATGCCCTCGTTCTCGCGCTATGGTCTTAGGGCCGCGGCCATGCATTCCCTTACATAGATGGAGGGAGGGAGAAACTTACAGACTCGAAGCGACATTTCGATGTCGACGGGAGTGTCGACAGTGAGGTGAACGAACTGGAATAGACAAGTTATATTATGATGATCCCAATCCACAACGACATTTCATCGGCAACAGTGAGGTGGTAAAGGTAAAAGTCATCCCGTACACAAGGCAGACGAAATCCTGCGGGAGCCCTCTGCTAGGGCCAGTGACTATTTCATGATGAGATGTTTTGTGATTCCAATGAGGTGGAGTGACAGGGAATACTCCGAGATCATACACTTAGATCGACCTACCCTGATACTTTCTTACCTTCCTAGTGTAGCATGGAGAGGACAAGAGGAAAAGTAGGGAATTTACAGATCGACCTACCCTAATGTCGTTGCTTCCCTTGCCGGCGAAGAAATCGCCGCCGGCCATGTGAAGGCTGAGCACTTTGAGGTTCGTGGAATCTTCTGAAGAAGAGATGGATTGGGTAAGTCCACGAAAGGGTCCACAGCATTCTTCTCCGACAGAGAAGGGGTAGATCTTTACATATGTACTTGCGCACTTTGCATGAATCTAACTACAATGCCTGGGCGGAGGGAGCGGCCGCTCTCCCCGCTCATTTTGAATTTTTGCAGTCCAATTACGGTGTGGCGGGAAAATTCAAAAGTTAATCCCCTTGTTCACCCTTTTCTGGAGATAATAATGGGGGTCAGAATGCTGTGGGTCGCTTCGCTTCGGTTTAGGAAGAAAAGATCGCATAAAGCTCTCATGTGAGAAGATTTACAGAATACAAGATAAAAGAAAGGGCTAAGAACTGACCATTGTGTATGGTGATAGCCATACGAGGCACGAACGAATACTCGGCTGAAAATGAGTTATTATGGCCATCGAGTCATTAAGATTAACCTAGGTTCCGAAAAAAAAACGAGGAAGATGGTATACCTCGATTCATGGGAGCGGCGCTGACGGTGGAGACGAGGACGAGAAGGGAGAGAAGGGAGGATTGGGAGATCATTGTCGACGAGAGGCGAGATTCGACGAGCGAGAGAGGTACCTTAGAGGGGAGGTGAATGAAGCGCAAGATGGAGGATTGAGGCTGCACGATGTGAAAGAGGTTCAAGTTGGAGATACGCAGATTTAGGATCGAGATAGAGGAGTTCAAGTAGCGCAAGTGAACGGGCGAGCTGGTACCAAGAGCGAGAGAGAGATCAGGAAGATAAGAAAGTTGCGAGTACTCTACGGGTTGGAACATCCTTTTCAAGGTTGCGCAATAGCGTTTGCAGAATGAATCTTCGAGCGAATCCCGAATCATTCGTCGCTGCTCATTCGTCATCCGTCATTCGTCGTCGCTGAAGAGAGGGATTCAATTGAATCCGAGATTCATTTGAATCCCCGTTATAAAAATTGCTTCAATATCGCTGTTTTCATGAAATTTCCTGGGTCTATAAAAATTGCTCACTAATATAACCACCTCCCCATAGAAATATATTGAAGAACCTAGTCATTTTTCGATATTTTTTTGTAATGATTCTAAGCTCGGGAATACGGGGATTCAAATGAATCCTAGCTGGGATTCATTTGAATCCTTCATTTCTCCCTCCTCTCATTCTTGGATGATTCATTCCACTCCCTCTCAGCGCGCGTAGAGCGGTGAAGAGGGGGGGGATTCATTCTGCCAACCCTATTGCGCAATATTGAGAGCGCGACTAGATATTGAGTAGTATGAGGGAGCAGAAAGAGTAGGGTAGGATAACGGTTGGCATACGGTAGCTCATTATGGTAGCTCGACCACGAAAATGTGAAAAGCGATGATAGCTCAACGAAGGAAGCATTGAATAGATTAATTTCGAAGAAGGGAGGCATACGGGGAGGCTATTATTAGCGCACGGTGAGAAATGAGAGCAGAAAGAGAGATGTCGGATTCAGAATCGATGTGAAGTAAGGATGTCAAAGGATGTAGCAGAAAGCAGAGTCTGGGTAGCACGTATACGGTAGTCTATGAATAGCCTTCTGAAGGCAGCAGTGGTTAGGTGAAGTGAGGACCCGTTGGTGCCGTACGACCGAGACTGGCTAGTCTCCACCTCTCCGGTCCTTTTTATACGGTCGGCCCTGGGGGAGGCCCCGAGGGGGGCGGAGTCGCGACAGGTTGAGAGAGAGAAGGAGTGCCGACTCCCAGACCCGTCTCTTCTCGCTCCCCACTCCTAGCCCCCCCCCCCCCCCCCCCCCTCTATGAGACGAAGGAGTGAGTAGACTAGAGCAGAGTTAGAGCACAGACTCTGCGCGATATCTTGACTGTCTGGAAGGATGAGTGAGCATGGGAAGTGAAGAGAGCAACTGTACCGTCATGTGGGAGGAAAATGAACCAAGCACGGGAAAATCCGGGAAAATCCGGTGAAAACCCGCACCTGCTGGCAAACGCGCCAGAGTTGATGAAACGACTCAATATTTGGATTTTGGGAGTTTCAAGTGATTATCTAAAATGTATCGAGAGGGAATTTAAATTAGTTGATTCTAAATAGTCAAACGGATGCATCCAAACGTCATCCGGGAAATTCAATTTTGAGAGCCGGGAAATGGCGTTACGTCGAAATCGCCAAAATCTGTGGGGCTGAACTTCCTAATATTCTAGATATCAGTGAAAACCCCAATTAACATAAATATATCAATTCCCGTGAGATTTTGAGTTTGCCATTTCCCGGCTCTCAAAATTGAATTTCCCGGATGATGTTTGGATGCATCCGTTTGACTATTTAGAATCTACCAATTAAAATTCCCTCACGATACATTTTAGATAATCACTTGAAACACCCAGAATCCAAATATTGAGTCATTTCATCAACCCTGGCGCGTTTGCCAGCAGGTGCGGGTTTTCCCCGGATTTTCCCGGATTTTCCCGTGCTTGGTTTATTTTCCTCCCGCTTGACGGTATGTCGACAAATTCGGAACTGGATGAACTGTCTTGTTCGAAAAATATCTACGAACAAGTTATGGGTAGGGGCCACAAGCTCCGCCCACTTTGGTGTGACATGCTCCTCCAATGAAAACGAGACGGGAGAAGCACAAAGTTCATTCTTAACCAAGTCCTAATCTACCAGTAAAGTCTTGTAGGTTTTGAAAAAGTTTTATCTGTGTTTGTCAAAAATCGATAATACGGCCTAGGTAGTGTCAATGTATCCCTTTCCTGAGCATGTACCTTAAACCTACAGCAATATATCGAAAAATAGTATTATTTGAGAATTTTTAGAGAAAGTTAGAGATTTTAATCTTGTCCCCCTGAATTGTGCTTTATTTTTAAAGGTTTCAGTACGCGCGTATTTTCTCGATTCCTACTCTCGCTAAACACAGTGTGAGCGACAGAGGGGATAGTCAAATGAGAAGAGAGGGGGGAGAGACACACCACACTCCCTCTCCCTCCGCCTCGACTCTCTCTACTGTTTCTAACCCGTCGTGACTAGCACACGCTCTGCCTAGATAAGAGGCAATTTCTCCCTTGAATTGTCTCTCACGACTTGGCGAAGCTCTTGCCTCCGAATTTCGGGAATGAGTTGGAAATAGGCTCCGCCCCCTTTCCCTCTCGTCTCGCCTTTTCCTCCTTCACAACAGTGCGTTTCGCGCGTACTTTTCGGGCTGTAGCGCAGCTCAGAAATAAGATATCAACAAACGGTCAAAAGTATGATGTTATTAGGGTCACAGGGAACAGCTTAGACACAAGTTTGGCCCCAATGCGACAAATCGGCTATCTGCGTTGTGGCCACTAGTTATGGGCAAGTGCTAAATCTTCCGGGCAGCAGACATGGTCCTTTCCATCTCCAAGGATATTAACTATGTGGACATTCATCATCTCTTTCGTAAACGTCTCAGTGGTAATTCCCAATCACCCCGGTGAGAGCACGATCCAATCTTCTCGCTACGCGGAATGTCCGTCTGGCAAGAAGGTTTCGCAAGAATCTTGCAGCGAGTTTCTTTGATTGGCGAGTAAAGACTAATCTCCGCAAAGCCGGAATCTGTGGAATTGCATGTTCTTTTGCCACTTCTGGAAATGGTCAAAGGTTGTCTGGGAGCAAGGATTCTAAAGATCTGGGGAAAAGGAAAAGGAAGGCCACCTTTTCCTTCCTTTCCGGGCAAAATCTATCGAATGGCACGCTTGTGGTGTTTCCGCACACTTGGAGCAAGATATCGAGACAAGAGCACGAGAAATGAGTCGCGGTCTCTTCACTTCACACACTATCTCGCAACTCTAGAGGTCGAGAGAGTGTGTGTGAAATGAAGAGACGGCGGCTCATTTCTCGAGCTATAATCGAGATACTCCTCATTCCTCATGCTCTTTGTCCGGTCTGAGGGCTGAGAAAGCCTTCAGAATGGGAGGAAACCTTCCGAGTTGCCTTTGCCGCTCAAAAAGTCATAAGAATGGATGCCATTGGGGCGGGAATGAGAGCGAGAAAATCTGCCTTTGCCTCTGGGAGATATGAATGAATGCCGGATGAGGTGGGGGCAACTTCCTACTACTCAAGAAATAATGAAAATCGCGATGAATGAGGATCATAATGTTCAGTGACCTTGAAAAGAATACGAAGAGAGCAAATCGCGGAAGTTCGCAAGTATGTTTCAAGAACGCTAATCGAAATCAACATCAGCATCCACTTTCGGGTGAAATGACCCGGCGTCAATGACTCAGGTCAAATATGTTTCATTGATCCTACTTGTATTCAAAACGGCCATTTGTATTGTAAATGAAACAGATTTGAATCTTGTTGATGACGCCGGGTAATTTCACCCGTAAGTGGAAAATGAAGCGGCAAATGACTGTTGAAAAAAAGTTCAAATCTTGGGAAAACGTATTTTGGGAGCGAATCACACAAGGGCTCGAGATGGGGGAGCACAGACCTACTATTCGACTCTCCGTGACACGAGCTACATTTATGCAAGAAAAATCATAGGTTTTCGAGTTTTTTTTGTAATTATGGTTCACCGCCTATAGCAGCGTTTAACGAAAAGTTATCGATAAGCGACCGGTGCACATCGATAGATCATCGAAAAATAGCCTTAGCTCCTTCAGAAAAGTCATTTCAAGACTGCGTTGAAGCGTAGAAAATCCTCTCTGAAGACACCGGGCTGCACCCGACCGATGCTGCAGCTCAGCCGGGAATGATCTTTGGCACTAATCCGATCGTGGGGGCTCACAAGGGGCCCAGTGGGGCCCAAATCAGTCGAAATCTCAACGTCAAAAATTTACTCGCTGACAAAACCCTGCCATTCTGAGTCGATTCTTAGGTGAGAGGCGTGATACACGTGCTAACTGCTCGCGAGTTTGGAGTTTCCTCAGCGTATTGTTTTGTTGCTCTGACTGTGCAGTTTGATTCGATTCATCTCCCATAAGATGTATTTCGAAAGACCGACGACTTTTACGTAAGCTGAAAAGGCGCGTCGCAAAACTTGAAAACGCCCCCAGACACGCTCGAGCCTGTGGTTATTTCGGCTAATTGGCCCGAGATGTTTCACGAAAATGCCGCGCAGAATTCAAAGAAGCAAATCGTCGAGCGTCAGAAGAAGCGAGGGTACGGTAGTCCAAACGTTGAGAAAACGTCGCGATGCGACTAGTAATTGCAGAATTACTGCCGCAGCTGAACGAAGAACAGTATGGGGGGGGGGCGTAATTTGAGCCATGCAACACAGCGGCCTCCAAATCGGATAGAAAATGTGTTCCTCACGGGCGAACAATGTGTTACTGAGAATGATGTGATGCGATGAGGATTTTTCGCTAAAGTTTATGGAAAGGCCGATTCGGAGAGTCAGAGTTCGGTTTCTCTGGGCAGAAATTAATTGGTAAGAGAGAGCTGTGAAATAACAAGGAGGGGATTACGTGATATCCCTTCCCTATCCCCTATCTGCAAACACACATCTTGAACGGCGATTACACTGGCTGTCACGAGTTGAGCGACCTTTAGAGGACGGGAACCGTTCGCTAAATCGCGTCGCGACTCAGTGAAACAGCCGGAAAATTGTATCAAGAGACCGCGACGAGGTGGACCGAATCTAACGCAATACCATGCTTTTGGTTCTCAACGTATCCCTCTTGGTCTGAATAAGAACATAGTTTTTACCGTTTGCCGATATCTTATCGCTGAACCGAGTTATGAGTCAACAAACCATGCGCGCGGGGCTCATCAGAGAAGTGTCCGAAACCAGGACGAGGCAAAAGGGGGCTGAGCCTATTCCGATCTCTTTCCCAAAGTTCGACGGCGATAGCTTCGCTCAGTCGTGAGAGACAAACTAGGAGCGAAATTCCCTCTTGTCTAGGGAGAGTGTGTGCGAGTCACGACGGGATAGAAACCGCGGGGGAGGGCGGAGGGAGAAGGGAAGAGCTTTGTCTCTCACCCCACTTCCCTCATTTGACTATAGCTCACACTGTGTTTAGCGCTAATCGGAATGAAACAAATACGAGCGTACTAAAACTTATCAATTCGGGGGCAATTCGGAGGCAAGTTGGATTTTCGTTTTTTCTTCTGGTATCGTCTTCTAAAAACTAGGAGAACCAATGACCAGAGGCGCAAAAGTGCACGATAACTGGAACCTTGTAAATGCACTACTCTGGACATTATTATCGTGTGTTTGACCAACTTAAACTTGTCGGATCAAGATGCGCCAAAGATCATTTGTAGAGGGGGTGGATAGCTACTGAAATCAGTTTCGATTGTCCAAATCGGTTTAGTATTCGAATTGCCCCGCGGTGACGCAGATTTTAAGCGATTCCCGGTCCCCTCAAAGTGGGCGGAGCCTGCCGTCTCAAGATGTATATGATATGCAGAAATATCGCAATTGTCAGCCATACAAACCACAATAGTGATTTTGGAAAATTGTTGATAATTACTGTATGTTGGGTGTTCTTTGGTATTTTTGTCCATCCCACGCTTCCGGCTGTGATTAATCATCATTTCGAGGAATTTGAATACTGGGCGGATTTCAAAGGGATAATTGAATATTACACGGATTATCCGCCTGATTGAAATCATGAGACTTCTCGGAAAACTTTTAGATCGACTAAATCGAGCATCAAAACAAATGATTCATTGATTTCAATCAAAGAATTTCCTAAGAATTCAAGCCCAGACAACTTTTTTTTCTGATATGCTCACAATCGAAAATAAATATTGTCTGGCTGGACTCTATTGAGACATTCCCCGTCTGATTCCCATTGTTAATCCTTATATGCTATTCGCTGCTTTTTCTGACGGCTCCTCACTTTTATTGTTATTCTAACAATCACATGATGATGACTAACCATTGTCGGCCAAAACACGATCATGAAACATCAAGATAAGGCTCAAGAATCGCTCTCGAACTTTACGATAAGGGACCGATAATTGGAGGCCCTCTGACGCAATTGACACTCATCTCGAGTTGACCAATTGACCGAAATAGATCATACGAGGCAGAAAATCAAGAAGCTTTGACGGCACATTGAGTGTTGGGCGCGATATCTGAGTTCAAGTATGACAAAAGTACCGTAATCCAATAGGTCAAGATGCACTTTCCCACCCTTTTCAATGGGAAAGTGCGAAAGACAGAAAAAAAACCCTCTGGCCCATTCTCGTGGGGTGATGGAGGTGCGCGCTTGAGGGAATGTAGAGTGGTGAGGTCAGTCTGGAGGTGACATGACACAGATTATTGAACACGACTCTTACAGGTGGTGCGTCATTACTGAGGGTAAGGGGGGGGACATCTTTAACATAATTAGAGGATACTAATATGAAAAAGGGAAAAAAGGAACCGAACGGCAGCAATTGTTGGAATATTCCCAGGAGGAATCAATCGCTGCTACTAAGTCTCGAAAAACCACGCGAAAGGGATCTCTTCGCAGTTTTTCGCAGTTTATATACTGTATTTCCGTTTAGCTCGCCTAATAGGCGCCACGAAACCAGTTAGCAATTACATCTTAGAGAGAAATGGAAGTTGTGAGAGAAATAAATCGTAGAAGAGATAATACAGTACACTCGCACCTCTTATTCATGCAATTTTGAATCAGTGAAATGGACGTAACTGCCAACATTTCAGCCCGGCTGGTCAAATATTTCACCACATATCCTGATGAGTAATGTACTAGAGGGGCTCAACGGGAACAATTGCCCGATATTTCACAAGCCACCGAGGAAGAGAGTCTCACTTTCTCCACTCATTCCTCGTTTCTGAGTATTCTTATGTTGCGAAATAAGCTGAATCGCTTGAATGAGTTCATATCCATAGCAGAAGGAAAGAAAATGGCAATTGTTAGTTTGATCATGACCGGATCAAAGACCTTTTCAGATTGTATCGCATCACTTGAGCCCACTCAAGTCCAGTTCAATTTCCGTTTTTATCTTCAAGCTTCGTCTCTCCCGCTTCAATTCTTGAATCCGATAGCCATCCGGAATCTTGAGAATGGAACTGATTCCCAATCCGAAGTTGTTCAGGATACTAGCCCAAATTCTCACAAAGTTCTAGTACTTTTCTTGCATGTTTCAGTTAACTAGAAGATCTCGAGACGGATCTCTCAAGCAGCTGGAACGTGTAGACACATCAGTCTCGCTTTCGGTACAAAACTCATTTTGAAATATTTATTCAGTTCGCAGTTTGAATTGCATGTGAAAACCACTTGAAGCTGAAAATTAGTAACGCAAAACGCATGTGAAGATGTTTTTGCTATTAGTTCTGCGTGCAATCATTGAACAGATCATTGGAGCCTACATAATCCCTCAACCCCAAATTGAAACACTTTCGGTGGAAAGACCAAATGCTCGACCGTTGCTCTCGAACAAACGAATTACCGAATTTGAAACATCTCGAACGCATCAGGTGCCACGAGAGCTGCGCTGCATTGATCTAGCTATTTACTGCGATTCATGACATCGCGTCAACTGTATCCATCTATCCTTGTTAGGCCATCAAGAATTGGGCATTCTCGGGACTGAGTTACCGATGCTAAACCTTGTAAGATCTCCTAATAAGCAAACAAGCAAGTTGAACACCGAATCTAAAGGCGCAAACATCAAGGTATAGTTGAATCGTATGACAAGCAAACACTAAGCAGTTCATCGACATCACAAGGGCCCGCAAGTATACTCGGAAAAGTTCTCGGAAAAGCGAAACCGCACACAAATCTATGTGACATAATGACGTGAGGCGCGCGACGGAACGGGGAAAACGGGTGGAAAGGTCAATTACGACTAGACTTTGAAATACGGGTAATCGTCTCTTCATTTCACTCTCTCTCTCTCTCTCGCATCTCTGACCGGTGAGAGAGTACGTGAAATGAAGAGACGGCGACCCGTATTCTCTGCATAGACTCTGCATGATTACTCCTCCGTCTTTTCTGTAAGTTTACTAAACTATTTTGAGTAGTAACGCCATCACAAACATCTCGACCGGACCAGATTGTCAGCTCGTTTGCAACACATTCCGATCACAAACTCCACTCCTCAGTATTTCATGATCTTAGGCTAAGCTGAGTCAGGCAGTCTTGAAGTCTTACTTTCTCTTATATAAAAAGTACGGTACCTCTCAAATGATCTCTGATTATTGACAGCCGACCTTCAAATACCGCAATATCCCCTGATTAAGCCTATTTCAGGAGTTGGCACGGATTAGTGTTTATCAAGGCCAGAAACAGAGCTTATCAGTCTGATTGGATCTCCCAAGCTCTCAGAAATCACTTTGCAAGTCGGAAATAGGCTGGTATATGTGCGAGATCAAACTGCTATTCAGCTAAAGATTGGTGCGGTAATTGACTATGCAAGGGAAAGTGAAAGTAGCCATTAATCCGTCTGGCAGATCAGTGAAACGGCATAGGAGGGTGTTGAAACCTCTGGCAGACGAGTGAAAGAGACAGTGAGTAGTTAATCTGCTACTAACTGAATGAGAATGGCAGGAAAACAAAGAGGAGGGAGACCGATAGTAGATATTTCACACTGAATAAGTGAATGGATTTTTAACCCAAAACCATAAATTTTCATCAATGGGATAACCTAAGAAAGGAAAGTGAACGCCATTAATCAGGCCAAAGAAACGGCATTGGAAGGAGATTCTGACCGATGGGGTCATCTGTCCCTAAGTGGATAGATGAGACAGTGGGGAAACAAAGAAGTGACCAGTTGAGATGGATAGTAGACGGATTACAGTGAAAAAGTGACGCAACAAATGAGACCCGAGGGAGGGATGTCATGACCAAAAGTTGTTTGTTGCTGGAGCAATTGCATGAATAATGTGAAGAAAATCGACACAATCACGCACGCCTTATGAATCATACCGTAATTGCCCCGCTCAAGGTTGCCCATTACTGTACGTGTTTCCGCTGTATTGGCCTAATCGGTTTCACTATGCGAGCCTTCCCGTCAAATTTACGAGCCGTGCGATTTGTTGTGACGGTCTGAGATGCTCAAGAGTATGCCAAATGGAGAGACGAGAGTGAAAAGAGGAAGTTTAGGGACGAAAGTAATCAAATGTGGCCAAACGTGTGTCGCGTAAAGGCTGCCGTTGGTGATTCATGGAAATGCAAGAGCGAGTTGCAATGAGGAGCCGCGCCCCTGCCAACCGAAACTATCATAGGGTTCAAGCGGTAGCAAAAGAGCCGCGGTGTTTCAAGGTGTCTTGTTCAAGCCATTTACTCGAACGACTACTTTTGCTGGAGCTGCCTCGCTCTTACCCGAGCGCTGCATGACCGTAGCTCACTGAGGTGTCGGGGAGACAGTCATTTCAAATAATTGTAAGCTCGAAATAGCCGCATCTATTTGAGCCACAACGCCAACTAGAACTGTTTTGCTGGCAAGGAAAAGTCTCTCTAAGAAATCTGTCAAACTACCTTTACATAGGGGTTAACACAAATCTAGGACTCCCGTTAAATGCACTCGACTAATTTGGAAGGAAAGAGAAATAACAATCGTGCGTTTGCTTGCAAAGGTTTCCTTCAGAAATCACGTTTGGATCCTTGACCAAAAAACAAGTAGTAAAGGCATGGTAAAAGCATGGCCACAGCCCGTTAGGAGATACTGCGCGAGGAAAGGATTCGCGTTATCTACATTGATGAGTTGTTTTATTTTTTGAGTATGAATTTTCTGTGGATGTGTTGTGTTTGTTATGGTTCAGGAAATAACTGCTGAGCGTTGAGTTTATTACGGTTCATAGAATTCTCAGTGATTTTCATTTCGGCAAAAGTGGACCTCTTGACCACACCGAAGAGTTATATTTGAATTTGAAACGTGATAATTCCGTGATTGGTAATTGAAAAACGGTCGCTTCACAGAGATAACAAGAGAACAAGGGGAATTGAGAGGTCGATTATCAAGGAGCTTCATTGTATCACCCATTCATTGGCTACTTACGTAGTTGTCATATCTGGATTTGTCCAGATTAGATGAGGTCACAAGGGACCAAGAGAACAGTGGGGGATTTTTTTGAATGCTGCAAAGTGTACACCTTTTTGTGCGATACAATTCGAACGCCGCATTATCGATGCGGTCTTTCCAATTCTAACTATGCTTCTGCCAAGAGGATGAGATCTTAGAACTACCCAAAGAAAGACAAATGAGCAAAACGTTCTCGCTTCCCCTCACGCTATCTCAGTGACTATTTTAGTAGCCCCTCAGGAAGAGACTCGACTTGAATTCTCGAACTACTTTTCCTGAATATGCAATGAGGAGACTGGCACGCGTCATACGCCAGCCCACTCCATGTGCGATTTACATGTATCGCCAACGTTTTCGACATGTGAAATCAGTTATTCAAGAATCATTGTGGACAACGACTACTAACGTGCGAAAAACCAAAGAATCAGCGCAATATCAGAACCGCTGGGGTGCATGAAACATGTTTCAGGCGAGGCTAACAAGCCTCGATGTAGCCAAATGTTCAAGATCAGCAAAGGCCTGCAGAGATTTCTGAAAACACGGCGGAAGTTCTCCTCTGTCTAGTCTCGCCTTCCATTGCGCTAACTGTCAACTAGACAAATCGTGTGAAGGGATGCGTCACACATCTCGACCGGGCTAGGAGAAATTAGCGACCTATGTGCAATGTTACCTTCCCAGTTACCAGATTCGCTACGTCTAGTCTGGGCAAGACATCCAAGGTCTGGCTATGCCCATGATCGAAAACAAGGAATACTTATCGCTGCAGAAAAACCGAATAACTTCGAATGTGAGAAAAAAAAGAAGAAACGGCGCACAGTGACAATCGTGCGATTAACATTTTCACCAGGACATGTGAACCATCCGGGTGCTTTCCATTCAAATCATCTCAATGCATGTCCGCATTGACATTGATACTTCGTGATAGAGTTCGAAATACGGGTAATCGTCTCTTCATTCCTCGTACTCTCTCACCGGTCAGAGAGGCAAGAGAGTATGAGCAATGAAGGGACCATTTCCCGTAATTTGGACTCTACGTCGTGACCTCAGTGTGTACTTTCTCCATAGCGTAGTCAGCAACGTGCGATATCGCATAGTTGGAAGACTGCGAATGAGCAACGGAGGGCTTCTTCCGAGATTCTCACGTTAATTGGCGATGTATGTGACCGGAAGAGTTCCGGGATCTCTACTGATTAGATTAAGAGTTGGAAGATACCAGAAAGGGACGTACGCAAGGGGCTTCAGCTGAGAGCCACGCGTTGATTGGCAGTATGCGTCGGTCATTTGGATTCTCGGTACTCCCCTGATTTGATTAAGGTATGTTATTGGTCAGGAAGAACACTATTCCTAACAAGAAACCCCACTTTCGCCTATCTAACATGATTCCAGATTCCAAGAAGTGCATGTAGTTTGGCTAGACCATAACTTGATCTTGCGAAAACAAATGCTTCAGCTCGCCATAGTCTGGTTTCCTTAGTCAAGTCCTGGCACCCATTTCACATATCTCTTGAAACTTCAAAGAGTGATGAGGCAAGAGCAAACAGTGCGTTGTCTCACACGCAATCCCGCGATTTATTTTAGCATCTCGGAAGGAAGAGACTCGGCTTGAATTCTCGAACATTCTTCTGAATATTCAATGAGAAAACGCTCAAGAGTTACGCTACGCAAGCTGAGCCTACTACTTACCATTTTCAGCACGTTTCTTCTATTTTCCATTCATGTCTTATAATATTTTGATATCAGAAACATCTTATTGGAGACATCTGATTTGCCAGACAACAAACGTGTAATATCCGAAGTTGCGCCGACTTACCTCAATATGCACCCAGAATAAGTAGTCTTCGACCGGAGAAGTCGTTGAAACATCTCAAGGGTGCACAAGACTACAAGCACAAAATGGCCCACAGCGTTTCAGAGCGAGCTTTTCGCATCCGCGATCCACGCTCATTTTCCACCCTTTCATTCTAGGAAAGTGGTGAGAAATGAGAATAAGCTATATGTAATAGCTGTGAAGCACATCTCATATCACACTGATAAGCGCGAGATATGAAAATCTGAGATGATAGAAGTAGTTACGTACATTGTATGAGCGCGTACCATTGTTATTGGAATATTCCGTGATTTTTGAATACTGTAATGACTTTTTTCTCGGCGATTTAGGCGAACTAGTTGAAAGTGCCTGGAGGAAACCCCCACTCATGCATTAATTTTGAAATCCTCATGAGTAATGCAAACTTCGTAACAGGACCGATTTTGTTTAAATGTGCTCCTATTCGAGAGAAGGTCTTTTTCTCATTATTCTCGAATACTATTTCTTTTAACAAAAATCGGTCTTGTTACGAAGTTGGCATTACTCATGAGGATTCCAAAAATAATGCATGTGCGAGGGTTTCCTCAAGGCACTTTCAACTAGGTCGCCGAAATCGCCGAGAAAAAGTTTTAAAAAAAAGCGGTATTCAAAAATTACGGAATATTCTAATAACAATCGTACGCACTCATATACCATAAGCAAATACTTCAATCATCTTAGATATGCATATTTCGTGCTTATCAGTTTGATATGAGATATGCTTCACAGCTATTACATAAAGCTTATTATCATTCCTCACCGCTCTACTCGAATGGAAGGGTGGAAAATGAGCGTGGATCGCGGACGCGGAGAACAAAGGAATTCGTGTTCTCTGACACGCTGTGTGGCCAGGAGCTAACTCTTCGTGCTGCACGTTCTGTCTACTTTTCATGAAAAGTTCGGTCGAACTACTCTAAATTCGCTCATGCCGAAATCGATGAAAATATTATATTATAATATAATAATAAATATAAAATATTAAAATATTATTATATTTGTGAGGAGGAAGCAATGATGTCGATATAGGACTTGCAAAACTTGCAAACTGTAACAAAATACGGCTGCGAACTTTTCGAACTACAACACATTTTAGTCGAGCAAGAAAACATGGAAGATTTTAGTCGAATCAGGAGACTGATTTTAATGTAAGGGCCTAATGCCTCATGTCACGAGGCAACGTCAGTAATTCGATGAGCATGGAGGAAGCTAGAGTTCGAAATACGAGTCATCGTCTCTTCATTTCCCACACTCTCTCTCGCCTCTCTGACCTGTGAGAGAGTGTGCAAAATGAAGAGAGGGTGATCCGTATTTCGAACTGTAGTGGAAGCAACTGATAGAAGCATCGGAAGGCTGAGTGCTCTGCTCTAAGCTGTCCAGGGCCAGGAAAGGAGATATCGAGTCAATGAATACGCGCAAAGAGGAGGTAATAGAATAACAACCATAGGAAATGTGGCTATTCATGGGGGCAAGACATATTGATTCACGTTATAATATACGACTATTAACTTATAATAAACGCCTTTCGTCGAGAAAAAAATTAAACCTAGTGAGCAAAATAACACATTGATCGAATAAATTTGAGTATATGCTTAGGGGCCACAAAGTGGATAGCCGATTTTATGCACTGGGATCAAATTAGTGTTCAAACAATCCCTCATGGACCCAACAACATCATGTTTTTTGCCGTTTGTCGATATCGTGTCTCTGAGCTGCGCTAGAGCCCGAGAAGTACGCGCGCAACGCACTGGGGAAGAGGAGGGAAAGACGAGACGATAGGGAAGGGGGCTGAGTCTCATTTGCGTGTGTCTCTCTCCCTCCCCCCGCCCTCTCGCGCGCCTCTCCCCGCGTTCCAAGCACACCTTAGCGGGGCATGATAAAAATTTGAAAAAAATTCTAAAAATCCTAAAATATTCTAATTAGTCAATAAATTGCTGTAGGTTTGGGGTACATACTCAAGAATAGGTCAAATTGCTACTCTCGCGACCTTCTTTATCGATTTTGACCTACTCGCTGAAAACTTTTTCAAGACCTACAAGATTTTTCTGAAAGGGGGTGCTAGTGGCTATCCAACGCGCTATCGGACGACCTATTTCGTTTATAATGAACTTTGTGCTGTTCCGTCTCGTTTTTATTGGAGGAGCATGTCACACAAAAGTGGGCGGGGCTTGTGGCCCCTATATATGCTTCTAGAGTCTGCAAATATGTTAGATACGTCAGTGATTCGATGAGTACTCAAGTATCAGAGAAAGCATCTTAGTGCCAACAAGACAGCGAATTTCTCAGGAATGAGGGCGTAATCACGAATCTGCGATTTCACAAATACTGAGTGAACCAGGGAGGAGTTAACGTCGGCATAGTTCATCTTGGGTGAACTGCGTACAATATCTTTTGACAAAGAAACTCGCGCAGTAAAGAGAATATTAAAATCAACGAGAAAGTAGAAGACACGACATTGCTTGATTTTAGTTTTTGGACTCGAGCACAAAACACAATGTTGTGTTAAACGTGAACTGTTAGCTTGGTGTCGTGTGATAACGGAAATTTTGAATCAGTGCCTATTTATGATGTCAAGAACAAAAAGGCATGGAAATCGGAAGGATCTCAACGAACCTGTCCGATAGTGCATAGAGTCTAGGCATATTTCTAACTGATAACACTTTCAATGCCGAGCTCCATGTGGTTTCCAGCGTGGAAAACGTAGTTTGTCTGTATTTAAGCTAATGATGACTTTTCACTTCGATTCTGGAAAGATTCCGCCCACTTTAGAACGAGATCTCGTTCCGTTTCGACAGTGAAAATGAGTCGTCGGATTGGCACTACTCTCCTTATTTTATGTGTTCTCCCCTTCTCCGGACTGTAAAATTGCGCGAAGAAAGGTGCAACATTTCTTGCGAGGCGATCAGTGCTCTTGCAAGCGCCGACATACACGTATAGAAGAGCCTCGGGCGAAAGAAGAAACGAAGGACTTGCTTATTCCACTTAACAATATGAATCTTATTCAGCATGAACTATCAGGGTGTCCCACATATTTTTGGAATTTGCTTGCCAATAATTACTGCATGATCGACAATCATTCTGATGCAATACAATATTACGTCATCATGTTGTGCAATTGTTTACACTTAGCCGCTTCTCGATTGCATCAGTCTTTGACTAGTTTCATCAGTTATAGTCATGAACACTGCTCGAGACTACCGCTCCGTTTTGCTTCATTATTTTCTCCTGGGTCGAACGGCGACGGAATCCCACCGTAAGCTGGTCCAGACTCATGGCGAAAATGCCCCCTCCCTTCACACCTGCTTCAATTGGTTCACCCGATTCAAGCGAGGGGATTACAATCTGGAACACCAACCCCATCCTGGACGCCCTTCTTCTCGTGTTCGGGGTCGTGTTCTCAGGGAACTGAAGGCCAATCCCAAATCTAGTGTGCGCGATATTGAGAAGACCATCCATATTCCTAAGACCACAGTTGCTCGAATCCTGCATGATGCTGGGAAGACACCTAAGCTCCCCCAAGTGATTCCGCATGACCTCACGACAGCTCAGCTGAAAAAGCGGGTTGACGTTTGTCAGGGATTACTCCACCGTAGATCCAATTTCAATTGGGTCAGCCACATCGTCGCCATGGATGAGAAGTGGATCACCTACGATAATCCTGAGAGGAAACTTCAGTGGGTGGACGTCGATGAGAAACCCCAGCAGGCTCCAAAGGCGGAACTTCACGGAAAGAAGGAACTCCTCTGTTTCTTCTTCTCCGTCCTCGGTCCCATCTACTGGGAGATCCTCCCTCCCGGCATCACCATCAAGGCTGACCTCTTCACTACCCAACTGGAAGAGGTGGCGGTCAGGGTCCCTCCCAAACTCCTGAGCGAGGGCAAAATCCTCATGCTCATGGACAACGCGCGCCCTCATCATGCGAAAATCACCCAGAAGAAAATGGACGAGCTGGAGATGGAATGGCTCCCTCACCCACCTTACTCCCCTGATCTGTCCCCTTGCGACTACCACTGTTTCCGCTCCCTCTCTAACTTCTGTCGAGGAAAGAAGTTCAAGAACCGAGACGCACTTGTGAAGGAGTTCGAGGCATGGATCAACTCTAAGCCCCAGGCCTTTTGGAAGAGAGGGATCGAGACCCTGCCCGATCGATGGAGGCAGGTCGTGACTACTAAGGGAGCATACATTGATTACTGATCATTTGTTGTTGTTGAAGGAATAAACAAAAAAATAAAAATAAATAAAAATGTCACAAATATGTGGGACACCCCAATAATATGCAAGAGTGGATTCCATCAAAATGCTGAATAAAAAGACAAAAAAAGCATACTCCGCATTGGATTTTAAACGAGTTCTCCAGTATCAATGACTGACTGACTGATTGGAATGTCCAAGTTGAGGCTTATGCGTGAGATTGGAGACACCAATTTGTATTTTTTCGTCACTGTGCTGATCTGACTTCGACTTTGTCTCAGTATTTGGCGGAACTACTCAATCCTTTCCTTGATATCAGCGCTTCTTCGTCAAAAATAGTGGCCGACTTACTTGGATGATATGTAGAAGAGACGTACGTAGTTGAAAATCAAAGTGGATTTGAACATTTACTTTCACTTGCAATTGCCTTGATTTGCTCCACTTGATAAAGTAAAGCTTATCCGATTTGCAAGGATAGTTTGAGATGAACCATTTGCTTCGAGATCTTCCAAACTATGGATTGTTAACATCTTTGAGGATTAAAATACTCCGAAATAGTCCCCTAATCGAATGAGAAACCTCGAAAGATGATGTGGATGACATATTAACTGGTGGAAGTGGAGATTTCTGAGTCATCAAAAATTCGATTAAAAACCTGTCGAAACGTGGGGATCTCTGTAGTTTGAGCTGAGAAAATGACAAACTACGATTGAGCATAGACTGGTGCGCATTTTTCGTAGTTTGCTCATAATTTCCGCACACTTTGTGTGCTGAGAGCGGCTTGGTCTTGAGGCTTACATGTCTAGAATTTATCTCGTCCTACTACCTCTCTAAGTTCTCACACACTGTGAGTTTGTCTGCCCATCTAGAGCCGACATACCGAGAGGGTTCCAGTTTTCGACACATCATCTGCAGCAACTAATTATGAAATTCCCAATTTTTCTCACGCAAATGAGAGAAAAAAGTTTATGGAGTTCAAATCCTGCAGATGGGATTTTTTCAACACTGATTCCAGTATAACTCACCATGTGTAACTTCATAGCCTGTCATTCCCGGCTCTTATAAGGTGAGATACTGAACTCAGTGAAACTAGAATACAAGTCGAGACTCAGCTTTACTTCCTCATTCTCTGAGAGAAACCAAATTAGAGGTTGGAATGTCTCTCTCTCTCTCTCCTCTCTCTCTCTCTCTCTCTCTCGAGTTGACGGAAGAATTCGCGCAAATGTCTAGTGACATCGGCTGGTGACGATGATAATTATGAAAATGCCAGAAGAAGGAAGTTCCCTCTAGATCTCGAGAAATGATACCACCGTCTCTTCCTTTCACACACTCTCTCGCCAGCTCGGTCGACGAGAGAGTATGTGAAATGAAGAGACGGTGATGCATATTTCGAGCTCTAGTTCCCTCTGGCTTTGCTATATGAGTGTCGGGGAAGTGGGGTTATCCAAGTGATGATACGGTCAAAATAATGTGATCCGTCGTATCATGTTCTAAACGCATCTCCGTTACAGTTATCTTCCGACGCTTGCTAATTTTCAAATATGTCACAGGCAGGCGTGAATGCTGGCAATCGCTAGTTTTGTCAACGGGATAGAGTGAGCGGATGGGAGTACGGAGTAGGGATGGCTTGTAGAGTTCGAAATATGGGCAATCGTCTCTTCGGAGAGGTGCACACCGCTGATGTTGCGAATGCATGGGAAATGCTTACGCCGGTGAAGAATGAAAATGGATCATGGTCGTTCAAGAGCCGATCCGGATACTACCTCAGCGCACATCTAACGTATAATGAAGTCAACTTCCAGCCCCATAATGATCGGTGTGAGCAATGGACGCTCGAATTGTTGTACTAACCTTGCGAATAAAAGCAAATTCGATTGAAAATTGTTTTCTGCGTGCAATTATCATCGGTTCGCTCTTTGTTGTCACAGATTCCTCGTAGATTTTGAAATATGGGTTATCGTCTCTTCATTTCTAGTACTCTCTCAGTGTATGAAACAAATGGATTTTAGGACCATGGTGCTCTATTTCCGATTTTTATCAATTTGAAAAGATGTGTACGGGAGCTATCGATTGAGGATGCGTTAGTCATCGAAATGGAAAAATGTCAAAAGGTATGCTGTCCGCAGGATTCGAACCTGCGCCCACAGAAGTGGACTGCGACCTGAACGCAGCGCCTTAGACCACTCGGCCAGAACAGCTGATGAAGGCGGCCCACTCAGCGCACACAATCTCACCCTCTCGCTCAAAATAATGCTCTATGAGGATACGGTTATTCGCGGTTACGGTATCTTTACCTGCACTAGAGACCGCAATGCGCGTATGGCAACGTGAGCAAAGCGAACCCAAGTGATTTCGAATATAAATATCTGGCAAGAGAATGAGCGGAATTGAGAGGATAAATCGAGAGATATCGAGAGACCCATTGGGTGGATCGAAGAGAGATGGTAAAAGATGGTCGAATGATGACGTCAGCAAAAGAGAGGAGAGGAGACCGATCGGCGAGTCGAGAGAGGGGAGGAATAAGATGGCAAGGAAGGATTGTTTACGAGTGGGATCTCTGAATGTGGGATCACTCAATGGTAGATCGTACGAGGTGATTGATATAATGAAGAGACGGAAAGTCGATGTCATGTGTGTACAAGAGATCAGATGGGTTGGTCAAGAGAGCAAGCGGATAGATGGCTATCAGATTGTTTATGCTGGAGTTGATAGCCAGAGAAACGGAGTTGCGATCGTGATTGCCCCGATGTACACGTGCACCTTGGTGGAAGTAGTGAGAGTGGAGGTGAATGGAGTACTGTATGATCGGATCATTGGAGTTCAGTTAGATGTGGATGGAAGATCGATTGGCTTTGTGAGTGTCTATGCACCACAGTCAGGACTAAAAGAGGAGGAGAAGGAGAGATTTTATGAGGAGATGTATAAGATAGTGAGGAGTATGAGGAGCAGTGAGATACTGCTGGTGTGTGGCGATTTCAATGGCCATGTGGGAAGGAAGGGATAGGGATATGAGGAAGTGCACGGAGGGAGAGGATATGGAGTGAGAAATGGTGATGGCACGAAGTTATTGGAGTTTGGACATGATTTCTCCATTCTCAAGACACAGTTCAAAAAGAGAAAGACGCAGCTGATGACATATCACTCGGGAGAGCATCATTCGCAGATAGACTACCTCCTGGTTAG
Source organism: Pristionchus pacificus (assembly GCA_000180635.4). Taxonomy (NCBI): domain Eukaryota; kingdom Metazoa; phylum Nematoda; class Chromadorea; order Rhabditida; family Neodiplogasteridae; genus Pristionchus; species Pristionchus pacificus. The sequence continues at coordinate 29,515,051 of CM026578.1, read as the reverse complement.
GAGAAAAGATCGTCGATTGATAAAGGATACGAAGGTGTTTCATTCCGAGTGTGTGGCCACACAGCACAAGTCTGTTGTTTGTGACGTATGGATGGGAAGTGGAGAGAAATAGATATAGACAGAAGGCAGATGAGTTGAAAAGAGAGGAGAAGAGGATAAAATGGTGGAAGCTCAGAGATAAAGAAGTGAGAGATCGATTCTGAGTGGAAGTAGCAAGGAGAAGAGTGCTTGAGTCGGATCCGCTGGACGAGACAGAAGGGCTAGATTCTCTGTGGAAGGAAATAGCAGACAAGATGATCGAATGTGCGAAGAAAGTGCTCGGAGAGACGAGGGGGGTGCAGAGAAAGAATGTGGATAGCTGGTTCTGGAAGGATGAGGAGGTGAAGAAGGCAGTAAAGGAGAAGAGAGAGGCATACTGTCAGTGGCATAGAAGGAAAGGCAGAGAGACATGGGAGTGGTATAAGGATAAGAGGACAAACTGTCGACGAGTAGTGGCAATAACCAAAATGAGAAATGAACTGACATTTAGAAAAGAAGTGACTAGTCGTTATACACCCTAGATCGATCCATGCACTAAGTAAGCTTTTTTTTAAATATATCGAATTTACGTTTATTCACAAGGTTACCACGACTCAAGCAACCAGTGCTGATAACCACCATTTTCGGGCATGAAGTTAACAATGCTAGAGGGACAATGGGCGCTGAGATAGAGTCCCCATCAACTACGAAACGACCATGAACCGTCTTCGTTCTTCACCGGCGTAAGCATTTCCCATGCTTCTTGGAGCCACCAATGCGTGATGTACTTTCCAGTGAGGCATTTGAGCGCGACCTGTTGAATGCATATCAAATGTAGCGTTCGCAATACGGGTAATCGTCTCTACATTTTACGTGATCTTTCGCCTTATAGGATATCCTGATTCGCAGCGAAAAATTATACCTCGTGGTCGTTGATTTGCTCGATGTACCAGTATTGCTCGTGCGCCCCTGACCACTTGGTCAAGTCAATGTAAAACGAGAAACGATGCGACTCCGAAAGGCATAATCCATTCCACGCCCGGAGCAGCCTTTTCCCTCCGTTCGGCCCCATCAGCTCTTGCATCAGTGCTGCTGAACGATAATGAGATTGATCTTTGATCTTTAGTCTTTTAAACCAAATCTACGTCTCGTTACTCATTAGGCTTTCAAAGATAAACAACTATCACATACTACGAAACTAGTTGTTCACAATAAAACTTGTTACTGTGCTATTCAACTGGCGAAGGGGGGGGGGATGGACACCTATACACCGCCTAAAAATGAACCCGGGCTAACCCCTGCACAAACCTAGCACACAACTAGTAGTCCTTTTCATTACTATCGTAATAGGCTTCGAAAGACTCACGGGTGGCTCGCGGAGACCGGGCCGGCTGAGAATACGGTAGAGTGCGATTGGGTACGGTAGACGAGGGATGGGCGATTGAGCGCACGACCTGAAATGAAATTGAATCAAATAGAAAAAAATTAAAATATTAAAACCATCAACAATTGTTGTTTTATAACTAAAACGCACGATCTTCCGAGCACTGTGGTGAAAGAAAACGTTAGTATTGTGCTGTGGTATGTTGGTTAAGGTAATAGGACACAGGCTCACAATGGCCAAAAGAAATAGGGCGAGAAGAGGCAGCGACCGCATTGCGAGACGAACGATAGCCGAAATGAGGGAAAGAAAGGATGAAAGGTTTTCATTCGAGTGAGGCTATTGTTACACCTTTGTTCACCTTCTCCCATTATTTAAAGTAGTTATCTCAGCCCCTACTTATTTAATGATGTAAATCACTCTTTGTTGAATTTACTTTTTTCAGCCAAATTGGACACTTCGAGTAGTCGACGGAGCTCCATAATCGTAGAACTGTGGCAATGACCAATACTGTTCTTTTTTTGCTACATTGTTCCTCGAACACAATTGAATGATCTTTATGCAATGGGGAATTGACTCGCAATTAAGTGAATGCTCAGGCAGTTGACATTAGGTTTCCGTGGCACAAGATTTGTTCAAATTCAGAAATGGAACAGGTATGTGACAGCCAATGCATATGTATGGGCGTGTTGTTGTTGTGCGTTAGAGGAGGAAGAGGAAGGCTACACGTATGAGAGGATATCATGAATAATGGTGTTGAAATGACTTGTTTGACTTTTGTAACTGGTAAAAACTCGAAGGAGTGTTCGGAAAAATGTAAATAAATAACAGTTCGTGGGGCATCAGAATGAAGAATCTTTTGATCAGGCTGACTAAAGATTACGCTGAGTGTGAATGTAGAAACGAATTATTCAATCTGGTATCCCCTAATCATGGATGGCTTGGCAAGAAACGGAGTCTTCATATCACGCACAATCTGTCCGGTCAGAGAGGGGAGAGAGCACGCAAAAGGAGGAGAGTCATTTCTTGCCAAGCCATCGCTAATCATAACGGTCTCTTTGTCTTCATCGCCTCCCGTAGCTGCCCATCTCCACATTCGCAAAATCCGGAAAATCGGCGTGGTCGTTGGAGAGAAACTCCATGAAGGACTCTGGAATGGGGGAAGATCACGAACTCATCACGTCATATTTTTATAGCGGCTAATTCCGTCGCATCGATAAGAGTACTGTTCGTTTGCATTTCTATTGATGCGCCAGTTTTTTTTTCGCTACCACCACGGTTGTTCCAAAACATTCGCGATCTCTCATTTTCGCCATGCTCCTTCTCTCTTGCGATGTAGAGAGCATTACGAGAACAGAAAGAGAGAGAGAGAGAGAGAGAGAATTCGAAATTTTCCTCCTCTGTTTCATTCCATTGTTCTAGCTGAAGCAAGGGAAGCAATGGCCTCACCAAACGCCGAGTCCGGCTGGTCACATCTCGAATCCAATCTCGGAGTGGCCGCGTCGAAGAATGCGTGCACGGCCTGGTACTCGTCGTTCAGTTGCATCTGGGATTGATTTACATTTAAGAAAATACATTAAATTAATGTATAAGTCTAATAATTATTTATTTAATTAAATACAGCCAATTATAATGAAGTCTAATGTTTCAACTGGTCGTTGAGTTGCATCTGTGAAGTATTAATTCATTTTTAAACTATTCAATCCACCAGCAGAAGGTGACTGAACAACTATGGATAAAACCCAGGGTTGGCATTTCGGGAGTAACAGGCTGCTACGAGAGAGAGAGAGAGAGAGAGAGAGAGAGAGAGAGAGAGAGAGAGAGAGAGAGAGAGAGAGAGAGAGAGAGAGAGAGCACCTTCAAAAACGAGAGAAAATTCGATTTACGAATACGTTTCATTCATTCTTCATCCTTGAAGCATTCTCCAGGGATTTCATTGAATGTTTTCTAATCAAAAAAAAATTACAGTTGTGCATCTGTGAATATCTGACTTATTCTTTTTTTTTGTTGACTTCAGTAAAAAAATTTGTCGTTACTTATTAACAATTCATCTAAAAGGCTTGTAGGTAACCAATTTCATTTTGAATAATGGCAAGCCTTTGCTCACTAACCGGCGTATCAATTCTGAACGGGCTCGAGTACGCGTATGGGTTGGCGTAAGGCGACTGTGGCTCTCGAATCACCGACTGACGAGCGGTGCCTGAAATTAATGATTAATTCATTCAGCCAGTCAGGCCAATTTTCTCGAGTAAAGTTGACCATCGATGTTAGGGATGTGGGAAGGGGGGGGGGGGAGATGTTAGAATTACATTTTCGAAATGACATGAGAGTATGATAGAGTTGATCGTTGATATTTTCGTATCGGTTCTTGTGGGGAGAGATTAGGACTGTAATTTCGAAATGCCCCACCTCTCGGATCGGCCATGCGCATGGGATGCGCAGCAATAGCGGGGAAGAAGACCTCGTGGGAGGGTCCTGAATACACACCATTCTTGTATATGCTCATCATTCGACACTAGATCGCAGATAGGAGCCGATATTTGTTGGAATAGCCAAAAGCTTTCTAACTAATCAATCCCGAATCCTCATGCTATGCTTATCCGAGCTCTCAACAAACCGATCTCTCGATAAATACGAATAAATCGGAAATCATATTACGTTTTTCACGAAACTTGACAAATAAATTGTACGCGCGTATGGGGAAATTGACGATTATCGGCAAAAGGCGCCCGACCACACCAAATGCTTATAAATACGTTCAAATAGATTTCTCTGGCTCCAAAATGGTATTTAATACTCCCTAATAGTTGTTTTTAGCCGATTACAATGAAAAACATTGAAAAGTATTGACTAAAGGCATAGAAATCTAACTTAAACGGTTTTAGTACGCGGAATTTCGTTATGTCAGGACTAATTAAAAAACGTAGTACCCGCCACTCCATTCGTGTCCATCATCTCCATGCTCATTTGCTCATCTGCAGCTGATGTAGGGTCGATCGGGCCAAAATAGTGAAGAGGGGTCTTTTCTGAAAGAATGATCTTGCAAAGATGCAAAAACCACAAAAGAAAACAACATCGGTTTGCTACTTCTGCATAATATCTCCTACACTTGGTGCAGCCAGGCTCACCTTCTTGGGGCGCGTCCATTCTGCGCTGCTGCTCCATTTTCTGCGTCCGGGGCACTGCTGCCGCTGCTGCAGCAGCGGGCAGGCCCGCGGGCGCTGCGCAGCAGACGCGCCGGCACGGCGCGGACCGACGCGGCGGAGGCGCGTGCCGCGCCACCAGCGCTGAGACCTATAGAAACAGATAGATACTTCCAAAACAGCATGAACGATGAAAATGAACGATGGTATCTTGGAGTGAGTTTAATTTAATTTAATTTGGATATTCCGATCCTGGTATTTTGGATAAATGATAATGGTAAAGGTCTAAAAAAATCAATTCTAGATGGTATCCACCGGACCGGCTGCCGAGTTTTGGACATGCAAAGGTGCTTAACGACATATGAGTAGGCCCAATCAAACCTCGCGCATGGACAACCCATAATCTGCGGCCATCTCTAGTAGACGCTTCTCAAAGTTCTCCTTCGTCTTGGGCTCGGTGCTCTCCGGGCGCTGAGTGGTCTGAAGGGTACAGGTATCACATTTTTAAATTGATACGATTGTAATTGCACACCTACTAAACTATTCCGCGCGCCAAACGCGTTAGCTCCGCCCACTTTCAATACGTTTTGCGCGTTTTCCTCCTATTTTCACTATCATTAAGCACCAATTTTATAATTAATGCTTAATTTTAAACGCGACGGTAGTTTAATAGCAATTTAGTTACGCGCGGAACAAGAAACAACTTGTCAAAATGCGTCAAAATGTGATAGTAGAGTGAATATTATCGCAGTATCCTAAACCTTTACTCCCAACCTACATGAGCAGCAAGATCAACACAAGGCTGCTAATATTTGAATTTCTGACGAATATAGCAAACGCATGTGAGACTTAGCTGTAGTCGAGTTTACTCCCTCTGTTATTATTCAGAGTCGGTAAAAGCGGCTCCTATAGGATACGATGAGTGCCCACCTCGACGTCAGATGCCAGCGCATCCGCGGGCTTCTTGTCACAAGTGACCACGGCGACATGGATGCCTTTGAAGCTGAACGATATTTATTGATTGTTACTTAGAAATGGAAGGCCAGTAGCAATATTTTGCGTTGATATCAAGTGCACTTAATAATAATAATTTATCTACGCCCGAGGCGCAACGAGACCGAAACGTTACATAATAAGGTGGGAGAGCAGGAATGGGGGGGGGACTCTCCTGGGATTAGGTGAGTTTGGCTAAATGAGCGATGATGGGGTGGTTTTCAAGTCGACGTTTGAACACACGGATGTTGGGGGCAGTGCGAATACTATATGGAAGTTGGGAGTACCATCGTGAGGTTCTGACAGGGAAAGAGTGGTATCTGGGAGTACTGGTTGTCAACTCTATGTTGATTCCGAAGGATGAAATGCGGTCTCGTAATGGTTTGTAGACGTAGAAAAGGGAACGTGGTATAATAGTGAAACCATTCATAATCATGTGAGTCATACAAAGATCACCTATGACTCTCCTCTCTGTAAGCGCGCGCAGGCCAAGGGTTTTGATACGGTCAGAGTAGGAGGGGAGAGAAAGAGGATAATCAGGGGATGGGAAGCAACGATAGAAGAGTTGACGTGTAAAGGTACGTTGGACTTTTTCAAGAGTATCAATATCACTTAAGTAGTGGGGATTCCAAAAAGGAGAAGCAAAGTCAAGTAATGGAAGAACATAGGCTTTGTAACTACGAATCAGGATAGATGGACAATTGAAAGGAAGAGCTTTGAGAAGGAGGAACATTTTAGATCAGAGCGAACTTGAGCGCCTAAGTCACGAACATTATTCTCAAGAGGAAGAACAGTGGAGTTAATGCTATACCGAGGGGATATTTGTTTGGAGCCAATTCGGATATGAGAACATTTAGAAGCGGAGAGAGACAGTTGATTACATTGGGTCCAGTCAAAGAGACAATTTAGAGCAGATTGGAATTAAAAATGAAAATGACTTAATGAATTTGTGAAACGCATTCCACATTTTTTGAAATATAGCTCTACCAGCGACTTGGATGCCTTTGAAGATGCAGGATAATTATTTGTTTCATTTCAAGAAAACACCCGAGACCAATACTTTGCGCTGGGAGCAAATGAACTGAGGGGAGTATTGAAACGTATTCAAATTCTCTGAATGACACAGACATCGAAATGGATGACTTTGAAGCTGAAGAAATTATTTACTTATTTTAACTTTAACTTTAACCAAATAATACAACCAGCAACAGGTATGCCTTAAAAGATGAAGGTTATTTATGAATTTTCATTCAAAAAGAACGCCGAGTGCCGATTACTTTGCGCTGTTACAAAGTGAACTTATAGGAATGTTGAAACGTATTTCACAATCTATTCTCGTTTCCATCCGTTTTTCTTCTACAACGAATGTCCATTATAAATAGAAACAACATCCAAGAGGATTCTCCCACCTCGTGTCCTCGACCCTCTCCGTCGAGCCCGAGTGCGTGATGTTACTGCGAATGGCTACGTACTGTCGGGCGCGCAGCATTACTGCCTTAGAGAGAGAGATTATTGACGAGTCATTGACGAGAAAAAAAATTTGGATCCTCGGCAAGCAATTTTGCAGCAGTCGTGAGACAACTGTCATCGATAAAATACTCTGCATAACGACAGAGATAGTAAACGTAATTTCGAAATTCGTCCTCATGTGACAGGAAATGAGCAAGTTTGCCTATCACATCTTTCGAAATTATCACATGATCTTATCATGTGATTATACGTCAATTAAAATTTTATACATTATATCGAAACACCGCTGTCCCATTCCACCTTTGTGCTGCTTTTTCGACCTCGAAAATGTTAATTAATTTTTTAAAGTCAATCTCACCTCCACCTTCAACGCCTGGAAGGGCACGACTGCGCCGAGGCCCGTGAGTACGGTGACTACCTGTGAGTCATTAGTAATTATAGTGAGCAACGATGACTGGGTCAACTTGCGGAACAGAAAATTATTCGATTTTCACTTTTCACTGCATAAGCAAGATGATCAGTATTGATTTTACACAGCCGACTCCACTGCCATTACTTCGAATCGTGTTTCAGTGTTTTAGTTGAATCCGTGAAACCTATCTGTTTTGCAAGTCATTGCCTTGAGCATCTCATAATTCGTCGTTCTCATCCCACAGCATTCTTCTCCGACAGAGAAGGGGGAGATCTGTACATATTGCGCACTTTGCATGAATCGAACTACAAGGCCTGGGCGGAGGGAGCGGCAGCTCTCCCCGCTCATTTTGAATTTTTGCAGTCCAATTAATCAATCAATCAATTTATCATTTCAGGCAATTATTGCTAGATGAGGATGGGGGCAAAATCTTCATGGGGTGTATTCCACCAGTTCCCAATAGCTCGGTCCAAGTCGTCCCTCCAGCGTACTCTAGGCTTGCCTGGCGGGCGCTTCCGGTTGTAAGGCGTCCAGAATGTAGTCGCGCGGGTCCATTGCTCCATTTGCATACTCCTGACCTTGAGGGCACATCGCGCTTTCCGTCTCAGTGCTTCTCGGTTCCAGTCGCGCAGCTTAGTGATCTCCCGAACGCGCTCGTTCCTCCAGCGGTCTCTCAGCGCGACTCCCAGCATTTTTCGCTCCATCTTCCTCTGGGTGATGCTCAGTCGCTCCTTATCGCTCGATCTGAGTGCCCACACTTCACTCCCGTAGAGTACGGTAGAGGTGATGCAGCTCTCGAAGAGTCTTCTCCTGGTCTTCATGGGAAGAAGGCGGGATGAAAGGAGATGCGATAACTTGCTCCATGCAAGCCAACCGAGCCGAATCCGACGCTCAATCTCGTCGGTGTGGTCCAAGGGAAGAGAGATTCTTCCTCCGAGGTACGTGGTCGAGTCGACAAAGTTGAATGTCAGATTCTGGATTGTAATTGGGGCACGTGTTGTTTTGCAGGACGTGAGTAGGTGGGTCTTGGTTGCATTCACTTCGAGACCAACTCTTCTGCAGGCATCCATTAGCTTCCGTAGCATGCGCTCGAGTTCCGGACGGGTCTTCGCGACGAGAGCCACGTCGTCAGCGTACTCTTTTTCACCCTTTTCTGGAGAGAACAACGGGGGTCAGAATGCTGTGATCCGTCCCGAGGTCCCAGAGATACTCGGTCATTCTAAGTGATCCCATTCACTTTCTTGTCGTTCTGGATACCCCTCATGCTCATGCTCTGCACAGCTTCATCCAATTCAAGCCCAACTATTAGAAAAAAAGATTCCCACGAACAGCGAGAGTGACTATGCAAATTGAGGAATGAGAGAGAGAGAGAGCGCGCACTCTCCTCATTCCGCACGCTCTCTCGCTCGTTGCTTGCATTTCAGGGTTACTTGGCACGCAGCCATTTGATCTTAACTCAGTTCAAACGAAAAATGGTGACTTGGGATTTTTCAAAGCGCTATCGAGTAGCAGCGACCCCCACATATACATGGGACGCCTACTGTAACCTTAGATTCCAAGCCCCGCCCACCTTCTCGTCCGTCCCGATGTCCCACAGATACTCGGTCAACGGTTTGATCTGCAGCTTCTTCAGGTCGATCGGGTCGAGGTGCACGATTTGACCGTCGCGACGGCGAACTGTCAATTTTATAATACTTTTAAAATGTCAAAAATATTGTTTTCAGCATAGTGTTTAGTCATTGTAGATTAGTAAGACGTAGAGGGGCCGCAACGGTCATTTTCGGAGTTTTTTTAATGTTTTTTATTATGAAAAATGGGCTTACCAACGAAGCAGACAGCTCCTCCATTCGAACATATAGCAGGCGATTATTGTTTTTTTATTTTATTTTGTTTCTCGTATACCCACCACGTTTTTCAAATGTGAAAAAGTCAGAATATATTCCAACTTTTACAAAAACTAATGGCAATGTGCTCACCGACAAAGCATACCGCGCCTCCATTCGACATGGACAGATAACACGCGAGCGAGGTGTTCGTTAACCGCGACAGTCGCTCCGTCATCTGAAATTATTTTGATTTTATTATTTTCCATTCCACCGCTGCCCTAGTACGAACGTTCGAGGATACAGATGGAGGCCGGGGAGGATAGTGCTAGTGGTCTGCCTGGCCTCCTTCACCATTTCTTCCTCCAAATGGATAGAGTGTTTGTACAGCGAGCAAAAAAATTGCAGCGATGGCCTATCTAGTAATGGCTTTCGAAATGGATACTCACCACATCGACGTAGTTGAACCCGTGCAGCACTCCGTCCTCCCATAGCTCGGGCACGCCCGTTTTCGGGTCGGTGAAGAATTGGAGGATCTGGAAAATGGTAGATCAGAAATCGGGAGATCTTGATTCTTCTAAGTGGCGCCACAGTGTGAACGGGATGGATGTCTATATATGCGATCGGTATCACTTTGACAAGAATTGCGTTATGTTTCACTCGATCGTCAACAGTGGCCGAACAGTTTATCGACAGTACTTCGGTAAAAGGTAAAGGTAAAGGTAAAGGTAAAGGTGCATGTCAAGACCTTAAATTCCAACTTCCAGAATGCCCCTCCACACCGATATCGGCAGATCTCACGCATGCGCAGCATACCATTTATTATAAAGACCATTTATACCATACCATTTATTACATTAATTTATTATAAAGTGCAATTATTTCTTATTATTGTTCTTAGTATTTATTCAGTTTTACTATAGAAATGCAAAATTCAAGATTAAAGGAATACCTCAAGTATGCCCCTCCACACTGATATCCTCAAGTCCCTCGCTTGCGCAGCTTACAATTTAGCCAAGCATCTTTGAAAAGCCCACCTCAAGTATGCCCCTCCACACCGATATCCTCAAATCCCTTGCTTGTGCTGGAGTATCGTTCGAGCTCTCGTTCATGTCGTCGTCCGTGACTTCCTGCAACCATTTTTGATAGTATAATGCCATTAATCTGCACACGACACTCATCAAAATAATTGACGAAGTGGATTCTTGGCACGATTGATGTACAGATTTATTCTCAATGAAGATTTGAGTCCTGGCTTGATAAGCAAAGATGTTGAAACTAACAGTCGAAGTGAACGGTTGGCATTGTGCATATCGACACTAATCAATTTGTTCCTACTCTTTTATCATTTTTCATCAATATAAGATTTGCGATTATGTAATATACGTCTCAATTCTCACAGTCGAAGTGGACGGTTGGCATTGTTCGTATCGGAGATGCGGACAGAGCAGGTTCTTGTAGGCAATCAGTGGAGTGCCGTCTGCAATAGGTACAGGGTAACGGTGTATCTACGTCAAGCGGTTTTTCGTCGTAAGACAATACTAGGTGAGACCCGCTGATAAGGCCAACTACCGTCTGCAATGTTTGAATCGAATTAACAAATCAGAACCGGACGCGTTGATACAGTAATTATTGGTTTAAAATTGATTTATATTTTTTAAGTATCACGTCCCGCGACGGTACTGGGAAATGCAATTCATGCAGTATTTGTCAGGTCTTCGAAACCTAACCCAAACGTGTGTAAGCAAGAAGTAATTCCCATTATTGCTGGAATTCAATGTGCATGCTTTTACGCCTATCTATTTTTTTCGCAAAATCCTTCGAAAATGTGACTCAACTCACCCTTCTCCTTGCCGCTATCACTGCACTCCGTGCAATGCATCTTCTCCTGCAGCATCTCCAGTTCATCATCGGAGAACTCCCGGTCGGCTTCGCCCGCGATCTTAATTAATTAATATTATTAATTAAATAAGTAATTAATTAGTTAATTACTTTATTTTATAATAACGTTTTCCAAATTTGAAGAAGCGTTCAGTAAACAATTTTGCTTTGAATTGTTAATAGAAAACAATTATTTATAGACCTCGAGAAATGAGCTTCCGCCTCTTCATTCTTATCACTCTCCCGCCGATACAGCGGGCGACATAGTGTGTGAAATGAAGAGACGACGGCTCATTTCTCGAGGTATAATTATTTATATTATTGATTTGTTTTGTAGTTGAGTTAGTGAAGCAGATATGTTTCACCGACTTTTTAAACTAGCAAAATCTTTAATTTTACAATTTTGAAGACGCTGTTGGTGGAAAAATTATAATTACCCGCAAATGCTTCTGCAGCAGCATCTTGAAGCGGTGCCAGGTGATTGCTGAAATTCGATATTTATGTAACAGAACAGGTGGAAGTGCAGGAGGTGCTGCAATATATAAAGTAGACCAGATTCCGTGGGAAGCAAGTACTCACTTCCCTCACTGAAATCCAGTATGCTGCCCTTCAGCTGCGATGCTCCATACATCCAGAAGCACGTGGCAGTGTAGGACGAGGTCATCCGCTGCACTTGACAGTCCTGAAAAGGTTTTATGAATACAGGGGTTCCCATCTTCGACCATGCCGCAAATAAACAGGTATATGCAAAAACGGCGCCACTGGCCCGCTCTTTTTTGTCTTTCTCACATCTAATTAGTTATAGTTCAGCCGTTTGATTCACCTGATTCCTTCTTGTCGCAATGGCGAACGCCTGTCCGAACGTCTGACAGTAGTTGACGCCCTGAACATTTGTTATATTTTTTTCTCATTATGTTATTCAATTTGTAACTATATTCAAATAGCACACATCAGAAGGCTTTAAATAAACAGTTTTTAAAATATCAATCATTAATTCGGAAATAGTTCGTACCCCGAGCGTCGAGTAGAAGGCGCCGCAGATGAAGAAGTAGAAGATCGGCCGACGACCGGCATTCTGGAAGCTAAGGCATTTACAACTGAGAAAGTAATGTACTTTGTTTAAATTTTCAGTTGCGATTTTTTTGGCCTCCTCATCAACTTCCTTCAATTGTTCAGTTATGTTTCTCATTTCTATCAAATTTGAGGCACATTTCTAACTTTAGTTGCTGCGAGGCAACTTTTTCGAAAAAAAATAGAGAATTCAATTCAATTGATTCTGGATGCGTAGAAAAGACTCACCGATAACTATTATACTTTTCTAATCATTAACGTCTCGGGTAAAGAGGTAGCGGGGTCAGGACGATTTAAAGACTTGAGTTCGAACTTTCGAGTGTTCGAAGAGTCGGACTTTCGGACTTTCTACTCTTCATTTTCTCTTCTTCTTCTCTTCATTCTCTTCATTTCTCTTCATTCTCTTCACTTTCTCTTCATTCTCTTCACTTTCTCTTCATTCTCTTCACTTTCTCTTCATTCTCTTCACTTTCTCTTCATTTCACGTGTTCTCCCACCGGAGTGACGAGAGATTGTGCGAAATAAAGAGACGGATTAACCGTCTAACGCAAACCTTGGACGCCAATATCATGTTCTTCGGTTCCTGGTCCTTCTGCCTCGTCGTGCACAGGAGATGGGGGTAGTTGGCCGTCCAGCATCTGAAAAGAAGCCGTTAATCATCGGATAAAAATGCAAAATCGCTTGTATCTTTTTCCATGCCGGACAATGAGAAAGGGTACTGGCCACAACGCGAGTGCAAATGAATAAAATGCATGAGAGATAACGTTGCTCACAATTTCTCCTCGTGAAACGTCGGCTCGAGCGGCACGAACTCGCGACTGTTCACGTCGGACTTCTTGTGCGCCGTGTTTCCTCCCTCTGTAAAGTATTTTCAAATATGCGATTTTGTTTATTTTTCGATCTTATTTTTTTATCAGTGTGTTCGCCTAAGAATCGCACAATTCCTGGGAATTCCGGTACAGAAAAAAAGGACCCCTTGAGACAAACATATATTATGATAGCCCAAGGTACTCTGCATCGATTTCTGTTATCGTCATGTTCAAATCAATCTCATTTGCATAATTACATGCATCCAAAGTTTAACTACTTTTCCACATTTCATTGAATAATTTCGCGGAAACACGTCCGATTGGGCTGAAATTTTGGCTACTGCCTAATCTTGACATACTGTATCCACCTGTGTTTTCAGATTATGCAAATTCCAAATTTGAATTTTATCACTAAATTTCAAAGCCTGATTTCTCAGAGATAAGGCCGAACACCTCGCTAATTTTTTGATATGTTATGTCAATTGGTGTGATCTGATCAGAAAAAAAATTTCATTCAATTTCGTTGTCAGACTGAGAAGTTAGAGCCAGAAAACCGAAGTTTTTCTTTAGAGAGAAACCCCCTCATTTCGTTCGCCATTCGCCGACCCGCGCGGTGTGGAATGAACTCATTCGACGAATGAAATGAAGCGAATCGAATATGTTTTAGATCAAATTTATTACTAATGGTAGAAGATATTATTAAATTCCTCTTCAACCATGCACATCATGATCTCTTCATCGTCTTGTCTGTTCACTAGGTAGGGTTGGCTTGTCAAGATTGAAACCGCATTTCAAGATTGGAATATCGCAGAATGATCTTGGCAAGACTTGGCAAATTGCCAATTCTTTTCAAGATCATTTCAAGATTCAAGAGTATTTCAAGATTTTCAAGATTGGCTGATCATTTTCCGCCCACACCAACCCCCATCGACCGGTCTGTCCGCGAGAAATGACGAAAAGTGTTGAATTTCAAGACCATTTCAAGAACCAAGATCTTGAAAAAAAACACGTTGTTCTTGCCAAGAAGGGATAATTGAATGATTTCTTTTCAAGATCTTGCAATCTTGCTTGGCAAGCCAACCCTATCACTAGGATAGTTTCATCCTCTTCTTCATCATCATCATTGCCCTCCTTGTCATTGATAACATTTGTAAACAAATCCCATGTATTCAACTCTTCGCCAGCCTTCGCCTCCGTCCCTCCCACAACACAATCATCTACTTCTTCGATACTATGTTTGCGTGTCTTGCTATTCGGAGCATTCGTAGATACAGTCTTCTTTGGCCTACCGCGTCCTTTCGAAGCAGGTATTAAAGAGAGGGATGAGTCAATGTAAAGAGGGCGATTTAAAAATTTGAGTACGGATTAGCACCGAAATCAGGGAAATATAACATGCAAACGATTCTCGCAGCAAAGATAGCCGCAAATCACGTGAATTTCATTCGCGTCTCTCGCATTCCACACCGCTCGGGTCGGCGAATGGGTCGAAATGAGGGGGTTTCTCTCTAAAGAAAAACTTCGGTTTTCAGGCTCTAACTTCTCAGTCTGACAACGAAATTGAATGAAATCTTTTTTCTGATCAGATCACACCAATTGACATAACATATCAAAAAATTAGCGAGGTGTTCGGCCTTATCTCTGAGAAATCAGGCTTTGAAATTTAGTGATAAAATTCAAATTTCGAATTTGCATAATCTGAAAACACAGGTGGATGCAGCATGTCATGATTAGGCTGTAGCCAAAATTTCAGCACAATAGGAAGCGTTTCCGCGAAATTATTCAATGAAATCTGGAAAAGTAGTCAAACTTTGGATGCATGTAATTATGCAAATGAGATTGATTTGAACATGACGATAACAGAAATCGATGCAGTGTACCTTGGGCTATCAACATATATGTTTGTCTCAAGGGGTCCTTTTTTTCTGTACCGGAGGGGGTGCGATTCTTAAACGAACGCACTGTTATGCAGTACCAAGCCCGACAAAAATCGAAAATTTAGGCGCACTCTGTATTCATAGCGTGTCTGAAACTCAACCGAAATCACCATGGAACAAACTAGAATGCTCTGCTCTAGTTAGGCGAAAATCGTAGAATTCCACGCGGATTTTCAATGCGAAAGGATTCTGTATAAAAACGCTCACCCGGACTGACGGTGGCGTTGTTCCTCTTCACACCGGACACGGGCTTGATGGCAATTAGTGCTGCTGAGGTGACCTGCAAGTATACGTAATATTTACAAAAAAAATCAATATATTGTATATATATAATATATAATATATATTATATCAATATATACAATCAATATATATGTACAATATATCAATATATAATATATATTATTCCTAATGACAATAAGAG
Source organism: Pristionchus pacificus (assembly GCA_000180635.4). NCBI lineage: Eukaryota > Metazoa > Nematoda > Chromadorea > Rhabditida > Neodiplogasteridae > Pristionchus > Pristionchus pacificus. Next base: position 29,499,692 of record CM026578.1, on the reverse strand, counting down.
TTCAAATACACTCATGGTCAGAATGCTTTGATTGATGTGCACTTTAGGAACCCTCGAAATGTGAGATTTTTAAATCTGTTTTTTTCTCGGCTTCTTTGTGCGATATTTCTGCAATAACTTTTTATGTTGTCCAACATTTTTCTTTCGGACTGTTCCTAAACGTGACATGCTTGATTGATGGCCACACCTTCAACTGGCTGCCCTTGCCGTGCGAGCCGAGCTTGATCGGGCCCATTTGATCCTGAAATTCAAAGATCAGAAATTGAAGATTAAAGATCAAAGACTAAAGACCAAAGATCAAAGATCAACTCCTCCAACCTGCAGTTCCTTTGCTGTTTCCTCACTGATCACGTGCACCGTGAACTCCTTGTACAGCAGAGACCGGGCGAGGGAGATGCACTGGAATTATGGGTGTTGATAGCGAAAGTGTGCAATTCAGTACACTTGTGAAATAAAGGTGTAAAGGTGTATTTACGTCAAGCGATTTTACTGACGCACGACAACGCTACGTGGGACCCACTCGAAAGGCCAGCTGTTACAGGTGACTTGTTACTTCACTGATAAAATACTAAGTTCAGTCTAGTTATTCATCGAAGCAGATCGAATGTGCTTCTCAACAACCGATATGTCTCAATACGAGGTTGAGATATGGTTCTTTCAACAAAAAAAATCTTTTAAAAAAAATTTATCCCTACATCGTCCGAGGTATAACAAAAATATATAACAAACTACTCACGCTAAAACTGAACAGATTGTTCGTGACCAGCACGGGATTCATGTGAATCTGAGGAGAGACTACAACTACTTATGCGTATTTGCGTAAATTAACAGCTAAAAGATTGAAGAGAGCGAAGCGAAATTCTCAAGCGTTTTTCGATGTAGATTGATTCTCAGGAGCGGATATGTTTCATTACGCCATTGAATAGTTATCTTCCAGGAAAATTCGATAATCTCGACGCCCCGAAGGATAACAAAAAAATAAAAATGCTGCTCACACTGAAGCTGAAGAGATTGTTCGTGACCAGTACTACCCCCTCCCCCCCCCCATTCACAGGACGGTCTTAGCCCGGGCCAAAAACAGAGAAGTTCCGAAATATTCATACGAGTGGTTTATCGATGCTGATTGAATGTGCTTCTCAGGAACTGTTATGTTTCAATGCGAGATTGAATAGGGTTCGTCCGAGTGGAACCGATTCGGCTTGGCCGCAGTATGTTTTTAAAAAAATCAAACTACTCACACTGAAGCTGAACAGATTGTTCGTGACCAGCACGGGATTCATGTGCAGCTGAGGAGAGAAGAGGCAGTCGCAGAGCAGATTCTCCATCGTGGTAAGCTGAAAATTTAGATTTTCTGAGGATTATCAATTTTTTTTGGTCACTTTACGAAGCCTGGAATAAAGAATAACTGAAAACAGAAGGCCGCAAATGTTCACAAGATTACTCCGCCCCCTCGATCCCCGTTTCAGAGGCCTCGGGCAATAACAAAATGAATCTTACTAGGTAAACGTGTTCTTCCGTCACTGGAATGGAGTCGATATGTATGCGGTAGAACTTGTGCAGGTCGTTCCGGAAGTCCTGCAATGCATTTCTTATTTTCCGTCATTTTGACCTCGAGAAAATTTATATTTTGATAAACGTTTTAACTGAAGGAGCTACTCAATTCTGCATGAGTGTCATGTTTCTACATGAATCGTGTCGGAAGACAGATGGAAAGATGCCCCAGATGGAGCAAGAAGAAGTGTGAGTCAAACAAAACATCCTTCGCATACCTTGATTATAATCGAGAAGCAGCACAGCGTCGTCATCATGTTGTGGTACCTGACGCAAGTAATTAATTAATTATTTGGTTAATTAATTAATTAATTAATTAAATATTACTATAATTATTTGAAATAAAGTAATAAACATACATCGCAATGGCGGCATTCTCGAAGTAGTCCACATCGGATGGGAGACCGGCGAGACGGTCGATCTTAGAATAATAAGCATAATTGATGAACGATGCGATCGATCTGGCCGGATGTGTTTCAGGGATTTCATAAAGTTGTTCCCATGGCGAAAAGGGTTGATATGAAGTAGTCGAACTCTTACAAAAAGATCAATGAAAATTTTTGGTATTTGACAACGTTTTTCACGATTTTAATAGGGGTTCGAGGCAGAGTGTCAAAACTGCAAGCGGAGACAGAGACATATTTTTCCTTCTGCCATTCACCTCCGCCCTCCTCAACCTCGCGTTCAGCCGATTCGAGTGGTTGTACGCGAGCGTGCGGTAGGATTCGATGCAAGGGTGCAGCTCCTTCTCGCAGAACATCTGTAAGGAAGCAAAAAAAAACAAATCGTAGCGCAAATATATCTCAAATATCGTACATGACAGAGAAATCGGAACGGCTACCGGACGTTACCGGAAAATATTCGCATTTCTCGTACTTTGCGAATACTGAAAATTAAGAGTCGCGCTTGGGCTCATTCGATAGCCCATAGTCGATTTGCCGGAATCTACCCGGATATGCCCGGTGTAATATTTCTAGAATTCGAGATATCGACGTCGCCCCCGTTGATGACGTCACGCGTGACCCTCTTCCTCTCAAGGGTAACACCAAGGTCACGTGCGCATGACGTCACACCTTGGGGCGTTGCTAATATCTCAAATTCTAGAAAAAATTCACCGGGCATATCCGGGTAGATTCCGGCAAATCGACTATGGGCTATCGAATGAGCCCAAGCGCGACTCATAATTTTCAGTATTCGCAAAGTACGAGAAAAGCGAATATTTTCCGGTAACGTCCGGTAGCCGTTCCGATTTCTCTGTCATGTACGATATGTTTCAAAAGTGGCTCAAAAGTGTGTAATGTGACCCATTCTTTCGATTTTTCTTGATCTGCTTATGAATAGCAAAACCATCGATACTTTTCAGTATGTATTTTCGCAATCACCAAAGTGATTATGTAATCTCAAAAACTTTAAATTAACCCTCACCCCCAGTCCCTCCATCATCGCCTTCGACGGTATCTTCGCCTTCTCCTTCCTGGTGGCGGACAGCGTGCGCGTGACGGAGGTGTAGTACTGGAATTTATTACTGATTAAGGGTCTCAAACATTCTTATCGTCTCAACAAGGACCAGTGCTGCTGTCACGCTCGGCTTGTTATCATTCTAAAATCCATTGATATCGCGTAACTCCAAACTGCTGAAAATTTTGCAGATTGTGCTCGAGCTAGTGTAAATCATTTGTTGTCAGGAAAATAGTTTTGATCTCACAGCCAGTATTTGACACCTTACATTAGTAAACCGCGTCCACTCGTCCACATTCTCGTGCAGATTGGGCGGTCGAATGGGCCTCGCCAACTCGACGAAGCGCGTGAGGATGCGGTCGAACCTGAATAGAGAAGGAGATCCGGGAAATAGGAAGGAGATTTGACGGCTCAAAACGAAAAAAAAAACATGAACAGACCTACTGCAATACAATGGGGCCAGCCTGTTCTCGCACGATCGAAAATTAAGACAGGACAGAAAATTAAGAGAATAATTTTAGTGAGATAGGGCAAGGAATGTTTTCGATCCACTCTGGCGCATCCTTCTGCTGGATGTACTGCTAGATGTAGCGTCAGAATAAACCCCTCACCGCTCCACGTATGGCCCAACGAAGTCGAATGGTAGCTGAGATAGGCGCGACTCGACCAGCAGTCCCATCCATGCGAGATTCGAGTACTGAAATAATATTTATTTATTTTTCCTTGCATTCACATTTTTAATTATTTTTTCTGAATGAAATATGCAACAATTCAAGTGAGGTTCGAGTACTGAAGGAATTTATTATCACCATTTCTTTTTTTAAATTTTTGCTTCAATTTTTCATGAATCCTCTGTAAAAACACAAATTGCCAACGCTTGTGATGTCCGTGCTAGGTCAGAGTACCGAAACTATATTTTATATATATTTTGTTATAATATTATAATTATCTATTCTCTTTTTTAGCGTTCATTATATCTAGATACCTTTTTTCACAATTCACTTCGTAAATTAACACCTATGGTTGCCCGCGCCCTCACTTCTTATTTTACCAGAAAGTGGTGTGAGCGTGTCCATAGGGTGTGCTCAAAAATGCACCGCCCTCTGCCCGCGCATTTTTCTTTACATTTCTGTCCTGTAGCGAAGAATGGGAAAGCTAGACGCCATAAATCGTCTAAATCCATCGTGATACCGGCTCCCATCCATCGAGAAACTATGTACCACGCGATCTTGCACGGACGATTGTTGAATACGCTGCTCCCAACAACGAGTGTTCCATCTCCGGCAGGTGAGATTTTCCGGTGTGATCAAAGATCAAAGATCAGAGCTGTTGGGGTCAAATTTATGAAGTGTATTCCGTTGCTCTCAAGACGAACAACCACCATGTAGGAACCAGCAGAGCACATTTTGAGCCACTACTGTGCCACTTGTCCTCCGTTCGTAGGCGGACCTCGTTTTTTTCTAGCGCCCAGATGAGAACTTTACGCGGCGTGGGAAAGTTATCCCAATTTCGCTAAGTCTGATTACATAAGGATGAATGGAGTGCTCATACTGCGTGATGGCGGATGTTTTTTATACGACCACACTTTTACATTTTTTTCAGGCATCTTCACTCCTCAAATCAGTCGTAGACGATACGGCTATGCAGCGGCCGAGAATTTCGCTCGCTGTCGAAATACAAGTGGAAGACAGAACGGGGCCGGTGAGTCATACAGGTCCGAAAACGGGTCGCCGTCTCTTCATTGTACGTATTCTCTCTAGCCAGATATTGGGAAATGAAGAGACGATTACCCGTATTTCGAACTCGAAGTGAGTTAGCCCAACGTTATCTTCATTTCGCTATGCTCTCTCTCTCGGGTCCTTTGACCGGCGAGAGAGAACATTGGGAAATGAGATGAAATAGAGGAAATGTTGCACACCCCCACAGGTTGGCCCTTCCCGTAAATATTTGATCTTCAGGCGGGTGGCAAAGAGTCGCAAATCAGTATATTAACAGAGAGGAAGAAGCCTAACCTCTTCGAGCTTCGTCTCAAACTTCGCGATGCAAGTTGCACTCTGATCAAACACTTTTCGTCGTGTCAGCAGTAGTGTGCGCGTTATGGACGATCATTACGTGAGATAACCAAAATATTCAGACAAAGAGCAAACAATATTTTTTTAAGATGTATGTCGTGAATTTGAATTCAAGGGATGGTACTGACAGCGAATTGATAGAGTTGCTGCTAGATAGTATTGGATCGAGAATCAGATTAGCAAGCGTTCGGGATTGGATTGACAATAGAAAGTTATTCTATCTTTCAAGACTCTTGAAAGATATGAAAATTTTAAAATTGTATTACAATTGTTCTATACTCACTCCACTGATTACGTAAGTAGATTGCTTTGGGATACTTCACCAACACAAATTTCAGAAAATACCTTCTTCAAATATTAACTGACTCGATGGTAGTTGAAAAATTCACGCTGGAATGCACTCAAGTTGACGAAAGTGTTGAAACATTCAAGGATTTCGCAAATTATATCCGTAGTCCTAGTCTTAAAATAAGCGTAGTGCCAAATAGAACCCAAAGTAGACGGAACTATCAAAATTCAGTTTGTTTTTGAGTTTGTTTCACGAGGAAATCGTAATATGTACTCGCTAACAGCTTAGACACTACTCTAAACACTCATCTAAATCTCGTTTAGCGCAGTTTCTTTTACGGATCTCTTCGCTTGTTCGCACTTTATGGGTGCGAGGTGCACACAATTCCTTCAGTGCTCATACACTCGATTGGTCGTCTATCATACTTGATATGCTTTCGAGAAAAGTGGACAAGCTACTTCTAAATTGGGTCAATGATTCTATCAGTCAGCGCGATATTGACGTCCTTCTAGAGGTCAGTTTGCATTCAAGTATTGGTCTTAGAAGTAATTTATTGAAGAAAATCCCCGAAATCGAAAAGAAAGTCTATTTCCAAGCAAATTTCAATAAATCATTCTCGGAATTTGAATATGTGCGCAAGGACAACTTATTGAAGATGAAAGAGGGTACATCAGTTTTAAATGCTTTAAATATTGAATTACTCACATTAAAATATCTTTTTTAGAAACATGAGGCAGCGGCATTTATGATTTCCACAACAAGTTGTCAAACACCTATCGAGGAGTGATGAATACGTACATGATTAGCAATTATGATTCATTATAGATTTCTCAAATTCATTGGCTTCCCATATTTTTTCCTGACTTGCGATCTATTCGGTATCCCGATAAGGGCATCGTTCAATAAAAAAAAAGGGATTGATGAAGTACGTCGCATTTTTTGTACAACAAGTAATAGGTTCAACAAACTTTGAACTATTTATTGTAAAAAAAAAAATAAAAAAAATAAAAAAATCGCACCTCAGTCTCATATGCCTCAGTATCCTCCGGGAAGCATGCATCTTCTGAAATTTTTTTAAATTCTTTTTTTCATTTTTATTCTTTATTTGCTCTTATCCGCGTATATTGCCTTCAACTAACTGCCCAATTGACGGGAATTACCCATTGACAAATCGATAGTGTCAGATTCTACCCATCCCTACCTGTCATTTTGTCCGCGTACTTAGCAGTAATGTCATGAAGGAGCTGGCGCACCTGCAATATTTATTCATTTTCTATATAATCATTAATAAAGGTCATGCACGTTCGCATGACACCGTTCAGGAATTGCATGTCATTGTCAGTAGATAGCCGAGAGCTTGTTGCATGCGTGTGAATTATTATCATTATATATTATTTTTCCCCGCAAAACATGTAATAATGTGACTAACATGCTCCGCCTGCTCCTATGTCTACAGGAGAAAGTCTCTAATCATTTCACTACACCCTATTAACCATTCTAACATTGGTCGGGCCATAATCGGACTGTGAATAATGAATAGAATTCTGACATGCTCCGGCCACCTCTTAGATAATTGTTAATGCAAGCGTTCACCGCAATTTGGGGGAGCGGGGGGGGGGGGCATGATTAAGCCGTATCGATATTTCAATAGTGTGAACAACAAACATGGTCCGCCTGCTCCTTGGTCGGCGCATGACCAGCCGAGAAGGCATCGGCGAGCTCGATCTGCAATCGATATTATTGATCTTTTAGAACTATTTGCTCAAATGAATTAGAATAGCAATGATTGGATAACGATCGACAATCACGGTAGATAGCCCGCGTGTGTAACATCCATATATCCAATATCTGAATACCGTAGGACGAGTTCTAGCTGGACCAATTATATTTTTTGGAAAACGAAAAGAAGACAGACTGCTGAAACACGCTTCGCCTGTGCGATATACCAGGAGTGAAACTCATCGCACTTCCATTCTTCTTTACTCTCAAATGCCTATGAATCTCCGCTTGTGATATGTTTCACATCACTCATTTAAAACGAATGAAACTAGGGAAATTAGTGGTCCCGTGCAATCATGGATAAATAAAAACATTTTTTTATATGGCCGTGTTTGGTTTCTGTGAGGAAGAAGTTTTATGGAGTTCTCACCAATCGCTTGACATTGCAGAAATGGTGGAAGATCGGGTGAAGTGGAGCTGTAATTAATTAGTTATTTTAATTTAAGTAATTATAACATATTAGCCCTTTTATTGAAAGCAATAAGGCTGCAAACGCTTGGATTGCAAATTCTCACTCCACACCCTTATCTATCCTGCAAGCTAGTGAACCTTGCGGAATAAAGGGATTGGGGCTAATACTTTCGCTCTCATTTCTCGGAAAACCGAGCGCCTCTGTGTTTTTGAGATAATAATTGTGGCGGTTTAGCAAGGAACCGACTTTATTTCACATAACCACTCTCTCATTTCGTCATGCTCTCTGACAGGTCAGAGTAAGCTAGAGAGCACGCGAAATGGAGAGAGTCCCTGTGTGCATGTTGCAGCACTTGCTCTTATCTGCCCTTTTCTGCTTATAGTCAATGATGTCCTCGAAAATACGTGAGATAAGAGTCGATTGACCACAACACAACAATGAATGCCACGATGACTCGGGAATAACATGTAGGATAGACAGACCTCCTCTCTTCCCTCACTCCTCCTCTCTTCCCTCACTCGCGATAGGCGCTTCCCTAATAGCTCTCGCGACTCAATCGATACAGCGCTATTTTCCTAAGTATTTGTTTGTTTGTTTAATCGTTTTATTGTCACCCTTTCTATATGGCTAGCCTTAAACGTCCCCCACATTTGTCCCCTTCTTCCTTCCGGGACGAAACGGAGTCGGCTGCTATCCCCGACCCGACCAATATCCTTCGTGGTATAGCCAAGTACCTCGATGCTCTCTCCCCTGAGGATAAGAGCAGCCCTCTCGCATTGCTGCTAGGCACTTGTGCCATGCAGATCAATGATCTTATGGCTAGATCGACCATGTCGATTGAGGATGCCATCGAGAAGGAGAAAAGGGATAGGTCGGTGGTGGTGATGGGACTCACTGAGTCAGTAGCTGTGAAACCCAGTGAAAGAGTGGCAGATGACATGGCGAAAGTCGTCTCCATGCTTGATCTCGCTGAGGTAGAGCACTCTCCGGCTACCGTATTCCGAATGGGAGTGAAGACGGATACGCGCCCCCGTCTCCTTAAGGTAGTTTTCCATACTCGTACTGCCCAATCCATGTTCCTTGCTAAATCCCGTGCCCTTTCCACACAATTCCCATCGGTCTCGATTCGCCCTTCCCTCACGAAAGCTGAGAGAGAAGCGGCATATCAACTGCGACAGAAGAAGAGAGCACTCAAGTCTGAAGGAAAGGACGTCCTCATCTATACGGGTTCGATCATCGAGAGAGGTCAACTGGAAGCGATGAAGAAGCAGCTTCGCTCTTCTCGTTCCCAGTCTCGTTCACGCCGTCCTCGCACACCTGCACCGTCGTCTTCCTCTCAGCCCGAGTCCATCTTCAACATTGCCTCTCTACTGGCCCCTCAGACCACTACCACTCCCAATGCCACCACTGGTCCTTTTTAGCTCTGCCCGAGCTAGCGACACACTCCCTATCTTGCCAATATTATAACATCCGATCGATCGTAAATAAGCTTGATTCATTCCGAACTTTCCTCATGTCATCCCAACCAGATATCGTATTCCTTACCGAGACTTGGCTCTCTGCCAAAATCCCTTCCTCTCTGATTATCGGTTCACTACCGTATACCGTTATTCGTTTCGATCGATCGTCCCGTGGAGGCGGAGTATGCATTCTGCTGCGTGATTACCTGTCGTATTCTACCGTATCCCTCCCCTCCTCCGACCATGAGATTACATGTATCGACTTATTCCATTCATATGCCTACATCAGACTCTGTCTTGTTTATCGTCCTCCCAGTTACTCTCTTCCCAAGACCGAATCACTCATTTCTTGCCTATCTGATATTCATGCCTCGTCTCCCCATCCCATTATTATTACCGGTGATTTCAATTCCGATTCCCTATGTACCCTTCCCAACCCCATTGATAGAGTTTTCCGTGATTTCATACTATCTGCTGATCTTTCTCACCTCAATGTAACTCCCACGCGCGGCTCTAAATGTATCGATTGGGTATTAGGTAATGATCCGTCCCTTATCCCGTGTATCTCAATCATTCCTCCCTTTCCATCCTGTGATCATTCTGGCTTATCCTTCTCCATCAACTCTCCCCAATCTCCTTCTCTCCCCTCCAAAATACGTGACTTTTCCCGTGCTGATTTCTCTGCTCTTTCCTCCCATCTTCATTCCATTGATTGGTTCTCTCTCTTCCGTGATTGTCCTGATATTGAATCCGTTTATACCAATTTCACTTCTACTATTCATTCTGCTATTGACACATTTGTTCCCTACCGTACTCCTCGTCCTCCTACTCTCTCTTATCCCCCTCACATCATCCGTCTAATTCTTCATCGAGATGCTTTGTTCGCCAAAATTCACTTTCCCAATGTTAGATCCCTTTTTGACCAATGTAGCAAAAAGCTCTTGTTTGAAATCGGCAAATGGACCCGATACTCTACCCGTAAAAAGCTATCCCGTGTAAAAGATTTGTACCGTCATGTTTCCTCGCTTACCAAGCCCAAACTCTCCATTCCTGAATTACTCTCTCCTATGAACGTACCTGTGTATGATAGTCTTTCCAAGGCCAATCTCCTTGCTACCGAATTTGCATCTCATTTCACTCTTGACGACGGTTGTCTCCCCCCTCTTTCATCCTCCCCCATTCCTCCCTCTCTCGCTTTATTCACGTTCTTCCCTCACGAAGTATCAAAATCACTACGTAAATTGTCACCCACTGGTTCCACTGGCCATGACGGTATTCCCCAAATCATCTTCTCCAAATGTGCTCATGCTCTCTCCATTCCACTTGCTGATATTTTCAACCTTAGTCTCATCTCTGGTACCGTACCTTCTGCCTGGAAACACTCTCTCATCACTCCTATTCCTAAACCTGGCAAAGACAGCAAACTTCCCTCTTCGTACCGACCTATCTCTATTATTTCTCCTGCCGCAAAAACCATGGAACGTTTAATTAAAGATCATCTCAATTGTCACCTATCCCGCTACAACATCCTCCCCTCCAACCAGCACGGTTTCCGTTCTGGTGCTAGTGTTGTCACAAACCTATTGACTTGCCAAAATGACTGGTCCCTTGCACATTCCAATAAGCTTACCACTGATGTTGTATACATTGATTTTACTCGTGCTTTCGATGTTGTTCCTTATCCTAAACTGCTTACTTGTCTCTCACACCTCGGTATTCATTCCAATTTGCTTTCCTGGCTTCAATCTTTCCTCACTGATCGTACATTCTCTGTCCGTTTCGCTTCTGTTATTAGTGATCCCTTCCCTATCCTATCCGGTGTTCCTCAAGGCAGTGTCCTCGGACCTATTCTCTTCTCAATCTACCTATCCGACCTCTCTCGTGTACTATCTAAATTTCACAATGTTACTGTGCAATGTTACGCTGATGATGTCAAGTTGTATGTTTCGTATAACAAGTCCACCAAAGCTAGTATTACTGCTGAATTCCAATCTGCACTTGATTGTCTATTCACTTGGGCCCAATACAATCAGTTATCATTATCCGCATCCAAATGTTCTCATATTCGCATTGGCTCAAAACAGCTTTTCCCCCGTTACCAGATAGATTCTATTGTTTTACCACTCGAAAATAATGTACGTGACCTAGGTGTACAAGTCCGTTCTGACCTCAAATCCTCTTCGTCTATTAAAATCCGTGCCCAAAAAGCCACATCTAAAATGTTCCTTCTACTCAAAGCTCTTCCTTTTAATTGTCCATCAATCCTCATTCGAAGTTACAAAGCATATGTTCTTCCCTTACTAGACTTTGCCTCTCCCTTTTGGAATCCTCACTATTCTATTGATATTGCCACCCTTGAGAAAGTCCAACATATCTTCACTCGCCAAGTCTTTTACCGTTGTTTTCCTTCTCCAGACTATCCCCTATCTCTCCCCTCATACCCCGATCGTCTCAGAATACTTGGCCTGCGCGCGCTTACCGAGAGGAGAGTCATAGGTGATCTTTGTATGACTCATTTAATTATGTCTGGAAACACAATTATTCCTCGCTCTCTATTCTATGTATACAAGCCACAACGCGACAGAACTTCTTCCTTCGGAATCCACAAAGAGCTCACCACGAGCACTCCACGATATCATTCATTTCCACTCAGAACCGCACGATGGTACTCCCAACTCCCTGTCACAATACGCACTGCCCCAAATATCCGAGTCTTCAAGCGTAGACTTGCTGCACACCCCATTATCGCTCACCTTTCCCAACTCCCCTAATACAGGAGAGCCTCCCCCCCCCACCTCCAGTTATATACACCTCAAATGTACCATTAATATCGTCGCGCCTCGGGCGTAGATAAATTAATTAAAAATGGAGAGAGTCCCTGTGTGCATGTTGCAGCACTTGCTCTTATCTGCCCTTTTCTGCTTATAGTCAATGATGTCCTCGAAAATACGTGAGATAAGAGTCGATTGACCACAACACAACAATGAATGCCACGATGACTCGGGAATAACATGTAGGATAGACAGACTTCACGCTCATTTAGTCAACAAAGTGAGATACAGAGCGTCAGGATGATGATTTTATTATATTTGAAATAACGAATATCCAATTGGAGTATATCGAGATTCCACACAATTCACGTTCAGTATATTCCTGCATGAAACTCATTTCAATGTGTGAAAAAGTTAATGCTGCCCATCAGAGGGATTGTTTCAGCGCGCTAATTTTGCATTAAATTTTGCTAATAATGACGAAACTCTCACCCTTGAATGGATTTCGCGGAGTTCCGCTGTACGTTGGAAAATACGTATCGAAGTTCATCATCTCATCTAAAATTAATTAATCGATAATCACACCACAATCGGAATCGAGAAAACGAGCGGATCAATAAAATGGAGGGCGAGGAACGCTCACAACCACTGCCAAATTTAGCGTGCTCTTATCGTCTAAATGCGATTGATTGTGGGAGCGGGGAGGGAAGAGGGAGGAGGAGTGGGAGCGGAAAAAAGGAAGTTCTTAATTTCGGCGCGTGCGCAAAAAAAGGTGAGCTGATTCGATCAGAACTACTCATCAAAGTTCTGAGAACAGTCATTTCGGGCTAAAATACTGCTCTGAACGAAGAAAGAATTGTTGCGAAGGCGCCAAAAGACAGTGAAAAACGACAAAAAATGGTGACGCATGAGAAAAAGGAAGGAAGAATGATGACACCTCCTAATTGGAGGAAGAACTCACTACGCATTAACCCCCCATCGAACACCCTCTCAATCTTGTGATAGAGGAGGAAGGGCAGAGACCACGTCTCTCCATTCCGCATGCTCTCTCGTCGGTCAGAGAAGGCGAGAGGGTGTGAGGAATGAGGAGAGCGCGCGCACTCTCTCTCTCGTTCATGGTAGAGATGAGATTGATAGAGATAGAAAGAAGAACTGAGAATTGAAATCAGGTTGACGATATTGATTAGATGCCTTTGACAGTCAGAACTTCAACGCATACCTGCATATACGAGGAATGAGGAGAGGAATTCGTTATTTTGGTCAGATAAGTTGAAGGTGCATGTGGGTTGGTTCGCTTGCGCTATGCCGATAGTCGTTCGGATTGTTAGATACCGATACTATTGCTGCTTTGCCATGTGACTATGTTGAGGGCGGTTTGTTTCTCTTCGATTTTCACTTTTTTCTCGCTTCCTCTAGCCGACCAGAGACTACGCCAAAAAGGTGAGGGTCAGAGAAGTTTTACGGGGATCGCTCTCTCGATCTGCTCTATTGCTAACCCCATTCCTCCCCCGTTTATTGCAGCGCGCTCTTGTACACCAATTTGTTGCTCATTTCCCCCCATAGAGCCGTCAAATCGTCCTCCCTAATCCCCGGTTCTGCACCACGTGTCCACGTATCCGGTCCCCGCACCCAGAGGGCCGTAAATTAGGAATAAGAACGCCGGTCATGAGCCGTAAATCATCCGGTCCTCTCCTCTTCTCTTCTCTCATTCCCATATCCATGCGCGGAGAGAAGAGATAAGATAACGAGGATCTTATCAGGGGAAGGAAAGCAAAACAAACCACAATAAGTGAACGAGGGTGAAAACGAGGGAAAACAATTCGGCTCGGGTTCGATAGAGGGCCAATACAAGAAGAAAATAAGGAGTCTACATCGATAAATGAGTCGCTGACAGATTTAGATGCAGCCTTAGGTGAAAGGGGTGCTATCACTGCTCCTACTTTAGCAGATCGGAGAGACGAAATAACATGCAAAAAAATACGTTATGATTCTTCACTGTGAAGTTGGAGAAGAACTGGAGTCAACAAATCAGCACAACTTCCTACAACTTTCTCGAGGCAATTGTGAGCTAAACGATAACTGCCCTACCATCAAGCATCCAGCGTTCTCGCTTTCTTGAGTTCAATAGTCAGAGAAGAGCAGAGAGTGCGCGAAATGGAGAGAAACAGAGATAAAGGAAGGAACATTGCAGTGAGATTCGAAAACGAGAGTGTGGGCTATTGAATCGGCGAGAAAGAGGGCGAAAGCGTGATCTGGTCAATTGGGAAGAGGATTAGAGCCGTCAGGTTGACGAGTTCAACGCTGTACTCTCGTCACTCCGCGCGTTCTCTCGTCACTCTGACCGCTGAGAGATTACTATGAATGAAGAGACGGATTTGTCGGCCAATCCTAATGAGAATGTGAATTTTGCAGATGTTCAAAAAGTTTGCCACCCTTCCGAACACGAAAAATGATAAGGGACGTGGATCGAAAGGGTCAAATTCGAAAATGCGAGAGTTCGCAATCGACAAATTTCCTTGTTCTGTACAGGACAACAAACAAAGTTCGCTGCGGCACTCGATTCATCGCTCGAGAACAGGCACTCGCGCGAAAAGGTGCTGACTGGGGATATTATCAATTTAACTGGCGCTCGGCCCGTTAAATGAAATGACTACCGAATCCTCATTTACCGTATCTTCGCAATCACATTGCGGAATAATCTTCTACTGAATGCAAAACACATTAGGGCTTCCGGATACAGTATATTATCACGCTCTAATTGCGAATAACACCACCATTAAGCACGAGAGTTCGAAATACGGGTCGCCGTTTCTCCATTTCACGTGCTCTCTCACCGGTCAGAGGGACGAGAGAGTGTGTAAAATGAAGAGACGGCGACCCGTATTTCGAACTCTATCCCGCACCCCTTCTCCGTGGCCCACGAGACGACCAGTGATCACCTGATTATACCCAAACGATGTCACTTTCGATCTCACTCCCTTCTTCCCCCCCCCTACACCCCGCCCTCTCCACCCCTAATCACCACGTGGTTCTATTGCAGCGCTGTTGGGTGTATGGAGGATGTCTCCTGATCAAGTGCTCCCTCAATGTTCAGGCCAGCCAGAGATTGTGATGAATGAAGAGAGTTATTTTATTTTTCGCTCAAACTTCCCTAACCTAGACTCTCCATAGTCAACCCGACCTCTCATATCTCTGACTGATAAGAGAGATATTCGATACCATACAGCACAAGGAGCGGAACCTGTTCGACAATCTGCTGCATGAAAACACTCTCCAATTGTAAGCACCTTGGTCATTTTGCATAGACCCCCCACCCACTCTAATAACGACAAAATGGATGATCTCATACAAAACGAGCAACATTCCTGTGAGAATAATTTTTTTTGCTATCCCAGAGACGTTAAATGCATCGATTGAGAATCATTTCTCCGGAATTTCAGATATCATTGAAACGTAAACAATCGTTCCGATTCTTCAGCAACATTTTTTTTGTGTAGTGTCCAAATTTTTTCTATTTTTTCGACCCTCTTCCTGCATCTACTAACGGGGATAAACGCAGATAAGAGTCTTCTTGGCGATCGGCCTTCTTTGTTAAAAATATTTTAACTATGCCTAATCGTTATCAAGAAAGAGTTATCGAATTCAATTATTATTGACATTTGAAACATATTTGTACATTCTTTCCTAAGTAGTGACCGAAAGATCCGCTAACCCACCTTCCTGCGCAATAACAAGGACAATGGACGCTGAACATATTCCGCTTACTTGGTGGTAGGTTGAAAGAATACCGGACGTCCGCAGATAAATTCCCATCACAAGTAAATTATATTTTGTACAACCTATGACGCTGGCACCGAGAAATCGATATTGAGTTAACTTTTCAACTATTCGTGAAACATATTCTGCATTTCTACTACAAAGTCTACAATTTACAGAAGCGACGACTGCTGACGTAGTGACCAAAATATCCTACTCCCATCCTGCGCGATAATAAGGGCGATGGACGCAAAAGAGGGGTGAGACGAATTGCATGTGCACCCAACTAATAACAGAAATCGTAGAGAGACCGGTGAAGATCATCCGTTTGTAAATGTACGTAATTGTAGTTCCTTGAAACACCAAGGCTTGGGTTGCGTAATTTCTCGATGGATTACGAGATGCGTGTATATATTATATATATATTTTGAGATATTTTATGTTTTTTTTTCACACATATTTTGAGTCTGAGTTTTAGTGCACATGGTAAATTTGTTACACGTTAGTCCAATAGTTTGATTTTAGTAATAATTGTTGTAACGTACTTTTGAAGTACACCATTCCCACAGGAACGATCTCTCGTACATGAACGATACGTGAAACACAGCAGATCTAGCCTCGGAAAATTGATTGATGTTTTTTTTAACAATGGCAGATTCGCGATACTTGACGAATGATTGAGTCATTCATCGCAACATTCACGCAAATCTTCTTTCGAGATCGTATAAACAGATTCTGGAAGAAACTCACTTGCTCTCTCACCGGTCAGAGTGGCGAGAGAGTGCGTGAAATGAAGAGACGGCGACCTGTATTTCGAACTCTACTGACCACTGAGAGATGGCTTGTAGTCTACTAACTCTCCTCATTCTCCCCCCCCCCCCCTCTTCGTCCTCTCTCTTCTTTCTAACGGATGAGATAATGGGCGAAATGAGGAGATCATTCCTAGTGCAGGGAGCAAGTCGCTCTCGCGGGGAATGTAAACTGTGAATCTGCCGATTCCATCGTTCTTGTCGTATATACAATCGAGTAGCAGAAGTAGCAAAACACAACTTCGACAGTAAAATATGGACAGAAAAAAATAGAAAACGTATTATGATAAAACCTGGCAGTGCAATGAAAGGGGCCTTTTTATCTTCAGAAGACGATAGTCTTTTGAATTTCAGTATGTGGTATATCTTTGCCTTCGAAAAAACGATAAATACTGGCAACATATTTCTTTCATCCGGTTCTTTTTCGGTGCTTCGGAAAGGTTCCAGTATTTTAGAAATATTTCGGTTCGATGATGACAAAACAGTTTTTCTGGACGCTCTTCTGTACGCTAACATCCCAACTCTCCTGGCTTCAAGCAGTATTTCTCGAGCTTTCCCATTGGCTCCGCCCATGAGGCCCCTACAAATGACACAATCCCACAGCAGATCATCAGTTGCGATCATGATCCTCCTTGGTGCTCTTCTGCTTCTTTCTGTTCATTCTTTGGCTGCGGATGATGCCGCCGCCGACGTTAAGAAGCCGTTTCTGATGCCAGAAATGGAGCGCCTCACCAAGATTCTGAATCCGGGACTCGTAAAATACCCCGAGTTCTATGCCGATTTCCACACCGAGTCCGCTCGTCTCAACATCACTGTACAGAATTACGCAAAGACGTGTTTTGATGAGCTTACTGTTGTGCATTCCAGTTAAAAGTTAGCATTTGTGAAGAAGCCACATCCTTTGCAGACCTCTTCTTCGAAATGAAGCTTTCGCCCAAAGAAGCGAATGTTAGTGGGCACGATTTTTATGATCTCATTGACTATATGTTGGACAATAATATCACTGATGAGGTGCGTTCATGTTCGACTTTGTTAAAATGATGAAAAAATGAAGTATTCAGCTTTCCTCCAACTGGCCTGAGCTAACACCTCTTGTGCATTACATGTTGAGGTGTTAGCGACGCCATCAGCATTGACTGCAGTCGAATTGGAGACGGCGGATTTCGTACAATATGTGAGCCTGATCATTGAAATCTTGAATAATTAACTTATTTTAGTTGGATGATCTCTTGATGAGCCAATTCGCGTCCGAAATAGTGCATCGCGTTCGAGGCCGGCGGGGGTCTAGAAGGAGAAGAATCTATTATAAAAGTTCGAGCGAGGAGCTCATCGCAGCGCAGGTCAAACGATTTAGTTTTGTTACTCAGCAATGACGATTGCTTAAGCACAATTTAAGCGCGTTAAGGTTTCTTAAGCTCAAGTTAAGCGACGATTGAATATTCACTTGCATTCACTTTGCGCTGAAGTACAAGGGTCTCTCGGACAAAGTTAAAACGGACTTGGAGAAGTCCCTTTGCGCTCGCAACTTTATATTACATGTACTCGAGAATTGCATCAACAAGCGCCTATTTTCTACGGTGTATATACGCACTCCTTCCCCGGAGAAGGAGGTCTGGTCGAAATCTTTACCGAGACTCTGGGCTTGAACATCGACTCTCTACTCTTGAACAATGAGTATCTCTCCCATTCGTCGGTGCCTGACATCAAGAAGAAATTTTCTGAAGGAGCGGAGAAGATCAACATGGTTCCTCAAGATTATGCCAAGATATGTGCTGGTAAGTCCTCTAAGTTCAAGGTCTAGGAGGTGATTTCCAATTAACTATCAAGGTTTCAGAGACCATCGCAGTAATGAACCTACCCAGTGATGCGAAGGCCGATTTTGACTTGACTTGTGCAGATTTGATGGGAGATGGTTGGGGCAAGCATGTGTTGAACTCCACACAAGAGGTTCTAATTAAATGATAAATAAATATAATAATGTAAATGCGATTTTGCAGCTGGAAGATATGCTCGAGGGAACGATAATCGGCGATTTGTCAAAGCGCCGATGGGGCTTCATCAAATTCATCATCTCACTCCGAAGACTGTCAGACGTTCCTGAAAAATGCATGCATAATGTATAACTAATACTGCTCCCATTTGAGGATCTAAAAGGGTGTGGGAAAGAGGCTACTTCCCAAGCATTTCAGGCGAATGCCGACTATCGCAAGGCGTTGCTATCAGCTAACAATCAATTCGCCAACAATGATGAGGTCGTCGGCTTTCCCAAGCTATTCTCGAATGAGGTTAGTCCGGATGTGATGTGAACTAAAGTGTCCATTTTTGCAGACTATTGCTCAGCTTCAAACCGACAGCGGAATATTGAGAGAACTGGAACAGGTCTTCTGCCTCCGATCGGTGCTCGAGTCTGTATTCGAGAAGAAAATCGACTTTGAGAATCTGGATTCCCTTCGTAATCTCTGATCGCTTCTTGTTAACCGCCGATAAATGTTATGTTTGGTTACTGTATCAGTCGTTGCAACACACAAATCGAGAAGAATTCCCGATTACGTAAACAGATTGAATGGAAACTGATGCTCTCGTAAACTATGGGCTCGCACAATCTTCTTCATTGCTCTTTTAATTTTTCCCTTTTCCGTTGGTTTTTAACTCCCTACCCCCTTCGCATTCAGAGCTGTTGTAGGCCGGGCTAAAAACAGAGAAGTCCCTGAACTTCTAACCCAACTTTCTCCATTCCATTGAATGGAAGATTTCATGAATCCTACGTCCATCATTACGCAATGAAAAACTACTATATTTGAGGTCAGGTGATTTCTGTTTTACTTGTGTTGTTTTTCTTTCTATCAATAGATCGGGCACCTTCTTCCCAGTTTAAACTTCCTGACTCACTCTTGTTTTTAAGCGGCACCTGACCGGGGGAGCAATGTTCTCGTCTCTCCAATTTCTCTTCTCTTTCTTTGGTCAGAGAAACGAGATAGAAGAGTAAAAAGAGAAAGATCGGCTATTTATCTGCCAGAGAGTTGTCGGGCCATTGGATCCACCGATAATATGCTCCACTATCGCTCTCTTCGGTTCACTCATTCCCTATCTATCTAGTGTAATAGATCAACTCTTCCCGAATTGATTTTTCCATGCTATCTCGGCATTCATCATCGGATAAATTGTGCGCAATAAGCGACCACTACCCGATCAGCTTTTGAATGGATCACGCGAAACTTTTCCAACTTCAATGTTACTTGACTTCCACGTGTCTATTTAACGCCCGAATGGACCATTTCTATCTTTCCCCTCCTCAAACGTCACTTGTCTCTAGACTGAGCCTTCAATACGAGAGCCTTAGGAATCAAAGTCCAATCACGCAGCCTCTTCTTCCTCTCGTAGCCCCAAGCAATTGGTGTGGAGCCAGGGCGAAGAAAACGTCACTCTGATCAGAGACAGCACACGTAATGAAGAGATCCTCTATTCTGATCGGTGTGATTGTCCCGACTTCTTTCTTCACTTGCTCTTTCGTTTCTCTCACCACTGAGGATCGCTTTATCTTGAGAGATTTCTTACTACGCCCCTCCCCCTTCCCGAAGTGATATCCTGAAGAGATAGCGAGGAGAGAAGAGATAAGTACGCTACGACATTACACTCCATGATTGAGAAGAGCGAGGCCTATCAGTCCCCAATCACTTCTCTTTCCTACCTTCCTTCTTTCATGTTTAGTCCCTTCTTTGCTTGACCGACATTGCATTAGTGAAACCAAGCTAAAGTTGACTTGAATCCTAGAACCTAATTCCTTCGCGTTTAGCATCTTTGCCTCTTGACTGTCGTTGGCTCCTGATTCCAGACTGGCCAAAACTGGCTCGCTGAAGCGTCACTGATAATCCTGAAATTAATTTCAGGATGATCGGAATGGGCTTTAAATTCTCCGCCTTCGCCCTGCTCGTTGCCTTGATCGGCCTCAGCGAGGCTAAGATGCAGGTACTTGATCTTTGATCGTTGATGTCTCATCTCTTGTCCTCTCCATAAAACATTCCACTTTTGGCCGAAATTTCGACAGAAATTCGACTTCCAAAAATGATTTATCAAAAAATTTCCGAATAATGAATTGAAAATTACAGAACGTGACGATCAAGGGAATCACCGTGTGCGACAAGCACCGCATGAGAGACGTCGTCGTCGAGCTGTGGGAGAAGGACACCCGTGACTTGATGATCTTTGATCTTTGGCAATATACATATGATCTTTGACCTTTGCAGTCGACCCCAACGACAAGCTCGCCGAGACGCGCACCAACAGCATGGGCGAGTTCACGCTAACAGGAGGAGACGATGAGGTAGATACGGTAGACTGATTAGGGTACGGTACTCCAATGTTTGGAGGTATGAGATCCAGGCAGCTAATGGCTACGTTGAAAAACTTCCAGGTTACGGTAGTCATTTGTCGATAGCGGTTATTGATTACGGTAGCCAAACTACGGTACTTACAGGTGACCTCAATCGAGCCATACCTCAAAGTCCGCCACAACTGCAAGGTCTCCGTCAAGCCCGACCAGGTAATCTTTGATCTTTGCTCTCTGATCTTTGCTCTTTGATCTTTGCCTTTCAACTTAATCATTTAAGATTTGCACCCGCAAAACCGAGTACCCCATCCCCAAGGTGCACATCTACCACGCTGACGAGACCCCCAAGATCTACGATATGACGTGAGTTGCCGATTGGTGGTGTGCCTGCGTTCTGCTTTTTACTAATCGTCGCTTAGTGTAAAAAGTCACTTTTTTAGTTTTTTAAAATAAATAATTGGTTTTCAGTTACGTCACCCTGGATATCTTCGTCTCTGGCGAGAAGGAGCATTGCGAGAAGAAGAAGGACGGAGCTCACTAAAAGCAGAGATCAGAGATCACCGATCAAAGACCAATCGATATTCCCCTGTCTCTCGCTAGCTCCGCTAGGTCGAGAATGTTTTTGTATGCAACAATTTTTTTTTAAATCTGTTTTGTAGCGATCACTATGATAAATGACTGAATATTATTTTTTTATCCTGCTACACGGGGAAACAAATGTTTCTCGCGAATAAATAACAATAATAAACCGAGAAATGATTCACCACAATCGAATGTTTAAATAGTTACGCTTGATGAGGAACTATGGATTGCAACCATCTTTTATACTCAGGAAGTGAGCTCACATTCTTCCCTTGAAAAAGTGCTCTAACGATCACTTTGATACGTTTCAAACCACGCGACCTCCTAATCTATGATGTTGCCTCGTTTAGGATCACTGACCTCACTTTCTCATTATTTCTGCCCGCAATTATGGCTAATTGGACTTTCGGTTTCACGAAGTTCCCTTTCAATTCATGAGCGCATATCCAGGTAAGGTCATACCGCATAATTACCACCAATTTTTGAAATCTTCAACAAGATTGCTGCATATTTTGGACTAAGGTGGTATTTTTGTTTGTTATTTTAACAATGCCGTGAAGGTTTTATATTGTAATGAATCATTATCAAAAGATAAGAAAAAAATGTAAAGAGGAGAATCTTCAAGGAACACGAAACACAGAACCAGCATTATTGGTTTCTTTCAATAAAATCCGATGAATAACTGAACAACATGATGAATAACTACTGTTTGGTTTTTTTCACCGTATTGATTTTCGTTCGGAATACAGAGTGTCGTCTTCTCATATCGTACGTTGCCTCTTGTCTCCCTGAGGCAGCATATGAAATGACGATTCCCCGTATTTCGAACTCTAGTCCAGAGGTCACACCCCAATCAGGATGCTCCGCTTTTTGGGCCGCAATAACGCTCACCCTTGAACAGTTCATGATGCTCCGACCGATCTTCCATGGGGGGTATAAAAGCAGCTGAGTGCCATAGTTCCGCATCATCATCGATCTGCCGTGTCTCCCCTGTCCCCTTGCTGTCCTTGCCAACCTCCTACACCGATTCGATTCCATCGATCGGACCTCCGTTTCTCTTCATCTATCTCACCTCATTTCTTGTCGAATTTCAATGCAACGGAAATGTGCATGAATTATTAGATTCGCATCACCGATCAACCATGTTCCACTTCCAACTCTTCCTTGCCCTCCTCCTCCTCCTCCTGGCTTCATCTGCACTATCCTGTGCGCCGAGCTGCCCTTCGAGAGGTGAGGGGTTTTCGGATCTGTTTTTCAGCCTCGGAATAACTTATGCTGAGCAGTGCTCAGCCCAGGAACTAAAGACGGCACCAGACAAGGAACTATAGATATTTCCGGGGAATTTCATGTCATGTTCCTGGTCTCAGAGTCAAACATCCGGCTTTCCCACTTCTTATGTCTATAAAATCGCTTGACGTGGATACGTGGCTTTACCGTTTCCCCCCTTTTTTATACATAATCACATGTCAGTAATGCCCCGCACCTGCCCCACTTGCCCCGTCGGTTCCTGTACGCCAAAAGAGCACTGGTCTCTCGTCGAATGCGCCGCCAAGTTCAGAGGATGCGTACAGGCGACTATCACCGAGAACGAAATGCGAGTAACATCTAATATTTATCATTTATTATTCAATCGTCGAATTTGGCACCCGTTAGTTTCACAGCTTCTTTGTGTGAAAAGTCGAAGTTAGGAGTCGATTGATAGATATAATATCGCCTCATCGAAACGATTCACAGGTCCTGCCCGGCCGGCAAAAGGATGGCTTTCGTAACGGCAGACAACATGTCCGGTGACCGTTTCATCGTGCGCAACGCACTGTGCGCCAAGTCAGGCACGTAGAGCTCGAGAAATGAATATGACTGATTTTCCGCTTTCCCTCAGAGCCTATTGGAGTCTCATATCAGATAAACAGTTGTTATTCTTAGGACAAGGGGGGGGGGGAGACCACTAGTGCTCTGAGGCGCCGTCTCTCCATTTCACACACTCACTCACCGGTTAGAGAGGCTGGAAAGTGTATGACATGAATAGACCGAACGTACTAGGGTTGTCTAAACGATAGCGAGTAAACGGGGGCTCGTAATGGGAGGGGGAGGATTACGAGCCCGCAATACGCCTCGTTATAAGATGGGAAGGACAGAGCACGGCGAGAGAGTGCGTGAAAGGAAGAGAGTGCCTTCCGATCTCGTAGAGAGCCCCCAATAGCCATTGCGGGCTCGTTATCCTCCCCCTACGCTCTCTCTATCGTAGCGAGCCCGCAACGTCATCCCTTCCTATTGCGAGCCCGTTGACCTCGTTTGGCCAACCCTAGAACGTACCCGTATATCGAACTCTTCAGGCTCTTCCGGAGAATGGATCTACTTCCTTCTGGATGGCTCCCCCACGCTGCCGAGATACAACATTGTCAAGGTGGCCTGCGTGAACTAGAGCTGAGACAGATCCGTCTCTTCTCTTCACACAATCTCTCATTACTGTCGCGGTCGTGTTATCACAGTTGTAATTTTTTTGTCGCTTTTTTTATTTATTGAAAAAACCGCAATACCCATCGCTCAATTCGAAATCGTGCAGTCTAAATAAATGATTTTGGACACTGATCTCTGTGGATTTAGAAAAAAACACACAGAGATTATAGTGATATCATTTCGAGATATGCAACAAATAATGATGAGGGCAGGTGATTACAGCACGCAGTAATCTCTACATACTCGCCCTTTTAACAGCAAAGATCTAGTGCCTACGACGAGATTGCATTGCAAATGCGTGCATTTATGTGTTCCTATCAGTTTGTAGTGCTCACATGGCAGTGTTCCAGGGGCGGACTACTGGAGTGTGCTCAGAAATGAGAGGAAGGAGAGAGCGAAAAAAACGAGTGTGATCTTTTACGCCCCTTCTCATGGAACGCCACACGCGATCGCAACTTGCACAGTGCAAAACACCAACAGTCCGGAACCATAATCGCTCTGCACTTCGCCATTCCTGTTTTCCCCTGGGAAAACGTATAAAACGAGCAAAAAAAAAAACAGAAAACCATCGAACCGAATCGTGCAAATGTTGATTTTGTTATGTATTGCATTCTTTTCTGCGGTCTTGCGCAGGACCCGGAACAGTACATGTCTACGGTGAGTTCGTTTTTTTAAAAAAATTTTTTTTGATAGTCATTCTATGCGGTGATCATTTCCTTTTCAAATCCATATGAATATGTGACATTCGTGAAACATACTTGGTCGAACTCTGCATTACTCCCCACTTTCACTAAAGCACTGGTGAAGAAGTGTGATGAATGAAAATGAACCGTATTGGAGAAAAAAATGAACCGTATCAAGCTGTATTTCAGGCCCAAATGATCGAGCACTGGGATTATCCAATGGAGAAGCATGACGTCACGACCGAGGACGGCTACATACTGAGCCTGCTGAGGATACCGCACGGGCGGGTGGATCGAGGTATTTGCAGTTCAGCTCTGTTCCCCAAAGCGACCTCGCAAGTGACATGCTCATTTTGGGTGCTGTTTGGTCAGGAAGCACACCATGAATGCGAAGAGATGCAGCAGAATTGCTCAGGTTCAATTCTTGCCATCGTCTGGGCTGTACAATTGACCTTGTGATGACCTCGGGAAATCCAATATCCCCGATCCGGAAGCCCAGATGGCTGGAGAACACAGCATTCTATCCCGACAGAAAGGGGTTGTAGTCGAACTGCAAACATGAAATATGAAATGTTTCTGAAACTTATCCCGATTTTCATTTCGAAAGTGACTGATAGGTTGAAATCGGGATATGTTTCAGAAACTTTTCATATTCTGATATCGATTTGCAGTTCGATTACGGTGTGGCGGGAAATTTCAAATCTTAATCCCCTTGTTCACCCTTTTCTGGAGAGAACAAAGGGGGTCAGAATGCTGTGAGAAGGCACTATGTCGGATGAGAGCTATTTCGCAATATGATCGAAAATTTGTCATCCGCCATAGCGCCCTGGAGAATCGTCACAATTCCACAGCAATCACTTTCTTATTCAGAAATGTCGTACAATCTATCCTACTGCCATCGTCCCCCGATCCTGCTCATTCAGTCGTCTGGGATGTACAATTGACTTTGCGATGGGAATCACTTTATGAATACAGCCCAGATGACTAGAAAAAAAAACTTCCACAGTAATCGCATACCTTTTCCAGAGCTGGCCTTTACCAGTGGGTCCCACCTAGCGTTGTCTTCCGACTGTAAAATCGCTTGACGTGGATACACCTCTACCTTAACTTACCTTCCAGCGTTGTCCTCCAACCTCTCCTCCTGTCACCGTCCCCCCATCCTGCTCATTCACGGCATGCATCAGGACGCGTCGGCCTACGTGCTGAATCCGCCCGAGTCATCACCAGGTAATTGTTATTCGATAAGTATAGAATATCACGCCTCTCACCTAAGAATCGACTCAAAGAGACTGATTCTTGTCAGCGAGTAAATTTTCGTTATCGGGCTTATTTCGGTTTCGGACCCTCCTAGACCCAGCTAGGCCACCTGCGAACGGAATAGTGCCAGAAGTCATTCCCCACCGCTGGTTGCAGCCTTCCATCTTTGAGGACAGTTTTCTACCCTTCAACGTGGCCCTAGAAAAATATTTTCTTCTTGAGCTACCCTTATTTTTCGATTCTCTATCGATCAGAACAGGTTAGAATTTGATAACGTACTTTAGAACAATACAATAAAAGATCGAGGTTTAACTAAAAAACCGCCTCAAAAACCCGGGTTTTTATTTCATACGATTGTAGAGCTGGTGATGACGATTCGAATGATAGGTTTCCCTTTTCGAAAGGATACAATTTAAGGGGATTCTGAAGCATAATTGATCATAAAAAACAAACAAAAAAATATGTTTGCGCACAAGTAGGGAGGAGTCGTTAATTCGCAGGGAGGCATAGTTGATTTCAGGCATGATTCTCGCCGACGCCGGGTTCGACGTGTTCCTGCTCAATGTGCGAGGTACTTTCCTGGGGTGTGCAAATTTTTTTCGATCTCTCATTTCGCGATACTATCTCGCCGGACAGAGAAAGCGAGAGAAAATTTCAAAATGAGTGAAAAATTGTGTATGCCCAGGAACATTCGACAGTCAGCGACATACGAAGCTGAGGAGCAACGATGGAGAGTTCTGGAAGTTCACGTCAGTTATGTTTTCCTATTTTCCATACCCCGTTCGAACGCATTTTTGGTGTGGAATGATATCGAAATGTCTGCAAAAGTGTGTGCACCGCTTAGCTATGCAAGTGCAGATATTTGCGACACTCACAACACTTTTTATGCTGATAAGAAATAGTAGTTACAGAGATCATACTTCTTGGCATCACCAACCATTTGGAAAAAAAAGCTAAATTGAATACAATTCAGAATGGACGACATGGCACGATACGACGCACCGGCTGCGATTGACAAGGCGCTTTCGCTCAATGGAGCATCGGCGCTCTATCTGATTGGGCATTCACGGGTAGAGTTCGAAATACGGGTAATCGTCTCTTCATTTCATACACTCTCTCGCCTCTCTGAGCGCTGAGAGAGTGAGAGAAATGAAGAGACGGCGACCCGTATTTCGAACTTTATTCACGGGTGACGATTCGATCATGATCGCTCGGTATAACGAGTGGGGGATTTGATCGGGCACACGGGCGAGCTCCAAACTTTGCCAAACTGGCGATCGTGTACACTACTGAAGCAGTCCCAAATGCACCATTGTCCATAGTTTTAAAGAGTGATAAACGTTTTAAACGTTTAACGTTTTAAAGAGTGATTTTAAAGAGTGATAAGTGATAAACGCATCGCAGGGCACTTTCGTCAGCAATATGATGCTCGCTGAGAGGCCCGAGTACAATAAGAAGGTATTTTTAACGATTTATTAACTTACCGAATATCGACAGATAAAAGATCAACTAATACAAATGAAATTCCTAGGTGAAAGCCCTCTTCGAGCTGGCTCCGGCAGGCACTGGACACGGAGTGCGAGGACTTTACGGAACTGTGGTTTCATTCGTGCTGAGGATCATGCCGCTTCTGAATGTTAGTTGCAAAAAATCATAATTCGGCTAAAGGCTAAAATTGAAATTCAAATATGTTTCATTCATCGTGAAATTTTTCGAAAATCACAATTTGAAAATCTGAAAGACAACAATCTTATGTTTCACGCACCCTTCATACCTAGCAAAAGTCTCAAGATTTGATTTTATCTCTTCGGACTGTTCAAATAATACAAAATATTAATTTCAGATGTACAAGACATTCCTCGGCTCACACGAGCTCGGTTTCCACTATCCATGGCTCATCGGAGACGCGGTTCGGCTGTTCTGTGGACCGTTTCAAATGGTAGCATGGTCGATTACTGAGTTATTTAAAAAAAATGGTTCTTTCAGTTGTGCAGCCTCACCCTTTCCCTCTCGATAGGACCACCAGCGAGCAGTTTTAATTGGGTATGGTGAACGGAAGTTGCGATATTTATGATTATTACAAATATTTTCAGTCCCGTGCGCCCGTCTATTACGCCCACGTTGGTATTAGCATCTCATCGTGGGACCTGCTGGAGCTTGCACAGGTTGGAATATAGTTAATGCGCGGAGTTAATAAATAATCCGAATATTCAGAACGCGCTCAAGAACACCGTCCACCACTTTGACGTCTCCCCGTCGGAGAATATGAAGCGGTATGGACAGGTTCGGTTGAATTATACTCGTTCAGTATTTTCTTCTTTGCGAAATAACATAGACAATTACACAATACCTTCCCGATTTAATTTCAAATTCAATCCCAGTTCACCGCCCCCGCCTACAACTACAGCCTGATCGATACTGATGTGTATCTGTTGTGGAGCAGGAACGATGTCCTCTCACCTCCCGAGGGAATAGAGAAGTGGTACAGGGACCATACAAGGACGGGCGTGTTGAAGGTACATCTTATCTCGAATAATGCTGCCTATGTTCCCCGATGTTGACAATGTAAGAATAAGGACTAGTGATTCGGTTGGCAAAAATGTTAAGACGAGGAGGGGGGGGGGGGTAAAATGTCGTCGACATACAAGCGGTACTACACCCAAACATAGTTCTCACATTGATGAAAGTGGCGCGCCGACTGGTCGCCACTAAAATGGATCAAGTTGATTACGCTGAATGTCAATGGAATGTGTTTCACCCTTCCCTCTTTCCGCGTCGACAGTCTCAAATGCAATTAGTTCTGCATTTGAGTAAAGCATAAACTAATACACAATAATAAAAAACTTGAGGCCGCCATCGAGATCCCGGAGTACAACCACATGGACTTTGTGATGGCGACCGATTTGAAGGAGCGAATGATGGCCAAGATTATTGGGATAATTACGAGTAAGGAGGACAGTAGCTCCTGCGTGAAATCATGAATAATTTATTAAATGTAATACGATAAATCAAATACGATGTCCACATTGGTTGCTTGACATGGAAGGAAAACGGTCTACTTTCGAAGCGAACTACACACAAAAGATAGTTCTCACATCGTTATGGATTGTCTCTAGAGTTCGAAATACGGGTTGCCATCTCTTCATTTCTCACACTCTCTCACCGGTCAGAATGGCGAGAGAGTGTGCAAAATGAAGAGACGATTACCCGTATTTCGAACTCTACTTTTCTCCACAGCAATCCAGAATGTTGATGAACTGCGTTTCACGTATTCCTCTTACCGTTTCGACAGTCTAATGCTGTGGAAAAGTCATGCTGTGGAAAAAGTCATGCTGTGGAAAAAGTCAAAGAGGAAAGCACAGATTTGAATTCCCGCAATTTTATATCTCAGCTCCCAGTGGTGCTAGACACTTGAAATTTGGATTCTGGGGTGGTTTTTAGATTTCCACACCAGAGTTCAACTTTCAAGTCGCTACCTATACGGGGAGCTGAGATACGGGAATTCAAATCTGTGCTTTCCCCTTTGACTTTTTCCACAGCATCAAATGCGATTTGTCGTAGGAAGCATTGCTAAAAAAATATTTAATAAATATATAACATAAAACTTCATGGGCACTGTGAGTTTTACTGTGAGAAAATTGCTTGATCTCGATCCCTCGCAATCAAGATCCGTTCATTCCCCTTTCCCTGATCTTGCCTGAGGTATCTCTCAGCTTGATTACTTCTCACTTCTCTGCGTCTCTCGCCTTCGCCTTGTCTCTCATCCTCTCTAATCACATAGAGATCACTGTGATCTGAGAGAGTCAAGAGCGGCTGTCGCCCCGATGTTGTGATCTCGTCTCAAGAGTGGGGGGAAGGGTGATCCCACTAGGCTCTCGCTGGTCGAAGGGAGCGAGAGAGCGAGGAAAAGTAAGAAAAGCAGGGAAATAGAGAAAAGTGGTGGGGGGGGGGGGGTGATTAATGCGCACCTATCATGTTGCCGGATACACCCAAAGGGTGGACACAGAGCTGCCAGCTGCGGGGTATACGAATCATGTGGCTAACTCATCCCAGTTTGGAGGGAATCCATGCTGGTGATCTGATGGGCCTTTCCGTGGAACAAAATATAGACATTTGATTGTCCGAACAGCACAAATAATAGTAGGTAAAGAATGGCACCGGATAATTGCTCGAGTAGAACGGTCCAGGCAAAAACAACTGAACAATTACGAGCCCGCTCACTCCCTCGCGAGAGGTCACCAAGAAAATAGAGATTGTTTTTGGCCAACGTTCCTTCACTCCACTTAATATCATCCTATTGATGATTTTGATGAATATGATCATTTGATTTCTTTCCCTAAACTGAATTTGCAAATTTAAAACATCATTTCTCCAACCGTTTTTGCTCAATCATATCTTTTTCTCTAACAGTGTAAACAAAGGCCGCGCACGCGTTATAAAAGCGCTCCCCCTCTCTCCCCCCATTTCACCCTCATTTCCTCTATCACCTTTCGAAATGGATCCACGCTGGGCGCTTCTTGCCCTTTTCGCCGCACTTCTCGTGCCAACCGAGGCGATTGGGAGCAAATGGGTGAGTTTTTAAGCGGAAAAGTTAGGAAAACAAGCTTGTTATTGTTTTGACGGCCTTGTTTTGACGTGATAATTCGCAGAATATCACGGTTCGCGGGCAGCTCAAGTGCAAGAACAAAAACGTGGCGAATAAGTTGGTCGAGCTCTGGGATAAGGAGTCGTGAGTTATTTTTATATCAGGGTGTCCCACATATTTTTGGAATTTGCTTGCCAATAATTACTGCATGATCGACAATCATTCTGATGCAATACAATATTACGTCATCATGTTGTGCAATTGTTTACACTTAGCCGCTTCTCGATTGCATCAGTCTTTGACTAGTTTCATCAGTTATAGTCATGAACACTGCTCGAGACTACCGCTCCGTTTTGCTTCATTATTTTCTCCTGGGTCGAACGGCGACGGAATCCCACCGTAAGCTGGTCCAGACTCATGGCGAAAATGCCCCCTCCCTTCACACCTGCTTCAATTGGTTCACCCGATTCAAGCGAGGGGATTACAATCTGGAACACCAACCCCATCCTGGACGCCCTTCTTCTCGTGTTCGGGGTCGTGTTCTCAGGGAACTGAAGGCCAATCCTAAATCTAGTGTGCGCGATATTGAGAAGACCATCCATATTCCTAAGACCACAGTTGCTCGAATCCTGCATGATGCTGGGAAGACACCTAAGCTCCCCCAAGTGATTCCGCATGACCTCACGACAGCTCAGCTGAAAAAGCGGGTTGACGTTTGTCAGGGATTACTCCACCGTAGATCCAATTTCAATTGGGTCAGCCACATCGTCGCCATGGATGAGAAGTGGATCACCTACGATAATCCTGAGAGGAAACTTCAGTGGGTGGACGTCGATGAGAAACCCCAGCAGGCTCCAAAGGCGGAACTTCACGGAAAGAAGGAACTCCTCTGTTTCTTCTTCTCCGTCCTCGGTCCCATCTACTGGGAGATCCTCCCTCCCGGCATCACCATCAAGGCTGACCTCTTCACTACCCAACTGGAAGAGGTGGCGGTCAGGGTCCCTCCCAAACTCCTGAGCGAGGGCAAAATCCTCATGCTCATGGACAACGCGCGCCCTCATCATGCGAAAATCACCCAGAAGAAAATGGACGAGCTGGAGATGGAATGGCTCCCTCACCCACCTTACTCCCCTGATCTGTCCCCTTGCGACTACCACTGTTTCCGCTCCTTCTCTAACTTCTGTCGAGGAAAGAAGTTCAAGAACCGAGACGCACTTGTGAAGGAGTTCGAGGCATGGATCAACTCTAAGCCCCAGGCCTTTTGGAAGAGAGGGATCGAGACCCTGCCCGATCGATGGAGGCAGGTCGTGACTACTAAGGGAGCATACATTGATTACTGATCATTTGTTGTTGTTGAAGGAATAAACAAAAAAATAAAAATAAATAAAAATGTCACAAATATGTGGGACACCCCAATAGTAGACCTCGAAGAGCCGAAGTCACTTCGTTTCACACACTTGAGAAAGACTGATTTGAGAAATGCTAGAATACGAGTAATCCTTATCCCCTTGATAGCCATTTCTGTTTTTCTGCTTTGATCAAAAGTTTTTAATTGAAAGGGCAGAAATATCGGAATCATACCCACTCGTAATCGAAAACATGTCATGACAAACTCAGATGTTTTCTACGATTTTTAGTGATTGTGAGCCAGACGTTGTGGAAAGTGAAGAACTGTTGAATGGGGACGAAAAGTGACCCGGAAACTATTTTCAAAACTGTAAAATCAGAGTGAACTGAATTTTATAATTTGGCAATCAATGGAAACGATAAACGCCAAAATTTCGGTTTGCTATCCCTCTTCTCCCCTCCATTCCCCGCTGACTCAGCTGTTATTTGTAGGCGGTTTGAAGAGATGAGGGAGGAATGCAGTTGGCAACAAACATCGTTTGATGGGCAATCGATAATTGGAGGATATCGATCGAAAAAACCGATAAATTCAGGATAAAAAAGGATGATCTGCTCGAGTCATTCACCACCGAGGCCCAGGGCCACTTCTTCATAGTCGGCTACGAAACTCAGGTTTGATCTTTGATCTTTGACCTCTGCTCTCAATCCTTCGAAGAACTTCTCGACTAGTGCAATCGATCTCCCTTCCATCACCTCTCTAATTTCCTATCCCGCTATTTATCTTGTTTGCGTTAGAACAACGAGAGAACAACGTGACTATCGCGCTACTGGCGTAGAAATAGCAGGAAATTGATGATTTGTTTCTACTACCGTACTCTACTACTATCGATAACCGGTTTTTATTGCAGATTTCAAAGATCAAGCCGTACATCCGTATCAAGCACGAGTGCGGAGCAACAGCGGTAATTTTGTTCTCTGACTCTCTCCACTTTGTACGCTACCTCGCTTTCTCTGATCGGCGAGAGACTGTGTGAAATGGAGAGAGCATCGCACTTCTTTTTCGTTTCTTTCTCTCTTCACTTTGCCCCTCATCTCGATTTGTCGTCTGGCAGTCGAGAGTTTTCTCTGACTATCATAATTTTGCCTGCTCTCTCTCGCTTTTTCTGACCGACGAGCTCTCGTCCGTCATCAGAGTTCTCTTCCTTTATTACCGCAAGTGTCGGCTGTTGATATTGTAAAGTTTGCGCGCTAGCGATTGACCTCTAAGCTCTCTAAAGAGCAACCAGAGGCAGTGAGCGATCGTTGTATCTTTGATGACAGCCGGGAACTGCGAGCCGGAAATTGAGAGCCGGGAAGCGATCTCCGGAAAATAGAAAAGATCGATTTCCAGGGCTGCCACAAGGTCACCGAGATCGCGATCGATCAGATGTGGGTGGGCAAGCAGAAGGATCTCGCGTAAGTCAACTACCGTAATCACCCACTACCGTAGTATCAAGCGAACGAGAACTGATTTTTTAAAGTGTTTTCCATATTCTTACTGTAGCCAATAGCGAACTGATTGTCGATACCGTACCCTTCAAACTGTGTTCCATCGAGAACTGACTAATTTCCAGGTTCGTCTACCTCGATAAGGACTCTACTGGCAAAACCGATGAAGTGATGACTGTAAGGGAGGAGTGCCCACCAAGAAACAGGGCTTTAGTATGATAATAATAAATATTTCACAATGACTTATCGTCATGTACCTACATCAGTTCCTAGTAATGAAAATTGAAGAGGGTTCTAGCTGCCAAAAATGAACTTGCCAAATTTGATTGTGTTTCATCATTGCTATGTTTCGTGAAGTGGAACAATTTTTTTCGATAATGTTGATGTAGGTAATCATGCCAAAACCATCTTTGAATTGATGCAGAGATTTAACGTGTTCATTCCATACTTACAATATAGGGCGGTTGTTTACTGTCTCACAATTACAAATACTCGATGCAAAATGGGGCGATGGTGTGCCCAGGTGGTGCGGTGCGTGCACGCAGGTCGGACGACCTTTCTAGCACTTCTCCTTCTCACCACGAACAACAATGTCCAGGGTGACGTAGCTGCAAAGATGGATTGAGAAAAGACAGAACGGGAATACGGTAGGCACACGACGGCCAATCGCAAACTGATCAATCAATACTTACGTCATATCGTATTCTCCGTTGATCTTGTCCTTAGGGACGTCATAGTCGGCGACTCTGGAGCATCCCTGCAAATTATCGATTGATTTGGGAAAATACCGTACTGTTGAGCTACCGTAAGCACTAAATCTACTACTGAACAGAGGTTACGCACATTGAGTCTGTATATTCTCTGAAATGTTATTTAAATTTTTAATATTTAAATAAATAATAAAATAACTGACGGGCTTGGCGTTGCAGTTGTGCGTGAATCGCACGAAGGGCTCAATGCTTCCGACCTGGAAATTATCGATTGATGGTTGTATAGATATGTTGGTGTGCCAACTGGAGTACTCCCTACCGCGATACGACATACTGTATGTACCAAACGCATGCCCATGACGTGCCCCGCGCAGTACTCCGTTTTCACCCGAATCTTCACCACAGGACAGGGGAAGATTTTGATTGCTTTCCCTTGCAACGGTGAAGCTTACCGCCTTTTCTTATCTAGCCTGTGAGCAACAACAAACTGCCGTACCTCATCCTCTCCTCCGGTAAGCATGAACTCGCCCTCGCTGTTCGTGTGGACGGACGCAAGCAGGTCGTTGGGATCGACTGCAAAGATCAAAGATCAACTTAAGTTTTAGAGATAAAAAAACGTTATTACAGAAATAAACATTCTCATCTTGTGGGTTATGTTTCACCATGACTACTATGCTCAACTAGACATACGACAAGCAGTTGTGTGGCGATTCGCATGGTCAAAAAAACAAAACAAAAAATTAGACTTTCTAGTAGCAACTTTTTCACGAACTAGTTAAGATTAGAGATCAAAGATCAAAGATCAACGCACGAGTGTCTCTGTCCCACAGTTCAACAACGGTATTGGCGAGTCTCCTCTTGTTGCACACAGCAATGCCCTTGACGGTGACATTCTGGAAAGATCATAGATCACAATTCATTCGAACAACGAGAGCAGGAAAACGAGATCTTCTTGCCAAGAAATGGTCGCTTCGCAGACAACTCATTTCCATGATAAATCAAAAAATGCATGCAGATGATGAAGCTTCTTGAGTTTTTTTTTTGATTGTGAAGGGATGATGTTTTCGAAGAAAACACAAAATATTCACCTGCATTTTCGCCTCTAAGATGGCTGCGGCTCCTACGAGAAGTAACAGGGCGACGTATTTCATCCTGAAACTTATTTCAGTGTAGGAATAGTATTTTAGGATAGACATCACACGGAAATGAAGGAATGATAGTGACAGAGTGCGCGATTCTGAGTCAAAATATTGTGGAAACACACGGCTAAAGAAGGCAACTGATAACGGAAGGTATCCGAGAGTGAATAACAATAACAAAGAAATCTACGGAAGTTACAATTCACATTAGTAAATGAGGAAAGGAACTCACAAATGCAATGGAAATGAGTCTAGAATACGTTCAGTGAATGATACAAGGAAATGATTCAGTATTTGTATCTATGGGGCAACTAGTTGAGTTCAAAAAGCGATAATGGTCTCGTCATTTCGCATGTTCTCTCACAGATCAGAGCAGCAAAGTGAGTATAGGGACCGATTATCCGACGATTATCCAAACGAGCGGTTCCGGATTAAAAATTCTACGTACAGCTGCTTGGTAATGGGATCAATGAACCAATTTGAATTTGAAATTATTGCCCCAGAGTCTCAGGAAGCTTCCCTATACGAAGAGTAAGTGAGCCTTTCAACATGTGTTCTAATGTACCATGAACTTGTTGCAATGGATGAATCAAGATTTTCTACTTCATCTACAGAAGCATCTGCGTATCTACGCGTGATCATCCTAAAGTATTTTTCTTTGCCAGATGAAGCAATTCGGAGCCTAGTGATAGAAGTGATCAGTATACTCCAGCTATACGAAAGAAAGGGACTCCACTCCTACATCTACAACTGCCCCGAGAGGAAATTCTCAAGAATGAGAGAATTTCCTCCTGTAAATACGCACGATAATAATAAAATATACAGCTAACTTGAGTAGTTTGGCACCGACTCTGAGAGGAGATCCAGTATACTCCAGCTATACGAAAGAAAGATACACCTACATCTGCCACTGGAGGCTCCTCTCTCACTAGAATGAGACTCAATCCCGTAGGGTGTAAACACATCACCTCATGAGAGGATGTGGCCCTGCCATCTCACTTCGCCATGCTCTCTCGTCGGTCAGAGCAGCGAGAGAACGTGGGAGTTTGAGAGAGTGCAGAGGATGAGGCGGAGTTGTTGTCACTCTATCTTTGTTGACCGGTTTCGGGTCCGTCCGGTTGTCCTTTTCCCTTCAATCCTCTGAGTCATGGCGAAGAGGTCAATACAATGCGAGAATATGCGAACAATAAGAATCTCTGGGAGATGGGGGCACCAACACAGGCATTATTCGGGCCTCTATTGAAGAATGCCCGCCCACTGGCTGAAACGACCTTTACCTCGTCGCAATTTGAAGAGGTTGAGGTAGTGAATAAAGTGATGGGTGGTGCTGAACTGTTGATATGCTTCGGGAAACGAGTTGAATATTGGGCCGTATAGGATGGAATGGGGAATAGTTAGAGCAGTTTGGTTTATATAGTAAACGAACAATGAACGGTAGTTGATTCTGAATGGGATTTTTTAACGAGTAGATAATTATTCATTCTCTTTTCCCCACATATTTCATCCTTTCGAATAGATCAGCAATTAACATTGTCTCTTGTGGTGAATAAAGAATAAAGAATAAAGAATAATTATTTGACAGAAACGTTTAGCGATTGAGACCGAAAAGAGTTCCAGTATTTTCTTCAATTGATCTAATTCGTTCCCATCTGTTCAGGGGCCGTAATAGTAAGCATGAATGAATGAAAGGAAAACGCTTTTGTTTAGGAGAGTTGATGTTTAGAAAAGAATATGAACACTTAAAATAATATTTCAATTAGATTTATACTGAGTCCATAATTACAATTGGTTAATCTGACAATTACACACATTCGAATAGATCGAGAAAAGTGAAAACGACAAGAGATGGTGTGCCTGAGTGGTGCTGCGAGCGCGCGCGAGTCGGACGACGTTTCTAGCACTCCTCCTTCTCGCCACGGACGGCAATATCGAGAACGACGAAGCTGCAAGGGGATGATAAAAGACAGAATCGGTTACGGTAAGCACACCAAACGATCTCTCGTCGATCAGGCGAGACAGGCGAGAGAGTGTGGGAAAAGAGTAAAGTCACATCCCAAATTGTCAGTACTAGAGTGCGCAATATACACTATCTCACCGGTCAGAGAGGCGAGAGAGTGTGTGAAAGGAAGAGACGGCGACCCGTATTTCGAACCCTATCTCAAATTGTCAATACTCACGTCATATCGTACTCTCCTCCAATGAAGTCTTTGGGAATATCGTAATCGGCCACTCGAGAGCATCCCTGAGAATTAGCAATTGAGATTAGAGAAGACTGCGCCCTTCAACTACCGCAAACATTGCATTTGCTTCTCTATGGTATCTTGGTGAAAAATCGAATGAATTATGAAAAACCAATAATTATTGAAATAAAAACAAAATAAATAATTAAACTGACGGGTTTGGCGTTGCAGTTGTGGGTGAATCGCACGAAGGGCTCAATGGATCCGATCTGAGAGTAATATTTATTTTTATTTTCTTGGTGAAAACTTTTTAAAATTCCTGAACTTTTGAGCAATACTGTAGTCGAAATGGTCAGTGCCAGTAGTTCGCAATATTCCACCATAACTTTCGAAATACCGCACCACATCCTCCACATGAACTCTACGATCTCCACTTTCCACGATCACACACACACACCTATAGAACAACCGCACTGCACTTACAGTAAACTTTACGCCGTACGTACCCTTAGTACCCTTACCATCGCACTAGGGTTGCCGGAACGAAGTCGATTTCGATTTATTCCATACTTTTCCCCCTCCCTTCCCTCTCTTTCGATCAAAACCTCGCGAGAGAGACGATATGCAAAGAGGGTCGTCCTTTGCCTTTCGTCTTTCGTCGCCTCATTTTCTCTCAAATACAACGACGGTGCGGAGTCTCCGCACCCTCTTTGCATATCGTCTCTCTCGCGCGGGTTTGATTGAATGAGAGGGAAGATGTATTGGAGAGTTGCGGTTTTTCGAAACCGAACCTGCAACCTTACATCGCACCCTTAGAAACTACCGTACCTCATCCTCCGCTCCGGTCAGCATGAACTCTCCATCGCCGTTGGTGTGCACGGAGGCAAGGAGGTCGTTGGGGTCGACTGCAAAGATCAAAGATCAACTTAAGTCTTAGAGATAAAATAAATTCATCTTATGGGTTGAGGAGATCGTTGGGTTCGATTGGAAATTGAGAAAAAGTAAAAGAACGCGGTTAAAAAATAGAAACAATAATTTCAGTTGAGTTTCGGTAATGATTAAAAACTCGATTGCAAAGGAAGAATGCAATGATCGGTTGCCTCTAGTGATGCCAATTCAATACCCATCACTCAGAGACAATACCAATTAATAGGGTAATTGGTATTGGGTTGACCAATTAATTGGCTTTTATTCCTCATTTTTCGAGGAAATGAGCGGTCTCAAAGTCAATTAATTGGGTATTGGAATTGATCAGACATCCCTAGTTGCCTTCGAAGTTCAAATAAAACACAATCGTATCGATTATCTAGGGATGCTCAGAGATCGCTTGAAATTCTGAGCTGAAACATAAATTCGTTTCATCATTGTAATCATGATCGCTGGCTACACATAATCGATATCTTTTGTATCCCCTTGGAGTAAATTCTCGTGAACAAAATTTCCGTTGAGTTTCAGATATGGTTCAAGGTTCGTTCGTGCAGGATGGGTTTAATACAGCCTGCTTTACCGCTGCACAAATCATAAACTAAGCGAACTCCAAAACTGAGCACAAACTAAGACTAAGACTGTAAGCTAACTAACAAACTAACAAACTGACTAACTAAGACTAAAACTTAATTAAGCGCACAACCACATTTCTAGAACTGCATTATTTTCAGAAATGACTAACGAGTGTCTCTGTCCCACAGCTCGACGATCGTGTTGGCGAGTTTTCTCTTGTTGCATACGGCGATTCCCTTGACGGTGACGTTCTGGAAGAGACCAAAGATCAATGATTAAAGATCAAAGATCAATCTGAACATTCGAAAATATTCTAAAATTATTACCTGCTCCTTGGCCTCCAGCAGGGCTGCGGCTCCGACGAGCAATAACAGGGCGAGGTACTTCATTCTGGAAGCAATTTCAGGACGATCATTGAAAACACGGCATAATCAAATCAGAAGTGAGGCAAATAATATAGAAGGATAATGTGAGCGACACGGTTTTTCGAAGCATTTCGGAAAGCAAACTGCATTCCGCTTGTCCAATAGGGCTAGCGGACCCACAACTGCCCCCCTCGTATCTCTTATCCCCCCGGGAATGACTCAATCCCGCACAGTGTAAGAGCATCATGAGAGAGGGGGGGGGGGGAGGAGGAGGGCGGGGGACGTGATGGGGCTATCTCGATTGTCCCTAATCTCTTGCCCACTGATGACCCATCAGAAGAAACCCCGAAGTCATGCGATCTCTTCTCCTCTGCCCAGTACACTGGAGGCTGAACCCGGCGAGCCCTCGTGACCTAGTGAGAGGAGATCATTGATGAAACGATCAAAGATTCATCTGAAAGCTATTAAGGGATGTCTTGGCATTGTCGCTATGATAATGACATTTGTAAGCAAGATGCTGATCCCGTATAGCTCAGTGACCGATTGCGATTGAATGAATGCGATTGAACGATTGCGATTGAATGAAGAGCCAGTTGAGATGAACGATCAAAGAATCGAAGATGAGTTTGCCTCTGCAGTGTAATCATTTCTGAGATACATCTGATTGTAAGAGTGATGGGATTCATGACCGAATGTGTGATTGATTGAAGTACTTGAGAAGTGATCGATTTTGTTATCGATCGTTGATCGTTGAAAGAATCAACGATTCATCTACGGTAAATATGCCAATGGGAGGGACGAAACAATGATGATTATTTCTTCCGACAACATGTCATTCCGTCACAACTATCGTCGTTCTCCTCTATCGATCGCCAGTCAAAACTCACATCATCGTTTTGACTTGGGATCTCATGCTCGCGCTTGAAGCCCAATAAACGAGAAAACGTTTTGATGAGTAGT
This sequence comes from Pristionchus pacificus, assembly GCA_000180635.4. Classification (NCBI taxonomy): domain Eukaryota; kingdom Metazoa; phylum Nematoda; class Chromadorea; order Rhabditida; family Neodiplogasteridae; genus Pristionchus; species Pristionchus pacificus. The sequence continues at coordinate 29,459,755 of CM026578.1, read as the reverse complement.
AGAATCCGCTCTTTGGTCTCCTTCCTACACTCAACTCTGAACCCTCCTTCATGTCAACGGCGCATACCCGTCACACATTCGATAGCAGTCCTCGAGTGTGGATGAGGCGGTGTAATGCGAAGGAATGGAAGCCCGGGGGAGTGGATAGAGTCAGAAAGCATTCGAGGGGGTTCAAAAAAGTGCTTGATGGATGCCTCGGTCGGTGATGGAGAGAAGAAGAGGGTCAAAGTGTCCTAGAAAATGGCTGATTTGTGATGGGAGCAACGGTCACACGTGAGAAAGAACAAGAAAGTCAAGGAAATCGCTTCTGTTGATGGACGAACTGTGATGTGCAGTGGCCTATTGATTTTCGACAAGATTAAATATTCAGTTAATTGCTTCTAAAAGGAAGGCGGCTTGCTTCAATTGTTTATCGTACAACACCATCGTTACATACAAACGCTATGAAACATATTCAAAATTGGTGCATAGAATCACACTTTAGCGGTTACAGCGAGAGAAGTGGATATTATTGATCTTTGATCTTAGTTCTTATCGCAGGTCTCCACATCGTCCTTCTGGATGATATCGAGCGCGACGTACCTGAAGAGCGACGATTGTCAAATCGCAGAACGCAGGCACACCACAGGCTCATACCACCAACCCATGTAAAAATGTGATTTTTTTCCACTGTAGCGACGATTATCAAATTGCAGAATGTAAGGTACGGTAGACACACCACCTATCGATAACTCACGTCATATCGTAAACCTTGCGGGGCTCGGTGGCGAGGTAGATGTGCTCCTTGGGGATCGGGTACTCCGTCTTGCGATGGCATTTCTTAATTAGTTAACGCTTATTTGCGATTCTTACATTCTTACATGAGAATCAGATGTGCGAAAGTGTTAATAAGTACACTATTCCTCGTATCTCATACTATTAATTAATAAAGATTAAGTTAAATTTAAATCAAGTTAAATCAATTACGTAGCCGGGCTTGATGGTGACCTTGCAGTTGTGCTTGATCTTCAGGTAGGGAAGGATGGAGGTGATCTATAATAATGTGTTCCCTACTGTATCATCAGTTCATTTTTACGACTCTAAGCGAACAAGAAATCAAAAAGGTTTCATCACTCTTACATTATGCTTGAATATGCAAGAATGTCAATATTTGGTTCTGAATATATTGTGGGATCAGAAAAAACAAACAATTTTAACGTACCCCCAGCCTACTTTATCCATAAGCTCTGCCGCATCCTACCGTTCCCCTACCGCGCCCCAACCAAACCCCTGCCGTATCCCTGTCGCGCCCTGGATACTAGGGATGTCCAATCAATTCCAATACCCAATTAATTGACATTGCGGCCGCTCAACTCCTCGGAAAATAAGGAATAAAAGTCAATTAATTGGTCAACCCAATACCAATTACCCTATTTGGTATTGTCTCTGAGTATTGAGTATTGAATTGAAATCACTACTGGATACATCACCAATCGTCACGAACGTACCTCATCATCTCCACCGGTCAGCTCGAACTCGCCCATTCTGTTTGTGTACATCTCGGCGAGCTTGTCGTTGGGGTCGACTGCAAAGATCAAAGATCAAAGACCAAAGATCAAAGTCCAAAAAAGATCAAAGATCATCAATTCACGAGTGTCCTTCTCCCACAGCTCCACCACGACCTCGGCCATGCGGTGCTTGTCGCACACGGTGACGCCTCGGATTGTTACGTTCTGGAATATTTAATTATTCAAAGATCAAAGATCAAAAGTCAATGACCAAAGATCAAACCTGCATCTTTGCCTCCGTGAGGCCAATCATGGCAACGAGCAGCGTGAACGCGGCGAATTTGAGCATTCTGAAATTCATTTTAGGATTGATTTCAGGCCAACCTTAAAAATAAAAAATACGCAATGATCGATAACAACGACGATGGCGCTATGAGTAGGAATGAACGAATGCAAGAGCAAAATGGAGAAATGATAGCCATGATTTCCTCGTTGAGTGTAACGTCGAAGCGTGCTTATTTTATCTTCTAGGCAAGGGGTGGAGCTTCAGCTGTACTCTCCTGATTCCGTATGATCTTTAGTCTGGCAGAGAAACGAGGAAACGCTCGGAAAGCGGAGAGCGTTTTTGCTCTATGATTCATCGCTAGTTCAACGTCGGCGGATAGACAATCAGGGTTCCTGATACGTGACTTCTTTCATTCTCGAGAAATTACTGTAGGAAAACGCGAAGTTTCAGTGAGAAAGTCAGGGCCAATTAATTCCGGGTAATCGTTATTATTATCTTCACATTTCGATCGAAAGATAATACTGAATTAGATAGTATTAAATAAATATTAAATTAAATAGATAAATAGAATTAAGCCAGTAGTAAACTCGAGATGCAGTCATGTGAACGAAAATTCGATTGATTCGCTCCACGCACGTCCTCATTATGTCTGACCCGTCATCAACTCATTTGTTAACTCTCAAAGAATGCCAAAGCTCGGTCAGGCGGTGCTTGAAAACAGGGTATGAGTCAGAGCGAAGAGTTTACACTCGGAGAGATGACTGAACTCTAGGGAACCGGGACATGTGGTACTCCTGACTCATGACATGCGCGGTGGCGCAGTGGTTGTGTGCCAGGAATGCGATTCGAAAGGTCACGAGTTCGACCCCGCCCGCCCTCAGATCCACCCAAAACCAAGGGGGTTAAGAAATGTTGGTAGTGGTGAAAGCCACAGCAAATAAACCACGTGCACACAACACGGGCGGTAAAGCCTCGCAACCAGCCACTGGTCGTCCCGGGATAGGCTCAAGTTGCTAATCGGCGTTGGGGTGGCCAGCCCGCCCGTAGCGAGGATAATGCCAAAATCACCTTTCTGGATTTATCTCTAAAAATGTTGAAAAAACACATGGATGAGTAAGACGAGGAGAAACTTTTGTAAAGAAAGTAATCTTTGATTGAAAGTAATCGTAAAAGTTCAATATTTACATATTCAATTTGCATGGAGGAATGGATTTATGGCATGGAATGAATTGGAGATCGCTGCTGCGAGTGTGCTCGAGCCGGACGACGTGTCTAGCACTCCTGCTTCTCGCCACTGTCGACAACCTCGAGGTCGATGTAACTGTAAAGGGAGATATTTTCATGATACGGTAGCCGCACAATGGGCATCAATCGACAACTGACTGCTCAGTACTTACTCCATATCATATGTCGTGTTGAATTTGTCCTCGGGCACCCAATATTCGCTGGTTCGCTTGCAACCCTGAAAGTTCAGGTAATTCAAAATGCTGCATAACGTATTTAGTACTTTATAATTTATATCTTCTGGAATCAAACCATCGACTAAGCGCGACGGGCCACCGACAACAAAAAGCTAAGAAGATATCATCCCTTGACCCTTTTGATACTGAGTGCGAAGATCCCAATCCCCTCCCTAACGATGTTTCTTCCTGCAGGCCCAGTGCATTGATATCAGGATAAATCTGTAAATTTACAGATGTTTAGTAAACTAACGGCTCGACGTTGCACTTGTGGGTGAACCTGATGAAGGGCTCAATGGCTTCAGCCTGAGAATAATCAGTTGATTGACTTGATTCACAATAAGTCCTAAAGTCAATTTTTTTGTTTTGTCTAAAAGAGATAATAATTTCAGCGTCTCCTACATCATCCATGGTTCCAGAGAGCTCGAATCCGCCATCTGCATCGGTTCGACCATTATCTAGCAAGTCCTCAGGGTTCTCTAAATGCGAAAATGTTTCTGAAGCGGGTCAGGAATCGAGAAATCTGTCTAGGTCTCAGATCGGGAGCAGTTCAGATGAAAACTAAGGATAAAAAATCACGGATCAAAGACTCACGACTGTCCCTGGCCCACAGTTCAATTTCCACGCCCTCCTCTCGCTTTCTGTCGCACAGAACCGCGCCCTTGATCTCCACGTTCTAAGCGAAATCAATCAATATTCATCGCTAGTCTATCAACACTGACAATTTTCGAAGTTTGTACTAACGAAGCTCGGGGCTTTTAAATATCAAAGTATTTACCTGTACTTTAGCTTCCACAACTGCTCCTGCGAGCAGTAGTAGGGCAATGTAGTTCATCCTGAATGCCATTTCAGGCATACAGATTAGGGATGTCCAACCAATTCCAATACCCAATTAATTGACTTTACGGCCGCTCACTTCCTCGGAAAATGAAGGATAAAAGTCAATTAATTGGTCAACCTAATATCAATTACCCAATTAATTGGTATTGTCTCCTAGTATTGGGTATTGAATTGAGATCACTAATACAGATGAAAATGAATAAATCGCGAAAGCCCGTATCCCTTTCAATAGCAAAGTTCGATACTAGCAAGAGTATGAGAACGCAGTCCGAATGGTTCAGTGGTAATATTTCATCTGCTAATGTTGCAGGGGCTAAGCGACAGAGAAGAGAAGAATTTGAGAAGAGATTTGGAAAACGAGATGACCGTCGGCGATAGAGATATCGTTCGATGCATTCGAGATTGCAATTTATTGTAAAGTCGCTACAGAAAGACATTTATTTTAAGTTCTCAGAGAGATGCGGATTTCACAATCATCTTTATTGAGCGGAAATTTAGCAAAAAGGGTTTATTGATTCTATGAATCATCTTACAATTGAAAATGAATGTGGTTGTTTGCGAATACATTGGGGGCTATTGATCATGGTGCGTCATCGGGCTTTGGCCGAACCATCTTTCTAGCACTTCTCCTTCTCAGTATGAACGACGACGTCAAGCGTGAAGAAGCTGCAACGGGATGTTTCAGAAAAGGCAGAACGAGGCGCACCAAGCCAAGCGATAGTTGACTCAATACTTACCAGTGAAGTTAGATCGAATAGAATCGAATTCGAATAAGAATGGATTATTCGCGAATTGGATTTGTTATTCGTGAAAGGCAATTTAAACAAAGGCAATTTATTCGAGCAAACAACATTAATACTTACCCCATATCATTCATCATAACTTCATTGTTATAGGTCATAGGCACATCATAGTTCTGGATTCGTGTGCACCCCTGTAAAATATTGAATTTTTGATGCTAAATTATTTTGGAAATGTCAAAATTGAAGATAAAAATAATCTCACGGGCTTAGCCTGGCAATTGTGTGTGAATCTGAGGATCGGATAGATTTCGTCCGCCTGTGAACAATCGATTTAACGTCTTGAATTGTGTTGCTATCCCATTATTTGCTATTCCAAACCGAACCTACACAGTATAATCATTGATTTAGCTTCAATCAGAGGAATAGTTTGCTATAATCGCTGCCCTAAATAACGAACCTCGTCCTTGGTGCCCTTCAGTGTGAATTGTCCAGAGTTACTAGAATGTACCGAAGCAAGCAGGTCGGCGGGGTCAACTGAAAGATCAAAGTTCACTTCAAAGATCAAAGACCAATCTTACCGGAGTCTTTAGCCCACAACTCGACGAGCACCCCATCCGTTCTCCGCTTCTCACAGGCAACAATGCCCTTGACGGTTAATTCCTGAAATATTCAGGATTGAAAATCATTCAAAAACCCCCACATTTTGTATTTCCATGTTACCAATTACCTGAGTTTTTGCCTCGATAAGAGCAGCAACTCCAATGAGAAGGAGGAAGGCGAGGTGTTTCATTCTGGAATAGGCATCCGGATTGAATACTCAAATGCATCAATAAACAACACATTGGGGCAATAGTAGGGTTCAGCGTGGAACTTGACTGATTGAAAGTTTTGAGTTTCAAGAAAGTGGCTCGAAATCGTTTCCTAGTGTAAAGTCGAAGCGTAATAATCTATTTTCTCGGAATTCTGAGATGGGGAGTTGTGAGGTGAGAAAAGACTGAACTCGTGTCAGTCAGAGAAAACGAGGAGAGACATTCGATTCGTGTTCAGACCCTAGTTTAAAGACTACGGGTTGAGGATGAGGATACGTGAGAGATCGTAGTTATCATTGAAATTTAAAGTAAAGAAAAAGAAATGACCGTAGACACCACACTCTTTACAATAAATTCAACTTAAAAAGTATCTGATGCGATTCGGGTTTGTGAGCGTAGTATAGTGTTCTTATAAAGGTCAAGCGGGAACATTTATAGTAAAACTCTTTATTGAATCGCGTTCAATTAGCGGTAAAATCGATATATCATATAAGCGACTTGTTCGTGCATTGGAAACTACAGATGATGGTGTGCAGCCGGTGCTGCTGATACGCTCTGGCCGGACGACCTTTCTAGCACTTCTCCTTCTCATCGCGGGTATAGATGTCAAGAGCTACGAAGCTGTAAGGACTTGAATATATTGAGAACGGTAGAAAAGAATCAATGAACAACTTACGACATATCGTATCCATTGAACATATTCTTGGGGACGATATAATCGGAGATGCGAGAACAGCCCTTAAAGGAGGAGTAACATGAATATTTTGGTGACCAATCTATCAACGTCACATTGTAGCAATCCATAACCATATTTGAATTCCGAAACTCCCGTGTTTCCACGACATCAATGAACCGAGCTATAGCGAGTTGGCTTAGTGCCAGAATTACCCTGAGTCCAGGAAACGGCGGGGATTTTGAACTGAGGGTTTGACTGGGAAGAGAGTGCGCCTTGATCTACCCCTGTCTCCCGCTAGCCTCTTCCCATCGATCGCACCCATCCCTCTCTCAATCGAGGGACGGGAGATGGGAATATTGATTTTGGCAAAGAGCCAGCAGACAACTACTGTAATTGAAAGTCCCGGGATTTCGTTGTGGGAGTCTCTGACATTCATTCCTGTTACTCCTCCTTTAAAGGTGACTAATCCGTTAACGCCACATTGTAGCAATCTTGTAGCAGAGCTTTCCGAAAAAGCAGAAAAAAAAAAAAAAAAAAAAAAAAAACGAAAAAAAAAGCTCCCGTGTTTCTACGACATAAATGAACCGAGTTATATCGAGTTGGCCTAGTGCCAGAATTCCCCTGAGTCCAGGAAACGGCGGGGATTTTGAACTGAGGGTTTGACTGGGAAGAGAGTACGCCTTGATCTACCATTGTCTCCCCTAGTCTCTTCCCATCGATCGCACTCCTCCCTCACACAAACAAGGGACGGGAGAAGGGAATAGGTACTTTGGCAAAGAGCCAACGACTAACTACTGTACTTGGAAGTCCCGGGATTTCGTTGTGGGAGTCTCTGACATTCATTCCTGTTACTCCTCATTTAATGATTAATTTCTTAGTTATTTTTTGTTGTTTAAAAAAGTTGTTTAAAATCATCCAAAACCGAGAATTTTATTTTTAAAAAATGATAAAACTCACAGGCTTAGCCTTGCAGTTGTGGGCGACTCTCACAATGGGATCGATTTCTCCGGCCTGAGAATTATACTCAAATAAATTATTACATCTCCGATTTATAATTATGTTCGCACAAATCAACCGAGTTTATCCGTTGTTTGAAATATCGTACCTTGGAGCCCTTCAGTGCGAAATTACCTTCCTCATCAGTATGAACAGAAGCTAGCAGGTCGGTGGGGTCGACTGAAGAGATGAAAGATCAAAGTTCAAAGATTAAAGACCAAAGATCAAAGACCAAAGACCAAAGATCAAAGACTTACCGGAGTCTTTGGCCCACAAATCGACGAGTTGACTTTCCTTTCTCCGTTTTTCGCATACGATGATGCCTTTGACAGAGATGTTCTGAAAGATTCGAGATTGAAGATCATTTGAACAACCCTCTGCTGGATAACGATTCTTTTTTTTTGTCTTTTAGTTGTTTTTGGAAAAAAATATTACCTGCGTTCCCTCGATCAATGCGGCGACTCCAATGAGCAGGAGAAGGGGAAGGTATTTCATCCTGATATAATTTTTTTTAAATGAATAATTTGTGAATAAAGAATAACGGTAAAGCAACCTAAAACAAGGGGTATTCATAAAATCAGGCACTGCTTAGACCTTGAGTGATGAGAAATGTAAATTCTGAGAATGCTGCTCAGAAACGTTCCATGGATTTAGTAATAATAATAATTTACGCCCGAGTCGCAACGAGACCGAAACGTTACATAATAAGGTGGGAGAGCAGGAATGGGGGGGGACTCTCCTGGGTTAGGTGAGTTTGGCTAAATGAGCGATGATGGGGTGGTTTTCAAGTAAAGTGTAAAGTTAGTGTGTTTAGTGTAAAGTTGCAGGCTCTTTCTCTTCTTAGTCTTCTCTTCATAGTGTAACCTCTTTTCGAAGTTTTCAGGAAAGAGGGGAAGGGGGGGGGGGGGCGAGAAAAGAATTTTTCCGATTTCGAATGAGCTCTGGTCAGGCAGCGAAAAGAGAGCATGCAGAGAGGGGATAACATTCCTCTCACGTTCTGTTCATTTTAAAGTACGGTCTGAGAAAGAGAACACGCGACTGTGTTTTCAATGGATGATAAAAATAGATAATCCTTACGCGAAATGTTATGAATCGTCAACGATGCTGAATGATGTATAAATTCCATTGACACTTCATCGGTATACCGGTAAAAAGGTTGTACTGAAATTGTTGAAGATTTGGGTTTCTCGTACGATAAATTTCCACTAATAAAAAATAAACATTACGACACAATGGCCAGAGGTAATGCTGAACTGAAGAAATGATCGTTGATTGATCAACAAATGTTATTGTTTAAAATCGTTAATAATCGTTTCACAGGTCATACACTTTTTATTTCAGGTTAGAAACTTCACAATTTGTCAGTGAGATTCCAGTTGAACTATCGATTATTTGTGGTAATTCCTCAAATTAGTTGTGAACACACAGAAAATGGACAACCTCTCACAGAGTGCCTGCCCAATGAGCTCTTTTGTTCGATTGTTTCATATGCACCGGAGAAAGTGCCCGAGCTTCGATTGGTGAGTATTTTTTCACGAATTTCTCTCGATAACTCATTGCCAGTCGTCTCGCGTGCTCTCTCACCGCATAGACCAGTATGCCTTGCACCATTTGGACATCTCCTCGTTGTTTTGTTTCATGTTCTAATATAGCTTACGTAACGATCAAACATGTTATGATCATGTTGTTAAAGGGGGATGGGCACGAATCGAAATTGGTGGGACAATAATAAAGTACCCCAAATCGTGCCTGCACAATCAATGACACTTCGGTAGTGAGGTTCAGAGGCATTTCGAAGGCATTTTGAACTTCGGATAAAGTGATCTGTGATCGAGTATAGCATCCCTATTACCCCACAGGCTCAGCTTATGTGAAAAAATATTCGTGCCCCTCCCCCTTTAAAGGTTAATTTAAAAAATTTTTTTGCGTATTTCTTTGTTGAGTAGTTATATTTTCAGCTCGAGGATACTTTCTGCGAATAAAGCACTCTTCACGAGTTGCCGAACCCCTCTTTATTTAATGAATGAATGAATTGAACCTTTGTGAATAAGCACCTTAAATATTGATTCTTTGACTATCGAATTAGTCGCAATGAGCGCAGCGGCCTACAGTAGCCTATTAACTGTAAATAATTACTCAAATTAAAATATGAAACAAATTTAAAATGAACTTCAATACAAAGTGAAGCTCAGAGCTCTAAGCAAAGCAAGTGATAAAATTCAGCATAAATATTCAAGAGTGATTAAAAGTTCGAGGGAAATGCAGCGAACCAGACAATTGAATATTAGGTTCCAAAAGCTGAATCGGTGATGCTGGTATTGGCTGATATTGTTCGGGCACAGGCAATGGACGAAGGAGTTCCTTGACGCAGCAGCCTTTAGTTCCATTATGCATCTTCAAATCCATTTTCCTCTTGAAAACTCGATCGCAAGTGTTGCACTTGAATTCACCCATGCGGTGCCTGTCTGAATTGCGTTTTGTCATAATTAAGTAATTAATATCTCGTAAGACCAATACCCAAGGACAACCGCCAATAAAAAGATCAGAAGCATCCATGACCAATTATCACTAAGTACGATCCCAATCCCCTCCATTATGATGTTTCCTCCTGCAGGCACATTGCCTTGAATCAGAATAAATGTATGTATGTATTTATGTAAACAAATAAGTCTGCAAACCTCTCATGTGCCGCTTCAGTTTGGAGGTATTTATGAAGTTCCCATAGCAAAGAGTGCACTTTACCGGACGATCGCCTGAATTTAAACGCATCATTGGTTAAACATACACCTCTATTCTGCAAGTGATCACAAATGAGTAGAAATAAATTGACGGTCACACAAATTAAGTTGACTTTGTGGCAGGTAATAGACGTCTAGGAGCGGCATAGGCTCTCTGAGTTATTCTGATCCCAATGGTGTCAATGACATATCTATGTTTTGAAAAAAAACTAGCCAGGCTACGCTACGGCTGCAATGTCGCCGGGTTGTGATAGTCTTCTGCGAGTGTGTCGGTTAGACACATCCAGTGCAGAGATATCTTATCTCTGATCCTTCCTATCTCTCTTCCTCTCACTTCGCTCTGATATTGATCACTCGTTCCCATTGTCTCCAATGATTGGATAAATCTATCACCTTACCTTGACCTACTGTCCCTCCACATCCTTTGTGGGCAATCTACCTTACCACTGAACCGCCTAGACCTTATCCTGCCCACAAAGCGAGTGCTTCGCGCGTCGCCGGGTTGTGATAGTGCTAAGCGAGTGCTTCGCGCGACGCCGGGTTATATATTCGAATTTTTGGCCAATGTATGAAAGTATAGAATATTCACGGTTGCAAACAGAGCTGGCATTGTCCCTTGCGAAAGGCTCGCAGGTTAGGCTATCAAACGCCGGGTATTTCATTTAGGACATTAGCCAATCCTTGAATGGATAAAATACCGAGTTGACATCGTCCCTCGAAAAAGGCTCGTGGGGCCTCGGGCGATCCGAAAAAAAGATGGGAAAAAACGCAGTGGCCCTATCCCATCTTTTTTCGGCTCGCCCTCGGCCCCACGAGCCTTCGACAGACAAAAACTCACCCGTGTGAATTGCCATATGGTCTTTTAGATGCGATGCTGCACTGAAACATCTTCCGCAAATCGCACACTTGTTCTTTCGAATTAAACCCGTCTGGGGGCCATCGAACGACGATGGAATATCAGCATCATCGTTCAGGGTTGATTGCTAAAATTGAGAATGAAATTGAGATGCTTCAACTATTTTTTTTTTCGCGAATCTGTTCACCCACCTGTACAAAATCAATGTTCTCCATGTGTTCATTACTTTTGTGAAATTGTTGATGTGTATTGTTGCTGTTGTTGTCATTGATAATTGTTGACTTCGCATTGTGCATCATCGATAGCATTTCTGCGATCATTTTGTTGTTATGATGAGGCTGCAAACAGTCATAAAGAAGCTTTAGATAATTATTTGGTTTACTTGATCGTGTCCATTTGTTAGAAGTGTTGTGGTGAAATTATTAACGCGTCCCTTTGCAAGACTAGGAGTCGAATCCTGGAAAGGAAATTACAATTATAGAATATAAAACTACGTTATTGAAAAATTTCAAGAGCTCACTCTATTGTTCGCCTTGTTTTCTTGTGTATCCATCGATGAAGTAGTGCCGTAGGTCAATGTATCGGAGGCTTGAGGATTAAGCGCGCATTCAATTGCGTTGGCAAAGGGCTGAAATATTAAATAATGTGAGAGTTCTCCAAAAACCGTGCTTACCAATTGGTAGACTAATTTTGCATTTGTAGATGTGATGAAGGTATCGGAGACATTGGTATGACTGGGTTGAGTTGTGTTCGAGTGCTGAAACGATAAACATAATGAAAGTTCTCCACACAATCGGCAATATTTTTGTCCTAAAACCCTGAACCCAATTCACATGTGAATTAATTTTTATAATTCCCAAATATTCGAATTATTCACCGCTTTTGCAGAAGTTGGAGAGGTCAAGTTAGTAGCAAGTATACTTGAAAGAATTGGAGTATTTTGAGTTGAGTGAATAGGTTCCTGGAACAAGAATTGGTTTCGAAAATGTCGTAAAGGTTTAAAAAATGTTCTATTCACTTTGAATGCCCTTGGGGTAGTTTCGAGAAAAGAGAAAAGAGGGTCCTCGAAAAAGTATTGGGGTCGAAAATCGGATTTGGATTGAAAAAGATCAATACGAAATCTAGTCACCTTTAATGTACTAGACGAGGCATAATGTGTACTCTCAGCTTCGACTTCTTCTTCTTCATAATATGGCGTGGAATTAAAATCTTCCATTTTCAGACATAGATCGGGATCAAAACTGCCGTCTTCAATAATTTCCTGTAATATTGGATGATTTTACGCTTAAAACGTAGACTTTTGCCTCTATTTTAAAATCCGGTAAGCCCTCGAATATCGCAGCATCGAACATCGAGCTATTCTTGATGTTGTTGTTGTTGTCATCATTTTCCTGCGAAGAATATCCAGAACTCATAATAAAACAAATACCTTTGAAGCATCTTCGTGTAGTGCGATATTACCGTTATTACTATTATTATTATTATTATTATTATTATTATTATTATTATTATTATTATTATTGTTGTTGTTGTTGTTGTTGTTGTGAGTTGTTTCCTGCGAATATTACTTTTTTGCTATGATACTTTCATAATATCAGACCTTTGCTCTATTTTCGTGTGTCACCATATTTTTGTTACTGTTACTGTTGTTGCTATTGTCGTAGATATTGTCGTTGTTATTGCCATTGTTTTCCTGCAACTATCATTTAGTATTTATCAACATTCTTAAAGACTGACCTTTCTAGCATCTTCATGTGTCCCCATATTCTTGTTGTTGTCATTGTTCTTACTGTTCTTAATGTTTTTCTCCTGCGAATATACATGGGTAGTTAGAAAACATTCTTAAATTCTAACCTTTGTGACCACCTCCAGAAATTCGATCTCATCATCAACTTCGACTGTTTTATTGTTCAATTTCTCGATTAGCGATGCCATCATTTCTGCGATTTCGTAGATCAGAAAGCGAGTGGGCTCTTCTCTTGAAAAGATCATGCGATGAAATTATTTGTCGGATTCGGTAAAAGACGCGAATTATTCAAAAAAAACCTACCTTCTGTCGTCAATTTTCATAGCGTGTGCCTTTTCTCGCAACAAGCTCGCTGCGCAAAATACGGTATGCTCAATTTTAAAATTATGTTAGAACGCATGTGCAATATTCTTACAGAGGCATGGATGCCAATATCCAAAGCGCCGAGCAGCAAATCAACGCATCTACACAGAACAATACCAATTGTATGATCGACTTTGTTGAGCAGATTCACCTTAACGTATTTGTTTAATTCAGCTTCTACGACAAAATTAATAATATATGAAAAAAATACACTGTATAAAATGTGGAAAAGTACCTTTTCGCCGCATTTTTGTATTCTCACGGCGTGTTGTCCAATCATGAACGAACGCTGAAACCTCAGCGATTGAATGAACTGAAATTTTAAAAAAAAGAAAAAAAAGTTAATCCCAGCTGTCTGCACTTCGCCGTTAAAAGTTCCCGCCCAAATCGCCAAAGCCATGTAACGCTCGATCCACTCAGAAAATCAACGCTTCTATTGTAGGTTCTTTCATTACCTATTTACCGACTCTGGACGGCTAGAGGGCTTGGTTGGCCTCGGCGGGGGATTAAACTCGGTACCCTTCGAATGAACGGCGGCGCCTTACTCCACTCGACCATCCCGCTGACGCGACTTGAACGACGACTTCTTCTCATACACGAATTACGACGCGACCCCAATGCCCACACCAAAATGGAATTATCGGAATTGCAAATAATTGCTAAAATATTTATCGTTCCGATTCCCGTAAACTAGAAATGAGAAAAACAACATAAGTTCGATCAACACCAGAACATATTTAAATGACAACATGCTAAAATGGCAAAAAAATGACATAAAATGAGCAAGAATCTCATTATTTTGACGTAGAAGGTTGTTCTGCATCATCCGGAATGCTCGGCTTAGGCGTGTTTTGATGCCTTCGAAGACCGCTTAACGGTTGGCAAATATTTTCCAATTGGTGTGCCCCTAGATCCTCCCTTGTCTTGAAGAAACATCCGCATTTCATGCATTGGAAGAACTCGGCTCCGTGACATTCTAAATCGCAGAGAAATTATTTTAGTCAGTTAATATTGAATTTTTGAGGTTCAAAAAATAGACCTTAGTATTTTTGCGACTTGCCTAACTAATTGTGCGTACTGGGTGGGAGGCGGGATAATATTTTTAATTGAAAATACATACCTTTAATGTGCTTCCTCAGCTTGGTCGGCTGCGGATGAGTCGAGGGACAGTGGGGGCACTTAAATTTACGTCCTAGAAATACAATTATTTAAAAAATTGAATTAATAACTATACGCCAGCGTACTAACCACCATGCTTGGCCGCTTTGTGATAGAAGAGATGCTTTTTGGCGAACCATTTCGAACAGATATCGCACTGGACCTTGCTCATATTCTGATCCGAGTGCTCCTCTGCACCATCAACAACGTCTTCAGTAAATTGAATTAATCAATGCAAGCCAACATACTAACCACTGTGCTTGACCGCTTTGTGATAGAAGAGATGCTTTTTGGCGAACCATTTCGAACAGATATCGCACTGGACCTTGCTCATATTCTGATCCGAGCGCTCTTCTGCACCATCATCATTGTCTTCCGTAGGCTTCGATTTTTTGCGAATAGGCTGCAATTGATAACACGCCTAGTATCCGTCTCTTCACTACTGTATCTGGCCACGCTGCTCGGCTCGACAGATCGACAATTAATGAGATATGATTAATTATTAAGGTGCATAGAATACGCATTGATTGTTCTTTATGTTAGTTTAAAAAATTAAAAGAATTATCTACCTCCGTGCTGCGGTTGGACTGCTTCAACTGAGAAACATTTGCTTGCTTGCCGTTTACAGTATTGCTTATCGAGGGGTCTCCCTGCCCCGGTTGCATCGTTTTGACAGGGAAATAATTCGTGAAAGGAGCCTGAAAAATAATAATTTGACATAATTTGTTCAATTTTTGCAAAGCATCTAACTTACAAGTGGCTGTTGATTGAGGGGTTGCTGAGGGAACATATTTAAATTGAAAGGATATTGAGGCATCGCGAATGGATTCTGATAATTCCGCATAATTGGGCTCGGCGGAGCCTGAAACTGATCAGCAGGCGATGTTATGGTTTCGTAGGGAACCACAACTGACTGCAAATTATGAAAAATTATCCATACCACCATATTGTTCTCCATCGCCATAGGAGTGTTCAGCAATTTGACAATTGCACTTGTGCGTGGAGCCGCCTGCGAATATTCAGTTTAGTTACCCTGAATAGCAATTATTTCTCTTCCAGGAAATGGTATCTACAAGATATTTCTCTCTCACTGGCTGCTGCGGCTGCTGTACAGGTGATGTGGGCGATTCCTGCATTTATTTTTATATTTACAAATATTAAGTATAATTGCATAATTATTTATGACTTTTTTCCAATGAAATTGCTCACTTGCGGTTCCTCCTTGATCGCAGTTGCGTAGAAGCGGAATGTAGACGCACCGGGTGGACTTGGGTCAGGAGAATTCTGAAAAACACCATTTTAAGGCGTTCTGATTCAAAAATGTGCACCTTATTATCTTTCCTAATTCCTACCTCCGCAGAGCCATTCTCCCGGATTTCGCCTCCTGTCCTTGCATCCGCAATCGACCCATCAACAGCCATTATGGTCGGAATGTGGACGGTTTCGGTGAGCGGAGCCTTGAATATTCGAGTAAGTTGATGTTTCACCAACTAAAACTCACGGGCGGCTCATGCTTGATCGCATTTGCATTGAAACGGAATGGCGAGGCACCGGGAGGATTTAACAGTCGATCAGCGCTGTCAGTAGAATTATCACGGTTCTCCTTATCAGCAACATCCTTATTTCCAATTTTATTTACTCTTTGTTCTTGTTTGATCGCATTTGCGTAAAAGCGGAATGGCGAGGCATCGGGAGGATTTAACAGTCGATCAGCGCTGTCAGTAGAATTATCACGGTTCTCCTTATCAGCAACATCCTTATTTCCAATTTTATTTACTCTTTGTTCTTGTTTGATCGCATTTGCGTAAAAGCGGAATGGCGAGGCATCGGGAGGATTTAACAGTCGATCAGCGCTGTCAGTAGAATTATCACGGTTCTCCTTATCAGCAACATCCTTATTTCCAATTTTATTAACTCTTTGTTCTTGTTTGATCGCATTTGCGTAAAAGCGGAACGGAGATGCGTCGAGAAGACTCGGCATGTCCGGTCTTGCTGGAGTGGCATCAGAATTCTGAAAAATCAATTAAGCGTGTTTATTATATTGCACATGGTACAATGTCCAATTCATACCTCTCGAATGCCGCCACTCTTCTGGCGTTCGATTTCCGCCCCCCGTACATCACCATGTACACCATCATGCACATGAGCAATTCCTGCGGTCGGAGCAGTTTCGATGGGCGGAGCCTGCGACGAACCATCTAATTATTTCGTAGTTCCTTACACCACTCACTTGCAGCTCCTGCTTGATCGCGTTCGAGTAGAAGCGGAATGGAGAGGCATCGGGAATTTCCAAGGGTCTTTCAGTGGCGACAGCAACTTTCTGAATTCCAATTGATGCATCAGCAGCGATTGCAGCGGTGGGAAGGGTTTCGGTTGGTGGAGCCTACAAATTATAGGGTAAGTGAACTGTTCAAAATATTTTTCTGGTCCGGGACAACGTATTTTCGAAACAATTTCTTACCTGTTGCTCCTGTTTGATCGCGTTTGCGTAGAAACGGAACGGAGAAGCTTCGAGAAGATTTGGAATGTTCGGTCGTCCAGCGGCGCCAGATACATTCTGCAACAACTATCAGCTAAATAATTGAAATAATTTCCATTTGAAAATCCTTGCCATCTGAGATTTATTCTCCGAATTAACGTTTTCCATCGGTGCACCGGCATTCTGATTAGAATTGCCAGCTACAGTGGGAGTTGATGAAGCTTCAGGGGTTGCTGCCTGCGAATAATCGATTTATTATCTAGTAAATTAATCAGAGCTTAGAAGCACTTACTTGTTGCTCCTGCTTGATCGCGTTTGCGTAGAAGTGGAATGGAGAGGCGTCGATAGGATTCAAAATATTTGGACTTTCTTCAGTACCAATAGCACTCTCCGAACCTTCGTTCGCATTTGCCTCAGCTGGGGTTGGCGGTGCCTACAAAAAACAACCGGATTGTTGAACTGTTTCGAACCACACATGAATCGCTACTCACTCCCGGCTCCTTCTTGATTGCATTAGCATTGAGGAGGAGGGGCTGCAGTGCTACAGAATCCACATCAGCTCCCATTGCTTCTGCGGGCTTCTGAAATGACGACGCTTGTCCAGAACGCTACGATGAATTGTAAAAAAATTACCGCGTTTTCATCATTTTCAGCGTCGAAGAGATGCTGGTAGAATGCCGTCGGGTCCTCCTCAGGAGGGCTCTCGGGCAGTATCGGATCCGATAGAGGAACCGTATCCTCCAGTTTAAAATCGTCCTGAAATTTTGAGTGGCCTTTGACATCGAGTGAAAGAGATTGTGGCATGATGATTTCTTGGATAAATAGCTCACCATTTCCTCCATTTTGATATTATTCAGATCGAATGCCAAATCGTCCATGCCACCGAAATCTTCATCTAGGGGCTCCTGCAATTACGCATTTACGCATTTATCATCATGCATTTGCGCTAACCTGTTTGATGGTAGCCGGTATGTCCGGTTGATCAGCGATAGGTTGAGGGACATTCTCAGCATGCATATCGGCAGCGATAATCTGTTGGCTGGAAGCCGCAAGCTGTGATTGATCCTGCTTCTTGGTATTGCTCGGCGAATGGTTAGGTAGAGTCGATGATGGCAGATCGGCGTGACGGCGATCGTATTCGGCAAACCGTCCATCTTTCTTTTTCTTGGCAGCAATGGTCGCCTTGTGCTGCTTCTTCGCTGGCCGCGCAAATCGATAAATCTTCGGCTTCGGTTGATCTTGCTTCTCGGAGACCGCAGGCGCAAGTTTCCGTTTCTTCCTAGGAGTCGAAAGCTCGAGTGCATCTTGTTCCATGGAAACATCGCTTGTTCGGGCACTACTTTCCGTTGGATAGCCTTGTTTCTGGGCCATCACTTGCTGTTGATCTTGTTTATTCGCAGCTGACGGTTGGGTGGGAGTCTGAGGAGGAGCCACAAAATCGTTTTGATCTACGTCCAGGCCAACATATTGTTCCATCGCAAAATCATCAGTCGCTTGACTAAGTTCCTGAGCCATAGAGGTTGGATGATCAGGTTGGATGGCCACAATCGGTATTTCAGCTGGTTTCTTGGCGACAATAATAGGTTGGCTAGGTTTGTGAGCCAGTGTGACAGGTTGGATAGCATTGGAACTGATGGACGACGGTTGGACAGAATTATTGTCATACATCTGGGAATGATCTGGCTCCCTAGCCGGAAGGAAAGGCTCCTTGAACCCGTGTTGATCGGATAGATCGAAATTTTGTGGTGGTTGGGCGTGTTTCTTAGACACAATTTGTTGTTGGTGACGCCGCGCCAGGCTTGGAGTCTGTTGCTCGCTGGGTTGCTGAGCCACCGACTGTGGTGCGTGATGCTGCTTCTGAGCCGCACTACTCAGCAGGGTAGGTTTCTCATACTGGGCCTGATCTATGTTCTTATTCTTCGCTGGCACTTGTTTCCGAGCCAGAACGGTCGCTTCTTGCTGAGCCGCAGGTGGAGGCGGGGCGGGAATCCGATCCATTATTGATACATCGTCAGGCGCGTCTTCATTGCGATTCGCTGACGCATCCTTGGTGTTCAGTATGATCACCTTCTCGATTAGTTCGGTGATTTCGTAGAGAAGGAAACGCTTCGGCTCCTGCCTGAAAAAGGGAGGATGTAGAGTCCGAAGTAAATGGGTATCCCGAAATGCATGGGCCGCTAGAGCTAAAAATATAAACATCCTCCTCTTAATTTCGCGCACTCTCTCGCCCGCTCGAATAACTAGAGAGTGTGCGAAATGAAGAAACTGATGCTCACCTTCTTTCGTCCAACTCCCTCGACTTCACTCTTTCCTTCGTCAAAGAGCGCAATTTGAATTTTGCCGCCTGAAAAAGATAGAACCGATTAAATTTGGTTGAAAAGCTATCTATTCGGTTACCATTTTTTTTCGAACAGTAGCCCTACTCCTCAGACAAAAATAGCAGAGAAACTCACGGGATTGTCAACACCATTCAAGTTAGCGGTTATCAACAGATTGAAGCACTTGCTCATCATTGGTCCCATTATAGGGTCTCTAGTTCTCAACTCGGCTGTCTGAAATTAATAAATATATATAAAAAAAAGATACACAATGTTCAATCAAGCAATCACAATATGTGTTGTCTTCTGTCTATCGTAAATAGTAGAGCTCAAGAAACGATACCACCGTGTCTTCATTTTACGCACTCAACCCGGAGAGAGAGTGTGCAAAATGAAGAGCGTCGGCAGTAACATTTCTCGAGCTGTAGTAAATAGTCGACTTCCGCCTTGTCGTAGTCCAAAAGATGAGGACGGAATCTTAGGATGAGCAAATATTTTCATATTCAAATCATCATTTTTCAACAACAAAACTTCACCATGTCGTGGATTCTTTTGATGTTCTTTTCGCTGCGTCGCTCATCTCGCTCTTCTTTCAATCGCCTTTCCTCTTCTTGTTTTTTCTTTAATCGCTCTACTGAATAAATCGCAATAGATTTTAAATTTATAGAGACCTTTACATTTTTTAATCTTTTTTTTAAGACCGAGCATTCACTATGTCACCGAGAAGAGCAAGGCATTTTACACGACTGCAGAAAACTACAAATAATCGCAGAGAATTTTATTTGAATACGGTTTCTGCGCTATAAAAGAACATTCAATACCTTCTATGATTACATTTGAGCCAGCAATAGGGATGATTGAATGGTATGATTCATGTGTTTAATTAAAATAAAATAGTTACACACCTCTAGCAGCAGCGACTACGCGCACCGCGTACGCTCTCTTGACTTTTTCCTTTAGAATTCTTTCATCTTCAGCAGTTGCTGTGACATAATCGTTCATGGGACCTTCAAAGTTATAATTATATGTAAAACCAATTTGATTAAAAAAACAACCCTAATATCACGCCTCTCACCTAAGAATCGACTCAGAATAAAAGAGATTTGTCAGCGAGTCAAATTTCGAGGTTGATATTTTGACAGTTTTGGGGTCCACCAAGCCCTACTAGACAACCTATGAACGGAATAGTTCCAGAGATCATTCCCGACCGAGCTGCAGCACCGGTCGGCTGCAGCCTCCTATCTTCAAACCCAATTTTCAGCCCTTCAACGTAGTTCTAGAAATGACTTTTCTGAAAGAGCTAGGACTATTTTTCCAAGCTCTATCCCTCTGTGTTGGTCGCTTATCGATATCTTGCCTCTAAACAGTGCTATACAGAACGAAGCATAAGTAGAAAACCGCTCGAAAACCCACGATTTTTCTATCCCATATGGATAGCCCTTGCGATGACGATTCGAATGATATGTCTGCGCTCGCAAACGGAGAGGAGTGAGCATGGTTTCATGCCCGAAAACTGTTTTTCAATTTTTGAACTTTATTTTCAACAGTCGATTTCCGTTTCATTTCACATTTTCGCGAGCAATGACCCGGCTTCATTTTTATTTATTCGTTATGTTTCATTCTACTTTAATGTTTAAACTCGGTGTAAATGCGACTTTTTTGAAAGCAGATGAAACATATCGAGAATACAGAGCTGGACGCCGGGTCATTGCTCTCGAAAATGTGAAATGAAACGGAAATCGACTGTTGAAAATAAAGTTCAAAAATTGAAAAACAGTTTTCTGGCATGAAACCATGCTCACTCCTCTCCGTTTGCGAGCGCAGACATATCATTCGAATCGTCATCGCAAGGGCTATCCATATGTGAAAGAAAAATCGTGGGTTTTCGAGCGGTTTTCTACTTATACTTCGTTCTGTATAGCACTGTTTAGAAACAAGATATCGATAAACGATCAACACAGAGATAGAGCTTGGAAAAATAGCCCTAGCTCTTTCAGTAAAGTCATTTCTAGAACTACGTTGAAAGGCTGAAAATTGTGTTTGAAGTTAGGAGGCTGCAGCCGACCGGTGCTGCAGCTCGGTCGGGAATGATCTCTGGAACTATTCCGTTCATAGGTTGTCTAGTAGGGCTTGGTGGACCCCAAAACTGTCAAAATATCAACCTCGAAATTTGACTCGCTGACAGATTCAGGTGAGAGGCGTGATATAATCTTCAAGCGCACCTTACCTCTACGTGCCACGACAGCTTGGCGGACAAAAGCGTTGATTACTTTGGCAGTTAACGCGTGCTTACCCGCTTCAAGGTCATTAGCATCGACTTCCTGGCACATGGGTCCTTTAAATAATAACGAAACAATTTAAATAAATAAGAATAAACATAAATGATAAACGTGTATTTCATACACCGCGTACCACTGCGCCCGGCCACAAGTTGTTTGACAACAAGATCGATTGCTTCGACCTTTAACACTATCTCGTCCACCGTAGCGGCTTCGGGATCCTGGTTGATGGGCCCTATAAATATGAAATCAAATTAAATTGGTCGCCTGATCGAAACTTGTCATCATGGTCCACTGGCCGTTGAATTTGTTGCTGTTTATACCATTGAAATAATTTGAGAATTAACAGGGAAATTTCTTGACACCGTACAAGTTTACCTTACCTCTGTGCAGTGCGACATATTTTTGGACGATAGCGCCGATCACTTTGGCCGTAAACGTTGTCTGAGACTCTGCGTTGACATCGGCATCGGCCTCTTGGTCCATAGGCGTCTGAATTTGATGTTAACAATGCCAGTTCGATGGGACAACAAAGCATCGCAAAGAAACCTGCTCAACCATGAACATTTTGTACTGAAATGATCAATACAAATTGATAAAAGAGATGTTGTTTATTTACCAGAGTTGAACAACAAGATGATTCTTTTAGAATGTTCTTTCGAAACAAATAGCGTGTATTTCGCGAGAACACCGGCGTGTCTGTTGGGCACAATTGTTTTGATTCAAAAATATTTGACGCGACGAAACCATTCACTTCACTTCTCTTCTCTTAATTTAATTCTCCTTTAACATAGTGTATTCAGAGCTTCTATGGCATCTGAGAAAATGCAAGCTTGTTCCCTGATTGAAGAACTCTATGTGGTGAATAAAGAATAAGAATAAGAATAATAAGAATAACTCCACATTTTGCGTTGTTGACGAATTGACAATAAGACGCTACTGTGAACTGGTATGTCATCATTATTTTTGAAACGTATGTACGAAAGTGAACACATTTTGATTCTGCGCAGATTTAAAACAACAACGTTCCTAAAAGTAAGAAAGGTTTCCATTTTCCAGGATATTCATGCATCATACATGCTCAGCCTTTTAATAGCTGTTGAAATGTCCTTCTCAAAGTGCAGCCTATTAGAACTACGCCTGGCAAAATTCGGAAAGCTAAAATTCCCCCAAATCAAGCGTAGCGAAATGCGCCCAGAAATAAGATCCCCTGTAAGTACATGCTCCCATAAAAATTGGAACCATGACTAGAGACCGCAAGCTCCGCCCACTTGGGAGGGATAGGGAATGGGGGCAAAAAATGGGAATGAGGTTTAGCAAATCGAATACTCAACCAAATTGGTCGTTCAAGGGCGCGATGGATAGCTCTCAGCCTCACCTTTCAATGTGCCAATGGGCACTATGTTCAGAATATTTCAAGTTGGTCAAAATCGAGATAAACCAGTCCGGGATAGTCAAAAAAGGCATTTCTAATGAACGGAGCAAAGTGCCCATTGCGCAGATTGTTCTTTTATTTTTATGAAGAATTTTAGAGAAGAAAAATCAAGAATCGAAAGTTTCCCCGAATTGCTAAACTGTTTAGAAGGTTTTAGTACGCGCGTATTTATTCCAGTCCGATTAGCGCTAAACACAGTGTGAGCTATAGTCAAATGAGGGAAGGGGGTTGAGAGACAAGGCTCTTCCCTTCTCCCTCCGCCCTCTCTCCCCGCTGTTTCTATCCCGTCGTGACTAGCGCACACCGTCCCTAGACAAGAGGGAATTTCGCTCCTAATTTGTCTCTCACGACTGAGCGAAGCTATCGCAGTTGAACTTTGGGAATTAGCTCGGAATAGGCACCGCCCCCCTTTTGGCTCGTCCTGGTTTCGGACACTTCTCTGTTGAGCCCAAATCGCAAAGTTTTTGGCTCATAACTCGGTTCAGAGATGAGATATCGACAAACGGTAAAAAGTATGTTCTTATTGAGACCAAGGGGGATACTTTGAGCACAAAAACATGACCTTACGATTGATTCGGTCTACCCCGTTGCGGTCTCTAACCATGACGATACGAAATAATCAAATTCACAGCAATACGAAATGAGATTCATTCTTGGAGAAGATGATAACATGCTATTAAAATTGCAAAAATGCATCGGAAAAAGAGTGTCGAAAATTTCCATCGAATATTGTGATTACGAAACTGAATTGAATGTTATCTCCAACATTCTCAATGGAATTCGCTTCGGAAAGTTGGGATGCCACGATATTTTGAAAATGCAAGGTACGTTTAAGTGAATCTTTTAAATTCTTGTATGCACGGCAATTCTTCTTTTTGAAATTTTCTTCTCGAAAAGCTTAAGGTACATCCATCAATTGATCTCACTCTATTCGTACATGAGGCTGCACAGCGGGTGAAGTTTGACGCTGGTGAGTAGAGCTCGAAATATGGGCTATCGTCTCTTCATTTCACACACTCTAGAGCACGAGAAATGAAGAGAAGATTGCTCGAATTTCAAGTCTAATGGTGAGAATCACAACAACATAAAATGACTTTGAATCGATATATTCAGTGAAATTTCTGCTCGATTTATCTACACTTGTTGAGTCCCTGCCCATTGATCAAGCGTTCGAAAGCCTGGACAATCGAGACTTTTTTGGACAACCGATGCTATTCCGTGAGCCCCGCTATTTCTTTGGACTTCACGACATTGATTGGGCACCAATAATTTTGGAAATGTTTTCGAACAAACTCAGCAAGCTTTACATAACGAATTACCCCTATCGTAGTTACCTTTCGAATCGGAGTGCGGAGACACTCAGAAAGGTTACATAGACTCCAATATCATAATTACTACAAATATTTTAGCATCTCCCTCTCCTAGGCAAGAAGATTTGCTTCAAAACTTGGACTAGGACACCGCAATACACCGAAAGCAATAGCATTTCCAATAATCATTTTGTTAATGGTATCAGTTCATTGTTGTATTTGTCAAAACGAAACCCGATTTTCAGTTGCGACAACCCGCTTCACAGTCAAGCATGCTACACGAGTGAACGAGCCGTTTGAAATTTACTCTGAACCAACGAATTGGTCATTCTAGTCAGATATCACATCATCATATTGATCAATATATTTTATAAGCAATTGAAACGTTACATTTTTTTATTGGTTAAAAATTGAAATATGTTCTATGTAGTTTTCGCAGAATACATGTCTTTTCAGTTGTACACATAGACCCTGTGGCATATCTGGGTACTTCGTTGCCGAGGCACCTTTTTGTCTCTTCGGCGGAAAATATTTGTCCGAATAATTAGCGTGTATCTGAGAAGCTTCTCCACTGGGCACGATAATTTCAACTCTGAAAGAGACGGGAGATCATTAGGAAAAAAATCACTTTATGTGCTCTCTCTTCTCTTAATTTAAGTATCCACTTACACATTTTTTTGATCAGAATGCAAACTTCGCTTTCTTTGGCATCCGAGGATAAACAAGGTTGTTCCCTGATTGAAGAACTTCCTTGTGAGCTTGTCTGGACGATCATAGAATATGCAGCGGAGTCCATTTCGGAACTTAGACTGGTAGGTTCTCAAGCGTTATTGAAATAATTATTTTAATAATCGAAAACAATCGAATATTCAATATAATCGAAAACTAGTTTCTACCTGGCGATGGGGTGGCTAGCCCGCCCTTGCGAGGATAATGCCAACTTCCTTTACCTTAACATTAACATAAAATCGTTCAGACTTCGTCGCTGCTTTGCACACGCGTGGACGAATTTGCACTCCATAACTCAACATTTGGCGTCGTTGACGAATTGATAATAAGGCGCTATTGTGAACTGGTATGTCATCATTATTATGAAACGTATGTAATAGTCAAATTCATTAAATTGGACAGCTGAAAGTGAACAGATTTTGATTTTGTGCTCTGATTTCGAGAAACGTTCCAAAAAAGTAAGAAAGGTTTCCATTTTCCAGGATATTCATGCATCATACATGCCCAGCCTTTTAATAGCCGTTGAAATACCATCCTCAAAGCGCAGTATTTTTGAACTACGCCTTGCAAAGTTCGGAATAAGCCCGCTCAAATTCTCCCAAATCAAGCGCAGCGAAATGCGTCCAGAAATAAGATCCCCTGTAAGTACATTCTCCCATAAAAATTGGAACCATAACGATGCGAAATAATCAAATTCACAGCGATACGAAATGAGATTCATTCTTGGAGAAGATGATGACATGCTATTAAAATTGCAAAAATGCATCGGAAGAAGAGTGTCGAAAATTTCCATCGAATATTGTGATTACGAAACTGAATTGAATGTTATCTCCAACATTCTCAATGAAATTCGCTTCGGAAAGTTGCAATTTGAGTTGCGGAAATATTTTCAAAATGCAGGGTACGTTCAAGTGGATCTTGAAAACTCTTGTATTTATGAACACCAATAACTCTTTCAGAAATTTCCTTCTCGAAACGCTCAAAACACACCCTTCGATTTATCTGACTCTCATCGTAGATGAGGCCTCGCCGAGGGCGAAGTTTGACGCTGGTGAGAACGACAACAACATAATATGACTTTGAATCGATGTTTTCAGTTAAATTTTTGCTCGATTTATCTGCACTCGTTGAGTCCTTGCACATTCAACAAGTGGATGCGCATCTGTACACCCCAGGCTCCTTTGGACATCAGAGACTTTTCCGAGAGCCCCGCTATTTCTTCGGTCTTCACGATGTTGATTGGGCTCCAATAATTCTGGAAATGTTCTCAAGAAAGCTCAACAAGCTGTGCATAACGAATTACCCCTACCCAGGTTACATTTCGAATAGGAGTGTCGAGGCACTCGCAAAGGTTACATGGACCCGAATATCAAAATTAATACAAATAATTTAGCATCTCCCTCTCTTGGGAAAAAAGATTTGCTTCAAAACTTGGAGTTGGTCTGCAACCGAGCATAATAGTACTCACAATGATCATCTCGTGAATGGTATCAGAGGGGTTATGTGTCTAAAAATACATTTATTTTTTCAGTAGCGAAAACCCATTTCACAGTCAAGCATGCTACAAGATTGAGCGAGTCGTTTGATATTTACTATGAACCAACGGATTGGTCATTCTAGTACAGACATCTCATCATCACAGTGATCAATACATTTCATCAAGAGCAATTGAAACGGTCAATTTTAAAAGAATAATTAAAAATGAATCATGTTCTAGTTTTTTTGCTGAATGCATGTAGCACGCTGCAAACTAAAAATTTTGCTCCAGGTGCACGGAATATTAAAAATACGCCTTTTCCGGCACTTTTTCTTGAGGTGATTTTCATTTCGCAAAATGACACATGTTTCAATTACTGATGCAAAAATGTAGTTAAAACGTATTCAGATGCACTTTCTTGATATTTACAATGGATTTTTTTTGAAATCCGCAAAAATTGCACTGCATTTTTTTCCGGGAAAAAATTTGCGGATATTTATTCGCCATGGGCCTGTCCCATTTCAAAGCAAAAGTCTGAAAGTCATTGAGGAGAGGTCGAACCAGTGACTTCTTGCTCTCCACTAGAGTTTCCTTATTAGAAACGATTCCGGAATTCCAATAGTGAGAACAAAGGATTCCCTCTCTCTTATTCATTTCCAATATGAGACCTATCCCGGTGTGGCGATTTCCAATAGCTTATTGGAATTCCAATAACAAGTCATTTCCAATAAGCAACCACCCTCATTGTCGCGCGCTATTGGAAATGGGAGGGAGAGATTGATCATTTCCAATAAAGAAAATTTTCCAATAAGAGAACTCTACTCTCCACTGCACTGCTTTACCACATTCGCATGCCTCCTTCATCTTCATTTTCGTGTAATGATTGAGCATTTCAGTTCATTGGAAAATTTCGCAGAATTTGCCTTACCAAAAGATCAAACAGCACATTAAGGATGTAAGTTCGCGAACAAAAGTATCGCACCAGTGCAAGAGCATCGCAAATGCGAGACTCTTGATCTCGGCGTGGAACTTGCAACCCTACCGTGCAGTTACTGCACGAAATTGAAGATGAAGGGAACATGAGAATATGGTATAGTGGTAAATCGCTGCACTTGGGAACGAGTGGTTGCTGGTTCGACCACTCCTAAATATTTCAGACTTTTGCTTTGAAATGGGATTCGACCACAACGAAAAAAAATCCGCGAATTTCCCCGCACCTGGTGCAGAATTTTTAGTTGTATTAGTTCTGCTAATCTTATTAGTTGTATTAGTTCTACACATAAACCCTGTGACTTTTTTTTTCACTGTAAATAAATAAATAAACAGCGTGCATGGCTCCGTAAGACACTTTAATGTCTCTTCGGCGGGAAAATATTAGGCCGAATAATGCGTATAGCCACGCCGAGTGGTGTAAGGCGCCGCTCGCCATTCGAAGGGTACCGAGTTCAATCCCCCGCCGAGGTCAACCAAATCTTGCTATCCCTCCGCGGTCGGTAAATTGGTAGCGACTTCGGTTGCAAAAGGTAAGGCTACCCGAGAAAGCACTGGACAGCCGGGTATGTAGTCCGTCTAACAGCTGGCCTAACCAGTGGGTCCCACCTAGCGTTGTCTCACGACGTAAAACCGCTTGACGTGGATACACCTTTACCTTTTTACTATGCAGCCACTATGTATCGTCATATTACGTAATGACGAGGAAATTTGTTTTCAAAATGTTTGCCTTTTTCATGAGAAGTGTAATGGTACCGGAGGTAGACGTTTACGATGAGTCTGCGGCGATTTTTGACGATTTTTTACAAGTGTTACAGACGTTACATACTAATAGACAGACAGACAGACAGACATACAGACATTACGAGAGTTTGAACAGAATCAATAGACTAATTTTTACAAAACGAACTGATAAATTACAACAAATTATATGTAATATCAAAACAATGAAAGAGAGTGAATCATACTCGAATTGCAAAAAAAAGCGAAATTGGATCATTTGTCGCGAGAGGGCGAAATGAAGCGGAGAATGACTGATGAAAAAAGAATCAGTTTTAGGTATGATCGCCCAGCCACCCACCCTCCTTCAATTCGATAAGCTAGCACACGCAAACATCTGTGCTTTATTGAAAATCGAAATTTCGACATAGTCGATAGAGCATCGAAGTAGCCTTCTTTTTTTCTGGGGCTACGTTGAACGGGTGAAAAATCGTGTAAAAGGTGGCGGGTTGCAGCCGACCGAAGCTGCTCCGCTGCCGGGAATGAACTATGGCACTATTCCCCCCATGGGGGCTCTAAATAATTTAACCCTACATCGAATTTTCGGTCGCTGCCAGATTCAAGTGCTTCAGATTATTGTACTTCCCAAGTAATATCGTGCGCTTCAAATGCTTAGAAAACTCAATCTGCTGGTTAGCGAGCCATTAATTGTCTAGGAGAGAAAGGGGGTATGGAAGAGGAGAGCATGTAGATCACTAACCTCCTCCCGGTCTCTTCATTCCTCCTCCCTCCACCCAGTTCGTCAAAGGTCAACTACGTGTGGAATGGGAAATAATTCCATGATATGCATAATCAATTTATCATTACACTTAATTACATATTTTACATACTAAGATACGTGAAAATCAAAATGAAGAATCTAAAATTGTTTTTTCTCGATTTCACTCTGTCATTTTCCCTCTTACGACTCTCTAGTATCGGCTGGTTCTTCCAAATGGTGGACTACTTCGGCCAGCTGCCTCTTGAAATTAAGTGGCTAATCTTCGACAATTGCTTCCCGACGAATGACATGCGCCTCGTCAGTTTTGTTATACCTCTATCGTTTTTCATTCTTATGTTTAATACTCTGATGATTCACTATTGATTCATTATTGCAGGTGAATACAGTATGGAGACATGCTGTAGACGACTACGTAGTTCAGAGGGATCCCGTGGTATCGTTCACTTCATGCAGTACTTCTATGATCTGCTCGGGGGTAAATTATTCAATTGCGCTGGCAGTTGCAGAAACTCATATGGTTTTATGTTATAGGTTACCGTCGCGGATACGTTGACTACGATATTGGTTCCTCGTCAGTTCTCTGGAACGCTCCGGCCCGCCATGCACAACTTCATTACTATCTTCCCTTCTACTCAAATCAGCATTCAGGTACTTTACATCTTTGGCCCTCTTTTTATGAAAATGTATGCCAGCGTGTCGCTCCGGCGAGCGCAACTAATTCTTGCTAATCCAATTCATTGCGCTCGATTCTGTGGACAAGAAATATCAAAACGCGTTCTATTGTGACTTGAGTCCTTCGGACGCGTCGACCTCCAGGGGCCCTGCCGGGGGGGGGGGGGGGGGGGGCACGCTCCGCTCGCCCGCGTCGCTCCGCGGTCGTCTCGCGCCCTTCGAGCGTTCACCGACTGCTCCGCTAGACGCGCGTGGCGAAGAATAAACAGACTCGACTCTCTCAAATTGGGTTATTCACCTCTCTCTCCTCACTCTCTCGCTCGCTAATAGAATTGAACCAATTTGAATGTATTTATATTTAAAAAAAAGAATATATTACAAATAGAATAATAATTACATTAGACTAAAAGATACTGTTCTAGTAATGATCTTCGCAAGATAAAAGGACGTTGCGTAATCAATTTCCCTTTTCAGGATGAACATATGGTAATATTCGCTCCTGGCATGGCTGAGACACTGGGATTTCTGCGAAACTTCGGAAATTGTACTCTCCTGAAGGGATCGCTGGTGTGGTCTCGTTCCCTCGTACGTTGAATCAAGCGCATTATGGGTTCATATTAAAACAAAAGGTTCAGAGGGGTCTTCCTCTCCTTCCCTTTGATGATTTTGAAGCGGAATATGTCGTGCTCACTTGGTAAGTGTCCTTTGTAGATAAACCGAATTCATCAGAATTCACTTATTTATACTTTCACTCACATTGCAGCCATTCTTACGCGACCCATGTCTTTGGAGCAATTTCATTTCCGGGAGTTTTTTCTCAAATAGGCACAGCCTTCTATTTCATTGTCGATGTGCAAGTAAGACCTGCAACGTTCCCAGCCTCTCCATCCATTAATTCAGCAGCAGGTCGCCTTCGACCGCCAGAAAATTGAGGAACTACCCTATAGGCTGGTTTGTGTGGCAGCGAGTTTGCGGGAAACGACCTAACAGCGCCGGATTGATCAAACAAAGCGCAAAAATGGCTAAAAATCGATCACAAATCCTATCATGAAGGTAAAATGCGTATTATTGTGTATAATAACCGTAAAATGCGTATAAGGTTGGGCTTAAATGGCGAAATTTGTGAGCCGAAAAGAATCAACGATAAAAAGGGAAACTTGACTCAAGAAAGTGCAAAACTGAATGCTACTCGACTATTCGGCGTGAAACCGCTTCCAAATATAAACACCGTGGCCAGGAAAAGAAGAGAGTATCAAAAAAAGTGAAAAATAGCGAGAAAAAATCCCCGAAAAAACCCGAAAACACAACATATTTGATGAAAACCCAGTGGAGTTAGTTGGCGAAAAAGTCGATATCAGTTTACTGTTCAGTTACAGTATATTTTTCAACAAGATGCGAGAGCGACCGTAATCATAGTACTTGCAAGTAATAAATAAATTGTTTTCTCCTTGGCATATGCTTTAGGGATATGAAACAAATGAAATGAGACATTGTTATTTTTTGGTTGCCGACTCCCTTTAAGCGCGTTTGACCAACTTTGCGTGTGAGGTCAGACGAGGGAATAGTTGAGTCAAGTGTGAGACGAATAAGGATAGCTTGGTGCGTGAGTCCGCGGATATCCAACTTTGTGTGTGAGGATTATCCGTCTGTAATAACGAGGTTATTGTGGCGTTTTTCATTGTGGTGGCCGAAGGCTCTGCCCAAATATTGAATTACGTCATTTAACTGAGTTGTTACTGAAAGTGTTTCCCGTTGTTTGAGTGCGTATTGCTGTAGTTATTTATTGACTGACAGTGATACAAAACAAGGATAACGTGAGTGATACATTTCATGTACGAACTCCAGCGAACTCTGCTGGTTGCTTATTGAGTACGCTCCAGAGGTCGTTTTCCACCTCAGAATGTTTGTATCACTGTCAGTCAATAAATAACTACAGCAATACGCACTCAAACAACGGGAAACACTTTCAGTAACAACTCAGTTAAATGACGTAATTCAATATTTGGGCAGAGCCTTCGGCCACCACAATGAAAAACGCCACAATAACCTCGTTATTACAGACGGATAATCCTCACACACAAAGTTGGATATCCGCGGACTCACGCACCAAGCTATCCTTATTCGTCTCACACTTGACTCAACTATTCCCTCGTCTGACCTCACACGCAAAGTTGGTCAAACGCGCTTAAAGGGAGTCGGCAACCAAAAAATAACAATGTCTCATTTCATTTGTTTCATATCCCTAAAGCATATGCCAAGGAGAAAACAATTTATTTATTACTTGCAAGTACTATGATTACGGTCGCTCTCGCATCTTGTTGAAAAATATACTGTAACTGAACAGTAAACTGATATCGACTTTTTCGCCAACTAACTCCACTGGGTTTTCATCAAATATGTTGTGTTTTCGGGTTTTTTCGGGGATTTTTTCTCGCTATTTTTCACTTTTTTTGATACTCTCTTCTTTTCCTGGCCACGGTGTTTATATTTGGAAGCGGTTTCACGCCGAATAGTCGAGTAGCATTCAGTTTTGCACTTTCTTGAGTCAAGTTTCCCTTTTTATCGTTGATTCTTTTCGGCTCACAAATTTCGCCATTTAAGCCCAACCTTATACGCATTTTACGGTTATTATACACAATAATACGCATTTTACCTTCATGATAGGATTTGTGATCGATTTTTAGCCATTTTTGCGCTTTGTTTGATCAATCCGGCGCTGTTAGGTCGTTTCCCGCAAACTCGCTGCCACACAAACCAGCCTATAGGGTAGTTCCTCAATTTTCTGGCGGTCGAAGGCGACCTGCTGCTGAATTAATGGATGGAGAGGCTGGAAACGTTGCAGGTCTTACTTGCACATCGACAACGGCAAACCAGATCAAATAGCCGTGAGAGAACATTCTCTGAACACAGATATTCTTTACGGAGAGCAAGGCAGCCTCCAAATAGTCAATGAGAAGGCTGCCAACACTAGTCGCTCCGAGGCACGGCGCAAAACTAGCTTAATTTTAGGGAATAGTAGTCGTAGTAGTTGATAGAGGGTACGGATGAACCTAGGCCAGCACTGCAATCGAAAGAACAAGAGAATCTCACACAATGGAAGCGAAGAGAGAAAAAAGGCGATCAATCGGAGCACGCTTTTGGTTGTGAATGGAAAAAGAACGATCCTTAGAGCAATGGACGAACGGCAAAGGTCGCGGACGACTTTGGCAAGCATGCACTCTTTGATAGAAGCTTTCCCTTTCTTTCTTATCCAACACTCAATCGATACTGACACGCGCATGTTCCCCAACTATCACCTCCACTTCCTTATATAAAAGTAACAATAACAAGTTAAAATGTGTATGTTGGAATAGTCTGTTGAATAATAACATGTGTATTTAACACAAGAGAGTAAATACTCACAATTTACCCAACAACATCAACAACAAACGAAATATCTTATGGGTGAGTGAGGTAAGTCCAGACTACAAAACGGCTTAGAACTGAGCGACACGCTCGCGCTCGTCCTTCTTCTTGATGGCGTAGTTGTTGGGGGATTCCTTGGCGGCGTTGATCAACTCGTCGGCCAGGCACTCAGCGATCGTCTTGATGTTACGGAATGCGGCCTCGTGAGCTCCAGTGCCGAGGAGCCACATAGCCTGAGATGTAATAATTATTGCGAGCAAAAATAACGGTATGACTATAAAACAAAAGGTTTTCCAATCTCAGTTCTCAAAATGTTCTAACTGCAAGGTACTAAGCTGGGTTTGTTTTCTTCGCATAATAGACGCATAATAAATTAAATATTCAAACCTGGTTGACACGTCTGAAGGGAGCCACGTCGACGGAGTGACGACGGACGGTACCGGCGCGTCCAATACGAGTAGAGTCTTCACGGGGCCGACATGATAACGGCGTTGACGAGCACCTGCACGGGGTTCTGAAAATAAAATTCTTTTGAAGTTTTCTAATAATACACGATTAGGAAGCACAAGCGAAATACAAAAAAAAAAAAAAAATCTCTCAAAAAAATGTCCCTCACATTACGACTTGCCAAACCACAGTAACTGGAGCTCCATGATAACAAACGGTTCAAAATCGAATTGCGAAACGCGCTTGCACAATGACTTTATACAAAAACATTATCAAAAAAGCTAGCGAAGCAGTGAAAAAGAACAGAAAGTTCAAAAAAATTTCCGCTGAGGCATGGTGTGCCATCCGACGACTAGTGCGAAAAGGCGAGGATGAGAGAGCGACAGTAACCCAAATACACGCAAATTAATTT
The DNA here is from genome assembly GCA_000180635.4 of Pristionchus pacificus. Classification (NCBI taxonomy): domain Eukaryota; kingdom Metazoa; phylum Nematoda; class Chromadorea; order Rhabditida; family Neodiplogasteridae; genus Pristionchus; species Pristionchus pacificus. The sequence goes on along the minus strand of CM026578.1, from coordinate 29,426,142 downwards.
TAATTTTGAGTTTTATTATTATTATTTTATTTAATTTTTAAAAAATTTTCGGAACATCAGAGCATGTCTTGACTTAAATTCAAAGAAGAAAAGAAATTGAAAAATAGAAATTGAAATTGAAATTGAGAAATTGAAAAATACAAGGTGCTTTCAGAAAAGAGCTGGGTAACGTTATAAAAATTGGAACATAAATATTTATATCTTTGCCGACCTGGTAGCGTCCAGCGGAGTGAGGAAGGTACTTGGCGTACTTCTCCTTGACGGTGATGTAGTCGACAAGCGAGATGTCGGCAACATTGACCTGACAAATATAAATATACATCACTTAAATTTATTTAAATATAACAACAGACCAGTAATATACGCTTATAATGGTTTAATTACAATTTTCTATCAAAGCAGGGCCAAACAATTCCTCAAAAATGACCTATGCATACAGCATTTTCCCGCAAAAATCAGGAGATATGAGCCGAAACCAAACCACTGCAAGCGCAAAAGCAATCAAACGTCGTGATAGTCCTTTATAAATTGAGTATTTTCCCCCTGTATCAGAGACATTGGCTTTTTCTACTACTGCATATAATTGAACAGGATGAAAATAACAACAACCAAATAGAAAAAGGTTTGTACTACCTCTTGGAGGTTCCACTTTCCGAAGAGCTTGACCTCGGGAAGATCGCTCTCGAGCTCAAAGGCGGGAGCAAAGTCCACGGCCTCGTTTACTGCCCATTCGTCGCCAAGTTGGGCTAAATTTAAGAATTTTAGTTTAAGAAATTAAAAAAGTCAACGGAATAACGCGAATAACAACACAAATATCAAACATAACGGTTCACATCCCAGCAGTTATTGCAGGATTGTCAAAACATAGCAGAGAATAGGTCTCTCAAAATGTCCCTCACATTACGACTTGCCAAACCACAGTAACTGGAGCTCCATGATAACAAACGGTTCAAAATCGAATTGCGAAACGCGCTTGCACAATGACTTTATACAAAAACATTATCAAAAAAGCTAGCGAAGCAGTGAAAAAGAACAGAAAGTTCAAAAAAATTTCCGCTGAGGCATGGTGTGCCATCCGACGACTAGTGCGAAAAGGCGAGGATGAGAGAGCGACAGTAACCCAAATACACGCAAATTAATTTTAATTTTGAGTTTTATTATTATTATTTTATTTAATTTTTAAAAAATTTTCGGAACATCAGAGCATGTCTTGACTTAAATTCAAAGAAGAAAAGAAATTGAAAAATATTAATTTTTGGATGCCGACTCTCTTTAAATCAACCTCACACACAAAGTTGGTTGATTTGTCTAGTTCAGCCTCACGCACCAAGCTAGCTGAACTAAACACCGCACTCTACCACAGGAACTGACAACAATAGTAATATTCCCGCAGAACCAAATAAAGTAATAAAGTGGTAAGCTCACGTGAATAGAATAAACTGCAGAATAATCCCAGAGTATGATCAATATCTTGAATTAACTGCAGCTGTGCGTCAATTGAAGAATTTATCGAAGAATGAACTTCAACAATAAACTGCTGCAACGACGACACTAGACGAACTAACTATCGATTAACTAAAACAACTTTCGAAAATAGGCGAAAAGCAACTACAGTATCCTGACGACTTTTGGGGGCAGGAACACACAATAATTAACGGAACGATAAAATAGTAACTGAGTGATCATGAACTGATTTAATTAACAAAATGAATTATTTAAATATTAAAATCAGTGATAAATACGATAATTATATTAATTGCACAGTAATTAGGAGGGTTTATCTACACTGGAGCGTACTCAATAAGCAACCATCAGAGTTCGCTGGGCAATCTTTCAATGGATGATACAACTTTTTCTTGTTTAAGTAACTCCTCTGATTTGAGCAAGCCCTCAACTTCCTCTTGCGGTGCTACTTCTTCTGAGTCCTCTTCCTTTGGCATTTCCGCTTGAGCGAATTTCGTTGGCTCATCATCGTCAGTTGTGGGTTTCGCCCGCTTCGTTTGGTGGTTGAGAATCCATGCTAAAAAAATGAGATTACAAAACAAGTGCGAGCAATTAAGGAGAAGATCTTGCAAAAAAGCCATTCAAAACGAAATAGTAGTGCTCAGTGTTTTTCACAGGTGAGAACGGAAGAACCAGCTATGCCACAGGGTTAAGCACGAATTTTTTTATATTAAAGAAATTATGTATAAAGTCATTGTGCAAGCGCGTTTCGCAATTCGATTTTGAACCGTTTGTTATCATGGAGCTCCAGTTACTGTGGTTTGGCAAGTCGTAATGCGAGGGACATTTTGAGAGACCTATTCTCTGCTATGTTTTGACAATCCTGCAATAACTGCTGGGATGTGAACCGTTATGTTTGATATTTGTGTTGTTATTCGCGTTATTCCGTTGACTTTTTTAATTTCTTAAACTAAAATTCTTAAATTTAGCCCAACTTGGCGACCTTTTTAAACCTTTTATTGTTTACGATTATAGAGATCGTCACGACGATTCGAATGATAGGTCTGCGCTCGCATATCGAGGGGATCGAGTATGGTTCCATGCCCAAAAACTGTTTCGCAAACTATTGAACTCACTTTTCGACATTATCACACCACTTCATTCCTCACTTTCGCGAGCAATGGCGAGGTGACATTTCGAAATTTACCGTTGTGTTTCGTCTCGCAATCAAAGTCAAAGAAAAAGGAGAAGAATCGATAAGTAACTTCAGTGCAACACAACCCAGATTGTTGCATATCACCGCATAATTGCTCGCGAAAGTGAGGAATGAAGTGGTGTCCGGATAGATTCCGGCAAAGACCCAAACCGCATGTCTGAAATGTTTTTTGAATAATTAAAATTCGATACAGTAACAGTAATTATTCGATTCTATTTTTTAAAAGATATTCGTTTCAGAGGTCAAAAGAAGACTCAGGCTCAGAAGAAGAATCAAAAAACTTTCGACATTTATAGAGTGGAAAAATGCGGGGCTTGCACAATGCAAATTTGGACGATCTCCCTCGGACAAATTTATATGGAGTCCCACTCCTTTCCTCTTTCTTCTCATCTCAGAATTTCTTTAATATAAAAAAATTCGTGCTTAACCCTGTGGCATAGCTGGTTCTTCCGTTCTCACCTGTGAAAAACACTGAGCACTACTATTTCGTTTTGAATGGCTTTTTTGCAAGATCTTCTCCTTAATTGCTCGCACTTGTTTTGTAATCTCATTTTTTAGCATGGATTCTCAACCACCAACGAAGCGGCCGAAACCCACAACTGACGATGATGAGCCAACGAAATTCACTCAAGCGGAAATGCCAAAGAAAGAGGACTCAGAAGAAGTAGCACCGCAAGAGGAAGTTGAGGGCTTGCTCAAGTCAGAGGAGTTACTTAAACAAGAACTAGTTGTATCATCCATTGAACGATTGCCCAGCGAACTCTGCTGGTTGCTTATTGAGTACGCTCCAGAGGCCGTTTTCCACCTCAGAATGGTTAGTTTATTATGTTCCGCTAATTCGTACATCTTGTTGTAAATCTGTGCTGAAAAGCATTGTGATGTTATGATAGCAAATGTAAAATAATAACTCGAAATTCAGGCATCTACAAAGCTTCAATGTAAAGTTGACGATTATGTGCGCGACGGAATGAAAATTCCTCTAGTATCGGAGCTCGGCTTCACCGGATCGGAGGACAAGCATCATGCGGTAAAAATACAGTCGATAAATTCTATCAAATAAAATATGTCTTTACCTTGGCTCCTGAAATTTTTTTACCCTTTGATTTTGCATACCTACCTGGGCACCTTGTGGCATTTTCTATTGCATGTTTCACTTTGCACACAAATTGGGAGAACGAAATGAATACGAATGTTTGAATGACTTTTACGAACTAAAAAATTCAGATCGCTCCATCTGGCCTAATCTACGTCAACTTATTCATACGCAAGCAAAAGGCTCCCTTGTTCGAGCTCAGTCTCAAACTACGCCTGCCTCCGATGGATTTTGTGGAGGAAATTGAGAGGGAGACGGCAAGCAGCTCGATTACGGCTATTGATGACTCGTTTGTAAGTTATTGCTCAATTATGATTTTACATTCTTCGACTTGGGATGACTCCCCCCCCCCCCCCCTCCACACTGTCTCTTTCACTTGGTCGTAATTCATATTTATATTTTAAATTTCTAATCTGTAGCCAGAGACCAAATGTCATCCGACTCTTTGCTATCCTTAATGTCTTTCTCAAACACTCTATTGGAAGGTGGAAAATAATTGTCATTATTGCAGAAATACCAACTATTATTGGACCCGCTGCTCAACTTTCACTACAAGAGCTACTGGGACTACCTGATGAAATCTCTTGGACCTCGTGTGAATTTTGCCTCGTTTTTCGGCTGTAACGACGAAGAATTCACGTCAATTTGCTCGAATCTCAGCGTTCCCTTCGAGAACATGGGAGTGGTGATGGAGCAGCTATCGGATAATGCAATGTTTGTAATTTATTTATTTTTTCATACACTCGGTGTGATGTGAACAACTTAATCAAAGTAACACCTGGTGCATGTGGTCTGATATTACCGGAACAAACTTTAATGTTCCTTATTTAGGGATCATCTCTTCAGAATCATAACCTCATCGAAAGTCGAGCACATCTCGCTGCAAGTTGGAGACGTAACGGCCGCAGATCCGAGTTAGTGTTATTTTTGACTGATGCGAACACTAAACATAAAAAATAATCGTAATTCAGAGCAAGCCCTTCTCAAATTAGCCACACTCGTTCGAGCCATCATTATCATACAGGTAAACGTATTTTATACCAAATTCATTTCCTTTACCCAAAAAAACAGAATCTAAGAAGCATTTATATTTATATTCCAGGACCCAGTGAGCAACATCGATGCATATCAACCGTATCTCTTTGGAGTTAACGATGGAGATTGGGCAGCGACGTTCGAGGAAATGTTCACGAAAACGATGAGCAAGTTGTACATCGAGAACAATGCATATCGTGAATACCTGTCGAGCGAAGCGGCAGGCCATCTTTTGAAAGTGAGTTAACAGATTTATTTGAAAAAAAACTTATTTTTTCTGCAGAACTTGCCTACCGCAGACAAGAAGATTTGGTTCAAAGCTTCATTCTTCAAGGAAATTGATTTAGCAGGATCCGGAGAAGTTAATGATCACGTTATTAAAGGTATTTTTTGTAAATTTTATTTTAAATATTAGTTTAAAAAATATTTCAGTCGCTCCTATGAGTGCACAGAAGGGCCACCCAATGCTCAGTATCATCCACTCGTCGCGACTTAGAGAGCCGGAGAATGGTGACTACTAGAGTTCGAAATACGGGTCGCCGTCTCTTCATTTCTCACACTCTCTCTCACAGGTCAGAGAGGCGAGAGAGTGTGTGAAATGAAGAGACGGGGACCCGTATTTCGAACTCAAATGACTACTGATGTAGAACCAACACTTAATAAAATTCTCACCTAAACGTCTTATCATAATTCGGAAAGGTTTAATGATAATATTGTATGTCTAAATTTTCATGAATTGTCTTTGTATTATTATGTTGGAAAACATATTGTTTGCTTATTCTTGTTCCCTTGAGGCAAAAATATAGTTTCTGGGCAATTTTGCAAATTATTCAATCAGGCTCCAATTTTATTGTATCATTCGATAATCAATTTCAAATTGTACGAAACAATCATCAACAAATAGAAGTCTGGCAAGCCAGATTAGTTCATTGTTAGACATTTGATTGAATGATAATGCGAATAAGTTTGCAAATATTTCCTAAAATTTTTGTCATCATATCGAGCATATTTTGCACAAATTCCGTTCAGCCAATTTGTCGTGTCCCACCACTGCACTTTCGCACTCATTCCAGTTTCTGGGCATTTTGCGAACGATTCTTCATTTGGTTAGAATGTCATTAATCTCAATAACATTCACAAACTGTAACGATTGCTCGATGAAACCGGAACGACCTGAAAAAATAACCGTGAATTTATCAGTATCGCTTTGCGAGGCGCTGATCAGGATAGTCGGGTAAACCATTTTACTTAGTCGATACTCCACCAGTAGCTGAAATATCCGTATTCTAAAGCACGTGATGTGTTCAAAGTGAGCACTTGGAAGTGAGCGCATTATGGCGATTTGCTTTAAAAATTTTATACGATACGGTTAAATTCTTACGTATGCTTTTGACGTCACTGATGGAGAGAATGAGAAGTCTCACTTTATTTTCTAGCATGAGCTCAAAGATAATCGATCTAGAAATTTTTAAAAAATATTTTTAAGTATATAGGTAAATTGTGATTACACAGATTCATCGGTCAAAGTCTGGAGCCCTCTGAGATGCAGTTCGTCAATTTCCATTCCTTTTACAATACTTTTGACAACATTAATCCCGGCTCTGTCAGTTGTAAGGTCCATCCTAAATAATAATGAATTCAATCACGTTTTCAGTCATTACTATGTTAGATCCTAGCATCATGTTAAACAAACCTGAGCTCAAGTTTGCCAATTCTCGAGCATTTCTCCAGTAGTCTTTCAATGCGTGCGGAGAATCGCGCTTTCTTTTCCCTATTTGCCTTTCTAGACGTGCGATCCTTCACGAATCAGCAGTGAACGTTTTCAGGTTGAAACCACATCTTGGCCCACTTGGTAACGCCGAAGTGTTTGCGATTGTCATCAGCAACGCGCATGTAGAGGTTGTAATCCTTGTACATGCGACGACCAGAGTTTTGTAAAGAGCCTAGGTCTTGCGACGACTAATATAAATGAGTATACCGATTTACTGAGTAAATCACTACCCAAATACCAATAATTAAATAATTACATCAATTTCCATTAGAATAATCACCATAACTACCGTACTACACCAATCACACTGGTCCATTTATTCGCACCCTCTTTTGGTCTCGACTGGAATCAGGGTTGCGCGGTCAAACGTGACTTTCGTGACCTTTCCTTTTCTTCTCGATCTTTCCCATTCATCATGTTTCGTTCGTAATCGTCGGTTCGTGTGGCACGGCTCTGGCCGTTGCCTCCCTCTTCGTACCTTTCAACTGAGTGCCCAAATCAGTGTGGCCGTCTGTGTCCCGCTCGCGGCCAGACCAGTTGCGACTTTCATCAAGAGGACATTCCAACAACAGGTAAGTTTGTTCTCCTCCATTCCACCCCACGACCACACCCCGATCCATCCACTTTCGCCGACTCAAACTCAACGCCACCTTTTTGTGTGTAAATTAACCTTGTAACTAGTAATGAAATAAATTATTGTGTTTATTCGTTGCCCATTTGACACCTTACACACATAGCTTGCTTTCTCTAATAGCGGAGAAAGTGAGTATAATGAGATAATAACAGAAAAATAGGAATATGCAAATGAAATTGTATTATTTACCCCCTTTCACTTATTTTTCTCACGCTCATTCCTCTCCATTTCTACTTCTTTCCTTGTCACTGCTCGGTCGTCGCGCGCAATGGCTGTGAGTTTACTAGGAATTTATTGAAAAAGCTACCCTAGAATGTATTGGACAGCAGGGTATGTAGTCCGTCTAACAGCTGCCCGTGCCAGCGGGTCCCACCTAGCGTTGTCTTAATACTGTAAAATCGCTTGACGTGGACACACATTTATCTCTATTTTTGTTATTGGACAAACACGGTTTTTTCGTTCTTAGTGGTGAGCAGTCCCGATTGGTTCTCGTTGTTTGGAACTTTCTCGACTGGAATCAGGGTTGCGCGGTCAAACGTGACTTTCGTGACCTTTCCTTTTCTTCTCGATCTTTCCCATTCATCATGTTTCGTTCGTAATTATTTTTCTCACGCTCATTCCTCTCCATTTCTACTTCTTTCCTTGTCACTGCTCGGTCGTCGCGCGCAATGGCTGTGAGTTTACTAGGAATTTATTGAAAAAGCTACCCTAGAATGCATTGGACAGCAGGGTATGTAGTCCGTCTAACAGCTGCCCGTGCCAGCGGGTCCCACCTAGCGTTGTCTTAATACTGTAAAATCGCTTGACGTGGACACACATTTATCTCTATTTTTGTTATTGGACAAACACGGTTTTTTCGTTCTTAGTGGTGAGCAGTCCCGATTGGTTCTCGTTGTTTGGAACTTTGCACATAGAACGACTTAAATTAGAGTATTGAGAAAGCAACACCTTCCATGATTTTTTCTTTTAGGACCCACCAGAGAAGAATCGATCGATCGACGGCGGTAATTCGCTGTTTGGGATTCAACAGGCTTCAGGACTCTTCGATTGTCTCCTTCTGCCCCTTTTCTCACTATGCAATAGGAGCAGTGCTGTTACACAGGTATTTTTTTCGTTAAGTTTTCCATGAACACATTTTCGTGCAAATATTATGACTGGTGCAATTTTTCATTTTATACATTTTTTCACGATTTCCTCATTTTCAATCCAGGTGAAGTTAAATGACCTGCCGCTGCTGCCTCTGCTGGTCATTTGCGAATTTCTGAGAACGGATGGATCTTGCAAGGACCTTAACAATTTCCGCAAGGTCTTTCCCTCCCTTTTTTGCAAACATTTATCAACAATCCTAGAAAAGCTTGTAATATTCACAAAAAATGTTTTCTCCACAGACCTGCCGCTCGTTCGCATTTGCTGTGAGCACATTCCTTGTGTATCGTCCGAATCTACCTGTGATCAGTTTACTCAGGCTGGATTTAGAGGTGGTTTGACCCATCAATTGTTGGTGAATGAATTGCTATTTACAGAGCCATTACATCTGTCCGAGGATCCGAGGCGGTTTCTATCGTCAAAACTACTTCATTCATCCTTTCCACTTAGCTGGCCGATTCGGGTCAAATTTGTTCAAACAACACAGAAGAACTTGGTTCGAGGATCAGGATAAATTAAAGGTGAATACTGCTAGCTTTTCGTCAATCAATTTAATTTCAGTTGAAGAAACCGTATGATACCTCTTTCGCATATCGTAGAATAACCGGTCCAGATATCGACATTTTCACTCAGGTAATGTACATTGAATAAATGTGATGACTGGAGCTTACTGTAACTTCATGTTAAATGTTCATTTCATAAGGGAGGGAGATTTGACAATGTTTTCTAAATGTCTAGCAAAATATTATTTGTGGACCCCAATTGTTTGAACATATATGTATATTTAGATGGACCATATTCAAAAAGTTCTGAGTGGACCGGTGGACAAATTGTCTTTGACCTTCTGGGAAGATGACGATAATGACATTGAAATTGCATGCGCAATTCTACAAAATATAGTCAGCTGGAACAAAGTCACTGTGAGAATAAACGCGCTTAATCCCGCTATGAGGCAAGTTCCTCGAGCTTAAGCACTAGAGAAATACGGGTCACCGTCTCTTCATTTCACACACTGTCTCACCGCTCAGGGAGACGAGAGAATGTGTGAAATGAAGAGACTGTGACCCGTATTTCGAACTTTGATTCTTCAATTGATTCTTCAACTTTAATATAATTAGTTTGCTTAGCATTTCAGTTCTTTCATTGTTGAACTTCTGCGCAAACTACCGAGCGGGGCAAATAAAGGGAAAGTAGAGGTCGACATTATGTATTTCGAAGAGGAGACTGATTTAGGTTAGTGATGGCAAATCGGCACGAGCGTCTCCTCGATTTGCATGCTCTCTCGTCTGTCTAGAGAGCATGCAGATCGAGGACAAGCTAATGCCGAGTTATCAATCCTAATATAGATCATCAGACGATACTTTCATTCCAGACCTATTCCTCACTCAACTCAATTCGATGACGACCCATGTTAAACTAGTGGTGGATGATGCGGAAGAACTGTTCTTCGGTAAACATTAAAAAAATTCTTTCGCATATTTGCCTGAAAAATAAACTTTTTGTATTTTTATCAGGATTTCCCACCGGTTTCTGGTACCAGTGGTTGCTGCAGAAGATTCGAGAGGGCTACAAAGTTCGATTCAACCGGTCCAGCCGGCCACTCTCCGACTCTCCTGAGAGCCTGGAGAAACTGACCTCGAACGATTACGATCTCTACGAAGTTGAGTGGTGCAAACGTTAATCACTAGTACAACAATTCGTAATGATAAGCAGTCTAATCGATAAAACTTCTTTCAATCGCATCCATAGACATTTATATACATTACAATTATCGATCGCAAATTGTTTATAACAAATTGGCATTACCTGTGCACATTCTACATAGATTAACGGAAAAATCGAAATATAAAAAAAACCTCACTTCGAGCTTCACTAGTATGTATTATGGAAGAAAAACGAGAACGGATGAATAGACGAATACGTGCGAGAAAAAGTAAGAGATGTTGATACTTTCTAGATGGAACTGAAAATGTGTGTTCTCAGACGCAAAGAGAAACTAAAAGTTGGTTGTCATCGGTACTATGTCGGATGGGAACCAAAATTTTTTTGAAGTATTTTGAAGTATTTAGTATTTTGGCAGGGTGATCAAAACACCACAAACGAAGAAAAAAATTTTGTCAGATCTCATAGTACCTTCTCATCGTGTAGGCTAACTTCCGGATGTTCACATCCAACCTAGTGCCGGAAGAAGTGAAAGAGGGGACAAAAGGTAAGGAACAACTTACGATGACTAGACAGTACGATGAATTCAGGCAATTATATGCACTTTTGTTCTGCCCGAGGCGAGAATCAAGTATGAGTGGAGATAAATTTGAGGAAACGATAGCAGAGATAGCTTCGGACAGGCAATGTTACACACGGTATTAGATCAGAGGCAGGGGCAGCTACAGTTACAAAACAGCCCTCAAAAGTTCAATAATTCACAATCGTCATAGCACAGTAACAGTGGTGAACATTGGCATCTGCATACACGAAAAGCAACATCAGTTACAAAACAACCCTCAAAAGTTGGTTGGCTCAACATTTTCGCAAAAAAAGAACTGAAAAAAACTGTACGCCAGATGTTGCATTCAACCGAAACTAAGGCTCGCGATCGGCTTAGAGACCATCAAAAGCTGAAGGCGCTTCATGAGTCTTATAATGGCATCAAGAGAATAAAAATGATGAGGAGCATCCTTCATTTTGAAGGATTCTGCTCGTGACTTCCGCAATCCTTGCAAATGGCAAAATCCTGCATAGACACATCCGAGTGAGTGGAGGATCTCGATTTCGTTCGGGATTATTCATATGAAGCGACAAACACTTGAAAAATGCGAGACTTTCGTTGACTATTTCAGTTTATTCAGCCGATCGGCCCACGGAAAACGATTAGTTAATGATTTGTGAAGGGATTCAAGGGGCGAAAATGATATTGATGATTTACACTGCAAATGTTGAAGGGATTCGACAAGGAGATACCGGAAATGTACAAATGAATAAAGTTTAGTGAAGTATTTACAAAGATATAATAGTAATTCTTCAACGAGGAAGTGATGCCGATCTCTTGGAGCCGCTGTGCAAACGTTCGATGACGTTGGGACGACTCCATAAATCCCGCCCACATCTCGACACAGACTCCGACGTAGACTACGGGCTAGACCATCTCGGATGAGTACATTCGGATGATATTCTACTGGGTCCCCCATAAATCAGGATAAATTCGGTCAATCTCATTGCGGTCTCTACCCATCAGCCAATGAAAATCAACAAAAAATTGGTTATCATCCAGTGGGTTCTAATTCGAATGTTATCGTCCGACCTAGTACCCCCTATCTCCATGATTGTTCGAGCATTGAGAAGTAAGTGTTTCCTTCCTCGACGGAATCGACGACTCGACGAACGTCTGGAGTCACTCGAGACGAACGACAACTGAAGAATTACGACGTTCTGGGAAATTTTCACAAGTTGGCGGCGAGAGCATCGTCAAACTCTCTCGCTTTCGACTACTCTCTATCTTTTCTCTGCTTATCTTTCCATCTCTCGCTGACCCCATGCAGAACGCTGTGAATAATGACATCTTCATTAATTAATTCATTGAATTCCAGTTCGCAAATGGTGATGGAACTTACAGAAAAGTCGCTTTTGCCTCCTCAAATCGCATTTTGATGCGGGGATGACTTCTGATGAGAAGGCCCGTCGTGAGACCACCATTGATTGCAACAACCTGTAATTGTAGTTTGTAGTTTCTGCTGCATAAAATCTCAGGATTTCTGATATTCACAGGATATCAGAAAACATGAGAACAATGGCGGCATGAGTAACCGTTTGTTCGTAGTCATCTGTTATTGAAAACATTTTCATCGCAAGATGAGAATGAACTAACCGTAGTGTAAACGAATTCGATGTATCCAGTGAGAAGAGTGAAGGCATCTTCGAAGAAGAAGAAGAAAATGCACGTGAAGTTGACTGCGAACTTGAAAAAAAACGCTATTTTACAAGTGTTTTCGAAATGTGCTTACTTTGATGACGTAACTAGCGATGTAGACGGGCTTCATCGCCACTGCCATCGTGTGCGCTTCTTTCACCTTCAAATGGAGTATTTCTTCGGCGGACTCTCTCCAATGTCCATACTCTCTCGCTCAATTTGACAAATTAAACGATTGGGAATGATTAATGATTGTTAACAGCATTCTGACCCCCCATTGTTCTCTCCAGAAAAGGGTGAACAAGGGGATTAACTTTTGAATTTTCCCGCCACATCGTAATCGGACTGCAAAAATTCAAAATGAGCGGGGAGAGCTGCCGCTCCCTCCGCCCAGGCCTCGTAGTTCGATTCATGCAAAGTGCGCAAGTACATATGTAAAGATCTCCCCCTTCTCTGTCGGAGAAGAATGCTGTGTGTTCATTCCGCGGGTAATTGGCATCAGGGGTGTGAAGAAATACTCACGCACTTTTCATCACTTTGCACACTCCTAGGTGGCATGTACCTGATATCTCGCACTCAGCTCTGCTTTTCCATATATTTCCTCGTACCGACGATTGCAGTAATGCACGGCGTAGAAGTTCAGCTGAATTCCGGGGAAATATCGCACTTTTCCGAGAAAGTTCCCCTTAAAATTGCACTGTGAAAAGGATATTGTTACCTTGACAGTTCCAGTGTCGAGAATGACGAGAAACGCGCAGCCGATTGAACGATGGTCCTCTGAAAAGTGGTAGTTTGTGGTTAGGCGTATTCAAACAATTGCATCATTACAACGCTAGGTGGGACCCACTGGCCTTACCAGTGGGTCCCACCTAGCGTTGTCGTATGACTGTAAAATCGCTTGACGTGGATACACCTTTACCTTTACCTTTTTTTCTATTCAAACACATGTAACATCTTGGTGCTCACGTTTCAGCCTTGTTCAATTTCAGTGCACCCGCCTGCTTTTATCATTCGACAGGTGTTTTGGTATGTTTGACCGGAGTAAATGTGCCCATTTGGCTATTGGCCGGCATAATAGCTCGATAACAAACCTCCATACATCCAATAGGAGAGAAGGACGGCCAGTGATATCTACAAAGGTTCCTTCATTCTCGATCATCGACGAGCGATAATGGACAGACTCTCTTCATTTCGCACACTCTCTAGTTCTGTCTGATAAGTGGGATATCGTTGGAGATGAGAAAAAGAAAGCATGGTCTGTCTATCTGTCACATTCATAGAACGATTGTGAGATGGGATACGATAGTCGGAGAAGAAAAATAGTGGTATTGAAAGAGATTAGTCATGTGTGAATTCCATGAAGTCATGAGCCGTCATGTGTGAATTCCCAGTGGAAATGGGAACAAGGAAGTTCAGTGAAATCAATGGAGGTCGAAATACGAAACATCGACTCTTTATTTCATACTATTCCCTAATGGAAGTAATTGTAAATCATCAGAACATACAATGATTCCAGTGATTGCGAGTAGAGGGAAGACGGCGAACGATCGATTGTAGTATCGCATCGGATTGATGGAAGAAGTTATTCGTTCGAGGGCTATCACAACCTGAGGGTTATTTTTGTTTTTGTACTCTGGATGACTTCGAGCATAATTTACCTCAAAACTCGAGCAGCATACGAAGAAGAGTACATGGGTAGCGTAGCAGTACTGTCGAGTCACTGGAGAGATGCACTTTATGGGATGTCGAGCAATTATCTTGCTCTCTTCATTTCACACGGTCTGCATGACTACGGGAAATTTATGACGTCATATCATTCTGGGAATTTATCTGCTCATTTATGGCAGATGAAGGTTGTTCTGTCCATTTCTCTCATCAGTTAATGTATCTTACTTGGTTCGAACATTGATTCAGGAAAGAATCCTTTTTCGCTCAAGATGTTGAGAGACACTATTCCATAGTGGGCTATGAACATTCCAATGAATGAGATACACCATGCAGTGATGAGGTATCTGGAAGACAGCTAATTCGTGGAATCACATTTCATATGTATGCTCATCGACATCATGCGTCACCCCATAATCCGCTCTTCCCCTTCTCCCTTTTCCTCTACCTATCTCATGTCTGGAGGAACTAGACCGGAAAGTGCAGAAGCCGTAATCCTGTGAATTTATGCACTCGTTTCTAGATATCAAATTTTTGCGCACTCCCCAAGACCAAATTTATAGGTCATGAGATCTATCTAACATCACGACTCTTTCAAAGATCGACATCTAAAACATCCGCAGATTTCTGCACCAAATGTCACATCTACGTCGGTGTTGAGAAGGGCTGTTAGGATAGTTCAGAGTATGAGGAGAGTGAAGAGAAGGATTCTTCATCCCTAGTCTTGAATAGGTGCACTATCTCATGGAGTGGTCTATCCTGCAATTGCTGTGGACAGCCGTCTGTTGAACGAGATATATGAGGAGAAATACGGGAATAAGACCGATTGAAAGCATGGAGAGAAGAAGAGGAGGGCAGATGGGATAGATATTGAGGAAGGATGAAGTTGCGTTGATGATAGCAAAGATGGTCATCTGGAATATGAGAGAAACTAGATAATGATACAGTTTAACATTGCAGAGCAATTCAGTGGGGAGTGAAGATCATCATTGTTTGGAATAAAATGGACGATAAAATGGAAGGTAGCTAGATAGGTACAGTATACCATGTTATGAATACAATACACGGGGTGGGATAAGTGAGAATTATAGTCGCCTTTGACATGGAAATGACAGATTCGAAGAAGAAACGGAAGTGTTCCAAAAGTATGAAGTTCACGATTTGACGTAATCCCTAAGTTCTGACATGAATAGAACAATGCAGTTGGGAATGGAGATAATGGAGATAATCACAGTCTAGAGAAGAGATGCGAGAGACATTGATTTCGATATATCATCATCCATTCTTTTAAAAAGAAGTCATGCGAATGATATTTGCTCGTGTTGGTTGATCAGTCAGTAATAAGAGCTTGCTATCCCCCCGGGGTCGGCAAATTGGTAGCAACCTCGGTTGCGAAAGGTAAGGCTACCCGAGAAATCATTGGACAGCCGGGTATGTAGTCCGTCTAAACAGCTGGCCTTACCAGTGGGTCCCACCTAGCGTTGTCGTACGACTGTAAAATCGCTTGACGTGGATACACCTTTACACCTTTAATGAGGGTTATAAGACACAAAGACGGTGAGGGTTATAAGACACAAAGACGGTGAGGGTTATAAGACACAAAGACGCATGACTGTGTGTTTTCCAGTTGAGATGTATGATAGGAAATGTGAGAGAAAAGCTGAAAGATCGTGAGATATTTAGGAATATTAATTAAATGAGAGGTGGTGGGAAAGGGAAGAAATGGCGACGTACAGATGTGAGAATGGACAAAGTTAGCAAGACAGCTGAACGAACCATAGAAGAAGGATGGAATATTTAAAAGATATCATAGAATTGGAAATTGAAAAAAAAATGCAAATCTCTATTGCAATGTTTATTGCAATGAAAAAAATTATTGCAATGAAAAATTCTTAATTCTAACTTACTTTCTGAAATTTTCTGTGCTGATTTCTCCTCACTGTTTACAAACCTTCCCCATAGTGTAGTTAAAGAAAAACTATACTATCTCATCGACTTAATGTTCAAAAACGCTGGTTCTGAATACATTGTGGTTCAAGGAACTAATGTCAGATATGAGCGGAACAACTCGAGTACCAGTGGCAGATCATATCACAAAAAGATGTCAAAGGAATTATTGAATTTATTCTACGCGACTCATTTGCCTATTATGGTGGAAATCTATATCAACAACAAAAAGGAATCCCTCAGGGCAATAACGCATCACCCCAAATAGCAGATCTCACTCTTGCTGTTATGGAATACCAATATATTCGCAATAACATCCAATGTGGGCATCCTCTATCTTTTTCTCTTAACCGAACGTTTAGATATATTGATGATATCTTCCACATTTCGGACAAAAAAGACGAATTCGTAAGAATTACAACTGATATGTATCACCATTCACTCACTCTGGAACAGACTAATACAGGCCCGAAAGAGTCAGCATTCCTTGACATGTCTATTAAAGTAACCATCACAGGTGCGGTTCAAACCTCACTATACAATAAGACCGATGACTACTCATTCTCAGTAGTTAGATACCCTCATTACGAATCGAATATTCCAATTAGTATGGGTCTAAACACGCTACAAGGAGAAATAATTCGCATTTTCCGAAACTGTTCTCTATTCGAACACTTTTTGGAGAGAACTCGTCAACTAGCACGTTATTTCCTGCACATTCAATACCCAAAGGAAATCTTATGCTCTAGACTATATTCAACATTAAAGAAGGCGTCCCACGAATATCTGACTAACTGAGTTCTTGATGTGAGATGGTGGGTCGTGGCAACACTATAACACTTTCGAAACTCCCATGTGTTCAATTTTCGTTTGAACTGAGATATGAGCAGTTGGCTGTGTGCCAACTGGCCCTGAAACGCAGGCAACGAGCTAGAGAGTGTGCGAAACGAGGAGAGCGCTCTCTCTCATTCCTCACTTTGCATAATCGCTCGCGCGGTTCGTGGGACGCCTTCTTTAAACAAAACACCAGCGATATCACTAAAATACGCAGTTTGTAATAATGATATATGCATGCATATTATCGAAAAACTGTGATATTTTCCCATTAATTCACTATTTGAAGCATCTGTCCTTCCTTCCTTCCTTCTCATCCCTTCTCCCGGCAGGTGGTAGATCATTGATCTCTTGACCTTCCGATCTCTCCTCTCCCAGTCTATTGATCGCTTCCCTTCTTCCCCCAGACAGCAATCAGTCAAACTAACGATCGGATGTCTCTGCTATCTTCGTCAAATTTGTTTATTCCACACCCACCATTTAGCCTATAATGATATGGAATACTTACTGTCCCCCTTAGTTCATTTGCGCTATACTTTGACTCGTTTCCGCGTTAGTTGTTTGTTGTTTACTTTCATCTTCTTCTTTCCCTATTTCTCTTGTTTCCCCACTTGCGAGGGGCGTCGTACTGACGAGGTCCACCCTTCGTGAGGCGGTTGGGTGTCTACGACCCAATGGACCGAAACATCCAACCGCATTATTCTAGGAAGTCTTTCTCATTTCTTTGTGTCAGTTAGCAGTTTTTCTATTCCTCTTCAATTATAAACCAAGATTCTTTTTAATTTATCTCACCTTGTTTCGCTCCGTGTAGTAGAGAGCCTAGCTCCTCTCCGGAGTGGTCAAGGTTGGTTTACACACTCTCTCATTTCCCTATAGTTTGCATTTCACTACCTCTCTCTTCATCACACTGTCCCAATCGGTACTGCTTATCCTTTCTTGTCTCCATATCATGCACTTCCTTTCTCTATCTCACATTACCCTATCGTCACTATGTGACAACCTTTCTTGGACGTGGTCGCCGGAGTTCTTCTCCACATTAGGCCAGTCCTTGAAGCACATCTGGCCCCTCTCCTCGCTCCAAGGCCTCAGGGCCGCTTGCGTATAAGGAGAGTGGGCATGTTGTTCGCAAGAACAACAACAAACAACTTCTTATTGTATACTATTTTGAATATATCTTATTCTTTAATACGTATCATTAATCATTTTCTTAAACATTAAATTCTCATTTTCTTTAAAATAATTCAGACTTTCCATTCTTTCTCCAACTTTCTCACCAAATACTGTTCTTATAACAACTCCATTCTACCAATTAGTCAAGCCGCTTAAACTTCCTTCCTATCATATCTGCAGAAGAGAAACTGGTGTCACAATTTGTACCTACTACGCCCTCTCTCTCTCTTCCTCCCATTCACATTAGGGAACAAAAGGTATCGATATCCTTGTATCGATGACTGATCACAGCTCCGATACCGTACTGACTCTCATCAGCTGCCACGACGATCTCTTCTCGAGGATCGTAATGAGCGAGTACCGTATCTGCACTGATTGCACACTTCTCGGGGCGAATTCTGAATCCAGAATCGCGTATCTTCTCGAGAACTCTCATCAGATTCTCGTCGTGCTCTTCCTTCGTCCTCCCATTCACTATGACATCATCCAAATATGCCACAGTCCTTGGCATACCCACCAGCATCTGGTCCTTCACTGATTGGAATATACCCGGAGCTGGCTTCACTCCGAACGGTAATCTCTGGTACTGATACAGTCCTCGATGCGTGTTGATCACGAGAAGCTTCTTGGCTTCCTCGTCTACTTCAACTTGGAGATGCGCATCACTGAAATCGATCGTGAAAAAGACTCTTCCTCCATTCAATGACGCGAAGATGTCCTCCGGCAATTTGAGCGGGTGCGAACTGTCCTCGAGACAGTCATTCAGACCTGTCTTGAAGTCTGCGCACAGTCTCTTCGACCCGTTCTTCTTTGCGACTAGCAAGAACGGCGCTGCCCATTCCGAGTGATCAACCTTCTTAATCACCTCCATCTCACATAATCGATCGATCTCAGCATCACACACCTGCTGGCTGGCATACGGCACTGGCCGTTTGTTCCTGAACACCGGCTGCACGCCCGGTTTCACGTACAACTTAGCTGCAGACTTGTTGTACTTGCCCAGTCCAGTTTCACAGATTTCCGGATAATTCTCTCTGATCCAGCCTGTGTAGTCTTCACCCGGAATAGACTTGATGTGTGCGACTACCGTGTGTTCGATCTCCTCGAAGAGCGCTCTTCTCAAATCCAGTTTGAAAAGCAAGTCATTGCCGACTAGTCGAATCGGTCTTGGCGTGACGTGGATCCATTCGTCACTTCTCTTTCCACAGTACTCCACTGAACTGCGGAATCTGCCGAGAATCGTCATGCCTTGCCCATTGGCGCATGTCACCACACTAGAATTGGAATCCAGCTTTGGACTTCCCAATGCCTTCCAATCCTTCTCTGATATCAGACTGAGATCTGATCCTGTGCTCACGTACACGCGATTGCCTTCAATGTGATTGCAATCTTTCACTTGGACAGAGTAGTTTCTCTTCTTGAAACTCTTTGGTATCTTCTCAGGATGTTTAGTCCAACAATCAGCTTCAGAGTGACCTTTCTTGTCACAATACTGCCACTTGACAGTTTGTTTCGATCTCTCCTTTTTCTTCGTATACTTCTTTCCCTTATCATACGACTTTACCAACATGGTAGCATTCTTCTGTACCACAGACACATCACGTTCAAGCACCTTGAGCGCAGAGTACTTCTCCAGTAACTCTTGGAACGTGCATGCTGATTTCTGACTGACTGCATTGAACAACTGTGTTCTCATCGATTTCTGAATTTGCAGGTCAAGTCCGGTCAGGAAGATGGTGATCTTCATCTGGTCCTCTGTAATCTGCTTCAGATTACCCTTCTGATACAATCGATTCACCTCTCCGGCGAATTTCATCACATCAGTGCTACCCATTGTGGACATTTTCTGATTAAAAAATCGCACACGGAGCTCAAAATCTGACTCATTCTTTCCAAACAGGTTCTTGAGTTTGAAATACGGGTCGACGTCTCTTCATTCCGCGTGCTCTCTCATCGGTCAGAGTGTGTGAAATGAAGAGACGATTACCCGTATTTTGAACTCTACTATTTTACAATAATCGATGATTCTCACCCCATTCCAATGTGACGAACCGGAGTCGATTTTCGACTTGCCGAACTGAGTATTCATGTGTGGCTGAATACAACTATATGAATGTACGGTAGCGGGTTTTTTTTAAACAAACTAAAGAGAAAGGAGAGAATAATAGCTCAACCTTGGCGATAATAATATCTCCTCATGCTCATTTTATCTTATCAGTATTATCAGACCGGTTATGTGTGAACAAACATGTTGATTGATGCGCTGCTAAGACATCCAGCATACAGATGTCGATTTCGATGTTCTTTTTCCACCTTTGGAAATGGAAAAAGATCGTAGAAACATCTGCCGTTCCTTTTCCAACAACAGTGGTTTGATTTCAACACTATGAGAGCACACAATAGGCGGCGTTGGGAAACTGCGTTCGATTCAAAAGCCGAAGCTCGTTAGCAGACCAATTCAGAGGAGAGCATCAACTTTCACGATTTTCACCTAGTCCCGCTCTTTTTCATTGCTCTGGACGCTAGAGATCGTGTGAAGTTGAGAGGCATAGCAGAGCACTGTTCGTATAAAAACCGTGTCAAAAAGCCGTTGAAAACCATCGCAAATGCGGAAACGGATCATCGTCCTTCTCGGGCTACTGGCCTTCGCAATCGTTCTTCCCCGCCTCAACGAAGGTATTTATCATCAATAAAAATCCAACCTTTTACATCATAAATTGTTATTAACATACCGCCATTGATTCCAACAAAATCGCAATCTCCTCACTCAGGGAAAATGACACAAGATGAGAAAAATGCGGAACTGACAAAGCTGGGGAAAGTGACCGAAATCGTTGGCAAATTCTCTAAGTATATACCGGTGGTCGGCGAATTCGTCTCTGCGGTAAGCGGCATTCATAAAAGCAAGATTGACAGAAACCGTGTAATATGGCGAGGGTGCGCTCTTCACAATAATCGAGTTTTATTGTTTGAACGTTTTTTTTAACACGAAACATTAGAAAACTAAAGAAAGTGGGAGGAAAGTTGGCTTAGCAGTTGAATCCTTATGCAATTAGCACCGTGACATTTGAAAAATATGTTAGATCGTTGCCTGCAAATCAGGGCTCGCGACAAATTGACCATAACTATCTTTGTTCTAACTCATTGCTCTATCTAGCCTCACTGTTGTGTGATTGTTTTACCGAGATAAGAAGCGCGAAAGGTCATCCATCATTTTCACCACCTAAACCTCAATTTGAAGGCCTTCTCACTCGCTCAAATCGCAATTGAAGTCAACCTTCCGAACGACGTTATGAAAGAACTGAGAGATTTGGGAAATGCGTTGAAAACGGTGCGATCTGAAGATTGATTTCAGATTTGATCAGTTTTATCACTTAGGTAATCTTTTTGCGAATTAATCCCACTTTTTCGCAGCTCGAGAATAAAATTGTGAAGGAAGTCGACAAAATTAAGGAGATATGCTTGAAAGCTAAATACAATGATGTAATGCGCAATAGATGACGTGCTTAAAGATTTGGGTTCTAAGATACAAACAAGAACGGCTACTATCTTCCTGCAACTGAACCAGGCCCTCCGCTTACGCATTGAAAACAGGACATTCCATGCCGATGCGTTCCTCGACTCGTGCAGTTCTGACCCTCCGATTCTGGACATTTACGTGCGCTTCATCGTATTTTTTTTAGATATTAGAGAAGCTATTCAGCAAATCCCCGAACTAATCATATCTACGAAATCGTATATACTAAAATCACCCTTGGAGCTGACCGTTTTCATCGAAAATCTACTCTCCAATCAACGAAATCGGAAATTCTCGGCTTATTGAACACGTTGGTGAGCACGCTTGAGCACATACAAACAGATATTGGCTAAGCAAGTGCATTCCGAGTATTGGTTAATTGCAGGCATTCATCGACGTTCTCTGTAATAAACTGAAGTCGGTGCGTTTAGTAATCGGATAATCCATGAATTTCTTACCGTCGATTTTTTTACTTTAATCATTTTAATATTTGTTATAAATACATTGCAGAACGGGACGTTACTAGAGAAGGAAGCAGCTCCTCCTGTCAAATCAGTGATAAACATTCATTCAATGATGATTAAAGAAATGGAAAACTATAAGTCACATGTCAGAAATCTTTGACAAAGGGAAAGCGACATTTTTATTTTAGGAATACTTCGGGAAAGTGGAAGATATTGTTGAAGCTGTTGTAGCTCAGCCTAAGTATCAAGATGCTAAGCTGAAAGCCTTTGAAATACTTCGCCAACTTCGACTGATTCATACGAGGTAATCGTCTATCGTAATACGTAGCTATGAGACCATTTCCAGTGATCGTTTTGTTGTGATCGTCAGTAAGAGAAAAAGCGTTTGTTTTCCCGAAAAAATAAACTAGGTCGTCAATTTACACACTCAGAGCAGCATTTATGCCAACAACACCCACAAAGTTATCATCTACAGAAGCAGGAAGATAGGCTTAATGCGCTTCGCCGAAAAGAAGGCATGGGGAGTCGCCACGAGAGATGTATTCCTTCGCGCATGGTAGAGTTTAACACTTTCTTTACGTATTAATATTGCCCCATAACAGTTTGACTACATTTCAGCACACGGCCCAACCTCTCTGACCTATTCGCCTCCGTACACAACATCGGATTTGCAGCGATGGTATTCGATCAATGTCAAATGGTCATCGAATCCGACAAAGACGTTTTCGTCATGAAGAACCCTTTCGGGAGCGGACACAGCCTAAGTTGCCATGTGAAAGCCGACCCCAGATATTCAAAACCGACAAGAAACACCACTTTCCCCGGCAACATCCTTGTCTATCCTCCTTAAATGACGTATCATAATCATAAATCTATTTTCATCAATTTTCTTCGCTTTTCGCCACATGAAACAATATTACTTGGGATCTCGGAATATTTCCGGGAAAAAACGGGATGAAGAAGCCATGAAGAACTTGTCAAACTGCTCCCGTGCACTCATAAGCGCACAGGACACTAGACCTACCCTGAAAAGTCTGAATGCAAAATACAACACTCGAAAATATTTTTATTCGACTAAACCTTGCCCACAAAAAAAGCTATCACACCAAAAAAGCTAAAACACACAGAATGTTGCATATCACCGCATAATTGCTCGCGAAAGTGAGGAATGACGTAGTGTGAAAATGTCGAAAAGTGAGTTCAACAGTTGGCGAAACAGTTTTTGGGCATGGAACGATATTCGATTCCCTCGATATGCGAGCGCAGACCTATCATTCGAATCGTCGTGACGAGCTCTACAATCGTAAACAATAAAAACCTTAGCTTTTCGAGCGGTTTCTTTGTAATCATCCAATAACGTGTAGCAGTGTTATCATGAAAGTTATCAATAAACGACCTGCATAGGCCGGTTGAGCATCGAAAAATAACTCTTGCTCTTTCAGAAAAGTTTTCGCTGGGACTTAGTTGAATTGTAGAAAAAATTCTTTGAAGTTTGGAAGCTGCAGCCGACCGATGCTGCATCTCGGCTGGGAGTGATCTCAAAGACTATTCCGTTCACAGGGGATCTTAGGGGGTCTAGTAGAACCCAAAATCGTTGAAAACCCAATATTGAAAAATGACACGATGACAGATTTAGATCGAACCTTAGGCGAGTGGCGTGTTATTCAGTTCTATACCGGATTTTCCACCTTATTATGGAGAAATACGGCTATGATGTTCGCGGTGTGGTTTAGCAAACGAGCAACTAATAATAATAGTTCATTTACTAATCACAAGGAACAATCAAGGGGTGAACTAATGACGAAAGACGTGGAAAGGGACGTGGAAATGAAGTGGAATTGAACGGGGATGGGAAAATGGAGTAAACAGACCAATTGGAGGTAACGAAACCTTCTTGGATAGGCAATTGGCCACGAGTGGGCCCAATTGCTGGAAGTGGTAGCGACGGGGAACGAAGGAAGGTCACAGAGCCTCGTCGGGCCAACTGTGATGAGAACGGCGTGGGTGGCAAGTTGAGGATGCGACGACCTCTCAAACTTGGGTAATTAAACCTGGGAATAAAGGACAAGCGAAGTAATAGTGGAATGGGGGGGGGGGGGGTAAAAACGACAGAAACGGGTCGGGGCGCTTAGCGCGGACGATAACGACGAAACGGAGTGTAAAACGGAGAAAAATTGGAAAAGGATTGAACGGGAAGTTGACGTGGAAAGATACGGTAGTTACCGCACGATCAGGATATTCTGTGTGAGAGTTATTTCATTTCGAAACATCTCTTGCCGAAGGTCGCAAACTACTAATGGATTGGAACTGACTTTTCTTACTGAGTTTTGGAATGATTATTTGATTATTGTTATTGGATATTTGGGTATCGAATTAGATGGAAATCGATACAAGTTCAGTTCATCTCAGAACTTTCTCTATTTGATGATGGTCTTCATTCGGAAGAACCATCACTGTTTTACGGACTGTAAATTGTGTCCAATAAAAGCCCAAATACTTCGTTCGTTGACGAAGATAAGATGCTAACTAAAAAATTCCTGAGTAGAATACAATTTCTTACTAAATGAATTGTAAAGCACTACCAAGTAAGTTTATGCCACTCGTTATTTATGGAAGGTTGTGGGCGTAGTCGTTTAGTTTACCGATGAGTCAGAGGGACCGTTTACACAAACGACAGAAAGCTACGTGGCTTTGCAGTTCATATATTCACTTTCAATCCTAGATTGACACCATTCAGAAATGCTTCTCCTCTTCTTGAGTGTAATATTGGCATCCGTCCTTTCACTGGAGAGAATTCAACAGCCGACAAAATCTGAATTTGGAACCTTCCCATCAGATGAATTTTATCGGCTTACAAAAGTTCTGGGTCTCATGGAGATTCATAGTTATGCTGATTTCCTCTTTGAAATTGAACGTTATAACTTCTCAGAAAGTGAATACTCCGAGACATGTTTTGGTGAGTGACGTTCTAACGAAAACAATAAATAATTTTCAATAGTTTTGTTCCAATTTTATAGATGGTTTGACTCGGCAAGGGAGATATTGTATTGTATGAAAAGAAAAAAGAAAACGAAGTGAAAATATTCCAGATGCATTTGTTGCGATGAAAATGTCGCCTAAAGAAATCTTTGATGTTCGCTCGGAAATGTGGAGAATCGGTGATTTTGTGGAGAACAATAATTTCACAGAGAGTGTAACCTGATTTTGAATGCCGAAACCGAAGTTTATAGAATAGTTTTAGTTTCATGAAAAGTTCAAGGCTAAATTTCCGGCTGTTACCCGGTTCCTAAACTCGCGACGTAAATTAATTGAAAAACTTTCTGCAAAAGCACTTCCACAGACTCAACAATTTGTTCAAGAAGTAATAAATATTCGCGGTTCCAATTTTCAATACATTTTTCAGGCCTATAAAGCCTTATTGGATGGCTTTCTGGGGTTGCTGAGGCTGGATGGAGTGTATGTTGACAGGAAATTGAATTTGGATGACCAGCATCCATATAACTTCCAAATGATTCCAAATGGGTTCATGAATAATTTCATGTCGCTCCTTGGAGAAAACAGGACAGCTGCTGAGAAAACTACTATAGCCGCTATCAAAGAAGTATTTAAGAAGTTTAAACGAAACTAAAAAATAATTCAGGTGGCTTCAAAATACAAATCATTACCAAAAAAAATTAAGAGAGATTTGGAACGTTCTTTCTGCATTCGAAATATCTTGAATTGGATCAATTTTGATATGGATGGTCTCTTCGACAAAATTATGAATTTATTCACGAATGAAATTGGTCTGAACCTCCAAGACTTACTCAAGGATAACGCATATCTATCGAATATGAAACTTCATGAAGTGAAGAAAAAGTTCAAGAGTAGAGCTGCAATGCACAATCTCACTGCTCAGGAATATGTGGATAATTGTGCTAGTAATTTTAAATTTGTTGTAAAAACATCAACATGAATTTCAGAAGTGTTTTCTACAATGAAGTTTACCGAACAGGAAACGAACGCATTCAATCGAAGCACTGAACATTTTATGGGCAGAGAGTGGGGTAGAAGAGAGCATAACTCGGTTGAAGAGGTTCGGATACAGAAAAGTCTTTACTTTGATTTTTCGATATATTATACTGATGCCCTTTAGTTCTCTAATAGACCCACTAAAACTTGCCAAATATAATTAAAAATAAGCGATAAATAAAATTTTTCTTCAATACTTTCAGTTGTGGAACATTCTTGAAAAGGAAGGTGACCTTTCATCAAGATGCTTTCGAAACGATGGGACTTCATTATGCAGTATCCTATGACTCGTCTGGCTCGCCGTTTTTTCTTCGAAGTGAGAATCGATTTTTTTTAAATAGTCTCAATAAATATTGAAGGAGGAGCAGAAACTCTTCAACTTTTTCCTTGGTGAAAATAATCGGCAAGCTGTCAGTGGAGAGAAGAGAAAGCTCAGTATCAGTATTGTTAGTCAGACACATTCAATTATTTATATTGAATTTTGGGCAATTTATTTCTCATTTATATAAATAATCGGCAAGCTGTCAGTGGAGAGAAGAGAAAGCTCAGTATCAGTATTGTTAGTCAGACACATTCAATTATTTATATTGAATTTTGGGCAATTTATTTCTCATTTACGGCATTTCGATGTGAACTACTTCGATTGAAACGTAAATATTCCTTAGAATTACAGCTTGTGGATCGCTGGTGGTTAAATCGGCGCCAACTCGAGCAATATTTCTGCCTTCATTCCACGTTGGAGAATTTTGTCGAGCGGGAAATTCAGTTGTTGTTGTAGTGCTCAGTTTAATCGACTTCAATCTATTTTTCTCCTCTTAAAAATAATTGTCCATTTTGAAAAATACTGTTCTAGATAAATGGATTTTTTATGTAAAATTATTTTTTTATTTCGAATTATTGGTTTAGCGACCTTTTTAGTTTTGTGACATTACATTCTATTTTTCAAATCTTGGCCGTTCTCAGTTTTCCCTGGAACCCGTTCGAATTACCAAAGATCCAACCGAAACGACAAAGAAATGTAGGCCCCTGACATTGAGTAGGTAAAAAAAGAAAAGTCCCTATGATTCCGAGAATAAAAAAATCTATTAAGTATTGCATCGTATGCGAGATTGACTTCAGATATTAATTATACATTTTATCCAGCACTTATCAAGTTATTCGGGATATCTAATGACGTTCACATCGCACAGGCTTCGCACTGATAGTGTGTGATCAATGCACCTTGTCACGTTATCGTAGTTAGGCAGGATAAATCTTGGGTCTTGCTCGATTGCCATGGTGCAAACATACTTAATCTCTCTGATCAATACGAGTCCCTTGAGCTTCATTGGTACGTTTCGTGCAGTTCGTCTGACGTTCGCCGAGGTTATTTCCTCGCTAAACAATCGTGATGTTCGAGGCTAAATCAAAGTAGATACCATTTATAGTATCCGAACGTGTCCTTAGCAGCCTCTGTGAATTCAACGGGTTCCTTGCCAGTCATCGAATACGCCTGCGTGCTTCGATAAACGAGTACTTTGCGCAGCGGATCGTTGATGAGCTGGTTGGCATGCTGTTGAAGTAACATTATTCTTTTTTCTCAAAGACAACTTACATGAACAGTTGCGAAACGTTTCATGTCACAATCGTCACTGTAAACTGCTACGACGAAGCGATCACTGCAATAAGAGAAGTAGGGGAGGATCGTCTCAAACCAACTTTGTGTGCACTTCGGTAAGCACTTTCATTAGAGCCGCCGCTTTCTCTTTATCGCCCTCAATGTCCGCATCGTTCATCACAGCGCTGATCATTTTTCGCACTTTCTCGTTGTAGTCCTGAGCACAATTGATAAGCACTCCGACTGATAAATAGCTAACCGTTTTGATATAATCGTCAACAAGTTTGTCGAGCTGTTTTTTTATCTCATCCACGTCCTCAAATAAAAGCGCTGATTTTTCAAGCGCATTCTAAATGTGCAGATTATTATCTGCATTCCGTTTTACAAAGAACCGTCTCATTTTTGAAATTCGATCGAAGAGTTTCAACGAATGTCTTAAAATGCGATTTCTGCGGATATTACTATACTCTCCCAACCAGAGTGTTTGCCGCAGTGAGAATTCTCGTTCGGGCGTCGTCCATTGTGGAGTACTTGTGAAATGGGTCGGCTTCCATTGATGTGATCATCGGGTTGATTAGAGGGTTGCTCAGAATTACAAGAATCATCTGAATATATGTTATATCAATTCAGTAATGCTTAATCGAGTTTATAGATTGCTCTTCATAATTAAGAGAACCTTTAAGTCCCTGGGAAGATTCTTTCTGTTTTTCGAATGCGTTTCCAAGAAAATATGGAGAAAAGTATCATCTCCTTCAAACGCGCCGAGCATCGCTTGCAGTAACAGTCTAAATGAGGCTCCTGCTTGAATCGAAACCTGAAGTCATTTTTCATAATTTACTTCGGACGAGACTTCGAATACATCCTCAAACTGTTTTCCTGCGCAGATATCTTTGGTGACCAAGAGAGAGGTTGTGATTGCAATGCCCATCTGAAATTAAATCAAATTCGTGGAGATTACTGTGTAGGCCTATTCCCCATGCATTGTAAAGCAAAGTCCTAAGTCCACATCCTTAAGTGCTCTCTAAGTCCTAAGTCCTGAATCAAGTCCTAAGTCTGAATGCTCGTAGAACAATCTCTGGTGTCCGGAATCAACTTGGAATCAAGTAGAAATGGGTTTTCAAGTTGGAAGCAAGTACAGTACCCCTGCCCCATTCCCACAAGTTGGAATCAAGCAGGCTTACGTACCCGCAGCTTCCAGCACACATATCGCCTATAAGGTCCCTTTTTGCAGCCCTATTCTGACTGCCTTCGGGCACGAGTGCGCTTGACTATCTGCGGACCCCTGTTGGACCGCCTTTTGAATGTAACCGTCCCCACATGGTCGTACCATGTGAGGCTTTGGTTACTGTGTGGGGGAACTCATGCTCTCTATCAATAAATAATAGAGAAAGCTACCGTAATCCTCACCAATTTCAAAAGATCCCACAAGTTGGATTCAAGCACTTCCCACAAGTTGCCATCATGCTTGATTCCAACTTGTGTGAACTGCTTGATTCCAAGTTGATTCTGGACACCAGAGATGCTTCTCGGAACACACACCTCGTCCACTTGGAGCTCTAGACTCTTGATGGCTTTAACTTTCTGGTCGTCTGCGGGAGAATTGACCATGCCAGGGATGTCGAGTATAACGTTGAAAATCAGCTGTTTTCGGCTACTGGTTTCTCAAAGACAACTTACATGAACAGTTGCGAAACGTTTCATGTCACAATCGTCACTGTAAACTGCTACGACGAAGCGATCACTGCAATAAGAGAAGTAGGGGAGGATCGTCTCAAACCAACTTTGTGTGCACTTCGGTAAGCACTTTCATTAGAGCCGCCGCTTTCTCTTTATCGCCCTCAATGTCCGCATCGTTCATCACAGCGCTGATCATTTTTCGCACTTTCTCGTTGTAGTCCTGAGCACAATTGATAAGCACTCCGACTGATAAATAGCTAACCGTTTTGATATAATCGTCAACAAGTTTGTCGAGCTGTTTTTTTATCTCATCCACGTCCTCAAATAAAAGCGCTGATTTTTCAAGCGCATTCTAAATGTGCAGATTATTATCTGCATTCCGTTTTACAAAGAACCGTCTCATTTTTGAAATTCGATCGAAGAGTTTCAACGAATGTCTTAAAATGCGATTTCTGCGGATATTACTATACTCTCCCAACCAGAGTGTTTGCCGCAGTGAGAATTCTCGTTCGGGCGTCGTCCATTGTGGAGTACTTGTGAAATGGGTCGGCTTCCATTGATGTGATCATCGGGTTGATTAGAGGGTTGCTCAGAATTACAAGAATCATCTGAATATATGTTATATCAATTCAGTAATGCTTAATCGAGTTTATAGATTGCTCTTCATAATTAAGAGAACCTTTAAGTCCCTGGGAAGATTCTTTCTGTTTTTCGAATGCGTTTCCAAGAAAATATGGAGAAAAGTATCATCTCCTTCAAACGCGCCGAGCATCGCTTGCAGTAACAGTCTAAATGAGGCTCCTGCTTGAATCGAAACCTGAAGTCATTTTTCATAATTTACTTCGGACGAGACTTCGAATACATCCTCAAACTGTTTTCCTGCGCAGATATCTTTGGTGACCAAGAGAGAGGTTGTGATTGCAATTCCCATCTGAAATTAAATCAAATTCGTGGAGATTACTGTGTAGGCCTATTCCCCATGCATTGTAAAGCAAAGTCCTAAGTCCACATCCTTAAGTGCTCTCTAAGTCCTAAGTCCTGAATCAAGTCCTAAGTCTGAATGCTCGTAGAACAATCTCTGGTGTCCGGAATCAACTTGGAATCAAGTAGAAATGGGTTTTCAAGTTGGAAGCAAGTACAGTACCCCTGCCCCATTCCCACAAGTTGGAATCAAGCAGGCTTACGTACCCGCAGCTTCCAGCACACATATCGCCTATAAGGTCCCTTTTTGCAGCCCTATTCTGACTGCCTTCGGGCACGAGTGCGCTTGACTATCTGCGGACCCCTGTTGGACCGCCTTTTGAATGTAACCGTCCCCACATGGTCGTACCATGTGAGGCTTTGGTTACTGTGTGGGGGAACTCATGCTCTCTATCAATAAATAATAAAGAAAGCTACCGTAATCCTCACCAATTTCAAAAGATCCCACAAGTTGGATTCAAGCACTTCCCACAAGTTGCCATCATGCTTGATTCCAACTTGTGTGAACTGCTTGATTCCAAGTTGATTCTGGACACCAGAGATGCTTCTCGGAACACACACCTCGTCCACTTGGAGCTCTAGACTCTTGATGGCTTTAACTTTCTGGTCGTCTGCGGGAGAATTGACCATGCCAGGGATGTCGAGTATAACGTTGAAAATCAGCTGTTTTCGGCTACTGGTTGAGATGTTTGATGTGATCGACTTAATAGCCTCAACAAAGTCTTGGACACCTTTCACGTGCTTGGCATTGGCGTCCGATATTGAGATCGGCATCTCCGGAGCAGTAGTTGCTCCTGCAAAAAAACGGAAAGTTGCAAAACACAAAAATGTTTCGTTTATTAGAGCTCGTGAAATGATAACGAACCATCTTCATTTTGCACACTCGGTCGACGGGAGCGAGTGTGAAATGAAGAGACGGCTGTATCATTAATCGAGCTCTAGATAATTTATCTATCGCTCTCCTTCCGATTCTAGTAGGAAAATTCTCAGACTATAAATTCAAAAAAAATTTTTGTTTCAGCTCACCCAGGTCAACGGAATAGAGAAGAAAGAGAAGAGGATGCATCATCCACTGATGAATTGAGCATCTACATGGCTGGTCTTTTTAGAGCACTCGTCCATAGTAGACTAATGTCAGCGAATGGGAGAGAATGAAAAGAACAAGTGGAACCCATCCAATTTCGGCTCTCGTTTCGAATTTATGGGTTTTTTTTTCGGATTTTGAAACGAGCTTCAAATTTCCTACTCGTTCCATTTTATCGACTTTTCAGAATTGAAAGCTGAAGATTTATTATTATTTAATAATTGGTTTCTCGAATCGTGTTTTTGACTATGATAGAATTAAAAATATCATTTATATCTTGAACTTCTTCTTGTTTCATCACCTCTTGATTTTAGAAATCAGAAAAAGCGGTAAGCTCAAATCCTATTTAAAAAATTCTTGAAATGAAAAATGCATATTATTGGTTAGGAAGAGGTCGGCAGGCGGCCCTTTTTTCCGCCCTCTCACCTTCCTTCCCTTTTCCTCGCTCCCGGGGAATCAATAGCTCGCTAAGCACATTGACATTCGAAGCACATTCGAACTAATCAAAAATGCTAAATTTCTTCAGAGGTTTTATTTGACAAGTCGAAATCGACAAACAGTGATAAGTACACGGAGCTGAATGTGACAAGTCCGTCGAATTTAACAACTATGGTTGATGCTCACTAAAATTGATTTATAATACGTGCCCCCTCGAGGATTGCATTACTCTAAGATCTGCTATCAGCTTAATAAAGCATTAAAAAAAAAAATAAATGGCTGTTTACAGTGTCCTCAAGTTCCGGAATCTCATCATTTTGATGCGTCGCTTCTTCGTTGTTTTTTTTTAATATGTTGAGATATTCAGATTCCAGCTAAATGAACTCAAGTGTAATTATAATCTCAAATATTCGTCAACGGTTCTTAGGGTGTTTTGTACGAATGGAACCATCGGCGATTGCTTAACAAAGTTCCATAGTTTAATCACCATATCCAAGTATGATGTACTTGTATTAAACGAGTCCAGAACCTGCAAAGTTGAAAAAAATTCAAAAAAAAATCAAAAAATTATAAGATTTTTTTTAAAAAAATCATATTTTTTCAAGAGATCATACGTTGAATCTCTTGAAAAAAAATCGTTATTATTTATGTGAATGATCTACCGAACAACATGTTTCCGTGCAGGCTGAATTGGCTAAACTCGTTATCGAAATCGTTTCCTCGCAATATGACGTCGAAAACACCATTTCAAATTAAACTCTTGCGTAATATTAAATTTTGAAATGGACCTGTCCCTGACATGCTGATTTTGAAATGGAATGGCATTAAAGGCGCCGTTCGAATTATCGTGCCAATGGTGGCGCTGTCAGCACCCGTGGATCCATTGAGATTGGTGAGTAGAATTCGAATGACGAAAAAAAACAACAAAATATATCGCCACTCCATTCTTTGCACTCTCTCTCCGGTCCAAGTGACGAGGGAGTGTGCGAAATCACCAAAAAATCATCCGTATTTCGAAAACACTATGTATTGGTGAGGCATCTATTACCCAAACATACCTGACACAGAACAGAACACACACAGAACCCCCGCCTGATTTTCGTTCTCGTTCTTTACTTGCCGCTTAGATTTGTAGTGCTGACCACTATATGTTAAACGGATTCTTTCGAATGCAACGACCATAAAAGCATCTTGAACAAAGAAGAGTATTCTCCCTTTTCAGATATCTCGACAGTGGAACGCAGAGGTGCTCAAGCGCGCAAGAATCCTTATCTAGAGTCTCTCCGAATTGACAAGACCAGCTACGACGAAATAACAGTGACTTTGAGGATGCAGAAAAGAAGTCATATTCAGAACTTTCGTGGCATCGTTACCGGATGGAAAGTAAACGTCAGTGTTTTTAGATAGATTTCAAATAATTTTTATTGCGAAACTATGTATCGAGTGAGCCCTGCACGCCTTTTTCTCTCTTGATGGCATCTGCGAGGGGCGCATTACAACCACATTCTCGGCGGGTGTGTCATTTTCATGCCAGAAGTACTGAGTTTTCCAAGAATTAAAGACGAATGAATAGTAAAAAACGTGAAATGGTTACTAGATAAGGGAAATGATTCCCAATGACATCAAAGACCCGTAAACCTAAAAATAGCTGTACAGTGAGAACATCCAAACTGGTTTGGCTTTCCAATGAGTAAAACACGCTCGCTCATTTTATGATGTCATCGGAAACAAAAATATTATAAATGCTTATCATGAATATGACTGTATACCACAGCAAATAAATAAGTTATTGCAGGGAGCAGAAATTTATTTCCCTGCTCTTGAGAACATGTCGACGAATTTTTGCCCGGTTATGTTATTGGCTGCGTTCCTAATAGTATTGTCAATTGTACTTGTAAAAGCATTAGCCACATACCCTCCCTCGAAAGCTCTTTTTTTATCGATACTATTTAATTTATTCGCTGTACTTATTCCATTTCTCTTTCTTCCATCGTTGGCCGTATATAGTTGTCGGAATCTATTCAACAAAAAATTAGGTATGAGGATGATTTCTAGAAGTTTATCCCCATGCACAACCATCCGATTCTGCTGTGTGCAAGACCTGGATCAAAAGAGTTTGAACGCGATTCGTAAATCCCTCGGACGCGTTTCTATCAAGACACTCGTTGTATTTTGCGACAACGCTAACCGAGAATACAGGTTCATTTTACTTTTAATTTTTAAATAAATAAACAATAAGAAAAAGGTACAAATATCGGAAAATAACTACTCGTCAACACTCGTCAAGTTTGCTCCAGCTCAAAAAATGGAGGCGTTGCATATCTGCGCAAAAAAGTGGGAGAGAAATGGAACGCGTATGATAGCACTTCTTTTCTTAAAAAAATAGTAACCTATTCGGGCAAATTTTTCCTTGATATAACAGAAACTGTGAATGAGTTCTGCATTTACGAATATACAGGCGGTGAGTATATTTTCGGCGCTTCAAGCAAGTTTTGGGAGCACGATGCTCGAGAAACGTCGGATGGATCATTTGCAATTAATGAATGGAGAACGATCAGAGGTCAATGGCCGCTACATGTATTCGCGGCTGCTTGATCTGCTTGATCCTTAGCGTCTAGATTGTTATTCTCAGATTGCGATCTTTTTCAGATTTTCAGATTGTGATTGTGATATAGATCGTATAGAATGTTGTTCTGGTTCTCTGAATCATCACCTTATCGCCTTTTTTTCTTTTGTTTTATTTGTTGTTGTTTTTTTTCTTTGTTCAAATTTGACTTGAGGTTTTAACATTAATTTTAAGGATGAATATTGTATATATATATATATATTATATCTTGCTATCTTGTATCTTATATCTTGCTGAGATCCGGAAACTGAATTAACGCTGAAAAATAATAAAGAAAGATAATGATGTATGATTCTTTATTTGATATGAAATAAGCAAAAAATATACAATATTCATCGTGAATGAAGGAATGAATGAATGAATGGATATATATATATATATATATATACTCAGTGGGGAGATATTCGATCTCTTGTCTTCTTTCATCTGTAGACAGTTTTTATCCCCCCTGGCACTGCCCCGGAATGAGGAGAGCTTGACGCGTTGCTTGCGCACGCGCGTAAAAGAACGCCTCGAAATGGGACGTTCGCACTCCACTCTTATTTCCTCCTCAACCCTCTCATTCAGCCATCTATTCTTTGCCCGATGAACACCCTCTCATTTTCCATTTCTCCCTTTCCTCGTCTTTTCAGAGCCTTACAGTCCTT
Organism: Pristionchus pacificus; assembly: GCA_000180635.4. NCBI lineage: Eukaryota > Metazoa > Nematoda > Chromadorea > Rhabditida > Neodiplogasteridae > Pristionchus > Pristionchus pacificus. The sequence continues at coordinate 29,391,242 of CM026578.1, read as the reverse complement.
TTTCGCATCACACTTTTCTCGCTCTCGGTCATACGCAGTGACCATCCACTCCTTGGTCATTTCTTGGTCATTTTACATCCACTTCTTAGCCCTTTTTCGTCCCTTCTTACGCCGCTCAATCTTTCTTGCGCCAACATCCTCGCTTAACGCCCTGACGTTCCTCCTCATTTCCTTTACAATTTCCGGCCGGCGACTCCGCTCCATATATTTTCCCAGTTACGCCACATTTACCTCACAATTTTTTTTTCTTCAGAAACGCTGTCGCCTCACTTTCATCTTCATTTACTTTTGGAAGTAGACTCGTAATTATGTAGGTCCAAAAATGCAACTTGCAATTGGACAAATAGGGAGGGCATAGCGCAGTCGGTTGTGTGCCTGACTGCGTGACGCAAGGTCCCGGGTTCGAATCCCGCGCGCGGCATGAGTCCTGCCAGACCACCCCCGCAGGCAAACCAAGCCTGGTCCAATTGGTACTGGTATATAACCGGGAGTAAAGGGACGGTGTCGCCGGCTGGCAACTGAGTGACAAGTTATACCGTTATATGCTATGGATGCGCGCACACCGATCAAAAGAAACCTGCGCATGTTCCGCGCGTTGAAAAATACGCTGAATACGGAACTACCTTTACCTTTTTTTAATTGGAAAAAAATCCAGTAGTTTTCGCCTATCAACGATCCAATTATTCATTTCCAGCATCTCCTCATCCATTCAGATAACCATTTGGGATACTCACTGCGCTATTTATCCACATTTCAACTTTATTTTCCCAAATTTTTGAGAGAGCTTAATGGATTTCCAGCCTCCTCCTCCTCAACAACAATGCAGATTACCGTGTGCGACGGAGACAAGATCGCCAATGTCGACGTGGCGGACGACTGCCCGGTGGAGAATCTGGTGGCGCTGGTGAGCATCATCTCCTGAAATCCTCAAACCTTAGTGAAATAGCACGGGGTTCGCTTTCGTGCGCGCTTCGAGTACTCATTTGATCATTTGCCTTTATCCTCTAATCGCACCTTTGGCACCTTTGAGAAGCCAGGCTGTTCGATTTTTTTTTTGCTAAATTCTCCTGTCATTCATAGAAGCTCGGAGTATCATTTTTTCTCCTATTTACAGGTCATGATAGACTTCGGGAACGACGCGCACGACCCCGTGAACGTTCGCCTTCTGAAGGAGGGCAACGATGTACTGGGAGCGGATAGGTCGAGAACCCTGACGGTAATTTTGTACTCTTATCTTTTCTTTCTTTTGATCGATCGGAAAGATCTTTTTGCAATTTTGTTCTCATTTTATGTGCGCAATCCGTGCCACTAGGCAACAGCGCAAATCAGGGTGGAGTACTGCCACAGGGTTTTGTGTGTACGAAAAATAAAATGTAATTGCGGAATCTTTTCAGCAATGCGGCCTAGCCAACGGTGACTTGCTGCTGTACTCGTACCGGGCTGCAGCTGCTCGTGCAGCACCTGCAGCTGCACTCAATCCTGCAGTCGCGCAGGCGGCGGCTGCGCTTGCAGCAGCCTTCGCTGCACGGACAGCGGCGCCTGCAGCTGCTGCTTCCTCCACCAGCACTACTGCAGGAAACAACGACCCCGTCGAGGCGGCTCGCAAAAGGATGACCGAGCTCCTGGGAGCTGCGAACAAGGATGTAAGTAGTGCGTTTGTCGGTGTCTATCGATCGCCACTCGATCAGCCTCTAATCTTGTTAATTTATCTTATAGATCAAGAAGCTGAAGCTAACGATGACGCCCGAAGAGAAGGAGGAAGAGGCGTGCCGGGAGTTGTTCGGAAAGATGAACGAACCGAGAGTCAAGAGCCATGTCAGTAATTCGATATATTCCTGCTCAAATTATGTTTGTGTTGAAATTTTTTTTTAAATTTTTTAGTTAAAACTTGTAGAGATAGAGAAGGAGATTAGAGGGCGAAGGGTGTGGGAGGGCCCTATTTTAACTAATTAATTGCAGATCTTCACAGCGTGGCCCGCTCTCCACCACCAGTTCGTCCAGAACCCCGCAGACTACGGTAAGATACTCGCCAGCACTTGCAAAAAACGTTTATGCCGCTATAGCTATGCCGCTAACTTTGGTTCAAAATTTCGGTTTGTCTAAGAGAATGCGTAAAATGAAAAGAGGATTTTCCTGATTTTTGTCACTGTTCTGGAAATCTAGCATGTCGATTAGAGCTCAAAAACTGAGCAGCCGTCTTTTCATTCTGCACACTCTCTCACCGGTCAGAGAGACGAGAGAGTGTGTGTGAAATGAGGAGACGGCGGTATCATTTCTCGAGCACTACTGTCGAAATCACCGGTAACCATTGCAGATGGTTTCAAGCGCGTGTACGCAGAGTATGTGGCTGATATGAAGCAGAAGGCGGAGGCGATGAGAAACGAGCATTCGGCTGAGGGACAGGTATGACACCACTTTTAATGTTATAACATGGATTTCACAAAAAAAAAGATATTCTGATTTATGAATAGACGAGCCACAGGATCCTCTAAGGTGTTCGTATAGCAGTACATGGTCAATGATATTAGATATGCCTGTTGTCCTATTTATTGTGGATCATCTGCTGAGTTTATGCAACAACAATCGGCCAATGGACAATCACACGGAGGACATGCTCAACGCTATTTAATAAAAACCTCAATACGTCGAAAAAACAACACATTTCCCATGTCTTTAAGAGAGCGGATCGGTAATTTTCGACCATTCTGACCCACCCCCGGACGCGTGCCCCCCTCAAAATAGATACTTTAGAGTTCAGAAATGGTTGAAAATCACTGCTATATAGTAGCACTTTACAAAATTTCCCATTTCGTAAACGAAATCTATCACGAATCTCACTATTTCATCGACGATACAGTCGTTTTTTTCTCACGAATGTGGTTTTTCTTTGTCTACAAGGTTTTTTGCTCAATAATATTTTATTCATGCAAATATTTTCCTCGTTTCATTCACTTCGCTCGTTTGTTTACGTAATTTCTATCGTACTCTACGCGCTCTAAGAGGCCGAAGTCTCTCGTCCTCTTGTTTTCGCCCCTGCCTTCCCCCGATGGAGAGAAGAGAGAAAGAGTCGGATTTCACTACACTCAGTGTCAGCAATGCGTTCAATTCATCTGGTTCTACTGCTACTGCTAGCGGAGCAGATAAGCAAGTGAAGTTGTCTCCTTCGAAGATCGCAGATCTCTCCAAGATGACTGCATTCGAATACGAGAAGGACGGTATTCGTATGTGGCGGTCATGGGAAGTCGGAGTTGGCAAGAAGGTCCCCTACAAGAATCTCATTCCGAACGATGCAAGACTCTTCGTGGAGAAATCAGGAGGAGCACTCTCTGATGATGCATTCTGGGTGAAGATGGGAGATCCCCATTACATCGAGAAGGAGGAAGAACATGAAGAGGAAGAAGATGAAGATGCTCAGTGTGTATCGAAGAAAGAGAAGAAGAGACCGAAGCAGGAATCGTCCCTCTAAAGATACCCTATCGAGAGCTGCAGTCAAGAGTTCCTCTCGGAAAGAAATCTGGAGCAGCATCTGGATGTAGGTCGTAATCTGAGAAGACCAGAGAGAATGAACATCCAAGACATTTCCCTAAATCGATATGCGTCTTTCCTCGAGATTGTTGCCCCTCCGAAAGTATGCCATGTGATTGATGAAGTAATTGGAAGTCTCTTTGACGATACTAACGCTATGGAGAGTCCCCTTCCAATGGGATGGGCGCTTTCTGAGAGAAAGAAGTCTGAACGATTCCCTGACTCTGTGAAATCATTCCTCAAGAAGTTGTACGACGAAGGTGAGAGAACTGGAGCGAAGATTGATGCAAGAGAAGCCGAACAGTAGATGAGACATGCGACTACGTCTAATGGTGACATGCTCTTCAAAGTGGAACATCTTCTCAATTGTCGTCAGATTGCCGGCGTTTACGCCGGTTTCAAGAGGACTAAGCTGAATAAAATAGCAAGAGCGAAGGCAAGTGGATCGAGAGGAAAGAGAGATGCCCATCCCGAACCCGAGCCGGATGAGGTCAACGACCTCCTCGCCAATGATCAATATGAAGGAGATCCGGAATTGGAGTACGAGACGGAGCCCCTCTTTGATGTAACGGATCTAATGAAAATTGCGCTCACAAGAGAGCACAACAATCTATGAAGTAAGGAAGGAGAGAAGGGTGGCACTGAGGATGGAAAAGGGAAGCGATGGAGGAATAGATAGAAGGGGTTGGGAAATAACGTCATGTTCTCGAATCGTATATTTTATCTATGTATTTTGTTTCATAAAGTCGCGTAAGGAATGTGAAGCTCGACTCTCCCCCCCCCCTTTTCAGTTCTCCTGATCCACATTCTCCCACATTCGAGTAAACAGGACGAGACGCGGTTTCCAAAGCAGTTTGACGGAGTCGCTTGAAATAGCATTCACGAATTTCTCCTCCTGTTCCCACGTCTCCTCGTTTAGGCCGAGTTCTTGGATGGTACGGAGGATGACTAGAGCAGAATTGAAGAAATAGAAATAGCAGTAGAACCAGATGAATTGAACGCATTGCTGACACTGAGTATAGTGAAATGCGACTCTTTCTCTCTTCTCTCCCTCGGGGGAAGGCAGGGGGCGAGAACAAGAGGACGAGAGACTTCGCGCCTCTTAGAGCGCGTAGAGTACGATAGAAATGACGTAAACAAACGAGCGAAGTGAATGAAACGAGGAAAATATTTGCATGAATAAAATATTATTGAGCAAAAAACCTTGTAGACAAAGAAAAACCACATTCGTGAGAAAAAACGACTGTATCGTCGATGAAATAGTGAGATTCGTGATAGATTTCGTTTACGAAATGGGAAATTTTGTAAAGTGCTACTATATAGCAGTGATTTTCAACCATTTCTGAACTTTAAAGGATCTATTTTGAGAACTTAGAAAGCATGAAAACCGATATTTTCTCGATATTAAAAAAATACCATTTTTTAGTCGATGGGAAGTTCGATATCGCTCTTCTTTGTATGAAACGGTCCCATTTTGTTCAAATTCGTGTGATAAGTTGATATTATAAGATTTCATAACAATTGGTGGCCCGTAGAGTAAATAATTCTGAAACTCATGTCACGTTAGACACGAGTCTGTCAACTTTGAGCATCTTGGAGAGCACTCCTGACAAAAAATATTGAAGATTCGTTTTCATAGGTAAATAGGGGATCCACCTGTCTATGATTTCCACTGAAAGAGAGCCGTCGGTCTCTCTTCATAGAAGAGTTATTGGCCTAAATCCAAAAAAAATGGGTATGAAATCAAGTTAGCGGAGCCATGTGGTTCGATCATGTTGGCTTTTTTTTGATTTCTAGGCATGCCTAGTACACTGCAAAAGAGATTTTGGGTCTAGCTTGTCTCGTTGAAAACTTATGATTTTTTGATTTTTTAACTTTGTGGCTCAATAATTTTGCCCTGACAGCTCAAATGAGGATCTCAGTGGTGCTATGTGCAATACGGAGCCGAGGGGTGTACATGCACAAAATATGGGCTTGCGGTTCTTATTCCGGGAGGCACGCGTCCGGGGGTGGTCGAAAATTACCGATCCGCTCTCTTAAGGTTCGGACCATACATGGTCTGAGACTATTATGGTCCGAAATTCTCGGACCATACACACCGCACTGTCCGAACAATTGTCGGACAATGAAAGTCTCAGACCATCCATCGGACACAAATTGCCACCCCTACTATTTATGTGTGGCTAAAATAGAACGACAAATGAACGTATTGCAGGCGATGGTGCTCGAGCGCATCCGACAGGAGCACTGCGATCGACTGTACCACGAGGTGAGCGAATGGCTAATTAATTAATTAATTAATTAATTAATTAATTAATTAATTAATTTAGAATTTCCGAGTTTCCGCCGACTATTTCCAGTAATTGTAAATACACCATAATTTGTCACTTTCCTTGGCAATAACCTGCTACTGTTTCTCTTTCACGTGTCGGATAAAGCGAGAGAGATAGAGTTTTACTAAATGAGCTGGGGAGAAACTGCGCAAAAAGGCAACCAAATGGAAAAAAATGCCTGAAGATAGAAAAACAGAGGCTAATTTGAACAATTACATAACTAATTCATTAATTAACTAATTACTGTTATTCATTCAGGCAATGGAGAAGATGCCCGAGGCCTTCTTCTCCGTGCACATGCTGTACGTAAGGATCAAAGTGAACGGCGTGCCTACTATCGCGTTTATTGATTCAGGTCAGTTGATATGCATGCCCACCTATTCAGTCAAAGAGTTGATTTCTTTATCTAATTTATCGTGCAAAATATCACTGTAAGAATAGTAAAACGAACAATAGTAAAACGAACGAATAGTAAAACGAACAATAGTAAAACGAACAATAGTAAAACGAACAATAGTAAAACGAACGAATAGTAAAACGTAAGAATAGTAAAACGAACAACGTTGCTCGATGACTGCAATGTCGCTTTGATTTGCTTTCTTTCTCTTTGACCCAACTCTACAATGGAATTGAGATTATTGCAGGCGCCCAAATCTCCATGATGGCGCTGTCCTTCGTGAAGAAGGCGGACCTCGAGAGCAAGATGGACACGAGAATTCGCAGTGTTGTGAATGGCATCGGCGGAGCGGATAGGACGGAGGGAACGATTTACTCGTGTGAGTTGGGCGGAGCAACCCTGCAATTCTTTTGCAGACAATCAGTTATCGAGATCTACTCATAGTTCGTCGTGGTAGCTTATGGATAATCAAATTTTTTTAATCATCTTACGAACTTGTGCAAGTCATAATGGAGTTCCTTCAGGCGAAATTGAGATGGGAGATGCCAAGTTCGACGCGAAAGTGACCGTGACCAAGGACAAGATGGACCTGCTGGTTGGGTTGGACTTCCTGAGGAGACATCGATGCACGATCGATCTGGGCAGGAATAGGTCAGTATTAGTGATGCCAATTCAATACCCAATACTCAGAGACAATACCAATTAATTGGGTAATTGGTGGGGGTTGACCAATTAATTGGCTTTTATTCCTCATTTTTCGAGGAAATGAGCGGTCTCAAAGACAATTATTTGGGTATTGGAATTGATCAGACATCCCTAGTCAGTATCTGGCTCTTGCCTTGCTCATTTCATATCCGATTATGTAGAGAAAATCTATAGAATTTAATGAGTCCTTTGCTCGTTTCTAAAAGTTTGATCACAAAAGTGACTACGCACGATCATGGTGATCATTATCACGATTATAATATTATGAAGATGATAAACAGTGTATATTATCATTCCAGACTCTCATTCACCGAGACAACCTACGCCGAGTTCCTCTCTGATGCGGAGATCAAGGCGTGGACGGGAGGGAGGGATAGTGAGTTCACTTTTCACTATTGCAAATTCAATACACAGAACCCTAAGCGAAAGAGGCATGATCAGACTATACATTATTTGTGCAAACAAAAACAACTTGCATGCATTTCCTTGAAAATGTTCATTCTGCTAGAAAAAAAGGTGATTCGGACAGATTGTGATTTGAGTGGTGGGGTGGAAGAAGAGGACAACATGGTGAGGGATTAATTTCAGTGGACACGCATCACTCCTTCAAGGTGGACGATGCGAAGCTAGCCGAGTTGATCGGCATGGGCTTCAATAAGGAAGACGCGGAGAAGGCGCTTGCGGTAAGCATCACTTGATTCATCATAACCTAGGCAGTATTATTTTTGATTGATAGCATTTCATTGCCATTGCGAATTAGTGCTCACATTTAGAACGATGCGTCGTCCTGTTCATATTAAAATTAAAGCTTTTCTTGTGTTTTTGTTTGGACTTTTTCGTGCGAAAGCTAAGTGTAGCAATTAATAATCTTATTTCAATTACTCACTTCAGGAAGCCATCAACGACGTGCCGGATGCCGTGCAGCGCCTCTACGCGCAAGCACACGACGATGCGAAGAAGATCGCCGAGGCGGAAGAGGCTGCGAAGTCTGAGGCTGCAGCTGCTGCAGGAAGTGGAGCAGCTGCTGCAACCGCAAAAGATGCAGCCAGTACTGAGAAGAAGGAGGAATGAGCAGAAGCCGCTGTGAAGTTCAGTAATTATTAGTGAAATGGTGCTTTTGTAAACGTGTATTTCCTTTGAAGATGTCATGAATGTTTTCTTTTTGACCTAGTTGTTGTGTATGAACTTGTTCTGCCAGATGTTTCATAAACCGATAGTAAAGTTTATCATAGATTGAATTTAAGCCATATAAGATTTGAAGAATGTGCATTCAAATCAAGCGAAGAAATAGGAACGAAGGATATTTAGTTTCACAGCCCAGGAGCTTCCGTGGTTGTACAGTCCGGGTTGGTTCCCCCCTGAAAACAATCCGGCCCGGCCGGCCCCGACCGGCCCCAAGCGGCCCCATGCCTTTTTGTGGCTCGTACAGAGAGAAATTTGATATTAATTCAACGGCGTTGTAAAGCTCGTGTAATATGCTTTCGATATGTGTTAGCAGAATTTTAAATATTTCTTTCAATAAATAGTAAATTGGTGTGGAAGCACGTCAGCTTTTGCGAAAAAGTGAAAAAGTTGAAAAGAATCAGGTTGACGATTTTACTTACCGTAATCTTGCGACCTGTTTTTCGCAATACTGATGACAGTTCCCCACCAATTTACTATTTAATGAAAGAAATATTTAAAATTCCGCTAACCCAAATCGATATCATATTACACGAGCTTTACAACGCCGTTGAGTTTATATCAAATTTCTCTTTGTACGAGCCACAAAAAGGCATGGGGCCGCTTGGGGCCGGTCGGGGCCGGCCGGGCCAGATTGTTTTCATGGGGAAATCAACCCGGACTGTAGTGGTCGTGGTAGTAGTCAGTTCCCATGGAATGCAGAACGTGAGTTCAAATATAGTTCTAGCGGGGACTTCGAACTGAAATTATTTGTGTTGAATTGTTGTCTGTTTCAGGATCAGATATTTGATGGTTCTTGTCTTTGGACAATTTATTATATAAATTTCTCAAATTTTCCGAAAAAAAACATTGTTTGGTGCAATTTGCCTCATAACATGATATAGAATGATTTCTGTAATATCAAATATAAAAGTTTCGATTTCAGTCAGCGCTGACGATTTTACAGCTCGAGCTATTCAGTAGGAACTAGGAATGACTCGGCAAGAAATGGTCTCTTTGTGAAACCAGTGAAACGAGGGAGAGTCATTTCTTGCCAAGCCCATCCATGATAATCGGAACTTACTTGGACGGAGTGTTTGCACGAATTCTCATGGGCATGTCGAAGCCCCTGGTACTTCGAATTGGGACTGGCACTGTAGTACCAACGGCCGAGCGGGTCCCAAACGTTGGGGAGCGCCGCATCCCTGGTACTTTCTCCCGGTGCAAGCTGCGCCACAACTACCTTCGGCGAAACAAGAACAATATAAAAGAGGCTATCTGAGAAAATCGAAAATGTATTGACATTCTGAAAAAATAGATGTCTTTTATTTTTTGGCTGTAGGTAGTACTCGATGAGTGTAGCTGATCCGTAGAATATCAAATTTTAAAAACGACTCTCCGCCTCAGGGCGATCGATGATGACGTCATTACCATAATCTGCGAAAATCCGTAATTCGATTCCAATCGATTCGGGAGTAGGGGCGCTGCATTCCTTGCCTAATTCTTAGCTTTTTTTTACTTTCAGGTGTTTTTCGATCAAACGTCATCCAATATTTTGATTGAAACGGGACATGAATAGAACGGCTCGATCTCTGTTCGAGCACTGCTAAAACAAACATGTTAGAGTGCTGGCTCAGTGCATTTCGATGGCGAAAATTCATTCTTTACTTTTAAATAAAAGCAGAACTGCCTGATTCCTGTGAGAGCAGAATCATCAATGTATCAGAACCATAAGAAAAATCTTTATCGATGGGCATTCAAATTTACACTTTCTTGTAGTGGCGAGATTAATAGAGTTCGAAATACGGATCGCCGTCTCTTCATATCACACACTCTCTCGCCACTCTGACCGGTGAGAGAGTGTGGGAAGTGAAGAGACTATTACTCTAATTTCGAACTCTAGAGATGAACTCTATCGCAACTGCGTCACACTATTGATGGACTGCGAGCGACCTGTCGAGCACTCTGGCCTTCAGGTTTATTGAGAAGTCTCCGAACAGATCGTCCATCTGAAATAAGCCTAGTTTTAAAAACTAATTACCAAAAAAGAGAATGAAAATTACCTGAAGATTGTGAACGTCGTTGGTTGTTTTTAGCAGCCATAAGCAGTGTCCCTTGAATTATTTTTTTAACAAATTGCTATTCACAAATTCTTATTTTAAAACAACTGCGCTTTTTAAAGAACGAAATCTTTACCTGCAGAATCTCCATTCTGAACAAATCGGACAAAATTAGCCTCTTCGCAATGCAAAATTTGGAATTGTGCATCAAATACTCCTCGATTGTCTCAAGCACAGACTGAAAATTTTCTTTTGATTGACATTAAATTTGAGTATCACGGAAAGCAGGAACTACGAAGAAGCGGAAACCAAATAAATACGTTTGCTTGAAATCGATCCGCCACATCTAGGACGCCCTCAACCGTTTCGTCTAAAAGAAAATATGATGTTTTTAGATGCAAATAAATGTTTAACGATATAAATTATAACCTCGAACATCGCGAACGGAGCCACATAGTATATTGAGAAAATTTACGAAATCCTGTAAAACATTTGCTTCAGAAATAGTACGAAGCAGCCTACTTCGTGTTTCACATCTTGCATTTCAATTTCTGGTTTATTTTTCTCCGCAAAATGCTGATGAAACATTGCTTTGAAGACTGGAGATTGCATTGTAAGAGCCTGAAAAAACGCCTATTTGATAAATAGTACTGCAAATTTTAAAAATATAGAATAAAGATTGTAAATCAAACAAACTTACCCATTTCGAGACGAATATCTTTTTGTCTTCAACAATCAAGCAAACATCAGTGGTTTCATTTTCAGTAGAGAAATCTTTCACAATTCTCTCTTCCACACTTGAAAGTTTGAGATTGTTTCATCTTCCTCAAAAAATGATAAATCTTCTTTACCAACCTCACACCAGGCGTGTCAGATACATTAATATGAGCTTCGAAGAGGAGTTTTCCATTTTCGATGAACCCCTGTGCATTTTAATGGTTATAACGAAAATTATGGTTGAGCTCCGAAAGTTCCAAATATATACTACGTACCGTCTCTTGATCAAGAAGTGCACTCCATTTGTAGATTGAAAATCCCCAATTCATCAAATCAATAGTGAACGGTTTCAGCACCTGAGATGGCTTTGATGATTTACAATTCTCAGAAAGCTTAAACGACAATGCTCATTATAAGATCCAATTATCATGGTGAGTTCGACGGAAAACAGCTTACTGGTTATCTCATGAGAAAATATACACCTTTTGGCATCGCGTTCTGCTCTCATCCGTTCTATGGATCATCTTCAGAAGCGAATAGTGGTCGGCCCTCCAAAAGCGATGAGTCTTTGCCTTGTCGTTGATGCAATGAAGGTACAGGACCAGGTGCCTGTATTTGTATATTTGGGATATATGGTTGTCGTAATAGTGAAACTATTTCTAGCGCTCATCGTTCGCGATCGCCCCGAGTTCTCGAGCAATTCTTTAAAAGTATTGCTCTAAAACACCACGCCGTTGCGCAATGTTTGCGAAAAAAGTGTCAGACAGACAGTGATCATACCGAATATTGAACATTCGAGGGCTGCATTCTGTCGTGACACTGATCTTCCTGAAGAAAAAATTGAAAGAGCTGTTCCTGCTCCCTTCATTCCGCACATCAACAATCAACCCATATTTTAAGCTCACCACGTTAAGCCGGCGATGGTTACAGGTGGAGAAAACGTGAAGACACCGTTCACAATCGTGTTTAGGTTTCCCAGCTCCCAGCGGATAACGCCCTTGCGATCGTCAGACATTGCGGAGATCTGGAGATCAAAGAAATAAGAGGAAATTAAAAGTACACAAATATTTTGAAATGGTGATAATTAGCTCTTACGTTACAAGTGAAAGCGCGGGTTGCGAACGACTAATGACTGAACAATTAGAAAATGGCTTAAGTAGCTATGGCAATCGGTTTAGTGGTAATTAAAATGAAATATGGTTTAAGAGACGAAAAGAATAGAGAAACTGCTAGGAAGAAATTAAATTTGAAGACTTCCTAAAGAAAAGCGAAAAAAAAGAAAAAGTAGATTAATAGTAAGCCAGATAGCAGTGCCATGCCCAGTGGCGCACCTCAGACGACATTCAAAGGATCCCAGGCGTCCGGTATAGTGTTGATTCGATCATTCAACCTTCTGGCGCTCATTCTTGACGAATTTAATTTCAAAGCCCGTTGGTTTTTCTCCATAATTCGTGTGAAGAGATGATATACATGTAGAAGTAGAACTTAGAATCATAGAACACACTAATTTGATTCTATTGCAGACTGTTGTGGATATTAACGTTGCAGAAGAAATTGTAATGGTTGGATGATTCAAGTCATGATTTATTTGTCGTAACAACACGGAACAACATAAAAAATAATAAATTAGCGCTTTGCGACACTTCTGCTCTCCGCAGCAACTCCGTTGCCAATTTAACGGCGAGTTCCGTCCTCGAAGAAGACTCCTCCGTCGATAGCGCAGTACTTGGGGCAGATTCCTCTCTCTCCGGGGTGTCCGGGCTGACCGGGAGTTCCGTCGGGTCCCTTCTTTCCATCCTCTCCAGGCTCGCCGGTCTCTCCGGGAGCTCCCTTCTCTCCGGGCTCTCCGGGCTTGCCATCGGATCCGTTGGCTCCGGGTGCGCCGACCTGACATTGAAATGAATGAGATTGTGGGATGATGAGATTTGTTTCACTCGATTGTTAAAGGAGCTGCCGTATATAAGAATTCAATGATCCGAAGAGAGTAGATTGTAAAGGTAATAAACAACCTGTCCCTGAGGACCGACGGGTCCGTCTTGTCCGGGAGGTCCAGGAAGCACGGGCTCACTCTTGGCGTCCTCTCCAGGAGCTCCAGGCTCTCCATTGTTTCCAGCGGGTCCGGGAGGTCCAGGGGGTCCCTTGGGTCCGGGCTCTCCAGGTGCGGCATCGTTACCCTTCTTGCCCTGAGGTCCCTGAGGTCCGTTGTCTCCGGGGAGACCGGGAGCGCCGGGAGGTCCAGCTGGTCCCTGGGCGCAAGGCTGGCACGGGGGAGGAGTGACGGGCGCGCAAGGCTCCTGAGGCGGGCGTCCGGGGTTTCCGGGGGCTCCGGGAGCACCGGGCTTTCCTGCCTTTCCAGACTTTCCGGGGGCTCCGGGAGGTCCGGCTGGACCGGGCATACAGCATCCCGAGCAGGTGTCGTCTCCCGAGTTGTGCTGCTGGTTGTGCTGATGATGATGCTGAGGTCCACGGGACTGAGTGGGACCGGCCTGGCGAGAGGCCGAAGGATGACGGGGAGTTCCCTGCAATAGTGAAAGTTACTCAAAAAAAAGTAGCTGGTAGTAGGGTTGTCTAAACGAAAACGGAAAAACGCCTCTCTCATTAAAAAAATTACGGAATTCCGTAATTGTTCAGATCGATTACGGAAAAAATTTAATCGGAAAATGAGAGGGAGAATCGATTCGGAATTACGGAATAAATTCCGTATAGACATCCCTAGCTGGTAGTTACTAATTAGCTAGTAGTTACAGCAACCTATCGACTCCGGCAAATATTTCTCTCAATGTGGAGGGGATACACTAAGGGAAAAAGAAAGACGAAGTCAATTTCTGGCAATCAACCCACGTACTGATCAACCAATGATACCCTTACCTGGAAGCCAGTCGAAGCGTGTCCATGGGGTCCCGAGGAGCCATGTGTGCCGGCAGAGCCGTGAGGTCCGAAGCCGGGTTCGCGAGATTCCGCGGATCCGTGGCTTGAGGGTCCGGTGGGCTCCTGGTGTCCGCATCCGTTGGGTCCGCAACCCTCAGGGCCCTCGAGCTCGTGCTCGCCCGATTCGTGAGAGCCTGGAACAAAATGTGCGTAAGATATTGTACCATGAGCTCGACTCCATGCAAGAGCATTCACTAAGGATAGGTAAGGATAGGTAGAGCAACAGAATGTTTGACGCAAAGCCTATTCATTGATCCTTTCACAGGCTATTATTGCATCTTGAGCATACATCCCACTCTTTAGAGTTAGTCACTCAGAAGAAAAAAAAGAGAGATATGGCACAATACCGGCGGGTCCTGTGGGAAGACCGTGCTCGTTCAACGCCGATGGCCACTCGTTCATGTCGACGTGGGGAGGCACGGTGTGTTCGCCGGAGCCTGGACGGATCGTTCATCAACAAATGCGTTGGTGTCATTTAGGATACGGTATGATGCCAAGAATTGCGCCAACAAGACTAATAGATACGGTACCAAAAAAGAAGCAAAAACAATATGGATACTGTACCTGCGGGAGGCGGAGCCTGAAGGGGTATGTTATGGTACAGTAAGTTCCAGGGTACCAGGTACCCAGGTACCAGTTTAAGTGAGCTAAACTATCTAGATTTTGGTACTGTACCTGCGGGTCCAGCGGGGAAGCCGTGCTCGGCCGAGGAGTCCTCGGGGTAGTGAGAAGAGCCGCCGTGAGGAGCTCCGTGCTCGGAGGATCCTGTGAAAGCTAATGTTATAATGCTCAATAAACTAAATATATCACAATAAAGTAAACTGATATCGTTATGATGAAGATAATAATGATACCTGATCCAGGATAAGCTCCATGGGACGCGGCTCCACCGTGTTTCTCATATGAGGCAGGAGGAGTGACGTAGGCATCGGGAGGCGAACCAGTGGTTGATAGGTGCTCCTCTTCGGGGAAGTTGTCGTAGCCGACCTGATGGATGTTTCAGTATGGGTTACGGTAGTCTTTTCGAACGAATTCGTTAAAAGTTAGATAGTAAGGGGCAGTAGAAGTTTGATGGAGAGGAAACAATATGAAGCAGTTGAGGAGCAGTAATGTGGATGTCATACCTGACGAGCGGTTCTGTTTCCGTGTCTCAGCGTATGCACATTCTGCCACACGTTGCGCGCGGTGAACTGTAATTGGGCAAGATTATCGATTTTCCAACAAAGCAGCGGGAAATTCAAATGTTTTATTTCGGCTACAGTACCTTGCAGGTGTGGAGCTCGGTGGCGAGCTGACGGTGGACTTGATGGACGTACTTGTACACCATGGGAAGGGTGATGCACACCGAGAGCACGGCAACGGCCTGCAGATGGGGAGGGTTACGGTAATAGTTACTGTACTAATGAATGAACAATCTAGACGCTAGCAAAGGCCAACGACCTATACGGTGAAATTGTGTTCACTGGATATTGGTAGGAAGAACTGCAGAGGAAACAGGAAAGCCAAAGGCTCAAGGTACTGTTAATGTGCGAAAACATGCACGTATGTATGAAGTTTCTCAAGCAGAGCGAACAAGTACAAGGATTGACATCGAGAGTACAGAAGAACAGGTAAACCATCTCACCGTGAAGGTAACCGCTGCGTATCCGACGAATCGGTACGCTCTGATCTTCGTATCAATATCCATTGCTTGTATCGATCGAAGGAGTCGAACTCGCTCCGATGAGTGACCGAATGACCATGGTTGGCTTATATACCTCAATAGACCTCAAGAGGGCGGGAAGTGGCGAGGTTGTATACGACAAAAAGTAGTAGGAGGAAATGGCTAATGGTCGAATGTCTGCAGAACTTGGGGCGATTTGCTCAGTGTTGCATGTATGATCTCGTTGATCAAGTATCAAGGACAGTATATCTGGAGTTGAACAAAAGGTTAGGGAGTGGTGGGTTCACACCTATCCCTATCGTAAGGTCAATCATCACTTTCACTTTCACTTTCGAAAGGATCAAGCGTTTCAGCTGAGCACTTGTTTGTTGAACTTTGGAGGAAAGGAGGGGTGGTTGAATACTTTGTCGAGCAACCCTGGAAGTCTCTTGATGAAAGATTTGTCTTCATATTTCGAATCTTTTTCTTTTGTCAACGCTTCGATGATTGCATCTTCAGTATGAATAAACACATCCCACCCAAGAGATTCTCACTCGAAGGAGAAGAAGCATTTGACCCAAATCTCCAAGACAAAGTGCGAATATGATTGGCTGTTTGCACGAACGCTATCGATAAGCTTGGGGGTAATTAATCAGCCATATCCTCCTAATAGGATCTCCTTCTCCATCCCTATCTCCCCCCCCCCTTTCCCCTCCGGGCCATTCTCTCATCACTTTTTTCCCTTCGCACTTTTCCTTTCGCTCCGATCGGAATGGGAACAACGGGGGAAAAGAACGAAGAGGGACAAAGAAAAGTTAACGACCGGAAAAATGGCTGCCGTAAGGATCCGAAAAGATGTCCAAGACAATATCGGGACAGGACAGAGTTGGAAGTATCAATTTTATTATCAGTTAATTATTATCAGTTAATTAGTTAAGTATCAGTTAATTATCATATCTGTGATTGTTAAAGAAGCACTACCACTGGATGAGGGTATCTTTCAGTGAATTTCTCCGCAGGTAACATATCTGAGAGGCCCTCAACCATCACACTTCTTCCACAAATGATTGGCCTTATTTTCGCGCCTCTGTCAATAGAGAGTGCTGAGGCGATTATGATACCTATCCATCTCTCTCTCTCTCTTTCTCTCCTCGCTATCCTCGAACTTGGGGGAACCCGTCTTAGGGAGTTCGCTCTTTTTTGTAATCTCCCTATGCTCTGCGTCTCTCCAAGTCCCTCGATCTCTCTCTGACTCTGATCGACAATAGATCCATAGCGATCCGGCGGATGCAGCCGGGCCGTTCCCCCGGCTGCGCTTTTTGTCCGCGCCTCTTGGAGGGCCGGCGAGGTATATAAGCCGGCCCGGTCATTAGGCCAATCATCGAGGAGTTCTTCTCTCATTCGATCGACTGCCAATGGACATCGACACCAAAATCCGGGCGTACCGATTCGTCGGCTACGCCGCGGTTACCTTCACGGTGAGTCCCTTCATCTACCGTACGGTATTCCTTTGCGATCACGATCTGATACTGTACCTCGGTCAATGCACCGTAACTTATCTCAACTACCTAGCTTGATTTGCTCTTTTGAGCTTCCATTCTATCGTATCCTTTTACTAGCTTATTTCACGATTTCCTTCCATCGCTACCCTAGTAACCCTCCCCATCATCTGCAGGCCGTTGCCGTGCTCTCGGTGTGCATCACGCTCCCGATGGTGTACAACTACGTCCACCACGTCCGCCAGCAGCTCAACTCCGAGCTCAACACCTGCAAGGTAAGCGCAATTCAAATTTGAATTTGCCGCCACAATTTCCAACATTTTTGCGGCCCAATGCAATTTTTGACAGAGTCGCTGATTATTCATAAAATCAATATTGCGTCCCGTAAAAATGATGGAGTAATGCAAATTTGACAGGATCGTTGATTATTCGTAAAATCAATAATCGTTACAGTACACGGCGCGCAGCGTGTGGAACAACGTGCACAAGCTGAGAACCGTCGACCACGGCAACAGAACCGCCCGTCAGGTATGGCCTCTATGTCCCGGATCCGGCTCTGCTCCTACTGTATCCAATGCCATACTTCTACCGAACATCTTACCGTACTCCTATCGTATCCGATATCATTCTCGAACCGTACTCATAATCATGCTCCTACCGTATCCAATACTGTATCCATCACCGCGTACCCTTACCGTACTACTCTCCAGGTCGGGTACGGTGACTACCCGGAGGAGCTCCATACCACTGGCGCGCCTCCCCCACTATACGCCACCCAACCCAGCTCGTACGAGCACGGAGGATCAGCTCATCCCGCTGCAGGTACTGTTTACTGTATTCTAGCATTAGCGTCGCAAGGGCTTACTACGTGCCTTTCGCAGCAGACAGACTGTACACTGACTGTGCACAGTCTATCGTGACGACATATCCTACCGTACTCTTTTCCTTTAGCATCAATCATTGTTCCATTGTAGGATCCGGCGAGCACGGCGCTCCTCACGGAGGCTCTTCTCACTACCCCGAGGACTCGACCGAGCACGGCTTCCCCGCTGGACCCGCAGGTACAGTACCAAAATCTAGATAGTTTAGCTCGCACTTTAACTGGTACCTGGGTACCTGGAACGCTGGAACTTACTGGACTCTACCGTACCCCTTCAGGCTCCGCCTCTCACGAGTTCGACGCTCCCGAAAGCCACGAGGCGCCCAAAGGCACCCACGGATTCGCTGGAGCACGCGGACCCGGACCCGCCCCCGCACCCCACGGAGCCCACGCGCCCGCCGTTCCCCACACCGGACCCCACGGACACGACACCACCGGCGAGGTGCCCTTCCAGGTACGGTAATTATCTAGTACTTATCCTCCTGGCACTGCAGCTTGTTGGTGCCACAGGTACTGTAGCGTGCTGTGAGAATACTGTAACCACCAGTCGCATGATTCATTGAGTTACCCTTACCATTCCAGGGAACTCCCCGTCACCCTTCGGCCTCTCGCCAGGGCGGTCCCACTCAGTCCCGTGGACCTCATTATCATCATCAGCACAACCAGCAGCACAACTCGGGAGACGACACCTGCTCGGGATGCTGCATGCCCGGCCCCGCCGGACCTCCCGGAGCCCCAGGAAAGTCTGGAAAGGCAGGAAAGCCCGGAGCCCCCGGAGCTCCCGGAAACCCCGGACGCCCGCCTCAGGAGCCTTGCGCGCCCGTCACCCCTCCTCCGTGCCAGCCTTGCGCTCAGGGACCTCCCGGCCCTCCCGGTGCCCCCGGTCTCCCCGGAGACAACGGACCTCAGGGACCTCAGGGCAAGAAGGGTAACGATGCCGCCCCCGGAGAGCCCGGACCCAAGGGACCCCCTGGACCTCCCGGACCCGCTGGAAACCCCGGATCTCCTGGAGCCCCTGGAGAGGACGCCAAGTCCGAGCCCGTGGTGCCTGGACCTCCCGGACAGCCCGGACCCGTCGGACCCCAGGGACAGGTTGGTTATCAATTTTTTCGAACATTTCCGCCAAAGACATTGCATTCTAACAAACTCACGCTCCTTTAACTCAGGAGTGAAACTTATCTCATTCCCCCAGCATTTCAACCATTTCAGGTCGGTGCGCCCGGAGCCAACGGATCCGACGGCAAGCCCGGAGAGCCCGGAGAGAAGGGAGCTCCCGGAGAGACCGGCGAGCCTGGAGAGGATGGAAAGAAGGGACCCGACGGAACTCCCGGTCAGCCCGGACACCCCGGAGAGAGAGGAATCTGTCCCAAGTACTGCGCTATCGACGGAGGAGTCTTCTTCGAGGACGGAACTCGCCGTTAAATGGATGCAGGAGTTGCTGCAAGGTGCAGCCGTGTCGCAAAGCGCTAATTTATTAATTTTATTATTGTTGCCCGACAACATGACGCATAAAAGTGCCTACTATTCGGTCGTTTACATTCACAAAAAATACAAAGCAATTCAGAATCATGTTTATCCGAGAATAGGAGTGACATTGCGAATAACTCAGCAAATCTTCTTCTGCAGCTGATTTGCCACTTTCGACCGAAGATCCTTAAAAAGACTTTCAAACTCCTTCTGTATTTTACTCGACTTGACACTTCTAGATGACACTTCTAGACTTGACAATTCTATAAACGGTGAGCGTTTCTTTTCAATCCTAATTTTTCGATTCATCCGGGAATCCGAACTCCGGGTTGAATCGAAAAATTAGGATTGAAAAGAAACGGGGAGTGACTTTATCGTGCTTTTCCCACCTCAAACTTCTCGCTGTGAATCAGATGCTTGCCATCCTTGTGAATATACTTGAGCACGGTAGCATCCTTCTTCGACAGTTCGCCAACGTAGACGACGAAGATTTCGGCTTCTAATTTTTTCCTAATTTTCAATGATTATCAACATTATCAAGAAACAAACTAACTGTGTTTATCGATCATCTCCTTCCTTGTAGCAGTGAGCTCGGCTTTGAAGCACTTGTCGAGTACTGAAAATATAGTAAATTGACTTTCTAAACTGCACAAAGGACCCGCTGAAGAGGCTCAATCTCCCGTTTCGTTTCTATCAACAGTCAATAGAACAATGAAAATGTTTACTCGGTCTCTCCTTCACCAGATCCTTCGCGATCGTAATGTTACTGTACTGATAATGTTACTGTAATCTGCATTGAAGGGGCGCCATCGGTGAAGATGACAGTGACGCGAGGGAGAGTTGGGAAGCTTGACGAAGATCTGAAGTTTTGAATATTAGGTATATGATTAGACGATAGTATTCAGGGGATTAATCCCGAAGCTGAGCAATTTCTGGAATAGTGAGTACTGAGCATTGCTCGATTGAGAATGTATTCGAATATGTTTCATAATGATTACTTCATTGACGAATCAGAGTGGGAATGATCTCTGGGTCTCATCCATCTTCACAGCATTCTCCCCCAACAGAAAAGGGGGAGAACTTTGCATATTTACTCGCTCACTTTGCATGAGTCGAACTGCAAGGCCTGAGGAGGAGCGACCGCTCTCCCCGCTCTGTTATTTGAATCGAGCGGGAATTTGCAGTTCTTTCGTGTCGGGATTTTGGCGCGAAATTTGCATCCATTGTTCACCCTTATCTGAAGAGAACAATGGCGGTCAGAACGCTGTGTCTTAATAAAAAACAGTTTCAGTCTCCAATATCGGTATCATGAAATTCGGTCTTATCAGTGAGATACGGGATAAGTTTCACAGTTTCAATTTAACCATTGTCTCTGAGAGTGGTTTGCCGCTGAGAACAAAGGTTTTTTTGGTACTACCTCGACTTGTAAATTTTTTTTTCGTAAATTTCATTGTAGAAATCAATTTTATGTAAAAATAATTTGGGAAAAATATTTGTGGAAACCTTTCTTTGGTAAAAAATCAATTGGAAATTGTCGCGACTTTCTAGAGTCACTACCTCTTTTTCATCTTTTCTTTTCTCCCTCACGTCGTCCAAATCATTTCCATAATGATTTACATCCATCCTCCCCTCAGTCTGTCTAATCCCCTCCATTATCCTCACTTATCCCCTCTCTTTGCATCGTCGTCATTCCATTTCCATAACGCCTTCAGCCTATAAATACCCTTCCTTTCCTCCAATCATCGGAGTACCACTGAACCTCTCCTCGCTCATACGCGAGTCCACGTCGTTCCAAGGGTCATTCAATACCCTCGTCATCCATCTTTAGATCCTGCTTCGGATCTCGTCATTCCGTTAGGATCCCAGTATCCTTCCATCGTCGTCTTCCAGTATCCACTTCGATACTCATTCCATCTACAGTATCCACTTCGTACCCCCACCCGAACCCCGCTCCTTTCCCCCACCGTATACCGTCATAAATAATTGGTATTGGATCACTCTGTCTTTCTGGCACCGTACCACACCTACAGTAGTCTCACACACTCTTTGGTTCACTTCCACCCTTCTACCGTAGCGTTCTAAGCGTACCCCTGCTCCCTTTGGGTTGTACCGTATCGCCGATACCGTAGCCCAACTGTGAGTATCGTGGGTCGCTAGTTCGCATAGAAATTTCGTATTGGAAATTCGCAATGGGAAATCATTTTTCGGAAATTTCATCTCGGAAATTTTTCCTGTAAAAAACTTTGCGCGTCTTATAGAGCTCCATTTCGATTTTTATTGATATATTCGAGTTCTTCTGATTTTTTTATTATTATTTTAATAAAAAAGTAAATAGAAAAGTCAAAGAATACACGAGAAAATCGGTTCCAAACCCATGTGCGCGCTCCAGCTGCGTTGCGGTCGCGTCGCGTTTTGCTTCCAGAAAAATATTTCCGAGATGACTTTTCCGAGAAAATATTTATCAATACTGCATTTACAGTATACCCATTTCCACAGTAAGTTTTACGAGATTTTCTTTCTAATTTATTTTTTCCCAAAATGGAATTTCTTAAAAAATATTTTTCAAATATATATTTACGAAGAAAAATTTACATCTCGAGGTAGTACCATTTTTTCTCGCTGACATGCTGTGTCATTAGAGAAAACGGAATCGATGGTTGAATAATCTATGATTTCTTATGATTTTTTATCGGGGGAATCGGAAACCATCAGGTCATGTTTTAAAAAAATTAAATATGACCTGATTACGAAACATATTCGAAGCCTCAGCACATAGTGTGCTCATTTCGTGCATTTTCTGGTCCTCTTTCGATTAGAAGAAACGTCCCACAACATTGGCTTGTTAGAAAATGCGGGATACTTGTCTGGTCTCAACACTGTACCCACTGATCCCCACTAATTCTGCGGTATCATGTTTACTTGGGTGCTGGGTACTCGCCCCATACGCATTCGCACATCTCTGTAATCAGTCAAATAATAATTGTCTATTTTTCGTCCGTTCAAAATGACGCGATAAAAAGTCAAGAAAGCGACACACTTTTGATCTCTTGTGATCCGCAGAAGCTAGAGAGCACGCAGATAGGGGAGAGTAGGCTTGACCTCTTTAGAGATTAACTGCACGCCCCCTAGATAAGCGAGTGTGACAAGGCGTATTCGACTGTCGAGCCTAACGTCAAGGCACGTTGCTTTCTCTGACTGCTCTATCGAATTGCTCTCTTCGTTCCTGGGCTATTTTTCTTGTCAGAATGACGAGATAGGGTGCGAAGTGATGAGATCCTCTCTCACGATAGTCCGCTTGACTACGCATGCGCGTTGTGCTGCTATTTAGACATAGTTTCCGACTCATGCACTCGTTCGAAACAGTACACTTCAGTCCCATTGCTTGATTATTTTGTTGTATTTTTGGTGAGTTTTGCCAAATAGTTGTTACTATGGGTACATTACAGTTTTACACGTTGCATTCACATAATAATTCTCTGAATTGCACAATGATTCCCTGTTATCAACTATCAATCTTACGCGTGATCCCAGGGGTCAATATGGCTTAGTCTGGCACAGACTACGTTGCGCACAGCTTTTCTGCGGATTATATAACGACGGTGCATGTTAATTTGTGTCAATCATCTGGCGACCTGCACCTTCTCAATTGTATTCATGCAATCAAAAACACATGTTACTACTGTACCGCTCAGATCACGTATTGCACGTATTCCACTGCTACCGTAACCATTGATTCTTCCAGACAGGACACTACTCTCTCCGATGCACCGTTTGACCCTCGCCGTCCTCCTTTCTCTGCACTCACCCCTTCTCCACTCTATCTCACGTTCCCTCACCCATCTTACAATATCTCCGTTCAGTTCGCGATAGCTTTCGATGGGATTTTTTTCTGTTTTCCAACGCATCCTTTTATTCTTTCCAGGCAGGACAAACCTAATGCACCGCTTCACCCTCGCCGTCCTCCTCTCCCTGCACTCACCCTTTCTCACCGCCGCCACGGAGTACAAGGTGGAGGGACCGCTGACCGGTCACTTCCAGGAGTGGTTGAAGAGGTAGGTGGGAATATGCGTTATTTAGGAATACTTATTGCTTTGAGAAATGAGTAGTACTTGTACTAAACATTTTGTTGTAGTTGAATTGATCGCCCACTGCGAATTGAATCGGCATCGCAATAGACCGCTTGTTGCTATGGTGAAACACATTGTATCGACAAGATTCAAATTTCCGTAGAAATGAAAATAGATAGTGGAGCTTTATATAGGGTTCAAGTTAGATTGATTGCTAATTCTAACAAAATTGAATCAGGAACGGCTACACGGATGACTTCGTGCGCGCTGACCTCATGGTCACTCAGGGAAGTTACGGAGGCAAGAAGAACGACGATCAAAAGGTTCGCTACGGTATTTTAGCCACTCCTAAACCCTTCCGTAGTTTTCTTCATGAATCCGTATTTTTCGATTTTTGCCTCTATTTTGTGTTAGTAAACACAGTAACTCTCATTTTTCGTTTTTGCTTAAATAAATACATAACAAAGATAAAATAAATACAGGTTACCAAAACACCGATCATCTTCATCCACGGCAACTCGGACGCAGCTCTGCGTCAAGGTTAATTTGTATATTTACTATTTTTATAATTATTCAAAATAGTATTTTTTTATTTAAACTAATATTTAGGGGCCACAACGCAGGTAGCCGATTTTACTCAATGGGGTTAAAAGTATGTTCCAACTATCTCTCATGGACCCAATAACATCATGCTTTTTACCGTTTGTCGATATCTTGTCGCTGAGCCGCGCAAGAGCCCAAGAAGTACGCGCGCAACTCACTGGGGGGGAGAGAAGGGAAAGGCGAGACGAGAGGGAAAGGGGCGGAGCCTAATTTGCGTTTGTCTCTCTCCCTCCCCCCGCCCTCTCACTCGCCTCCCCCCGCTTACACATATCAACACACATATCAAGAGGGCACAAGCCAGGGAAAAATGCTAAAATTCTAATTTTTTCTCTAAAAATCCTAAATTATTATAATTAGTCAGAAAATTTTCATTTCATTTTTTTTCATTTAAACAACTTTATCAGCTGGTTATTGGTGGGATCTCAGCTGGGTTGCCATAAGAGTTCTCCACTGAGTACGGTCGCGTGCGAGTTGAAGAAATTGTGGACCGGCGGCATTGACAAAGTCGTCTCTCCAACGTTTCAGTGGCCTCCCGCGATTTCTTCTTCCTTGCGGAGTCCATTCGAGAATCCTTAGACTCCACCTTTCGTGGGAGAAGTTCGAGAGTCTTTCAGCCCACATCCATTTACGCTTTTCCGCCTCTCGCACAACATCCTTCAGTTTTGTAATACTACGCAGGTGCTCATTCCGAATTTGATCAAGTACAGTAATGCCGAGCATTTTTCGTTCAAGTTTACGCTGGGCAACGGAAAGAATTTGTTTGTCTCGTTTACAAAGATACCATGTTTCGGCTCCGTATAGGAATGCAGGGAGAACTACACCATCGAATAGCCGCTTTTTTAATACCATGGGACATCCTCTTTTCCTAAAGAATTCAGAGTACTTGATAAAAGCCCAATTTGCGCTTCTTACTCGGCGGTGAATTTCCCCCTTGAATCGATTTGAATCCATTGTGACCTCTTGACCGAGATAAACCACTTTGTCTTTTACTACTACTGTTTCCCCTGCCACGATGACCGGTCTGCTGTTAGGAATAGTTGAAAGAGCGACAGTTTTTGCTCAGTTGAGACAGAGTCCCACCGCTAGTAGTTCCCGTTCCAGCTCCCGAACCATGGATTGAATTTGGCGCGGGTCGTGTGAAATAAGGACGCAATCATCTGCATAAAGGAGATGTGATAAATATTCTCCATTAATGCAAATTCCCTTTTTTCCCCAGTTGAGTCCCCTGAATACTGTATCTAAGACGGCAACGAATAGACGCGGACTTAGACCATCCCCCTGTCTGACCCCTCTCCCGATGTCTACTTCTACTCCTTTCCCATTGACGACCACAGAGCTTTTACTCTGAACTGTGAGTGATTGGAGGAAACGAATGAAAGTAGAATGAACTCCATCCCGTTCCATGGCAGTAAGGACATGGCAGTAAGGAAATTACTGCCCAAAAAAACTTTCACATTGCAACCCGTCGAAACGACCTATTCCCTTCTTTTATATGCAAATTTAATCTAATTAGTGATGTTGTGCACATTTTGGGCAGTGCTCAATCGATAGAGTACCACAGTAGCTATCCATAGCAGTTGAGAACGAGAGATTTTGTTGAGAATGAACCTTGTGCCCTCCCTGTCTCGCTTTTGGGCGAAATCGCGTCACACCAAAGTGGGCGGAGCTTGTGGCCCCTACTAATATTTACAAAATTAACTCCAGGGTTCAAGCACGACTCGATGATCGGATGGGAGAACACGATCGACTACTTCCAGCAGAGGGGATACACATCGGTTAGTAGAGTTCGAAATATGGGTAATCGTCTCTTCATTCTTCGCATTATCTCACCGGTCAGAGAGGCGAAAGAGTGCGCGAAATGAAGAGAGACGGTGACCCATAGTTTATCGGCCAGTGAAATGAGGCGTGATCATTATCATACATGGGTCGATGTTTCATAGATTTCCAGATTGTATTTTAATGACTCTCTTACTCAGTGATGTTGACTGCATTAAGAGAGCGGATCTGAGAAAATTTAGCTTTTTGGCCTTTCTCCGGACATTCATCCAGGATTTTCGATTCCGGCCACCATACTCATAGGGCCTGAGGGTGCCTTGACCTTGTTTGCAAAAATGATGACGTCATCGGCCGTATTGCGAAATGCGGCGCGCCAGGTGCGGGCATGTGTGAAAGTGATGAAAATTCATAATTTCTCAGCCGAACAAGATAGATTCAAAATTCCTTTTGCAGTGTATTAGGCATGCCCTAAGTGTGCTGTAGCACCATTGGGATCAAATTCACGTCGACTACTATGCCGATTTTCAGACCCAGACTTTCACATTTTTCGAGTTCTCTGTATCACGGAGTAATTTCCGACCGACTAAACTAGGTATGTGGGTATACCCCATTACCCCCTCTATCGATGACACCACTAGTGGAAGGAATCGGAGCATTAACTTTTTTGAAAAGGTCATCTGAGTGATTTGAGGTCGCTCGATGGTCATATTTTTATTGTGTCTTCGACCTTCCCTATATGAATTTTTTCCGACATACCACTGAAATAGTATAATTAGACCGTCTTACGAATATTTATCACCATAGGAGTTGAATCCGCGACAGTGAATTTTTTGAACCATGACCCGGGGTTCATGCTTCAAAAGTGATCCGAGACCATGAACCCGGGGTCATGGTCCGAAATGGACCGAAAACGTCATGATCGAGAAACTTCAAGTTTTATATACCAATGTATGCTACAGTAGCCCAGTAATACGGCCGATGACGTCATCATTTTTGTAAACAAGGTCAAGGCACCCTCAGGCCCTATGAGTATGGTGGCCGGTATCGAAAATCCTGGATGAATGTCCGGGCAGTGTTCACTTTTCTCAGATCCGCTCTCTTAAATTGAAGACATATTCTTAGCTAAATTACCAATCTGAAACATAACCACGTATTTTGTCCCTCTGCTGATCATCAGCTGAATGTGTTTGGCTGAACTGTAGTTTCTGAGCCATCCATAAATTGAAATTATATTCTGCGATTGCAGGCCGAGTTATATGCGACCTCATGGGGCGACACGAACCCGCTCTATTCTGCATCGAGGTATGTTTCACATTGTTCTTATTATCTCGGCTAAGAATAGATGGTTTAATTTTCGATTGTTGCTGAGTTTTAGATAAAAAAAATATTACCAGAGCTCAGCATGACTTCAGCTAGTTAATGACAGACTAGGGTTGATTAATTCATTGCAGGAAACACGACTGCGCCACCACTCAGCGTCTTCGTCGATTCCTTCAAGCTGTTCAGGTATGATTCACGGATCTATCATTTATTTTTAATTAATGCAATAGTTGCAATTTCTGCTGTAAACTAACAGATTGTGAGCTCTAAAGTAACAACCGGAAATGAGAAATTCAGGCCTACACCGGAGCCGACAAGCTCTCCCTCATTACTCATTCGATGGGAGTGACTCTAGGAAGAAAGATCATCAAAGGAGGCAAGATTCAGGCTAGTGATGGTGAGTTTGCCAAGTTCAATATATGTATGTATCTCAGGCACTTTGAAATTTCAGCACTAGTTTCCGTCACAATTATAGCCAATTCAGGCACCGGTGACCTATAAAAAGCATCCGAACCTGTTCCTAAGTTGCTACAACATGAACTCATAAGTAGATTCAGGCACTTGCGACCTGGGCGCGCCCATCCGCAACGTTGATGTCTTCGTGGGTCTGGCTGGAGCGAACTTCGGTCTTTGCAACTGCGAGGGCATGGGAGTGGCAGAGCCGACGTGCAACAAACAGGTGAAAATTGTTTAAAAAAAGATAATTCACATAATCGAATCAGGCGGTATTTATCAAATTCGGTTATGTTTCAAAGATAAGAGTTATTCTGAAGAAAAAAAGGTCCCTCAATGAGTGCGCTCGTCTCCGTAGCGAAAAAAAATAGTTTAATAGCCATTTAATTACTTATCCAAATATAAGACATCGAGTACCTCAGTTCAATGGCTAAAATACAAATTAAAACCAAATTTTAAAATACCAAAATAATTAAAGGACGGTCTGTGGCCGGGCGATAGCTGCGGCATGAACTACCTGGACTGCGGGCTGGCCGTGATGCCATTCCCCTGCAGTGGACCGACTTACTCGAAGTGGGTTTGATCTTTGATATTTGAGAAATCTATGAGTTGGTGGATTCGTGTAATGGGCTGACCTACTCGAAGTGAGCTTTGACCCTTGATCTTTGATCTCTGAGAACTCCAAAATTTGGGGAACCCGTGTAGTGGACCGACCTATTCCAAGTGAATCTTTAAACTTTGATCTCTGGGGATCTTAATCTTTGATCTCTGAGAAATTATTAATTAATCCAGATTCCTCACCGACCTCAACAACGACATGCAGCAAGAGGCGAAGCGCGTGGTGTCGGCTTGGAGCTCGAGTGAGTTACCGTATTTCAACGTTACCATACACTTACCGTCGTCCAACCGTAGCCTAACGATACTCATCAAATGCCCTACCATCGTTTAAACATTGACTTGGAGCTCTCAATAGTTTGATATTAGTCAAGAGACGAAGCGGGTGGTGTCGGCCTGGAGATCTTATCATACACATAAAGAAGTCCTACCGTAATCTTACCGTAGTCCTACAGTGTATTAGTAGTCCTACAGTGTATCATTCAGTTCTGCGATATCATTGAATTCAAAAAACACAATAAATTAATAAAACTCTCAGGCGACGACCTCATTATGTACGGTACGATGGTGTGGGGCAAGTCGACGGCCCTCATTCCGAGGAGCACAGACAAGAAGGTGTGTTGTTGTTGTTGTTGTTGTTGTTGTTGTTCTGACTAGTCTTCATCTTGACCATGAGTGAAAGTGATCTGATCAATCCTCGGAAATGTGCCACTTTCAAAGGGATGGGGCCATAGCTTTTTGATGTTTGACCCACAAGATTAGGTAGTGGGCCACTGTTATCAGTAGGAAGCAAGATAAGCACCAGGTGTGAAGTGTGATCATTCCTATCCCACGATAGACTGATAAACGCCACGCTTGCAAAACGTGTGAGGGAATAACAGGAGAAAGTTCGCGGATTAGATAGGGTGGGACTCTCGGGCAGCCATGGCCCTTCGAGGGTTAGAAAGTGCGAGCAGGAAAGATCGAATAGGAAAACAAAAAAAAAGATTTATGTTTCACGGGGACGACAAGAAATGGTTGAGTTCGAAATGATTAGTATGTCTTCCAAACTGAATATAAAAATATTCATTATAAAAATTGATTTGCAGACCTACGTGACCTACACGCACATGGAGACGAAAGAGCTCACGGCCGAGGATCAATACAACTGGGTCAACCGGATCAACTAATCGATAGTCGAATGATAATTTCTAGACCTCCCAGGGAAAAAAATAACGACTTCAAAGTTGAGAACGTCGTGCGAATCTCTTAATAGTATACTCTTTTCGCTCCCTAGCGCTAATTTTTGCTATTGTGAACTCTGCACAACTTCTCGACTTTGAAATCGTATGCTATTTCCCTGCGAGCTTTGTTAACTCGTCGCGTCACGTCATTGTACATTGTATACATACTGTGACATTATCGATGAGATGAACACTACGGCACATATCTGTACAAATCCTCAAAGATACTCAACTAGTGTCGACTAAAATAAATTATTTCGTGTTGTTCGATTGTCCTAACTTATTTTATAACCAGAATTTCACAAAAGAATGTAGTAAAAAACGTTTATAGGTAACAGACTTAAGTTTGTTGGCACATCCACGACTTGAGATTTTGCTCTTCGGGTGTTGTAAGCTTAAGAAGCCCGGTCTGAAATATTATAATGTTTAATGGTAGCTGGAACGATTGGTATCACCCTAAGAAAAGAATGTCAGCATAATACTCGAAGCACACAATGTTTTGCTGGGATCCGTACTACACCTGTAACCATAACCGACCATTCATACCATTCATAACCATTCATAACCGACTCCCACCCTTTGTATTCCTTAAGAGGAGGGACTGTGGGAAGAGTGCCAGACGTTGTCATGGACTCATCATAGATCGATACAGTAATTCCGGCCTTGGCATAAAAGTGGAATGTCTTAAATTGAATTTGTGAATGCGACGACCGACGAATGAATGAATATTGACGACAGGATGCAGTTATCACAATGAGCTAATTTGTAAAACAAATGTGGACTTCTGATTAGGTTTTACTTATGATTCACCTTCAAGGTTGAAACATGCAATGCAAGCCATGAAGTTGACTGGTATGTTCGCGCACTTACAGCCTGAAAAAGGTTTCATAAAGATAGTGTGAAAAAAAATACCGTGTTTTCAGTTGTCTGATAATAGCAGTCCTCAATTGGGTCCTGAAAATCACAAATAAATTTCGAAATTCGAAAAAAAAACTCTACAATGTCCTTTGCACAGGTGACCTTGCAGACAAGCTCCTTCTGAGCTTTCGTTGCACTTGCGCAGAAAAAAAATGGTCAGATCATGATTCCAGTCCATGCAACTGAAATACCTCTCGCGATACAACTATTATTATTATTATATATCACAAAATGAACCCACTTCGCGTTTTCCAACGGGGGCGCTGTGGTTGTTGTGGTAGTAGGTTTAGGAGTTGTAGTAGTAGTAGTTGAGGTAGTAGTAGTAGTTTTGGTAGTACGAGGTGTGGTTGAACGAGTTTGTGCCTTTGTGGTATTTGTTCGGCATCCAGAGTTTTCACAAGCATTCGGACAGTACCTAGATGTATTTTCGGCAAAATAATGAAGAAAGGATAAAGAAAATTCTCACTGTTGCAGGTGGGCTTGCGTGTACCTCTCATTAGAACAGAATCCATTCCTTACCCAATGGGGACAACTGAACAGATTACAATTTTCAGTATCCAATTGACAATCGCTCACTGTAAATGATCGCTGGTTGCACACTGAGCTCGAATAGCTCCGATTAGGGTGAAAAGTCCGACGAATACTTGCAGAAAACGAGCCATCCTTTGGATCTGGTAATTGATACAATGATTGCTCGTGTTGCTTTATACTTTCCCAGTGGATGTTTCATCAGGCGCTTACATCGACGTACATTCATTGAAATTTCCTTTCAGGATTGCAAACGATCAACTGGGGAATAGAGCCTGCGGGAGATTGGTGCATGATCTTTTCCTGTTGCAAACCATGTTTACTCAGTCATGTGGAGAGCAGGATGATCGTTTCCACTGAGTTTTGCATCAATCATCAAGTTTGCTCAGCCGCACGCATTCAGGGCATTCATCGTAGTTTGTTCCGACATGTTTAGAGAGATCGTTATACATAATTAGGTTATATTGATACAAAATATGATTATTATGGTCTCAATTTGATCAAAAGTTACTTGAAATGTGCCAGGAAATGTGGAAGTCTGTCACCGCTAGGGTTGGCTTGCCAAGCAAGATTGCAAGATCTTGAAAAGAAATAACTCAATTATCTCTTCTTGTCAAGAACAACGAGTTGTTTTTCAAGATCTTGGTTCTTGAAATGATCTTGAAATTCAACACTTTTCGTCATTTTTGACGGATAGACCGGTCGAAGGGAGTCGGTGTGGGTGGAAAATGATCGACCAATCTTGAAAATCTTGAAATACTCTTGAATCTTGAAATGATCTTGAAAAGAATTGGCAATTTGCCAAGTCTTGCCAAGATTATTCTGCGTCATTCGAATCTTGAAATGCGGTTTCAATCTTGACAAGCCAACCCTAGTCACCGACTCACCGCTCTTCTCGGTCTCATCAATCATTAACGCGCGTCAGCTGGGGGCCAATTTGTGTGATGATGAAAGGTGGGAGAAAATAGAGAGGGAAGGGAGAGGAAGGAGATGTCACCAGACCGGACCGAGACCTATTGATTCACGTGCCTCTGGTTTGGAAAATATATCATTGTGTGATTTTTTCAATGAGATTTCATGATTTCTTTTCCAAACAATCAACAGTTTCCAGAATGGCCCGCTGGGTCGCAGTGTTGCTCAGCGTATTATTATTGTCGATACTGTTATTGGAGGCAAACGCGGAATGTGAGTTTAGCATATCCTTCCCTTCGCGCTTCTCTAACCGCACACTCGAACCCATTTATTTTCCGTTAAGTATAATATATTAGTGATAGCAATGATGCTCCTCGTGCACATTCTCGCTTTTAACGCCAGACAGAGAGACGTGCGCCGAGTTGCTCAACACTATACATTCTTTGCAGACTCATGCCGCCCCAACATCTCCTCCGTACCCGACCTCTCCACATACCATGCGAGATTTGCTAAGATTCGCCTTGATTTTAGAAAACAAGATCGAAATTAACAGTTGCATTTACTGAAATTCCGTAGATAAATTTAATCTTACTGTCCTAGAAACAGACAGGTTAAATTGAGATATTCGAAACTAAAAAGGTTCCAATGATCCTCGATTGCAGTTGAATGGATCGTGGTTCATGATCGCTAGGAAGAGCCCGGTCGTGGATTATCTGCCTCAGGTATTTTTTTCTATTTTTTCTTTTAAACGCTTTTGCATTGATCAATCATTTCGATACATTCGCGCAATGCCTCTGTGATGTGCCGATGTTATGTCTCACGCTACTCACAAAGCAGCGATATCTGAAAAATTGACAGTTACTTCTTCATCGTTATATTTTAAAAATATCAAAATTTCACAACGTTTTGACAAATTTTCATTATACCCTTTGCGAATATTTTTTGTTACAGTCTGCAATTACTGTTCTGTCAACATAAGTCGAATTTTGGGGCATGTCCTCTTCGATCTGTAAATATGTAGACGGCTTGATTTCACAAGTTCACCTTCTTATCACATTACGATGACGAACAACTTCAGGAAAACGAATCGTATTTCTTCCTTGTTTCAGGGCATTTCGTCCTCGCTCATTCGTCTGATCGACGACGGACGGGATCTGATCATGGAAGAGTACCATTCGATGTCAGTGCTTATTATTCAATCAATTAGTTAGCCGAAATTGTTCCATATCTGTCAAAAAAATCGAGCAAGCAGTATAAGGTGGAAATTGTAAGCACAGATTGAATACGCCCCCAATGTTTTGAGTTAATACAAATCACGACACGCCCCCGATGTTTTGAGTAAATACAAAATGAATATTTTAGCAACGGCACATGCATGCCGCGCATGCACGGTCGATGGAAGCGTCTCAACGACACGGACGGATATCTGATGGAAGTGAGGAACCCGACAGGCAGCGCCTTCCAGAGTTCGTTATTTTCAGTTTATGATATCTAGATAGTCGTTCATTGAATCGTTATGAAATATGTTTCAGTCAACCTAGATCGTTTAGGATCGGGTAAATTTTCAGTTGATCTTGGGCTTATTTGTTTATAAAAAAATAAACTCGAATGAATCTAAAACTTGTGTGAGATTATTTGAGCGGGGAGAAGGCTAATGATCTATACGTTGCCTCCTCCTCTCTTACCTCCTATCGGGGAATCAATAGCTCGCTAATCAGCACGTTGTATTTTACAGAGCATTTAAAATGCACGATATTTTTCATCCACATTTCACCATGAACCATTAGAACCATCAGATTACCATTACACAGCAAATGCTGAAAAAAAGGTAACGCAAGGTGGGACCCACTGGTAAGCCCAGCTGTTAGACGGACTACATACCCGGCTGTCCAGTGCTTTCTCGGGTAGCCTTACCTCGCGCAACAGAGGTCACCAAATTACAAATAATCCAGGAGTTCCTTCAATATTCCAGTTTTCCTCCGCGTCATCTTCCACACCCTCTCCGGAGAGCAGAACGAAGAGATGAACATGGTCATGTTCGGGTGCAGGGCGCCGAATAAAGATGGGAGGTAAACAACAGCGAAAAGCGGAAGAAGATTCGAGTGAATAAGGGGTCAGAAGAAAATAACAAGACTGTATTAGTTGAAAGTGAACAAGGAGGTAAGGGGAACATGTAATGTAAACTGTGATAGTGGGAGGTTCAATGGAAGAGAAGAGATAATATAATAGATAGAGATATGATAATGTAGTGATATCACGTTATCTAAAACATGATGAAAATGAATAAGGAGATGAACATGGTCATGTTCGGGTGCAGGGCGCCGAATAAGGATGGAAGGTAATCAAACAGAGGTATGGGGGAACAATGATCATTAGAGGTAGGTGAAGTCAAAACTAACAACGCAAAACAGCATTAGATAGTTGTAACTGAACATGGTCATGTGTCGGGCGCCGAAAATGGATGGGAGGTTAGATGGGGGGAATTTGTTCTCCTATTTCGGAGAAAATCCACCCAATCACATACGTTTCACTCCTTGTTCAAAAGTTCCCTGTTCTTACAATGACAGTGAGTGAAAGTTTGGTTTTATAAAATAAAACACATTATAATACCAGCATTACCAGCTGCGCTCTGAATTGGCCTCATAATAATTGGCCCAGCAGTGATGTCCGGTTTGTATTGCTTTGATTAACGGGATGACCTTTACCTTTGCCAGCTGCGCCCCAGCGGACGTCTCCGCCTCCATCCTCTCCAACTCACGGCATCCGCAGACTCTCGCGTTGTTCCAGGTAGATTTTGCTTCCCCAATCTCCCGACTGTTTTAAAACTTCCATGTTGTAAAATAGATCTCAGCTCATCATCAGCGTCTAGTTAGCCTCAATAAATATTTATATTTTTGTACAGTGATTTGTATGCAATCCATTTTCCGAATGATTTATTCTTTGGCACTGTGGCATTTACATTCTCCGAAAGCGTGAACCGCAGAAGAAGGTTTTTTGACGACCGTGCGGAGCGTCTAAAAAATCAAAACCGATCGTTATTAAAGTAGTCTATTTTTTTCCAGTCCGCCTAGCACATCGAGGACTACGCTTGTATATATTCTTTTGTTTTCTGAATTCACTCATACACAGCAGAAGATTTGTCAGACGCCCATGCGAACATGTCTTACAAATCTTAGCTGATCGTTACTAAAATAATTTGCTGTTCAGTCCGCCAAGCACATAGAGGACTACGCCTGCATTGACGCGCTCGAGATGAAGACGTTCAACACTTACAGTGAGCATAGTTTTTTTTTTTAGTTTGGGAAAGCATACCGCTATTACTAACACGGCATTGAAGAATAGGCATATGTGTGCATAGTGAAACATACTTGAATAATTTCGTCATTCAATCACAGATTTCAAGCGAAAAATGATCGCATTTCCAAGAAACTATGAATAGCATCATGATAGTTGACTTTTATACATTCAGCCTCGTGCGGCGACGAGGTGGTTGACGAGGACCAGAAGCTGCGGCACGCCCTTATTGATGAGGTATACTTGGCGGCCACGAAACAGATAGCGCATTTCCCACAATGCAGTCAGAAGCGTGTTCAAACCACCCCTCGTGGTCCAGTAATATCATACTTTTCAACGTTTGTGGTGTGTACCTATTGTATACGTTTGAGCTACAATAGAGCCTGAGTAGTACGCGCGACACCCTCATTGATGAGGTGAAAGAATTGGCACGTCTCTTCTTTTCGCACGCTCTCGCACCGGTCATAGAGGCGAGAGAGAGAGTGCGAAATGAAGAGACGATTACCCGGTATTTCGAACTCAACTAAATACGGCGTTCTACATCGAGAGAGCGAGAGATGGGAAGAGAAGCAGAGAAAAGCGAGAGTGCACGCGTTCTCGCCGCGAATTAGTGGACTTTCCGTAAAATATGTTTCAACTGTTTCAACTCTCAATGGTCCGCACACCCGCTTCTGAATAATAGCAGTGAAACTCTACAGACATGAAAAAATCCATAGTTGCAGATTCATTGTCATGACTCGACCTTCGTGGACGTCGAGTGCCGCGTGCACTCACTTAGATCACCTGCATTTCTGATATTGAAAAAAATCGAAAAAACTTAAAATACGTTTCAACTGATGCGCAAAGGCCAACTTTCCGCTGTCGAGCAATTTTGTCTTGATGTCGAGGGAGAATACAGACCAATTTCAAAATAACTGATTATTCAATGATTATTTATTTTCAGGACTCGACCTTCGTCGACGTCGAGTGTCGCGTGGAGAACTGGAAGGGATTCGTGGATATCACCAAGTTCTATGTGAGTATTTTTTTCAAATTCATTCCTCAAAAAATGAACTTTGCCAGTTGAGTTTCATCAAAACCTTATGGCCTGCATAAAGGAGCTTGGATAGGATGATTAAGGCAGGTGTTACCGAAAAAAATTAGATATTTGTGAAAGTTTTAAAAATTAATCAAGTCTGAAAAGATATGAAGTGTTCACGTTAAAATAACAGGACGAGCCTCGCTTTCTCTTCTTTCCTGCAGCGAAAATACTGACCAAAATGTTTTTTCATCCTGAATACTAAAATATTTTTCTTACATTATTAATAAATGCTTCAGGACGAGCACCGCATCCTCACTGTCGTTGCCTACATTGATCCCCTTCTTGATCGACAACAGATCGCCCATATCTCTTGTCATTACTCGAGCAAGTACAAGGCAGAGTGCGAGTGGATACGGTGAGCCGCTTTCTTGGCTCAATGTAACGAAAATAACGAGAATGCTGGTAATTATTCGAATGCTTTACGACTAGGAGAAGAAACACCTGGGGGATCGAACCGAGTGGGCAACTAAGCAAAAAGTCATGTTTTTTTAGTGAAAATAGAAAAATTAATATTAACTGAAATGCACAACAAGAGGTGTTTCAATGACGACTAAAAATCAGCGAATCTTCTATTCAGGCAGCGTCAGTGCTTCAAGACCTCGCTCTCCCAGTCCTTCGACGGCGCTTCTCGCATCACTGTCTCAACGGAGTTCACGTCGATGAATGGCAGTCAGATCACGGCTGATTGTGAGGATAATTTCACGACAAAACGGAGATCAATTACAAATAGGGGAATCCCCCCCCCCTGAGGTCGACGCGTCTGATGGACGCTAGTCCTGATTGCTTATCCAAATTGAATTATTTTTGTTTCATTGAACACGTGTGGACGTCCTCGATTAACACATGAGACATTCCTCGGCTATGAAAAGCGCGTGAAACACAAACTTGTAATCATTTGAGAACATTTCAGTCTCCGGCTCGATCATCTGGCAGAACGGGGACGAATTCGTCTCCCTGGAGTGTCTCCACATCGAGGAGGATGACGGGAGCTGCGAGAGCTATCGGTCAGTTTTCGAGAGCGAATTGTCTACGGTTGCCCGGAAAACGAGCGATAGATATTCTAAAGCTTGCCAGAAAATAATTCTTCGTAATTGCAATCAAGTCGGTCTCACGAAGCGCATATAAAATCTGTAGCTCTTTAAAAAATTCAATAATTATGGGAAATATGTTCAGCATCTACGTGTGGTCGGACGAGGACCACATGGACCAGCCGACGCTCAGGTGCGATTTTTTGTGACTCACTAGAAATTCGGTTAAAAAAGAATGATCGTGGCTCACTCTCAATTTGGTTCACCATTGCTCCATTCTGAATACGGCGGCAGTTGGGGAGGGGGGGGGGGGGTACATCCACTCCATCCTGTCGTGTTCGTGATATATAGAGACGACGGTCCCGTAATCCTACCGAATCTCTAAATATTTTGCATCGATATTCTATGAGACTCGTCCTTTCCTCGATAATCTTGCAGCTCAATTCGATAATCTTGCAGCGCTCGATAATCCTACAGCGCTCATATTTCAGGGAGATCTACAGTGTGCTGCACACGTTCTGCATCGATCCCACCGAGTTGATCTTTCTCAATACTTTCCGTGAGTTTCGATGTGTCAATTGAAGTCCTACTTCTTCAGTTCTATCGCTTGCAATACCTTGCTACATAGATCGCGCATATGCTGTTTTGGTTGTTAGAACGTCTTCAATCGATTAGAAAAATTCACCAGTATTGCTTCCCACTGGACGTTCCCACTTAGAATGCGTCAGAAGGTTGTTCAAATTTCGAAAATGGGAAACATTCCAGACGAGTGCCGCAACGAGTCGGACGAGTCAACTGCCGTTCAATGCAGCGAGCCTCCCGGATGGACGCCCGTGGGCACAAATATACTGCAGGTTCTCCCAACACAATTGGTTTCTATTTTTATCTTGATAGTAGTAATTGCTCGCAAGTGTAGTGTTAAAATAGCGAAACAAATAATCAAGAGCAGTCATTGGGAGCGAATGCATGTGGATGACTATGTCAGGGATTGGATGTTCGGTTACGTTTCACCATTTGCATTTACGGGTTGTGCTCTGTAGTTTGTGATTTGTTCGAAATAGCGATATATTAATAATAATTCACTTGTTCAATGATAGTTCTTCTTCTAGTTTCTAATTTTTGCACATTATTCTCATTTCAGTTCAGTCAGGAAAAGCGGTGGTCGCCTATTTTATTTGTATTACAATTTTCTAGGGCACATGGTACTTCGCCGCGGATATCAACGGCGAACCGAAGATCTTCATGCAGAGTGTCGTAATTCAGCTGAGCGTCGATGAGCAGGAGTGAGCATGCCAATTTACATTTTTTTCAAACAAAAAAAATGTAAATTGACAACATAACAGAGCGCCTGCACGGAACAACGTTTAGTGTTGCAGTTTTGTTATTGTTAATACTCACTATTCTAGTTCATCCCTCATGCATCTCACTTTCTACGCGAAGAAGGAGCTGCACAACAGGGAGTGCATGGGACCGGGAGAGGGAACGGTCAGACGTTCATAGACTTTCTTTTGCAAATTGTGCTGCCGCTTCGTTAGAAGGGGGGGGAGCATGAGCATTGTTTCATTTAAAAAAATAGTGCCTACTCCTTGAACGGTGGAACGGAGAGAACTAGAATCAAGCCGGATTGTGAAATGATTTTTCAAAATTTTCACGCACGACAACCATCAATTGCAAGGCCTCTTTAAATCGCTGGATATCTATTCGATGAAAAAAAACGTGATTGAATGGCAAAAGTATTCTGACGTTGAATGAATTGGTTAAATGACCAAATGAAATATTCGTACAGGTTCGTCTGCTCAACGACTCCACACTCGAGGTCACGGTGGAGTACCGGTACAAGCTCGTGCCGACGTACAAGAATACGATCACTTGTGAGTGGACTAATCGTCTCAGCGGGAAAACTAGACCACGCTCGATTTAACTTTCTGACAATAGTTCGCTGTAACAAAAGGTGACATTTTTCAAGACGATAGTACCTCCTCTCTCACGTCCGGTTCAACAATAATTACAACTACCCAAGATCTTCAGGGAAATCCCGCATCATCTACCTCGACAATCAGCGACTCGTGCTCTATCGATGTCTGAAGACTGCGGAAAATGGTTGGTCATTGATTATCGATTTAACTGATGTTTGATTCTTAATGATGTCATAAACTAGGCATGAAATATGAAAGCTCAAAGATCAATCTCGGAAGATCAAATATCACCAACTATAGGCACCTGCGTCCACAAGGACCTGGACATTCTCGTGCGGTCGAGGTCAGATTTTTTTCAATTGCAAATAACAATATTGGTTATGCTTCACGATATAAATAAATGCTTCGAATCATATGTTTACTGATGCGAGTCCCATCTCCGCCACACTTAAACAATCGTCTTCGGTCGTTACTAAACCGCAAGCAACTCAAGCGACATAACCTAAAAAAGGCGATAAAGGAAGAATAATTGTTTCCAGATATGTTTCCCCCAACGACGTCTCCCTACTAATGCCCTACCTGGAGCGAGCGTGCGTTCCGAGGAGGAGGTTGAGATGGTTCGATCTCCATTGTGAGTCTTAACAGTCGAAATTCTTGGAAAATCCCTGGCTTCTGGTCAATAGGTTGAATGAGCGATTTGACATGAATGCTTCGTATTTTTTAGAATGGGTTTTCACAAGAAGGCTGAGATGGTTCGATCTTCATTGTGAGTCCTTAAATTCGAATTGAGCTGAGGCTAATCAGATGTGGTTAGAATGTTTCTGATTGCTGAGCGAAAATGCGAGGTATAAATTAGGATATAGAGTATGTTTTGTGTAAGTGCGTTTTTTTTGTGAGAAAACTATTCCTTGGGGGTTGAGTAGTCTTACAGATCAATCGATGATCTTGGTTGTTGGAACTACTATCAATGATCATCATAGAGAATGTTAAGCTAATAGAACAATTTATCAACGACTTTATGTCTTCACTTCTCCTTGCTTGGCTTCAGCCAGCGCAGATCGTATTCGTTCACTTGCAAAAGCACGGATACGGTCCGTCCAGCGGAATCTCTCCCTTTTTCTCGCATGAAAGCACCTCTTCAGGGTCTTGACAGCTCGAGGGGCCTACAATTAAATGGTTCGGAATACTGCCATACAAAAGGAATACAAAAGTAATCAACTGCTGAGCGCATGTTTATTAGCAGAGGAGAGACATCAATATCTGACTACATTAGTTCTCCATGTGAGACTCGAAAAAAATCAGAGCACGTCGCACCGCTTACGATGATTGAACGAGCATTGGTGCCTAATCTCTCTTTAATCTCCACTCGAAAGCATCGTACTAATGTTGTAAGGGGCCGAAGGAGGAAAGGCGCCGCTTCACCGTCCATCCACACGTACTTCCTACTATCAGCTAGATAGAATTTGGTCCACCTCCAGCAGCTCGATTCGTCCCCGAACCAGTACGCTCCACATCCATTCTATATAACAATGAACGGATCGATCCAATTGCGCTGAGAAATGGAGAAACGTGTTAGTGCCTACTTAGTATCGTGAGATTATTTCCACTCCCCCCCCTGGGAAATCTCGATAGCTCGTTAACAAGCGCATTATGTCCGACTTCATCTTTTAAAGCAACTAAGCAACTTGCCTCCTTAGTGCGAATGGTCACTTCGAAGTGGCCATTCTTGTCCGACTTTGTCACGTTGACGTAATCGTCTCCCTCGTGCTTCCAGTCATCCTCCACTCCCCACACGGTGACATTCGGGGAAGTTTTGCCGTGACACAGCAGTTGGCCGGCAAAGATAGCCGTCTGAAGTGAATCTTCATCTGTTCTTGTAGAAAATCTTGAATGATATTAAAATGACTAATTGTTTTCCGGCCTACAACCGCTCTGAATGCGGTTGTAGAGAATGTGAATGATCGGGAGGGAATAATCTGCGAGAAAAGGATGCTCTAAAAAACAGAGAAGTGCCCAACAAAGAGCCCTCACCTGTCAATCCCCCAAGAAATTGTACGCTGACTGGAGTGCGCCCGGCACAGTCAATCCGTTATGTAGCTGGGACCTTTTGGGATATACTCAGACCCCACGGCCCCGATTACAAGTGCAGAAAGCACCAAGTTCCGCAGGAAGTTCATCTTAACGGTCGCAATTATTAGCAAGTCAGAAACCTTACCACGGTGGCAATATGCGATTGTGGAGAATCTCTAGTATGTGTACCACGATTCATCGTAAATATTTATGATAACTACCGAAAACGCTCGTTTAGTAATGCGTTTTCCTTTGTCACAATTCAAACACATATCAGTTTATAAGCGGCTTACCTCAATGTGAGTGTTATATCGCTCAAAAGTGCGAGAAAAAGATGAATACTCCATGTCCCTTTCTTTCGAGAGCAAGAGGTTAACGAGTTTTAACAATTATAACTACTGCGAGAGATTTTCGTTTTGTTTCTCAAAAATAATTCCTCTCACATTTGCAACAAAAACTATGTTTTATTTATCCGTAATGTGAGGAGAGTCGAGGCCCTAAAATATACAAACCATGTGAAAAAAAAATTGCAGCCAGTTGCGGCAGGGACATCACCGCATCTACTCGATTGAGAAGAGACATGGTGACTATGACCCATTCGCAGGTTTGATCTTTGATCTTTAGACTTTGATCTTTGATCTTTAATCAGGTCCTCGACATCCTCACCAACGTGCAGGAGCCGCGGTGCGAGTACGGTAATCTGCGAGGAGTCCGGGTGGACCTGGATACGGTAAGGATTATGGGAATCGATTGATTGGTCATTTAATGAATAGAATTGTGAACATTAGGGGCCGTGACATATAAGGCAAACATTGAAAACGATATCAAAGCTCATGTTGATCTTTGATCTTTGATCTTTGATCTTCCAGATGGAAAAGGCAGGCGTGTGGTATCTCATCTCCGTCTTTGACAAGCTCCCTCACGACACCTTTGCGCTGATTCTGCGAGTTATCAAGGTAAGAAATGTTCCTATTTTTTCAAAATTTGTTTGATAGTGTACACGAAGAATAGTAAATTACCCGAAAACAAAGGAAATCTATTCAAACAAATTACATTTTCGGTCTCCGACAACGCCGCAGTCCTCCGAATGATGCAGTCTGCGTGAGTTGTTTTTATTAGTTTTCAGTACAAGAGCAAGGCAAGGGAATCGAAAAAGAAAAAAAAATTGTTCAAGACAATCATTCAAACTCATATGGAATATGTGAAACATATCATGAATCGTTCTAAAACGTTCGACTTCATGTATATTTGCATATATTTACTGGATGTCAAGGCTAAATACCAGTACTATTGCAATTGGGCCCTATTGCGTTACCGTGGAGAAATTAATTTTATTGTCAGCGAAATTGCAATTTAGAGTAAACATTTCAAATTTTTGAGGTTGAATCAAGTTGCTACCCTACAAAAGCAACATATCTATAAAATCTGATCGATAAATCAGTGATGGGGGAAGGGTTCCTTGGTTCGAAAAGTCACGTTAGATCAGACTCCAAAGCATCGTGGAGAGCAGCAGGTTGTTCAACATCTCTT
Source organism: Pristionchus pacificus (assembly GCA_000180635.4). Lineage (NCBI taxonomy): Eukaryota > Metazoa > Nematoda > Chromadorea > Rhabditida > Neodiplogasteridae > Pristionchus > Pristionchus pacificus. The sequence goes on along the minus strand of CM026578.1, from coordinate 29,348,594 downwards.
TATCAATGGTCTGACCTCGAACAAAAAAAAATCGAAAAATCGCTGCTCATCAAGGGAGAAATCCATTCTTTTCAGGATTGCGCGTCTATCTCTTTTTAGGCGTTTGCGGCAAACTTCTTGTTTTATGCCGAAATTTCAGTTTCGGTATTGGGCTTTGTGGTGGTGAACGAAATAGATCCAAATCATTGCTCTCCGCTGAGTAATGAGCTCAGAAAAAGAGTGCAACTTTGCCGTAGCACTGAGCCTGGCTTTTTGATTGTATTGCCCTACTCTGTTGGGGCGCTGTGAAGAGCATCCAAGCACTAGAGTTCGAAATACGGGTCGCCGTCTCTTCATTTCACACACTATCTCACCGGCCAGAAAGGCGAGAGAGAGTGTATGAAATGAAGAGACGGCGACCCGAATTTCGAACTCTACCAAGCACCCAACAACATATATGTAAAGGCTCGAGCCGTTTGAACTAATACAGCGGAAGATAGAAAGCAATATGTCAGAAATGAAAAACCCGCGGGAACTTTCGCATCAACCTAATATCATAAACTCTTATGACTGTAAAATCGGAGCTCGACGTGGATCCACCTTTCCCATATTTAAGGGCGATTCCGGGCGAGCCGAAGCAGTGCTACACACTCGTGTTCGGCGTCCATGGATGGGAGAGGCGCAACTCGAAGGTTCGTTTTTATATGTAACGATTTAATTTTGAAAATAAGGACAAATAAATGATGGTGGATTTTTATCAGCGACTGTCATTTTGAAAAAAAGGCTCATGTTTCGAGAATGTTTCACTGCATCACTATAGTCCCGGGAAGGAAGTGACTTTGATTGTCTTCAAAAGTCGGGCATTTGGAAAAAAAATCATAATTCCAGGGCGAAAGCGACTGGACGTACGAGATGCACCATCGCGACAGCAACAATCGATCGAGCACGTGTGCGTTGATGAATTAATAACAATAACAACAAAAATATCAACAGAAAGCAAAGAAAGCAACACTAGAAACGAAGAAACGAAGAAACTTGCAAATTTGAATTGAGTTTCAGTTGTGTATTAATAGCTCTTGTTGGACTATTGTCCAATGATTTGGTTGATTTCGGCATATAAAATACAATAACACACCATGTCAAAAGGGGGAAGAAAGCTCATTTGCGTGGCACGGACATTTTTGACTCAAATCCACCCTTTCACTTCGCCCACTTTCGAGACACCAGGCAATTTCCCAATCTTCTTCTCTATTTATCTTATTCGAATGGTGAAACATATGGCGAAAACTATTTCTACCGACTGACAGATTGCGTAGACCCAGGAATGACTTCTCTGCTGAGTGAAACATAGTTGAATTCAGTTACATTTTGCCCAAAAACTAAAGATCTCAGCTCTCTACGCTTGCTTACTCACCCTACAGTTGAGATATCCACTTCAAAATTAGTTAATGATGTCTAAACTGTCCAAAAATTACGAAAATCGACTGTTGGTGTACGCGAAAGCCTACTCCTCTGCGGAGAGAGAAGTTATTGACATGCCGTTTGTGCAGAAAGATTCCAAAAACCTTTTGACACAAAGTTACGCGCAGTTCTTGTTAAATTTCGATCCCATTCGGTTGCAGCACTCGCAAACGTGCGCAAAACCTGGTGAAAACCCTCATTTCACACCGCTTTTCCCTCTCGCGCGGCGCAGAATCACTCGACGGCGCTGTGCCACGCAAATGAGCTGTCTTCCCCCCTTTGACATGGTGTGAATATAAATATTTAATAATTATTATATTTCCAGTAATGATGCGCTTCCTCTTCTTCAACAGTCACGTCGGCGTGCTCTACTCGTGCTACGCGTACGGGGTGGATGGTGAGTACTCACAATCCATTCAAAGCATCGAAAATGTATAGGAACGGCAGCTACACGTGTTAAGTGAATGGTAGGCAATCGAACCCTAGCACTCGGAATCTTGTACTCTTTCCACAGACATAGAAACAGTTCAACACAGTCAAGTGTTGTACTCCTGCTACGCGTACGGGGTGGATGGTGTGTATTGTGATGATAAGTCCGCATGCGCCTATCCTCATTTCGCATACTTTCTCACTGGCCATCCAGACGAAAGAGAGTGCAAAATGAGGAGAGGGGGGTGTTTTCCATCACTAGTTCAAGGTATCGAATCACGGTTGAAAAGGAATAGGATGGGCATCTAAACGGCATCTTGTAGTATTTTCATATACATAGAAAGAATATAGCACAGTCAAGTACTGCACTCGTGCTACGTTTATGGGGTGGATGGTGAGTCATTTAATGATGTTACCTTGTGGTCAATCATGGTCTTGTCGTGCGTTGCTATAGTTGTACTTTTATAAATCACATGCAAAACCGCCAAAAGGGGTAGGAAAACTTTAACGAAAGAGTGCTTTTGAAGATGAATCCTTGCAGGAAAGTGCATCGAGGACGGACTGTACGTCATCTCCCGCCACATATCGATCGATCATGCGGAGCTGACAGTCAGTTTCAGTAGAATTTTCGAAAAACCGAGCCATTTAACCACGGAAACGGAGGTGGATATGGATTGTTTGGGAGAATTTTTCTGAAGAGTTTCATTATTTCAACAAGCAAAATTGTGTACGAATACGTTTCAAATCCATCGTTTTTTCGGCAAAATTGATGAACTGACCAATTGTCGCTAGAAGGGCATTAAAAACATTTTTTTAAAGTTTTCAAGTTTTGGCAAAGTAAGAATGATAATATTTATGCTATTTTGATGAAAATATGCGATTCACAGGTGCTCGAAACCGTCTCGCGCGCCGTCTGCATGGACCCGGCAATGCTGTATCACACTGCTTCTCATGGTATATTGGGTATTACCCCGAATTGTAAATATTTTTTTGGAAATTTCGTTTTAGAAAAAGATGTTTTGTAAATATCCAATTCGGAAAAAAAATTCTCGAAATAAATTTTACAGAAATGACTGTTTCGGAACCGTCGTTTGGGAACCGCCATTTAGAAAATTTCACTTTGTAAATACCGTACTGTAAAGGTTTTCGCGGAAGTGCCGTTTTGTAAATTTTTTTATGGAAATGCCGTTTTGTAAATTTTTACATGGAAATCTCGTGATGTTTTCATTTCATTTTTCCATTTTTGGTAGAATTTTTCAATGATTTTCGCAGCAACAGATGATCGTCAGGGACAATGATGATATTGCAAAAGTAAATTTCGAAGTATTGCTTCTTACTGCCTGAACTAAATTTTATTATTTGTGTAAAAACATTTTGTTGAATGAGTTGATCTTTGTTGCCTATTTCAATCGGACGCGATGAGTATGTGTTGTGTGCGGGAGCAGTGAAAATTAAATGTTGAGGAAGGAGCTGTTTGGACCGTCTTTAGCACTACTGCAAAAATTAATGATATATGAAATTTCGATAAAATATATGCGATAAATGAAAAATGAAATGATAAATAGTTTAATACGAAAATTCCATGTAAAAATTTACAAAACGGCATTTCCATAAAAAAATTTACAAAACGGCACTTCCGCGAAAACCTTTACAGTACGGTATTTCTAAAATGAAATTTACTAAATCGCGGTTCCCAAACTACGGTTCCAAAACAGCGATTTCTACAACGATTTTGACAAAACGGCTTTTTCCAAAATATACCTTTCCAGAATGGATTTTCTTAAAAATTATTTCCATAAAGTTAATTTCCAAAAAAAAATTTACAATTTGGGGTAATACCGTATATTGTCTTTTGACTTTTTTGGCGATCGTTGCCACGTTTTTTTTTATTGCATTTTGATAGTTTGTGCAAAAATCAATGCATTTTTCCTTGATCATTGGAGTTTGAAGGGGCGAGCATTCCGTACTATGGAGTAATCTTTCCATTCTTGCAGACTTCTGCGTTTACGACCCCACCAAGGTGAAGCTGCCGGCCTGTGCCGTGATCGAGAAGGTCAATGAGGAGATGTTCTTCGAGGTACGAATACTATCGCATCATTATTTGATGGGTGCATCGTCTCTATGATCGAAAGAATTTACAAGTCTTCATCCAGCCCTGATCATTCTTTATTATTGACAATACACAATGTTCGTAAAAGTGAAAATTTAAGGTTGTCTCTCAAATTAGTTTTTTTCCGCGAATGTCAATCCTAAATTATATCGAGAACGCACGTCTGCATTATAATTTTACTGTGAAACATAGCCAAAAGTCTGGCTCTCAGATATTGTTAGATTTGTTTATTTTTCTCGAATAATGCTCATTAGAAATGTCCTCGAAATTATGATCATTTGTGCTAGTATAGTTTGTCGGTAAGAGAAGTGAGAGAGCATGTGAATTGAGAAGTATCATTTCAAGTAGATTTCGAAATACGGGTAGTCGTCTCTTACACATTGTCTGGCCACTCTGACCGGTAATAGAAGAGACGATTACCCGTATTTCTAACTCCAATGTCAAGCCATGCCCAATTCGCAGGCGGACGCGGAGGATCTCTTCTGGAGTTCGCCTAATTCAACGCTGGATGAGATCTGGGAGAAAGCTGTGAATGCGAGCACGGATGAGCCGGTTAGTACCTGACTCTGACTCTCCTTTCATTATTACGCCTATTGAATTCTGTCAGAAAGAAAGTTATCGAGTGGTGTTGTGACACACACAGGGTGATAAAAAAGCATGCTGATTTTGATATCAAATACCATATTGTGAGCTGTTAGGTGCATCGGCCAGATAAGGGTTCAAATCATTTCAGCTCCCTCCTCTCCTCACGCCCGATACGCTCCTCGACGATGGAGTCTACTATGCAATCGCTTCATTGAATCCTGTTCGATTTGTTGCTGTTTCACAAAGATTTCGATTGCCGAATCGTTGAAAGCACAGTTGGGATGATTAATTTCAGGAAACGAAGCCCGTCGCGCTAATGATGAACAACAGTCGATTCGTGAAGATCTTCGATACGTGAGTTCTTCCTCATTTCTCAATTTTCTGAATTACCTCGGATACAGTATGCATAAAAACATACGAAGATGTCAAATTAATACCCTGAATAAAAGTATTCCTTCAGTGAGTCCGGCTGCGGTTATGCCCCTGTCGGAAGCGTGCGCACGCTCACTACCTTCCCCGATGTGGCACTAGTCGGGGATCAGGTGGGCAATATAGTTTTAATGATTATCAAAAATTATTTGAATGAAAACAATGATTAGTAAAAAAGTGTCACCATATAAATGGCATTTCAACCAGTTTCAGATACGCTTCGTAGGCTGTACTTGAACAGTTGGTTTTTTATGTGTCTGTTCGCTTCATACCACGTTCGCGGATATATAGCCGAAAAAAGAGCTCGCCGAAAAAATTTTAAAGAGAAAAGCTTAGCACTTTAAAGTAAGCTTGTAATAAGGGTAATCGTCTCTTCATTTTGCACACTCTCTCACCGGTCAGAGAGGCGAGTGAGAGTGTGAAATGAAGAGACGGCGTCCCGTATTTCGAACTAATTGGTACTCAGATAAGCGAAGAGATCATTCGAACAAAGTGAATTGGTGAGACGGGTTCTTTGTTCAATACGTGAGCACTATCCAATGGCACTTATTCCAGCTCCTGCTCCTCTCCCGTCATCCCTATCCTCCCAATGCCGAACTCAGGAGAAGAAAGGGACAACGATCCGCGGCGATGCCTTGTCTCACGCTTATTGGTGGGGAGCTTTATAGATGACTTTTGAATCAGAAATCAGCTTAACCTGAGCTGTTCTCTTCACTGTCGCGAAAATCACATATAATAGAACGCGTTTTGATATTTTCTTGTGGTCAGAATCGAGCGGAATAAATTGGATTAGCGAGAGAGGGAGGGGAGAGGGGAGACTAATCCAATTGGAGTGAGTCGAGTCTATTCATTCTTCGCCCCGCGCGTCTAGCGGAGAGGTTGGCGAGCGCCCGAAGGGCGCGAGACGAACGCGGAGCGCCGCTCGCCCAGCCCCCGGCAGGGGCCTCCTGAGGATCCTCCGGGGGCTAGTCTAAGAAGTCATAGATTGCGTTTGAAACTAGCCATTTTGCTGCGCTGTTTACCGATTCGTGTATTTTTGCAGATATTACTTTTTTCTTGTTTTAAGGCACGCACAATTTCCTTTCCAGATCGCTCCACGCCGTCGAAATGCGCTATTCTCACACCGCCCCAGTGCACTACGTCTCAGCCGATTAGGATAGCTGAACAAGTACATTTTACAATATTTATTTATTGTATAAATTATGATTTCACAATTCTCGTCATCAGCGCGTAACATTTGTTTTCGAATACGTTTCAAACTAATACACGTATAGCAATTTTCCTTTGACTGTTATGAAAAATATTTGTAAAAATAAACAACTTATTCAGAGTTGTGACTTGAATAATATGTTTTTCCAGTTGCACGGTGAATGGCAGCTGTACTCGTCCGACCCGTACGTGTCGGCCAATGCTCGCTGCACCGTGACCTCCCCGGCCATGGACCAGTTCCAGTTCGAGTGCTACAGCGAGAGGTGAGTAACTGCTAGGTCAAGGATATGTCAACTTTTCCTGGTTCAGAAATGCACAATGGTGGACAATGAAAGAGTTCAAATCGAAGAAAAACCACAAAGTGCTAGACGGTTTACGATTTCAGGGACCCAGAGTATATGGGCTTATCTCCAACATAATAATCGTTCTCCATTTACAGTTGGCGCGGCGAGTGCGAGCGCGGAGTGATCACTCGGATTCGTGCGGATGCGTGGGGCGGGTATGAGACGATCCCGCCGAAAGCGACCGAGATGAATGGTGGTATGAAACCTTGTGTTCCGCATGTAACGGTTATCAAGGGGTTGTGAAGCACTTGCAAGTAATCTTTTTTTGTTGGAATCCGCATGATAATTGAGAGCGTGGGTAAGTGTGGGAAACAGAGCATTCAGAGATGATACGAGACGATCCGACTGAGATGAAAAGTAAGCTATTAGCAGGAAAGACTACATCGCGATTGAGCGAGGGCGAAAAATGGGCTCCGCCATCCAAATTAACTTTTTCATCCTCGATGGCACGCTATACAGTCTGAAAATTAGAGTTGTTATTGTTTCTTGAAGGCGCTAACGAGGAACAATCGAATCAATGTCACTCGAAGAGGTTTTGAAATGTTTGTGAAACATATTTGAAACTTTTAGTTGAAAATGTTGTAATTTCAATACGAATTCCTCAGATCTGAAAGTTTTTTTCAGACTCTTCCCACACCGCCAACGTGAAATATAATTTAGAACATGCCAGACAAACATACACACAGAAAGACAGAAAATCAAAATTACAGTACATGCATACTAACAGACAGACATACTATATAATGATAGCGATTCCAGATGACTCTTGCCCTTCCACCAACGACGAGAGTCCCATTGACTCATACAAACCCAACAAAAATCCCTAGACTTACGCTGGACTTAGATCTGGAAATTAACACTAAGGAACCTTTCCTAAGTCTCCATGCAATTATTTCGCAGACGACGACGCCTCTCCTACCGCCAACGACGAGATTCCCGTGCGCGTTCCCTCAGAGCTGTTCGAGCGGGGCAACATCACCGTGACGACGAATTACCTGCTGCTGGTGTCCGAGGACGCGTTGGTTGGAAGACGGTGACTTTCAGATAAATTCAAGAAGAAATTGAAAATTTTTGCTTATAGCACTACAGCTTCATAGGATTTCTCAACGCTATCGCGATATTTTCGTCTTTTTTTCAGGTATTCCCTCTGGCTGAGGGCCGGAGGAGGTGAGACGACGGCCCTGGCTGCTGCGGCTGCGCCACGCCCACTCACGAGGTGAGCAGTAGAGTTCTCGGCATACGGGTGTAATCGTCTCTTCACTTCGCACACACTCTCTCACCGGTCAGAATGGTCAGAGAGCGTGATATCACGCCTGTCACGAGAAAATCGAGCTGGGGGTGGGATTGGAGCGAAATTCGTGAAATGAGTTAACATCAGTTTTAGGCACCTCTAGGCATGTCCTAACATTACCCAAAGTCCCATTGTGCAGAATTCATTTTGGAGCTCCCTACACCGGGTTGGTATCCTGGATCCCCAACTATAACTGTTAATATCTCCGTTCTGGTGCATTTTTGCGATAAATTGTTCTAAGACTAACCCCAGCTAATTTTTTATGCTCTTTTGATCTGTCCCGGTTAGAAGTCATGAGAGTGCCGCTGGGCGGTGGTACACTCTATTAGGCATAACTCAAAAATGGCCGATTCGCGGGAGCCCAGTTAAAACTATGTTGTACATCTCGTCAAGATCTTTCGAATGAGTGGCTTACAGAAAATATAAAGTCATGGAGACGTATCGTTCATTCCCTTGAAAGATTCCCGATCATTTGAAGTCTATTTTACTCCATCATTCCACACCGATACCGCGCACTTCTGCGAGCGCGGAATGGAATGAGTCGTTCACTTTCACTTTCGGATGTGTTTCACGATCATTCTAGTGATTTTTCTAAAGTTTGTTACTTGCATAATCTCAATCTCAACATCAATCTCAAATGCAAATGCAATTTTATGCAAAAGCTTGAACTCATTACAAATAATAGTGAAACACATCTGAAAATCGAAAAGGATTTGTTCATTCTATTCCGCGCTCGCAGAAGTGCGCGGTGTCGGTGTGGAATGATGGAGTAAAAAATACTTCAAATGATCGGGAAACTTTCAAGGGAATGAACGATACGTCTCCATGACTTTATATTTTCTGTAAGCCACTCATTCGAAAGATCTTGACGAGATGTACAACATAGTTTTATCTGGGCTCCCGCGAATCGGCCATTTTTGAGTTATGCCTCATAGAGTGTACCACCGCCCAGCGGCACTCTCATGACTTCTAACCGGGACAGATCAAAAGAGCATCAAAAATTAGCTGGGGTTAGTCTTAGAACAATTTATCGCAAAAATGCACCAGAACGGAGATATTAACGGTAATAGTTGGGGATCCAGGATACCAACCCGGTGTAGGGAGCTCCAAAATGAATTCTGTATAATGGGACTTTGAGTGATGTTAGGAGATGCCTAGAGGTGCCTAAAACTGATGTTAACTCATTTTACGATTTTCGCTCAAATCCCAAAGAAATCCATTCTAGCTCGATTCTCTCGTGACAGGCGTGATATTTCGTGATACGTGATACCCCCATACCCCCACATTTCGGATTCTGAAAAAAAATGCAGGCGCGAGTTCGAAATATGAGCCGACATCGCACTCTCTGGCGCCCGGTCGAGTAACGAAAGAGCGGGTAGACTGAAGAGATTGCATCTGAGATTTTGAGCTCTACTGAAAGCATTGCTATGTATCTCAAAATGATTTTTTGCCTTTGCCCATTTTTAATAGTGAGAACCCACGGAAAGTTAATAAGTCACGTTTTCGAAAACAATATGTGTGTTTCACAATGCAGATAAAGGCTGCGGAAACCGGTTTTCTATGGTTTTCATCAAATGGATTCGATAGAGAAAAAAAACATTATACTTTGCTTGTTCTCTATACTAGCATGATGAGGAACTCCCGCTTTTCCATCCCAATAAACCTCCTTTCAGAAGAGACGCGAGAGAGATCGCTCAAGCGTGCGTTCGACCGCGAAGAGCCCATCTCCGCACGAGGAACATGGGATGCTAATGACATATTTTTGGCGATCAGCACTCCCTCGATTTATGATGACTAATATATAAAATCTGCAGAAGAAAATACTGAATAAATGCATTTTTACGTGGTTTATTGACCGCGAAGAGCCCATCTCAGAACGAGGAATATGGGATGCTGAACGACCACGAATTTATATAATAATAAACTTGAAACTTGGTCAATGAGTCTTCGTAAAGTCTGAATAAATTCAGTATATGATTACCGGACAAACCGATCGCAGTAAAAGATGAATGCTAAGAAGAGTCATTAGAGCCATTTTTTTGAATTTTGTTGAAAATAAATGTCTCTCGCTCTCTATTATGATTCTTTATCGACCTGTATCGACCGCTTATCGATAACTAATCATGGAACACTGCTATGCGCGGTGAATCATATCTCCGAAACCGCTCGAAAAGCTGCAAATTTTCCGACATAGAATTGTAGCCCGTGTAAAGGGGAATCGAATGGTAGGTCTGTGCTCTCCCATCTCGAATCGGTGTGTGATTCGCACTCGAAAAACGATTTCAAATCATTTGAACTTTTTTTTCAACAGTTATTATTCGCTTCATTTCGCACTTTCGCTAGAAATGACTCGGCGTCATTTAAAAATTTCACTTATGTTTCAATCACTTCACGAAAGAACATTATGACACCTTTTGAAAATATGAAACATCATTGAATCGTATGAGAAAAGAATTACAAACACCGGGTCATTTCTCGCGAAAGTGAGAAATGAAGCGAATAATGACTGTTGATAAAAATGTTCAAATGATTTGAAATCGTTTTTCGAGTGCGAATCACACACCGATTCGAGATGGGAGAGCACAGACCTACCATTCGATTCCCCTTTACACGGGCTACAATTCTATGTCGGAAAATTTGCAGCTTTTCGAGCGGTTTCGGAGATATGATTCGCCGCGCATAGCAGTGTTCCATGATTAGTTATCGATAAGCGGTCGATATAGGTCGATAAAGCATCGAAAAATAGCCCTAGCTCATTCAAAAAAGTTATCTGAGGGACGACGTTGAAGGGTAGATAATTCTCTTTGAAGTTACCAGCAACTCATTGAACTTCAGTGAAGTTTGAAGTTACCAGCAACTCAGCCGGGAATGATCTTTCACACTATTCCTGTCGTATTGTGTCACGAGGGGATCAGTAGGGCCCAAATCAGTCAAAATCCCAACATCGAAAATATGCTCGCTGACAAAACCCTGTCATTCTGAGTCGATTCTTAGGTGAGAGGCGTGATAACACCTCATATGTAACCATTCATATCATCGCGCAAGTACCGTGCTACCGGTAGGGAAATGCTCATTAATCCCATTAATCTCATAATTCTTATCATTATTGTTGTGTATTGCCGTTGTGTGTCTTGAGAGAGAGTACTTGAGCTCCAATAGAATCGGCTTTATTGAAGAATCGCAGGGTAGAATAGTTGACAGAAGTATGTGCAGCAACAACTAGCCGCAACGAGGGAGAGAGAACTCACTGACGAAAAAGTAGGCCAGCGGGGAATTGCAATACTTACAGTAGGAACAGTAACAGATAGAAATCAGGCAGATCGTGGTGGGAGCCCTGGGGGCATGAAATGTACTGACTACTGTAGTAGCATCAACGGGTCACATTAATAATTAGCATAATATTTGGAATACTTATTTACTATACAACACCTCCCCTTCAAGATTGGCACTTTCGATCTTAAAATACAGAAACAGGGGAAGAGGTGAGGTGAGGACGTAGAATAGGGGACGGGATTACTGCTTCGTCTCCTTGGCGTACGTCTTCTTACTCGGATCGATGTCCAGTCTCACGATTGGCTTCGTAGCTCGCTTCGGTCTCGTTGGAAGAGGGGCGGCGGGCTGCTTGACGGGGCTCGGCTGAGGTGATGTCGGCGCAGAGGCAAATGGCGATGAATTAGGTGTAGACGCTTCGGAGATTCCGTCGTTGATGAGATCATTCTCATTCTCCTCGAGTTCCTCTTCAGGCTCGATCATTCTATTCATCACAGGAACATCCTCATGGATATCCTCCATTGCATAATCCATCATTGGATTATCTTCAATGACCATATCTCTCTGATCCACCTCTGGATGATGATCAATCTCAACTTGATTGTTTATATCAAGATCGAATGTATCGAGTAAGAGATCGAGTGGAAGCTGTTTGTCTCCTTTCTCAGCTGGAGGCTGAGAGACTGCATTCTTGCGAAGTTGATTCGCATGAGCTCTCTGCTTCTTCTTATTCACTTCGATCTCGAACATTACTCGACCCTTCTTTCCAGTGATCACTGCTGGAAGCCACTGAAAGCGATTGGGTCCATCTGGTGCACGATAGTACACTTGATCACCAACTGAGAACCATCTGTCTTTGGTACCATTTCGCTTGTCGAATTGGTCCTTCATTCTCTCATTCACCTTGTCCGATCTCTTGGTGGGACGAATGAGATCAAGTTTCGATCGAATTGATCTTCCGATGAACACTTCTGCTGGACTCTTCCCCTCAGGTACATTGGGATTGGGTGTCCTTCTGTACGTCATTAGGAATTGACGAATGATCTCCTGGTTGGGAGCATCACCATTCATCTTCTTCAGACTCCTCTTGAGAGTATCTACGAATCTCTCTGCTTGTCCGTTGGACTGAGGATGGTACGGGGCGATTGTGATGTGGTTGATGCCGTAAGAGGCACACATCTGACTGAACAATTCCGAAGTGAACTGTGTGCCATTATCTGACACGATCACTTCTGGGATACCGTATCTCGCGATGGAATCCTTCATGAAATCAACCGTGATAGATGCGGTGATTCTCTGAGTGCAGTATACCTCCGGCCATTTGCTATGAGCATCGACCACGACGAGGAAATACTCGCCTCGTACGGGACCTGCGTAGTCAATATGAACACGATCCCATGATCTTTCTGCGGTAGGCCATGGTTGCAAGGGAACCTTCACTGGCGCCTTTGCTGCTTTAGCACATCTATCGCATTTGAGTACAGTATTCTCGATTTCCTGGTCCATTCCTGGCCAGAAACAGATGCTTCTCGCGAGTGATTTCATGCGAACAACACCTGGATGTTCCGCATGTAGATCTTTCATCACTCTGGATTGTAGTGTCTTCGGAACGATTACACGAGATCCGAAGAGTAAGCATCCCTTCACCATGCTCAGGGCATGTCTTCTCAAGTAGAATGGTTTCAGGTTCAACTGTTTGTTGTCTCTCTCACTCCATCCTTTGATATGCTTCTTGATGACTTCCTGGAGGAGTGCATCATTCTCAGTCTCGGACTGAATATTCACCGATCTGACTGGCAAACGGCGAATTGCTGAATCGAGCATGTTGTGAACATCCTCTTCACTCTGTACCAGAGCGATGTCCACCTCCTGTGCCGACTGACACTCACTGATCAATTTTGAGAGTGCATCAGCATAGAAGAACGAGTCTGTGTTGATGTACTCGATCCGGAAATCGTACATCAGCAATGTCTCAGCCCATCTGTATATCCTCTTCGCAGTGTAGGCTGGCACTCCTTTGGGCGAGCCGAAGATGGATAGAAGTGGCTTGTGATCGGTTTGCAACGTGAAACGACGACCAAACACATACTTGTGGAACTTTCCCACGGCGAAGATAAGGGCGAGAGCCTCTTTCTCAATCTGTCCGTAGTTCTTCTCAGCTGCTTTCAGCTTTCTCGATGCATAGCTCACTGCACGTAGACTTCCATCGGGGAATCTGTGCAGAATGACGGCACCGATGCCATCCTCGCATGCATCTGCTGCAACCACTATCTCCTTCTGTGGATCATAATGAACGAGACTTAGCTGCTGATTGAGCTTGCCTTTGATCTCCGTGAATGCTTTCGAGCACTCCTTTGTCCATTTCCACTTCACATTATCCTTCAGGAGATGATCCAGCTGAGAACGCAGCTTGTGCATTCCATCGATGAACTGACCATAGTAGTTCACCATACCCAGAAAACTGCGGAGCATCATCTGATTCTCCGGTTCTGGCATCGTACGGATTGCCTCCGTCTTCTTCGGATCGGTATGGCGACCGTCCTTATTGATGATGAATCCGAGAAAGCTCACTTCCTTCAATCCGAACGTGCACTTCTCTGCTCGAGTCCGTATTGCTTGAGCTTGCACATGACCTCCACGAGAGTATTATCATGTTCCTTCTTTGTTCGACCTCCGATGATGATATCATCCAGATACGGAACAGCATGCTTCACTCCACTTAGCATTGTGTCCATTAGTCTTTGGAATATGCCTGGAGCAGCTTTGACACCGAAGGCAGTCTCTTGTATCGGAAGAGTCCCTTGTGGGTATTGATTACAAGTAGTTTCTGAGCCTCCTCGTCGAGAGGTACCTGCAGGTAAGCCTCTGAGAGATCGATCTGTGAAAAGATCGAGGCACCATTCAGAGTGGCGAAGATGTCTTCCGGAACGGGAAGAGGATGAGCAGGCAGATCGATAGCTGCATTCAGGCCTGTGCTGAAGTCTGCGCACATTCTAATCGATCCATTCGGCTTGCTCACAGTGAGTATGGGTGCTGCCCATGTACTGTACTCCACCTTCTCAATCACTCCGCTCTTCTCCAGACGGTTGAGCTCCGTCTCGACCTTCTCTGTGAGAGCGTATGGTACTGGTCTTGCCTTTACGAAGATGGGCTTTGCGTCAGGCTTCAACTGTAGAGATGCTGTCATCTCTGTGCATCTTCCCAGTCCACTTGCAGTAACATCGGGGTACTCTTTCTTCACCCACTCAGTGTACTCAATGCTGGTCGACAGAGGTGTGGTGACCTCATGGATTCTCGGACCGGGCTCTCGAATCTCGACGAGATTGAGCATCTTGATGAAATTCTTTCCGAGGAGGTTGATGTTCTTGGGTGTAACGTACACGTCTCCCGTTGCTTGAACACTCCGCCTTTGCTTTGAACTTGCCTCTCAACCCCAGTGTCATTCCATTAGCACACGTGGCGGTACAGTCGGCAGTGGAACACTTCGGTTCACCAATGGATCTCCACATCGTCTCAGATATGATGGTGATATCCGCACCAGTATCGATTTTGATGGAAGATGTGTACCCATTGAGTCTCAGTTGGATGTGGTAGTCCGATGTAGCAATCGTCGCTACGCTCACAGTGTGAGTCTTCTTGGACTTGCACACTCTAGCAATGTGGCCCTTCTTGCCACATTTGTTGCAATTAGATTCTTTGAATGAACATTCCGCCCTCGCATGGGACTTACTGCCACATCCAGCACACGGCTCATTATGAGTGTACTTTGGTTTCTCTTGTCTGTTCTGTGATTTGTTTCCGAATCCCTTATTCTGCTGATTATCTCTCTTTTTGTCTACGTAGTTCACGTTTCGACGTGAATCTGTGATGGAACTAGAATCCTTCTTCAGCTGGGACATATCGTTGAAAACAGACAACAGATCATCCAGTGTGCAGTCCTTGCCTTTCTGTTTGGCCGTCTGCATCATCTTCAAATGTACATCAGAGTAACGAGGGAGATCAAGCGAATGCAAGAAAGTAAGCACTTTCCATTCATTAATCGTTGCATCATTCACTTGGGCATTCTCAACCGTTAGATTGACACGTGCTGCGAGAACCCTCACATCATCGATGTTTTCTTTGCTCATTTTCAAATCGAGCATTGTACGTCTCCTGTCGAAGATGGACGTGTTGTCGCCAAACAGAGTCAGCATCTTTGCCTTTACCTGATCGAGTTTCATATCGATCCATTTGGTAGGGGCGATTAGCTCAGTGAATGTTCTCTCCACAGTGGTGGAAATGTGTCTGATCAGCAATCGCACCTTTTTCAGCTCATCCAATTCCTTGAGGTCGATCATGAAGATGTCCTCGTGTCGGTTCCACCATTTCTCAAAGGTTGCACCATCCTCCGGGGAGTAGACAAACTCCTGGATGCGAGACTCAATCGCATTGAGAGAGGCAATCGACAGCTCATTCGATCGCTCGTCAGCCACAGTCTTGCTCTCACTCTGGTTCTTGAGTAACTGTGCCATGCTGGCCACCAGTCTCTTCAAATCCGCCATATCTTCTTCTATTTCTCCCATTCTCTGGTTGTGTCGGTAAGTGATAGTGAATATTCCCCGTTGATGACAATCAACGCGGGCTCAATCACAGGAATCGGCCTACAAGGCTTTACTCTCAGTTCTCGACCGGCGAGTCAACTGTCCTTATTTATCACTCTGACGAAATTCGAAAATTGGGCAGCACTTACGTCCAATTTCGATTTCACCTCGGCTTGCAAGCTCCCTTGTGGCACGACCACAAGATCCACACTTTCAGGCTACCGAACAACCCTGCTCAAGCTCCCTTACTGGCACAACCAGCAAGATCCACGCCCAAGACTTACAACGACAACACAATGAGTCGAAAAGGGGGAAGGAAAACTCTCCTTAATCCGCAGTTCGAGTGTCCTGAACGCCAATATGTTGTGTATTGCCGTTGTGTGTCTTGAGAGAGAGTACTTGAGCTCCAATAGAATCGGCTTTATTGAAGAATCGCAGGGTAGAATAGTTGACAGAAGTATGTGCAGCAACAACTAGCCGCAACGAGGGAGAGAGAACTCACTGATGAAAAAGTAGGCCAGCGGGGAATTGCAATACTTACAGTAGGAACAGTAACAGATAGAAATCAGGCAGATCGTGGTGGGAGCCCAGGGGGCATGAAATGTACTGACTACTGTAGTAGCATCAACGGGTCACATTAATAATTAGCATAATATTTGGAATACTTATTTACTATACAACAATTATTATTGACTATCGATTGCCTTTCCGCAATTCAGTGGAACCCTGCTCCTATTTCTGAAGATCTGTCGTTGCTCATTGAATGTGTGCAATGAATGGCTAGTGTTTATTTATTGATTAGCAGTACAATTGATTAAATACACTAGTACCAGTGCATAAATGATCTTGCTTCCACCGCAGAAAATTGTTCCCAACGTTCCTCAACCTTCTCCGAAATTGGCCACTTTGCATGCATTTCCTCGTTCAAATCGGCTTATTTATCGGCGATGATAAAACGGAACATTTGCAAGGGAGAAAAGTGGAAGTGAAAGGCAATTGAAGATGTGAATTTGCTTCGACAAAAAGTATTGGCCATGGTCAAAAAGGTTAACACGCTATCGGCAGTTGGTCAGAGGTTCGAAATATGGGCGCTTGCCTCTTCTCTTTACAAGTTCAATCAGAGACAACAACCCAATCTTCGAACTGTTGGTCAAATGAAATAAGGGAGCTAATAAAAATTGTCATAGTCATAGGAAACCTGCGTTGATCGGGTGTCCCGTATGGGTGAGTGACGGATGTAGGAGGGGACCGGTATAGGAGGGAAAGGAGAGGAGAAGAGGTGGGCCTAGTTTGCAAGGTCGGATGATGGAACTGTCTTGCGACTAGGACCGGGAAGTGAGCCGGAAGATTGGAGCCGGAAAGTGCCGATTGCATAGTGATGATGGTGCGCTCAGCAGAGATGGCAGTAGTAGTTGAAAGCGACAATCTGAAAAGGGTCAAGGATTCGCAGCAGTATTGAACGGAAATTCTGCATTTTGTGATCCTACACGATCGTAAAAAAATGTGGAAATTCCCACTCACTCCTTCAAGATATTTTGAAAACCGTTCAGCAATCAACCACTGATCTTACGTTATCGATACAGTACCCCCAGATACAGTAATCCCCACTCACCACCACGGTCAGTGCGCCCACGGTCAGCGGCACCACCACGAGGAGGATGGTGACGAAAGAGGTCTGGAAGATCAGAGATTAGAGATCAAAGATCACTTTTTGCGCAAATATCAGTTTTCTCCGCTTGAACTCAATATCGATGTGATTTTTGTTCGATAAGTCATATTAATCAGTAGTTCGCACTAGCTAAGTACTAGATTTAGACCTATCTATAATAATAAATTAATATTATTATAATAATAAATTAATATTACAAACCGCAAGCGGCGCATCCGGATTGTGCACTGGTCCGTCGTCTGGGCGGTCCATGCGGTGAAACACCTGGAAACACTCTGATTGTTTTACTTGTTGTGAGATTTAAATTCAATATTGTGAAAATGACAACATGCACAACAATCAACAATCACTCGAGTAATAAATCCAAGCGCTAACTTTTCCGTTTTGAAACACAACGCGTTGCTTTTCAACAAAAATGCTTCTGTTGTGTAGCACTACGGAAGTCAAGTGCAGTTTCCAACGTCTTTCGTGCTCCTGCTCCTGTCTCCGGGCTAGTAATTGCATTTTCATGCTTACTAGGGATGTCAAAAACGATATACGATATATCGTAATGGAGGAATAATTTGAAATTAGGTATGCGATATTATCGTTTTTGACAAACCCCTCTCATTTTACATCTCACTCTCATTCTTGATCGGTTCGCGCTAGTTCATTTTCCACTCATTCCTCGTCTCCTCCCATCATTCTTTCTCATTCCGAGTGTAGACCGCACTACGATATTATCGTTTTGAGGAATGAGAGAGGGAATATCACGCCTGTCACGAGAAAATCGAGCTGGGGTGGGATTTGAGCGACATTCCTAAAATGAGTTAACATCAGTTTTAGGCACCTCTAGGCATGTCCTAACATTACCCAAAATCCCATTGTGCAGAATTCATTTTGGAGCTCCCTACACCGGGTTGGTATCCTGGATCCCCAACTTTAACCGTTAATATCTCCGTTCTAGTGCATTTTTGCTATAAATTGTTCTAAGATTAACCCCAGCTAATTTTTTATGCTCTTTTGATCTGTCCCGGTTAGAAGTCATGAAAGTGCCGCTGGGCGGTGGTACACTCTATGAGGCATAACTCAAAAATGGCCGATTCGAGGGAGCCCAGTTAAAACTATGTTGTACATCTCGTCAAGATCTTTCGAATGAGTAGCTTACAGAAAATATAAAGTCATGGAGACGTATCGTTCATTCCCTTGAAAGTTTCCCGATCATTTGAAGTCTTTTTTACTCCATCATTCCACACCGACACCGCGCACTTCTGCGAGCGCGGAATGGAATGAACAAATCCTTTTCGATTTTCAGTTGTGTTTCACTATAACATACTTCAGAAAAATCACTAGAATGATCGTGAAACACATCCGAAAGTGAAAGTGAACGACTCATTCCATTCCGCGCTCGCAGATGTGCGCGGTGTCGGTGTGGAATGATGGAGTAAAAAAGACTTCAAATGATCGGGAAACTTTCAAGGGAATGAACGATACGTCTCCATGACTTTATATTTTCTGTAAGCTACTCATTCGAAAGATCTTGACGAGATGTACAACATAGTTTTAACTGGGCTCCCGCGAATCGGCCATTTTTGAGTTATGCCTCATAGAGTGTACCACCGCCCAGCGGCACTTTCATGACTTCTAACCGGGACAGATCAAAAGAGCATCAAAAATTAGCTGGGGTTAATCTTAGATCAATTTATCGCAAAAATGCACTAGAACGGAGATATTAACGGTTAAAGTTGGGGATCCAGGATACCAACCCGGTGTAGGGAGCTCCAAAATGAATTCTGCACAATGGGACTTTGGGTAATGTTAGGACATGCCTAGAGGTGCCTAAAACTGATGTTAACTCATTTTAGGAATTTCGCTCAAATCCCAAAAAAATCCATTCTAGCTCGATTCTCTCGTGACAGGCGTGATATCGCCAAAATATCGTTTTGACATCCCTAATGCTTACAATTAACCCATCATGCCCCTCCCTCTATTCAGATTCATATTGATATTCCCGTACTGTTCAAGTTTGGATCTCTGAGTGTGAGAGCCCAAGGCACCCACCAAATGATCATCCTCATCATCATGAAAATCGCCCGGACGCGTCTTGAAGTAGCCGTTGCCGTTGTCGCGGTCGCTTCTGTAACAAGAGGTCTTGAAGAATAATCGTTTCCTGCCTTTTCTCGATCACGTTTTTCGAAGCAATATTATAAGAGAGCGGATCTGAGAAAAGTGAACACTGCCCGGACATTCATCCAGGATTTTCGATTCCGGCCACCATACTCATAGGGCCTGAGGGGCCTTTGACCTTGTTTACAAAAATGATGACGTCATCGGCCGTATTGCGAAATGCGGCGCGCCAGGTGCGGGCATGTGTTGAAGGGATGAAAATTCATAATTTCTCAACCGAATAAGATAGAACCAAAATTCCTTTTGCAGTATGTTAGGCATGCCCTAAGTGTGCTATAGCACCATTGGGATCAAATTCAGGTCGACTACTATGCCGATTTTCAGACCCAGATTTTCACATTTTTCGAGTTCTCTGTATCACGGAGTAATTTCCGACCGACTAAACTAGGTATGTGGGTATACCCCATTACCACCTCTATCGATGCCACTACTAATGGAAGGAATCGGAGCATTAACATTTTTGAAAAAGACATCTGAGTGATTCGAGGTCGCTCGATGGTCTTATTTTTATTGTGTCTTCGACCTTCGCGATATGAAATTTTTCCAACATACCACTCAAATAATATAATTAGGCCGTCTTACGAATATTTATCACCATAGGAGTTGAATCCGCGACAGTGATTTTTTTGACCCATGACCCGGGGTTCATGCTTCAAAAGTGATCCGAGACCATGAACCCGGGGTCATGGTCCGAAATGGACCGAAAAAGTCATGACCGAGGAACTTCAAGTTTTATATACCAATGTATGCTACAGTAGCCCAGTAATACATAGTAACCCAACACACCATATTCTGGCTATTGTGGGGGGAACAGCTCGCGAGAAATCACTTTTTGTGTAAAATTTCGAACAAATCCTGTTTGCGAGACGTGTTTTGCGGAGTTTTCGGTTACTATGTATTACTGAGCTACTGTAGCAAACATTGATATATAAAACTTGAAGTTCCTCGGTCATGACTTTTTCGGTCCATTTCGGACCATGACCTCGGATCATGTTCATGGTCTCGGATCACTTTTGAAGCATGAAATTTCAATTGAAATTTTTGAAAATTGATTTCAAAAAAATCACTGTCGCGGATTCAACTCCTATGGTGATAAATATTCGTAAGACGGCCTAATTATATTATTTGAGTGGTATGTTGGAAAAATTTCATATCGCGAAGGTCGAAGACACAATAAAAATAAGACCATCGAGCGACCTCGAATCACTCAGATATCTTTTTCAAAAATGTTAATGCTCCGATTCCTTCCACTAGTGGTGTCATCGATAGAGGTGGTAATGGGGTATACCCACATACCTAGTTTAGTCGGTCGGAAATTCCTCCGTGATACAGAGAACTCGAAAAATGTGAAAATCTGGGTCTGAAAATCGGCATAGTAGTCGACCTGAATTTGATCCCAATGGTGCTATAGCACACTTAGGGCATGCCTAACATACTGCAAAAGGAATTTTGGTTCTATCTTATTCGGTTGAGAAATTATGAATTTTCATCCCTTCAACACATGCCCGCACCTGGCGCGCCGCATTTCGCAATACGGCCGATGACGTCATCATTTTTGTAAACAAGGTCAAAGGCCCCTCAGGCCCTATGAGTATGGTGGCCGGAATCGAAAATCCTGGATGAATGTCCGGAGAAAGGCCAAAAAGCAAATTTTTCTCAGATCCGCTCTCATAATAATTAATGTAAATCATAATAACAAATATAATAATAGCCAGCCGATTTCGCCCCCGCCTTGCGGGGTCTTATCGTCTGGCAGGGTTCACCGGTGCGCAGTTCACTTCCCATTTCACAATTTCGAAAGAGCGCGCGGCATGTTTCGACGTGTTCGCAGTTTCGTGACCTGTTTACGTGACTTTCGCAATAGTGGACAAACGTACAAACACGCATCGGGAGACATCTCTCCTTTATTAAGGAGTATGATAATAAATTCGCTAACGTACCTGTGATCGTGATCGGACGAGGCGGGAACGGGCTGCGGAAAAGTGTGCGGCTTCTCCTGGAATACACGATTCATTAATTATTTGTAAAAAAAATATTCCGATATTTTGGCAATTAAAGACATTGCTCATTGGGTAGGCTTTTATAATATTTGTTTTTTGTGAACTGAGACTCCCGAAAATATCGTCGGGATGTCGGGATTGTTCGGCATTTGGCCATGCGATGAAACATATCCCGATATCGGCTTTGAAATACAAAATTTGAAATCCATTTTGAAAAATGGCTAAGAAATTCCGATGTTTGGACACTCTGATACGTTTCAGAAGGCAGATAATAGCAGATGCTTCATTCACGGCCAGTACCGAAGACTCACGGTACGAAATATAATAAAATTCTCTCATTTCGTTTCAAGCCGAGGACCATCTACAGCTCAACCTTGCAGCATGGTCTTCCTCATGGATTGCAAGTGAATAGCACTTTTTCTCCTTCATTTTGCACTAACCTTCTGCGTATTCTGCCTCAGGAACGAGAAGGAAATGCCTTGCGTTTTTCACTTAAATAAGGAATATTTTTGCTCACCTTCTGCGTATTCTGCCTCAAGAACGAGAATGTATTGCAAAATTCATCCTCGCATACGCACAGATCCGCCCACTTGTCATCGACGTCACTGGAATTAACTTGATTAATTAATTAAAATTATATATTAATTGTTTTTGTTAATTAGCCTGACATGCACGGCGGCGCACAACACGCAACTCATTTTTGAATTTATTTTAGTTTTTGCGCACTCAGGAAGAGGTCAGCCAGTTAAGCATTACACGCGAGAGGTTCTGGTTATTTTTTATCAGTACGTTTATTTGAATTGTTATTTATAAGGCAGGTCAAGCAAAGGATAGAGTAGCGTTTAGAGCTCGAGAAATGATACCGCCGTCTCCTCATTTCCCATTCTCTCTCTCTCTCATTAACCGAGCGCGCGAGAGAGTGTGCAAAATGAAGAGAGAGCGGTATCATTTTTCGAGCTGTAGTAGCGTTATCGGGTTTCAACTCCAAATACTTACATGTCGTGATAACCGTAAGGCGGACTCCTAAAATGGTTCACGCTCAATCATTTGATGTGCATACTTTATCGTCAGTTCATTTATATGAGCTTCACTCTTGGAATGAAAGGAACTGTTCAGAGGGAGTCTAATGCTCCTGCTCCTCCAAGGTTTTTGCAACAAAAAATATCGCAGATATCAACTAAAGTTACTATTGTTGCCGAAGGTCAAATTATTATGATTATTGGCCTTTTCTGACAATTTATCTTTCTCATTGGCTACACTACAGTGAATAGCCCCGCATCCCATCATAACAGTCACTTTTCGAATCAGTCCCTTTCTTTTTTGCTTCCTTTTAGACCGCCGGACCAACGCTCTAATCTCTCTCCATTTCACATGCTCTCTCGTTCTGTCTTACCGAGAAGGAACCATTTCGAATTGCGAGACATTGCTGTCCACCGAATAGCTTCTATATGCGGCCCTTTTTACGTCTGCGGCGACTCTCATTTTCGCATGTTATCTCTCAGGTGAGACGGAGCGAGAGAGAGCATGAATAACGGAGAGTGAATCCGGTCATCGCTGCTAGCCTATTCGCAATAACAACTGCCCCCCCCCCGCCATCTCCCCTATAGACACTGTTCACTCTACTCCCCCCCCCCTCCCATCCCGAGCAATATTCACGTCTCTTCATTCTGCTTTATCTATCGCCAGACATAGATGCGGGGGGGAGTATGGCCAACGAGACACACAGGCCAGCCATTCCCATCTCATACGCGCCCTGAGGCTAGCGCATCAGCAGCAAAATATTATACATGGCTATTATACATTTTTGCATTCACTGTAGGTGGTCAGGCAAATCAATGCACAATACACCCCAGTAAAGGATGTAGATACACGGTAGATAGCCCCCTCCGGGGGCTAGTCCTCCAGAGGCCCCTGCCTGGGGCTGGGGGGCTCGTCTCGCTCGCCGACCGCTCCGCTAGGCGAGCACGGCGAAGAATGAATAGACTCGACCCGCTCTAATTGATTTACTCTCCCCTCTCCCTCTCAAATAGGATTAAAACCCCTCGATTTTGTGGACACGAAAGTCCGAAATTCCCCTAGTTGTAATAGATCAATCGTTAACTGATCAGATCACGGCACTGTGTAACAAGTGTCCGAGCGACGACTGTTTCAGAGGATACGGTAGGTGCATCGATAACTGACTTTATCGATCCCCCAATCACCCTAGATTCGAATCTCCTGTTGTCCAACAAGTGTCCCTGAGGCACCTGCTCCACTAACAGAGACAAGATAAATGACCGAGTGGTGTAAGAGTGGGGAAGAGAGGACCGAGGGATGTCCATGAATCATGTTTCATACGTCATTTAGAGATGAGAGGGAGATAGGAGAAGGCTTGTACAAGTGCTTGATCAGAACTAGTGTTGCATATTCGGAATCGATAACGCTCGAACGTAAGATTCAGCAAACCCAACTTGCTATATCTAACACGGCTGAATTATTATTTGAGAGTAATACAACGAATTATTTCCTTTTGGAACCAGGTGCACTGGACAGGTACAATTGACTATGGCGCGTTTTCATACAGTCTTTCATACAGTCTGAGCTTGTACGGGAAGACGAACGATTTTCAAAGTCTGAATTAGTCTAGATTAGTCTAGTCATTAGATTAGTCTGAAAGTCTGAATAATTCGATTGTATCATCATTTGTCCGTTTATCCCAGACAAATTACACATGAAAAATGAGCGAGTACATCCCATGAATCATGTTTCATCTTCATTTTGAGAGAGACGAAAGACACTCGGGAAGAGGAGAGGGAAGTTGTACTATAATACATGCTCCGTCTCCTCTTTCTCCAGGAGGAGTGCAAAATATGAGACGACGCTCGGCATATGAGGACTAGATTAGTAATTACTCGTGGCTATTCTGGACTGAGGACAAACAGCGACTAGAGTGCGCACTACGAACTACCTAATCGTGTCTTTATCTAACACTTTCTTTTACGGACAGGGCAGTTATACAAATGAAACCACTGTTCATTTACGTAAATGATCCAGAAATGATATCAGGCTTTGAGATTATGCGATCGCTTCAGATAACAATTCGTACTTTATTAGACCAAAGCTGTACTAAACCTCCCCTGCTGCTACATACTACTAGAGTTGGAAATACGGGTCGTCGTCTCGTCATTTCACGTGCTCTCTCACCGGTCAGAGTGACGAGAGAGAGAGAGTGCGAAATGAAGAGACGGCGACCCACCCTACTACATACTATTCGTTCCTTTTCTCCTCCTCTTTGAATTCTCCCTCCGTGCGTCCGACCAAAACTCATTATCTCAACAACACGCGAGTGTGTGCAGAGTAGGGCTAGTCTCTTCATCATGCCTTATCTCTAGTCAGGCAGAGACCACCGGAGAGAGTACGGGGAAATGAGAGAGACATGCCTAGTTCAGAGAGAATCTTCCGTGATGGGGCGCAGGGATAAGAGAGGGGGCTACGAGAGATTTGAGTAGAACCAAGATTCGAGAAACGGAATGAATAGACAGAAAGATTAGACGAATAGCCTTCTGAAGATTCTGGAAGAACGTTTCTTACAGGTCGGGATAAGTCCCTCAAGTCCTCCTATTTCACCACCATCCCCTCGAATTCAGTCCTCCCATCTTCTCCCCTCTCGTCACTTCACACCCCCTACGACTCACCCGGGGCAACGGCACACATTTCCATTGTTCTATTGTTCATTCCTCCGCCGCTCTCTCCATTTCACCCACTCTCTCGCGTGCTCTGCCTCTCCCATTTTGCCGTGCTCTCTCGCATTCTATGGCAGACGAGTATCCCTGATGGTGAGGTGAGCGTCTATACCGGAAACGTGCTATTGGAGCCTCAAAACACGTCAAAACAAGCCAAAACAAGAGATTCTCTCGATTTCCCCTGCTCTCTCGTCCTGTATCTGGCGAAATAAATCTCCGCTATTGTCTTGACTTCTCCGGCCCCTCTCCGGAAATTTGCCCGCGGATTTATTCGTCCCCATTGAGGCAGACATAGCAGGCAACGAGAAGCGGGAAGGATGACTTCTCTGCTTCTTTTTTTTTATTTTTCCATTTCCACTTTTTTTTTTCCACACACCATCTCGCTTCTCTGACCTAAGTCCAATTGAAGAGACGAGAACATTTGTTTTTTTTTATTTGTTTTTTTTACATTTTAGAATTTGTTAGAGAGAAGTCCTTATATAGGCCAATAAAAAAAGGCAGTCAGAAAAGTCTAGAGAGAATGCAAAATTGAGAGAGCCAGAGACAATTGCGAAAGAACGGCTCAATTTCCAGCGCGGGTGAATGAGAGGAGAAATGAGTTCGGCACAATCGAGCAGATGAAGTTAAACACAGTCATGCGTTGCAGGGAAATAATTGTTCCGGGACATTTTTGGCTGCATACTCATGAGAAAATCACTTGTGGCCGCGATGTTTGGCCATTTCCCAGGACCATTTCTGGAAAATGACGAAAGTTGCGGTGTTTCCCATGTTTTCTGGAGAACATTTTCGGCTATTTTGGGCCGTTGCAGGGGAAAAATTTCCGAGAAACCCCCGTGTTGGCTGATCTTTGATCTTTCTCCATGCTAGGAGCTACTTGCCGAGTTGTGCTGCTGTGTAATTCTATTCGCTTGACAAGGGGGGGAAGAGCAAAGGAGGAAAGAGGGGAGGCCCTTTGACGGGCCCCTTCCTCCTTTTCTCCTATCCCGAAATGAAGTTAGAAGTCCCCCCGGTTAGAGGTCCGCTGTCCTATCCTTTCCTTACTGACTTGCTAGACTACTCGGAGGAAGCTGTAACTCGGAATGAGGGTACAGCAAAGTACGAAACGTCAAGATACGGGTCGAGCTCACTCGGATAAGTGTAGTACGGAAGGAAGAGTATTTTACAATATTCTCAAAATATAGGATCACCAAAGTTGAGCAACAAAGGAATAAAACCTTCAGTTCACGGCAATTTGATCTCCTGTTTACTCAAGAAAAGTCATAACTCAGATCAGGAACGGGAAACAGAAACAGAGACAGAGTAATGAACGAGTCCAAGAATTCCAACAACAAAAATCGAACGCAGCCACGAGAATATCCATTGAAGATCAAAGATACGATCCTTTGAACCTTTGCAACCGAGTACAACGATTCCTATCCTCTTCCTAATGATGTTTCTTCCTGCAGGCAAATTGCCTTGTCAGGATAAATGTATCCAATGTATCAAACATCAAAGATCAAAAATCAAGTAACTCACCGGAAACAGCCGACTTTCTGGTTGCCACACGTCCGAATGACCTGAAATAAATATTATTATTTATTTGTACTCATTTATTTCAGAGAGCGTCGCTAAGTATATGTCTTTTTACCATCCTACGCCATTTTATGAGCAACTCGGGAAATGCCGGTGATTTACACGCCGATATCCGGCGTGTTTTATGGCTTTCAGACTTTCAAGCGCAAATGACAGCGAGAATTCACGATTATCGGGAGTGGGGGAGGGGAGTTCAGCATATAGGTTCAAGTGAGTTTCACGGACTAATCAAGAGGAGACCGTTGTTATTTTCTATCTCCCTTTCTTAGTAAAAACAATCTCACTAAAATTCGACAATATTATTCGATTATTCGTGGTAATTTCTATGGGCTCCGTCTCAACTCTACCCGAGTTCACAGTCAGTAAAAACAACGTATCCAAAAAAGTTTATAAAAATTTAAAAAATACCTGATTGCTCTCCTTCAAAATCCCCACCAGGCAGGCATTGCCCTCACAAGCGCCGTACGGAACGCAATGGTCGTCTGAAAATAGGTTATTATTTTATTTATTCATCCGTGTATTTTGTTTATTCATTAAAATTCCGGGTCTACAGTTCAGGTAAGTTTCACTGGTGACCCAATACTCTCAGCGTGAGGAGGAATTGATTTTCGCGTGCCTCCTCATGCAAAAATAACCAGTTTATCTCATTTGGTCCAGATTGTTCATCAAGCTTCGCGTGACTCACCTGTGCAATAGCACTTTACCGCTGCTGCAAGTGGCAGCGCGGAGAGGAGGACGAAGAAGAGGAGAAGTGATGAGGGCATCTGAATTATTTTTAATCACATTTGAAATTTAGGATTCTAGGAAATAGTTATAAAGATTCAAAGGCTAGGATATTCAAGAAACACAGCCTATTGAGAAGAAAACTGAGAAGGATCTTGGAGAAATGAACGATTGAAAAATTCAAAGATGATTGAGTGAATCTTTCGATCAAAGCTAATGGATGAGAAGATTTTGGGAGGCTTTGGGATGATTGAAATAGATGCAACATGTGATATGACTCACCCTCGGCGTCCTCCAAGCTGTCGGCCGCTGCGGTGGTATCGTTCGACTTCTGGATGCATGCTCTGTCCTGATCTTTAAAAGAATCTCGTATTTTCCACACCCTTCGCCCTAATAAGTACACCAATAGTACGCTGACATCAAAATCATACCAGACTGGAAGGCAACGTCGTCGGGCGCGTAGTCTCTGACGAATTCTGGAATGTCCTTGAAGACGCATCTTCGGAAGGTGTTATCAAAGACGAGCTCGTCGCCGGACCCGGAGGTGGCTCGCTGTGGGAGCGCCTGCGCCTGCGCAGCCTCATCGCGACGGCATTGAGGGGGGATTCTGGAAGGAGGTCGTCAATAATTAAAGGTGGACTTTAGAATAATGATGGAAATGGATGGTTCAATGGGGGAAAACGAGAATATCAAAAATAATAATGCACAACGGCTATTGAATTAATGGCGAAATCGGAATTGGAAAATCGTGAAAGAAAACAGGAAGAAGATGGCAACAGAAAGATAAAAGACCACGCGACCAATTCCTGGTACGCGCCCCCAATGAGATTGTGATGGCGTTTGGTGCCCCGGGCCAGCGGTCAACACGGGGAAATACGTTTAGAGGGGCGATTCCTGGGTTCCCTGGCTCTCCCGATTCCACTTATTCCCTAGCCAGTCAGGCCGAGCGAGATGCGCGGCTCCCTTGAAGGCACAATAAAAAGCAGAAACTGACATAGAAAGGAGAGGGGGAGAAGGCAATTGTGAGTGAGCGAAGGAGCGTTTACACAAGGAGGGGAAGGGGGGTTCGAAAAACAGACCGGGGAATGGTAAATGGGGAGGAAATGAAGAGCGGGTGTGGGTTTCAGAGATCGTACGAGGGGCTCATCTTCGAATGTAACTCCAGCTTCACATGAATGTTAGTAGTGGATCAATCGTGAGAAGAAATCGATAGTCGATTCGACAAAAGCTTGAAATGTGGAGGCAAATGCCAGAAGCCTTCACGAATGTACTTTGCAGTAATTATTGAAAAGGGTCGTGAATCGATGAAAACCCAGAACCGGAAAATAGATTCAAGGTTGAGTTGTGGGAGCAAACGAGTCCAGCGCGTCAGAAGAGTAAGATTGACGCATGAAAATAGAACGCGAGAGAGAGAGAGGGAGCGCGTATAGTGATGAATGGCTCCATTACCTACTCGCCAACTGCTCTACGAATAGTTCCCCCTCTGAAATGCATGGAATAGTTAGATATTTGGTGGACAGAACGTGATTTCAGACCGTCGGAAGGTAGAAGGATATAAACATTTTTTGAGATAGCAAAGGTTAATGCGCAGACCGGGAATCGAACCCGGTGCTTCCGCTTACCGGGCAGGAGTTCTACCACTGAACTACCTGTGCACCTGAGCTATCTCTTTCCTGGGTGAATGATACTCTAGAAGGATATGGGATACACGAGTGGACGGGTATGATTCCATTAAATAACAACAGCAAAAACAACAGCAACAACAGCAAACAACAACAACAACAACAACAGCAACAGCTTACGCAAATGGATACCACTGACCGGTGGAAGGGTGAATGAATAGAACCGTATAGGATTATGGCTAGAAAGATATGCTTGACAATCCCAACTCAAATGAAAAAATCTATGATCATATTCGAATGAGATCAGGGGAATACAAAGATATACACAACACTACGCCGCGACTTCGCTCTCATGGCTAATTAAACCGCCATCGTCCCTACTAAACTACTAAAGGCCACGCACGAGACTCAGTGGAAAGAGCAGCAGCAGCGCAAGTGAGGATTCATCATGTTTCCTCTCTCTCTCTCTCTCTCTTCTTTCCCTACTCTCATTTCTTCGCCTCCCCCTCCTCCCTCTCACTCGAGTAAAATGAGCGGGAGCAGAACCGCAGAGCGTAATATGAATGAAATCCGATATCTCCCGCTCTCTCTCGTTTCGAAATACTATCTAACGGCCACCTACAGACACATTATCAAAAAAGGCGCAAAGCCAGCAGGCAGCCAGTCAAACAGGCTCAAAACGGGAAGGAGAGGGAGGAGGGAGGGACACTCTGTATCTCTAGCTCCCTCTCCTCCCCCCCCCCCCTCCGTCTCTCTCAGCGTATATGCCCAGAGGCGCTGTCTCTCATCGATTCCGCTGGCCCCGCTCTTCGGTCTCTTCGTTTCCCGCACTCTCTCGCTCGTGCATGGAACCACAAGTCCGCGAGGCATGGAGGGCTCTCTCATTTGGGCCTTATCTATGATATCTTTGAACGATGAAAGAACATGAGGGATGGAGAGACAAAATACGAGGCATGGGGGCTCTCCCAGGTACATGCCTTATCTCGAGAGCATCCCTGACGGCGAGCTATCTCTGGTATCTCAGCCCACAAAGTGGACTGGAGAGATGATTGTTGCTTGCCAGGGCATCTCTTATGGGGGGGGGGGGGGGGGGGGGGCTCATCGCTTCCTGGTGGTCTCTCTTGCTGAATTGAGACAACGTGGAATAGAGAGGGCGGCATCTCCTTGGCATGGAAGACCCTCTGGTCTCTGGTTACTCCATCCAACAACAGGAGATAATTAGGAACGAAGAGACGGAGGAAAGGACAGCATCCTCTTGCATAACGGCCTGTTGTGGTCTCTAGTTTCCCCATTTGAGAAAAGAAAGGTGTAAAGGTGTATCCACGTCAAGCGATTTTACAGTCGTACGACAACGCTAGGTGGTGACTAGCGCTAGGTGACTACGACAATTTGAGAAGAGATGATGGGAAATGGAGATGATGGCGAACCCCTCCTTCTCCACCCCAATTCCAACTCCCCTTATCCCTGCCGCGACGGGATGTGGATCTTCTTCTTCAGAACTCCTTCTTCTCCCTCCTCTTCCATCTCATCTCGTAAGAGTCCATCCATCCCCTTATTCGGATCTTCTTCTCCGGCTGGCGCAGAGTAGTGCATTAGAATGTGCACTCTCTCTCCATTTCGTATACTATCATCTCGCCTGGACTGGTCATTCAAAGAGCAGCGTATGGACTCGAGAAACGGAGAACATTTGTCGCGGAAGCAAGGCGAAACTGTCACGTCAAGGGGCGGCAGGGCCATTTCCATGAGCGACATTGTCCTAGAGGTCGAAATGCGGGCAAAAGACCATAACTTCCCACGATTATTCTTATTCTTATTCTTTATTCACCACATAGACAGTATGCGTTAAGGGCGGTATGGAGGCAACAGGTGGTATTCGGGCTCAGGCGAGCTTTCGATCTCACGCTGCTCTGATCGGTGAAGGGGCCCAAGGAGCGAAATATATGGATTCATCAACCAGGCAGTTGTACTCTGTATGTTAAAATAATTTAATGCAAAAAAATCAGCTCCTAAGTATAGTGTATCTCATCTCGAGTAGTCAATGAAGCTCACTTGAGCCTATCGTTGCAAACCATTCAGAAACTATTCCGGTACATTCAAAGTCAATCGTTAATGCATCGTGGACCAAACCTGTCCAGAGTGTATTTTGCTGACTTAGATTAATCAATACCATCAACCTGTCCTAGTGAATCTCGTCGTGTTTTCAGCGGCTGGTCATCCTCTCTCCCCCCCCCTCCCCCTTGTTCGCTCTCTCTCTCTCTCTCCACTTGATGGATGGAATTTTTTTTTATTTTTTTTTACCATCGTCTCTCTTTATCGACTGACCAATGAGTAGGACCAATAAGTGGACTATCGCTATTGGTTGATTAGTGGTGGATGGATGATTCTTGTTACAGGCTACTGATTACAGGCTGGGAGCACCTTCATATTCGCTATCATCACAAGTATAGGTCTAACCTAAATGAGTAGGTTGGTCAATCCAACCTGTCCAGAAACCTGTTTTCGCCGAGGTCTGACCAATCTCCCCCTTGTTCGCCGCCGCTCTACTTGATGGATGAGTCGTGTAGCGAGGCGGACACTCTTGGATTAGAGAGAGGGGAGGAGGAGGAGGATGAAATGCTCCTCACTGGTCAGAGTAAGTGAGAGACAACGCGGAATCGAGAGAGCGCAGAGAAGTCAAGAAGTTGGCCCACTCCATCATGGAGAACACACTGGTGTTTTCTCTCTGGTTTAGCAAACGTCGCAGGAATGAGTGATTGCAGGAGGAGGAAGGGGAAGCTTTGGTTTCTGGTAGAGTTTATGGGTTCGGGTATGTTTCGAAAAGGGTGCTAAAGGGGGTAGCGATTCGGGAGAATAATTTCAGTTGTGCATCGATGTCTTCTCAAAACATTATCCATCTTTCTCGGCATTAGATCGCTGGAATTGGTGGAATAAAGGCATAGGCATCCCCACTCCATCATGGCATAGATGGTGGTAATTTCCTTGTTTAGAAAGTGAGTGACGTGGAGAGGGGGGGGGAGGGTTCAAAAATGCCCTGATTATGGCTCGGATATGTTTCAGAAAGTGCGCAAAAGGAGGCGAAGAGTCTAGAGGATGATTGTAGAGATAGAGCTCGTTATCTAAACACGAAAAACATTCCGCGATAAAATGATTCAGGAGAAAGTTATCAGTGAAAGTTATCACACCGTTATCAAGAGATCGAAATAGGGTAATCTTCTCTTCATTCCGCGTGCTCTCATATCGTCATCCTGACCGGTGAGCGAATACGAGGCGACGACGACTGCGTCCGAATTTCGAACTCTACTGAAGTCGCGATTTGCTGCTGTCGCTCGATTATTCCATCGACGAGCGTTTGTTGGTGCAAGTATGTTTCAAGAGACGCGCATAAAACGATAAACAAGAAAATTGCAATGAGCACAGCGTGTCAGCGAGAGAAAATCCATTGATCGCGCGGGGACAACGAATAAGTAATTTCTGTGAAACATATTTCATAATCTGCTGATAATGAAATGATAACAACAGATTGAAAGAGATTGTTTTTTAGTAGTCTACGTAGAGTCATGCCCCAGGATTCTGAAATGTTTAAAAAAAATTGAAAGCTGTAATAAGCTATTTCAATCCTCCAATGCTTGGAGGCTTCTCAATCAACGGTTGCTCATAGAAACCCCAGCACCCGCATTATTTTTGGAATGCTGCGAAACTCCCCTATTATGTGGTTAGAGCCGATTTTCGAAAAATGGTCTCATATTCATGAGAAATTCGAGATGCAAGACTTCAAATGTAAAATTCTCGAATATAAGGATATTTTTCGAAAATCGGCTCTAAACACTGAATAGGGGAGTTCCTCAGCATTCCAAAAATAATGCGGGTGCTGGGGTTTCCTTAAAAAACCATTGATTGAGAAGCTGTCGAAATAAGCATAGTTTAAATGATTTTACAGTAGACAATGAGAGGGTTCATCACAAGAATGAATTATGTTTCATAGAAACCATATGTCATTTCTCGCTACAAACCCTCCTATTCTTAAATTTTGACCGCTCTGATCATTCGCGATGATCGAGAATGAAGGGGACGAGGAATCATTCGCGATGATCGAGAATGAAGGGGACACGCGATCCTCTCCGCCGCGATAATTGGATTATCTCCTCTCTCTGACACGCTGTGATGAGTTCTTCGTATTTGGCGTTAAAATATCTCGAAATGAAAAAAATGGCTCCAGAACGTGGACAAGCGATAACTGAGCAATGAAAAGGCAATGAACGTTGTCGAAAGTATGTGGAAATATTCGGCTCGCCTCAGCTCTTCCTCATCCCTCAACTACTCATCTCTGCACTCTCTCGATCCGCCCTTGTCTCTCGCTTTCTCTAATCGTCACTCTCTCGATTTCGCACGATCTCTCGCTTTCTCTCACCGTCGTCACTCTCTCCATTTTACATGATCTCTCGCCTTCTCTAACCATCAAAAGTCGGCTATAGATTGAGAGTCTCTCCTTCTCGTCTCCTCAACGCCTCGGTTGTCAATCAAAGAAGAGCGAGTGAGAACACATGTTTAGCGGGGCACCCGAGTAAGAGATAGCCTGCGGCAATTTGCGGAGAGTGAGGATGAGCGGCTACTTTTCACTACATAAAAAAATTCAATCAGAATTATAGAACTCGCATTCAGGAATATGTTTCACTAGCCATTATTGAGATTATAGCACATATATTGTTGATCCATCATCGTAGTGTATTATAAAATTATTGAAAAGACGAAAACAATACGGCATTATGTGACAATCAAAGAGGAGCGAATGAGAACACATGTTTAGCGGGACTACTTTGAGAATTTGCGGAGAGCGAGACCCTCAAACATGCATTACGAGAGATAGTAGTTCCAAATATCGCTGTAATGGACTCAAAATCACCAAATTTCCGTTTGAAATACTAGAACAATGCATTGAAAGCACATGTTTAGCCGAGTAAGAGATAGTCTGCGCAAATTGGCGGGGAGTGAGGATGAGCTGCTCATTTTCAGTACTAATAAGAGTTACGGAAATCCCTCAAACAGGAATATGTATGTTTCACCGAGCAATTATTGAGATGAATGCACAAATATTGTTGATTATCTCCTGGTCGAAAAGCAACGAATGAGAACACATCTTTAGCGGGACCCAATAGCCTGCGGCAATTTGCGGAGAATGAGACCAATCAAACAAGCATTACTCAAGATAGTTACAAGAATCGGTACAATGGACACAACTCTATTGGAGAAGGAAGATGAGCATACTTCTCACACTGAGAAAGTCCTTCTTTGCTGATCGGTTGTATTGTATTTTAGCTGAAACATGAAATCGCAGGAAGGCTTCGCGAAATGGAGGTGGTGTTTAGCCTGCACCTAATGTGAACATGTGTTCCGAGGAAAGGGCTAATTTGCGAATTGATTGCGGCGGCATCTGCTTCATTCTCCAGGCACTGTTCGCTCGGATCGCTCTCCGTTCAGATGTAGTTCATATTGTGGATAGAATTGGAATGGGAATCAGGCATAGAATGGAATAGAATAGCATTCAGAATGAGATAGAACTGACATAGAAGACAACAGCATGTGGACAGAAATGACGGAAATTCAGTAGCACTTCCTCAATGTCAATCAGAATGTGGTGTAATATATTGCCCTTGAATACGGGTAATCGTCTCTCTGCATTTCCCACACCTCTCCCCGGTCACAGAGGCGCGCGACTTCGTGAAATGAAGATGCAATTACATAGCAGTGGCCTTTTGTCACGGGCACGATGCAAAACATCACGATCAAAGACAATGAACATTGTTTTCTACACGATGGATATGCAGGAGCTATTATTGGATAAATTCCGATTGTTCAACCGATATCGACAACAAAAACGTAGCTGATCTGAATTATTGAATTGCGCGTCGAATTATACTAGCGATTAAAAATCATCTTCCAATTTCGATATTCATGAGAGCGCATGCGCAATTACAACAGGACTACAGAAAGGTGTGAAGTTTCCTCTCCACTCGGATATATAAGCGAAAACGGAACACCGCGAATGCCATCCTCCGAACGAGCAAATATGTTTCACTGTACCATCAAGACTTGCATCGAGTCAGAGTGAACGGTAAGTCGAAGTCTGCTACGATGAAAAGACAAATAAAAGAAAAAAATGAAAAAAATAAAGAAAGCGTATGAATTAGGGTTGTCTAAACGGAAAACGGAAAATCGTCCCTCTCATTCCTCTTTACAATCATTCCGTAATGCGGTCCCCTCCCCTCATTTCGTATGCGGATCGACGAATGATTACGGAATTCCGTAATTCTAATATTTCCGCGCCTCATTTCTCCCTCTTCGGGCGTCGAGGCTCGGTTCGTTTCGTTTTTTTCTCACGTTTTTTCTTCGTTGTTTTTGAGTTTTGTGTTTGAATCTTCGGCTCTAGTGCGGCAGATTTCATGGTTACAGGGAGATTTAAACCATGCTACTGTATCGGAGACGATACGTTTGTTGTTAGTCCTTGTTTTTTTTTCAAAGTAACATTGCAGATATGGGTAAACCCATCAACTACAAGTCCGGACTGTGGCAAAATTTCACTCTCAGTCCTTCTCGTAATGCCCTCTGCAAATTATGCAAGGTTCCGACCTAAGTACCAAGGCCCAGTGGCAACACAAATCAAATGAATCTTGCCTCACCACCGACTTCAGTCAGTGCCGAAAGGCTTTTCTCCTATGCAAGTATCATATTTTAGTGTGTTTTGTAGAGTTAACACTTTTCAGGATTAACTCTATAGATCTCATTTGAAGTCTCGTCTGAGCGCTGAACACGGAGAAGATCAGTTGAGGCTTCGAATGACACAAATCAAGTCGTATCGGTGAATACGGCCTCTTATCCCAAAAACACAACCCTATTTTAAAGGCTGTATGTGCTTTCAAAGACTCTGTTTGCGTCGCCAACGATGTCGTGCCCGTTGGAAACGAATATCATCATTATGAATCTGAAGAGAGCGGGG
Source organism: Pristionchus pacificus (assembly GCA_000180635.4). Classification (NCBI taxonomy): domain Eukaryota; kingdom Metazoa; phylum Nematoda; class Chromadorea; order Rhabditida; family Neodiplogasteridae; genus Pristionchus; species Pristionchus pacificus. Next base: position 29,312,442 of record CM026578.1, on the reverse strand, counting down.
AAGAATCCGAATTGGAGGATTGAATTTGAACAATGCTCATTTGCTAATAATAATTGTTATTAATTGTGCCAGTAGAGAATAAATGTTTTTGTTAAAAAAAACGCTACGATTTTATTGCTGAAACTATTACGGAATTCCGTAATCATTCGGAAAACCGAATCATTTCTCGAGCAGTCAGACCGCGTTACGGAAAAATTGTAATCGACGAATGAGAGGGCTAATCGATTCGGAATAACGGAATAAATTCCGTATAGACAACCCTAGTATGAATGACCACAAAACCTACACGAGAAACTGAAATTCCTCCCTTTTTATTATCCGCTAACTAGAGACAGAAAGCAGACAGTCTGCTACTCTGGGCGAATTGGATTACAGGCTCTTTTTATCTAGCCTTTCCGCACTCTCTCACATTCCCACACTCTCTCGCCCTTCTCTGTCCTGTCTGCGCCCTCTCACATCCGCACACTGCCTCGCGCGCCTGTCAGGAAAATAAAAAAAGGCTACTACGAGTAGTGGAGAGACTATCCCGTTCAGATGCCTGTCTGACGGGGGCAGAGTGGGCGAGAGAGCAGGCGAAAGTGAGAGAGTCAGGCAGAAGTGAGCAACTGTGTGTGAGGGCCCATCGAAGCGCAAAATAATCAGGGAGACTCGAAGAGCCTCCGAAAGAGGAGAGAAAAGAGATGAAGAGAATAGAGGGACAAAGCCTTTTTGTCACAAAGTAGTAGGAAATGAATGGATGAGCACCTTTTCGTGTTGCTCATCTCCTGTCAGTGACCAACAAACTTGGTGGGCGAGAAATCAAGCATAAGGACTTGGGAGGAGATAAATTCGGAAAGGGAAAGAAAATGGAGGGACTAAAGTGTGAAAGAAATCAAGCATAAGTAATTCATCCAATAACTAGCAATCCTAGAAAGAAGCTTATTGCGCTTGTTTAATATGGAAGAAGGATAATTCTGAAAGGGATGAGAATGGGAAGGACCAATGAGTGGAATGATTGTATGGACACCGTTCGGATGGGATTTTACCCATCGTTGCATCGGGAATCTAGGGAGGATCCACGCGTGTATCGTACCGTCGTGTCGTGAACGTTATTGAAAATCATGAAGCAGAGGCCCGAAAAAAGAGAGGTAGACGAAAAGAGTAGAATGAAGAGATCGAAACAAAAGAATGGAGAAGCACCGGCGGTGGCATGCAATAAGAGAGCAACTAGGAGAGCAATGCAGAATTGGAAATGGTCTCTTCATTTCGCACGCTCTCTCACCCGTCGGAGAAACGAGTGAGTACGCGAAATGAGGAGAGTTAGTGAAGAGACTTTTGCTTAGTTTGTGGATGCGTTGAAGAGGAAGCAAAAGCATAGAAATAGAGGGTCACTGTCAATTCATTCTGTACACTCTCTCGCGACTCGACTGGAAAAGATAATGTGTGAAAAAGGAGTCGTGGGTGGATGAGCAATTTGCCGCACCAGAGACCACGGTGGAAGTAGAAATTATGGTCGAAGAAGCACCGTCTGATCACCGCATTTCTTCGATGTTTCGACAGCAGAGCAGCTTCGAAATGACAGATTCGTGATACTCGCAATATTTAACACCGAAAAAAGATCCAAAAGGCACAAGTGAAAAGTAAGAAGAAGAAGCAGAGTGAAAACAAGCATAAGGAAGCCCGCAGCTCATGCTTGAGCTAACAGAGCCTCCTACTGATTTATAGCGAGCAATATCGCAGATCATATAAGACCGGGCAATAGGAGGCTTGCGGAGAACCGGGAAATAGGAAGAGTCATGAGCCGGAATATAGGAAGCTTCGGGGGAGAACTGGGAAATAATGAGCCGGAAAATATCTGCAGACAGAGTCATGAGTGCTGAGGGGGGAGCCAGGAATTCCTGAGAGCCGGAAGGTGGAAAGCCGGCAATATACGGCGCGGTGACGCGGTAATTGCCGGCCCGAATAAACTATATCTTGGTGGGTATTCATCTCAATGGCACTCAAGGAAAGGTAAAGGTCGGGAAATGGATAGAGTGAAGGAATAAGAGGGGCCATTGCTTTTTACCATACTTCGTTTAGGCGTTTTTAGTAGTAGTTCCTTATGTGGAGCTCCGAAGAATGACAAACGATGAATGAATTCTCGAAATTTGAAGATTTCCTGAAGGTTCCCTGTATGTTTGGGCCTCGGAAAAAGGTTGTCTGAATTAGGAATGCTGAGATGGTGCGAATGAAGGCACATCTTCTTCATTCTGACAACACTACTACTGTTTAGTCAGGGAAACTGCGAAAAGGGGAATAAAATTGAAGAGAAATATTCGCATTTTCGGGGGCAGCGGTGCCCGACACTCAGCGCGCTATGAATATTTATAACGTGAAGTGGGGCACTTCTCGAGACTCTCTCCATTTCGCACGTTCTCTCGCCTCTCGCCCCGTTAGACAGAGCGAGAGAGCAGGTGAAATGGAGAGAGAGAGCGGGAAACAGAAGAAAGGGCGAGCCCATTTCATCATGCATAGGAAATCACGGGGTCAGGGGCGGATTGAAAATGCATCAAAACTTGTTGCTGGATCAACTTTGGCGTGAGATTCGTGGGGAATAGACATGAAAGAAAGAGGGGAAATAAAGGGGGCTGCGGTGTATTAGCGTTCAAAATATGGGTAATCATCTCTTCATTTAACGTTTTCTCTCACCGGTCAGAGAGGCGAGAGATTGTGCGAAATAAAGAGACGATTACCCGTATTTCGAACTCGGCACTTCTCTGATTTTTGGCCCATCTTTTTGTCACAGAGTATTCCCTCCCTATCATTCTCATTCCCTACTCCCTCCGCATTCAGAGCGGTCATTGCCCGGGCCAAAAAAACAGAGAAGTTCCTCGAACTCTATTAGGATGATTCACGGGCTTGAAGTGTCAAGTGCGTCCTATCCTGAATAATTTAGACGATTTATTCCACTCTTACGTAGCATCAAACTCTAGTGGTCTGAATTACAAGTAGCCTAGAATGGAAGACTTTAGATTTTGGAATTCTTCTGCAACTCCTTTTCAAAAATAGAGCAAATGTCCAGCTGACTGGAGCGTGGTAGCTTAATGGATTGAAGATTTTTAGAACACTCGCATGTTATTTTTTCAGAATGAGCAACATCAATACCAGACGCTGAAACGCTGAAACTAGAGCATAGCAACTAGAGCGTTGCCGCTGAAATTCTAGTAGTGAAGTTATTTCGACCCCTTTTTTTTTCATTGCGCGGGTGGGTGGAAGAAGATCTCTTCTCAATATGAGGCGAAGCCTTTCCTATTTCATTGTTTGGCTTGTGGGTGGAAAAACAATAAGGGGATTTCAAGTTAGCATGAATATGGGAAATGGCTTTCATAAGATGATTCTGGAGCAACCGGGATCGATACATTTAGAGTTCGAAATACGGGTCGCCGTCTCTTCATTTCACACACTCTCTCGCTTCTCTGACCGATGAGAGAGCGCGTGAAATGATGAGACAGTGACCCGTATTTCAAACTCTAGCTACATGGGCAATTTGATAGTTTGATAAGATAAACACGACGTAATGATCGATCATATTTCCCATGCAGTTATACTTTTGGTGAAACATAACTCTCACAGGATTATCCACCGACAGAGAAGAGAACTTTTACATATCTAATCGCTCACTTTGCATGAATCGAACTGCGGGCGGGAGGAGCGACCGCGCTCCCCGCTCATCTTGAATTGTTCGTGCCGGCGGGAAAGATTCAACCTACAGTTCCAAATACGGGTAATCGTCTCTTCATTTTACGTGCTCTCTCACCGGTCAGAGAGACGAGAGAGGGTGAGAAATGAAGAGACCATTACCCGTATTTCGATCTCTAATTCAACCCCCTTGTCACCCTTATCTGGAGGTCAGAACGCTGTGCTATTGAACACTGATCTCTTCATGATAGCGTTTTTTCGACTGTTTATGATCCAAAACTGCATTTCAAGTGACTTTATGCAGCGTTCAAAGTGACATGTCGGCGAAAATCGAATCCAAAGTGAGCATATCCGAGGCTGAGGCGGGTCCCGCAACTAGGCGCCGGATACGGTAGTCGAGCGAGCGGGGCAGGGAAGAGAAGGCCGGATGCCTGAATCAGGGAAGATACGGTACGATTAGAGATTATGGTAGAGAAAATGATTGGCAAAACCACATTAATGAACTCCTTGCATAGAGATTAAAGGGACCAAGTGAAACGCAACTGAATAGAGAAATGCCTGCGCAGGTAAAGGATAAAATGCCCTGTTCAACGAACTCTCTCAAATTGTTCACTGTTCAATAATGTGCTCAAATGGATCTAAGTGACTCTAGGGGAAACGTCAAAAATGGTACGCTCGAATAGTGCTATAAATTGTGTACCTCAGTAAGGCACCCGGTGCCATCCTCGATGCCGGCGAAAGACGAAGGAGTGAAGAGAGAAGGGAGAGGAGGGCGGGACAAGTGCAGGAGGGGACTGCAAATTTGTACGGCGTTGAAGAAATATCGATGGGGTCCCTACCAAAATGTCCCCTCCCTCTCTCTCGACCACTACCAAAATGTCCCCTCGCTCCTCCCTGACCACTTCCCCCCTGGCCCTTGCGCCCTCCCCCCCCCCCCTCCCACTTGCTTCCCCCCCCTCCCTAGCCCTGGAACTATTTCGATCAATGATCTATTGAATGAAAAGCAAAGACGGCCTCTTGAACGATGTCGAGATGAAAAATGTTGAAGAGTCGTCGTTGTGAATCAAACTAATGATGAACAGAAAGTTTGATCACTGTTCAACGTGAAGTTTCTTGTGTAATCCATGCGGTGTGTGTGTGGCAAATAACAACATGTGAGGCAGGCAAAAATATTTATCAAACTAATTGAAAACAATTCGAAAAAAATGAGAGAGAAAGAGAGAGCACGTGTGGCGTTCAGCTCTTATATACCCAAAAACCCAAAAAAACGGATGCATCCTAGTAGGACTAGGATTCGATCTACGATTTGGATGATCAAAGTTCAATAGATCATTGATTGAAATAGTTCCAGGGCCAGGGGGGGGAGGGCGTAAGGGCCAGGGGGGAAGTGGTCAGGGAGGAGCGAGGGGACATTTTGGTAGCGCGCGAGGGGGACATTTTGGTAGTGGTCAAGAGAGAGGGGGGGGCATTTTGGTAGGGACCCTTTCTTTCAATAACAGGCCTTTGTATGGTTTTAGGCTCATGGTTGATTGCTAAGTAGTGATTGGGGCGATACCGAATGACCCACCCGAATATTGCGAACTCTATTGCTCACCGAGTGCCTGGATGTGCTGCTTGGGCGTGGCGATCGGGTCGAACATGATCTTGGAGGCGTCCGGGTAGGACTGAATGAATGAATGGATTTATCAGTGTCGCTTTCTGGGCGCTGATCAAGATGGGGAGTCAGAAGGCCGTTCTTCTTTCAAGATAGTCATTTTGAGGGGTCTCGGGCACAGAAAGAAAGACCTAGGACTGAAGTAGAGTGTGAAATAAGTGCTTTCGAAATGAGAGGGGGAGCAAAGGCCCGAACAGAATTGGCATCGCAAGATATAGGTCTACCAACAAGACGATTATATTTTAAGCTCGGAAAGATCACACGATCAATTTCTCGCCAAGTTTCAAGAATAAAGAGTATTCCTGAAACACATTGTCAATATTTTCGAAATGAAAAAGTGGTATAACGATAACCTTGAACTCGGGCCAATTCCTCGCATTCGGAGTGCCGAACGAGGCGAAAACCAGCGCAATCTGTTCGAGATCCGTGCGACCCTGAATCGGGGGAGGATTACGATAGATGATACTCTATCGCAAACTGTGTCGATAGACTGGTTACGGTAAGTCACGTTTCATCTATAAAAAAAAGAAGATATTTCGGTGCGGAAAGTGCTAGATTACGCCATCATAGCCCGGTTAGATACGTCATTCGACCTACCTGAAAGACGGCCCTCCTATTGATCAACTCGCCCAGCAGACAGCCCGCAGACCACCAATCGATGGACGGGGAGTACTGTAGGTGAGAGAAGAGCAGCTCGGGCGCACGGTAGGAGCGAGTGCCGACCTGGACGGATACTGTACTCGATAAGAGGGTACAGTATGCTTGGCAGCTTGCATTTTCCTCCCACCGTAATCTTACCGTATTCTTACATTATGAGAAGGCGACCTTTGAAGATAATATTGTTGTTGACCAACCTGTTCTTCATACCGCTTCTCCTTCTCCTCCGGTTGGTAGACGCAGGCCTGCCCGAAATCGCACAGTTTCAGCTCGTTCGAGTAGGAGATGAGGATGTTGGAGGGCTTGATGTCCTGAATGTACTATTGATCCGGAGGAAACCGTGCAGAATTACGATTAAACTGGTTTTTCAAATTTTTTCAGTTATGTTTCATGGGCATCGCTTCGGAATTTGCGTTTGGAATTTCAACGATGAACCCTTCTTGCATTTTTGCCAATACAATAAATTCATTTTGAAATCTCGACTTCGAAGTTCGATCAATATTCTATTCATTTCACATGCTCTCTCACCCGATGCATGACGTTGTTCTTGTGCAGATACGAGAGTGCTCGCAGGAACTGACGGAAGAAGAAGAGGATGATGGTCTGAAAAATATTGGATGATAGAGTAGGACCTCTACTGGCATCTCATTTTGAGTTTTAATCTGTTCATGACCATCAATAATGTCAACCCCTGACCAGTAATCATTATTTTCGTTAATTTGTAACAGGGGAATGGATGTCTAGCTTTTGATCATCGCTAAATATTCATCATCGGCTTTCAAAGGGTTCCGCGGGTGATAGCGAAGGAAGAAGAAGATGATGATGGTCTGAAAGGGGATGTAGACGAGTGTTTCGATTGTTCTGTTATGCACGGTATTTAGATGCATTTTCAACTATATCACATATTCTATGTTTGTGAAAAAAGAAACTCAATGAATCCGTACAATCTACTCGATTTTTCATTAATTTCAGATTTTTCGCTTCCACTCCATTTGCAGAACAATTTTATTCTCCCATCGAATCATCACAAAATCAACCAAATTGAATCGAAATCAGCTATAGATAAAGCCCAGCTAAAATGGCTCTTCTTCACACCATCTTCCCTTCTCCGCCTCGTCGATTCGCGTCATTCGATCTGGTCTGTTGGTTATCTTTTGAGGGTGTTATGACTCATACTGGAAAATTGGCAATTTTCAATCAGAGCGATGAGGGAGGAATTTCATACACTAGACGATACTCGTCCATTCAAGATCAGCCATGCCCTCTGTCCTGCTCTTCTGTCTCCTTCTATCTCTATCGTCGTCGGCGATCATTCCGAATCGATACGACGACCAGCGTTGTCCCGTCGTTAAGAAGGCAGCAGCAGACGAGGAGGTGGTATACGGCAGCTGGGGGATCACTCGATGGAGCAATAATGCGGTGTAATTGCGGACACGGTAGCCGAACAACCTAGCCGAGCAATGAATTTACTGTGTGCAACTATATTAGGAAGCAGGTCTAGAAGGTATAGCCCTTCCTAGATAATAAGAGTGGTCACACTCGTGGGGTCACACTCGTACACTACACTCGTGGGGTCACAGTAGCGCTTTATTACGGAGGTGCGGTCGCGGCGAGTGCAGCACACACACACATTGTGATAATAATCAATAATGTTCAGGAGAAGGACCTCTCCATCTGTCAAAACCGCCCTATTCTGCCCTATTGCTCGTATGTTGTATACATATATCTGGCCCACCAAACTCTGTTGTCCAGCACAATAAACTTATTCTGACCCACGAACCAAATTGTAATAAGTTCTGACCCATTGCTCCACTGTACTCATTTCAGAACTAAATTCGGAATACTCGGTAATTCTTGTCATAATGAAAAAGCACTGTTGTCTTCTTAGTGTAGCATAGATAGGAAAAGAGGGCAAGAAGGGTAGATGTCAGATGAATTTGTCATCAGATCATCAGATTATTTCCCTCCTGTCCTCTCTATGCTACACTAGATATCTCTATGCTACACTAGATTTGAAATGCTCAGCAAATGAGATGTGCTGGTTAGCGAGCTATCGATTGTCTGGGAGAGAGGCATGGGGAAGGAAGGGAGGAGGAGGACACTTGATCTACCGCCTCCTCCCGGTCTCTTCCTTTCTCCGCCCCCTCGAACGTTCGTCAAAAGTCAGCTACGAGTGGAATGGAAAATAATCTCACGATAAGAAGACTACAGTACATTTCAGAACTGGAGTCACCGGGTACTTGTGGTACTACGATGTCGTGAGGGAGCGTTGCATCTACACCGGTATGTTACCCGTCCACTCTAGTTTCGATTTTTCGACAACTCTACGGTTCTTCAAGAGGGTCAGGATGGAAAATTCGTCCTTTATTCCTCGTACTCTCTAGCCGGTCAGAGGATCGAGAGAGATAGTTCGAGGAAGGGAGAGATGAATTCTTCATCCTGACTCTCCTAGTCAAGAGAGCACAGTACAAACGTATCAAAAACTTTTTTTTTTTTGAACGTATTTTTTCCCGATAATATGCTTTATGTGTCCCATCAAACTGCAGTATTTATCTAGGGTGTGCAAAATATTTTTCGATCTTTCATTGAGCAATACTCTCTTGGTTTGGCGAGAGAGCATTGGGAAATAAGAGGTCGACAAATTTTTGCACATCCCAGGAATTTATCCTTTCGCCCCACCGAACTACCGTATACCCCCCAGGGTACCACGGCTGCCGCGGCGGCCAGAAGAACCTGTTCGAAAGAAGGAAGAGTGCTATGCGTACTGTGGAGGAGTAAGTGAGGGGATACGGTAGCCAGTTCGGTAGGTCATGTTCATGATTGAAGATCGTACACCGATATGACCACAGTGATCACATCCAACACGTGCGTGACAGTCTCTCACTAACAGATACTGACTGTCAGATCACTGACAGTGACAGATGACACAACACAGATGTAACTGACAGATAATAATTACAGGTCAAGCGCCCGACTACCATTCCTCCGGGAGAAGCAAAAGAAGCAGAAGCCCAGGCACCTACCGCCAGTGATGATGCATCCAATGTTTGATAATAAAAAATATAAATTTATCCGCAGATGTTGTTGAGGAGGGGGGAACCTTGGCGCCTTTTGCCGTTTACGAGTAGAAGGAATTGGTCAGCTCGGATCCTTGTTTGATGGCACTATCCCATATTAAAATATTTAAATAAAGAGATAATTTTTTTTAAAAACCTTGGTCAATGCTTTGTGGAGGAAGAACTACGCAATTCGAAACTACACTCTAGTCCCGATAGGTACCTCTTCCTGGCTGCTCCTTCTCAGCCCCGCAATGAGATCGGTCAGATTGAACTGCACGAATTCCATGACGATCGACATTGTTGAGGGCGACTGGCAGACGTCGAGAAATCGAACAATCTGGAATTATTGACTGATTATCGATTTTGGGATACGGTTGATTCATGAATCATTGATTTGATTCTAATTGATTGGTGTTTTAAATTGTTAAAGATCTATTTGTGTACTTTGCAGTGTTTTTTGTTGCTTGACATCACGACTAAATAGAAAGGATTTTTTTATAACATTTTTGATTGAACAAGAGCCTCGAACCTATCAAGGATCTCGATTGACTCCAAGCACTTATTGATAAGGTGAAACATACGTGAATGTAGATGAGCGACCATTTTTTATGTGCACCGACAAAACTGGTTTCTTTTATATTTTCAAAGTGCACTGCACAATATTCATGAAATATTAATTAGGGCTTGAAAGGAAGAAAGGCACTATAACGCTCAGATATATAGGCTATATATAGGCTATATATAGGCTATATATATATATATATATATATATATATATATATATATATAGGCTATATATATATAGGATATAATATAGCCCGTCATTATCAGAATCATGAAGTTCGGTCTTATCAGTGAGATACGGAATATGTCTCACAGATTTCATTTAACCATTGTGCACTAACATTAGGATGCCGGCACGCCCTGAGTATCGCCAATTCGCACTCGGCCCGCTCCCGCGTGGCCAGGTTGACGCGTTTGATGGCGACTGTGGAGCCGGTCTGAAGTAAGGGTAATTGGGATGGATACGGCAATCGGTAGGGTATGGTATCGGTCAGAATTCGATTGATATCTAATTGAAAGGGTACTGTAATCGATAGTTGCAGAAATACGGTAATTGAGGGTTCGGTATGCAGTGTTTAGATGCAACAGCGGACAGAAATTGACTGATAATTGTTTTACTGCATGCAACTGTAGTAACGATTTTTTTTGGTATTATTATCGAGATCCCAAAACGAAATCAAATCTCCAGGCATGTGGTAAAGATATCGTTCAGTTGAAGCTCACTTGAAATTATTTAAATTATTCGCTTTTTTGTACGAAGTTGTTTCGTGTTATACGACCTTCCCATGATAATGAATTGCTATATCTACCGTAACTACTAACTAGACCCACCTCAAGTACCGTAGCCTTCACGACGAATCCGAAGGCGCCCTGACCGATCGGTTCGGTGATACGGTAGGTGGAGGAGGATGATCGATCGATCTAGATTATTGATTTATCGATTAATTGATGCGAAATGGATTCCGGTAGCCTACGCATATGATCAATGATACAGAAAATAAGAGATTTACTCTGCATTGTTTACTGATTGAATAAGGGCTACGCTATCTATCTAGATAACATTTCTGCCATTGAAGAGACGTCTCCTAGTTAGTTTTTTTTTTTGCATACGATGAAGAGGCTATCCATTTACTGGCCACAGTACCTCTTCATCCGGCTTCACCGCGGTCCTGAAGCGACGTCGGGATACGGTAGGTGGTTGTGATTGAGTGCGAGCCAATCGATCGATAGCGGGACGAGGGACGATTGCGCTTCGCTGAAAATGGTTTTACTTATACTTATTACTACTACTTATTTACTTATATCTGCTTAGATATTACCACTCGATACTATGCGGTTGGGGCGGAAAGGGGAAACAAATGGTATTTCAGGCTCGGGCGAGCTTTAGGTTGGCTCTCCTCAAGTTGCACACTCTTTCCTTTTCTCTAATGGACGTGTTCGTATTATCTTGATCTTTGAACAGGATACCAAGTGACGATTGGCTCTTCTGATTAGAGCTACACAAATAATTCTCGTGAAACCTATCCGAAACTGATTGACTCACTCTTTTCAATTTACACACTATCTCGCTTATCTAAACCATTCAGAGCCGAACTTTTGAGCTCTTGACAAAACAAAAATATTTCTTTTTCATATTTAAACGTGATAAGAAGAGAAAATTGAACATTCTGATTAGACCTGAAGAAATAATTTTTGTGAAACCTATCCGAATCGTCTCGCTCTCTTTAATTTGCACGCTCTCTCGATTATTCTAAACTTTGTGATGTAAAAGGTAAAGGTGACCCCGTACTCTACGCGCACCAAGTCCTACACGACTATTTTATTAGGCCGATTCAGTCCGTAGGGCCCAATCTATTCTTTGGACCTATCTACTTCGTGTCTGTCCACTTTGTGTGATATTAGACAAAAAATAGCATACTCTTAAAGTTATCGCTATATCGCTGGCGCAATTGGAATGAAGAATCTGCACATTCATCGAGCTCTCTCATCGGTCAGCTTTATACCCCTAATAATGTATCGAAATTTCGAGACTTGATGCACACATTGAATCATCTCGTTCGATCTGAATAAATTATTCTGGTGAAACTTATTCCAATTTCATAAAATTGTCCTAATTCGTCTGACTTTTTTCACAGCTCTTTTTTCACAACGCAAAAAGAAGTTGACAATTCGTCACCTGAACAATCGTCTCACTCTCTCTATTTTCACATTGCTATCTCGTCGATCAGAGCAACGATAATAGATTATGGGAAAGTGAGAGAAGCCCTGTTTCAGCTCGATGATCGGCGGTAAGACGGTCAGTTCGGTAAATGTATCTAATAATGTGTGTTTTTTCTTGAAGAGTTTACCTCGTTCCCATTGAATCATTTCAACCAAGCTGAATAAATTATTCTCATATTTTTTTCTTCCATTTTTTCCCAATTCCTCACCTGTTTCAGCCCACCGATCGGCGGTAACACGGTTCTTTCCCTCGGAGGGATTACGGTAGACTGGGATCGGTCCAACCCTCTTCCGGGTGCTCGGCCGGCCGCGTGCCGTGGCGCGCCATTCGAGCCTGCCACGACGACTCAGGGTGGGGAGGGGAGGCGGAGGCGGAGCCTGAATGCAACTTGCAATCATGTGTAGGGTTTTCAGAACGAATAATTCGTCTCTTCATTTAACGTATTATCTCAGACTAGTGAGAGGGCACGAATTCTTCATAAATCATTTCATGGAGACGGATTCTTCATCCTGACAACCCTGAACAGGATCCAGAATGCGTGAAATGCGTGAATGCGCGTGGGAATGAAGAGAAACTTGCCAAGATTTCGAACTCAAAAACATCCGATTGCAAGTGAATCTACTCGTTTTAATAGCCGTGACATTTTCTCTTTCAGAGATTTCTCTTATTTTTCAGGGGCAAGAATGAGAAATGTTAACGAAGTCTGCAGATAGCAACAACTTTTTGTAGACCACCAGTTGAGATTTAGTATTTGAACAAGTGCTCACCACGAACGTTGCCGGTGCAGGGAGGGGGGCTTTGGCTTGAGTGTAGGGCAGTCAATCCTGGGAAAGTGGGAAGGAAGTGACCCGTTGTGAGCGCGCACTCGTGCGGCTCCATAGCAACCACACTCGAAAGACGCAATGAAGTGGCTCGGGGTCGTTATCTGGCGAGCTATTGTGTACTTTACGGAGTTATTCAGCTTGACACTCCACAATTCACACAGAAATAATGTTAGGCGTGATAAGAAAAAAATAAGACATTTTAATAAAAGTCAGTTCCTGATCGGGAGTCTGTAGCGGTTGAAAGCGCGGGCAAAAAGTGACAATTTTCTGGCTCCGGCTCTAACTTCCAAATTTGCGCTTTTGCGTTTGCCTTTTGTTTTGATCAATTATTGTTGTCAGTATTTGAATTTTTATTGTAAAATCGCAACCGGGTACTCGGCGGAAGGTTTTTGCGTCGAGTTCTGGGTCGAATTAGCCGTAATCCGGTCGTTGCAGGCCGCTGTTCCGCCATGACCACGGTCGTCTCTCGCGTGGAAACCTCGCACACCGACGCTATCGTGAGTACTTAGCCTAATTTTAATTAAACTTTCCTAATTATTCATGTTTAACTATTCCCCCAACGATTTGGCATACGATTCATCAGATCAAAAAGATGGAATAGAGCAAGGGCTTTTGAGTTTCAGTCTTTTTTAAAATGCAGTCACCTTCCCATAAGATTAATTATCTTTCCATGGCCACTATATATTATTAGAACCAACTTTACTCTAATGAAGGTAATTTCGCTTCAAGAAAATGAAGGTTTGTCTTTCCGGGTCTATTCCGACTTAATTGAAACCCGATTAGTCCCGGAAAGTCGACTGCAGCTGAACAAACTATTCAGTGCAATGCTAACTAGTTACTTTTGGTATAGGTGAGTTAGCTAACTTCTTAGCTTTACAGTTGAAATGGGAATGTCAATGTTATATAACTTCTGTTTGTTGACTAGGTTCATTTACTGCTTTTGATTTCGGAAATTGAAGTGTAAATCATGATTCCCATTGCATAACGACGCGCAGTTGAGCAAACTGCTATACAATTTCGTGTTTTGTTGCAGTGGATTCGAATCTAGATTGAATGTAGTCGATTTAAAGTGTAAAATCATGATTTCTCTCCTCTACAGAACGACGCGCAGTTGAACAAGCTTCTAAACATAATATTCCATTAAAATAAACTGCGTTAAAAACTCGTGTGTTGAATCTGTTTCGGGAACACTGTTGATGAATTTCGAACCTACACCGGAAAATAATTCCTCCCCTCTACAGAACGACGCGCAGCTGAACTACCACGGCACGCGTCTCGCCACATGCTCGAACGACCGCAGCATCAAGGTCTTCGATGTGAGTCACCTATAAATATACTTGCAATTTGGGCGCTTCTATAGAACGCGGGTCAGCCAGAAACTCGGTTGAGTTAATACCGGCGAAAACTACTCTATCTATAGATGATGATGCTTATTGTTAGGCTGCTTAGGCTCCAGCGTAGGCCCCGCGTTCTATAGAAGTACCGAAGTTGCAGTTGACAAGGGAAGGGTATAAGGGTGCAGATCTACCGAGTAAATTCGTTGATGGCAGTTGAAAGGTACCCTATAGGGAAGTCCAAAACCGCTTTGAACTGATTGGATATAGGTTTCCTAAGAACCGAAAATTGATTTTGAAAATCTGGTAAAATTTCGACGGATCTTTCCTCATCCTCCCCCAGAATACTGGTCGAATTGAAGAGCTAGAGAGACATGTCTCTCTTGGCGCAGCAGGTAGTGCGTTCGCTTACGCTTTTGGAGGTACTGGGTTCGATCCCCCGGACTGTTGGAACCTTTTGCCGTATTTTTATTTTTTTACATCATTTTTTATGATTCCTTTTAACTAATTTTGACATGTTTTGATGATACTTAATGACTTTTCAGAAGAACAGAGAATAGGTTAGGTTGTTGCGGTTCTCTTTCCTTTTGACAACCAGCTCCTTTCGAGTCTCCGAAAGACTACATGTTTGGCTCCGGATCGATGGCTGCATGCGACAACTGCTCGTCTCTCAGCTGCACCAAGTGCCCTCGTTACGAGAAACCACATTGCTTCGACTGTTTTTGGAACAAACTTCATAGATGTTAATTGCATTTCTGCTTCTTGCATTGTGATATGTTAAATATGCTTATCTGCCTAATTATTATAGGCGCCAGATGAAATTTGTCATAATTTATTGTCAAAATAGAGTGACCATATGCAAAATAATTGAAAAGAAAAAACGGCAAAAGGCATAAAAATTCGGCAAAAGGTGATAACCACCCGGCGGAATCGAACCCGGTACCTGCAAAACGTAAAGCGAGTGCACTACCTACTGCGCCAACGGAGACACTGGGGACATGTCTCTCCAAATCGAACACTATTCTGGGCGAGGAGGGGACAAATTTCGCCGAAAATTTCATGGATTTTCAAAATCAATTTTCGGTTCTTAGGAAACCTATATCCAATCAGTTCAAAGCGGTTTTGGACTTCCCTATGGGGTACCTTTCAACTGCCATCAACGAATTTACTCGGTAGATCTGCACCCTTATACCCTTCCCTTGTGAGGGGGAATTCCATCTGGTGAAACGATTATGAGAGGTTAAATTTGGGAGTAGGTTTGGCTAGCTCTTGAAGCTCCGAGCTAGGAGTAGTATGATTTCCGCTAACGACCGCACCATCAAGGTCTTCGATGTGCGTGGTTCTTTCATCTCTGTCAAATCCGGGTTGGTTCCATTGTCTGGAAACAATACTTTGTTTTTCCTTTTGATTTGCTTCGAAGGCTCCTTGTAGGCTTAGTTTCTTCAGATATTCGATTCGAGACGTTTACTCTATCTAAAATTAGCCTACTGTTATGGTTTTATTTTCGATGGTCTGCCAAAATCGTGTATGATTATGATACGCTTCATACGTTTTGTGAAACACAATTGCTGTAGTACGGAAATTGCTCAAGCTCGAGAGTTTGGATGACTTGATCCTAGGTGGCTTAATTGATCAATACTTACCGTATTCCCAATCAATCGATATACCCTACAGGTGAAGCCGAACGGGCAGTCGTACCCGATGGCGGAGCTGTCGGGGCACGCGGGACCCGTGTGGAAGCTGAGCTGGGCCCATCCCCGCTTCGACTCGGTCCTCGCGTCGGCCGGATATGATAAGTGAGTGAATTATATGGATTATGAAACTGAATTGTTGAGGGGGGGGGGGGGAGAGATTGCGGGTGCTCTTTTTTTCAATGCGAATTGTGAGGCGATTGCTAACACAGATAAGCAAGCGCGTTTATCAGATACGTGAAACGCATAGTTTATGGGTGGCATAGAAAAAAAAGCTGAGCTGGGCCCATCCCCGCTTCGACTCGGTCCTCGCGTCTGCGGGGTATGATCAGTGAGTGACTTGTATGGATAATGAAACGTAATTGTGGTGGGTTGCAGGTGCTCATTTTTTTCGCAGCGAAGTGTGCTATATATTGCTTACAGGGGATAAGTGAACGGGTTTATGCTATTTGTAAAACGCAAATATGATGATAGTAAAGCGAGCTTTGTCCATCCATGCTTGTACTCGGTCCTTGTGTCGCTCGGGTACGGTAAGTGGGCGATTTTTTTCGATTATCTAGACTAGATTCAAGGCGGTCATCCGCTTTGTTGATCGAATTGAACCTTGCTGGGATTGATGAATTCCTCCTCCTTGCGATTGTTGTGCTTCACAGTTCCTATATCGCATCGTGCAATGATTAACTGCCGTTTTATCCCCCATTTTAAAATAAAATATTGTTTGTTAAGTAATTAACTGACAAATCGATATCGCGCGCGTCTCTCGCAAAAGTGCCATGTGCAACGACTCTACCGTATCCTAATCGATAATCCCTTTGCAGGCGCGTGCTGCTCTGGCAGGAGTCGGGTGGTCGCTTCTCGCAGCTGCACGAGTACGGCGAGCACGAGGCGAGCGTGAATGCAGTGGCCTTCGCCCCGCATCAGTACGGACTGGTACGGTAGTTTTGTGGTTATTGATTGATTACGGTAGAGGGGTACGGTATTGATTGATGGGGGGGGGGGGGTGTAGTGAAGCTTTAGCCCCGCCACAGTACAGGCTGGTACGGTATTTATTATTGATTGGTCACGATATATTGACTCTAGGTACGGCGGTAGTTAGTTGTGTGACTATGAATTGGTTAGGCGCTGGCATGCAAGAATGTGAGCGTGAACACCTCGAGAGTATGTTTTTATAAAGCCAGTATCTACACCGTACACTATTTGGCGCATGTTTGTTCAATTTACAGTGAAATGTGCAAACGCGAAAGTGGCTGCCCGAAATTAGTTGGGAGTTTCGAAAGCACAATTCAGCGTTCTTATTGGGTTATTTTCGTATGAAAAGGCTTGTATTGTATGCGGAATTACTAGCCATCTGGGGTGCAAGCAATCAATAAGTGCTGCGGGATATCTTTTGGAGTACTACGCGGTCGAAATTGTCGAAAAAAACCGTCGAATGTTTGTCCACATAAAAAAATACTTCCATTCTTTCACTCTGGGACGTCCTTTGATCGCGGTTCTCTCTTTCTAATAATTAGCCAGCCACATTAGCGCTCCCACCACTCCTCGAAATGGTGTTGGGGCAGGTTCAGGCCAATTCGTCTGGCCTTTGTCTGTGAAAAAGAATTAGTTCATGTTTTATTTCAAGGAGTAAATATATCTATTTTATGTTAAGTAATTACTTAATTACCCTTACCCTATTTAAGGTGCTCGCGACGGCCTCCTCCGACGGTTCGTTCGCCGTCCTCACCTTCGACTACGACACCAAGCAGTGGGCAGTGTCGAGGGTCACGCAGGCGCACGATCAGGTACGGTAGCGTTTATTGATTGGATTACGGTAGCCGGTCGATCGGTAACTGACGAAATAGGGGTGGGGTACGGTAGGGTGGGTGATGCTGGATATACTGAGAGTAGGCAGATGTAGGTGCTTCGCGGCTACTTCGAATCTTGAAAACAAGATGAGTTAGGAGATTAGCAATACGGTACGCAACTTGATCATTTACAGTCCCCAAATAATCGCTCGTCCATGTATCTGTAGCGCCTGCATAGTTTTTTGTCCATGTTCAACCATAATAGTCAAACAGGTCGAAATTGATGTTCGTGTCACGCGCTTGTTAGCTTGCGGTTGCACGGGATCCTGATAACCGGGAAGAATTCTCCTGGTCGGTTGTTGGTGGTTTCACTTCATCTTTTGCGATGTATGAATCGACCCAACAATCGAGCATTATTTGCTGAGCATGCCTGCAATGGAAAGTACTTGCTATTTTCAGGTTACAGATAATCGTGAAGTATGGGGAATATTACGCACTTTGGTTGTTCGATTGGTTCTATTCATTTTGTGCAATGAATAGATCCATTGGACAATCGGAAAAAGTCCAGTGTTCGATTACTTGCTAATTTGAGGTTGCAGATAGTCTTGAAATATATGGAACATTGCGCACGTTGGTTGTTTGACTGGTCTAATTCATTTCGCGTAATGATTAGAACGATCAGGCAATCGGAAATGTCTCTGCTAGCGAATGTCTAGAGATGTGGTTGGTGATTTTACATTTAGACTGCAGTGAATCTTGAAATATAGGGAATAGTGTGCACGCTGGTTGTTTGATTGGTTCTATTCATTTTGTGCAATGAATAGATCCATCGGACAATCGGAAAGGTCTTTGCTTGCAGAATCTAGAGTAAGGTTGGGTAAACGGTAAAGGGGTTAACGGACCGCTACGGTGGTAGCGGTCCGCTACCCTCTTCCTCCCTCGTAGCGGTCCGTTACCCCCGAAATGCCAACTCTAGTCTAGAGGTGTGGTTGGTGATTTTAGACTGCAGAGTGTAGAGATACAACCCAGACGGAACTTGCTTTAATAGATCTGACATCAGTGAAGTGCTTTCAAAAATATGATTGGAAGATTTGATTGATTATTACACATTTATCAAGAGGTCGGGTTAGGTGATAGCTCTGATGTGCATGGCATTCCAACTGGCTTTTCTTGCTTCGTTGAGAAAGTTCGGGCCAACAGTCTTGCGGAAGATATCGCTCCATCTAGTCAGATTAGGGATCGTAATTAAAGGGCTTCATTGTCATCTAATTTTGAAAATTGTAACAGGCAGGCAGCTTTAAGTTTCAGTGAATAGCCAAACAAAGCTAGTTGGGACATTATTTGATAGAGCGAATTTATGCTCCGTTACACTAAATAATCAATATCTAACTACCGTAATCTTCGATACGGTCGTTATTCGTTGTAGGGTATGCTTAAATTTTGGGTCATTCTATAGTAATATGATTCATCTTTGGGTTTCAGTGAGGAAGGAAATTAAGCTGGTAGAAAAATATTTCGATAGACTGAGAACAGTTGTTAAACTAAATGATTAATTCTAAATAATCAAGAACGATCGTAATTCTACAGCCAATCTATATTCGAGTGCAGGGTATGTTTAAATTTTTGCCACTCAATAGTAATGGAGAAGTATCTTTGGGTTTCAGTGATTAGACAAACTGAGCCAGTAGTCATTTCATTTGATATCATGTTCGATAGGAAGTCAACAATTACCGTAATCCCCTAGAAAATATATATTTCTTGCAGGGCGTGAACGCGATCTCGTGGGCACCCGCCGTCAACCTCGGCGCCTTCGAGGGTACGGTGTCCATTTATTTATTTTTTGGAGGGTACGGTATATAAGGATTCCAAATATATAATGGTGTGGGGGTTTCCTTAATCGTTTTGGGGTGAAAGTCAAGGTTTTCATGACGAAGTAGAAATAAATATATTTAAAATTTTGTAAATTTATTTATCGTTGCGAAACAAAGAGGGTGACACAGCTTCTAAAGTAGAAGAATAGCCCCCATTCATCAAATTATTATTTTTAGCCTTATCACTAAGATATGGGTTATGTTTCACATTTTTTATTTAACCATTGTCTTCCTGCGTACATGGACAATGAGTGGACGCGGAGAACAAAGGAGTTCCCCCTCTCTGACACGCTGTGTCGATTATCTCCCCCCTGCTGCAGGCCGTGATGAGATAGCAGATCACTCTTCGGCTTATTTTTGTATTGAAGTGCATCTGTTTGGGATTGGGATGGGATGGAACTATTAGTGATGTCATGAATGGTATATTGATGACTCAATAATTATCAATTAATTTCCAGGCCGTGATGAGGCCGCCCCTCGCCGCCTCGTGACCGCCGGCAACGACAAGCTCGTCAAGATCTGGAGGTGAGGTTACGGTAGTTAGGGGGTGCGGTAGGGTAGGGTGGTTATCAATTGATTATGCCAAGATCTTACGGTGGAATGGTTGGAAGAATTAGCGCTGGCTATCGATTGTCATATTTGAAGGTGAGGATGATTGAAGTTGGAAAGGTATTGATCGTTTGTTGGTGTTGTGGAAATCCTTCGAAGAATTAACGGTAGATTATGTAGTTCCCGATACTAAAGTAATGAAGCAACGCGAAAATGGCTGGTTTGATGAAAGTTAGAAAAATCGTGATTTTTGAGTGTTTTTTTGTGAGTGAGACTTGGCGAGTTTGTGCACCACAGACAGGGTAAGACAAGGCTGTTGAGCTCTAGGGAGTGGTCTCCGTAATGGTGGCATTAAAATAAAATATTTAAAATATCTAATTAAAAATACAATATTCAAATTGTAGCCAATCGGAGCCGGGCGCGCCGTGGCAGCTGGAGAAGCAGCTGGCTGGTGGGTGTTGTTGTTGTTGTTTTAGTTGTTATCGTTATTATTATTTATTCAACACTCTGACTGAGAATAGTATGAAGACTGAGTAGGGGGTGGTTTTGTGTTAGTCTTGATGCGCGAATGTGCTTGGTAATAATGAGCGTTCGTAGGATGTGCCAGATTTTGTGATTGCATTTGTCGAATGGATTAGGTTAGAAAGCCGTGGGAGCTGGAGAAGCAGCTGGCCGGTAAATGGTTTAAAATTTATTTAAATATATTACTATTTATTGGATTCAAAGATGACTAAGAATAGAATAAGGAGTAAATCCATGGTTTTGCGTTAGACTTGATACATGAATCTGCACGGTAGCAATGAAAGGCGAATAGGATTTGTACTTTTTATGATTACATTTGGGAACTTGATTTTATTTGGAAACCCGTGGCAGCTGGAGACGCAGCTGGCCGGTGGGTGTTATTGTTATTGTTATTATTGTTGTTGTTTTGAATGAGACATGAAGCGAAATGAGACATGAAGCGCGAAAGTACCTGTAAAATATGAGTGTTTTTCTATTCTACAACAATGCAGAGATATATTGAACTTTGATATCCTGTTCGACCGTAAATCGTGTTTGAAACCGAGCTCTTGCAGGCCACACAGACTTTGTGCGCGACGTCGCATGGTGCCCGGTGGTGGCGCACGACACGCTCTCGATTGCGAGCTGCGGACAGGTACGGTAGTTTATTAATCGATTGTCTTATTATTTTTTGTGTATGATGATGGATTTGCTGATTGATGGTTGTTTTTGCCCTATCCCATCTGATTGAATTGGAATCCGCACGCGCTACTGGTTGTTGTAGCATTGGCGAAACACTAGAACGACTAGAAGTAAATTTGCTTACATGCTATTATTTGTGCTTGTTGAACAGCGTCGCTCGAAGGAATCGTTGTGAATGAAATCGCTTGCCTAATAAGCAATCGATGAAACGGGGAAGCCACCAGAGATTCCAATTTCTAACTTGGCCTGGAGTCAATTATTCACCTTTTGCTATAATCGTACACCCTTGTTAGTGCGACACACGTATTTGCTCTTGAATAATGAAATGTCGATCAATCAATAAACATACCGTAATCCCTCTCTTTTCCTTTCAGGACCGCGCGCTGCTGCTGTGGCGCTGCCGCGGTACGGGCGACGGCGAGTGGTCGTGCAAGCAGCTGGAACGGGCGGAGGGCGCGCTGTGGTACGGTAGCCTTTATCGAATGATTGGTTACGGTAGTTATCGATTGGTTACGGTAGTTATTGATTGGATACGATAGCCTTTATTGGTTGGTTACGGTAGTATTACGTGTACGGTAGTGGTCGCGCAAGCAGCTCGAGCGGGCGGACGACACGCTGTAGTACGGTTGCATTTATCGATTGGTTACGGTAGATATTTATTGGTTACGGTAGGTGAGTTAGAGCGAAAAAAACAGTCGGAGAGGGCGGAGGACGCGCTGTGGTACGGTAGCCCTTATTGATTGGCAAGGACTACGGTAGTTTTGTTGATTGGTTTCGTTATTTGTTGTTTGGAGAATTGGTTGTAGTCTCATTTTTTCCGTTTTATAAATGGGTGAAGTTAGGCTTCACGATGACATGAATAATGTGCAGTTCCATCTTTTTTGCTGAAGCTACCGGAAAATGGTTTTATCGCATCACTAATTATGTTCAATAGTGGGTTCGTGCTTCACATTGCGCTTAACGTAGTGGGGGGATCTCTCAATATGTGCTGTCATGTCACACGATGTCATGATAATTGGGAGAGATCACCTAGTGCTGATTCGAGCGTCTATGTCGGTTTAAAAACAACAATTTATTTTGTAGGCGGAATAACTTGATCTAAATTTTAAAAAAAAACCCTAAATAATGATCTCATCTCTTCTTCAGGCACGTTTCGTGGAGCCAGTGCGGCTCGATCCTCGCCCTGTCCGGAGAGGACAACAAGGTACGGTAGGGAGGGTTACGGTAGTCTAAGGCTAGGGTAACGGTGGCCTGAGGTTTGGGTTACGGTGCTTTTATGGCGTTGTCTACGGCCGCTTATAAATCACGGTAGTCCTCGTTGGATTATAGTAGAGTTAGACGACTATTTACTCACATTGAGCCAATGTTCTTTTTTTTTGCCACGATTGGATTAACGTTTCACAGTGTAACGATATTGGAAGGATTTCTTTTAAAGTTGATCGCTTGGCTGATGTACTCCTGAAAATTTTATGTTTTGCATGATTGAATTTGAGCTTCACAGTCTAACGATATTGGAAGTAATTCTTTCGAAGTTGATTCTTCGCATGATCCCTCGTTTAAAATATTAATTTATTTCTTTTTCCGGTTGATTCGACCGATGAGTTTTGTTTATTGCTTGGGATACCGTATCCGTTTCGCTGGATCGAAAACTGATTATATATTTCAAAAGTGATAGGGGAATATCGTATCCTGTTCGCATCCAATCGACAACTGATTTCATTTTCGCAGATCGTGTACTGGAAGGAGAACCTGCAGCGGGAGTGGATCAGGACGGCCGGAGAGGACGAGCAGAGACAGTAGGCAATCTCTCGTTTTACCATGCTCTCTCGTCACTGTTTAACCCGCCCTGCTCTCTTACTTTCACACACTCTCTCGTCACTGTCTAACCGCCCTGCTCTCTTACTTTCACACACTCTCTAGCCACTGTCTGACCTGTCTGCGCTCACGTTTTAGCATACTCTCTAGCCACTGTCTGACCTGTCTGCGCTCTCTTTCTTTTCCATGCTCCTCGCAAATCCAAGTATTACCTGGCCAATAGTGAGAGACACTGTGGCCTATCCCTATCAGAGAATTTAGTAAGGGAGTAGGGTCTGATTCCCTGGTGAATTGCGAAAAATCAAATAATTTTTGTCCAGTAGACTGCTTGTTTCACCGTGGTATTGTAACTGTTTGGTGGAGAGTTTTCGTTTTAGCAGATTTATGCTTTCTAAAAAACGCAAAATATCGGTTCCTATGGTTGGTTAATGTCTCCATTCGTTAGATAGTTATCCCAGCAAAGAGTTGTATATACTATATTTATCCGTACACTGAGTATTCCCTCTTACTCTTGTATTCATTCGTTGCGTTGTTTTTTCGAATTTATATGAGTCAAATTAAGATCATAATAACATAATTTTATTATAAAATCTTGGCAGCAAAGTGCAACAACAGTATGGCAAGACCCGTGTGCGCGGAATACGGTAGTTTACACGGGGATTCTTAGCACGAAAAGGAAACTCGAGAAGATCAAAGATCAGGCAATTCCACGGTTAGTATGCGAGTGAGAGACGGGATTGAGCATTCACAGGGAAATCGTTCAATAACTGTAGGTTACGGTAAAGCAAGGGATTGCAAATCGTGCATAGGACAGCAGACTATACAAAGATCAAAGATCAATACAAAGATCAGAGTGCGAAGATCAAAGATCAGATGACGTAATCACCTGGACGAAGACACTTGGATGCATGCACGGAAAATCGATAATTCGGATAAGGTAGGCGGGAAAATCGATACTATTTGAAAGGTGGTGGGTCCCGAGGGGAACTTCCTGAGGGGATACGGTAGCCTCTTCACCTCGTCTTGTACCACGAGTTGACGACCTCGCCCGCGTCGTCGTACCACGCGATGTAGCCACACGTCGCCTTGCCCTGAGAGATCAAAGATCAGCGATTAGACTACAAAGTACAGACTACGAAAAGTCTGATTAAACATAGCAGCATCACTTAGGTTTCACCGATGGTACATTATGTCAAGATGTGACCATTCTTTGATTTCAGTCACTATCGCGCGAGAAGAACTAAACTTTCCAAAATGTTTTAGCTCAAAAAAATATCCAGACTATGGTTATTTTCCAATCAACCTACAATTTTCTAAAGATCAGAGATCAAAGACCACTCACACCTTCGGCCCGAACATGTCCAATCAACATAGATCAAAGATCAACTATCGGAGATCAAAGACCACTCTCACCTTCAGCCCGAACATGTCCAGCCGGTCGCAGCGCTCGCCGTAGATCTCGGACGAATTGTGCGCCTTCAGCGTGAAGTGGTTGATCGAGCAGTCGAGCGAGCCACATCTGAGGAATTAGGAGTTTCACGCGCCTCATTTGAGAACGAATCGAATCTCATTTGAGAACGAATGAGAACGAGCAATAGATGAGTCGAGGTCATTCTCCAAAACAAACATTTTTCATGACAATTCGATAGCTGCTGATTCCTATAGTATAAACATTTACACCTCTACTGCAGCTGACCGTAAGCGCTAGATACTATGATTATTCGATGACTATTGTAATCAGTTGATAAGCAAAAATACCTCGTTCTATCATTTCAATCTTCTGAAAGGCCACACATTGCGCTTCTAGGTTTCACGCATCTCCCTTGAAAAAGAGGTGCAGGGAAACATTAATGCAACAAAGACTGCGTGTACTCCCAATAATTTCCAAACGACAATTGATAGCTACCGACTGATACAGTATTCACATTTATCTATCGTAGTAAGAGCGTAAAATACCGTAACTGATCGATTACTACCGTATCTAATCAATAATCCACCGTACTCACTTTCCGTGAGCGTAATCGCATCAGTTTCTCAGAAAACTCTTCTTACAGTAGCTAATACCATACGAAAAAGATACCGTATCAAATCAATAAGATACTGTACTATGCGATACCGTATCCCTAATTTCCCAACCCGATCGATAATCCACCGTACTCACTTTCCGTGGGCGTTATCGTAGCGGCAGTAGATGTTGTGCGCCGTGTTCGCGCCCATCCACCGGCCGGACCACGTGCACTCGGCCGGGTCCGATCTAGAACTTTTAAGATTACGGTAGGCCAGGGGAAGGAACGGTAGGTCAGTAAGGGTAGGTAATCCGTGCAAGTGCGAGTGATGGACAGTAGTCAGTGATGATCACCATCCTCGGACGATTGGACAACATCGGGGGGTTTGATAAGAAACCTATTGAAAATCGCGGGTTTTCCTTCCGAAATCGGGGGTTATAGGCTACAAACCCGGGGTGAAAATCGGAGGTATAATCCGATATCCGACCCCGTGCTCATCACTGACAGTAGTAGGGCCACAGTGAAAACTAGAAAGATCATAGTGCGATTTCAGGCGGCATAATTCTCGCAATGTTTTGGTTTCACCTATTCAATCTAACAACCCCTAAACAGTTCAACTTGATTGCATCTTCATAGGCCTCATGAAAAAAAGCTTACTTGCAGCAGAATTGATGCAAGTAAGCTTTTTTTGTAGAAGTAGCCTTCCTTGTAACACTGTTGCTAGCCACTATGGCTTCCGTATCCTTTAATCTACCGTACCTCACCAACTACCGTACCCCTCTTAATCGACCGTAATCTCACTTGCAGCAGAACCGCTTGTAGAAAAATTCTACTTCACAGTCAAAGAACAAATGAAAACTATGTTTCAAAAGCTGCATAAGCAAAACTTCCGAGCTTACATTCAATGGACAATCCAGACTGTATAAAAAACAATATTAAAATTTCCTCACTTGCAGCAGAATCGCTTGTAGAAGTACCCGCCGAGCACCGTGGAGCACGGCTTGCCGAACGACTCATCCGGCACGCACAGCCCGGACAGCCACCAATCGGAGCACCTGGACGGAAACCATTGATTGGTGATGAACCGTGTCCTAGCAGCCGCTACGTGTTAGAGACCCCTTAGACGGCACTTCTCTGTTTTTTGGCCCAGCTATTTCTCGCTGAGTATTCCATCCCTATCATTCTCATTCCCTACCCCATTCACATTTAGGGTTGTAGCTTGGGCCAAAAAACAGAGAAGTTCCCCTTAGACAATGTCTGGATCAGTAGGAATCAGTAGTAGGATCTTGCGGGACCATTCAATGATTCGTTTATGGAAGAAGACAGTGAGACATTGCTGTTGATCTCTACCTACTCATATAGGAAACTGTCGCAGCCTCGATCCACCATGTGCCTCGTCGTCCCTCGTCAACCGTCACTTTAGACTCTACCACAGCCTTCCTGCTTGATATCTACCAGGGCCAACCGAACCCGAACACAATCCCGTGCCTTGCAACTTCCATAACCATCGCTACCGTACCTCAATCTACCGTATCCCTACCATACCTCCCATTGCTCGGCCGGATGTAGTCGTACTCGGCGGGGCACGGGTAGTTGCACAGCGGCGCCGTTCCGAACCAGCTGCAGCCGCCCTTTAGCGAAAGAGAGATTACGGTAGACCACGGTATCATTCCGAGGTGCAGTAGGATACACGAGTGAACTTAGATCTTCCGATTGCGAGCTCAGATGGTTTTTTTTCCAAACAAAATCATAAATCAATTGTCCACAGCCATCGTCTTGTAACCTTGTCGAACTAGTGCAACCTAGATTCGTCGGGAACATTTTGGTGGGATTTCGCAGTCAATAAATCACTAAATCGATACCTGGCTCATCTGCACCTGGAAGTTGACGAGGTCCTGCACTGCGCGCGCCGTCATACCTGAGATTACGGTAGCCATTTCGATAAGATACCAGAGTACGTTAGTCGTATCCTCGATTTCAGAAAATGGCGAAATTCTGATTCAGCATTTCAGTACGTTAGGTCACAAAAGATCCTGGCTTCCGTAATCGTGAGAATCCACCGTAATTGAACACCTATATAATGATACTACCGTAATCCTAGACCGTACCGATCTCTCCGGTCATTACTGCTGCCGTCGTCACCCCAAGCTACCGTAACCCTATCGTATCCCTTTTATACCGTACTCGATCGATAATCATACCGTAACCCACCGATCATTCCAGTCACGACCGCCGTCGCCACGGGACCGGACAGGATGCCGCCGTCTCGCTTGGCACGGAAGGAGCCGGCGAGGTCGGGCTTTACCGCCTGATAATTATCGATTAGAGGATATCGATTAGTGATTATTGATTGATTACTCGTGGAGTACTACAGTAGAACGGTAGCACGTAATAGAAAAGGTCCATCCGCATCTAATAGTCCGTGAAAGATTTTGAAAATGTGCAAGTGGCATTTAGGTTTCACCGGTTCGGTATGAAAGGTTGTTGAATCTTTTATTCAATCGCATAGACTAATTATCCCTATTTTCGTCAGATCTGTTTTAGTCTTACAGTCGATTCACAAAAATTGAAATATTTTCGGTTGTCGCGTTTACGTTTCACCGTTTCCCTATGAAACCTTGTTGAGTCAATCGTTCAATCGACGATCTCTTCTGAATGCTAATAACATAGAGAAAACTAAATAGGTGAAAAAGAACACATCTCCGTCCGCAACCATAACCAATCGATTACTATACCCCCGAAACTGCCGTTGCATAACGACTACCGTACCCTCCGGAGACTACCGTATCCTCACCTTGACGCGATTGCTGGCCACGGCGGCGGTGTCGTTCCACGCATGGTAGTCGTGCTCGAACTTCTCCCTGAAAAAGGGGGTCGATAATCTACCGTAGCCTCTTCCCATATTCGCTAATCTATATTCTACAGTATCTAAAATCTAGATAGATCGATAATCGATCATCTACCGTATCCCATTCAGATAGAAGAAATTGATAAATTTTCATTTCACATACGTGTTGTACCTATACTGTCTTCATTGCTCTCAACGAATATGCATAGGCAGAGTGAAGCACCGATGCACGAGCACTTCCTAATAGGATACCGTTCAATGTGAATCGCAGAACTACCGTATCCCAAAGTGGTCGTGGCCTAGCCCCCACTCACCGCGCGTATTCCGCCATGCGGCCGCGCATCTCGCGCTCGTCCGGCCAGTTCGTCACCTCCGGGCTGTCTGGAAAGGGAAAATATAAATTGTTTTACACTCTGAACATCCTACTGGATGCGTGTTTCAAAAATCCTAGATATCTCAAGTGGATGGACCGGAAACAATTAAATCGATGAAACGATCCAAAAAAATATTGAGCACCAACTGCATCCAATTTGCGCCTTCACTTGTATGTTTCAATCTCCTATCATATCGCTGAGACGGAGGCGCAACATCAGTGCCACCACTGTTCCGATTACAACTCCAAACAACAATAAACGCACCGTAATCGCTCGTTCTTACGCCGTGGGTACGCCTACTTCCCAAAACAACTACTCAACCCTCTCGCCCGTGGTGCATGCCGCCAGAACGCACAGGAAAATCATTTACAATTTCACCAACACAACTTTTCAAATGTGGCATGCGCGATCCTGCCGCAATTTATCATTACCGAAGGACCCACGAATTGAGTGAAATAAATTCTCACAATTCTCCCTTGCACGTTTATGTTTCAGCCTCCCATCATGACAAATCGCAGTGCTTCATTTATATTGATGTTGCGTAAAGTTTTTAAAACAATAATTACCCACCCTTTCACTGCGCCAGCACAGCCGTATCATTTACATTTGACAACCCAACTTTGCTACTGTAGAATTCGCGTTTCAGCCGCTTTTTATCTATACCTAAGTACGCACAATTTCACTATAGGGTCATTCAACAAATTAATAAATTCCAGAAATTCTCGCTCGTTACTTTATGTTACAGCTATTCATCATGCCAAATTACTGTGCTTCGTTTGCAATAAGATAGGAAGACGCACCTCTAAGAATAAAATAAATTTTCACTCTTTTTCTTTCTTTTTCTTTTTCTTTTCTTTTTTCTTTCTTTTTTCTTTTTGTTTCTTTTTTGTACGACCCCCATTGTAACTACGTTCGACCTGGATAAATGATGATGATGATGACTCCTCTCACTGGTGCTGCCCGTCAGCCCGAACAGCAGTTTTAACAATGCACTAAGCCAATTTCGCCACTGTGATATGCGCGTTTCAGCAACATTTTATCTGTATACAAGGACGCACAACATCGATTTCGTTAGTGAATCGCAATAATTTAAACAATTTCCATCCCCGTTTTATGTTTCAATCACATCTCATATCCAAGACTCGCTGCTCGATTACGATAACTGATCACCCACTTATTCTCAGAATACAAATAATAATAATCCGCTCTTGCTCGTGCTACGCGCCAGCCCGCACAGCAGCTCCATTCACATTTCACCCCTATTTTCCGCCTGTGGAATGCGTGTTTCAGAATCAGGCAAAGTAAGGGTGATTTCGATATTAGCAATAGTTACAAACTCCATTTACAAATAGTAATAACCCACTCACCCCTCTCACTGGTACTCCCCACCGCCAGCCCGCACAGCAGCAGCAGCAGCAGCGTGAACGGCTGTCGCATCTCGCTGGCTGCAGCTGGTGGTCTGCAACGGGAATAGGATGAGGGAACGATGCAATCTAATCGCGCCGTGTTCGAAATTATCATGAACTCAAGAAAAGGCAATGCCCTGGCCCATCCGAGACAAAAAAAAGCAACAAAAAACACAGAAGTATAGTGTGTCACCGTTCAACATTCGGATGCGATCAGAAGCGATCAGAAATGAAGATAAGAGAAACGATATCAGAGAAAAGATAGGAAGAATGAAGGTTTTTGACTCAAACTCTTTGCGCCTCATAAATCTCACAAACCCAAAGAAAACAGGGCGGGCCATAAAATTTACTGCGAGTTCTTTCCCATGCTAACCCCCACAGATTCATTCGAGCGAGTGGTAAAGGCCGATTGGGGCTGGGTCACAGCGAATAAGATCTTGGTTGGATCACATCCGCCCGTCTCATATCAGAATGACAATTTATCTATAAGTTTACCCAAGATACCGGAAACTCAGCTTGAACTGAACAATCTATCGCGCCTCATGAACAGGCAAAATATAGGAAAACAATGCTTTCAAAACATAGAAATACTCTCTGAAACCCACACACTCTCACGCCTATCAGAACCGGCAGAATGCGGCATTTCCCAATGGAAACTTGCCGCGCCTCTCGTAACCTCTCGAACCGGTTATGAATGAAATGAGGGAGGATGGGAAGAGACAGGTGAAATATGCATACATCATGTGAATGTTCAATGAGCCCCTGCCCATACTCATTTCGCATGATCTATCGCCATTTTCGCATGATCTACCTGCAGTCAGAACAAGAGAGTTAGTATACAAAATGAAGAGATTCAGATGATTGATAGGTGAAAGGCAGTGGAAATCGATGAGAACACGAGACGGCATGATTCATCTAATTGCATATTCGAGCGAAACGGTAGTCTCTCTTCATGGCAAAAAGACAGAGCGAGAAAAAAATTCGATTGAAGAGGATTTCCTCTCGCTCGCTGATCAGAATAGGATAGAGAACGTTCAGATTAGAGAGAGGGGATCACTTTTTTTCCGGAAGCCCGATGACTCATATCGCCGTTGTTTGTATGAGCAAACAACTGAGTGGACGCTTTCGGCCAAGGGGGGTTCTGGTTTCAGAAATAGAATAGGACAGGAGAACGGACACTGATTTGATCTCTCCACCGACTGTAAAACATAAAACCTCACAATCCACTACAGCATTCTTCAACGGAAATCTCATTTTTGAATGAAAACATGCATCCTAATTGAAAGTGTGCTGGAATATAACAAGCGGGGGAAAGTAGCTCATGAATCATCATCCAAGTGGGTGTTATGGATGTAATGGAATGCCTCTGCACCGGGCTTCAAGACGAGCAGAAAAGATGCGAAAAAAAAAGTATCTCTTCAAGATAAAGTAGTTCATGAACTCCTACTCAATCGAATGAATCATCATCTAAGTAGATCATCGAAATGGGTGTGTAATGGAACACCTCTGCACCGTTGGGGTCAGCTGTGATCGCTTTTTCTTTTCGAAATCTCATCTTGCTCATCCCTGCTCCATTCCACGCATTCTCTCGCCAGTGAGAGATGGCTAGAGACCAGGTGAGATGAAGAGAATTAGAGAAAGGGAGCAGATCAAAGACAGAAGACGAGAGAAAAGGCGAAATCGAGAGAGCGCCCTGACTCTAGTTGAGTGACTCCCACACAACTGACGCACCTGAACGACTACGCAATCGTCGAAGAAATCTGTCTGACTCTCTCGATTTCGCATGCTCTCTCGCCCTATCTGGCCAGAGCCGGGAAATCTCCTCCCATTTCCCGGAAGCCGGAGAACGAAAACAGACGGATGGTAAATAATTCAAAAACAGGCAGTGAGTCAGTGAGCGCTCAAGTAGGTCGAGTCTAGTGTTTTGTTATGAGAAACGAAGGAACCATTGAAAATTATTCAACAGAGAATTTATTCAATTATTCAAGAGCGCGTGAAACATCAAACGCGTGGTAGGTGAAAAATTAGGAAATCACTCAAATCAACCATCAATCTACAAGAAGCCAAACAATAGCACAATAAGAAACAATGTGCTTGTTCTTCGTTTTAGGAGGAAAAAGGAAGGCAGAGAATATTGACGACACTTCGACTGTTTGTCCACATTAAGTATGCACGAAACACTAAATCCGAGGGCGGCAAAAGGCCGAAATCACGAACATCTACCAAGAAATTCAGCACGAAGATATCAATATCAAGCGCACTGGCAAGCGAAAAAGACTATATGCAGGAATAACAGCTAGTCCCCGTCCTCGTGGAATCAAGCGAATGTTCTAGACAATAAACACAAAGATAGACCGATAGCCAGAATAACAGATAGTACATTCTCATCCAGCTACCCCATCCAGCATGGAGCTGGTGGGAGATACGAAACGGGGAGCAATGACTCACTTCTCTCCTATTCACTTTTTTTGCTCACCTGCTTTGCTCTGGCTCTCCCCATCTCGCCTGCTCTCTTACACCCTCTAACCGGCTAGAGATCATGCGGAATGGAGAGAGTCTCTCTTTTCGCAGCATTCCTCTGTCTCACAACGAACCGAGTGCTGGCAATACGAGAAGGGAGGGCGAGGGATTACGGTAATGTGAGAGAGTGCAGAGTGGGAAAGACAATGACCAATCGCCCTTCGCTTGCACTTGATTGCATTAACATGACTCAATGGGTAATTTCGAAAGCGCCTCAACCTGCTTCAATAACGGAGAGGTGTTCTCTCTCTCTCTCTCTCTCTCTCTCTCTCTCTCTCTCTCTCGCTACGGTGTTCTATTCAAGACTCAACTTTTCTGATTCGCTGCGAAATAGACGAACTTTGGTGAATTTCACACTAAGGAGATTAAAGGAGGCATCGATAATTCGCTACAGTAGCCCGAGTGATACCGTACCACAAGCTGATAGTCAAAAACGATAATGTAAGACTAGGGACACTGTGGACCTCTTTTCAACGACATTCCATCCTCTTCGAGTTCAGTATTCATACTTTATTGAGCAGATCTGCATTTGATATAATGGAACAAAGCACGATTACAGTATATGGCAAGCTAGTCGCTCTGAGGGTGGATAAATCGATAAATGCATTGCACAAAAAACATCCGAGGTTACGGTAAACTAATCGATATCTCGCCCCGCCCAGGCTATTCGGCAGACAGATTGACCTACCGTATCAACCGGACGGGGCGCTCAAAACACAGGACAATCGCGAACTGACAATGGTGGTGGTGTAACGCTACCGTAATCCTCCCTACCGCACCCCTTCTCTCTACTAACAACAATCAACGGTGCTTCTACAGTATCTGGCGGGGGTGGTGTGGTGGTGTGTGGTGCGGCGTCGCGTGGTGCGGGTGGTGCGGGCGACGGGTCGACGATTACGGTGAGCATTGCCAGCTCGCGCTCGTCCTAGACGTGCTTGTACTTGGTGAACAGCTGGTGGAGCAGGCGGAGCGTGCACTTGAGATCACCTGAGAAGTAATTAATAAACATTTAAAAAAATTAAAATTAATTAATTGAAGTAAAATAGTAGTTTTCTAATATCCATCTCCGAGGAATCAATGAAACCGATCCCCTCCAATAAAGAACCAATGCAAAAATTTAATTGAAAAATTGAATTGAATTGAATTGAATGCCGTAACCCCAATTCACCGGACCGCTTGAAACACGAGATTTCAAGACTTGACCAATCGCGAACTGCCCAACTTACTGTAATCTCAATTGCTCAAAAACAAGTAAGCAGAACCTTCGCCTTATCTAAACAACACTCTCGTTCAATTTCAACTAGCTTCTTTTCAAAATGGATCCTCTATTACTCGTAAAACATCCGATATATGGACATCTTGCATCTCTAAATATTGAACCCTGACAGTTTTCCCTTTACAAATTCAGCGTATCTCGCACAGTGCCTTTCGGCACAGAACATGCCAACAATTAGCTTATTTTTGAGCTTATTTACCGATTCGAAATACTTCGAAATACAGAAAAACAGTCAGTTGTCGTATTGCATATCTCGCATTGCATATCTCGCAATGGATAGCAATGTTTCCATTCCAAAGTCAGTATATCTCGCCCAGCGCCTTTCGGCACAGGACACTCCAAAAATGACCGGCGCGGGGTCGGTGACGTCAGGTCAAAGACCTGCAGGCCGTCCTTTCTGCTGTCTCCGTACCATTCGAGGATCGGCCGGGCAAGCCCAGAGAGGGGCGAGGGCGTCTTCGGCCCGGGGAGGGAACGGTCAGAGGGCAGTTGAAGCGAGATTGTGCAATAGTCGAGCCGGGGAAGGAACAGCGGGCAGAGGGAGTAAGAGTGATGGCGCCTTTTGCGCGTCCGCAATGGAGGTGAATGATATTTGTGAAACAGTCTCCTCTCGGACGATTTGAACCAAAAAAACAGTAGAGAAGTTAAGTTCACTAGGAATCGAGAACCAACCGGGTTCAATTCGCTTGACATTGGAAATGTTACACAACAACTATTCTCATAGTGGGACCTCATTTCCGAACGAATCAGAATTACTTGAAAAATTATCGGAATTTCTTGCTTTATTTTAAACCCGAATCAATGATTGCAATCAACAATCGCGTATCTCGCTCACAATCAGTGCCTTTCAGCACAGAACATGCCAACATTTAACGCCCTTTGAGATTGTAGGCTAATTCGAAATATTTTCGAAATATTCGAATTACTTCAACAGAAGTAGGAGAATTGAGAGAGATGCTGTGTGATCCCATTTGGAATCCTCCCCGAGTCAGACATATT
Source organism: Pristionchus pacificus (assembly GCA_000180635.4). Taxonomy (NCBI): domain Eukaryota; kingdom Metazoa; phylum Nematoda; class Chromadorea; order Rhabditida; family Neodiplogasteridae; genus Pristionchus; species Pristionchus pacificus. The sequence goes on along the minus strand of CM026578.1, from coordinate 29,278,130 downwards.
TGGTCTCCAAGGGTGAGGGAGAACATCCTGGGCCGTATTTCCTCTGCTATCTGCGACCATCCGAGAACCGGTCGGGCAAGTCCAGAGAGGGGCGAGGGGGTCTCCGGCCCGAGTAGGAAACGGTCAGAGGGCAGGTGAAGAGAGATTGTGCAATAGCTGAGCCGGGTCAGAGACAGCGGGGAGAGGGATGGGATAGGAACGCGTCTTTTGCGCGTGTCTTTAAAAGGCAAATAGCACATGACGGTCAATTGTAATTGTTAACATTACCTCGAAACATTGCTTACAAAAAATCAACCGAGTAATTGAATTCAGAACGAATCGAGAACTTGCCGGGTAAAATTCACGTATCGTAGTAAACGATCATACGATAACGTTCAGGTTGAGAACTGCATTTGCTTGGAACTGGCATTGACAAAGGCAATGACACAAGCCTTCATCGCCTATGTGCAGGATTCGACGCCCAAATTCCACTGGTCAGTTCAATTACGTTCTCGAACAACCTCTCGATGCGCACGGATATTTCTATTGTTTTTTAAACGTTGTTCTCAGCACCAATACGATAAATCTCACCCAACAACCTAAGCCCCCCCCCCCCCCACTAATCACTGGCGATACCTGCGATTTCTTCCCATCCTATTATCTAGCCTACTAACCCCGCCCCTTCTAAGCTCCGTCCACTCCGCCTCACCATTGGCGATATCTGCGGCGCGGCTGCGCGGCTTCGGCAGTCCGGCGTCCTGCATGAGCTTGAAGGCGAACCCGACATTGCGCAGCTTGCCCTCATAGGAGGAGACCTGTGAGCGGAAAGATGTAATTAATTATTAATTAATCATTAATTAATTATTAATTTATTAATTAATCATTAATTAATTAATCATTACCAAATGGTCATCATCGACTAACTATAACACCCCCCCCCCTTCCTCTCATTCTAATCATTAATAAATTAGATAATTACTTTAAATAATCAAGCAGGAAACAAATTGATTCATTAGCTCAGTAATTATTTTTTGTATGTGGATGATCTATTGGACTGATTGCGAACAGCAGCGCTCACTCAATACAACAATGTGCTGGCACCTAGATTGTCCCGGTCAACAATTGAAAACTTGCTGGCACCTTACATTTAACCGAAATAGTGTTAGTGCTCAATATTATTGTAAGAATATCGTATTTCTCCACGGCCAATTGCTAAAGAACGCATGCATCCCATCTGAGAATGTAGTGAAACTCAGACTGGCCTGGTCAAAATCTAAAATCCGCAAGCACTTTAATTGAAATAGAGGTAGTGTTTGGGGGGGGGGGGGGGGGGGGGGGCACTTCTCTGCTTTTTTGGCCCAGCCATTTCTCGTAGAGTGTCCCCTCTCGATCATTCTCATTCTCTACCCCCCCCCCCCCCCCAACGCATTTAGAACGGTTGTTGGCTGGGCCAAAAAAAACAGAGAAGTTCCGTGTGTTTGGAACTGCTAGATAATATCCTAGTTGACTCATCTCTTGCAAGACAATTGGACAAAGTAAAATCTCAACCCCGTTATGATATTTTGCTACTCATGGTCAAAATCCACTGCATGCGCGTTAATCTAAACAGTGCTAGTGTTTGAAACTGTTCGATAATATTGTAGTAATATATTTTCCCATGGACAATTGAGAACGGAAATGAAAATGAGCTGGCACTCGGAACTTCCTTTGACGAAATTCTAAATTCGTGTACAACAACTTTCGAAAGCAATCTATCTCAAAATTCCCAATAAATGCAAGCCGGCTTCTGCCTACCGTATAATCAATCGATAACTACGGTATCCTCATCATTCCTTAGCTACCGTACCCCGCTCCCTCTGGATACCGCAATCCTGCAGCTGGAATCAGTAGAGAGCCGATCAGGCCGATCAGGCCGATCTGCTACCGTAGCCCCCCAATCAATCGAAAAACTACCGTACCCCAGACTACCTTACCCTTCCCAATCGATAACTACCGTATCTACCTGGAGCTGGAAGCAGTGGAAGGGCCCAACGGCTACCGTATAACCCAATCAATCAATACCGTACCCAGCCTACCGTACCCCAGACTATCGTATCTACCTGCAACTGGAAGCAGTGGAGCGGGACGAAGTAGCCCTCGAGCAGGCCCATCAGCAGGATGAGAAAGACGCCGTCCTGGAACTGCGACTCGAGATCGGTCACCTGAAAATCGATAATTACGGCCTTAAGGTAAGACTAGGGTTACGGTAGGGTTCTGTAGGGTTACAGTAAGGGTACTGTAGGGATACTGTATACGGATAGGTAGGGTTACTGTAGGGTTATTGTAGGGATGCTGTAAGATAAGGGTAGGGTACTATATTAACGCAATCAATGCATTTTTTGAAATGTTCGAAAAATCATTTCCCTCTGCGTCGTTGTTTCACTTTCCATATTAGCCAGAGTGGCACTCGCAAGTTTCGATATCGAATCAGGAATCATTTAACCAAAAAAACCATGGCTCACTAGTGTTTCGTAGTTTCTATGATACATCGGTAACTGGAACAATTCAATTTTTGATAGGACTGCATCGAAAAAAACAAAACCTCTTTGATTTGCTAGCTAAAGACCCTATTGTGATAACGTAACGAACATAAATAACAATCTAATCAGAATGACTTTGGTGAGGTCCTACCGTATCCCCCACACCGTACCTCCAGATTGATCTTGTTGAGGTCCTAGATACCCTACCGTACCCAACCGTACCTCCAGATTGATCTTGTTGAGGTCCTAGATACCCTACCGTACCCAACCGTACCTCCAGATTGATCTTGTTGAGGTGCTTGTTGCAGAAGGCGAGCAGGCTGGTCTTGACGTGCGCCAGCTTGTCCGGTCCGTAGTCGAACAGCGTGTCGAACGCGTCCCGCTCGCCCTGGAAGATCGTGACTACAGTGTAGTCTCGAGTGGGATCAGACTAAAGTGTGCACATGAGATCCCTACAACACGAAGTATGTTAATTACAACGGTAAAAGGGCTTGCCCACTCAAAATATCGGAATCTCGATTCCTACTTGTGCCTGTCATGTTTCACAGTCAGTACATCACTTCCCCGAGAGCTTTCCTAGATAATAAGATCGACAATCTAATTCTTAGATAATAAATACAAGCCCGACTCTAGTATCAATTTTCCATCTCGAGATCAAACTAGACTCTAGTCCCGATATCACCTTCAGTCCGAGCTCCGTCTGGGTGGTGGTGAGGGGCTCGTTGACTGTCCTCGTCAGCGTCTGCCCGTTCTGCTTCACGGCAATGATCGCGCCCGCCGAGACGTGCTTAAGCAAGTTAATTACTCTGCTATGAGGTTACTAATTGTGCACAAACGTTTCCACAAATTGTGTACTACAAATTAGTATCCGATTAGTGAAAACGTTTGTACACAATTAGTAGATTAGGGGAGGAGGAGGGAGGGAGGGGTGTCCATTAGTACACTAATAGTGAATTGGGTTACTGTAGGGAAAATAATCTCGTGTTGCCCTTCCACAGAATGCGCTTTAATAGCGGTGTAATCAAATTGCTCAATTTTTATAGTTATCAGTTGAAAAAAAGAGATCTGCTCAACCTTGTCAGGTCAATTTTACCTGGCCTTCTAGAACGACTTTTTAAGTGCTTCTTTTAAATCATTAATACATCAAAAAGCAACTAAACAGCACATGGATAACCCATGTGCAGAAAGTCACATTCAAAAATTGATTGCACAATCTCGAAAGAGATGAGCATAAGGGACAAGGCGCGAGCAGATGGTGCAGCCAACCAAGCGATCGATGCTTTGTAGGTGGCATGTACTCTACACGCGACGGGTAAGTAACTATTAGTTGATCATTTGTACATAATTAGGGAATTTCGGGCATTTGTACACAATTAGTGATCACCGGACACGCCCGCTTTTATTTGTACACAATTAGTAAACTGATACCATAGTAGGCTAATTAGGAGGGGTAATTAGGACTTTAGGGATAATTAAAAAAGATAAAGTATGCACAAATATATTTAGTTTGTTGTTAACCTACATACCGCAAAGGAATTACTAAACATGTGATTTTCGAGCACATAAGGAACTAGTGAAACAGGGAGTGTACATGTGCGGAAACAGGAAAGAAACAAATGCAAGCATTGAATTTGCGGATTTTTTTTTTCGTAGAAGCAGACGCCGGATGTCCATAAAGAACGAGTGAAACGGCGACCGTTCAAGGGGTTAATAAAGAAAGGACAGAACAAATGACCTAGCTTTCGATTTTTATTTTTGTAAACGGAGGAGTGCTGAGCGCATTGAATAAATCCCTCGATCCCGCACTTGTAGTGCGAATGAAACCGCGAGCACGCATGTGCCAAAAAAAAAGTAAAAGTAAAACAAAAGATTCAGTTTGCTTCTGATTTAGATTTTTTTCGATACAAGGATGCTACATCAATTGACGAAACCTCTAGAGCGCCCACATGAGCAACGAAGTGAAACGGCCATCGTTCAGGGGTGTTAATAAATTGAGGAAAGTATGATTGAGCTAGCTTTCGATTTATAATTTTGGAGCAGTGCATAACGGGAATAACATTGGAGGAATCCCTAGACCCCCTGGTATGTCTAGAGCGAGTGAAACGGCGAGTGCGCGTGTAGAGAAAACGTGAAGAAAGTAGTATTAATAGTAGCATGTAAGATCTATTTTGATTTTGATTTTCAAGACGTACGGAGAGGAGCGCACTGAACAAACTTCCAGATCGCAGACATGAAGAACGAGTGGAACGTCGAACGCACGTGTGACATAACAAAGCGCGAGGACTGATATTCATTGAGCTAGCTGCGATCTATATTCTTTGATGAAACAATAAACCCACTACAATTGCAGGAACAATGAGGAGCAAGTGAAACCGCGACCGCGCGTGTGACAGAAAGAATGCGAGGGAAGAACGCATTGAACTATCTTCTCGATATATTTTTAAGACATCCGGGCAAATCGCATTGCGGAAACCCCTAGATCACGCACTTGTAGAGCAAGTGAAACAGATAACGCGCATGTGACAGAAAGAGTGCAAGGAAAGAAACATTGAGCTAGCTCTTCGATTTTTTTGGTTGTGCACGACATGAGGTGGAACCCATTGACGAAAACGGTGGGTCACCCACATAACGAGCGAGTGAAACGGCGAGTACACGTGTGGCGAAAAGTATGTGAGGGAAGAAACATTGAGCTAGCTTTTCGTTGTATATTTTTAACGGAGGGAATCTACAATAATTTACAAAAATTGCAGTGATCTCTTGATGTTCCAGTACCAGAGCAAGTGAAACGCCTAACCAGCTTGTGGAGAAAACAAATTGAGGTAGAAAAAATAAGCCAGCTTCTGATTATATTTTTTGAATAGCGCAGCAGGAGAACCTCCCATTGAAGAAGTCAGGAGCAAAGGAAATAAGAAGCATACGTGTAGTTTATAAAATGAGGAAATAAACATTGAGCTTCTATACCTTCATTCTATTTTTTTTCCGAACCGCAATGCGAAACTTATTGGCGAGACGTCTAGATCACACATTTGTCGATCGGGTGAAACCGTAAGCGTGCACTTGGCAAATGTAAGCGAGGATAAATATGTGCTCATTCACGGGAAAAAGTCGAATATTGTGGCGCCCCTGTGCCATTCGCCTATCTATAGTTCATGAAACTGAGAAAAAGCATGTGGCGGAAATGCCCATAGTTGTGTCAGACCCCTCTTAATCACGTGCTGCATATCACTATTTCCTAACAGCAAAAAACGAACTACAATTGCAATCCCAGTGAATCATTCGCGTGCTATGATCAGATGAAACTGCGAACTCGAACGTTGCAACATTTGCGAACCAGAGGAATTCTAGTCTGTTCAAAGAGAGCTGCGCCTGCCGATATTCACGCAACATTGGGCAAATAATAACAACGACGAGATTTGGAAGGTCACGCGCTGGCTTCATACCGAACAGTAATCAGAAGGAGGCACGTGTTCATGTCTATGCTGGTGAGTATGCGCCATCGAACGTCCACTTAGCTCATAAATTTCTCAATTCATTTTAAAACTAGCGAGTGCCATGTTTCAAGAACACTCTATGAACTCTACTGTATTTCGATCTCTAATGCGACTTCTGCAAAGAAGACAAAAATAATTAGTCTAAGTCTAACAAAATCTACCTATCGATCACCCACCCGTTTCGCGTTCCACGACTACTCTATGTTTGTGTGGGTGGATCATTTGCAATCGATTGTAGGGTTCTATCAAAACAATATCATTCGCTCCCGTTGGTATAATAAATTTCATCGACTCAAGAACAATGATCACCTCTTTGCCTCATGGAATCGTTGTTTCACTTTCTAGTCTACAGACCAAAGATCAAAGATCAAACTCCAAAGATAAATCGCTCACCTCCGGGAAGCGGATGGGCGCGCGGTAGTGCAGCGCGAGCGCGATCAGCATCTGCGTGATCGCGATGATGTCCTGCAAATCGAAACTACACTCTAGTCTCGAGGTTACGATACTGCGCTCTTGTTGCATCGATTACTTAATACTGTATCATCCATTGTTACTGTAAGTCATTGCTCAAATCTCTTCTCAACCATTCCCTAACAAGGAAAAAAAAGAAATCGAGACTACACTCTAGTCTCGAGTTTACGATACTACACTATAGCCACGATTATCGATTATAGATTATTCAGCCGACAATTGCATCCTTTGCTACAGAAGATCACTGCCCAAAGCCCTTCCCACCCCTCCCCTCGCAGCCTCTTCCCATCTCCTCATCCTCCCCCCTCCTCTTTCTAACCCGTCGCTGCTAGCACGCATCCTTCCCGTATCCGCCCCTCTTCCCCTCCTCTACCTCTAGTCTCTTCCCGTCCCCCTCCCCCTTCCCCTTCCCCTGCCCGTCGCCGCTCTCCCCGCCCGCTTGCAGTTGTCATGGTCCTCTTGTTGAGAGCAGGCCACTATGACACTCAAGCGAGTGAAGAGAGCCGATGGAGCACAGTTTTTGGCCCTCTTCCTTATTTAATGCCACTCCTGCCACTCACGTCGCACTATTAGGACCCGCCTATTTGACAGTTAACATTTTTTTTTGTTGGTTTACAGAGTTCCATTCTGCGTATCGCCGAGAATTCTCCGCGCAGCATCTTTCACATGTTCATGTTCCCTGAAATCACCTAGTGCATTCACACCAGTGCTCTCCCCGCCCGCTTGCAGTTGTCATGGTCCTCTTGTTGAGCAGGCCACTATGACACTCAAGCGAGTGAAGAGAGCCGATGGAGCACAGTGTATGGCCAGCCTTTTTTTAATCACACATTTTGGACAACCACCCCCCCCCCCTTTTTTTCTCAATATGTAGCAGTTCTAGAGCTGCTTTTGATAAAAATAGATACAAAGAAGGGACCAAGACAAGTATCAAATTCACCACAAACTGGTTAGCCTATCGTAACTTTGTTGCTCTGATAAGCATTCTTCATGCCAAAAACTGGAGGATTGATAGAATTCCGAGTATGCGATTAGAGTATCATTGTGTGTTTATCCTAGCACCCTCCGTAGAATCCCTGGCGATTCTCAGCATCATCTTTCAGATACTCGTGTTCGCTAAAATCACCTAGTGCCTTCACACCAAATCCTACTTGCTCCATGCCGCAACCATTTAACCAAACAAGAAAACTAAATCACCGTCGCCAACAACGCCGCATCTTCGCAACCGTGCCCCCACCCCCCTATCGAGACTACACTCTAGTCTCGACCTACCGCATACCTTGCCGTGGATCTGCTCGGCCGTCCACTTGGGCTGCTCGTGCTGCGCCCCTCCCTGCAGCAGCCTGTTAGCCGTCTGGACCACCATCTAAATTAATTAATTGGAATTATATAAATAAAATCAGCAAACAATAAATACATGAAAGTTGTGCACCAGGCCCACTCCGGTTCCAAGAGCAACATGAATGCTTTAGAGAGGATTCACTGTTGATAGAATGGGCGAAATTGGCTCAAATTAACTTTGAAAACTCGCGAGAATTACACCAGTCACACTCCGGTTCCTAGGATGCTAGGAATGCTACTGGGAACAGTCTGTTTGAACAAACTAATCGAACAAAATTGAAATAAAATTTAAAATTATGTTTATTTACCAACCTGCAGCTTCTGCCGCTGGCCCTCCTCCGACTGCGACACCTCCGGCACCTCGATCTACAAATATTTATTTATTTTATTATAATATTAATTTATTATTGTTTAATGTTAACCGTAGTTTAACAACAATACAACACGCCCACAACCAGCAGCTATGTGCAATTTGTGGAGCACGACATCCACAGGTCAAAAACTTTTTTTTATAAAAGTAGTGTTAGTGAAATCAATTCACGCCCACAACCAGCAGCTATGTGATGTTTGTGGAGATCAAGATTCACTGGCCACATTCCGGTTTCGAGAACGATTGATAGTCACGTGATCCAGCTTTGATTTGATTATGCGTCAACTTTCAAGCCCTTACAAATATTTCCCTCTACGCAATCAGCGCCCGCAATTGTTGTCTTCAAGTCAACTTCATTCACTATCCTTAGCTTTCAGCCACGCCTTACCATAACATAGTGCGGCGCCAATCTTACAGATTTGAAAGTTTCCAGACATATCCCGGTTCCGAGAATGATAGGAAACCCATGAAACGAGAACGCATTCGATAGAGGTGGAATAGCGTTTTCAAAAAATCCCGAACAGTTCCTGGCGGTTGAGTGTTTCACCAATACCTTACATGTTAGATGCCAGGAGTCTGTGAAATATCGATCTTGCGGATGATCTGCTCTATACAACAATCAATAACGCGTCTCACTCTCCCATCTAATCAAATCACATGACCCAAATCGAGACTACACTCTAGTCCCGACCTGCCCCCGTACCTTGATGTTCTGCAGCTTCTCGAGCAGCTTCTGCAGCACCTGCCCGTCGTAGAGGTCCTCCTGGAAATTTACCGTATCTGGCTACCGTAATGCTCAGTTATCGCGAACTGGCTGTTCCAGTGGACGCAATATAAATACATCAATATAAATATGTTTCAACAAGCAACGAAATGCCGCGAATGAAATGCGACCAGTCACGTGGTCGTTTCGAGTGAGATAGATAATTTGTGCACAGTAAAACAAATTCGATTTGAGCCGATTTCTTCAAACCCAAACAATAACTCTATCCCTCAACGAGTAGTCGCCGTAGTATGTGAAAATGTGGTTTGTTGATCTTTTATTATTTAAAATAGCCACTCACAGAAGATGCCGAACAGCGATCTGTTCTCACAAGTATGACAACTTCGCATAACGTGTTTTCGTGTTATGAGGTCTCCACTTATTCAGAATTATCGAACGAGAATAGATCATTCTTCCATATCTTGTCGTAAAAATCAACCAAATCGTGAATATAGCATGCTAATCGAGACTACCCTACAAACAACTCCTTCCTCAAAATTTAATGTTCAGAGCGGCGTGGATTGCGAAATTTTTTAGCCGCGGATATTGAGCATCCGTCCCAATAGGGCACTCGATGCAGAATGCGTACCTGGATGCATTTTTTGGCAAAATTCGCTTCACTTTTCCCCATGCACTCACCAAACTGCAAACCGCAAAGATAAAACTCCAAAGATCCCAACTACACTCTAGTCCCGATAGGGTGCTATATTCAGCATCCGTACCTGGATGTGCTTGATGACGATGCGCTCCGACGCCAGCTCGTCGTTCAGCCAGCTGCAAAAGGAAAAAAAACGATAATTTAAATTAGAAGATTTAATAAAAATCAATAATCAAGAGAAATCGATAATCAAAGAAATATCCCAATAGAGCAGAAGGGAGTGTTTGTCAATTTTCCTTAAAAGCCGATATTTTACCTAGGAAGCGAGGAAACTAAGCAACCAGTCGAAAGGTGGTTTCAGTGACAATAGACAAGCGATATGCTTGTAACCAACTCGATTATATGTCGGTATACGCGATTATCACTATTCTACTATCCATATACACTCCCCCCGCAGACAGGGGCAATAAACCATTGTTTCAAATATCGATCGTCTCACATTCGAGGGTGAAATCTGATTTTTCGGGGTTGGTACGGGTACTAGTCTTAAAAAATTGTTCCCTAGCATCGCGAAAAAATGTGATCCAGTCAAATAGCAGTTTCAATTGCGCTAGACAAGCGCTGTGCCTACAATCGTTTCGATATTCTTTGAGCATTTCTTTGAACAAGTAATCTATGTAAAATTTATTATTCGAGGACACCAGTGCATACCTTTGACGGCAAATGACACACAAATGTCAAGTTATCGATTAGCACATCAAAGTTCAGGCCGCTTCCAGGCATAGCAGTTGACAGCTGTTCCTACCGCAAGCCTAGTTATTGATAGCCACCCGGCGGATCGCGATTGCACTGACAGCACAAAGACGGAGTGGAAATACCGGTGCGATCAGAGACATGAAACGATTTCAAATAAATTATCTCGACTTATACGTGCACCCCACATCATATAAGTCATATATCTTATTGATAGTTTAACTGATTCTAGGACAATCTGCATTTCCAAACCCGGAATATTGCCGTTCCAACAATAGGACTAAAGAGGATTGACAGCACGCTCAACAATATGTGGGTCAAATGCGCTGTCAAAAAGAATGTGATATCCTCTGCTATCGTACCTGAACCTAACTCAACCCGCAATATCGTCGTTGCAGCAGTAGGACTTATGCGAGTCGACAGCGCACCCAACAATGCATTCCCAACCCGGAGCAACGCCGTTTCATCAAAGGGACTAAGGACAGTACACTCATCAATACATGGCGCCGCTTGACTCACTGAATACCCTAACAGCCCTAACTTGGACCTGTCTTAAACTTTCTTTAGATAATGTGTGTCCGAGGGGACCCCCCCCCCCCCCATTTCACCGTATCACCAAATCAGTCGATGAATCAGCAATCGGATGACTCCTACCTCAGCACAATTATACATAGCGCATCCCCCGTTTCACCGCATCACTAAATCATTAGATGACGCTCACTGGATCAGCAGCCGAATCACCTAGCTGTAGCGTTCCGTCACAATTAGCCTTAGCGCATTCCCGTTCCACCGTATAACCAAATTGACCAATAAACTCACTGAATCAGCAGCCGGATGACCTCGAGAAAGCGCGGGTCGTGCGCCGCCTCGGCCGTCAGGAAGCGACGCTCCTCGCCTGAAGGAAGATTAACACCGTTATACCAAACGGACTAAACCTAAGCAGCCTAAATGCAATCCTTAGGCAGGCATTAAGTCTAGGGGGTTTAAGGTCGTGAGACGACGGCGTTCCTCGTCTGGAAGAACTTCCTTATTGTCTATTGTATTGTTCTTATTGTTCCTTAAGGGTCCTTGTATTGTCATTGTCTGCGTTATTGTCTACGTGCGTCAAAACCGACAATTCACAGAACGTTGAAACACGAATGAACATTAGCAAAAGTCGGAAACTCTGAAACTCCTAACAAAAAATAGCCATTACATGTAGCTAGCTCCTCAGAATCCTATTATTAGACTACACGACAGTTCCGATGTGTTTTCCTCATTGACAGCTTCAGTGGCACAATATTACTCTTCACCTTTATCCAAACAAAAGGCAAAAGTCATTAGGCAAATTTCCTTGACAAGCACATTGTACCTCCCCAATTTAGGTTTCACTTATCAATAATCCCCCCCCCCCCCTCACCCTCATCCAGTCGGACGTCCTTGGCGAGCGTCGGGATGATGCACGCCTCGAGCGCGTCGCGGCCCTCCTGTTCGATCTCGAGCGCCTGAAGCAGGGGCGAAGGTATTTCATACTCAAGAATCAGTGATAAAACAGATCCGTAATTGAACCTCGCCGGTTTGCCAACTATTACATTGATCAAATCTCGATGGCATTTCCTAATTGCGTTCCCGATCGCATCACTACAGTACTGCAACTAGCATAGATCAGCGAGTAGATCAAACGGACTAGCGATACTGTATCAAATAGATAATCCAGTCCTGCCTCATTCTCAAACATCACCTAGTGTGTCTTAGTTTCTGGATAAGCCGAGTCACAATTATCCAATTATTCCTCACGAATCCTTATGCTCAGATCATGCTGAAAAAAACAGTAATACTCACAGAAACGTCTTCATTTTTCGGCAGAGGGAAACAGATGATACGTTTCATCGCGCGCACAGCGAATGGCAAACTAAGAAATGGGGAGGAAAGAAAGCTTTTCTTTCTTCTGCGCATGGAGAGACGATGACACATGGCCTAGTCACTATCAAAACTCCGTCAAGAGGAGCGGTCAGCGTTGGGAAAAGTAGGAAAACATACTAAGGCCGCTCCTTCACCGACTGAGCTCAAGCAACCTAAGCCTAAGCTTAACAATAAGCAGTCTGAGCATGATCACCTAAAGATAGTAGTCTTCGCCTAACATTACCGAGTTTCTGACTGACCCCGTTCAAAAGAAGCGCCTTTTTCAAGACGGATTAGGACCGTTAGATCAAAATTTCACCTGAAAAATAAACATTTTTACCTCATTCTCCTCGTCTCGCTCGCCCTCCGGCTGGGGCTTCTTCTTGCGGGTGAGAGTGCCGGCGAGCTTGTCCACGAAAGACTCGCTCTTCAAGCAATCAATGACGAATTTACACGGAATACAGACGAGAATCGAAGTCAAATCAGGACAAAACTAGCAGGAACGACCCAATGCATCACCTTCTTCGATCTCAGGGTGTCCGACGGCCCCGGGGTGCCTCGTTGAGATCGATTTGCCGCGGACTGGGACTGCAGCATCACTTGGCAGAATCAGACTACTGAATGAGCGTCTCTCTCCTTTACACAATACACACCCGAGGGCCCGCTCTGCTCTTTCTCCCCTCCCCCGCGCCTCTCATTCCAGTGTGCTGACTCGGCCACTCTCTCCCTCTACACCCGATCGATCGCGTGTCAACTATGACCCAGAGGTCTGTGTAAGGAAACGAGAACGTGCGAATCAAATCGAAGACAATGATTGAATTCGTGTAGTATGTTCAAGGAACATGACCTGCGTTTAACACGGAAAATTTAGTAACGATGCCTTTTATCACATCATAACAAAAACAACGCCGCCGAAGCTGTTGGTATGCCGGTGACAGAAGGGCGTTTACTTGAGCTCCTTAACCTGGAGTCCGGGAGGAAGAGAGGCCTTCAGCTTGTCGGCCTTTTCCTTATCCTGGATAACCAGGGTGAAGAGGAAACGGCTGGTGCGGACCTGCAAATATAACGTTGTGATATGAATATCATAATTTCAATTACTACAGGGGATTTCGGGCATAAATTGCAACAAAGGCACCAATAATTTTCACCAAAGTTAATTCCAGAAATAACAAGATATTAAAAATTAAATAAATTACATACCTTGAACTTGACGTTCTCCTTGTTCTTCTTGATGGTGACGGACTTGGCGTCCTTTCTGCGGGCCTTGAGGAGGAAGTCCTTGATATCCTGGATCTGGCGCGGCATTTTACCTGTAGAGGAAGGAATCGAAGCAATTCAACGCATACCAATTAACACAAAGGATCCTGCATTAATTAGCATAAATCCTGTAACCAAATAAGACTTAAATCGGGGATCAAAACAGCGAAAAAGTAGGAAAAAAGAAAAGTCCCAAAATTTTTGGGATTTTATTAAATCGTTCCGCTTACAAATAACGTAAAACACAGAATAGTGTGGTATACGGTAGTCGCACGTTCATTCTTATCAGTTTGCGATTACTTCTTCATGTTTTCTAAACAAATAATTTTAAAATCAATTTATCATTTTATTTTACATAAATATCGATTTAACACGAACATCATAGGTCACAGAATTAGCTTATGCGGTCAAACAATTAATGATACCGGTATTTAGAGGAGTTAATTCAATAAATCATGAGCATTAATTAATTTAGCATTAATTATTTATCGATCTATCGTAACGCCGAACACATTCTCTACAATATCTGTCTCGACAGCTCGTAGCTCTTTCCGGGTCATACTGGAAAACGCCTCGTACCAGTCGGACTTCGCCTGCGGAACGCTCACGTCGTGCGCCTGAATCGATGGAAAATTACGGTAGTTTCTTATAATGGAAACGGCAGATTTGTAGGCAGGTATACAAAACTGTTCAATTAGTCAGAAGTCCTCCAAGAGCACTCTATTTGCTTCCACCTCTACATCCATCGTATCTCTCGCATCCTACCTTGCTCCAACCGTACCTTCAGTGCCTTGAGGCTCCTGCTCCCGCCCCCCCCCCTCTCATCCTACCGTACCCTTACCGTGCACCTTGTATCCTACCGTACCCCCTCATCCTACCGTATGATACCGTACCCCTATCCCAGACCTACCCTACCCCCTCTCCTCATACCGTACCCCTACCGTACTTTCAGTGCCAAGGACGCAATTGCGATCGCGAACTGCTTCGGCGCGTGTTGCACGATCAGCTCGGGGCAAATGTACGCGTCACGAAGGAGCGTTGCTGCCGTGTCCTTGATCGGGTACTGTAAGAATACTAATACTGATAGAGTCCTGATACGGGTGGCGATAATCGATAATTGAGCGTGATTGGGTACTGTAAGAGGAGTATTACGGTGTTGGATCGATGATTGGGGTACTGTAAGAGGAATATGGAAATAAATTGTTGGTGTCAGGCAGGTGGCATTTTACAATCAATAAAAACATTGATCTAATCCACAATAACAAAGCTGTGGTAGAAGAAATGCTCAAAGAAGAAATGCTCGAGAAAAACCTTCACCGAGGGACATTCGCATTTTATGCGAAGGGATGGAGAATAAGACACCCGGATCGATAATTCCACACCCCTAACGTATCCCCCCCCGGGCTACCGTACCTTCACGAACTGCTCGGGCATCCACGGCTCGAGCGACTGCAGCATTAGGGCGAGGTGCTGAAACAAGATCAATCGTCTGTCTGACTCTCTCAATCTTCTTATCTAACTATATTTCATTATTTTTGCGCACCGGAATGGATGAACTCACTGATTCGTTGCCACGCATTTAGCCTAAGAAAACCTTTCGATTCCCAAAATCACCAGGTCACTTCTCCTATATTGTTTCTTGGACCCCATTCCAACAGTGCATCTAGCTCATCTGCACTCCCACAGTCCCACTTTTACCGTACTCTACCGTATCCGTACCACACCCCCTCTCATATCCCTACCGTGCCCCTTACCGTTTCCCCCTTACCGTATGCGGATGGTCGTAGTTGAGCTTGAAGGCGACCTCCCGCACGCAGACGTACTCCAACCTAGAAGGTCTCGGTTTCATTGCTGGATCAAGATCGTGATCGCTCAAAATGATATTGATATTACGGGAACAACGGGATTAATGTTGATATTACGGAAGATTTTTTACTACTACCTTAATCCCAGAATAGATCAAAGAAGATCAAAGATCAAAACAACAACAATAATTACAAGAACAAACCTCCCCACTCCGGTCGCCAGCATCGACACCTCCTCGCAGTTGTCGGTGAGGATTTGAGACGAGACCAGACTGCAATTAGCTCAAATTGAATAAAATATTTTATAAAATCTTCTTGAATGATCCGAATCACACTACAGTTTCAGGCAGAGATTATGAAGGAAAAAAAGGAAAAAAAGAAAAACAGGAAAAAACCAACAAATCGGGCGATAATAGTCCTGCTTCCTACAGTCAACCAACTCTCACGTATACTCAGTCGAGCATTGCCCAATGTCACTTGCTTAGACTTGCTATGATTCCAACTCTAACCAAAATTTAGGCTCAAGAGTTACGATCAAACATAACCAGGCATCATGGAGTTTCAACGTTTCCTCAAGAACAGGCGAGAAAGGTTGCGATAGAATCATGGAGAATCTTTGAAAAGAATTTTTAAAAAAACCTAACAAGCCGAGATCCCTTTCCAGAAACTATAACCAAGTCGCCAAGACAGCAATAAACCGCTGTCGTACTTCCAGAAACACGAGTTGACAAGAGAAGAACAGAACAATGCATAATTCGTGTTCTAACTTTGCCCAATTTGGCAAAGGTTGTGATAGGTTTCAGAATATCTTATAGAACGAGGAAAAAAGGAGTTTTCAATTGTACGTCACCCCTCTCTGAAAATTCCGCGTCGTCTATCCTTTACTCCTAAACCCTGGTGTGCTATCGGAGCCGCAGTTTAGTAAACGTCGCCGTCGATACACCACCACCATCTCTGACCTCTGGGCGGCGTGGCAGACCTTCTTGATGCCGATGTCCCGCTCCTCCTCGTACTTCATCCCGATCATCATCGCTGCTGTCGCGAGCGTCTGTAACGAGAGGAGGAATTGATGGTCTGACTCTCTCTCACCCTCCCATGGTCTCTCGTCTGTCTGACCGGCGAGAGAGAGCACGGCCAAATGAGAGGGTCAGATAATTAGAGGTGTACCCCGTAACTGCACGTCTACCGCAGTCACACAATATATATTCTTTGAAAATAAAAGGGTTGTTTTTGGACGTAATTTTGGACGTAATAATTAGCTCATGAGGATCCCATGAAACCCCAATCCTCGCCGTGAATCGGATGTCTACAATAGGTAAGAAGCCGGCTCTCTCTGTCCATCCTCTTTCTGTCTGACCAGTGAGTGAGCCTGTGCAGCTTAGAGAAGCATATTACTTGCTGGTAATCCACCAAAAGGAGTGACAACATTTAAAAAATTATTGTTAGGCTCAATTGACAAGAAACAATCATAACACTATGTACATTGGCGGAAGGGTACATTGAACACTAGCCAGCGAAACACAACTTCAGCTGCTGGCGAATCGATGCAGAAATACATATTTAAATTATGATTGCGAAGGCCAGCACCGCTCGCTCCCAAAGATAAGCCCCTTGTGAAACCCAGAAACCAATTGCAAAGTGAAGGCGACTTCGTATTATCAGATTTGCCAGATAGTCTGATGTTTCAACTTCACTACGACATACGTTAATCCTTTTAAGATCGATGGCGGTGGAACAATCAGAGGTGAAATGTAGAGTCTAAGGAAAAGAAGCCAGCGAAACACGACTGCTCCGGGGTACTAATTTTTTAAATTCTTGAGACAAACCCGAAGGTAATTACCACGTGATGATCGCACCTTGTGAAACGTCGAAGCGAACTTAAACTTAAACAAAAAAAAATATCACAAGGCAAACTTAGATTTCGAGTGCAGTTCAAGTCAGGACGATAACGCGTTGAATAATTTCTTGTTTGAGAAATGAGAAAACTATGGGAAAAAAATGTCCAGTTAGTCTACGGTTTCGCCTTCACTACGAGATGGGTCGATCGCGCTCAGCTTCGATGGACGGTTGGCAACGTATTGGGCACAAACACACTATCAAATAATTCACGATCCGCTCTACCACATCGCACGCATCATCTTAGCATAGGCTCATAGGGCACCACCCGATTGATCATTACTAGCCATTCCACATATACCATCAAGAGAACGCGCGCGATTGCCGGGTCTTATTTTGTGCTGGTAACCGGGACCGTGCAAGCCGTTTTTCTCTCTCTCTCTCTCTCTCTCTCTCTCTTCTGTGCAGCCGAGTAGTATACCTTGTAATCAGGCATGCAATGGCGAACTAATTTCAATTTTAGCCTAATTACCCAAAAATTAAATGTAAATAAGAAACAATACTCACATAATTACAGGTATGCTTGGCCACCTTTCTCTCTCTTCAGTAACTGGCACATCAGCAAACAATTTTGACAAATCCAGAGACTAATCATCAATTCTACGCGCAATTCCCATAGTCTAGTGTCACAGCCGAAACCCAAGACTGACTGGTGACTTACCTATTTGCACTAATTGCAATATTAGCTTAGTTAGATTAATTATTAAATAAAATACTCATATGATTACACATGTGCTTGGCCACCTCCCTCTTCAATAACTTTTATTTTATTGTAAACAACTCAATTCTGCACAACTATTCTAGTCGTCACTCCTCATCCTATTATTACATCCGAAATCATAACCTACCTTGTGATTTTGTGTTTTTTCAAGTACTTAAAAGGAACTCACATAATTACAGATGTGCTTGGCCACCTCCTTCTTCAGTAGCTGGTGCATCAGCAGAATGGCCGTACACACCGATCGATTCTTCAGCTTCAGCCGGATTCCTGGAGGGATTATTGATTAGTTGATTCACACTACCGTAATCCCATTATCGATCGACTACCGACATCCCTTCGTATGCACGGATATCGAATAATCCAACGTTTACAGTAATACAATAGATAATTCAAACACCAACAAAGAAAATATTGATAAAGCTCGAAATCCAACTCTCTTCAGGGTATCGTGAAACCTCAACCAACTATTCATATCGCCCTAACCAATTCAAGCACAATGAAACCTAACTGTGAAGGCAACCGTACTCACCTCCCCAAACTACCGTACAACTCACCGATCTGTATCATGAAGGCGTAGAGGTCCCGGGGCGGAATCTGAATCCTCTCATCTTCTTCTTCGTCGTCGTCCGAGAGGTTGACGCACCTGCAAGGAATTACTATTTACTACCGATAGTTTCGAGGAAGAAACCCGGCATGTTAGTGCTTCAACGTTATCTCACATAGCCAAAAACTTCAATGAGCACAGTGATTGTAGATCTGGTCTGGGAATAAAAAATAGAAAGAATGATCAATAAATTCCTTCGGAATCGCACCTCTGCGGCAGTTCACGCAATTGTTCGCAACAATCAACCCCGTTGTTTCGCGCTTCCTAATCAGACCAAGTCAATCAATATAGGGGCATGCCGATAAATCCGAGCTTTGCTCAATTACAAATAACAACTCAACAATATTCCGTTTCTAATCCAGAAGTGTCTCCTCCTCCTACCCTTTTTGTTTTGTGCTTCCTAGTCACACCAAGTCATTCACCGCACGAACATTCTTAATTTGTCCATCGCCGTTGTCTCCAAAAAAAACATAACCATTCCTGCAATTTTGCAAGTATGAGAAAACGCGAGACATGCCTTCTCCCTTTTCTCCACTCGACTAGGTGTGCTGCAGTCAGACCAGGCAGACCCCCCCCCCCCCCCTCTTTCGTGTTTCTCGATCATGACTAATCGCCCTGTACTGAATCGGGCCAATGATCGGATGATATGGGTAGCCAAGACACTTCAGTATTCATAAAATATACGCTTGCGAGAAACAAAATAGAAACATGCCGATATCTCTTGCAATTATGAGCTAGCGCGAGACCACTTCTCCTTTTGCCCCACCCCACTACAAGTGCCGCAGTCACAGCAGTCTGACCCCCCCCCCTCTTTCGTGTATCCTGAGCATGGCTAATGAGCATGGCTCACTGCTGAATCGGGTCGATCATCGGCCGGTTGATGTAGAAAAAAAAAGACCAAGTCAAACAGTAAAGCCACTTTTCGATTATTCTTCTCCCCTTGGTGATTAAAACCTCTATCTAATCTCGAACACTACATAAGCGCTCGAGATCAGATCAAGAGAGAGAGAGAGAGAGAGAGAGAGAGAAAGAAGGAGTAAATTCGAGAGAACAGGCGATTTCAATAAAAATCCAACTACGTACTTGCACACTCAACCCCGGTGGTCTAACGTTTCCCCACCAAACCAAGTAATTGAATTCAGGTATGAGTCAATGTTTCCAGGGCAATTCGTAAAAGAATAGAAATCTACGGCAGAATGAACTCCTTGTTATCAAATTGTTTAATCTACATCAACCCCGGTGCATCCGTGCTTCCTAAGCAGACCAAGTGATTCACTACATGAGCATTGGCAATTGACGTAGGAATGGTTTTCTGAATAAATATTCCCTAATCGTTACCTAGATTAGAGTCAACTGTCACAAACTCTTTATTTATTCCCCGTTTTCACCCTACACAATCCTCGCGTCTCGTGCTTCATAGTCAGACCAAGACAATCTCTATAAAAATATGTCGATAATTGTCTTCCCCCCCCTCTTCTTCTAAACAAGTACTAATAACATTACTAAATAGCCCAGCAATGCACTTGGTTCGACTGAGCTTGATTGTACGCAAAACCCTACAACTGATAAATTCATAACAGCGGTGGCAGCACTCCTTCTCACTCACGAACTCGTTCTTCCTTTTATCCAACCCTCGCGATTCCAGTTTCCACAACAGAGTAAGTGATTCACTTCCAATTTGGACCGATCCAGGCTTCGGTTCACTGCTACAACCAATTATTATACTATTCCCATTACTATTTCCCCAATGCTTTTGAACACACCGAGATATGGCACGCAAAATCGAGAGAACAAGACTTAAGATAGACAAAAATATCACTGTGAATGCGGCGCGAACTCTTTCTTCTTCGGATATCGCCTTTACTCGAACCCCCGTGATTACAGTTTCCACATACGAGTAAGTAATCCACTATTGAATGAAGATGAAGATAGTCTTCCGACCCGGTCTCACAAATACCCACAATTTTCAATCGGCGGCTGCACAGTTTATCAATTCGTCTCTACATCCCCCCATCACCCTCAACCAGCACCTCCGAGTTTCGCGCTTCTTAGTCAGACCAAGTCACCCACTACTAAGACGCCCCGATACGCTGGATGAGTTCTTACAAACAACTAATATTTCAATTACACACCGATCAAGCTAGAGATAGTACGGGAAATCGAGAGAGCACCCCGTAAAAACGATTAACTACTGCGACGGCATCACGAACGCCTCCCTATTGTGCAACCCTGGTGTTCTCGTGCTTCCCAGTCAAACCAAAACAAACGCTACAGGAAATTTCCGATTAGTGCAGGTTTCAGTTGTGCATAAAATCTCTATCTAATCTATTCATTTGTGCCATCCGCGTTCTAGGTTACAGAAGGCGGGAGACTGGGCAAAATCGAGAGAGCAACCCCTAAAATCAATCAAATACTCACTGCGGCGGAAGCACGGCCTCACTCTTTCCTCTTTTCTCCTCTACACCAACCTCTTTCTTTCGCGCTTCCCATTCAGACCAAGTCATACACTACAGAAACCTTTCCAATTTCTAATACATGTTCAAGTTTCTTCCACAAAATCCCTTTCGTTTTTTTTATCAAATAGGTATGCCCTTCTCTAGATTCCAACTAATCAATCAAATACTCACTGCGGCTGCGTCACGACCTCCCTCTTCTCCCGTTTCGTCGACGCGTTGTCCACCTCTGACCGCCGCTTCCCGTGCATACTGTAGGGGAATTATTGATGACTGTAGCGATAATCGACAATTGACATGACGGATTGCTCACGTGCATACTGTAGGTACCTAGGTGGTTTATTACTACCGTATTCGAGAGTTATCGAGAAATGAATTTACAAAGCGAAAACCACTGAAGCGATTTATTGATTAGCTACAGTATCCTACAGTATTTCCTGTGCATACTGCGGCGAATTATTGATCATAGACTAGCTACAGAATCCAAAATCGAATCTTGGGCGGCTAGCGGTAATCGATAGCTGACTTCACGCACATTCTTACCGTATCTAGCAAAGAATTATCAGGGATACAATGAATTTGCACAGATACTTCACTCCAGGTCCCAAACCATTGCTTTTCAATTAACAATATTTGGCTATTACTTTTATCATAACACGGGATAATATCACAGTACGGGAAGCTTTGCATATTTACAAATTGAGATCAGACTAGCACAAATCACGAGGAAACACTGACAACTCGACAATACGATCGGCAAAGATCGTTAAATTAGATGCATACAATCGATAATTCAAACAAAATTGACAATTTTGACCCAATCAACAGTAAAAATCGACAATTTAGATGCATACAATCGATAAATTTGGACAAAACAACAGTGAAATCGATAATTATACAGTATGAATCCGGATCAAATCCCCGTTTTGTGGCTCATAGAAGGCGAGTGGTCGCATGACGTACTCGAGGTCGATGAGGAAACCGTTCTGGAATGGATGAGGATTAGATACACTCCATCACCCTTTCTAGATAAAATGGCGGTAGATCTCTATTTGCGGAAGACCGTAGGATTGCATAAATCACCTTTCGATCTCCAATGGATGAGATACACTCTCTCGATTTACCATGCTGTCTCGCGTTTGAAATTCTTTATTGAAAATGGATCACGGAAAACACTGCTCTTCGGGGCAACTTTTCTGACCTTGTTGAACCCACACAACCAGAAATCAACAAGTGCAAATTCGCACAATTCTTTAATTTTCATTTAGATTTGTTTTCCGATCACTTCCGCTACTCAGATTGCCCAAAACACTGGTCTCCATCTCCATTCGAAGTTCCATTGATTACTGTCTACACGCCAAGAATGTTAAGTGATACTCATGCAACCCATTCCAACCTAATCCTTGTAACCCCATTTTATATATTTTCCGAATCGGCGGTACTCTTCTACAAAACACTCCGCGGCATCAACATTCCTTCTCATGAATACTCTGAAACCCATTTGCACCTATTTTTAACTCGATAGCCAACACTTTACATAACATATTACATAATTATTGAAGTAATAATTTAAATACCTGATCGAGTGCCGCTACAATCTGCTCCTCTCTGCCCAGCTTGAACAGCTTCCGCGCCATGTCCAGCACCTGTATTAATTAATAAATCACCTTAATTATTAATTAATAACAATAACAACAATAAATCTCAGTTCATATTACCTCTTGTACCAAAGGGCATTGGCCCGGATCACAAGCATCTAATTATGGACTATCATCTATTGTTCAGCCCATTCCTCACTATCTCACATTCTGAGCCTGATGTTAATAAAATAGGCAAAGTTCTGAAATATACACCCATTAAAATCAATAACTATACAACTGACCTTCTGTATCGTGAGCGAGGTGGGCAGGGAGCGCTCCGGCAGCGTCCTGACAATGAGATGATTATTTGTGTGGAAATGGAAAAACAATAAAATAAAATGACTAAATAACAAACTGATTAGATTGCTATATTTTTTCGTCTTGAAGTCAATACGATCATCAAATCAGAATCGCGCGGTGACAAAGTGCATGCGTGAAACCATAGATCTCCTTTTCTTCAATCAAGGAAAAAAAAGAAGATAAAAACCCTTTTCTCTTCGACGCAGCAAAAATATACTTTTTTTCGATTACACCCATTATATCTAGAAAGCATCCACGGTAAATTATCTCCGTATACAGAGTGACCTCGAAACCCCAATCATGCGCCAGGGAACCAATATCAGCAACGCGATTTTAAAGAGCAAAGATCAACTCACAATCAGCTGCCTTCTGTCACGAATATTATCTTTTTTTTTAACAACCACTCAGCAAGTCCAACCACACAAGTCGAACTGTTTGATATACTAATTATCCATGAAACACTAGTCTCACTTTCACATTCAGATCAGCGACATTAGATCTATGATAAAGTCCAAAGACCAAAGATCACTTCTCGCTCTCATCACGAATACCATCTGTAATATCACTTTCGATCCTATTTTTACGAAAAAGATCAAAGACCAAATACCAAAGTTCAAAGCTCACCTCTCGCCCTTCACAAATACAAACTTTACTACCACTTTCGATCCAAATTTTTATAACGAGAAGGATCAGAGATCAAAGACCAAAGATCAAAGATCATAGCTGACTTCTCGCCCATGACGAAGCTGATCCGGACGATGGCCATCTGCTTGGCGCGCGCGTTGTCCAGCACGGGCGCCCCGTGTTCCTGCAGAGGGGGAGAGGAGGGGAGATTACGAAAGCATTACAACGGACTTGATAGTGCTCGTAATACTGGCTTGCACAGGCATTAACGATTTGTTTTTTTTCCCTGTACGGTCCTTTTTTCCGGGTTTAGTCGAGACGAAGCACTTGATCAAACCACGAACCCGCAATACGCCTAGTAAGTGACAGATTTGTGAATTTTTTTAAAAAAAGATTTCCAAACCGCAATTTCCGCATAATCTCTAACCCGCAATGCGAAAAAAAAACGCATCAAACCCACTTACTCTCACCACCGTATACCCCTACATTTACAGTGATCCTTAACTTCTCTACCGTAATCCCAGCTACAGTACCAACCTTAACCGCCATAACCCCGACTACCGTGCCCTCTCGATCTTTGCAGATCCTCCACATGCTGCTCGCCTCTCTTCCTCTCCTCTGGTAGTGCCAAAGACTATTACTCAAATACCTCCCATACAGTACCCCACAGCCTAAGCTACAACATTAACAACTACAGTAACCCGAGCCACAGTATCCTCTAAACCACCGTACCTTCTCCAGTCTCTCCATTTATATTTTTAAGCACCGATGAGAGTGGAGAATCAAACGAACCGGACAGGCTGATAAACAAATCATCCATGAAACACTAAACAATCCAGCATACAAATAAGCAAAGTTATCCCTAGTCATGACATTGACAACATTTCTGCCGTAATCTCAGCTACCGTACCCCTAAACCACCGAAACCCGGACTACCATACCTTCTCCAGTCTCTCCAGATCCTCCACATGCTGTTCTCCCCTCTTCCTCTCCTCTGACAGTGCCGAGTACTTGTTCAGGTACCGAATCTCCGCGGAGCGACGCTCGATCTGAGATTAATTAGGTAATTAAACAATTAATAAATAAAATTAAAATAATTCAGAATTATCGTCTGCCTCTCTCATTACGAAATGATCTCTCGTCGATCAGAGAAGCGAGGGGG
Organism: Pristionchus pacificus; assembly: GCA_000180635.4. Classification (NCBI taxonomy): domain Eukaryota; kingdom Metazoa; phylum Nematoda; class Chromadorea; order Rhabditida; family Neodiplogasteridae; genus Pristionchus; species Pristionchus pacificus. Next base: position 29,253,505 of record CM026578.1, on the reverse strand, counting down.
TATGAGAAAGTGAGGGAGTGTTATCAATTATATTAATTTTTAACGAGAACAAGACCAGTAAAGTGCGTGTTTCAAGTGCTACACATAAGCAATCAGGAAAGCGCTGCCGTGATAGTTCGCTCCATGTAAATATCAACAAATTCGCAAGGCAGATAACAGTTTCGGCAGTGGGTTAACATCAGAAGTATTCTGATGAGCCAATGGTCCGCCTCCTTCTAGGATTAGATAAAAATAATACCCGGTAGATATGAGTTTCAAAGTATGGTCAATGTTGAGAAAACGCACTGTCAAATGATTCCCAGTAGGAAAGATAGCCACAAGACCACAATCTCTTACCCTAGTTTCCACAGCACATCTCAAACACCACAAACTAGCACTCGCGCGTTTCACGATTTCCCCAAAGGCCAAAGAGAAACTCCACGTGTGGTTAAATCGCGGCAACTTGTCCAATAGAAACAACCAACCCTTCCCCCACCATTCTCTTCTAATTTCCGCATTCTTTGAAAAGACAATAACAACATCAAAACAACGATAACCACAACAAGTTCACTCACCACGCTGAGCTCGCACCGCTCCAGGTTCCGCAACGACGGCAGCTTCGCGGTGATCACCTGGAAAGGGGAAAATTAACGAGCGAATCGGAATTTCGAATGAATTTTAAACCCCGCAGATTTCAGCTAAACGAAGCCAAATGCTTCGAAAGTGTTAATTGGTGGAAAAGAAATAAGCAAATCGAACGAATTTCGACCCCGAAGATCTTCGCTCCATTTATCCCTTGAGATCAGAGTCAATGCTCCAAAAACGATATCTGGTGCTATTGGCAGAAAATTAAACAGAATTATAAACCGCTGTAGATCTTCTAGAAGCCCCTGCATTCGCGTTTCACGAACCCGCTACGATAAGGTTCGCAGCCTGCCCATAATTAATGATTAGTCAATTCTTCAAAAAAAAATCAATAATATATGGGAGTTACCGTACTTCTACCGTACTTCGCTCGAGCACACACAAAGTACAAGTCAATGGTTCATACGCACTGTTTGTTGATTGATGAAAAATCCGAATAATTATGAGCCACTCCATTCCGGTTTCAAGGCCCAACTAAGAGCTGGATCACAGACTTCATGTAATAATGGCAAATGTTCCCAGATCAAAAATCAAAAATACTGTAGCTACCGTACTCTTACCGAACCTCTCGCGGGTCCATGCCGAATTATTTTCAATTTTTTATTTTATTTTTCAAAAACGCCAATTGAAATCCAACTAAATCATCTACCACTGCTTTCGAATCCACTCTAATCCCGTTTCACGGACCAGCTAAGATCTGGATCGCAGCCATCCGATAATGATGAGTCATTTCATAAAAATATCATTTTTAAAATCCATTATTCAATTACTACCATACTCCAACCGTACCTCTCGCGGGTCCATGCCGAATTCCGCGTGGAATCGCTCAAAGTCGACGTAGAGTGTGGCCAAGGCGGCCAACTGCCGCAGCTGCGCGATCGATTCCCACTGAAATGAATACGGTAATCAAGGAGGGTACGGTACTGAGAGAGGTAGGAAACGGTATTCAGTAGGTACTGTAACCACAGGATCAGATCGATTCCCATTGTAGAGGATACGGTAATCAGTAGGTACTGTAACCACAGGATCGTTCAGGTCAGATCACAACAGGGGAAGGATACGGAAATCAATCACTACAATAACTAAACAAGCAGATACATTTCTTGTGCATTGGACTTTGACAATGTTTCCGCTGTCTTAATGGTTTCAAAAACAATCAAAGGCCACGAATTCACAATGGGGATGATGATTTCATGAACTCCTCCAAAATCGACCATTATTATAAAAAAATCGACCCTTATTTTCCGTGACCAACCAGCCAACCAAAATTCGATTCCAAAAATTATCAAGCACACCTCTTCAAATTATTGAATTCCCAGGTTATACAAACGTACACCACTCACATCCGATATATCATTCCCCTTCAGGTTCAGGGCGTTCGTTATCAAACTACAGTACTGCTCAAACTACAGTACTGCTCAAACTACAGTACTGCTCAAACTACAGTACTGCTCAAACTACAGTACTGCTCAAACTACAGTACTGCTCAAACTACAGTACTGCTCAAACTACAGTACTGTTACATGAGCCCGAACTACAGTAATCTACCGTAATCAACTCACATCCGATATATCATTGCCTTTCAGATTGAGGGTGTGCAGCACCGGGAAAGCGTGCGGCCCTGCTATCCGTACGGAGCGCAGCCGGCAGCGCGCCAGACTCAGCTTGGCCAGACTGCAAAATATTATTTTACTATTGTATTTGTAATTTTATTCGGATGATAAAAGCGGATTATTCACACAAGCGCAAAAATCATCTTTTGAACACCCAAACGAATTATAAACAGATGTCTAGCAAAGCTCCAGCAGGTCATGAACATTTGAAGCGTCAACGTGCGCCTACATTGCAAATGTAATGCAATTTCTACTGGCATAGCAGTGGACTCACGCAGGACGCAAGTAGAAGGTACCCTTAACTTTATCCCCACTGAAGACCCGCAACTTCAACTGCAACTATGCAGCACAGAGTGCCAGTTTCACTCAATTTCGGGGGCCCGGCGGATCGGAGCCACGCTAGTTTCATAAGCATCGGAGTGCGTTCACGTATCTAATATTTCGTGGGCCAGAACCATAATAATTTCAAATAAGCAGGCTTTTAACGCCAATGTGAGCAAAAAAATGAATCTATATTTAAAAAAATAATAATAATAAAAAAATTTGATGACCATATCCCGCTCCCAAATCTCAACAATCACTTGGGCAGCCCTCCCAGCACCCTAAAATCCTCGAAGGCGGCTTCCGATCCCAATCCCACAACAACCCCCCCCCCCTCCACCGGATAGCTAGGATACACAACAACAACAACAACAAAAACAACAACTCACTTGGGCAGCTCTTCCAGTGCCCCTATATCCTCGAAGGCAGCGATGCCGTTGTCCTCCAGATCAATTAGCGTCAGCGACGAGGGAAGGAGGAAGGAGCGACCGAAGGAGCACATTCTGGGAAAATAAAGTTTTTTTTTAAAATTTATTATTTTCTTTTTTTCGCCTAAAATCAACCAAATATTGCACGACGCATGCGAATATGGTCTACGCTTGAAACACGTAGGCAACAGGAATTGGTCGACGAAATGAGAATTCATTGGTGCTCTCTTTATTTGTCCAGATCTTTTCCCAATTAATTGATGCTTAGCAACGGTCCGGCAGGACTGCAGCCACAATCTGCATTCCTTTAAAATTTGAGTCCATTGCATCCATTCTCAGGAGAAGCGGACTGTAATGAAACGAAAAGTCCGTATCTTAACCGCGCATTTTTCTGCTTCACCTCTTGATAACTTCTCGGAAATTTGAGGCTCATTCGATTTTACCTTTGCAAATAATCGAATAATAAACGCACCCATTGCTAGCAGCGTACAGCTCCTCAATGCGCGGGAAGAGACCGAGACAACGGGCGATCTGGAAAAGCAATCGACTGAGTTACCGTAATCTAAAATGGGAAAATCGATAATGATACCGTAATCTTTTATAACAAAAACGGTAAATCACCGTAATCATGAAACGTTTCACTATCAATCATTAACGACATACACGACTGCTCAAGCTAATCAATTTCCCTTGCTACAGGCTGCATCCCAGCCAATTTGAACGACTAAATTTTCCTTAATGCCCAGTAGGTGTCCCAGTGTTTCAAGTTTACTACAACATTCGACAAAATATAAATGAGATAATTTGAGTACAGAATATGTTATAACTAAAAAAAAAAAATTAGCTAATAGATATCACTACCGTACTCTAATTGTAAAAGCGATCAATAAACCACCGTAACCCACCGTGCCCTCGTCCAGACGGCATCGATTGAGCGTCACGCGCAGCACGGAGAGATGCCTCTCGACGCCCTCGAGCACGGCTGATCCAGATGGGATCTCCTCGAGAAAGTTCGCGCTGAATAGGGTTACGGTAATTATCGTACTAATGATCATTGAGAATTTTTTTCACTGAAAGAAAAGTTTGTTTCTGATTACTGTAACCTTAGGCCTCCTACTGTCGAGAACATTTGCGCTGCAAGAGTTACGGTAAGTATTGACTTTTCCGATGAAAATTTTGTGACAAACGAGTACAATAACCAGCTAATATTAGGTTAGGAAAATAGTGATCAATTTCGAGGGAAAATCAACACGAGATTGGTCACAGAGTTCTCCATCGGAACATAAAGTGCACGTGAAAAGGAAAATCGCTTGTGGTAGTAGATGTTTATTTTCATTGTGATAACTCTTTGTTGCAAATAGCAACCACGTTTTCTTCCATCGGATCATAAGTCGCACTGGGAACTCGAACTCACCCAGAGAGTGAACGTCGCATAATTCACGAATGAACAAATTAGCCGAGATTATTTCGTATTTTTCACTCGATCGTGGCTTTCGATATCGGTAATTGTCACCTGAGCACGAGCTCCTCGCAGCGCGGCATGTGCGCGAGAATGTCCACAACGTCGCGCCATCTTCAAGCGAATTTATATGTTCAGGTATAATTATCAGTTATCAAAAGGCAATCAGTTATCAAAAGGCAAGGAACAATGCGGTTTCACATTCCCTATATATCTATGCCAAGGTAGGTAGATATCAAATCACTGTTCATTATCAATGCCCTGACTCAAACAATCTAGGTACGTTTAGAAAAAAAAAGTTCAAATTGCTTGCTTGCTAAGTCGATGTTTCACCAGATCTACTTCTTCGGTGACACATTCGGAGCACAATCGATACTCACCATCGAAGAGGGAAAAATACATTATCAATCCGAATTCAGTTTTTTCAAAAGGCAAGGAACAATGCGGTTTCACACTCCCTATGTATCTAAGCCAAGGTACCCGGTGTTGATAAAGCCGAACAAGATAAGTTAAATAAATTTCAAAAACATGCGCAAAACCAAGCCTCCCTCTTGCTAACCAGAGAAGCGAGATAAAACGCTAAATTCGGAGAGAATGACTTCTAACTTGATATTTCCTGACCTTCTCAGCAGGTTCCCGTACAGATTGACCTCGATGCAGCGAGGGAAGAGTGGGTCACTGCCCTGAAAATAACAAATAATAAATATTTAATTTGATAATGGTTGAAATGTGTAATCATTAGTTCGTAATAATTTATCAAAATGGCATCGTTGTAGCTAGGATAGTTTTACTATAGCAACGGTGGAACGTGAAACATCTTTTTTCTATTCTGACATTGAACAACGATTCAATCTTCAATAATTGATGTGTGACCCAGACCAGCTGTATTAAAACAACGATGAAACTTGAAATAGCCGATTGAGAAAGGCCACAGCCATCGGTTAAAAATATCGAAAGCTACCTTCCGTAAAGATCACAAATCCATTGTACGTTTTAAATAATGAATAAATGAAGAATGAACCTGACCTCCCTGACTGCTCCATTCACCGTCATGTTGTCGAGGACGATCACGCGCAGAGCGGAGAGGTTTCTGAATTTGGAACATAAATAGAAATTAAAAACAAATTGGGATAGAGTGATTTAGGTTTCACGCCTACTATAGGTAAAGTGACAATGCCACAGCAACAATACACATATCGACTCAGCATCGTTGAAATAATATGTATGATGTAATTCAAATGGACATCCAGAGGTTAATGAATCGAATAGCAATGAAGCGACCGCAACTGGGCAAAATAATGTTTCACTGGTTCCCTAATAGGAATGATGTGCGGTTACATCAATATTTGCATGGAAAGCTCAATTAATAACCCTGGGATTAAACTGGATATTTATGCACAGGAGAGGTTTCAGCCAATTCTAAGTTCATTCATGTTTCACCAGAACTATACTAGAGTTGGCCGATCCCCAAAACTAGTTCTCTTATCCTTTTTTTCTCAACATTATCAATTAAATAGACACCATCAACAGGAGATTTCTCTTTCGAATGTGGACTGCATCAGAACCCGATCACCTCTTTACAGCAGTTCTAAGAACAGAACAATCCTAGGGCTATGTAAAATCTTAATACTTGTGTTCCTTAAAGTTCGCTTACCGATTTCCATATTGATAAGTCTCCTTCACAGTACTTACGGTAGTTGTCTGCCCTTCTCCAGTCCGACCCTCTCCACGCGCTTCGTGCCCAGTACAATCTAGCTCTTATTGTTATGGTAACTACGCATTACTAAGTTCCAAATCCATGTTTTAGTTCCTTAAGGTTCACTCACCAATTCCCTATTATTAATGATGGCTAAGGCGTACTTAGCGTAACTCCTTAAGGTGCTTAAGGTCCTTAAGACTCCCTTACCGTTGTCTACCCTTCTCCAGTCCGACCATCTCCACGCGCTTCGTGCCCAGCATGAAATCGTCCGCATTCTCGTCCGAACCGTACCGGGATGAGACCTGCGATTATTAATAGGATCATCATATTTTGGGGATTTTTTTCTAGGTCATCTTAACGTAAACAGCATGCGAACTCAACGTACAATTTCAGACTAAAGAGTACCGGAAGGATAGAACACATATTTTTTAGATGTTTGCTCTTAGGCTAGATTCTGTCGCTACTTTTCTTTTAAAAAAACCCACCAAGGTTTGTGTTTCACTATGAAGATAAAGAACAATAGCAGAGAAGACTGCAATATTTGTATGACACTCATGCCAAGTTAGAATAAATGATAGCGAGCTAGAAACTGAACTCGTGTAGGTTCATTTCTATCTGCCAGCTTTGCGAGTCTAGCGAAATACGTATACATGAAAAGGCAATACACTCACCGCAGATTCGAGGTCCTCTCCGAGAGAGACGAGGTTGGGTCGGACTAGCGAGCCTCCAGTTGGGTGTCTGAAACGATTCCATGAAATATTCCCAAAACTATCCGAGATGAGATTTCGATGTTTCGGGCTAAATTCCGAGCAGGCAACTATGTGTTTCACTGACACAATAGAAGACATTTTCGTGCATCGTTTATAGAAGAATATATTAAAATTTGCCTAGTTAGATACTTGTAATTACGTAATCGATACACTATAAACCTATTCTCACTTGGTTGTGAAATACCGCCGGTCCTTGACGGTTCCGTCGTGCTTACCGCGTGACGGATCGTCCCATTCGACGCCCACCCAATCGCCGCGCACGCCATCGACCTGACCTGAAATTAAATTCAGGTCAAAACACAAAAACAATAACAATAACAAACGATAGAATACAAGTAGCGATGAAAACGCACCGATATACCGAACTGTTGCCTTGTCGCTGCCGACTTGAACGCGCGCGCCGACTTCCATGCCCGATTCGAAGTCGATCAGCAACCTAGCATCTGCTAAAGCACAGATTCCAGCTAACAACGACGACGACTTCAAAAAAGCAATTTAAAAACCAGAACCAGCGAAAAGAAAAGCGATCGTGAATTGACTTTTTTCACCGTCAAATTAGCAGTCTCCACTTTTTGCACGCTCTCTCACGCTGAGTATAGTGTCAAAGTCGGACGCCACTTTCCTAATGTGGCTTCCGTTCAGCTCTGATTCAGCGATATTTTCGAATTTCACGAAACACGAATCTGCCTTGTTGTTGTCTCTTCTGGGCCCGCTGACTTTGTTCATAAGCGCTTATTTTTCACTTTATCGTTACTTATTAGTCTATTTTCTTTCATTTCCCATTGCATGCTTGTTTTTTCCTTGTAAACACATAGTTTTATTGCAGAATATGGGACGTCATCGCAGTCGCTCTCGCTCTAAGGAGCGCGATCGTCGCGACAAGAAGAGCGAACGAAAGCGGGATCGGTCGCGCGAGCGCAACGACCGGGATCGCGATCGTGATCGCGACAGGGACCGAAGCGAGAGGGACAGGAAGAGGGACAGAAGCAGAGTAAGCATACATTTTTCTTAAATTTAATCTGTCAAAGCCTTTCCACTGCCCCTCATGTCCAAATTATTCCTTTCGTTTAAACGCGTTTTCGCCTCCATTCTAGTTAATTTAAAGCTTTCAACGTTCTTTCTAATCTCGCAGGACCGCAATGAGCGCAGGCGCTCTCGTTCCCGCTCTACCGACAGAAAGCGGTCGAAGAGGGAGGATGAGAAGAAAGTCGAAAAGAAGAAGGTCAGTGCTGTATTGAGGTTCGAAATGAAAAAAAGTAGATTGCTTCTGTTTCGCATAGTATTCGACCTCAGTACGGTGTGGTATCAGTTCTTCCAATCTAAGTTGGTGACCGCCTTTCGAAATTTTTTTGTCCTAGATTTCACACTTCGATAGGACTGTAACACCTTGTCGATCTACATCGGTAACCCCTTTAGCAATCGTTTCCTCCTCGTAGATTCGATCGAGCAGATAAGTAGTACAGTAGCACTCGCAAGACTCTCACTGGTGAGATCGTGACTGAGTGGGGGCATCCGCTAAACGGTTTTTGTTGTTCCTTAGAACATCCACTAATATATATATCTGAATTATATGTCAAATAGATGTCTTTTATATAAATGGTGATAATCAGTGCCTATACGGACTTCCGCAATATAACACTTGTCACCCATCCAGTGAATACTCTTTGTAAATTTGATCGAGTTGATAAGTAACGTTCTGGAGGTTTGACGGGTTGATCTATTCATTTCAGGAGGAGAAAGTAGAGAAGGCCGCGCCCGTCGTGGAAGAGGAGGAGGAGCGAGATCCACTGGCGGAACTGCTCGGCACTGATGACAAGGTACGAGTTAGGATACATAGGTTACTAAGGTTACTTGGGTCACTTAGGATGGTTACTAAGCTTTGTTCCGCAACATGACGTATTTTTCAATCATATTTCCTGATTAGATCTTGAGCATTACACAATTTGACCTTCTCGCTCATATCTTGATAGCAGCGTAAGAAATAATATGAGTTCGTAAATCCAGAAATGATCTCAGCTAGTAAATCGTGATCAGTGTTGAATGACTTGATCAGTGAGAGTATGCTTGGGTTGTATTATCGATAAGGTGGAATTGTGATCTTGATTGGCTCCTAAACACTGCTGAGCTACCATTGTCCTAGTTTTTCGAGTTGCGGATCTGCGGTGTTGTTTTTTCAACAAAAAAAATCGGCGCTACGCGCCGTTTGCGGGTCTGCGTAGTGTTAATTTTTTCCACTGCGGATAGCCGAACCCGGTCTTCTGCGGATACCCGGGAAACTAGGACATCGAAGCTCACCAGTGCTCCTAAAACACAAGTCTCACTGGCAAGAAGGCGCCAAAGGCTGGCAAATTTGAGCTATATCTATATAGGCGACTACGGTAAGGAGCGAGCATTGCAAAACTGATCTCCAGTTATTGACAAGCACTGTCGCGGTCACAAAATCGATAAATCGAAAAATTCGATAGTTGACTTTTTTCCCGTTGCAGGACGAGCAAGGGGCCGAGCTGGACCACATGATGGAGGAGAGAAGGAAGAAGGTGAGGGATCTTATTTAAACTTTAGGTCGTTAGGGACTACAGAAAGGGAAAGGGGATAGAGTTAGGGACTACTGTAAGAAATCATTACCTGTCTCTGGTGTCCGGAATCAACTTGGAATCAAGTAGAAATGGGTTTTCCAGTTGGAATCAAATACAGTACCCCTGCCCCATTCCCACAAGTTGGAATCAAGCAGGCTTACGTACCCGCAGTGTCCAGCACGCACCTCGCCTATAATGTCCCTTTTCACAGTCCTGTTCTGACTGCCTTCGGGCACGAGCGCGCTTGACTATTCGCGGACCCCAGTTGGACCGCCTTTTGAATGTGACCGTTCCCACATGGTCGTACCATGTGAGGCCTTTGGTCACGGTATGGGGAAACCCATGCTCTCCATCAATCAATAATGGAGGAAGCTACCGTAATTCTCACCGATTTCTAACGAGTTGGAATCAAGCACTTCCCACAAGTTGCTATCAAGCTTGATTCCAACTTGTGGGAATTGCTTGATTCCAAGTTGATTCCGGACACCAGAGTCCAAGTTGATTCCGGACACCAGAGTGTGTTAATGAATATCAGGACACCAGAGTGTGTTAATGAATATAGAAGGAAGGTGATTTTTTTTCTGATTTGATTATTTGATTGATTTTGGGATTACTGTAGGACATTATTGCCTGTGTTAATCGATATTCTAGAATGTGATCATCATCATTTTCCTATGTTAAATGCCATGCGCGAATGATGACAGTTCTGGTTGATTCCTGTTTCATCAAGTGTTCTAGTTTTGCTTCTGCATCGTTTATGCAGTAGCTGGTCTACTTCTCCGAATAAAACACAAAACAGTGGCTTACGAGGGGTGCAATTAATGATATTCCTGAAATCTATCTGATTGTGCGATCATTTCCAGGTGGAAGAGTGGCTTAAGTGGGGAGCAATTTATGATATTCCTATCATTAGCCTGAAATCAACCTTCAATTCCAGGTAGAAGAGTGGCGCAAGCGTAAGGCCGCCAAGGCGGGCATCGCGCTGGAACCAGTGGAGGAGAAGAAGGAGGCAGTGGAGGGAGAGGAGGCTACAGAGGACGGAGGGGAGAAGAAGGTTAGACTTCCTATCAAAATTAACAATTGTCAATTGTTATGTTGATATTGCGGAATTTGTTGAGAAGATATTCTTAAGGAAAAAATCTAATAAGCGTGTCCATGTTTCGACGAAGCCCTATATTGCAAGCTAATGGTGGACAGCAATTGTTCGACGGACTCCCTCTAAACGATTTTTTAGTCATAATGCTACGTTTGTTTTTAGTATATTGAGCGGTTGAGCTGCTATGAAAAAAAAATTAAAGGCGTATCCAGGTTTCGATGGTTTCGTATATTTCAAGCTACTGATGAACAGTAATACCAGCGGTGCCCATTTGAAAATAATTAAATCGATAGTTCACAGGGTTGGTCGCTGGAGGACGACGATGAGGACGATCCGGTGGACGCGGCCACCGCTACCAGGTATACGGTAGGGAGGGGTACGGTAGCGAGGGATACGGTAGATCGCTATTGATTTCTGCTTCTATTTGGGGTGAGTAGTGCGATTTTGCAACATCTTACGATAGTCGGACACTTTTTCTTCCCGGTATTTTTTCTATTTCACGAGGAACTCGTATACTGACCGAATTAGTACGAGTGATGTTTCGGGAGTATCTCACTCAACACTAATTAGATGACCTGTTCCCTAAGGAAAACTCGGTGGACGCGTCCACTGCTGCCAGGTATACGGTAGGGAGGGGATACGGTAGGAGGGGTACGGTAGATTATTGGATATTGATTAGTTGGATTCGCATTTTACGGGACTGTGTAGAATTCCAGAATTTACCGTCAAAGCCGGTGACTAAAAAATAGTCACTGGCCTAGCAGTGGGCTCCCGCAGGACTTCGTGTGCCTAGAGTACGGGGTGACCTTTACCTTTTTACCTTTTTTTACCGTCAAAATTTTTTTTTTTGCCTGGTAGGTTATCGGTTTCACTGAACATTGGCATTCGGTCACAATTGTCTTCAGTGATACTACGTAGTCAGGGACTCCTATTAGAAAACAATATACCTACTATGCTTAGTGCTTTTTGAATTTAGGCCCGTAGATGTTCGTATTTTCAACAGTTTGATGCTGAAATGTCCCCGTAGGTTGTTTGCTTCAGTGTGCGCATTTTGTTCGTCACATAATGATCAATGGTAATGACTTCTTGATCACTCATCGCCCCAAAACCATCATTCAACAAATAATTTGACCTGTGGGAAACGTGATTCAAACAATGATTATGCTGGATTTCGAGCATTGCCAACGATTGTATGACCTTCGGTTTTTTTAGAAATAGACAAATCATTCAATCCTTGATTATCGTATCCTGCTACCATAGTCAATTCCTACCGTATCCAGCGGCTGTAGTCAATATCATAGTCGATACCCTAGTAAATACCGTACCCAATACCGTAATATTTGCAGTGCGGATGTGGAGATGAAGCCGGACGACAACCAGAATGGAACGACTGCTGCTGAGGAGAAGAAGGAGAAGGAACCGGAGAAGATGGAGGAGGTACGGTAGGAGTACGGTAGATTGATAACTTATCAATGATAAGAAGGGGAGGCACGGTAAGATGGAGAGGGGGGTATGATTTGCGACTAAAATTATTCTCGAAACTTCCCGCGTTTTCGCGCCGTCTGAGACCCGAACGGCCCGTCTCTGTTGCCAGTATAGACTGCTAGTTGGGATTACAGTATATTGATTCTGACTGGTTACGTTTAGGACAGTACGGTGATTGACGTTATATACAGGGTGCGCCATAATTACGGGCCCACTTTTGTTTGTGTCTCCCTCATTCAAAAAGAATGCGGGTTGCTCCTGTATTGGTATAATTGATAGTACGTATTATCAGCATCGTAAAACTCATTTTGGTTTGGTTCATAATTTCAAGCAGGTTTTCAAATAACACAATGAAAGTATCGTGGTCAGACATGTCATTCCCGCGAGCCAGATCAACTTTGAATATTTGTGTTTCATCAACCATGTGCGATTAGCCTTTGGAACTTCAACCGTAAGAAGGGCAACCGTCAATCTTCAATTTAAAAATTGAATCACTGTGGTAGGATTACAGGGCTTAAAATAAGGCATGATTTCCCAAGTAGAACCTTGAGGTCAAGCGTATGAAGACTTGGATAAAATAAGAGTTCATAGATGTAGTAACCCATCAAAATGATTTTAGTTCTGAACTGGCATATATTAGGTATAGTCACCCTGTTGCCTTTCGTTAGTCACAACTTGATTGCATCTAACACTGTTAGTTTTTCAGCTTTATTCAAATATAGGCGACAATTCCCTAAATCCATGTTTCGACGTATATTATTTTTAGGAATAGGTTGATTCAGTTCATTCTATTTTTAATAAATGTATAGTGTAATAAGTAATTGAATAGCAACATTGAAATATTTTTGATAAGGCACTCCGATCGTATATAAATTTTGAAGTGAAACATGACTGAACACGCGGCCCAGGAAATCACAAGTCTCTATTAATCAAGCCTAGCTTCATGAACTCTTTTTAGTTCGCGGCCCCTTCCAAAAATTATATAGTCTAGTTATTGATGAAAAATTCCTAAAAATTTGACTTATATCTTATCGACGATTAGCAAGATATGTGCGCGGTTATGTTGTAAAATACTGATTTCGTTCATCGTCTTTCCCATATGCTTATCAAACTCTCTAAATCCGACATTGATGTGAAAACTGTTTTCATTATTTCTTCTTGGTCAGTAGTCCCTTATGCTATAGTAAAATAGTTATTAGAGCTGTTAGTTCGAGTGTCGCATTTTGATAGCGATCTGAGTCTTGCCTTGAAACCAACATTTGTTGTCATTGGCACACTTCAATCGGTTGTTTCAAATCAACGAATTGACCGATTGTCCTCAAACTAAATCACATTTTTTTACTAATGAACGCTCGTAAGAATAGTCAACTTGAGATGCCTTTTCATCGCTTCATTGGCCTTTAAATAGCAGGCGAAGAAGTGGGCCCGTAATTTTGGCGCACCCTGTATTACGGTATGTTCACTGTAGTCTGTCAATTGATTATCCGGTACGGTAATTACGGTAGTCCGTTGTATTTATTGAATATATCAGATCTTTAATGAGGATGAAGATTATATTGACGTTGATTGATACGGTAGGATTACGGTAGATTGATTGCCAATTATTGATTAATTAAGGATGACGAGTACGGTAGAATTACGGTAGATTAAAGTCAATTAATTAATTAAGGACGACGAGGAGGACCCGCTGGAGGCGTTCATGAGCGGTATCAAGAAGGACCTGGCGCCGAAGACCGTGGTGAGTGGATGTTACGATATCGTTGAAACCTAGAAGCTGTGGGTTGCTGTTATTTTTTGAGAGGTGTAAACGTCCAAATATCGAAAGTGTCTCTAACTCTAGGCGATATAGAATCCGTGAAACTGAAATGATCCACCCTTTACTCGCGGGTGGTTAGTGTGGAATCAAGAAGGACCTGGCGCCGAAGCCGGTGGTTTGTGGGTTATTTTATAGAATTGATACATAGAAGTATTTGGTTGTTGTTTTTTGAGAGGAAACGAGAAACGTCCAGCAATCAAAAGGTGCCTCTGACTATAGGTGTTATAGAATCCTTGAAACTTAAATTGTGAATCCTTGAATTGGCGCCGAAGACTGTGTTGAGTAAATTAGCGGTGTTGTTGAAACACGGTAATAGGATCGTTTTTTGCGAGTTAATGCCCATGGGAGATATGGTCAGATTGTTGTCACTAGAAAATTCTGTGTATGAGATGCACTTGAAACTCGAAAGTAACGACGATTTCGAGTTGGTCGAGAATTGTGTTGTCGTAAAAAATCCGTTCCGTCTATTAGTTCATCGCGCAACGAGAGTTGTTTGAGGACCACCTGAAACCCGAAAGTTACCGGTTGTGCAATTGTGCGATTACTCCTAATTAGATAATACTAATAATTATGAGTATTCGCACAATTGCACAATTGGTAATGATTTATTAGCTAATATAATATGGTTTAATTAGATAGTGAACTCAATTATTCATTTAAGTAATTAATTAACTTAATTAATGATATTCAGGGCGGTGTCCGAGTGGTCACCATCACCGGGCCCGCAGCGCCCGAGAAACAGAAGGGAGAGGTCCTCGAGAATGAGGACAATCACGATATGTTGGTGGACGACTTTGATATGGAAGCGGTGAGTACTGTATAGGTTACGGTAGTCGGAGGAGTACGTACGTTAAAGTTCAATGTAATTGTGCCAGTGACTTGGGTGTTTCAGAAGATTCTAAAAAGGCGCTGGAATCAGTGAGAAACTGATCCACGAGGTGCTTGGAAGTGTAAATAATTATCAGTTCACTATCCTTGCGGATAACGTTCGTGTTTCACAAGATCATGACATTGCGATGCTTCAATACTGATCTTTCCGAGAAACATGTTAAGTAAAAAAAAATATTTCGTAACCTTTTCAGGCGACCCAATCTCTACTCGCGAAGGGCCGTCTGCTGCCCGAGACGGACCACACGAAGGTGTACTACAGGAAGTTCAGGAAGAACTTCTACAATGAGGTACGGTAGGAGGGAGGGAGTATGATAGAATTATCGAGTTATTAGAGTGACTAGGGAGCTCTATACTGAGGCTCTATACTGAGGCTGTAGTGATGTAGTATTGTGATCGAAATATAATTATTTGTTTTTTACGCATTGTTTTCGGCTTCCAATCGAGGGTAGAAATGCTTCCCTATCATATACAAACTCTGAAGCAGCTGAAATCCGGTGATCGAAATATAATTAATTACTTTTTTACGCGCTTTTTCGGCTTCCAATCGAGAAATACATTGTATTCATAGCATATGTATACACTGAAGCAGCAGTATGCCGGGAATTCAAATGTTCGTATTATTTCCATAATTTAGAAGCAAACAATTCCAGGTGCCCGACGTTGCATCCATGTCGAAGCGGGAGGTGGAGGAGTTCCGATACGAGCTGGATCAGATCAAGGTGAGATTGCGTTTCAGCCGATTTACTTGTGTTGTGATAAAGGGCAACTACGATGCGTGGTCTGAGTTCGTTACAAAAAAAAATGATAAAGTCAAGGTGAGGTGGGGTTACGGCGGATTCACTTCTGGTTCAATAATTGTTCACTGCGATATGTCCTTTCTTTGGTGTGTAAAAAATCTATGATTGTTGTGATTGTGATTGTTGTGATTTCCGGGGATGAATTTAATCTAGTAGGGGGGAGTACGGTAGAAAAGGAGAAGTTTCCGTATGAGCTGGATCATATCAAGGTGAGAACTGCTTACAGGTGATTCTTATCTGTAGTTATCATCTCGACGATTGCGATTATCTCGCTCGATTAACTGTGATTTTACTGAAAATATGCCTGACAAGGCTAGCGCGGGTTATGGGGAGCTAATTTTGCTAGAATTTTCCATTGTTTCCTAGAAAAATTCTTCATAAGGTCAAGATGAGTTGAAGTTGCGCGCGATTTATTTGGCTAATAATCATGAGCAACCGCGATGCAACGTCTATTGTCTATTGAAAATATAATTATCAGAAAAAAATATGCTTGTTATGGATGGTCAAGCAGAGTTGAGGTTCCAGGAAATTCATTTAGTTAATAATAATAATCAGAATTTCAATGTTTTGATCATAGGTGCCCACGACACTCTCCTTGCGGATGGGCATCCGCCTACCCATGACCCCGGGGGTTCATGGTTCAAAATGGGTTTGTAGGTCATGGTGGATCATGACCAAGTACCGTACCCAATCGATCCTACAATATCCCTAGTTACCGTATATGGCTACCCCCTTCCTCTCTCGAACATAACCTGAATACCCATTTTGGACCATGAACCCCGGGTCATGGTAGGCGGATGCCCATCCGCATCGACACTCCGTGAACACCTATGGTTTTGATCATTTTGCCAATAATTAATCTCTCAGAAAATGTGGCAGATTAGGTCATGGCGCGTAAGAGTAGCATGGGGTTTGTATTGCACATTGAATGGTTGTCGTCGTAATGGATCGAACCCTTGAATCTAAAAATTATGCTGATTCCTACATTTTCTAACCCGACGAATTGGGGCTACGATGCTCTTTTTTTAGGATAGAATTGCGTGTAGATTGATTTGTGCTTGGATTTGACGTAGAAAATTCATCCGATTACAAATTTAGAGTGTGAGGAATTGAATGCGAACTGTGCTGATATTTCTCGAATTGTTGTTGCTGACGTATAATTAATTACTAAGTATTATGAAGTTAATTAATATCCTCTCGTCAGGTGCGCGGTAAGGACGTGCCGAAGCCGTTCAAGACGTGGCCGCAGTGCGGAGCGAACAACACGATTCTCAACATCCTCAAGAAGTGAGTCCCACACGGAATTGTTTACTGGGTTACGGTAGGATTGGTGTACGGTAGACATGGTGGGCTTGATCGCCATACTCAAAACTTTCAAGAAGTTAGTCTTGGAGGGAATTGCTTATTGAGTGACTGTGAATACGACTTACTAGCATTTGTAAATATTGCGTACTTGAAGCCTTGAATCTCTATCAAGGAGTCTGAAGTTGTCCGAATTTTTGACAAGGACATGGTATGGTTTAGCAGGGAATCCGTTTGGGAATCCGAAAGCCGTTATTGATGGAGCTTGCATACTGTAGTTAGTTAGTTAGTTATTGATCATCGGCGTACCGTATCCTGTCCTCTTTCCAGACAGAAGTACACGACGCCGACGCCGATTCAAGCGCAGGCCGTGCCGTCGATCATGAGTGGAAGGGACGTCATCGGAATTGCAAAGGTGAGCGTTACGTTTTATGCTCCAAATTGTGAAAATTTGGTTAAAAAAAGGGAAAAAATTAGTGAAAAAGGAGCACAAGTCGAAAGTACTAGATAGATTGAATTACCTAAAAGAGTCAATCATGAGTGGAAGGGACGTGATCGGAATTGTAAAGGTGAGCAGCGGGGTTTTAGGTTTCAATAATATTGCAAAAGTGTGATTGCGACAGTGCTTTGGTCGCTGTAGGTATCGTTTATTAAAAAAAAATTTCTTTTGTGAATATGTCTGTCAAGTCAATAGTGAATGGTTGGGATGTGAGTGGAATTGCCAACGTGAGGAAGGGAGCGGGGTTGGGGTTTCAGCAAGAAGGTGAAAGGGTGATTGCGACTGTACTTTGATAGTCGTGAGAATGCTGCCGGGAAAATATCATTATTCTTGTCAAATACAGAGAACTGGATAATATTATCAAAAACGATTGGCATTTAAAAATGATTGTGATACGAGGGCTGCAATTTGATGGTAAGCTACCAGGAAAGATAATTTGGGTTTCGAAATAGTTACGAAGGGCGTGTTCTTGCTTCACATTTTATCGGTATAAAATCGACCTTCAAAATAAATGTTTGAACACATTGTGGGCTGGTATTTCAATCGGATGCCTTGTATCGATAATTCACAGCAAATTCGTTAGGGCCCAGGAAGGTGTCGGTCAAAACAATATCAATGGACTAGGTGTATTTGGGAATCAGGAATGGATCAACAGGGTAGTGTGTGTCTTGGCAGTAGTGTATACTGCGAGTATAAGTCTAGAAATGAAACTTTTTTTGAAATATGGACTGAAATGAAGGAGATTTATAACGGCAATCTTACCCACCTATTATCGTAGTAGTTACCGTAATCCTATTTGCAGACGGGATCGGGCAAGACCCTCGCCTTCCTCATTCCGATGTTCCGCCACATCCTCGACCAGGACCCGCTCGATGAGATGGATGGACCCATTGGTAATTAATTAATTATTTAATTTAATTAATTTGAATAATATAAGTATAATTATTAGTATTTCATGATATAATTACGGTATTTCTTATTGAAAATGGGTCGTCCGAAGTACTGTTTCTGTATGTGTCGTTGATGTTTGTAGTGAGGGTGAAACCGGGATGACTCGAGAAATATTTTGACGATATTAAATAATGAAATTGAATTTGCAGCCATCATAATGTCTCCTACACGCGAGCTCGCAATGCAGACGTGGAAAGAGGCCAACAAGTTCGCAAAGGTACTTACAATTAGTCAGAGGCGAAATAAGATAATATTTATTATTTTGAAAAAATTAGTTTAGAAATGGTCGTCATGCTGCAGGTTCACTATACTCACGTACGCGTTTGCGTATTCGTAAAACTTGCGAAACATCGATTCGGCGATGGTTGCGATTTTCTCCATTTGTTGATTGTCATTGCGATACTAACTTTATTCTTCCATAAAACAAATTATAAGGCAAATATTCCCAAAAGATCAAAGCTTACACTATTCAATTTTCTGCCTCACGGTTTCATTTTCTCTATTAGGTAGCAGTGAGAGAAGGTTGAACAATGGTTACACCTTTTCGCTTCTCCAATAAATATTAATTAATTACTCTAATTCCAGCCGTTCGACATTCGTGTCGTTTGCGTGTACGGTGGAGTGGGCATTTCGGAGCAGATTGCTGATCTCAAGAGGGGCGCGGAGGTTATCGTGTGCACCCCTGGAAGGATGATCGATATGCTGGCGGCAAATAATGGTACGGTAGGGGGTACGGTAGTAAACATTGTTACGGTAGATATTGATTAGTTTTATGTGCGAATAATGGTACGGCTGCTATTAGGCATTGGTGAAAGGAATGCCTCGTGCGATGGAAGTACTTGGAAGTACTGTTGTTCTTGGATTACGGTAGCCCTCGATCGCAGACTGAATTATCGATTATATTCCAGGCAAGGTGACGAATCTGCGGCGGTGCACGTATCTCGTGCTGGACGAGGCGGATAGAATGTTCGACATGGGCTTCGAACCGCAGGTGAGGGGTTTTACAGTGTGGTTTAGGGTAGGCAAAGGCTTGATAAACAAATTGTATTGTGTGCAATTGCAAATATAACGCATTAGAAACTTTGCGCATTGAATGCTCTAAATGGCTTCGAACCGCAGGTTTGTGGGGTTTTAAAACTATTAAAATAGTTTGGTTTAGGGTACAACAAAGTTTGCCAAACGATCATTGAGATGAGTGTAGTGTGTAAATGCAAACAAGATGATTGAAACGGAATTTAAACCACAGGTTTGTGGTTATAGCAGTGTCTCTCCAAGATGAACATTTTGATTTAGAGTGGCAAAGCATGTCTATGCAATTTGATTACGTTCTTGACTATATAGCAATATAGGGACCACCATCGTGAGAGCCGGAAATTGAAAGCCATAAATTAGTGTGAGATTGAGAGCCGGAAGCCGGATTCGACGAAATTCCGGGAGCCGGGTTATAGAGTAAACGGTTTCAACCTTATAAATTTTTCTTTATTGATCGATATTTATACTTTAACTTGGTAGGCCGCGACTTTTGACATTTCCTGAGCTAAATATGGACCTTGATGAGCTTGCACGCCAAACATGCCGCAAATCAATGGGCCCCCGCGCTTGCTATAGCCGATTTCTCGATTTCGCACTTGTTCAGTTTGAACATTTTGCTCGATATTTATACTTTAACTTGGTAGGCCGCGAGTTTTGACATTTCCTGAGCTAAATATGGACCTTGATGAGCTTGCACGCCAAAAATGCCGCAAATCAATGGGCCCCGCGCTTGTTATCGTCGAAACTAGCCTGTGAACGTGTTGACCTCGACATGATTCGATCGATAATTATGTTTCAACCTAAAAGGCCGCGAGTTTTGTCGTTATGTGTGCTAAATATACCCAACGAACAACCCCTGGGCAAAAAATGCCACAATTCTATGGTCGCCCGCGTCCGTTATAGTCGAAAATCTGTTTTGCACACGCTGACATTTTCATTTATCGATAGATAATTGTGCTTTAATTTGAAAGGCCGCGAGTTGTGTTGTTATGGGAGCTAAATAGGACCCATGGACTACCACCACGCCAAAAATGCCGTTATTTCATGGTCGCCCCCGTCAGATATTGTCGAAAATAGTTGTTACGAGCTCCTACTTCGGCATGTTTCGAACGCTAACTTTTGTGCACTGCATTTCTTCGGCGAGGGCCGCTTATTATCGCTGTTGATTGTTGACTTCCAACCCCTGGGGGACCCCCTCCTCCAATTTGACGCCGATCGATAGGTGCCCGCGGATGGTGCAAGCGAAAATATGTTGGAATTCACTTTATGTGCTGTATTGTTTCCATGCTTTTAAATCGAGGTTGAGATCACACAACATCGAGGGAGAGCATGACACGTATTCGAGGGAAAGCAGGGCAAATCGAAATGGGGCAGCGAAAAGAGCGAAATGTTTTCTGAAATAGCATTTAAATTTTTTTTAGCCGGAACCGGAAAATAGAAAGTCACAGCCAGGACCGTCATCACATCCGGGCCGGCACAAACGTCGCCTTGGCGTGGTGTGGCTCTCGTTTTGAAGCGAGAGACTTTCTTTCTTTTGCAAATATCTTTTTAATTTTTTAATTATTTTTAATTTTTATTTTTGGAAAGTCATTCCACACCCATGGACTAATGATTACGACGCTCCTTGACATCCGAAATACAAATGCGCAATTTTGATGGTGGTCCCTAATAGCAATATCACAGAATTGAAATCGCAGGTTTGGTGCTTCGAAAGTATTAATTGATCAAGAAAATGCTCAATTGTTAATTATCATCAGATTGGAATGGGAAACACTGCACCTTTTACAGCTAGTATAAAAACGCTTCAGCAGCTTTTTTTCAATTTCTCAACTGCGGCGCACGTGTCCTTCGTGTCTTTCGTTTCACGGATTCCTCTTATGCCGACAAATGTTTGATCACCGATTCGCCCCGAGTTCAGCAGTCGTTAAATAATCTCATTTGCACGGTAGTTTGGCGCTGCGCAGATCCTTTATTCCTAGGACAAATCTAATTTGACAATTCCAAGTCTGGGTGTCCTGAAACCAAAATGTTGCAGGTAATGAAGATCGTGAACAACATTCGTCCCGACCGTCAGACCGTCCTCTTCTCTGCGACGTTCCCGAGAGCGATGGAGGCCCTGGCGAGGAGCATCCTCGATTCACCCATTGAGATTGAGGTGAGGGGGATTAATAACAGATAGGGAGTGAAACACGAATATTAGTGGGCTTGGGGCGTGCCCTAGTTACAGTTCGATTAGAATGGCAGAGTCGCTTTGTTGGGGATTGATTCGGACGGGTGGGTGAATAGAATCGCCAACCGGTGCTGAGATGGGAGACGATGAGGAAGTGATACACAACTTCTCCGGTCCGCTAACATCACCCAGATGTTGTTCATTTGGATTCTAGACAAATGGTTGAAGTTTTAATTGGTAAATTCGTCTTCCGGCGACTCATGTATTGGTAGTGAGACTTAGATCTTCCCGGGGGTTACTGATATTTGTTGTGAGATGTAGTAGCTGCATGACATTGAAGTTAGATCCGCAATATTAGTTAAAAATTATTACTGAAGCGTGAAGCAACCTGTTGGCCTATTTCACAATTGCTCCGTGCTAATTTCGGTTTCACCGCTACTACTACACAATATCAAGTGGTCTGTCTGACCTGATAGGGTTGAGGTTTCCGTGTGATAAAATTAAATTCGTAGATTCGGCCATGAAATTAGTTCCTAGAGCAATTATTTTTAAATTATTCATTATTAAATTATTCCTACATTTTAAAATTATTCCTACATTATTCGGTGGTCTAGCAGTGAGCTGACATAGGACTTCGATATGCCTTGCATACGGGTGAACCGTTTATTTTTAACCTGAATTTAATTCTTAGGAATTGATTCTAATAATTTAACCTGAATTTAATTTCAGGTGGGTGGCAAGTCGATCGTGTGCTCGGACGTCGAGCAGCACGCAATGATCGTCGAGGTGGGCTTAGTTTAATTAATTAATCAATTAAAATATTTAATTTAATATTATAAGCGATTTGTCCCAGGCAGTTCGCTGCGCTTCCAAATTAATTGAATAACAATAGGCACCGCAGCTGATTAGTAGATTGTTTGCTTCGTTTGAATATATTGAAACAAATCACTGCTAGGAGATGTGGAGTTTCATCGTCGTTACTATAGTCAGACTGGGCTGTGAGGAACAGTGGGAGCAGTTTCATCGCATATAAAATTATAATAATAAACTCACCAATTCAGGAGCACCAGAAGTTCCTGAAGCTGCTCGAGTTGCTCGGCAAGTACTACGAAGAGGGCCGAAGTATCATCTTCGTCGATAGACAGGAAAAGGTACGGTAGGGGGGGGGAATACGGTAGGGAATGAAAGAAGTATCAGCTTTGTGGATAGACAGGAAAAGGTACGGTAGAGGGTTATGGTAGAGCACGGTAGGGAAAGGTAAAGGAGTATATTTTTTTGTAGATAGACAGGGAAAGGTACTGTGAAATTCTGCACTTTAGGATGATTAGGCGGTTATTGTAGGCGGAATAATGTAGGGAACGGTAGATGGGATCATTTTTTTAATCACTAATCATTTTTTTTTGTTCATCCGGGTAGTGCTACGGGTACGTAGGAGATCAGTGTTTCATGAAATACATTAGACCACGTCTTTCTTTGGCTTCTTTCTTTGCTAATATTATGGACATTCTTTATACAACAAATCCACCTCATTCCTTGCTGTTTCATCGAATGTACTAGAATCCGTGATAAGGGGCAAAGTTCAATAGGCAACGCGGTTCGGCTTCTATATCCCAATCATTAGGAGATGCATCGGTGATTGAACTTATTCGCTTAATTAATGAATTAGTAATAATTAATAATATTCTTCTCAGGCCGACGAGATCACCTCTCAGCTGATGACCCACGGCTACACCTCGTGCGCCCCTCTCCATGGAGGAATCGACCAGTTCGACAGGGATTCGAGTATTAATGACTTCAAGGAGGGAACCATTAGAGTGCTGGTACGGTACTTTTGAGGGTACTGTATGACATGGTTATGGTTGCTTCTAGTTACCGTAAACGAGTGAGACAATTGGAATAGGGAGATATGCGCTAGATCTTGAGAATCGACTATTGACTTGGACATGGAAGGTTCTGATTTCAGCGCCTCCACAAAGTTGAAAATCAAGAAAGTTCTTGATTTTCTTGTCCAAACTATTACCATCAACACTATTTCCTTGGCTTGGTGCACTTTCAATGGCTGATGTTATAATTTGAGTGAATTACATTCGGCTTCGGTAGCACGATATTACTGTAGAATATGGATGTGATAGGTTACTGTAGTATTGCTTTTATCGATATCCCCTTTGCAGGTGGCGACCTCGGTTGCAGCTCGTGGACTGGACGTGAAGGAGCTCATCCTCGTCGTCAACTACGACTGCCCCAATCATTATGAGGTACGGTAGAATTGGTAGGGATACGGTAGTACGGTAGTATTGAGATGGAATACGGTAGTATTGATTGGGGTACGATAGTATCGGTTGGGGTACGATAGTATCGGTTGGGGTACGGTAGTATCGATTGGGTTACGGTAGTACTTTATTGATTACTATGAGGTACGGTTTCTATTGTCGTGAGGTACGGTAGCAGACAGTATTATTGATGGGTTGCTGTAATGGATCTGCCCCAACCAGTATGAGGTACGGTAGTACTGTAGTATTGAGAGGGGTACGGTAGTATTGATCACTCTGGAATACGGCAGGATACGGAACTATTGATTGGTTGTTGCAGTGAATGAGTATAGCTGGATTCGACTACGACTGCCCCAGGCACTATGAGGCATGGTTGAATTTAGGGGGGTACGGTAGTACTGTAGTATTGAGAGGGGTACGGTAGTATTGATCACTCTGGAATACGGTAGGATACGGAACTATTGATTTGTGGTTGCAGTGAATGAGTGTAGCCGGATTCGACTACGACTGCCCCACCCACTATGAGGCACGGTAGAATTGAGATTGGTACGGTAGTACGGCATTATTGATTTTGAAAACGAAATATCATCAACCACTAGGCGGCTGGAGATGATTTTTTTTTGCGGACGAACCAGATGATTCATTAGTGTCTATCATAACCGCAAAATATGAAAGGTTGATGCAACAGGGAAGCGACGAGTTGAATTCTGGGGTCGAACCGTAATGCCAACTGGGGCAGCTGATAGAAATATTGCAAATGTAGTTTGCGATTGATCGAACAATCAGATGGGAGTGAACATTCGGGTGTTTGGTGACCCTGTGAAACCCGACGGTTGCTTGGCAAGGCCCGAGGGGGATGTGATTCTTAGGCGAACGCCCTGATATTTTAATTGAAAAGACTAAATTCGTGCATGAAACATGAAATTCGCCGGTGGAATAAAAAAAAATTTATTTTTAATTGATGACTAATTTCCTTACAGGACTACGTGCATCGCGTGGGCCGCACGGGTCGAGCGGGCAACAAGGGATTCGCCTATACTTTTGTTCTGCCAGAGCGTGAGTATTATTTTATTATTGTTTTTATTTGAGAATTTTTATAAATTATTTATAAAATGAATGATGCGGATATTCAATCAAATTCGAACATTGTTCTTGATCTTTGAAGGAGTCGGAAAACAGTGAAATGCCAGTGTTTTGGAATTTTGATTAGATGGACATTGCCGCAGGAGAATAATTTTGGATACTCCAGTAGAGAACTAGAAGATGCATGGAGTCCGTAAATTGACCAGTTCGAAAGGAATTCATTGCAGCTGAGGAGTACAGTTGTGACTTGTGGCCACTTTGTAAAACACGAGATACTATCATTATCATTAAGTATTATCATTAAGTTTTTTTTGAATATGCGAACACCAACACCTATCGCTTGGTGTTCAAAGGACCTATGAAATATCGTAGAAACTAGAAAACAATAGGTTATCATGATCGAGATTCAAGCAGAATTGTTGCTTTTTGGTCACTGGACCTATCAAATATCCTAGAAACAACAAATTTCCAGTTTAAAATAATGTAAAATAGATTAAAAATTCCATTGCAGATCAGGAGAAGATGGCGGGCGAGATCTGCAAGGCATTTGAAACCGCCGGTTAGTTTAATTAACTAAATTATTAATAATATTTAATTAATTAATGTAATCTAATTATTTAAATCTATTCGAGTCAAGCTATACTATTAATTTTGTCGGTCTGAGAAGAATGGCGCATATCAAAGAAAATCCGTCCCGATGACTTATTTGATCCGATTGAAACATGAAAATGTACGCCTTCTTGGTTTGACGTTTCACTGGTTTACTCTCAAGCACTGTGATGGTGCGACTTTGATTCAGTCTGCAGAAATCTGATTAATTACATTTATTAATTATATTTCCTAGCCTCCTCCTCCTCAGGTGGACCTAATTCATCTAACTAATTAGCTTAATTAATTTAACAAATAACAATAAATAATTAATCATTTTATTATCTCTTTCAGGCGTGACTCCTCCGCCCGAGCTGAAGGAGATGTTCGACAAATTCAAGGCCGAGATGGAAGCACAGGGCAAGCAGGTCCATCTGGGAGGACGAGGGTGAGTCGAGATTATCGATTGATCGGGGGGGGGGGTTACGGTAGATTCTCGATTGACCGCGACGCGTGGGAATTGAACGCGTCGCGGCTGACACTGATTGAATGATTATCGAATGGCCAGATACGTTAGATATGGAAAACTTGTGGCTGTTAGGCGGGGATTGACCACAGGAAGGTAGTGGTTTCGTAGCAGGGATTAAAAGAAGAAGTTGTTGTCTATGCGATGCGTCCATGATTTCCTCGACAAGAAATAAATAATCTCGCATAAAGTTCCTTCTTCTATTTGGGATAAATGAGCGATGGGGATCAACAATTGGGAAGCTGTGGATTCCGTTGATGGTAGAAATTATGTTGCACCGGCTACGCGGCGAATCGGGATCACCTATTAATAGAACAATTCCAAATCAACTTACTTCTTTTAATTTCGGATTAATAACCTACCTGGACAAATTCTGAGGTTTCAGACATGGTAGAAAGTATATTATGCGTGCAAGCACAATAATGGGTCGCCGCCGTCAACAATAAGTATATAAATAACAATATAAATATAAATAACAAATATAAATAACAATAAGCAATCTCTATTCATCAATCAATCAATCAATCAATTTATCATTTCAGGCAATTATTGCTAGATGAGGATGGGGGCAAAATCTTCATGGGGTGTATTCCACCAGTTCCCAATAGCTCGGTCCAAGTCGTCCCTCCAGCGTGCTCTAGGCTTGCCCTGGCGGGCGCTTCCGGTTGTAAGGCGTCCAGAATGTAGTCGCGCGGGTCCATTGCTCCATTTGCATACTCCTGACCTTGAGGGCCCATCGCGCTTTCCGTCTCAGTGCTTCTCGGTTCCAGTCGCACAGCTTAGTGATCTCCCGAACGCGCTCGTTCCTCCAGCGGTCTCTCAGCGTGACTCCCAGCATCTTTCGCTCCATCTTCCTCTGGGTG
Organism: Pristionchus pacificus; assembly: GCA_000180635.4. Taxonomy (NCBI): domain Eukaryota; kingdom Metazoa; phylum Nematoda; class Chromadorea; order Rhabditida; family Neodiplogasteridae; genus Pristionchus; species Pristionchus pacificus. Next base: position 29,226,646 of record CM026578.1, on the reverse strand, counting down.
ATGCTCAGTCGCTCCTTATCGCGACTGAGCATAAGGTCATAAGGATAAGGTCTATTCATCCTCCTTCTGTTATTTTGGATAAATGTGCAACAACTTCCGGACAGATATGTGTGTTCAAGCAGGGAAGAAAGCGCCGTTGCATCCGTACGCATTGCTCACTCCGGTCAATTATTTGGAAAATTAATTATATATTTTCGTATCAGCTTCTTTCTACCGTTGAATAATCGAAATAAGCAACAGGGAGCAACAAAGTTTCAGCATGGGCACTAAATCTGTTGCATCCAAGTGCCACAATGAAGTTCATATATGGCATACAGATTCTACGGCTCCGGTTATAAATAGAATATGTATATAGTAGGCATTTAGCCGGGAAATATGTTGAGAACCGGCAAATAGATAACCGTAATTTCTGTAAATTGCAGATTCGACGGCTCCGGCTACAAGTACGACGACACGGAGGCGGACAATCAGGCGTCGCAACGGAAGATGGCCAAACTGCTGATGGGCGTAGAGAATGGACTGGTACGGTAGAGGGGATACAGTAGTTATAGAAATCGATGGATCACGGTAGTAGGGTAGTATGTTGTTAACGAGGGTATTTGAATAACCGTTATTGTAGCACAATTTTGTTGATTTTTTTTCCAACAGCGACTTTCTCATCAATGATCAGAGTAGGACCTTTGTCTGTGAACGAGTAGATGTGGTGGTGCACAAATTTGCCTGGTTACTTGAGCAGAATATTTTACACTTCTCTTTGCGGTTTGTTGTATATTTTATATTTGTTTAGGCTGGCATCGTTAGCATGATTAGATTACGGCCTTTGATAGTCGTCATGTAGATAGCACCGATTTGACTGGTGCATACAATTTTAGAGAACGGGGGAATTTTTAAATGATTAAATAAAATAAATCAATAATTAATATCGATTCCAGGAAGACGACGACGACGAGATGGACGACCAGCTGAACTCGCTGATGAGGAGCAAGACAAGGGTGAGTACGGTAGATAGATTGGGTACGGTAGGATGGGGAGGGGTTACGGTAGGGTACTGCAGCGGAGAAGGGAACGGATTGGTGACGGATACGGTAGACTCGCTTTTGAGTAGGATAGAGCGGATATGAGCAAGACGAGGGTGAGATATTGATTACGGTTTGAAAGGGGGGGGGTACGGTAGGTGAGAAGGGTGCGGTATTAGTGACGAAAAGGTAGACTCTGTTTTAATTAGGATAGAACGGATAGGACCAAGACAATGGTGAGATTTTGATTACGGTATGAAAGGGTGGGGTACGGTAGGTGAGAAGGGTGCGGTATTGGTGACGAGTACGGTAGACTCTGTTTTAATTAGGATAGAACGGATAGGATGGTGAGATTTTAATTACGGTATGAAAGGGGGGGGGGTACGGTAGGTGAGAAGGGTGCGGTATTGGTGACGAGTACGGTAGACTCTGTTTTAATTAGGATAGAACGGATAGGACCAAGACGAGGGTGAGATATTGATTACGGTATGAAAGGGGGGGGTACGGTAAGATTGTAAACTGAGAGGGTTACGGTAGAATTGGAAATTGAGAAGGGTACGGTAGAATCGGTACGGAAGGAAAGCATCCCTTTAAACTGAACTTTTGATAGCAATGCTGTAGAAAGGAACTGTAACGGTGGTTGGGAAATGGTAAAAGAAGAGCATCGGGACTTGGTGAATTGAGCTCCCACAACGTTTTCAGGAGGCGATTCGCGTTTCTATTCTCGTTAGTTCTCTGCCAGCTTGGAAAATTAGCAATTATTCTAAATTCGTAGAGAAAGGCCAGTAACATTGAGGTTTCGACAAGATTATAACCGGTCATGAATGCCATTGCATTTCGATGACTGAACGTTTGGATGTGCTCCACTAGCCATAACATCAACCATTGAATGTAAACAATAGAGTAAATTAAGATAATTAATTAATTAATTAGTTAACATAATCATTCAGATCATCGATGCGACGACGGCGGGCGCGGGCGATGTCGTGCAGATGAGTAAGAGAGTCGAGGCGAAGGTCGATGAGGTGAGGATGATTGCTTGGTGGATGGGGGTTTCAAATGATTTCCAAGAGCCCAGTTTATTTATTTCCTTCAATTACTATCGCCTGATGAGTTCACTATCAAAATAAGAAGAAAGTGGAAGGTGTTTATGATTAATTGGCGAATGTGGGTTTTGACAAGTTAGTAAAATTCTAGATGTTGCTACTGAATTAGTTATTCTGGGAAAATGCGATGAAAAAAATGAACGGTATTTCTCTAAGAATAGATGAATAGAGAAAGAAGAGAATCGAATAGAATAGATCGATTTAGATTTGAGTTAGAAAATAGATTTCAACTTGAGTGTAAGAAGCTAGTGAATTTTACTCCATTGATGCCACATCGACCACTTCATGATATTTCTGTTCATCCGAAGATGTTGAACGATCAATAGGGATTGGGGTTTCACAGAGTTTGTAAGAGCTTAGACGATTGGATTCGGGCAATAAGTCTAGCAGGTTGGACGATGAAACTAAAATATTATCCCCGTTGAGGACAATGAGGTGAGTTTCCCAGCGTAGAAAGATTTTGGAATTGAGTAGTTAGGCTAATGTTTCGAGAGGCGCATGAATGAGTTGATCATCAAATGAATTCAATGAGTTATTTATTTGGGCTTAGTTTACAAATAATTTCACTCGTGGTTTTCGGGTATTGTCAAAACAATTCTCTAGGTGAATCTCAGTTTTGATTTAACTACAAGTCAATTGAATAGCTCTCAAATGCGATCAATGGAACTTTAGTTTGTGAAAGAAAAATAGCGTAAAAGGTGATTAAATTTTCCAAAGGTTTACTTGCTCTTGTATTTTGTCTACCGTAATACTACCGTAACCCACCCCCCGCCATTCCTGGGTAGCTTACAGTATTCTTTAAACTACCACAATCTTATCGTAACCTTACCGTAATCATAAACCATTGTTGCAGGCGAAAGAGCGCGCGAAACAGCTCGCATCAAAGATCGCGACTGCTCAAGTTGCAGCGAGTAGTGAGAAGAAGAGCAACGTCGCCCTCGCTACGGAAGCCATTATGAAGGGAACGGAACCGACTGAGATCAAGAGGAGTGCCGCGGATATCGTGAGTTGGAGGGTGATAGATGAGCCGGGTTGGGAAAGGGGGGCGGATACTAGGCCATTGTGTCGTGAATATCGTGAGTTGGAGGAGCCGGGTTTGAAGTCATGAGTTAGGACCTGCAGAACTAACACATCAGTGCCCGGGTAAGAATGATGCGATACAGGATAAGGCAATAGTAGGGAGAATGGTTTGTAAAATTAATATTTTACGACCCGTTTATCTGATGTTGCACGAGTTTGATATGAGCCGAAAGGTTTCAGCTAGGGCAATTGGTCCCTGTCTTTCTTCCAAATTATAATGAATTCGCTTTACCCACTTGACTGGGGCTGTAGTGGGGTGATAAAAATGTGAATTTAGTGGTTGGACAATTCTTGTTCGATTGGTTCTCTAAAAAATAATAATTATCGTTCCAGGCGCGCGCGCGAGCTGCGCAAATCTCAGAGGGCCTGACGCACATCGCGAACGAGGGACCGCCCGATGTGAGTGATTGATTGTATTGTTACGGTAGTTGCAGTTATTGATCTGGCATTCAGTTCTGATAGACGACGTAGTTTTCTGAATAATTGGCTAGTTTCTAGTGCGCCTGAACCGGCAAGCACACTGTAGTTCTTCATAGTTCTCTTTCTGAACGGCGGTGAACTGCGCCGTCATTCCGAGCTACTGTAATCGATTTGTTCTCTCTCAGTTGAACGCGGTCTACGAGGAAATGCAGTACTTCGAGGAGGAGCTGGATGTGAACGATTTCCCGCAGCAAGTGCGATATCGGATATGCAGCAGGGTGAGAGAAGATTGTTTTCATAATATACGGGTTCCAAAAAGGAGTAGCAGGTGTAGAAGGGGGGAGTGAATAACGATTATAGAGCGAGCATAGGCTGAATAGGTTTAATTTGAGCGTGAATAGAGTGAAAGATCCGCAGTAGAAAGAGGTTGTGCTTGTTTACACCGCAATTCGTATTTCCATTGATGAGGGTGAATCAGCTGTGGGTTATATCATGCGCAGGAACTGAGAAGCGCCGGGTGAATGTTTTATTTTTGTTTTTGAGAAAGGGACGATACCGAATTGCAAATGCCTGCCCTATAGTGATTTGACCAGAGCTAGAAACCTGAAGCTCGGAATTGAAATTTTCCATAGTTCTGAATGTGCTTTAATTTTATAATTAATTAATTAATCAATTAGTTAAATCTAATTGCAGGACGTTGTCGGGCAGATCTGTGACCTGGCCGAGGTGGGAATGAGCATCAAGGGCACGCATTGCCCCGCTGGAAAGGTGAGCTAATTTAACAAAAAAAAAGAGGAAATAATTTTTATGCTAATGAGAAGTCAATCGAGAAAAGTGTGAAGAGAATATTCGAAAACGCTGCGTTTTGATGTTTCACACATACCGTTGTAATTTCGGGATTGTTGCAAATACGATTTGTTTGAAATTCCGTTTTGTAACAAAAAAACTGTACTATAGAAAATAACATAGAGACATGAAGATTTGTTGCCTGTGAATATCCGTTAAGTCTGAATGTATCTACAAAATTCGTTCATCGTAGCCTAGGGAGTTTAAATAAAATTTAACGAAAGCAAATTCAATACTCCTGCCGTAACCCATTGTTCTTCCTCAGGAGCCGAAAGAGGGCGAGCGTCGACTGACTATTCTACTGGAGGCGCGCGACGAGCGACAACTGAAGAGGGCCAAAGACGAGATACTGAGGATCATGAAGGAGACCATCCGACAATTGGTGAGTACGGTAGGGGAGTACGGTAACTAGGGGAAAGAATACGGTAGGTAGACGGGTGCGATAGCTGGGGATTCCGGTAAGTAGGGTATATTGAGGAACATGGTTGTGCGTGATTGAACTAGCGCGGGTGAATCGAGGGTGAAAGTAGACTGAAATACTTTCTGAATGTATACGATAAATGAGCTTCACAAGCGAGTGGTTTTTGGCATTATCCTCGCTAAGGGCGGGCTAGCCACCCCATCGCCGATTAGCAACTTGACCCTATCCCGGGACGACCAGTGGCTGGTTGCGAGGCTTTACCGCCCGTGTTGTGTGCACGTGGTAGGGGATTTATTTGCTGTGGCTTTCACCACTACCAACATTTCTTAACCCCCTTGGTTTTGGGTGGATCTAAGGGCGGGCGGGGTCGAACTCGTGACCTTTCGAATCGCATTCCTGGCACACAACCACTGCGCCACCGCGCTCACAAATAAAGTATTGAGTGATAAAGTTAATTAATTGTAATTGCAGGCCCAGCAGAATCGCGGAGGCCCTCAGGGACGCTACAAGGTCACGTAATCATCATTCAGAAGAAGACTCTCCTCACTTCCCATACTCTCTCGTCCTGTCTGACCAGCGAGAGAGCACGAGTTATTGGGAGAGTCCCAGAATTATCAAATTTATGTTTCACCATTTTGTTGTCTAATAATGTGCGTACGAAGGTTGTTTTGCTGCATTACTGCGTAGCTTTTGATAAATATGTTTCGGATTTGAAAGTGGAGAAAGATTTCATTTTGCAATCACATTTACATATAAACAAGTGCTGGGATGGCATACAAATCTGCCATTGGGTTCTATTGTTTCCTTTCAATTGAGCTAGGTTGATGAAAAACAGTCGAAAGATCTCGCATAATCATATTTGTGAAGAATTGGAGCAGAAGTTAGAATTTTGACAATTACAGTTTCATCAATTTATCAATCTGAGTCGAGGGGAAATTATGCACAGGAACGATTGATCACGAAAATCTGATAGATCGATACAAGATAAATCGATAAATATCGAAAACATCACACGATAGCGGGGGGAAAGTGGGCCAAAAACGACGGGTTAATAGTGTTCGAAATACGAGTAATCGTCTCTTCATTTCTCACACTCGCTGGCCTTTCTGCCCGTTCTTGTGAGTGAGTAGAGAGCTACAGTACCCGGAGCAGCGAGGAGGGAGGGTGTGGGGGGGGGGGGGGGGACCCGTGGGGTTGTGGAGGGGTACGGTAGGCCTTGTCGGGGGTCAGACGCTACGAAAGATCATGTGAAATTTGGAGAGGTACAATCAAAATTGTCATCACTAGTCCTTCAACAGAGTTGGAATTGCAAGCGATCGTGTCTCTTCATGACAACATGACCAGGTAGAGATTACGGAAAATTAAGAGACTATTACTTATGTATCTTGAACTCTAACTAGAGTGAGTACGGGGGCATTAGGTCGAACGAAAACGTTTGGATGCGAGAGAGAGAGAGTTGTAATTCGACGCTGCACCGGCTACGCGAGGTGACTAGGACCCGTTGGACGGGCCGACTCCCCGTGAGTGCATTATGACGGGCGTTTTCTTCGTTGGATCACTGCCGAATACGTCGTATTCCCGCTCGTAATCGGTCACTTCCTGGTAGATTAGCTCTGCAATTGATGCAGATTATGAGTTGATTTTTGTTTGGAGTGAAGGAATGCTGGCATCGTTCCTGTCATTATGAGTAGATGAAGTGCGCGTGAAACCAAACACAAGTGAAAAGTTAGATTAGCTCGGAAATGTAACGAGATTATGGATTGCTTTTTGGATTGGAAGAAAAGAGGAGCTGAATCAATCAATGTATTTTTTTTGAGTAAATGAAATGCGCGTGAAACCTAACTGATCGGAATTTAATTGTAAATGAGTACGATGATGATCGATTGCTCACACTTTCCACTTCTCTACCGAAAGCTCGATCTTGTCTATGGTAGAATCGTGCCTTATGCAACCGTAATCTTGGCCACCGTACCTTTCCACTTCTCCACCGTGTGCTCGTTCTTGTCCACCGTGGCGTCGTATTCCTTCGGCGGTGGCGCATGTACCTCCGCCTCGTCGTACCACACGTTAACGTACGGATGTTGCAGGGCCTGGAATTGGCGGGAGCCGTGAATTGACGGGGGCCGGGGTTTAGAGCGCATTTCCCGGATGCTTGATTTTCTGCAGAAAAATTCAAGAGACTAAGCTACGGATGTGGCAGGGCCTGGTATTGGCGAGAGCCGTGAAATGCAGGGAGCCGGGCTTTAGATAGAATTCTCCGGATGCTTGACATTATAGAAACTATCGAGACTAATTGCATTCAGAGGGAATTTATCAAATGCAAGCTTCAAATTCAAAACATTCTAGAAAAAATATTACGGAAATTGCAGGCAGCCGGATTTTAGTCCATACTTTCCGGAACCGTGAGAGCCGGGTTTTGCTTTTCGGAAAGATATCCGGAGATTAGTAAACTCACTTTGTCCACGGTAATCCGCTCGGCGGGGTCTATAACGAGCATCTTGGAGAGGAGATCGCGCGCTTGCGAGGCTGCAAATGAACGGGCAATTTGTTTGCGAATCATCTTTGGGAATAAACCAGTTTAGCGCCTGCTATTTTAGCGCGAAGCAAGTTTTCCTAAATTGTTGAAATTTCCGTAGCTTATCAATTTCGGGCATGTTTCACTCCTCACTTAATTCTGAACGAAGTACTAATCAACAATACCGGGAAGATTTCTTTGTAAAAAAAATAATTGCGATATAGTGTTGTGTTCAATGGGAGGCGTTTTTTTGTTATCGTTATCGAGAAGAGAAGTGTTTTTAGAAGAGCGCAGAGTGTTCCAGGCGTCGTCAGCTACTACTCACCACTCAACCGCGCATTATCCGCCGCTTTCGGGAAGATGTGCGTGGGAAAGAGCTCCTCGAACGGCGTCGGTGGGTAGTGCGGCCGGTTCAGCACGTAGTTACGCACCTGGAATGGGCGAGGTAAAGTTGCGTTCACCAGACATTGCAATGCATTTTTTTTCATTTTCCCAAAAAAAAACCCGAACAACTTTGGATAATAATCAGTTTTGATTGTGCTTCATATATGTATAGCCTAACTGCCGTGGCGCATGAGAAATGACAATGACAATTTCAGTTTCAGAATGAACGATCCGTAATCCCTCTTCGCATGCTCTCAAAGGCGAGATAGCATGTGAAATGGCCAAGAGACGCATTCTTCATCGCTACCGCCGTGGTGATCACGACCCTTGCATACAGTGAGAAGGAACTGACAATCACTTTCTTGTAAGGTGGTTCGAATTCAAAATATTGAAACTGCAAATTTTGATTTTGAGTTTCACACGTGGCGGGGTAGTGACAATTTCTCTCTCTGTGTTGACTGAGGAACCAACGATGATTATAGGCTATATAATTTATAGCACAGTTAGGATGAAGAATAGGTTTCTTCATTGCCCCTACACTCTCACAGTCTAGAAAGCAGACATTTTCGAATGTGTTTCACACTTGGATGGCAATATCTCACGGTATTCCAGCGGTAAAATCAAACTAATAAAAGTATCTCACAGTCGTCTGCAGTTGGTTAACGAATTTGGTGCTGGGCGAACCGAGGATTTCGACGACCTGAAGGCGAAATAATTACAATGGAGAACACATTTTCGTTATAATCCACACCAAATTTTACTTAGCGTTGATACATTTTCTAGCAATTTTCATCCGAATCTAATGAATGCATCGCCATGTATCATTAATAGAAGCGATAGAAGATCATTGATAGAAGCTTTTCTGAGACATCCGTGCTGTCTCATCTGTTAGTATGCCCAGAGAGAACACGGAATGATGATACCCAGTGCTCAGTGCTCAAACCGCCCACGTCGCTTCCTCACCTTGGTCCACTGATCAATGTGGTCCGTGCCCGGGAAGAGCACGCGCCCGCGCACCATCTCCCCGAAGATGCACCCAATCGACCAGACATCGACTAAAAGGATGAGAATCAGACACAGTACCAGTGTTTGTGGGGTGTTTAGAGCTCAATGCGATCTAATCTGCAATATTTTTTCACGATATTGACCGGACATCGACTGGAAAGGATGAGCTTATCGAATAATTGGAAAGTCTGATAATAGTTGGATAAACGTTGGCGAATTGTTGTCATTTTTGCACTGTGACCTAAATGGAAAAGCACCCGATAGACCGGACATTCTGAGGCATTCTGAGCTGCTAAGGTTATTCGATCGACTTGACTTCGATCGACTTGTGAATTAGGGATAGCTAAACGGAAAACTGCAATACTCATTCCTTCATTTCATTCATTCCGAAAAGGAGAGTGGTCGGCGCATTTTCTATGCGGAATGAAGAATCATTCCAGAATTTCTGGAATGATCATTCTTCCGAAATCTTTAATACTAGGCAAAAGGGACATTCAAGAATTATACCACTGAATGCGCCTTGCTCATGGGATCATTTTTCATATGCAGGGTTGGGGGAAAAAGCTAATCATATTTTTGCTACATTTGTTTTTGTATTTCTTAGGCAACCGGCCTCAAATAAAAAAAAAACTGACGTGTGCCGTGATATCATTAGATATCCGCCGTAATAACGAATTACGAATAAAAAAGTAAACGAACCTGTCTCCGTATAGCCCATGCCGAGGATGACCTCGGGCGCTCGGTAGTACCTGAAAGTGAATGCTTATTCATCATTGTCGTTCACTCGCGCCCGATCACATTATTGACTGATTGTTTACTTGAGACACACCCTCGTTTAACTTATTATTATTATCGCTTTAGAATAGAATAGTCTCTATCCTACTGTTAGCCCATGATATTTCGGCATTGCTGAACATTGCGTGAGAAGTGTGAACCTCGAATCGAGTCAATGGCCGTTATCATCGACCAATACTCCCAGAAGCAACTTACCATTTTTTTCCTAGGACCGTATGCTAATATAGACCAGTTAGGACGAAAATTAATACCTAGTAACAACGTAGGGCGTCATCAGAAACGAGTCGATTGCAGTCCTCGCCAGGCCGAAATCGAGTATCTTCAACGTGCAATCGCTCTTGACCACGATGTTCGACGGCTTGAGGTCCTGAAGATCGTAAATTAACTTATCGATTATTCACTCTACTGTACATTTCTATCCATTCAAAGCTGTTTCCAAATCAGTAACAAAATATATTCCCAGAGTGTCTAATTATGGACTGTACTTCGGGGGGTAATATTCTCGTAAACCTGAACTACTCATTGCAATTCCATTTCTAAAAATACTGACCCTATGAATGATGCCAGACGCATGCAAATGCCGCACTCCGCACAGCATCTGGTAGAGAAGGTACGAGATGCGCTCGTGGTCGAGCTCCATGTTGATGACCTGCAATTTATGGAACGTTTATTTTATTTTATTTTATTTATTTTATTTTTTTTACACTGAAAGCCTAAATTCAAGATTTATTTCCATCTAAAGTGCTGATCTAAAGAGTGAAGTGACTGCCGAACGAAGAACAATTGGTATATTGTCATTTCAACCCAAGATAGATGCTTCGTGAAACATATTCAGAAAAAAATTGCGAGTGTTGATGTTTCGAATTTCTTCTGCTAGCTTTACCTGACACAAATTCGCGTCCATCAGCTCCATTACTATGTACAAATCAGAAAAATCGCGAAGGCTCTTTTGAGGAGTGAACGCGTTGAGAAGACCGATGATCTGTGAATGGTTTATTACTAATTTAAATTTAATATTTGCTAAAATAATAATGTTTTTTTCTAGTGCTTGCATTAACCAAACGCCGGAAAAAGCAAAGAAGAGACACGAGTGAAACATATTAGTGAAATTCTTCTATTCATTGAGCGGGTGCATTCTGTTTTGTCAATTGAAGAATGGATGTGACCCATATTTCGAGCTCTATCCTTAATCCCCCCCACAGGAAAGTAGTATCGCTCGTTTTTCCCTTCCTTCAAGTATGGGGAAGCCGGCGGACATTTGTCATTCCGTCAAATGACCCTCGTACTATGTGTCTCGTGGGAATACACGGCTAGTTGAGATATTGATGGAATACGTGTAAAAGAATTGTCCTTCATTCTCATAAAACTTAAAAAGTACTCGGATATCATCAAACATTTTCGAAAGTGCATCATTTGTGTCTCGTGGAAATGGAATACAACTCGAGATATCGAGGGGGCGTCGAAGTATCGTAATTGTAAGGCTTTCTGCCCCCTTAGTTTCATTGAACCTACAAAAAGTGTTCGCATTTAAAGAAAAGGCATTTTCTGTGTCTCGTGAGAAAACTATTCGAGATTTCGTATATCGAAAGCATAAAACTTGGATATTTAAAAAAGTTTTTTTTGAGAAAAAAATGAGCAAAAAAAATAAAATTTTGGATAAAAATTCAAATGCCCTCACATTCTTGTGACTGACGAGCTTCATAAGCTTGAACTCGCGGTACGCTCGCTTCGCATGTGTTACCTGCAAAATTATTCACGTTTTTTTCAATCCAGACTCACAGACTCAATGGGAAATGGGGTGTGTGAAACATAGCCAACTAGATTTTTGAAAGTAGGTTCTTGATTTCACAACTGCTCAATTTTTTTTGCTCTCAAGCTTTTTTTGGCTCTCGAACTATTCATGTTTTCATGAGGTTTGCCCCTCCGAGTACTTGAATTCTATTTTCCCAACCAAACGGTCATCATTTTGTTGTGGACATAAACTCGCCCTTCCGGAAACGCCTTCTCAGTGATTCTGACATAGAAGAGCCCTCTGTGCTTAATGATGGGTTTCTAGTGGAAAGGCTATCCCATTGGAGATGGACTCGCGCGCATTCGCAAAAATATGTTGATCCTTTGAAAGCCACAAAACGCTTTTTTTTACCTTTGTCGATGGACGAATCATGGCAAAATCAATAGGGCCAGCGGTCGCCATATGTTGAGAATGAAACACAATCGAACAATCTTCTACAGGAAGTAAATCGTGAATAAATCATAGTAGATTTAGGCAAAAGCGAAGGAAACTCACATTCTGGAAGGGCCTGCTCAGCTTCTTGATCGCCACTGTCCGCCCGAGCACCTTGTCGTTGGCGGCACTGCAAAATAGAAATGCATTTTAAATATTTGGATTCAGTCAGTGATGATAAATTCTGTTGTTTGCTCACAAAAATGCTAAGCTATTATCAACTGCAGAATACTGCGAGATGATCAAGAGTAGAGTGCGCAATACGGGTCGCCGTCTCTTCATTTCACACACACTCTCTAGACCGGTCGAGTGGCGAGAGAGTGTGTGAAATGAAGAGACAGCGACCCGTATTACGAACTCTAATCAAGAGGTGGAAGCAGACAGCCAAGGAAGTGGACAATCAGGTTGCAATATCACTCATCAAACAAACTTTTTGTGAAAATCTGGAAGCGCCAAATGATCCATTAATGATTTCCTAGGGTTTACCTAACTCAATGGTTATGAGATTGCTCACCACACCAATCCCTGCGCTCCCGATCCGATGACACGTATGTTCTCGTAACGCTTGAGCACGCACAGAGTCGTCTCGCCGACGGATATGAGATGGAAGCCGGGAGGTGCGGCGTCGCCGTTCGCCATGCCTGTCATGTGGTGTTAGTTTTTCGGAAAAAGACTTGGAAAAGCTCCAGATTTGAATTCCCGCATTTTCCGTTTTTGCGTAATATCTCGGTTCCTGATGATTCAATCGATGCAAAAACTTGGCTCCGCATGTATATTACCCATCAATGAATACGCAAGTTAGACGAGAGACAGAGAGATTGTGATTATAGCTAATGCCACACAAAATCGGCGAGATGATTTGCTCAAAAGCAAACAAATTAGTAATATTTTGAACGAATCCGCCTCTGATATTGAATATTTTTCTTTTTCAATGAAGAAGAAGGAGACGCGTTTCTTCGTTTATAACTAGACAGAAAGGTTTTAGCGAAAAGGGAAAAGTGGAAGCCGGGAGGCGCGTCGCCGTTTGCAATGCCTGAGAGGGAATAAACGTTATCCTTACATCGGGAACAATCGTCTGAATCTCTCATTTTTAAGCTCTCTCGTCGGTCAGAGAAACGAGAGAACATGCAGAATGATGAGAGTCAAATACTCTGGTATTGGATCACTATTAGTACCCTAATAGTTTCACTGTTATTACACGAATTTGTATTTTATCAGTGAAACTATTAGTGTACTAATAGGGACGCGGGCTCGCGCGCGAGCCGTCTTTAGTGCACTATTAGTGAATTGAGAGGGGGGGGGGGGTTGGGGAGGGGGTCGTATTAGTGCACTAATAGTGAACTAGACTTCTGTAGCGGGTTTGTGTGGGGTGTTTGTTGCTCCTAATCGTGATATTTGTACATACTTATCCTCAATAAAAAATAAGGATAAACCAATCGCGTCATCGGCATCGATCGATATTGTCACGCTAATTTAAAAAAATCGAATCATTCCATTCTTCATTAGAAATTTTAAAACCGTATTTAAAAAGCTCACATGGTGAACCTCATTTAGTAACTAAAGGGCATCATGGGACATCCATGTGGCGAAAGTTACATCCAAAAACAACCTCGAATGAGATCGTGAGATAGTAGCCACGTGGGCACATATAGGCGAGTAGAGCAGACATGCTAGCGAACTGTCTCGTAACAGCCTTTTATACAGTCGAGGTTGGTTCCCCAGTGAAAACAATCCGGCCCGGCCGGCCCCGGCCGGCCCCAAGCGGTCCCATGACTTTTTGTGGCTCGTACAGAGAGAAATTTGATATAAATTCAACGGCGTTGTAAAGCTCGTGTAATATGCTATCGATTTATGATAGCAGAATTTTAGATATTTCTTTCAATACGTAGTAAATTGATGGAGAACTGTCATCAGTATTGCGAAAAAGAGGCCGCAAGATTACGGTAAGTAAAATCGTCAACCTGATTCTTTTCACCTTTTTACTTTTTTTTGCAATAACTGACGCGCTTCCGCACCAATTTACTATTAATTGAAAGAACTATTTAAAATTCAGCTTACACATATCGATAGCATATTACACGAGCTTTACAACGCCGTTGAGTTAATATCAAATTTCTCTCTGTACGAGCCACAAAATGGCATGGGGCCGCTTGGGGCCGGCCGGGGCCGGCCGGGCCGGATTGTTTTCACTGGGGAACCAACCTGGACTGTAGGCAGCATGAGTCTTACTCACGACGGGTAAGAAACTATTCTCGTCAGAGCTCGCCCTTGTCCCTATTAGTACACTAAAGAGCTTGTTATTAGTGTGCTACTAGGGGGTATTAGTGTACTATTCGGGATCGGCACCTCTTTAGTGTACTATTAGTGATCACCGGCCACGTCCCCTTTTATTAGTGTACTAATAGTGATCCAATACCAGAGTAATGCATCGAGACAGGCAATGCAGGATGACAACTGCAGATATTGAGGCTGTTTTTGATAGGTAGTAGTGATTAACCGAAAAAAAAATTCTAAAATAGTGATAACACGTATTCCACGATGATTTTTACTGGAGTTTTCAAATTATTTTTTCATAGCCCATCCGCCTAATTCATCGAATTCATCTCATCACTCGTGAAGAGGAATGCCCCGTGAAATATATTCAATCGTTTTTTTCCACAAGTTGCCGATTTGAGAGAAAATTCGTTCACCAGATGCCATTCTGTGGTTGTTTAGATGTCGTGTTGTCGACTGCGATGTTGCACCGACCGCGTCGGTTGCGGCCTCGCACGAGTCGAGCGTCGCGGCGTACGCGTCGCTCGCGTCGTCGTCGTCGCGCGCGGACGCGGATCCTCCGCCTCCGCCGCCTCCGGACGACGAGGACGTCGCCAGCCACTGCAATGAGGATTTGAATGATTAGGATTTGTGGATGGTTCTACCGATCACACAGTTCTAAGAACAGAACAGTGTTCTTCGCTCTACAAGATACGAGCGATGTGAGGGAATTATAGAAGAAATTGTGCATCATTTGTGCATCATTTTGTAAAAAAAATGGCGCAAAAATTAAAAATGTCAGAAAAGGTCGCTGTTTTATCTCCAGTTCTTTTTGTTTTTGAATCGCCTATGAGCCAAATATGAACAAATTTCTTGACTGATGTAATCTTGGTACCTTATCCATTGGTACCTTGGCAACGGATTGTGTCGATGTAAGTGCCGTTGTAGGATTCACTCAGAGGGATGCAATAGTTTATTCGAGCGTGCGGTTACGATCCCCAAGGACTATTGGGAAGTGGCGCATTATATGCAGAACAGATTACGACTCGTTCGATGGCAGTTGGCTTACACTTAACCGTTCCTCGGACGAGAAACGCAGGAAATGAGGAAAGAGTAGGAGGAAAGAGTCGCGACAGTCGCAACAAACCTGGCTGACGCTATCTAGCAAGGATGAGATGTGGCCCTTCGTTCCGCGTATGATTGACCCGAAGGAAGATGAGGAGACGGAGGGCTGCTGCAAAATTTAATTATGAGTATTAAATAAATAATAAATATAGATATCAGAATTCAATATCAGGCTTGAGTCCGTTTTTGATCAACTATTTTTTATTGATAATCAAAAAGTGCTTGCCAATATTTCTGGCTGTCCCAATTCATTTTATTTAACTTGTGAAACATAATTTATGAGATAATAAGATTCGATATTTTTATGAGTAAGGGTATCCTCTTTTCTCACGGCCCCTTTGCCTACCCATCTATCTATGGGCAGAATACAATCGAAACAACATATCTCTCGTAAATGACACTTCTATTTTTGTACGAGCCACTCGGATGTTTTGGCTATACAATAACAGCAATGCGTCGTCAGACATCCCGAGGCGCGGCTGATCTCTCATAATAACAACAATATACCCATGTGATTTATTTTCACTAAAAAGGACGAGAAAAAGCTATCGAATCGTCTGAGAAAGCGAGCCGATAGAATGGTTTGGTTTGGTCTAGGTATGAAAGAAATGAGCGGACACGTGGCTGCAGCAGCTAAGCATCGTGCTTTTTCATGAAGACGTCGACGTTCGAAGACGTCGACTTTTCAAAATTCATGTACGTTTCAGAATAGCTTCTAGGCTGGTTCGAGCGGTGCCATTACAATGGAATCTCGCCTGTACAGTAAAAAAATTCAAATAAACGCCTTATTTATTATACGGTTTTAATTTCTTGTGAAAGTACCCTCACATCCTTTCGATCCCCGTGTTCTCGTGCTGGTTACGTCTCAGTGAAATTGATGAAATTGATGACAAAAACCAAAGAGCGTTTCAGCAAAACTACCTGACGATTACTAGTCGTGCAACTTCCATACAAGCATCTCTCGTTGTTTGATGATCAAAAATAAAATTATATCGAATATTAATATATGTGAATATATTATCGCACCGTGTTGTTGGCTGTCTGTCCGCCGGCCGCAGCTGCTGCCGCTGCAACGGAGGTGACGGTGAATGACGGCGCCGATGACGCCTGCAAAAATAGTATTTGAATTTTAAAAAAAATGGGATCGTTGATGCGTGAAACTACTGAATGAGACGAAAGCTCTATGCAGCTCAAGATTCAGAAGCCAGCTCAAGATTTTTTACGAGATTGATTCAGAAGCCAATCTCGAATAAAATTGGTGAATCCCTAGTGCAATTTCATGCGAGCGAGATCATTAATCATGTTCAGTGATCTCTTTCATCATCTGACCACGATGAAATGAGCGCGGCTCAAATTACAATTCTGATATATAATATATATTCTATAAGACGGCTGCCGGATCCGCTTTTTCGATATCAGTGCGAATAGTAGACGTCTTCAATTCTCTGTTCGTGATTATTCAGAATCTTACAGCAGTAACCGACTACTGTATGCACCTCTCTGATCCTATCATCCATTTTACCAACCGTACCTCTACCGTATCCTTCGACCATACCTACCTTTCCTACCGTACCCCCACCGTACCCTACCGTACTCCTACCATACCCCTCATACCTGCCCTCTTTTCCATAACCAAATTACTGTATACCTCGCTAGTACTTGTCGAGCTGGTGCTCGGTTCGTCCTCGCTCTCCCTTCTTCGTTGCTGCCGTCTGCTGCTCCCCGAGGACACCCGCGATGCCGAGCGTACTGGAGAATGTAGAATATTTGAATTTTATTCGTTCGCGCCAGAAAAAAAAGAATTTGGAAAGTTGGTCATTTTACGTGGACGGTTTATAATTTTCCTTCGCTCCATAAAACGAAAATTATTAGAAAATTGGTCATTTCACGTGGACGGTTCTCATTTGGGAACATGGGAAATGAAAGGGGTACGGTAACTCCAAAAACGACCAGAAATTAAAAAGTCGGTCATTTCGTGCGTAGGGTTTTGATTGGGGTTGGTCGGGGGCGAAAACAGCCAACGAGAGCAGGAAATGTGGGAGGAGGACGAAGAGAAAAAGGAGGAGAAAGAGGAGGGGGGAGGGGGGGGGAAGACCCGGCGGCCGGGCAAATCGAATTTGCTGCCAAGACTTTGGGGGGCTCTTCCCTCTTTGAGGAGGAGGAGGAGGAAAACGCGGCGCGAGAAGAGATACAACGGGAGGAGTGGAAGAGAAAGAGAGAGAGAGAGTGTCTCTCTTCGTTTCTCTCGCTGGCCAGAGAAGAGAAAAACGCAAGAAAACGCCCCTCATTCGTCATTTGTGAGGGGAAGGGAGCGTTTGCAGCATCAAGTCTAGTGGGCTGGCTAAAATGAGCCCACCCCTTGAGGGTTCGGACTGGAGTCGGATGGGTTGAAGAGTTCGTTCCTTTAGTCATCATGCTTTGCAGGGGAAATGAAGAAAGGAGTTCTTCATCATTTCGTTACAGGTGTAAGGCAAAGTGGTGTGCCAAGTTTCCAGATTTCCATCTGTTTTTCATCGCAAGGTAGATAGAACGACAAGAAATGAAGAAAGAGATGGAAGAAACGAAAAAAAGAATAAATTTGGGAAGAGGAAGATCTCTCGCCGGAGAGGGAGAGGATTTAGAGAGTGTTTTGTATTTGCGACAGCTATACTAAAGCGAGACAGATGGGACGGGGAGGAATTTCGATAACTAATTCGGCTATCAATATCAGGTTTCCTTTCTAACGGATGACCAGAAGGTATTGAAGCACTGTCAATATTTCGGAAGATATCACATTGCTGAAACCTATTTGTAAATACCGGCTTAATTATTGAGCGGGCAAATCTAAGACAAATGCTGCGATACTAATACGAAATTAGGAAAGGAAGATGGGGATGCCAAGTAATGAGTTGAACACTCTTCATTCGCTCTTCATTCATTCTCTTCATTCGCTGTATATTCTTTTTTTCTTTTACCAGTGAGGGATCACATAGAATGGAGAGAGCTCAAGAATGAAAAATTACGATGCAAGAGAAGGCAACGGATAAGCTCTGATTGAATTATTCACGCTGGGCGACCTCCCAAAGGCAAAGACGTTCGTGCTAATCTAATACTGTGAATTACATACGAAAACGATACTCTCACGGAGGAAAATTTGAAGCGCGATGAATTTGTCGGGAACATACCGAGGATGAAACGTATTTGCACCAAACTTGATGTGAAAATTGATTCTACATGAATGAATGTGAAAATGTTAGCGCTAACGTAAAGAATAATGACGATGACAAATACTCAAGAATAATGAGCATTCCCATAATAGGATTCAGTGACGACTTTTGAACATGTGCGAATCGAAGTGGTCGATGAAGTACTCTAATTGTAAGAATCGAAATGCAATATTTCGACTCGAAGACTAAGCGCGAGTATCGCAATGTTCAAGCAATGAATAAGAGGATTTGAAAAGTCGTCGAAAAATCGAAACGGTCTCGACGAATGGAAAGACGCATGAGAGAGAGAGTATCGAAATGCTTTTGCTCGGGTCTTCGGCCGGGGGTATGTGGGAGGCAATTGGTCAATTGCGGGAAGGCGACGGAAAGGGAGAATGAGGAGAAGAGAGAAAGGGAGGAATCGAAGGAGAGAGAGGCTTCTTCATTTCGCTTGCTCTCTTGGCAGTCTGACCGTGAGAGAGAACCTTGTGGATGAGAAAAGGAGGAGAGAAAGAGGTTCTTCGTTCACCATCCAGATATACGGAGATAGCTTGTGCGATGGATAGAGGGAGAGGGAGGAGGAGGAGGAGAGAGAAAGGAATCGAAGAGAGGGAGGAACAGAGGCCCGAAATGGAGAGACAGAGAGAGATGCACAGGCTTCGCGAATTGATCGACCTCCCCCCCCCTCGCTCTTCTCCTCCTCCTCCCTCCTCTTTCTACACCCCCTCCCCTTCTCACTCTCTCACGGTGAGACCATTAAGAGAGCAAGCGGAATGAAGTAGCTTCCCCTCTCCTCTCTTTATCCATCGCGCACACTATCTCCTAATATCTGGATGAGAAGGGAGAATGATGGATGAAGAATGTCTATCCCCAAGTCTTCTCACTTTGTCCTGTCAAGCATGATGAATGGAGAGTGCCCATGCTCTCTCCTCCTCCTCATTCCTCTCTCTCTCCTTCCCTCTCCCCCCCCCTCTCCTCCATCCCTTTAAGTCGTTACTCTCTCTCGATAAGGTGCAAGGGAGGTTGAAGCTACAGGAGCCAAAATACAGCATGAGATGAACGTGAGCGTCCTTTTGAGGATTGACATGAGAGCTATTTCAGATATTGAAGATGTGATTTAATCAAAAATTAAATCGCATACGAATGAAAACGTGATGAAAAGGAAGAGGGAATAAATGAGGACAAGCGGCAATCCGAGTGTCCTTTTCATTTGAAGTATCAATGGACTTTAACAGCAGCCTCATGATGGAACTGATATGTTGCGAATTAATGAAATGGACTTAAAAGGAAGAGGTTAGGAGAAGAAAGAAAGGGATAAGAAATGAGGACAACGTGACACCCGGGTGTCCTTTTCAGGAGGAGGAGCTTGAGAGGGAAGGAAATAGTAATGCAATAAGCGTGGAGAAATGGGAATGACAGAGCGACAGAGCGCCTACAGCGGAGGGGTTTGCAGCACACATTCGGCTGCCGGGTATCTTCAGTATTCGCTTCAGTGAAGAATATATCTCGTGAGGACACTCGTGTAAGAGGACGGGGGCGAGTAGAGGTCGTGCCATTCCCTCTATATTCCTCTATGTTCTATATCTTTTGAAGATGATTGTTCTGTTTCGAGTGCACTCGCAATTGATATTAAAACGCAATTAAAGTTTCGAAAATAGTCCACGGATGAAACGTATTTGAAACCGAACGAGTTCAGAAAAATGCACGTTGAGCGCCTCATCTACGGAATACATCTACGCGCTATGTACATTGCTGATAATGCGAAGGAAAATGGTCACTAGAGTGGAAGTGGAAGAGATGCAAACGAGGCAAGATTCGCGACTGCGATAGAGCATTTTCTGGCATTTGCACGCGATTGCGCGCAAACTTCTGTCTCTATTGCCTTCCCTATGTATTACTTACTATTGCGGTTTCGAAATATATCAGTGATAAGACCTATCGTAGGAAAGTTTGAAAGATTGAAATCTAACAAGAAACTCTCCACACTGCTAAGGACACTGTTAGTTTCTAGTAGAGATTCAATAGCTGATAATACGAAGAAGGATCGAGACAAGATTCACGAATGGGACTTCTGGCATTTGTCTCCCTGGCACAGACTCCCCTTCCCCATCTTCTTCCCTTTCCCTCCAACGACTTCCCTATGTATGGTTATTGCGCTCGTTCCGGGCCTCTCTCCATTCCTAGTGACCTTAATCTTTCTCTAACTCTCTCCAGCCCTCCTTATCTCTAGCCTACTCCGACCGTTTGGAAACTCTTCGTTCCACCTTATCTCTCATTTGCTCTAACCGGGAGCTTGCTCTGAACTGTGAGAGTCTAGTAGGAAAAGGGTCGACGTCACACACTCTCGCCTTCATTTCTCTCGCGAGGAGGAATCGAAAAAGAGGCGCAAAGTATGATAGAAGACCTCGGGGGAAGGGAAAGAATCGACCATGCTCCCTAGCTTTCTCTAGCTGACAAGGGAGCATGAGAAGGGGAGACCGTTGGAGCCGAGAAAAGAGAAGGAGGGGAAAAGGAAGACGAGAAAAAGGAAGGAAAGAGAAATGAAATGCAGCCTT
The DNA here is from genome assembly GCA_000180635.4 of Pristionchus pacificus. Taxonomy (NCBI): domain Eukaryota; kingdom Metazoa; phylum Nematoda; class Chromadorea; order Rhabditida; family Neodiplogasteridae; genus Pristionchus; species Pristionchus pacificus. Next base: position 29,205,716 of record CM026578.1, on the reverse strand, counting down.
CGTGAAGCAACAAGACACGCTTTTCGCCTGGCTTTTTTTCAGGGAGAGGCTGCGAAATCGAAACGCGTGAGATACAGAGGGATTTGAATTATAGGGTGGTAAAAAGGTATAGGTGCAAAAAAGTCAAGCAATTTTACAGTCGTTAGACAACGCTAGGCGGGACCCACTGGTAAGGCCAGCTGTTAATAAGATGGTAAGGGTAAAAGGTAGAGTTTCTGCCACAGTCAATTCACAGCCGTATCATGCTTAGGAGGGCACATCGATAAGACCGCTCTAGGGTGACTTAAATTTGAAATCATCTTAAAAAAAAAAAAAAAAAGATAACAAAATAACTCACCAGCCGCAACGAAGGTGGAGCCGCCCGAGTAGTCCATCCCTGGAAATAATAATTATTATTTAAATTATTTATTTTAAAAATGCGAGAAATCACGGCGATGGCGATGAACAAAAAAGTGAGAATGCGAAAGGCACAAAAAGGATTCGAATGTTCTCGGAAATGCTTTTGAATATGGGGGACATTCTGATTGCAGGAAATTTTAATAGCCGAGGCTCATACGAATGTTTATTTGATATTGTGTGATATTGTCGAAAATGTCACTGTTGAAAGCTCTTTTGCAATGCCTTTCAGCAATGGGTGAAACGTATTCGAATTTCCTACCTTCAATACAAAAACGAACAAGGAACGAAAATAATCACAAGAAATTGTAGTTACGCCACGTTTCTCTTAACCAATTTTGTAGCCGTGATTGAGGGAGCGGACAAATGTATCAGGTGCGAAGTTTAAACGGCAAATGTCATATAAATGGGTTCCTAATAATGAATTTGCAGAGATAATTATAAACAAAACCATGCTCGATATTTGAATGAGAGTTCTAGAAATTACGACTATTTCGTGTAGCTGTAAGGGCGTGTTAGAGCAGTCCATTGTTTCATTTCGACACTTTCTCGAACACTCGAGTTTCGAGAGAGTGCGCAAAACGAGGAGACCGCAACGTATTTCGGGCTACTACATATATAAGAAGAGATTACGCGCTCGAGCGCTCATGTTTTTCACAGAGCGGCTGAAATATGAATAACAAATGTGCGGATAATAGGCTGGTCGTAGGGATGTTTTGCGCGGTGGGAAAGTTGCGGAGCTTCTGAGGGAGGGAAAATTATCGATAGAATCTGAGGTACATGTACAAACAACGAAAACAAAGAACAGTATGGAAAGAAAGGTGGAAACTCACTCGTCAATCGAATTACTAGCTAGTTATATGGGAAAATACAGACGGATTGTTATAGACTGTTATAGAATGTTATAGACTGTTATAGACTGTTATAGAATGTTATAGATTGTTATAGACTGTTATAGAATGTAATAGATTGTTATAGACTGTTATAGAATGTTATAGATTGTTATAGAATGTTATAGATTGTTATAGACTGTTATAGAATGTTATAGAATGTTATAGATTGTTATAGATTGTTATAGATTGTTATAGACTGTTATAGACGGACTGTTTACTACATGTTAGCTACTAGATAGCAGACGGATGGCTGCCGATAAATAAGCAAAAGCAAATGTCAAAGAATCGGATATTAGAAATAGAGGCAGGACAGATTTCGTTAACAGGAAGTTGCAGGGCATTTGACATTTTATCAGAATCGGAGATCATTATTTGATGGGGAATTTGTCTTTCTAATCAAGATGCTAAGGCTGTTTGCTGCAGACATATCCGAAGATCTTTCATCGAGTGGATACAATGGGAAATTGATTCACCATGATGCCCGGCAATGCAACAATGAATCTTCTCGTGATAAGGAGAATGGTAAGTGATAAGGAGAATGGAAATGTCAGAAATCACAGATGATCTAATGCTTAGTAGTAACGAGATAATACGAATGTGGATGGATGGTGCATGTGATAATACGGAAGTGAAACAATCGTGCTTCCGGGAAGGATTCAGTAGAATCATAGTTGAATCAGATACTGTCTCTAACTCTGTCTAATTCACACACTGTCTCGCACATTCTGTCATTTTGTCATTTTGTTCTGTCATTCTGTCATAGGAGGAAGGAAGAGAAAAGATTATCATTATGATATCACTTATCATAACTGAATGGAGACATGAAAAAAAAGAAAAATTATGATATGGATACTTCTTCGCAGGAGGCGGACATCTAATTGAACATGACAGTGAGAACGTAATTAGAGACGATAACGTCATTCGATACTGCAAGATAGTCGTGATGGCCTACTGTTGAGTTAGTTAATCGTGCCAGTTCTACGTAGATGTCATCGAACAGTACGCTGACATCTATTGCAATCTAATCTCCTATCTGATATTTTCAAAATATTAAACGTTAGCGGATAGAGGAGAGCTTCTGATGAAAGCATGCATACGCAAAAAAATCAAAGCAGGGGGCTATGCGTGCGCACAACACGAGTACGCACATTCGCGGGATGTCAACTAATGCGAATCGGATGCGAGAAACGAAAAGCAATAAGAGGATTCAGAAAATGAGCGAGAATTCGAAGTCAATTGGCTACTTCGAATCATATATTATTCTTTATTATTATTATTATTATATTATATATCTATATATTATATTATATATTATATATTAATATATTATCTTTATTATTATATTAGAGACTGTCCATGGTAGATAGGAAAGTAGTGGACTACCGTTCATCTCGTTTCCAACCAACTAATGCGGCAGTGACACACCAAGCGTTTGCTTAGAAGCATCACAGGCTGAACATGGCCATGAGTGCAACTGGAGCCTCCTCGCATGTACTAGTAGAAATATGAAGAGTATACCCCAAATTCGGCCAAAGAAACTATGATCGTCGGGTGATAAACTCTCGGCGAAGCCCCCCGCTTGTAATATTGCAAATCGGAAGAAGATTTTACCCAAAAGTGAGTATCCAACAATCGATAAAAGATTCTGAAAATGATCTGAATAACTGAACAAAACTGTATGCGCGTGCATCTCTCTCTTCGCGAAGCCCCAAACTAATGCAAATCGGAAGTGTGAAAATAGTAGTCGTCTTCTTCAGCCTCTGAATTGACGAGGCGCATACTCTTCCCCTCCTCCCTCCTTTAAGAGGCCTGAGAAAGAGCTCTTCGGCTCTTCGGGCAGCGAGAGTTTTCACACCCTCAGACTCCTCATTCCTTTCGAGGGGGATAGCTGCGCAAGTCTCTGACTAGAGAAAAATTGAGGGAAATGAAGAGACTCTCCCTAACCGTAACCCTCCTCCTAGCTTCGCAAGCAATGACTCGCCTCATTCCACGTAATGGAGATGCCATGAGGGATCTCTTCGCCAGAAGAGTCTCTCCTCAATTCATGTACACTTTCGGCTCTCTGATCGCTGAGAGAATGGTGAAAATGGAGAAAACCTTCCCTCCTGTCCCTAATCAGTTAGCTGATGATGGAACGGGAGAATGGAAGGGAATCGATGAAAAGAGATTGGGATGAGATGGATTTCCGTGAGCGAAAAGATGTGAAGAAAATAAGATAGGATGAGAAAGTTTGAGGCACGGAGAAGCAGATGTCATATTTGTTTGTGGTAATGAGCAGTGACAATAATCCGATATGCGAAATGGAAAGATTTTGAAATCGCGTTGAAACATAATCGAAATAGGACAAGGTGATCCAAAGCAACATATGACTTAATGAGAAAAAGCTTTCGGAGCGCAACCTCGGAACAGAAGGAGGTAGAGAGAAAAGGAGAAATATAAAGAACTTCTGCATTGCAGTTTACAAAAAAAAACAGAAAACAGAAATAGATGTACAATAATGGCATAAACATTGTAAATCGAGGTCAATTCGAATGATTGAGAGTGTGCCGTGAAACATAACTGTCAGCTAAACCGGAAAGATGTCCAAGTTCAAATCTGATGTAAGGAGAAAATGTTTGCCAAATAATCTCAGAATGGGGACAAATGCGAGTGATTTGAGTGAAATAGAGAGAAATCTCTTAAATGTCAAATGTCACATCTCTCTCAAATCTCAAATCTCTTCTTACATCGCATAACACTGCTATCGATGAGTGCATCAATGGTTTGTATGGGAAAGGAACGTACCAAACACTAATTCGAGGTGAAGGCGAACAATTTTAAGTGCGATTTGAAACATAACAGAACGCGGACAAAGATCAAAGAGCATTTTGATTTTGAAGTATTGTAAGATGAAGCGAAGTGAAAATGTTTTCGGAGCAACCTCAGAATGGGGACAAAACCGAGTGACTCGAGTGAAGTAGAGGGAAAGAAGGAAAGAAAAGCAGTCGAAGAAGCCCTATTCAGTCATTTTTCTCTCATTTTTCTCCCTCCTCCTTTTCCTTCCCCTCTCTAACTCTCCTATTGCTTTCCTCTGAATGAAAGGGCCTGATTGCGCGCGGCTCATTGCGACCGTTACTTGAGATAATAGTGATAATAGTGATAATAATAGTGGATAAGATAATAGTGGCAAAGATAATAGATAATAGTGGCTATGCATTCTATGCACAATCAACAGCGTCGTTATCACATAGGAATTTGTTATATTTATCTCAATGATCATACTACCGTTCAACGATAAATATGTTCTAGAGCAATGTTAAAGACCCTCTGAAACGCAACCAACAAAAAAGATAGGAGAATTCGCAGTCGCTGACTGCGCGCTGACTGCAAGGTGTTGCTGAAATACGCGCAAGGCAATCGACGTGTGATTAGGCCGCGTGTTCTTTCCTCTGGGAGAGAAAAAGTGAACAAAACGCCCATCAGATACAGCGAGAGAACGCGCGAACTGAGGAGAGTCCAGACAGAGCTGTAAAGTGACATGCATCTAGAAGCTTTCGCACGACCTGTCGCACCCTGTGCCGTGAGAGCCTCTCACATTCCAAAAAGGGGACATTATGACCTCTAAGCACAGATAAACACTTACGGAAATGCGGTAGTGATTTTGAATTAAAGCGTCGTCGAATTCTCGAACCAAGGAGGGCGTAGCGCAGTCCTCTAGTACCATATTCAACCACCATTGTGGAAATGAGCAAAATCACAGACGTCACAAAGGACATGAGGGGTAGGAGTAATGACTGGTTATGAGCAAGGAGAGTGTATCGTACAAGGCTGGTGTGATCGCAACCATCAATTATGCTGGAAGCGCACTATCCCCCCGCTAAAGGTATATCAATGTCAAGCGATGTTACAGTCATAAGACAACGCTAGGTGGGACCCACTGGTAGGGCCAACTGTTACAACTATCCTCCGGATCTCATGGTCTCTTAGGAGTTTGAGAATACTAGGAGAATTGATTGAAAATTGTGCTGGAATCATTGACTATATTTCCACTTGCGCGTCCGCATTCCATTCCGGAGGCTAGATTGTTCTCGAATTGCACAGCCGCCAATTTCGGTCTGTTTCGCGTTTTTCGTCGTTTCGCACCCAGAGAGAAGGCGGATAGGGACGAGAAATATGAGAGGAATTCGGGAATTCGGTTCGCGATGAGATAGAATAGAGGCGGCACTCAGCATGATTAACAGGTGCGAGCGGCGGTAAGCATCTCTGCATCTTCACGCACGATCTCGCCAGTCAGCGAGAAGCGAGAGAGCGTGTGAAATGAAGAGACTGTGGCCCACTCCACGCCGAAGGAATGCAACCTTCTCCTGCAGGATGCAACAGGCGCGCTGAGATGATTCAAGCAGCTCGCAGAGGTGGAAGCATAATTGATGATGCGCAGAAGTTGCAACGAAGTTTACTCAAACAAGTTTTCGTCATCATCGAGACTCCAATCACGTTAGGGGTGTTAAGATTGAGTTCCAAGAAGAAGACTCTCAGAAGAATTTCGAACCCATTTTCCGGTTTTACGGGATTGGTTGGAATTCATACAGGACGTAAACAACCACGGGACCCGATCATTCGAGGCGCGAACAACGACTTTGTTTTCGCGAGACACTGAGAAACTTGAGAAAGTGTCATTCATTGGTGCAAATTAGTGCTTGCATAAAGAGAATAGTAAGAATATTCACGCATATTATCGAGTAATGATTGCACCCAGAAATCAAGAAACATCGCAACGACAGACAGCGTTAGCTTCCGATGAATAATTCATGCGATTCGCATCATCTCTCAGTGCGCAAATGAGAAGACGGAAGGAGTTAGAGACAGCTCCACTCTCTCCGGTCAGAGAAAGCGAGAGAACAAGCGATACGAGGAGAGCGCAGACATCTTTCCTAGCCATGACGTAATGCCTCTCCTCGCTCGAACGCGCGCGCACAAATCATTACCCCGTCCCTGCCCCTTAGGGGGTTAGCCTCCTTCTCTCTCGTCCGTCTCTCAATTTCCCGTGCTCTCTCGCCCGTCGTCTGACTTCCGTCTCTCACTTTTCCATGGTCCCTCGCCGCCCCTCGGGAGCAGGAATAAATTAGTCCCTGCTTGGGTCTCTCGAAGCCGCGTGTTGTCTCGCATCCGGATGACTGTCTCTTCACCACCCTGTTTTCTCACAGGCCACAGCTGCGAGAGAGTGTGCCAAATGAGGAGACGCCGGCAGCGAAGAGGGGAAGAGGAATATGTTGATTGAGTTCGCGCGCGTTGGACAATAGATGACGGGGGGGGGGGGGGAGAAGGACCCCGAGATCTCTTCATGCGACATACATTTTCACTTCAACGATGGAGAAATCGGTGAAAGGACTTCTTCAGGACTGACTAGCAATCTTGGTAAAGGTAAAGTTGATTTCACAGGCCAAGAGATTTCATAGTCGTCGGGGAACGACCATGCTAGGTGGAGCACTCTCAAGTCTACTCCAAGATAGAAGACGTGGAATCTCATCCCAAAGTACATCGTGGAACGCGCGATAGAGGGACTCAAAGAAGACGGGAAGGAATCCATCTAAAGGCCTTGTAGAGAGAGAAGAGAAGAGAGAGAGATGAATACAGCTGATTGCAAGAGGGGGATGTGTGCAAATGTCGTCGGATCTGTTAGAGTCCACTTCATGAAGATGAATGGAAGGGGAAGAAGCACGGAATGGATGCAGAAGTGTACAAAAATATTCTATTTTTGCGAAGACCCTTTTTAACGAAAACAGAATTGACGTTAGTAGGATTCCCTTCTTTTGTAATAGAGATGAATGCTTATCGTGACTTGTTGAATGCCACTCAACATTTTTGTATAAATGCCATGATTCGGCGAAGTGAACATTATCTCAGATAACTTACCAGGCTGGACCAGCGATATCATTTGATTAATAGCCGTTTTCGATAAGAGATAAGAGAACGAGCGCGAGAAAGAAAGTGAATGAGTCTGATTGCTAGGCGGCAGTAAATGAGATAAGGGGAACGGCTGAATGTATTTCGAGACTTTCCCCTGGTGCGATATTAATTACGCTACAGACACTGAAACTGACAATCCTGCTTCTCATACTCACAGTAATGCAGTGAAAACGACAAGAACACTGAATGTTTGAATAATCAAGTGTACCTAAGATAGAAGAACGACTCAAAGAATAGTCTAAATCCTTCTGAAAGGAAAAATAAATAAAGTGGACAAGTTTGAGCAGGCTGAGCGGACATCATCGCATGACTTCGAATAATGGGGGTGCTTACAGCGGGGCGAATAATGTAGTGCGCTCGAGCGGGGGGAACGGGCCCGTCGACCGAGAGCCGCCGATTCCATAAAGCACTAAGTACGCAATAATGATCGCAATACGTCTGTCTACTCAGCAAAATGTCGTATGGAATGAGAGACGCCCGTGTCGATTCGTCAGTGCGGAAAGAAAACCTGGACTGACAACGAAAAACTAAGAAACCGGAGAGTTATGTAAGGATCCAAAGGAGACACCGTGGAACCGACGAGATTCACTATCGATCCAGCGCCCAGGAATTCAGGGTAGGAGCGAGCCCGAAAAGTTGTTGAGAGTCCTCTCTCAAGAGAGAGAAAGAGAGAGAGAGAGAGAGAGAGAGAGAGAGAGAGAGAGAGAGAGAGAGAGGAAGGGGGACCGAAAGGCCCCTTGTGGGGATTCCTAGGGGCTTAGGGGTGGAGGAGGAGGAGAAGAAGGAGAAGAAGAAGAGGGAGGAAGTGCGCTCCCGTTTCCGCGCTGTCTCTCGGGTCTCTAACGCGCAGGAGAATATTTGCAATGAAGAAACACGAGCAATCCTAGGGGTGGAGAGGCAAAGGGAGACAGGAGGAAAAAAGGGAGCTGTGTGTGGCTAACAGGCAACCGCGAGGTATTCAGAAAGAGAGGCTGAGAACCAATGCAGCGAGAAGGAGAAGAAGGAGCAGGGCTTCCTTTCTATCCTTCATAATCTATCAACTGTCTGATTCAAATAAGAGTGCCTACTAATAACGAGTTAAAAGCGTTATTGTAACAGTGGAAGTGCCAGCAACCAGGGAAGCAAGAAGACAAGGAGGAGGAGGACTTCCTTACCAGGCTTCATAATGTATCAACTAATGCAAATATAGCATCGTGTGATATAAGACTAATAAGCAAATGCTTTAAGAATACATAGGTGGAATTGCCAGCAACCAGGGTAGCTAGAAGGAGCAGGAGGAGGAGGAGGACTTCCATGCCATCCTTCATTCTCCTTCCCTCCACCTCGTACCCCCATCTGTCTCACTCAAGATTGCAGGGAGATGCGGCAAGGATTCAACAAACCAAAGATTCCTCCAGAGAAGAAGATGAATTGTCAAATAGTTTTGTCAAGCGACTCGATGGCTCAACTAGAAATAGTACACATCGAGATACACGAACACGCAACTTGCACAGAGTTCCCATACCGGCAAGTGACCACCACCCAGGGCTGACTAAAGGTAGCAAAAGGAGCCAACCGGCGCAATTCTACCTCCTCCCCTCCCTCTCTCTTCCCCTTCCATCCTCCTTCCTCCTCCATCCATGTCTCACTCTACCTGCCTCTTTGCTCTACCAATCCATATACGAAGTGGTGTGCGCGCAGTGTGGTAGATGGAGGGAGACTTTCCGGAGTCGGGGAGCCGGCTTTTGGTGGTTAGGACCGGCATATAGGTCCGGATGAAGCCGGCTCAAGGAGACCTAGGCGCTGGTAAGTCGTGAAGATCTTGGAGTCCGTGATAGGTGCAAGATTTTTTAGACCAAAGTGATTGTGTGTTGAGCGGGTCGAATCAACGGGCAGGTGAAATAGATTCGATAAAAGTATATTGAGTCTATCACAGGTGCACCATTCGAGTCATACGGCTACGAAAAGGCAAACAAATACTATGAATCGCTGGTTAGAACAGGTAGAACAAGGCCAATGATGACTGGCGCGTGAATGAAGAGCATCATCGTAGCAGGGGATGGACGTCTCTCTCATTTAGCAATGCTAATAATTCGTTTGTGAGTGGTTCGACGAGAGACAAGGAAAATGAAGAAATGGCACAGGCAGGGCTTATAGTTTTCATTGATGCGGCAATCAGAGAGGCTTTGGTGTTTATTGACATGAGCGGATTGAGGAAGACGGAAGTAAATTTCTGATGGGACATGAACGCAATCCACTCAACAAGATCGGAAATGTCTCAAGAGAGGAAATGAGAGATGGAGGTGGAGTGTTCCTTTGTTCAAGCCCAAGAAGGTGGGTGAAAAAGAGAATATTGCATGCTTGGCGCTTTCAAAAAAGCTTTGTGAGGGCAATGGGGGGGGGGGGGCTCGATGGGTGGTATTAGGCTTTATTTTTGACTCTCTTCTTCCCATTTGGTCTCTCGCATGTTTGAAAAAGCGAGAGCGCGGTTATAATGGAGAGATAAGGGTCTTGCGGCAGGCCTTCTTCTCTAAAGGAGAGTAAACATTGAATGAGTGAACAGTGATGAAAGGATGAGGGAGGAGGAAGAGGTCCGCGAACAAAAGCAATCGAGAGAGCAAAACAATGTATTCGACGAATTTAGTTTCCCGAATTGTTTCGTAGCTCACTACAAATTTCGAAGACTAAAGATTATAATCACTACTCTAACGACATTTGATATCCAAAAACAAATTACATATCATAACGCGATCTTCATTTTCTTCATTCGCATTCCTAGTTTATCGCAGTCGAGTGAATGTAATGCCAAGAGTCGAAATTATGATGCGCCCCGAGAAAAATAGAGAAGGAGCGAAGACTCTTCTCTCAGATTGCTTTTTCCTTCTTTCTTTGAGGTATATGCATCTAATAAATTCAGAAATTCAGTAGTACTCAACATAATAAGATATTCGCTATCAAGTAAAAATGAGTGCAAATGAAGAAGATCAGTGTCAACATTGAGTGAAGCAAAAGCACTCCTTTTCAGCGCGCTTGCTTGTTAAATTTGCGACGATAATCACGGAAGTAACTCAGCAAAAAAAAGGCTGAGGAAAATATTGAGAAGAGTAGAAAAAGGCCTTACTCGCTCTTACGAGATTGCTATTTCTCCTCCTTTCCCCGGAAATATGTTGACCCGTGCACTAGAGGAATAAATAGAATGCATGGCATCTAAAATAGCCTTTCCATTCCGAGAGAGCCAAACATTATAAATGTTCAGAGCCACGCCACAGCGGTTCGATCACAAATATTGTGAAGAATGGGATCACGAAGATCACGTCACGTTCCAAACGCTAATATCTAACGCTAAGTCGGGATGGGAAAATATCGGAGAGCTCATAGGGATAGTCTCGTGCCACAACTCCTTCGATCAAACGTTGAGGGAACCATCAAAAAGAGGAGGGCCGAAGAGTCGCAAATATTCTGAAGAAAAAGTTATCTCAACTCGGAGATCACACATTCTCTCGCCATATTACTAGCGAAAAACGATCTCCCTGCTTCAAATCACGAAGAAAATAAGCGAAGTAAGCATCAGAGAAGGAGGGTCGAAGGGCGAGTCGCATCTTTTCTCAAGAGTAGGAATGGGGAGTCCTCGGCCCTCCTTCCCGAGATTGCTCCTTCCCCTCTCGCTCTTCTTGAGATTTTCTGAAGAAGATCATGACGTGCTCAAAGAGAGATTTCCGGAAAGAGCAACGGGGAGACGAATGTGGGGTCAGAGGCCATCTTTGATCTCTCTAAATACACCAATTCTCACCGAAAAGACCTCATGTACATAGTATTTTACGTAATTAATAAAAAAAAATTTCGAAACAGGACACTTGAGGACAATTGATCGAAAGATTTTCCGAGCGACAAGGCAAATGATGATCATCAACTTGAAAGAACTCGAGATGAATCAAGATTCACTTGTACTGTTTGAGGTGCGTCATTTATCCAAGTCTGAGTCTATTGTAATATCATTTAATCACTTTAAAATCGCACTGTTTATCTCATCATGGAATTGAATGGAACATTGAGATTAGGATGGCTATTTGGTCACTACTCGAAACTAGGCGAGATGGTAGACACTAAAGTGCGAGTCATTGATCGTATGAATGGATACTAACGCAAGAAAGGATGCTAAGATCGACGGGATTATCAAGGAATATGAACAGAAGTTGGTTACATATAAGGGAGGGAAGGGTCCTCTTCGTTAAATCTGACACCGTTTCAATTTTAAGACGGCCGCATCGCTCGGTCGCATCGCCCCCTCCCCCTCGCCAAGAAAGCGATGCGGCCGAGCGATGCGGCCGTCTTAAAATTGAAACGGTTTCAGATTTAACGAACGGGGCTTTCGACCCCCTTATATGTATATATACACAACAGGGGTAAGGGAATTACGGAACTGGGAAGAGGATACAACACTGGAGATTCGATAATCGAAAAGATCATGGACCGGACACACAATAAGATCAAAGAATAACCGAATATCAGACTCGGAAAATGGATTAGAGACCGTTGGGGAGAATGGGGAATTATGGCGAGATGAAGAATGATAAAGCAAACAAAAAAAGAATTGAGATATTTGAAAAATGTGACTAATCACCAATGAGACTCGGGAAAACATGATAGGCCAAAACGGGTGAAGGGGAGGCACTCAGGAAAAAGAAACAGACCACACGAAACTGAGAAAACAAAACAACAAACTATAATCATTCTAGAAGAGGATACATCGTTTATAAATTTAAGTGTAATTTTATAACGTTAACCTGGTTCAGATGCGGTAACTCTGGTCACTTTCAATGACAGTATGTCGAGTTGGTGAGATCCACCGTTTTCAGTAGACATCTCCTGAAAATTGATTTCCGTGAGAACTTCATCGCCTAAAATGGCTCGTTTCAACGTCATAAAATATCTTAATCAGAAATGCGTTCCAATAGTCTTAAAGAAGCCCGTCAAATGTGATATCGTAGCTTTACTCACGCTGCGCCCTCCGTTAACAATCCAATTGTCACAGCCATCTCCTTGAAGTGAAACCGTTCAAGAAGCCTGCAGCCTGCTTCAAATTCGATGCCTGTCCCGAATTCAACAAGACTTGCTGAAAGATGTTTGTTCGTTATTGATTCCTTCTCTTTTTTTGTCACTTCCATGCTACCAGAGATTCCAACAATAAGAAATGCTGGAAACGTATTTTGAATTATTCATTCATTTGATTTCTTTACATTGCTTCAAATAAAATTGCCATTTTCAAGCGTTCGGCTAATAAATTTCGATCACTTTTTATTTGCGAACGCAAAAAAAATCGACACTCACCCTTGTCCAATCGCGTTCCCATCGTTTCCACCAGGTAATCGCACAGTGACTGCGCGTCAATGTGCAGTCAAATAGGATGTGGTAGGCCTGACAAAGGGTGAATGTTTAAAGCACGCAACGCAGCTCAATGGCAGTAGATTTGCGCGCGAACAATCGACATATATTAGATTCTATGCTCTATACTCGAGACTTAAGACTTAAAGTGACATATTTGGAGCAGATTGTCAATAGCTTCGAGATTTTTATCTAATGATCACTCACATTCATGTCACCCTCTTCGCCGGCATTGGTGTTTCTAATGACTGACAAATTGGCCGGAGGTCGGCGAAATTTGTGACGTTACTCAAACAATGCTGCTCTCCGAATAGGCACGAATATGGAGACATAGATGAGACCGATTTGTGACAATAAAAAAGGTGATTTCTCTCTTTCTCTTCTTCTAAAAATTATAATGGAATTGTTACATTGTGGAGTGTCAACGAAACAGAGACATGCGTTAGTAGATAAAAAAGCTCAGAGATACTGCTGTTTTATTTTTTGTATTTAAAGGAGGCGTATCATTAACTGTTGAAATTCAAATATAGCGACTCTTACAACGATATGCCGAGCATATCCATAAAATAATTGATTTTTTTCGCGGGGTTTTCCCTGTCCTTTCCTGATACTTTGGACGCGGATATCTCATCCCAGAGTGGAAGAACAACTTTTAAAATTCGGCATTCTAAAGTCGTTCTGGATTCTAATCGAATCATAATCTCAACAACATGAACTAATTTTTCATGATATGCCTCCTTTAAGAAATTGATCAACTTACTTCTGTCCCACTGCTCTCAGTTCCGAACAGGCTTAGTTCCTCAACCAATGGAATGGTGACGCGAAGATTCGAGAACTCGCCCACGCGAGTACAGAGGGTTCGCGAGGTCTGAAAGACGACCATGTTATAATCTCTTTTTTTTCAGTTTCAACAAATAATGTTTGAAAAAAGGGCAAGCAGTTGAAAATTAAAGTGATTCGTAATTGAACAATGTAGAAAAAAAATAGAAGCGGGTGGCAGAAGCAAACGTTTTCTAATGAAAGGGGCTCGTTTATCACGGGTAGACTCTATTACTAACGCTTGCGTTTGATTACCCACGCTAGCAAGCAGATTAGTAATTTCTAATAGCAAAATTAAAAATAATGATCTCCCTTCTTTGAAGTTTAATCAACTACCTCAAGTGAAGGACTTCGATTCGAGTACTCTCTGTACTCTCTGCTCTGTCATCTTTTTTTTTGCAATCCATTGAAAGAAAATATGCTTTGCTACATGTTCATCCACACTTCTTTCTAAGTGACACTCAAACAAGGAAGTGCGTTAAGGCATTGTTATACTCCCTTATCTACGATCTGCATCTTTCTTCCACACAAAGGGAAGTCGGCGATTTCGGGTTTTCCTTTCATCTTCTAAACAGCGAGCGCGCAGCTTGCAGACTACAGACTACCTCTCTAACCGTCTCCAGTCTCCCGATTTCTTCTGCTATCTACTCGATCAGAGAGATGTGGATAGAGTGGAGATCTAGGCCATGACTAGACTCCTAGGCTCCTCCAAAACTTGAAATATCGGATTAGGAAGTGCGCTAAAAGACTGTCTCGTATCCTATACTTCATGCTTTCAACACTGGTCTTCCTTGCTATCGTGAGTTTCAAATGCTTTGCAAACTCAATGTGCTGGTTAGCGTCGAGAGGAAGGGAAGAGGTAGGGGAGAGGAGAGCAGGTAGATCACTAGTCTCTTCCCGGCCTCTTCCTCCCTCCTCCCTCCATTCAGTTCGTCAAAGGTCAGCTACGTGTGGAATTGAAAATAATCTCACGATATCTCTTCTAACGGATACCAGACTCCTAATCTCTCCCCCCTTCCACCTCTCTAATCAAGACCTTCTTCACCATATACTTCCTGATTGCTCCGTCTTTCAAAGATAAACTACAGACTAGGGAGGAGTATTTAAGCTGCGCGGTGTCTGATAAGAAGGCAGACTGAGCATGCACATTGTCTTCGGCTCGCTTTTTCTTTGTTTATATTTCGATTATTTTGCGCGTCGGGCTTTCCGAACTCTCTATTTTTTTCCAGATTGAGTGACAAGAGAGCACTCGATCAGTTCACACTGCCAGCTTCATTATCTCAACAGATAGATAGTCCCTGTTCAGGATTTACACGATGCTCGCGATACTATCCTTTATCGTCATGGTCACCCTCGCCAAGGCAGACAATCTGCTCTCCGTGCAAGTGGTACGATTCTTTATTTTCGGGTTATTAAATTATGAATATAAATCAAAAAATAAATCATAGTATTACTAATGTACAAACGGGTAACCATGCAATAAACGATAACTGATCATATTAGGCCAACACGAAGGAGTATCATCATTACTCTGATTTGATCTCCCGTAGGACGCAAGTGCCTAGATTAACGGGATGAACTTTATTTTTACCAATTTCCATTCTCCATTTGCTCCTTTCAGTTGTGGCGCCACGGCCTGCGCACGCCGATCGACACCTACACGAACGATCCCTACGACGACGCATTCTTCGGGGTACCTGATGGTGAATTGTTGAAGGTAATGTCATGATATCGTCCACGTGGTTGTTATCAAGGGAGACCGTTTTGCACACGAATTGTGACGTATACAATTGGCAGTAATTGTTTCAAAACGTCATTTCACAAATCTATAAATATAACTGACAACTGATATTCATTGGTGTCACAAGGATCGATTTGCTCATGATATCTAGCAGGCGATGCGAGACCTAGCTAGTTCGAAGCCTGTTCGTAGCCCCAAAACCTAACCGGTGCGTAGCTTGGTTCGCTCAGTACGGGATCTCTTATCGTCCTCGACCACGTGGTTGCCATCACTGTTTACCCACGAATTGTGACGTATCCGATACAATGGGCAGTAAAGAGTTTTTCGTTGCTTCGCCGTGCAAGATAACAGCTAGATTAGAGTCAGAATCGAGTCAGAGCTAGAGATTTCGTTGCATTGCTCGACATCCTGAAACTCAATGATCCTTGTCATATCACTTGGTTCGTAGACTTTTTGGTAGTGCACCTGCTACGCTTTGAGAAGTTGTCATTGTTTTGGAAAAGGGCAATCATCTAACACTATTCCCGTTTATGTTCGTGCATTTTCATCTTCACAAATCAAAAGAGCACACACAAGCATCGTTAGTATCGACGTAGTTTGAATGCTATCATACATTAATTGCTATGGTGGTGCAGTGGTTTCCTTTGAAGACTGAGATTTGATGATATTTCGTGACATGAGTGCGACACATTCTGCTCGCAAGATCATTAGGGTGAATGGGATCAAGTAGAGGGACAGTCGATACCAAGATGTATTGAAAAAATCAGACGGTAAAAGGTAAAAGTAATCTTTAAAAATGAATCAAATGCGTAAATCCATCGTAAAATGAAATCAAAAACACTACTAAAACTTCCAGAAATATTCAACTAGAATTTCCACTGATATACTACAGGTCATTGTTATTTACAGCACGGTATGGAGCAGCACTTCACTCGCGGCCAGCAATTGAGAAAAAAAAATTCTACTAAAACTTCTAATAAAATATACTACTATAATGCCTACTACAAGGTCCACTGAAAAGTCTACAAAAATCTTGGCTGAAAATATTTCATTTCATTAAAGTTAATGACTATTTTCAGCACGGCATGGAACAACACTTCACTCGCGGTCAGCAACTGCGAAAGATGTATGTGGACGATTTGAAGTTCGTCAGCCCGAAGTATAGTCGGTTCGAGGTGAGCTTTCCATCTACATGTTTCCATCTTCTTCCTCGCCAACTTTTTCTTTACATGACCATTGCTTGCTTTCATACATACAATTAGTCTTCTTGCGAGGTCAAAGTGTGCCTCTAGGATCGTCAGCAATCAAGCTAATTGCTGAGAATAATAGTCATCAATCGGAAATATGATTATCTAAGAGTAATATTAGCTGAAGGTTTCAGACATTCGTCCACTCTTCGGACTACCCGAGAGCCTCGGCTTCCGTGCTGTCCAATCTTGCCGGCTTCTATTCGGGTGAGTTGAGGATTGCGCGTTCGAGATATCGGTAATACACTTTATTTGATTGATTGTTTGGTGAAGCCTTAGCTGCAAGAATTTCAATAATTTTCCTAAGAGTAAGAATATTATGATGACAATGACAATCAGCAATCGGTGAGATGATGCTCCAATCAGAATGAGAGCAGAGAGAAGTTGGAATGACTCGGAAAGAAATGAACTCTGGAATTGACAATTGCCCTCACAATTGAAATTGTTCGCACTCAAGAGGGTTCCAAATAGTTTTGGAGGGTGTGGAATGAAGAGGGTGTGATCTATGTTGACACTTTTCCATGGTCCAAGTTGTCGTCTCGGTTTATCAGCCAAGAATAATATCCCTCTCCCATCCCTATCGCACACGAATAAACCGACTGGCGGCACATAACGTGGCATTAGAGAGATAAGGACCCCTACAAGTTGAGCACAGGCCAATGTTAGAATGGCCTGTGCTAGCGCGACCTAGCACAAGTTATGCGCTGTTGAATACAGACAATGCTATACTGTCTGTCAAGAATAAGCTTTGCTCAGGTTGTAGGCGAAGGTGTTCAAGGAACCGTATTCAAGAAATACGAAGCCCTGCAGGCCCCACGGATAGCTAGCCGATGATTACTTTGGCTGTAGGATTTTGGATTTGGATTTTAAAGAAGGCGTCCCACGAATATCTGGAATATCAATTTTCGTTTGAACTGAGATATGAGCAACTGGCTGTGTGCCAACTGACCCTGAAACGCAGGCAACGAGCTAGAGAGTGTTCGAAACGAGGAGAGCGCTCTCTCTCTCTCTCATTCCTCACATTGCATAAGCGCTCTCGCGGTTCGTGGGACGCCTTCTTTAACACATTTATCGGGGAGTAGGCTCTGTTGTACATGACAGGCCATACGCGACTTCTTGCTTGTCTTTTTTTTGTAGGATGGTAGTAAATAGAGGTCTTGCAGATTCCAATGGTTAGCCAATGATTATTTTGGAAGCCAATGATTATTTTGGTTGTAGAAAGGACATGTAATGAACGGAGTAATTGCAGACTCGCCCACCTTCCCTACTGGGATTCAATCGTGGCCGTCAGGGTGGACGCCCATCCCGATTCACACAGTGCCGCATGATGATGATTATGTAAGCAGTTCTTTTCGTCTATATTTTATCCAGAGATCATGAAAGGTGAAGAATTCCGGTCAAGCGTTAGTTTATTTCTTGCTGCAAGACTCGTTTCCATAAGTGTCATCTCGATAAACAACCGAGGCCTCTCCTTTTTTCCCAGTTATTGTGTGAGTCTACAAAAAAATGGAGAAAGTTTGGGTTCTGTTCAAACGACATCTTCAGCTCTTCTGCGTGCCCGAGTCCCCTACATGTCCTCGGTTCAAGCAACTGCAAGATCAGCGCATGCAGACGAGAGACTTCCAGGACTTCCTGGCGGCAAATTGGGTGAGGAGTTTATTGTGGATATGTGGAAAATTAACTAACTGTTGAACGAAGGGTAATCAATTTTGACATTTTTTTTATAATTGAAGTCTTCCCCGGAGTCTAATTGAGGCAAACGGCAGATGCAGAAGAAGAAGTAGTAGTGAAACTTAACCAATTATTTATTTTGGAATGGAATGTTTATTTCCACGTTCAAGAATTCTCACCTCCCAAAATTATCACCACGGTCGGCATCTGAGCTGGTGAAACGTGTGGGTTGAATCTAGGGTTCCCTCATTCAGCCCATTCCGCCTATTCAGGCTCACAAGCGCGGTGGAATTGCCTGAATAGGCGTGCGAAATCAGAGCGCGCCTGCCAGGCCAATTCCTTTGTTTGCGCCTGTAGGCCAAAACTGTAATATTTCCTTTGAAACCTATCACTTTTTCAATTGAATTCACATCTGTCTCATTCTCATTCTCAGTCGAATCGACGTGCGCGCAGCGGCGCACCGCTCAAGATTGAAAGGAATGGGCGGAATAAGCCGCCTATCTCTTTGTTCTCTTTGTTCGAGAGCAGGCGGAATATCATTGTTCATCCAAGCCTATTTCGGAACCCTAGTTGAATCATGTTGTAATTCATCCCCCTGTCAATATTGTCCTCGTGTAATACCAGCTCATCAAGAAGAAACTGTGAAACCTAACCCAACAAGCAGTCGATGCCCCGAGTAGACTTTCAATCGTAACGAATTAACTAGTCGTTTTCTAGTTAAATGAACCGCCTTCTTCACGAGAGACAGTGCGGAATGAGGAGAGCGATGGTTGATTCCCATACTAAACGACTAGTTGTTTCGTTACGATTGAAAGTCTAATGCCGAGGAGTATTTCTCTCATTGCTCAAAGTACTTTCTTAGCCACCAACATGCACCGTAATTAATCTTAAAACATAAGTTGTTGTTGATGTCTACCCCCGCTTTTATTAATTGCGCGCATGTTGGGCAAAGACTGAAGAAAAGGTGATGGTGAAACATATGTGTATTTCACCTTAAAGGAGGAGTAACATGAATATTTTGGTGACCAATCTGTCAACGTCACATTGTAGCAATCCATAACCATATTTGAATTCCGAAACTCCCGTGTTTTCACGACATCAATGAACCGAGCTATAGCGAGTTGGCTTAGTGCCAGAATTCCCCTGAGTCCAGGCAAAGGCGGGGGTTTTGAAAGTGGATTTGATGGGAAGAGAGTGCACCTTGATCTACCCCTGTCTCCCCCTAGCCTCTTCCCATCGATCGCACCCATCCCTCTCTCAATCGAGGGACGGGAGAAGGGAATAGGGATTTTGGCAAAGAGCCAGCAGACAACTGCTGTAATTGCAAGTCCCGGGATTTCGTTGTGGGAGTCTCTGACATTCATTCCTGTTACTCCTCCTTTAATATCGAATACGAGAAATGCACTTTCATAGCATAAACAAAATAATGTTTTCGCACTGCTCAAATTGTTATCTTCAGAGACTTTTCGCCACAATCAACGCCAATTCGGGCGACCCGGAGAGCTACTCGTACTGGTCGCTGTACATGATGCACCAAGTGCTGGTTATTGAGGTGTGTGCATCTGCCATTGAAGTGCGATGTAGTGATGAATAGTGGTGAATACTGTATTCGAGATATTTGGAATCAACAGTTGGCCATTATTTACCTGGAGGCCGTACAGTGCGCTCCACCATCCGTGTTTGTGTCATGGCAACTGTAAAATCGCCTTGATTGTGGAAGCAACTTTACCTTTACCCTTACAGTTTGTCATTCCAGAAAGACTGCAACCTGACCATGCCCGACTGGGTGACGGACGACTTCTGGGCGCAGCTGGACGCGGCGAATCTTGCTGCTAATGATTTCATTCTGGGAGCTGGTAAGCGATCACAGCATTTGGTTTTTTTTGAAGCAGTCGGGTATCTCTTTGTTTTAAATGCTCTATACACATTCTATCGATATCCCATTTTTACGGGGATTATAAAAACCTCGTTCTTTAGCTAACGCTTAAAAAAAGCCCACATTATAGAGACAGGGCGGCTTTCAAAAGCGAATAAATAATGCAATCTTTATCTTCATCTTTCACAAACGAAAAGATAATTGTAAGTGATTACTTTTCAGAAGGTTTCGGTCTCCCCCTCGACCAGGAGATGTTCCGTCTCCAGAGCGGACTGATGCTCAAGGACTGGATGGACAACTTTGAGGGGGCGATCAATGGAAGCTCGACGCTGAAATATGTTGTCTACTCGGGAGTTAGTTTCTTATTATTTGCACACTTCTGTGAGTGCGTGTGACTGCCACGTAATAATTTTTAAAAAAAGAGTGAGCCATTCTTACTATCACTAAAATACGTCCTTTCTGCACCCCACAAATCTTGCAGGATTATCTAAATCTGATAACGATTACCAACTCTTCCAAATTAAAGTCATTATCGCACTACATTCGAGTGCGGCGCTCGATTACCTGCCGGTCGGTTCGCATTTGCGCTCCGTCTCTCGTTTCCTCTACCAAGCCGGTTGGTCACCGTGGTAGAGTATGACCATATTCATGGCTCTTCTCTCTCTGGCGACGCTTAACTGCTTAACGCTGAGCAAGGATGCGCGGATTATCGAGCTGGAGAACGCGCTGGACAAGATCAAGTACGATATCGTCGGCCTATCAGAAGTACGGAGGAAGTCAGCGGGTGAAATGGATCTCTCGTGGAGCAATGGACGACTCTACCACTCTGCTCGTCTACCTAACCACACTGCTGGAGTTGGTTTCATCGTGAGTGGATCGGTAAAACAGAAGGTTGTTCGATTTTGCGTTCTAACTGCCAGGATCTGTTTCCTCGATGTTGCAATTTCGGATGGAATCCTAATTCGAGTTTTCCAGATCTACGCACCTGCCTCAATTGACATGCTCGAGTACAGTACTTTCATTCACGAGGTCGAGCAAGCGTTTCATCAGCCAGTGACAGGTAGCCACAGATATAGATTCGTGCATAAGGTCATCCTAGGTGATTTCAATGGGAAAGTGGGGGTTTGTGAACCGGGGGAACAATCTGTGGGAAACTTTGGGTATGGAAATAGAAACGATAAGGGGCAAATAGTGGTCGATTTATGCGAAAGGCTGCATCTACGGGTGGGAAACAGTTTATTCCGTAAGAGGGACGCTAGAAAATTCACATGGGTATCGCCTAACGGACGCGCAAGGAACGAAATAGATTTCATTTTATTTCCAAAGGGGATTATTTCCAAAGGGGGTATTGTATGGTTGCGAATGTTGGGCTCTGACCAATGCACAAATGAATCGATTATCAGTGGCTCAACGTCGAATGGAAAGATGGATGGTAGGTTGTACTGTGCTCGATCATGTCTCTAATGAGCGGTTGCGAGATTCAACTCGAATTCGGGACTTTGTGCGAGATGCGCAGAAAAGGAAATGGTTTTGGTTGCACAAGATCGCGAATGACGACAATTGGAAGTGGAGCCGATCTGTGATCGAATGGTTCCCGACAAGAAAAAGAAGAAGAGGTCGACCAATGACTAGATGGAGCGATATCTTCCGCAAGACTGTTGGCCCGAACTTTCTCAACGAAGCAAGAAAAGCCAGTTGGAATGCCATGCACATCAGAGCTCTCACCTAACCCGACCTCTTGATAAATGTGTTATAATCGAAAAAAAAAAAAAAATCGCACTACAGCATGATGCGGGTGTGAACGCGCTGCTGTTCGGATGGCAGGTGAAGGACCAGATACTCGGGCTGGCGAATGCAGGTAATTCACTTGATTTCTTGTCTAGTAGAGTTCAAAATATTGATAATCAATGGCAGATCTTCCGAAGATCAATAACTATTCTATTAGGCTGTACCATAAGTCTTGCACGATTTTGAGCATGATGTTCGAATCTTTCATTCTGATTGGTCTTAAATCCAATCGACCCACCTCTGTAGCAAAGTTTAGTGCTACACTGAACCAATTTTTTAAAATGGGAAGTGAAAGCCATTCAGATTACGCATCGACAATCTCGTGTGAATTGTGGGAGAGGAATGGACAGCACTTTATCAAGGTGGATGATCTGCTTGAAACTTTGTATTATGATGAAAATTCACTAAGAACAGCGAATAAATTGACCACATTTCAGTTTCTATTCTCCGATAATATTGATGAAGAGTTCAGGACTTTTACGAGGTAAGTTAAATATCGTATTCACTCGTCACTTCCATCTCATAGGTTGCTGCCCTGTTGCAATGACGATTTGTGTCCACTCGCTGACTTTAAAGCCTTCATTCAGCCGAGCATAGCCAGCGATCTCAAGAAGGTAATCAATAACCGCCCTAGATAACTAAATCCGAGAATTCAGAATTTAAAAGTTGAAATTCATTAATTTACAGGAGTGCAACGCGTGATTTTACGGGATAAACTATTCGCCCTCACTTGCCAATCATTTGTTCCTTCGTATATGTCTGAATAAATCAAACATCTGATAATATTTATCTTTATCTGACATCAACGAATTTTTCGTGAATTATTTATTATAATCAAATAAACTTTGTGATTAAAAAAAATAAGTGCAAATATGTGTAATTTGATGATAATGATGTGGGTTTGGAGTCAATCTTCGCGCGCCGTTACCGTCACTCGGCACATAATTCTTCCACAAATGTTTATTTCAGAATATGTTGCATGTATCTGGACATTTCTGCTATTAATCCCGACAGCCATTTTTTGCCAATACTCCCAAATTCCATGCTTTGCAAGTACATCGATTTCAAGTATTGATGCTCAGCGGTATGCCCACAAACAGAAATTGATGAACGCACAAACACTGTATTGATCTGGAATACGTTCATAGCGAAATAAGATTATTAAGTAGTTACATAATGCATGATGACACTTACATTCCGAGAAGCTATTGATTTCAATATGTAGAACACGAACTTTTATGTTATCCATAATGTTGAGTATGCCATCGTAGTCTGTTCGAGTTGCCTGAACATCAGAAGTGGAGAGTCGCTAAATCGTTTAACTACTGGTAATTGTATAAAATGTAATGACCACAGTCTGAATAAATTGCACTTTCTTACCTAGCATCACAAAGACGAAATGCACTCTACGATCGGACGTGACTGGTGGTCGATAACAGCCCAGGAATACAGAACCAGAAGAGATCAGCATGTAATACCTAACACGCATGATTCTGATAAACAAGGATTGATTGATTGATCACAAAGAAGGAAATTCTTACACAATCGTCTGAAAGACATTTCACAGAGCGCTCTCGTCGATCGGGGGAGTTAGAGAGCATGGTAAATTGAGAGACTCGTACTTTATTATGGGCAAGAATAATCGATAATTAGATATATTGAAATTTAGAAGAAGAGACGAAATCGCTTGGTGAAATTAGTCTGACACAGAACGATTTGGGTGCTCCCTCGCTCCTTCCCAGCCGCGACGCATCACTCATTGCACCAACTTCAAATAGTGTTTCGCAATGACCCGCCCTTTTGCTACCCTGTCTAGTTTAATGTCCTTCTATTACTATTTGCGATGTTGGGTTATAATCTTTCTATACCTCTCAGTTTCTATAGTCTCCACAAAACTGTGCAATTCGTGTCGCCGTCTCTCTATTTCGCGCGCTCTCTGGACCGATGGAGTGTACGCGAAAGTATGTGTAATGAAGTGATGACGGTGCATATTTTTTGAGATCTATCGCTTACTAATTTTTTCTCGCGTTCATCGTACTTTTGTTTTTTTTTCTCTAGTCGCTCTTTCAGTATGGGCGCGCGAGCTTCCAAGTTCAAGAAGGAGGGAAAAGTACAGCATCTCGACAGTGGTAATGACTCAAGTACTCAAAACGAATCCACCTCCAAACTGTCGCCGGAAGAGACGGTAGACGTTGTGGACTCTGAGATTGGTAAGTACTCATTTATTAGAATCGTCGAATAGACTTTGACGTTCCAAGAAGAGGTTAAGTAAAAAAATCAGGCTGTTTCAAGGCGTAATTCAGTTTCATATGTTTACTGATTAGTCAGTGAAGCGATAGAGTTGTGCGTAAGTGACATTCCTCAGGACAATCAACAACGTCTCACCTCGAACCTCGCGTACAATTCCCTTTGACTTCGATGCCTCAAGAACTGATGTGGCAGATCCTGGACTGGGTGCCCGAGGCCTTTCCGCACCTTAGAGCTGTGAATATTTTTCTGTTATTTTTTTTCCAAAAAAGTGTCACTTTTCACTTTTTCACGATTTAGATTTTTTAAAAATATTCTTTTATCTCTAAATCGGAGCGATCGTCTTCGCTCAAAACAATAGGCTTTCTGACATTCTTTCGGAGTTTTCGGCGCATTTTGATCGTTAATTATCGTGAGATTATGTTCTATTCCACTCGGAGCTGAACTTTGATTGCCGCTTGAAAGGTGTAGTTAGGAAGATGCCGGGAGGAATCTAGTTTGCTACCTTGCTTCGTTTTACCATCCTCTTCCCCAGGAAGTCGGAGGAGCGTATCAACCGTTATTTATTGTAATTTATTGCAATTCACAGACGTCTCGTGGAATGCAGCAATGCGCCGATGCTTACGCAGCTCACAGCTCTACCTTTCCTCTGGTCGTGAATTGTGATTGGAGGAAGCGAAAAGTGAGCTCACTTCGCGGTTATTTTTTTAACTTAAATAAACGGGCGAAAAAACTATCTATCTCTAAATCTTGTTTACTAATGTGGTCAAGTTTTCGACAATACCGTGACTTTCAAAAAAATATCTGAATCTACATTTTTAAGAAAAGTGCTTGCAGGGTAAAGGTTTTCTGTTGTGTCGAATCACTGTTTCGAATGAAAACGCCGCTTTGTTTGAATGTTGCATGGAGCAACGGCATGAGTCATTCGGGCTCGCCAAGCCCTCACTATTCATCAAGCGGACAGATCAAGAAAATGGTGCAAGGGTGAGGTTTGACAATCTCATTTACATAGTATCTACTAGATAGTGGTTGTAGTAAAATAGCAACCATAGTCACTCCAAGGAAGGGCTGCATTTCCCAAGCAACTAAAGACCTCATAGCGCGCAAAAGGGACCTCAAAATGCATTCGGCCGGCTTATCCCGATTACAATGGCTCCTTCTCAATAGATCAATCCGACTCTCATTCAAAAACGACAGAGAAAGATTGTATCTCGATTACGTCAGCAAAGCCATTGAAAATGGGAAAAGTTACAAAAAGGCTGCTGCAAAAGTGGCGGTTGGGAAAGGCAGAATTCATAAGATTAGGAACGAGGAGGGAGGTTGGGAATGCACGCAGGCTGGGATTTCAAGGGCTTTCAAAACCTTCTACAATGACTTATATGCGGGAGATGGGGGGAGTAGTTACAGATCGGAAAAGGAGAGGGACCCATTCATACCATTGTGTATTGCTGAAGTGGAACACGCACTTCGACATTTCAAGTCAGGCAAAGCACCGGAAAGGGATGGCGTAACGGGGGAAATGTTAAGGGCTGGGACTGACTTATTAGCACCTATGCTAACAGGGGTGTTTAATAACATACTCACGGGCGGTATTAGAGAAGGTTTCGGCGATTCGCGCACCATTCTATTACCCAAATCAGGTGATCTGTCTCTAATAAAAAATTATCGGCCCATCAGTCTGCTGCCTGCTCTGCAAAAAGCCCTCACCGGTCTTATAAATAAGAGACTTGCACCTGTTTTGGATAATAGAAGGAGTTGGGAACAAATGGGGTTCAGAGGGGGACATTCCACGGTAGACGCTATTCACACTCTCAAAACGGTAGTAGCTAACTGCGCGGACCATCACTTGCCCATCTATCTGCTTTTTGTAGATATTTCTAAGGCATTTGATTCGGTGTTAGGAGAAGCAGTCTTCAAGGCTCTGGAAAGGGATGGTGTCCCATCGGAAATAGTTACCTTCCTTGCTTCATTATCCCGGGATAGCAAAAGCGCAATCGTTGTTAACGGGGAAGAGGTGGAGATTACGGTGGGAAGAGGGGTTAGGCAAGGAGATTGTCTGTCCCCCAGGCTGTTTACAGCGGTTCTGGATATGGCATTTAGTCGACTTCAGTGGGATAAAAAGGGTATTAACATAAATGGTAGATTTCTCTCTCATATTCTATTCGCCGACGACGCTCTACTAATATCTCATGATGAGCGACAAATCCAATCTATGGCTATAGAATTGGAGAGAGAATTGGGGAAAGTTGGGTTAAAGCTTAACGGGGATAAAACACTAGGAATGACTTCAAAGGGTAACGCAAGGGAGGTACGGGTCGCAGGGAAAGTGGTGGGGTTAAAAAATGAGGTTATCTATCTTGGTTGCGGAATTTCTATTGACGGAAAGGATGGGATGGAAATTGGTCGGCGTATTCAAGCTGCGTATGGGGCATTCCACAAGCATCGATCATTCCTAATTAATCGATCGATTCCAATGGTCCATAAGCGGCGGCTATTCAATGGGTGTATACTTCCTGCATTTCTATATGGGTGTGAAACATGGGCACTAACTGAAGCACAAAAGGAAAGATTATCGGTGGCACAAAGACGCATGGAGCGATGGATGGTCGGTTGCACTGTCTTAGATCATTTATCGAACGAAAGGCTGCGCGGACTCACAAAGGTAGAGGATGTTGTTCGTGCCTCATTGAAAAGAAAATGGCTCTGGGTGCACAAAGTTGCTAATGATTATGACTTGAAGTGGAGCAGAGCCATGATCGAATGGACTCCACGAGGTCCCAAGCGAAGACGTGGACGGCCTAACGCAAGATGGAAAGATCTCTTCATGCGAACAGTCGGACCCACTTTTCTGAGACAAGCAAGAAGTCATGAATGGCCTGCCATGCACATTAGAGCATACTCTTGATAAATGTGTTAAAACTGAAACTGAAAACTACTAGATTGTTTATCAAGTCGTTCCAAAATATGGATGTGCGGAAATCCGGAAGGATGTATGGTGCAGTATCTGTATCTGTAGTTCATTCATTCATTCATTTATCCTGATTCAAGGCATAGTGCCTGCAGGGGGAAACATCATTATGGAGGGGATTGGGTTCTTTGTGCTTAGTGACATTAGGCCAAGGGATGGTTTCTTCTTAGCTTTTAGTTGTCGATATCCCCCGAAAATATTGAGTTTACGCCTTCTTTAAATTATTAATAAAATTCTTTGAAGCATTCAGATTGTGATATTTAGTATTTACTGATAATCAAAAATGAGTTTTATTTTTCTAAAAAAATCGCCAAGCAGCGCTGCGATATATGTTGCGATTTTGATTGCGATGTTGATATGTTGATATCGCTCATATCGATAAAAAAAGATGGGATGGGGCCACGCAGTGAGCCTTTCGCGAGGGACGATGCCAACTCGGTCCGCGACTGTGAATATTTTATCTATTCAAGGATTGGCCTATGTCCTAAATGCAATACCCGGCGTTTGATAGCCTAATCTGCGAGCGTTTCGCAAGGGACAATGCCAGCTCTGTTTACAACCGTGAATATTCCATACTTTCATACAATGGCCAATAATTCGAATATATAGCCCGGCTGCCGCAGGCTGCTTGCCACCCGCAGGGTCTAGCCGGGCGTAGCCCGGCTAGTTGATTATTGGGTTTAGGTATACGGCAGAGGGAAGACAGAAGGGAATGCGCCGAAACGCACCACAACTAATGCCTTGGGACGACCAAGAACATGTTGCAATACAGTAACTGCGCATTCGGGGGTATCGAGAACTGACTTTACACATAGAATTATTATAATAAATGAATTATTGAATGTATTTGGTTATCAAATTCATGGAATTTGGTACAAAAGGTGCTTTATATTATAATTACGTAAATAATTTTATAATTAATTTATAAAATTATAATTAATTTATATTATAATCAGCTCTACGAGTTCGAGCACACATCTATGGAAGATGGGCCGAAGTTGGACTTCATGAATGCGTGTATCAGCAAACAAAGCCGACCGGACATCACGCTCTATAGCCGTTACCTCAACGACCTTCCGTTCCCATTCACTGTGGCGGCACAACTACTGAAGGGAATCAGCGGTCGCAGTATGATACTTGATGAAGTTCCCATTGATGATGACCTGTACGTTGGAACAATTTTACAACATTTTTCTCACTTTTGTTTTTAATAAGTCGACTAAGCACAACGCACTAAACACACGCATCATTAAAGTTATCCTTAGCAACATTAGGTTATGCTGCGTTCAGTGTCGAACATTGATCATTTTGAGGGGTCAATTTGATTCATCACTTTGTCCCCTCTCCCTCCTCTCTTTCTCGCCTCATTCACATGTGACCTTCCCTCTCCCTCGCCTATCTCTCAATTGTTCACCCCTCAACCAACCACTTCATTCGGGAGAAATTATGAGAAATGAATGAGTGGGAGACGAGGGAGGGAGAGTGGACAAAGTGACCCCTAAAATTGATCTATCAAAATGACCCCCCAAAATGACCCCTCACAATGATCAATGTTCGACACTCAAATCATTTATTTCCTGTATCTGAGAGGGCAGGCCTGGGATGTTAGGGTATGCTCTTCTCATTCACGTTAAACGGGGTCAGGAAAGGAGGTCTTCGTTTTCCACAAGTCTCTATTGAGTGCGTGGCGTTCGGTCAAGCGCAGCTGCGTGATGTCCTGTTTGATCATTTCTGACCATCTCAACTTTGGTCGACCCACTGGCCTCTTTCCTCGGATGGTATATGTCATCATCCTTCTACATACATACGTCTCTTTACATGGCCGAACCATCTCAATCTCCGTTCTCTTATCTTCCCTTCCAGCTTAGCACACTTTGTCATCGCTCTAATAGCCTCATTTCTTACTCGATCACGGACATTCAGTCCACAAGCCCATCTCAGCATCTTCATCTCTACTACCATCATCTTATCCATTTGCCTTTCACTGATCGGCCACATCTCGCTGCCATACAAGAGTGTCGGTCGTATCACGCTCTTGTAGACTTTTCCCTTCAACTTTAAACTGATCCTTCTATCATTCATCACTCCTCCACAACCTCTCCATTTCATCCACGCACATTTCATTCGATGTTCTATATAACGCAGCATTACAGTTGTGTTGTTTAGACTCAACTTGGTGATCTATTGCAAAGATGTTTTGTGAGAGCGCTTCTTCTCTTTGGGCTGCCCTCTCTCCCAACACCGTGATCTCTCGTTAGTAAGACAAGATGTCAGTGCAAGAGTATTGCAAGGTGGTTGAAGATACACCACTTTTGATACCGGTCATATTACCTTATATATCGAGAGCTCACTTTTTCAGGTATCAACTAATGAGCGCTTCGCAGCTCCGAAACTACGAATTCGTGAAGTTTCTGGAACTTCACAAATCCAGCCTATCTCATCCAAGTGAGCCAATTCGATGCCTGAATATATAAGTTCGAGTCACTGCAGGTGATTTTCAATATCAACTATTGTCGAATACTCGGAAAGTTGTTATTGTTGGATCATATCACTTATGCCTCTCAATGAACCACTACTTTGGTCTCTCACAAGCCGAATGGACTCGTACCATCATTCATATGTTTGAGCATGAAAAGCTGGAAGAATTGTACCTCAGTAATTCAATATATCCAGAATATTTGGATATTGAGCACGTTATCCTGCTCAGAGAGGTATATCACATTTTTAAATTGTTCCGCGAGTAACGGATTCCTAAAAATTAACCGAGCGGCTAAAGTGGGCGGAGCCTACCAGTGTTTTGCGTTTTTTCCGCCTATTTTCACCTAGATTTCAAAACTTTTATTGTTAAAACTTGATTACTGGCATGGTTTTACGTTGATTAAGCACAAATTATACAATTAAAGCACATTTTTTTATTGCGTCGTTATTTTTTTGGTATTCGTTACGAACGGAACGAGAAAAAGTCCATGTAAAAATGGGATACATTTTCCTCTAAAGATTTTCGGTTAAAAAATGTGTTAGACTATTGGGTTCGGAAGTTTGATGTCTTTAGTATATCTGTCTCTCTCACGTTCGATAGGGGAGTGAAAACGAAAAACCCGTCTCTTCATTCCGCGAGCACCCGCGAACAGAAGGATTCGTCAATTTGACAACTCTACTTTCGAAATATTATTTTGCTTGCCTAACGTCTGACTATAGTACCGTGAAAAATTTGTTTAATTATCCAGCGTCTTCCCTTCCTGAAAGTCAACAAGAAGATTCGGCTTGAATGTGCTGCAGAGGTCCGCGCTGATTTTGACTATATACTGAACGATTACCATATCAGAGGTGAGAACTAATGTGATTTTGCACTATATTTGTTGCACTAGTATGAGAACGTTCTGATGAGATTCGCCCGCAGTGTTCCCCTAATTAGGGCTGTCAGGGTGACGAATATGTCTCTTCATTTCGCGTCTTCTCTCGTCACTCTGGCCGGTGAGATATCACGCTGAATGAAGAGACAACAGATTCTTCACCCTGACAGCCCTATTCCTAATGTTTAACCATTCCAGTGTTTAATTTCTTTATTTAAGGCGGGCCTTCTACTGATTATATGCTCATAATCGAACATTCATCGTACTGCACGGAAAGCTGCATGCAGTAGAGTGGCTGCATGCAGTACTGGTTCGCATTCAATATCTCCCCCCCCCCCCATTCCTGCTCTCCCACCTTATTATGTAACGTTTCGGTCTCGTTGCGCCTCGGGCGTAGATAAATTATAATTATTATATCCGCGATGCATATGTAATATGTAGTAACAATATGTATCTCTTTGCCACATAACTCAATGCATAAAGTTAATGTTTCATTCAGCTTTCAAAAACTACGAACAATACGAGGCACTTTTCAACCACACGCTAGTACAAAATTGCAATTTTCCGTCGAATTTGTACGCCTTATTTAGATATACGTGTCCATATCGCACAAATCGTTCTGTAAAGAAAATTAGCTGCATCTGATTGCTTCGTGCATCGATGTGCCATTCATCAAGATAATTCATGCAATTCTTGTCATGCGTTAATCTTAGTTTTGCTTTCTTAGTTTTCAGGAGACCATTTCTCCCGATAGTCCTCCCATACAGACATCGCGCAACATCTTTCCATCAGCTTTTCGCGAGCAGATGCTTTGATACGAGAGACTCGAGCATGGGGAAGCCACAAGTCTCGCTTCTTGAGTGTCACTAATTCGACGAGACCGTG
The DNA here is from genome assembly GCA_000180635.4 of Pristionchus pacificus. Lineage (NCBI taxonomy): Eukaryota > Metazoa > Nematoda > Chromadorea > Rhabditida > Neodiplogasteridae > Pristionchus > Pristionchus pacificus. Next base: position 29,174,525 of record CM026578.1, on the reverse strand, counting down.
ACCCGTATTTCGAACTCTATCGGTGTACCCCAGAAAGATGAACCATAAGCGCAATGGCTATCAAATAAAAAGTGAGACATCAAAAAATATTATAGAGAGTATGCATGCATAGTAAGTTTGGCCCCAGTGCGATAAATCGGCTATCAGCGTTGTGGCCCCTAAGTATGCACTATGAGAACTATTCATTTCTTTACAGTGGCCGATGGCGAGCTGAGTGTTGAGCCATTGGAATAGTTCGCCATGAAGGAGTTCGAGTTGTCAGAACATCAGAAGCCGGGAGTCGCCAAATCGTTTGAATTCATAACCATCGCAATAACATATCTCACACCGTGCAAATAAATTATGACTTGCATAATGATTCAGACAAGATAGAGTTGAGTGTCATAATTATCGTAACGAGCATTTAAATCGACAATTTTTTTTTTGGTGTAGAAGTGTAGACGAAGAGAAGAAAATGCTTCTTGAAAATAGCAAGGAAACCTGAGTGACTTCACTATTCCCCCCTTAATAAATAAATAAATCATCCCTTCCCCAGCATCGCTTCCCTCACTCATTTCATCTCCGCAACGTAACTCAACACAGATATTTAAGGAAATTCACGATAGAGCAGGTGGAATTCGTGCCACGTTGAGAGTGTCAAGAGAAATGATACCGCCGTCTCTTCATTTTGCACACTCTCTCGCACCCGCTCGGTCGACGAGAGAGTGTGCGCAATGAAGAGACGGCGGCATCAATTCTCGAGCTCTAGTTCCCAGAATTCCACGACGTAAATGTCTTATTCTCTCTGACGGAGCAGGCAGCGATAGAGATATATCTCCCTAAAGTCGGTTCTCCAAATATCACGCCTGCAGGTGCATTTGCGTGTAGTAATCAGTAGCGTAAGAGAGAGAGAGTGTGTAAAAGACTCTTCATTTTCACACTCTCACTCGCATGCTCGAGTTGCCAGAGAGTGTGTGAAATGAAGATATTCTCCCGCTTCTCGAGCTCAAGTAATCAGGACTAGGGCTGGTAACGCGAATGGGGAGAGACTCCCTGTTGTGCAATATTCGCAGGCACTTGATTAGAGCTCGAAATACGGGTAATAGTCTCTTCATTTCACACACTCTCTCACCGGTCAGAGTGAGAGAGAGAATGTATGAAATGAAGAGACGGCGACCCGCATTGTGCACTCTAGAATATTTTCGTCCGCTCGTTGGGACGAATTATTATTATCTTTTCAGTTATGTGCAGTCGTCAGCTGCCTCTAATTGCGATTTATATCCATATAATTCCAATTATTCATTCCGTGCAATGCTATCAATCGTATCCCGGTATGAATGCGAGGTTCAATAAATAATATTTCATAGTTTGCTGAACGAAATATATTTGAGCTCGCCGTTTTGCGACGGCTACGCTTGCGCAATCACCTTTGCATATATTAACCAAAATAGACAAGTGCAGGCTCAGGTATGGTAGGGGCAGCGAATATGTTATTCATGCACATATATTTGCACATCTTTATAGCTAACGAAAATAATTGAGGATACGAAATATAAATATTAATTGCAGGGCTGCATAATCAATTACTTTCCAATCAACATGTGCTATGGTGGTTTACTGACGAAAATGATATGTTTTTGCAAGTGCGAACAACTTTCGTTATTTTTTAATTGCTCTCGAAAAAATATTCATGAAGAGAGTGTTCCCATAACTGCTTTTTACAAATAGTTAAAAAATATCTATTTTTGTAATATTTTGAAATGATGAAATTTTAATATTTTGTTCAGTTCGGACCGTTGCAATTCTGCTTCCATTAACATCGGCACTAATATGTGGGCCGGTAACGAACTTATTGCAGTAATCCCATGCTCTGAACGAGTAATGCCCGTTTAACAATCTACATTTATATATATATGCCTGTAAATCCGTATATGATACATTACAAAGACATTTAAAGAACGTAACAACGGAGAAGTGCACCAGCGGCATATGCTCGTACACAAATGATACATCGAGGTTCATTCGAACACGAAAACATTATTCTCATGAACCTTTTCAGGCGGATTTGCCAAGATTTCGTCCAGCCACCGATCTTCTATAGGTTTGGTTGACTTTAGACTCAAATATCAGCGCCGATTCAGCCTTTATCCCGAAATCATTTTTGTTGACCAAAGTTCAAGAATTGAAATGCATCATACCTCGAACAAACCTGTCCTTGTTCCGACGTCTTCCCTGTTGGCATCTTGTAGAAAATACAATGGCAATGTAAGCCTCGTAAAACTAATACGTATTGAGAATGGAGTTCGAAATACGGGTCGCCGTCTCTTCATTTCTCACACTCTCTCGCCGGTCAGAGAGGCGAGAGAGAGTGTGCGAAATGAAGAGACGGCGACCCGTATTTCTCGAACTCTAAAATTGAGAATGATGACGTTCAGCCCTGTGAGCCGCAATATTATATTGAGGAACGTTCTGGAAATTACACCAGAAATGCCCGACTTGCAGTCGCTTGCTACACACACTCGGATGAAGTGAGCAGGATTTAGCTTTTCTTTATCGAGCCTATTTTTAGAGTACTGACACGATATTTGTTTGCTACGGGCAAGCATGCTATGTCAACCATTTTAATGGAACTACTACGCGTGGCTGCTTTGACTATGTGTTTGATGTAGAGTGGGCATATGGAAATTTGCAATTTCAATATTTGCTCGAAGACAGAAGAACGCAGGTAAAGAATTGCTTTTTTATGCTGCATTCAGTGTCGAACATTGATCATTTGGGGGGGGGGGGTCAATTTGCAAATGAAGAGGGAGAGGGGGAGGAGAGAGGGGACAAAATGATCCATCAATTCGACCTATCATTCTGACCCCCTCAAAATGACCCCTCAAATTACTCAAATTACTCAAATGACCCATGATGAGCAATGTTCGACACTGAATGCAGCATTATTGTCATTTTCATACAATTTTCAGTGGAATATTTTATTCTTTTCAGAAGATTACATTCCATAAGTTCCTACTTCTTGAATATTATTTGTGCAGTTATGACTACTGCAATTTCGACAATTTCAGCACAAAGTTTGCCGTTTTTGATGTGAGTTTGAATAGAATAAGAGTGAAAATAAAAATCGTGATATTTAGAAAAGTAATTCGAGCCATTGTGTGCAATTTCTCGGTGTTTTGATAATCGGCATGTGCATATTCTTTAAAAGATAATCGTTACATGTGAGGAGCGCTGCTTGGCGAATATTTTACTAAAGTAACTCATTTTTGATTATCGAATTTCGCATAAGAAGCTTTGCAGCTATATCAGAGTAAATACTAAATAACACAATCTGAATGCTTCAAAAAATTTTATTAATAATTTAATGTTTATATTATTCACGTTCTATGTCTTTCGAACTCTAGTTGTAGTCGTAGTTATTTTCTATTATATGATGTGTAGAGAAGAGCATGGTTGAATAAATATAATGGCATATTGATAACAAGAGGAAGAACAACAACTTGATTATCCCTGATTTTTGACCAGGTAAAAGATTTTTGGACTAGGGAGGCGTCTTGTGAGATTACGGTGCGAGAGTTAACACGCATTTAGAGTTGGGAGAGGACACTTAGTTTCATATATGCAAAAATATTTCGGTCTCGTTGCGCCTCGGGCGTAGATAAATTATTATTATATAAATACAACGCAGTCAGCCGATTCTGCCCGGCGGGGTCTGATCGGCTGGCAGGGTACGCTCATCACTCATTTCCTAAGCCAGAAAGCTCGCTTGTTTACGTTTTCGTACATAATGAGCAAACACACACACATCGGTCGACATTTCTCCTTTATAACGGAGTAATGGCATATTTTGATGGCTATTATCGGGTTGTCGAGCGCGTGAAGGAGGGGTTATTCGGTTGAACAACGCTGCTCCGCTGACGTTGAGAAGAGACCCGACGTGGTATGAGCGATGGGATCATCTGAACACGTAAATTTTCGCAGTGAGGAGACATGCAAAATTTGCACATTGACGATTTAAATCTAGGAATGTTTACTCCGAGAAGAAGAAGAAAAAGTGAAGACCTTCACCTGGCGCAGTTTTTCACGAAAGGCGGGCGTCGTTCCTATTAAGACGACCGCATAGACCGTGGCGTGACAAGAGAAGAGCACTAGGGCGAATGTGAAGGGGATCACGGCTCAACTTTTTTTTTGCAGTTTCTCACTTCTTTTCTTATTTTTTTTTCGCAGAGAATAGCCTCTCATTGATCCTTGACATGAAGAAGCAAACGGCACTCACGCTTTTTGGTCAACACCGACTCCCCGTGTGAAAGAACGAACATCGCGATGGCAGCAGTAGCAATCGGTATAAGTATGAGAAATATTGGCGTTAGAGACTGAAGATGTTATGTTCGTACACATAGGAGTAAATTTTGAAGTACTTTCATGAACACGTTTTACTCAACCAGCACAATTTTGAGCCGCTCTTCCTACTTTCTCATTGGAACTCCGCGCTCATTTAATGGTGGCCAAGCAATTGGGGGAAAACTGCAGTATCGTAACCCGGATAAAGTAAAGTACTGAGTCGGTTACTAACGCGTAACGCGTCGTCGACTACCCCACGTCTGAACTGCAACTGGGGCCTAACCTGTGAGAACAGTGGCCTGTTGCTAAAGACTAACCGGCATGTTGTGTGCACGCTGGCGGGGAATTTGGATCGTGTTTACTAGGCACTACCAACATTTCTTAACCCCCTTGGTTGGGTGGATCTGCAGGCGCGGGGGGTCGAACTCGTGACCTTTCGATTCGCATTCTGGCACACAACCACTGCGCTACCCGGTCTTAATCTCTTATTGCGAAATGGGTTGTTGCAATACCTGTTATTGCAAAATGTAATATCCTAAATCAGATGAAACCAAAAGGCAAAAAATGTTAGAATCTCACTTGGAAAATAAGCGACCACGTGAGTACGCGATGCAGCCGTTGCATGGTCGGGCTTATATTTTTTGCATCTCTTATTTGAGCAAATGTCTTGCTGGCTATCTGAAAATCAAGCTATTATCTAAAGTAGTTTTCAAGGAAAAAAAAACAAAATCAAGCCAGAAATGACTCACCGCAGACACGAAAATGCATGCGAACACGCCGTTGAACATAAGCAATGAATGATTGATAATGGTAAGTGGAAAAAAATCGATTCGTTCACGCGTCGTTCCCGCCCATTCATTACTTGGAAGCTGAAAAAACGGGTTCATGTTTGTATGTAGGTTCGTGTATATATTTTATGTATTTACTTTAAACATATTATTTATATATTATAATATATAGTATATTTTAAAACAAGAACTCACATATCGTAAAGTGGAGGCGATTGGTGCACACTCGCTCTGAAAATGTTTTATATTATGAAATTTTAATCCTCGCTCACATAAAACAGAGGTCCGACTCCCGCATATATAATTAATATCACAAACAAGAACACGCTTCGCACTTTCAGCGATAGTTTGACAAGCGAATCTGGCGGTGTGATTTTCTAAGATGAAACTTTCTGAGATTTTTCTTCTGAAAGCTCGAAAGGAAAGGCAAACAATAGACAAACCTGATGCCGGTAGATGAATAGAGCAAAATAAATCACTACTCCGACCATCACAAGTGATTGCACAAGGGCCTGCGTGTTTTTCCTTGTTGAGTAATTGTAAACGCGTGCATGTAAAGGTAAAGGTCACCCCGTACTCTAGGCACACGAAGTCCTGCTGGAGCCCACTGCTAGGCCAGTGACTATTTTATAAGGCCAATTCAGTCCGTAGGGCCCAATCTATTCTTCGGACCTACGCGTGCATGTATTAGCGAGAAATTGCATATTCTTGCGGTATTGCCACGCGCTTCATGCAATCGAAAAATGAGCCGCAGTCTCTCACCGGCCAGAGAGGCGAGAGTGTGTGTGCGTGTGTGCAATAAAGTGACGGGGCGGCTCATTTCTGGGGATCTCTAGAAAAGAAACGTACGAATCCGGCAAGCGATGTGAGCTGCGCGTTTGTCTGCACCCGATGGTACACACACGATGTGGGAAAGAGCAGGAAGGGATCGCCCAGTACTTGTACCAGTATGTCGACCAGCAACCAGACAGCCTCAAAAAAAATGTATGTCAGTACTAAAAATTAGATCTCGAGAAATGATTCCGCCGTCTCTTCTCACTTGAAATGACGATCCTAAGTAAGCTTGGAAAAAACGTTTAAGAAAATGTGCGCACCAATGAAATCACAAGCATGGTTCGGTAGTCTCGGGTTATCGATTTCGTGCGCGCCACAATGTATCCGCTTAGTGATGTGACGAGTATTGACACGACCTTAAACATTTTGCGAATAGATGGCGAGCCGACAAGTTAAGGAGCCTTTCAATATATGCCTGCAGGATGTTGTACTGTACTATACCTTAAAGCTAAACAATACAAAAAAAATCATATCCGTTTGGATCTCTCGGAAAACGGCCAAAATTAGAGCAACAATGTATGCGCACGGATAGGGGCTGAGATCTCTCAACTGGAGAGGCTTGATTCTTGTTCTGACGTCGGTATTCTTTAATGCATGCTAAATAGAGTTTTCTTATTGGAAGAATTTCCAATAAGACAAACAAAGGAGTTTGCCCGGCGCTGTCTACTATTGGTAATCCAATAGTGGTGTAAAAAAAATCATTTTCCAATAAGCGAACTCTAAAGCAAAAATGAGACTAACCGATATCGCATAGCGGAGCACGGCGATGCCTTCGAGCTGACCCTTGGGCGGCATGCAATATCCTGACAATGACAGTGACAATGACAATGACAATGGCAATGGCAATGACAGTGGCAAAGACAATGACGACGACAATGACAGTGGCAATGACAGACCTTGACCGGTCGGGATGAATCCGCAGTTCATCCACCAATTTTCGAGCCGAAACCCGGACGCGAGGCCGGTCACGATAACAAGCGGCGGAAGGCCCATGAGTAATTTTGTCCGGATCCTTTGCCTAGTAGATATATCATGGTTTAATTACCCAAGTTTCAGGAGCCAAGATAAAACAACTTCAACACAAGTTCCGCATTGATGAAAATGGTGCCATCGCTACAGTAAGATTAGTTGGAAAATGTCGGAAAGCTATACGAAGGGGTATTTCGTCGATTTAGTGGCATTCGAAACCAGCTGCCGCAGAGGCGTCATCAACAAAAGTTGCCAGTAAATTCGCAGAGAAGGCCTATCTCTCTCATTTCGCTATACTTAGGGACCACAACGTAGATTGCCGAACTATCACTATCCAGTCAAAACCGGGTGGAAACTGTCCCTCATGGTCCCAATAACATAATACTTTTGGCCGTTTGTAGATATCTTGTCCGCGAGCCGCTCTACAGCGCGAGAAGTACGCGCGAAATGCACTGTTGGAGAGGAGGGACAGGCGAGACGAGAGGGAAAGTGGGCGGAGCCTATTCTGCCCTTTCCCTGGTCCCAGCCGACCATAGTTTCACCAAGTCGAGCTTGCGCTTTGCGAGTAAGGAGAGAGCGCGCGCTAATCACACCGGGTAAGAAACAGCATGGAGAGCGGGCGGAGGGAGAGGGAGTGTGGTGTGTCTCTCGCCTCTCCCCTCTCATTTGACTAGCTCCGCCCGCGCTCACACTATGATTAGCGCGAGTAGAAATAAAAAAATACGAGCGTACTGAAACCTTATAAATTAGTGCACAAGCCAGGGAAACTATTGTTAATTCTGTTTTCTTCTCTAATATACTTTAAATAAATGTAACAATCATTTTTCGACTCTCCGAGCATTGTGCGTTATTTGGAAAGGCTAAAATCACATCTCTCCATTTCGAAAAATCGATTTTTCACCCTCTCAAAAGTGTCCGATACAGCTCGGACAGCGCGGAATTCGTAGAGCATCCTAAGAGCTACCCAGAGCAGTTTCGAACGAGAGATTTGGTTGCGAATTGACTTTGTGCATCGCCTGTCTCGCTTTTTGCGCAATTCATGTCACACCAAAGTGGGCGGAGCTTGTGGCCCCTAGCTATACTCTCTCGTTTCTCTGACCGGGAAATGAAAATCATCCAAGATAAAGCAGGTGAAATTTGTCCGAAATCGGACTTTCGCACTTGTATCGTAACATTCAACTGCTTAGCTTTGAAAATTCGCTGCTTAGCGCATAATACGGATAAGCTTTGTTTGCTAGCTCATTATTTATCACTTCTATTATTTTTATATATTTTCGCCTTCTCAGTAAATGCTTCGACGGCCTCTAGGCTACGATTAGTAACATTTGCTAGGGCTGGAGACCCTCTCTATCTAAAATTTTCGAAATGACCGATAGGAATATGCATATCCGTAACTCGACGTTGTGTTGTAGTCGGCGATCATTTTTTTCCCGATCGATCTTTGAACTTTTACAGAACCTTAAGGATGTCGTTACGACGGCTTTTCATGGGTATGGCCGCTTTTCTGCCCATTCTAGGGGCCGTGACTTGCCTTAATCACGATCGCATGGAAGACGTTGACAACGCGTAAGTTTTTTTTAAAAAGTTTCTTAGAGCTACTTAAACCGGGCTAAACTGAACAATCCAGGGATAATAATAATATGTTTCAGCGCCCTAGCATTCCAAAATGCATCATCGCTACGCCTGACGATGCGCACGATGAATATGTCGTGTGAGGGGCAGGTACAGTAGCGACAAAAAGTTTTTGGACACTTTTTCATTTAGATGTAACTTTTGAACCAGCCAAGATATCCGGCTGATTTTTTGGCCTGGTATAGGTTGACTGTCGGGTAACAAAATATTAAAAGTGTGGTGTCGGAAAAATCAATACTATTGCATAGTGATGACGTAATCAAAGGTACACTTCTTTCGAAATTTTTATTTCGTAGAAAGAGTTTTCTGTTCCGGCCAAACTTGTTATGCAATTAGACGTTGTCGAGGCCTACCCGAAAAGAAAGTTTCAAGTTGCTGCCGCTTGCTGCAGAAGCTGCAGGGTTGCTGCAAGTTCAAGGTCGGAAATTCATAACTCCGCTCCCAGACGTGCTAGAAACTCGTTCTAAGGATCATTCTGCTTCTTATGACGAGAAACTAAGGTCCTGAGAGTTTGGTGAAGATCGGTCATCATTTACATTTTTGGCGCCCAAAAATAACTTTTTCAGATGATCTGACTTTGACCAATCACTACTCCAAGGGTGAATTTTGTAAAATCATGGTTACCATGTAGGAACATTGCAAAACCATCCAATAGTAACATCCCAAATTTTCAGAGCGTTTGCTTAACTCTCCGGTCTGTGGTGATCGATCTACGGAGGTATACTCAATTTGAAGAGTGTGAAAAATTGAAGAGAAATTCTCTTCAATTTTTTAAAAAGCGGTTGAATCAAGCCCATACTTACGCAATAAATCAGTCACCCTCACGTTATTATCGTCGCACAGTTTCAGTGTTCTAGCTCGGATAAAACGCAAAATATAAAATCGCAAGCTTCTAGAAGCTAAATTTGTCGAACTGAATATGCCTCCGTAAATCGATCACCACAGACCGGAGAGTTAAGCAAACGCTCTGAAAATTTGGGATGTTACTATTGGATGGTTCTGCAATGTTCCTGCACGGTAACCATGATTTTACGAAAATCACCCTTGGAGCGGTGAGGGGTCAAAGTTAGGTCACATGAAAAAGCTATTTTTTTGATTCACGGAGGGAAATGATGACGTATTGCCATCATACTGTGGGGATCATCAATGGGTGGTGAGAGATATATTTTGGTCTTTAGAACAGATCTCTAGCATGCCTAGAAGCGGAGTTATGAAAATTGAGCTTCGAATTTCCCGCTCCGCCACCGCCGCGTTGCGCGACCGCAACGCGTCGAAAAAATTTTTCTGTGTAGTAGTATGCTAAAGTATCTTCATGTACAGAAAATTTGACAATCTAGAAAAAATCCTCCGAGGAAAAAAATTTATTCGAAAAAGTACCCTTTGATTGCGTCATCACTACGCAATAGTTAGGCATTTTCCGGAACTACTAAAATGTGCACGGACATGTTAGCTCATATGCCAAACCCCCCTAAAAAATCAGCTTCAAATGTTTTCCCAGTAAAAAGTTACAGCCAATTGAAAAAGTGTCCAAATACTTTTTGTCGCAACTGTAAATAGAGTTCGAAATACGGGTCGCCGTCTCTTCATTTCTCGTACTCTCTCACCGGTCAGAGAGGCGAGAGAGAGTGTGGGAAATGAAGAGACGGCGACCTGTATTTCGTTCTCTAGCAGGTATGCGCAGTCTCCAGGTATGAAGATAAAGAGTATGGAGGGTCAGCGCACTACTACAGGGTAAGGTCGCATATTTGTTTGCTTTTTTTGATAATTTGTTACTTATTTGAAACCGCCTCTCTCTGCATTTCACACACTTTCTCGACACTCGAGCGGTAATTAAAAAGACTAATCGGCGGTTGCGTTTCCCGAGCTCTAATATTTTATTGCCTCAGTTCTGCATATCGGGAGTAAATTTGAAAGATGGATGTGTGAGAAACGATCGTCAGTTGTACACGGCCACTACGTGCTATTGCAGGTAGAGGGGAAGTTGCCAAAGTTGTTGCAAAAGTTACGGTAGCGCGACGTTAGAGTCTGCTGGAAATGAGGAAAAAATCTTAACACTCGCAGGAAAGATGGCAACGTGCCTTGCAATTTGCAAGACCCGTCGCGCGCTGGAAAGTACGTCATTCCCGAAACGATAAAGTGCGCAAGCGAGTGAGCGCCATTTTTCAATATTCCATTTTTCTATTTTTTTTTTATTTTCGTGAACTAATTTTTTTTTTCAGTTATGACAGCAACAACGACACGTGTAGCTCGTACGAGTGCAAGTACATTACGCAGTCGCCTTCTGAGCGAGACTGCATCCAAACGGTGGTGAGCGAGCATTGGTTGCATGATTATCGTAACATTCAAATGCTCAGCGGAGACGCTACGGTGTTTAGCGCATATATATATACGGAACATTTTATTCGCTAGCTCGTTATTGATTAATTATATATTTTTCATTATCCCAGTAAGTGCCACTAGTGCCGCTAGGAAACGATTAGGAACAATAGCTAGGGCTTGAGACCCTCCAGTCAAAAGTCGAAATGAACGATTGGATTCGGAATGCGCGGAACGGTTTATTATTTTTACGATACTACTAGGGTTGACGAAACAGAGACGGAATCCATTCCGGAAAGTCCCGTATCGTATTCGTTTTCCGGAAAAGGGTGAATCTACGTGATTTCCGAATCATATCCCGGATATGATATCCGTCATTCCAAACGGTCAACTCTAATGAGTAGTGTGGATATGTGGACACACATCCTATAATAAGTCACATAAAATCACCGGCTCTGTTCTCGTTATGGGGGCTAATAAAAATTATAGGAGCCCATGAAAATTATGGGGCCCAAAAAAATTATGGGGGCACATCCCGGACCATTTTTTAAGGGACCCATGAAAATTGTGGGGGCCCAAAAAAAAATATGGGGGCCCATGAAAAATTTGGGTGCAATATGAATTGTAGTCAGTTCATCAGAAAGATCCATAAGTCGCTCCTGCACCTGTGAATGTGCCGCCTACTCCCTTCACAGTTGAACCACTCCCAGCCTTTCTCCCCTTGAATGTTCCTGACACCTCTCTGAATATTGCTCCTGACCTGAATAATGATCATCTCGTAGGTGATGAACATTGATAACCTTGCTCTTGATGACGATATTGGCTCATGATGCATCCACAATCACTAACAATAAGATCAGAACCACCCGCCCTTCTCGTACTACTACTGCACCATAATATTTATGGGCCCTTATAATTTTCATGGGCCCCCATAACTGAATAATGATCATCTCGTATGTGATGAACATTAATAACCTTGCTCAACCTTGCTCGGAGGAATTTTCATCATAAAAACTAGAAGTATATAGGAATAGTAGAGTTTAAATTTAAAAAAAAAAGAAAAATATTTGATTTTTAGGGCATGTATACACGTTCGAGTATCTGGTACGGGTACATGTGGCTGAACACTTGTTTGCATTATCTGAATTAATACGGAGAAATCGATACCGATTGCCGATGCAACACCGTGAGTGACCTAGTTATGATTGGGAGATAGCAACTAGGGCTGTCAGGGTGAAGAATCCGTCTCTTCATTCCGCGTGCTCTCTCACCGGTCAGAGTGACGAGAGAGTATTCAGAATGAAGAGACGGATTCTTCACCATGACAGCCCTAATAGCAACCGCATTTCGCATGGCATCTTGTTTCCCCCCCTCAAAAAGCGTTCAAAACTATGACAATTGGGCTCCTCATCTTAGGAGCGAGTAAAGGCACTGATCGGTATTTGCTCAGAATTACTGCAACAAGGACATTCCAACTCTGAGGAAGTCGATGGTTCTGAATCAAACGCTCCGTCTTCGACCACTCGTCAAGTGCCATTACTCATTCTTAGCTTTGCCAGATCTCTTTTCGATGGAGGAGGAAGGAATCGCCAGTGGTGTGCGTTTCATCGCACAACGTGGGATCATTAATATTTTGATACTGACAAAAACACAAAAGTATGAACAACACCGATTAATTAAAATAAATACGCAAATGTTTAAGCATAATCAGCCAATTCAGAAGTACTTCTGTATCGGGGAACTTTGCGCGCTCAATGAAGATCGAGGTGTGCAAACTTGCGTAAACATTACGGAATTGGGAGGAGCTGAGCCGATTAAAAATGTAATTTAACTCATCGAAAAATGATTTTTTTCCTTTTTTTAAATTAATGCAATTTTACAGCTCGGCTTCATCCGATACTTTCACGACTACTACCTCTGCGATAGGCCCTTTTGCAACCGGAACGGGTCCACGTCTCTCGCTTCCCTCAATTCCTCTTGGACATCATCAAGCAACGATGACGGGCATCTAGCGATGTACGGCACAGAGAAATTGGCTTACTCTTCCTCGATAATGTTTCCAATGTCCTTTTCGGCGATGTTGTTGGCCAACAACTTTTGAGAAATTTAGCGCCCTCCGATCCAAACGTTCAAGATTGAGACTTTCGATTGTGTAACTGCGTTTTTCTTAAAAAATGTATAAGCAATATCTTAGTGTCTTGGTAACACTATGTGTTTCGTTTCATTAGCAGTTCTGTACGCTTCCTTTCACAGACCACGACTATTTCCAATTTTAATCTCATGAACAACCTTCATCTATTCCGAGATACCTTCTTACCCTCAAATAACTTCACGAATTTCCGTCGCATGATCCGCTACAAGACTCGATCATCGGAAAAGTCTCGCTTCATGGGTGTCACTCGCTTAGCTTAGCGCACACGATAGAGCTGCTCTGAAACTCTCTTCATTCCGCGTGCTCTATCGCTTTCTCTATCAAGTTAGAGTGAATCTGGCTCAGCTAAATGCACCTGTCTCCAATTCCTCGTCACGTGAGAGAGAGACGCAAATGTGTCCCTGATGTTGCTACTGCTATCTTCTCATGTCTTTTTGTCGATCAGCAGCAATTGGAGACAACGCTAGGAAAAGGCTCTCCTTTCCAAATGTCGTACCTGAATGTCGGCAGCTGCCTTTTCGCCGTGTATCATAGCGTGCGTTTCAAATGCTCAGCAAACTCAATGTGCTGGTTAGCGTATTGATTGTCTGGGAGAGAGAGAGAGAGGAAGGGAAGAGGTAGGGCAGAGGAGAGCAGGTAGATCACTTGCCTCCTCCCGGCCTCTTCCTAACTCCGCCCATCGAAAAACGGTAGTCAAAGGTCAACTACGAGTGGAACGGAAAATAATTTCACGATAGGGCCTGGTGAGCGACAGGGAGGGAGGCTACTCTGTTCTATGTTGTGTAGTGAGCAGTAGTGATTTCAATTCAACACTCAATACTCAGAGACAATACCAATTAATTGGGTAATTGGTATTGGGTTGACCAATTAATTGACTTTTATTCCTTATTTTCCGAGGGCTTGAGCGGCCGCAAAATCAATTAATTGGGTATTGATTGGACATCCCTAGTGAGCAGAGCTCGAGCAATGATACCACCGTCGTCTTTTCATGTCACGCCCTCTACCGAGTGGGCGAAAGACCGTGGAAAATGGAGAGGCGGAGGGATCAATTCCTGAGCTCGAGAAGAACTGAGCGGCTGTCTCTTCCTTACTCCGCCTCGCCAGCTCGAGTGAAGTAGAGTTCGAAATACGGGTAATCGTCTCTTCATTTCGCACACTCTCTCGTCTCTCTGACCGGTGAGAGAGTGTGTGAAATGAGGAGACGGCGACCCGGTATTTCGAACTCTAATCTCAAACTGAGATGTCAGGCGAAATTGAGAGAGGACGTGGCCCGGTTTCAACGTGACGAAGAAAGCTATCTCCAGCCTGCACCTGTCCTGTCGCGCAAATCTTATCACCTAACAGGTTAAAGTTAACCCCATCTTGTTTTCAAGCAGGTTAAGGTTAGTCCAATATTATTTCCAAACATAATGAAATGTGGAAAACGGATGATGTTTGAGCGGACGTAGTTGTGCATTCTGCAAATTGCGACTGAGTTTCAACAATAGATCACAATGAGTTCATCATCGCCGAAATCACAACGAGTACAACAACAGAACAGAGAAATGAGAAGGATGAGCTTGATTTGGTTGTCGTCGCCGTAATACTCGACGCTGTCGTTGAATACAAAGATGTACGAGGCCCGTAAATCTGTGCAATTTTTTTTTAAAGATTTCAATATTAAAACGGGGATGAGGCGATATGAACTGATCGGAGATCCAGATTTCCAGAATGGCGCAAGTAAAGTAAATCATACTCTATAATCGCTGACGGTGTCCAGATTGCAGTAGTCATAGTTGCAAAAGTAGTACTCGAGAAGGAGGAATTTGTGCAAGGAGAATCTCTTCAAATATCACACCATTCAATGTATATATTTTACCTGTTTAACGTGGCAAAATACCGTCTAACGTCTAACCAGACCCCGTCTAACGTGGAGAGAAGAAGATTATGCTCGAAAATACGAAGAATTATTTGCTTCCCGCTTTCATTGTATTCGTAAGACCCCAATTGCAACACTTCGACCTCGATAAAATGATGTGATTTTCATGGTTCCATGGTTCTGTACATGAGCCGATTTGCCATTACCCTGGTTCCATTCAATCGATCCTTGGTCAGATATTCGAATATCTGCGTGTATCCCTGTTCCCAGAGCGTGTCATAGACATAATCCGTGCAGCCGCGAGTATTGCTCCCATTGAAGGCATTCGTATAGCACACTTGCCCGTAGCACGGTTGCGTCGTGCCATTCAACTGAACTGGGTATTTGAGTTCTCTCGGTTTTTGGATTTGGTATGTTTAGGAGTTGTTTTTTTTTGTTGAACAAGTGAGGCCAATTTGGATGCCGAATTGGTGCATTTATGTATATGTGGAGAAATCTGTGTGCATTTTGAGCACTGAACATGGGATACAGGTGAACGCGAAGTCAACCCACAGCATCCGAGTTGGTAGAGCACGCGATAGGCGCGTTCGCTCGAGTGTAACTCCCCGTATTATATTTGTCGGCACATGCCTAAATGTGATTTTTTCTGAAATCGGCGAAAAAGCTTAAAAACTTGTTGTGAGCAAAATGTCAAGTGGGAATACGTCGGGACAGTGTTAGCGAACTGTTCGAGGTATCCGCTTTCACGGTTTGATCGATGAAAATCGCGTTTGGATAGAGGCTGAACATTTTCTGATTGGAGATTTGAAGAGAAACTCAACTAATAAAAGCTGGTTGGCTGGTTGAAATTGCGGCAAATGTTTCTGCAAAGAACTCATTATAGTTAATATGTTGCGTATTTGAAACTAATCCGAATAATCCGTATCTTCTCGCGTCTCTTAAAGAGACGAGAGAAAAACGAAGAGACGGCGTCGCCTCTCTGAAAGTTCTACTGGAAACCAACCTGGAGGTATCGTTCGCGAACATACACGTTGGACTGTCGCACAGTCCGGTTGGGTTCTGAAATTAAACTACGAAATATAAGAATATTCAAACTGGATAAACTCAACCTGTTCAGGGCAGAATATATCCGGGCCGAAAAGTTCACTGGGCATGCTAGCTTTAGTGATTTTGTAAGGATCGGAATTGCAACGATCCGTTCTGAATTTTTTATGGGATTGATTTGTAATTATATTTTCCTCTTCTCTTTTCTAGCTTCTCCGCTCATCAAATAAACAAGTAAAGAATGAACATCTCACGAGCAAACGCAGACAATTCGGTTTGTTGTGTTGCCCCAGCAGCCGCCCATCATGCCCACGTTGCTGATGCAGGTCTGTAAGTGATGTTGTTGTTGTTTTTTTGATGTTATTGTAATTGCTGTTATTGTTCTGGTGTTGCTGTTTTGACCTGAACTTGCAGTTTGCCCGCCAAATAGGTGATTGCGCACATACTGCCGTTGCACGTGTTGGGCGTGCTAAAAAAAAGTTAGCATTTTTGTAAAAAAAATAAAATATTATAAAAAAAATACCTCGCACTCATGCCCTCATACGCTTGAATGCATTGCACGAGTGAGCAAGCAAGTGGAATGAAGATGATGGATATAGCAAGACCGCGGAGAAGACAGGCATTCATTTCTGTAAATGGAGAACTACTGTTGCACATTTAGACCTCACCGTCTCCTCAATTTGCACACTCAATCGTTGGTAGAACTTGGGAGGCGTGTGCAAAATGAAGGAACAACCGAAATTCGCATTCTACTTCATACAAAAAATACTAAAGTAAGTGCTAAAGATAGTGCAATAGTTAGTATCAACGCAAATCCGGCGCCTATACTGTCGCCATACTGCCTCAACATATGCTAAAGCAGGAGTTTGCACCCGACGAGACACAAGGTGTGGGCAAGTGAAAAAGAGGCAGGAAATTAACTTTTCGCCGTCGCTCAACTGACCAAAATCATCTGCTCCTACGATTTCGATGTGCAGGTGCAATGCAACTCGAGACATGCGCCGCCGTCTCTTCATTTCGCACACTCTCTCGCCTCTCTGACCGGTGAGAGTGCATGTGAAATGAAGAGACGGCGACTCATTCTCCAGCTCTACTGCACAGTCTCTTGCTCTAGGGAAACCGATGCAATGCCACTTCCGATCAAGTCTGTGAAAATCTAATTCGATACATTTGGCAAATCTAGGCATTACGGTGTAAAATCCAAATATTAAACCTATCATTTGTCTCGCGTAGTGTTACAGCTCAAGTCATATTTTTTCATACCTTTCCATTTTCAAACGGATAGCCGTAGTACAGGGCCTGTCCTACAGGCGTCGATGAGAGCGAGTCTATTCGGGTGAAAACAGGTGCGTAAAAATGAATCGATTTCCGTGAGTAACGTAGAAGACTGCTAATTTTTGGCATTTTGTCGTGTTGATCGTAGGTACTCAGTGAAATATTCTTCAACTGTAAACTATGTCATGACCGTCAAGTTTTATGCGAACATACTGAGCATTGTTTTTAGAATGTTTTTAGATTCATGCTCTCATGCAGGGTTCATTATTATAATTTCATTCTTAACCTGTTAACCTGCGTGATGTCTAAAATTCTCAAACTGTTCCAGGTGGTCTCCCTCGTTGTCACTGCTTTGAGCGTGTGTATTGTGGTGCGCTCGAAATCGGTATCCCGTGAGTACAGCCATATGCTTGTGCTGTCATTAGTGAATTTTTATTTTTAAGTTTTTTTATTTTTTTATTTTTTAAAAATCCCTTGTCATGATAATGCTTGAGGTCGTCTGGATGTCGGTAGACGTGATGGTACAATGGCTGGGCGATCCCTTCTTGCTCTTTCCGACAATGTGCGTTTTTCATCGAGCTGAGCTGAACAGCTCACGGCACTCGCGGGAATTGTTAATTTCTAATTCGTTGATTATAACAAGCCTCCGAAAAAAACATGCGAAAAAAAAGATTAAAGTGAAATGTTTTTTTTAAAAAACTGTGAAAAAGTTTTTAAAAAAAAGTTAAATTAACGTTTTTAACCATTAAAACACAGTCCGCCGTGCAATCGCTTGTAATGTTCGGAGTGGTAACGTATTTTGCTCTATTCATCTACCGACATCAGGTGTGACATCTGCTCAGATAGACATCGTTTACAAAGAAATTTATTTCAGAAAATCGCCCCTCCAGACTCGCTGTTCAAGTTCTCCTTGCGTGCGCGCGCCGTCTTCTTATTTGCACTATTGTTTCCGTATTTGGGAATCGGACCTTTGTTTTATGTGAGTGCGTTTAAAAAAAAGAATGAATAAATTTTCCGAGATCAAAGATCCAACCGGAGAACAAATTCAAGGAAGATGCGAGAAGTTGGCACTCTCCACAGGGCTGAAACGCTGCGGTTTTATAAATGAGAGAGTTGTGTCAAATGAAGCGGACAACGAAAAGAGCTTAGAACACTTCACTTAAAATATCTCAACAGCGTTGTTGGATATACTATCCAAAATGTTTGTAATTTGGGTGTGTGACCGCTTTTCGAGCTTCCTGCTCGATCGGACATCTCTGATTCTCCACAGATCTCTCGCCCTTTTCTGTCCGTCTTAGAGTTCGAAATACGGCTAATCGTCTCTTCATTTCACACACTCTGACCGGTGAGAGAGTGGGTGAAATGAAGAGACGATTATCGTAAGATTATTTTCCATTCCACTCGTTGCCGATCTTTGACGAACTGAGTGGAGGGAGGAGCGAGGAAGAGGCCGGGAGGAGGGTAGTGACCTACCTGCTCTCCTCTCCCCTACCTCTTCCCTTCCTCTCTCCCAGACAATCAATGGCTCGCTAACCAGCACATCTCATTTGCTGAGCATTTCAAACGCACGATACCGTCTCACGATATTGCTCGTGCCTGTTCAATCGTTAATGTCTCTCATTTCGCGATGCTCTCTGACTGACGAGAGGCAAGGGGAAATGAAGAGAATATATGGGGGTGTGATTCCAAAGGCTCTAGTCCAACAACTAGTTGACAATGAGCGATTTTTGTAAATTGAACTAGTTCAATTATAAGAAATATAACGTTAAATGCAAAAGTTGAACCGGTTTTCAACTTTTGCATCGCTCAACTAGTTGTTGGACTAGAGCCATCGAATTCACGCCGTCTTATATTGATCCGCGTGCTCATACTGGCTCATACCAGCTGTGTACGTTAATTTATCTAAAGCAAAATTTCGAAAATGCCACTGTTTCGATTGAACCAGGTGATTTTCTTGATAAAATGTCGCGTGCGTAATAGTATTCTGGTATTACGGTAGTAGAATGTATCATGTAGGAGAACAGTAAGGACAACGCAGATACATGGCACACATTGGGATTAAGAGAAGGATGTAGCTACTCCTTAAGGAGGATCGAGACAGCGAGAATCACTCCATTGAGCAATGCGCAGCTATATCTGGAGATCGTTGAGCTCTGAGCAGTACCATGTCCATATCCGGAACCCTAAACACACTATTATATTGCCATTCAATTTGCAGTCGGATACCTTGACATCACTGACACTTCCGATATTGCAGTTATCGTAATTGCAAAAATAATATTCGAGTTGCAGAAATTGGTGCACAGAGAATTTCTGAATGCATTTTGGAGCAACAATAGTAAACAAAAAAAATTACCTGAACGCCTTTTCTCCTATCATCTACCAGATGCTCGAATACTTGCGTTTTCCCCTGTCTCCAGAGCGTGTCATACGCGTAATCGACGCATCCTCGCGTAGTCGTGCCATTGTACTTGTTGGCATAGCAGAGATGCCCGTAGCAAATCTGGTTTTCATTATCATATTATTATAAAGGTACGCTCGAACTCCAAAAAATGTTGCATTTTTTACAGAATTTGTGGAATTTCGTAACTCGCGGAACAAAAAAATAAAAGATCGTTGATGAAATACTTACGTCGTTAGAGCTGGTGTAACACGCGACGGGGTCGAATCGTCTTGAATATTTGCTGTACAGTTCCTCAATGTGATAATGCTCCTCACACTCCTAAATGATTTTCCTGCGAACCGTTCAGTGA
Organism: Pristionchus pacificus; assembly: GCA_000180635.4. Taxonomy (NCBI): domain Eukaryota; kingdom Metazoa; phylum Nematoda; class Chromadorea; order Rhabditida; family Neodiplogasteridae; genus Pristionchus; species Pristionchus pacificus. The sequence continues at coordinate 29,154,584 of CM026578.1, read as the reverse complement.
GACATACACTAACCTTCAGCGTACATAGCGCCACCACTACAGCATTGTTCGTGTTATCAGAGACAGCACTTTGGTCAATGAATACCGCATTCGGATAGAGGCTGAATTATCGATAAAAATTTATTCTTAAAACAAACTCAACTAATAGAAGCTCGTCGGCTGATGGAAAATGCGACAAGAGTCCCTGAAATTTCCAAACAAATTACATTTTGTATGTTTATGCCAACCTAAATATGGCATTTGTGTAGAGGCATGTAGGGCTGTCGCAGTTGTTATTTGTGCTCTAAAAATTAAAAAAATTAAAGTCCATGATCTAATTTTCATAATTCGTTTGTTTTTTTTTGTAAAATTTGTAAATGACTCGCCTGGTCCGCGCACGATAATTCCATCTCGAACAAGCTTGCGAATGGATGCGGTCGAGTCATAAGGGCGTCAGCCGAATTGCATCGGTCCGTACTGTGTGATGAGAAATCAGCCCATTTTTTTGTTATCATAACCACGTTTTTGTAACTATGTACATTTAAAAAACTACGAATTCGACCCCCCCCCCCCCCCACTGATTCGACAGTGCCTCATATAGAAGCAGATTTTGTCGTTAAATTTTTGTTTTTTTATTACAATTGTTAGATGATCTTCGATCAACAAAATTAAAAATGCTCACTCGCAAGTGCACAGTGTGTTGAGCGAAGCGTTTCCGAAGCAGCCCTTCTCCATGCGAACGTTGCTTATGCAGCTCTATAGATCATACGGTATTTCAGTGAGAAATACGCTCTACCAAACCTGAACCTGAAGTTCATCGGAAAAGTAAGTTATCGCACACAGGTCGCCGGTACAAAAGGCTGGTGAACTGTAACAGTCTGGGTTGAAAGTCTCGAATTTAACCCAGCAAAACCTTGAATTCATGCCATCGAAGGACTGATAGCATTGAAGTGTCCGAATCTTTGGTCTGAAGAAAACAGCTATTATGAGAAGGGAAAGCATCTTCCAATGATAGCTGCGATGTGAGCAATACAGTAAAAAATTGGCCTTTTTTATTTACTACTATGCACCGCCCCTCTTTCAATTTCTCATTCTGAAAGTCACATATAAATACGTATTATTCGACCTTTCTCCAATACGTGCAGGTGATTTGATGGCATACAAAATGCGCACAAAACGCATACAGCATTCGTAGAATTCATTCATTTTAGTCCTTACGCAATTTAGCTATACTTGTGTGCAGAGAACGAGAAAGCAGATGCACTTGGCAAACTATTGCTGTTGCGTATGCTGATTTGGATCGATAACGAGATAGAACGAGCAACTGCATTGCACTCAGATATTTCAAAAGGAGGTGCACGCTGCGGCGGACAAATTTTACCAGTAATAACCACAGACTTGATTCCATAAATGCATCAGTTCAATTGTAATTATCTGGGTGTGAGCGGGCGCAGCTGCTTCACACGCCTGAATTGCAATTCATTAGGGCATGAGAGGCTATCGGTACAGGACCAGGCTACCGTCATGGGGATATGACATCGTCTCGGCTACTAAAAAGGAGTCGAGAGCCCTAGCGGAAAGGTGTATATATGAAACGTAGAAGTGGTGAGAAGTCTTTTATCGGCCGCGAACTACCACAAATTCCTTAAGGTCGTGTTCGGCATCACGCAATACTAGGCTTTTAAAATATCAGTAATCAACAAAGAAAAGCGTCATTCAGATCATTCGAGCGTTTCAACGAGAATCTGTAATTCCACTGTTAATAAAATTTACCAAACTATTGCATTTCGCATTTCATTGCTTATTCTGAGACGTAAGTCCCGTCCAATAGTATGCGCCACTAATTTAGGATCCTGGTTCGTGAAGTCTCTCGAAAGCAGCAGGTGCATTCTCGATTGCTTCTGGAGATAAGTCGGGTGAAGTCAGAGAATGCGAGAGAGCATGGGAGACGAAGAGAGTCGAGCATGGCGGAATTAGTCGTGGAAATGAACAAACACCGCACAATTCAACCCAGAATCCATTTTGCTTCGTACGCTATGTCGAGTGAAAGTCGAGTGTCGAGCTATGCCCTTCTCCTGCCGATTAATCATCTATCGCTTTTGTTGTTGTGTTATTGAAACTAGCCCCCTCCGGAGACTGATCCATGATGGTGGTCGAGCGCCTCCGGTCCTCCCGCATTTAGAATGGCCCGAGCACTCCAACTCACTCACGACTAATCACGACGCAACTACATTTACACCACTTTTACACCTCGCTTGATTTGTTTTTATTCCTTTTGCTACTTGTAAAAAAGGTTTACTTGATGTGTTGCGCATGTTGACTTGAACTACGTTCTGTTATTATCATTGTTATTTCTGGGGGATTTGAATCTTTCAGGATGACCGTAGTGTCCAGTCTCGCTGCGCTGAACGAGACGAATCCGTGGTGGTGGTCGTGTGCCTCCGATCCTCCCGCATTCGGCTATTGCGTGTCGCCCAAACGGCAGCAAGCCGCGTTTGCCGCGCTCCGTTCCACCATGACGGTAATGTCCACAATAAACTTTTTTTTTTATTTCACAATGATTTAAAGCTCTAAATTCTTTCATTGTTGACCAATGAGCACTCACTAGTAAACCGATGACCGATGCTTTAGGGCGTGTCTATTGTGCTCACATCGTTGAGCGCATACATTGTAATGTTCTCTCGTTCGGTTACGAGGACTTACAGCAACATGCTTCTGATCTCATTGGTAAACAATTTGATCAACCAATGAATTATGAATTATGCGCACACAAACCAAGGAAAAAAATCCCTCAACGAATTTCAATTTATCGTTATTTTTGGAGCTTTTGAAGTTTCTGAGAGAGTAATTTCCGAAAAAAGGGGTATTATTTTCCGATTGTCTGGGTCTCGGTTGACGTATGCGCGCAATTTCTGGGCGATCCCTTCTTTCTCTTCCCGACAATGTGCGTCTTTCGCCGATCCTCAACGGCTACTCAGCAAATAACGGCAACCACCGGCTTTGTCGGATATTTTATTAATTATTTCATGTAACAAGAAGATATGTCGGACAATCCTTTCTGATGTTAACCTTTGAGTTATACGTTCCATTTTTCAGGCAATTGTTCAATCGATTATTATGCTTGGGATTGTTACCAATTTTGCTCTATTTATCTATCGGCATCAGGTTTTTCAGTAGTTTTCACGCAATTTATTTTGATTTTCGCGTTGTCACTACTGAGATTATCGCAGACAATCACACCAGCGGGATCTCTCTTCAAATTCTCCATGCATACCCGAATTATATTCTTAGTATTGGTACTGGTTCCTTATTTCGGAATCGGTCCCTTGTTTTATGTAAGCAGTGAATTTACTTCATTTAATTATATAAGACGGGTGAAACTATTTTTTCCAAGAGAGAATGACAGTTATGTAGAAACTGTGAATCAGTTCCTAGAAAATCGTCGCAAAATAAGACTGCCGATCTACATTGAGGGCTATATTGCCATTGCAGTTTCGCGATATGTATTTTTTCTACTTTTCGATTTTCATGTACTGTTTGACAACATTTATGTGATGCATATATTTATCATATAATTTATCTTTTTTTCGATCATGTTCTTTCTTCGTATTTCTCGTTGGCCTTTTTTCTTCATGAACAGTAGTAAATACCGCGGATGAGATGTCCACAAACTGAAAGTATGTGAAGTATCAACGAGTTCAACACTCTACATTCAACGCTTCACGAAACTATTCACGTTCCCTCTCTCTCTTTCTAGCTATCTGTCGCGTTTTCTGACTCTCAAAACGCGACTGATTCAACTCATTTCTCACTCTTCCCTCTTATCATTCATGGTCGTTTTCTCAGACAGTCGCGTTTTCTGACTCTCAAAACGCGACAGATTCGAATCATTTCTCACTCTTTCCCTTCTTTCACTCGGTCATCCTCTCGAAGAGTCGCGTTTTGAGAGTCAGAAAACGCGACAGAGACAAATAGGATGAGTCATTCTACACTCTCTCGCCATTCACCATCGGTTGACCTCGTCTCTCGCACGTATAATAAAGGATAGAGAAGATTCAAGATGATAAGTTCCTCACTTTTTCATCTCCAAGCGTTCACTGCAGATTTATTTCTTCATTCGAGAAGCTTGATTCTGCGAATCGAACATCCTGAATGGACTGGTATGAAATGAATTTGATGTTTTCGACCTGATTTTGAGATTCAAGTATGACGAAGGAAAAGCAATGATACTCGAATGAAGAAATAAATCTGCAGTGAACGCTTGGAGATGAAAAAGTGAGGAACTTATCATCTTGAATCTTCTCTATCCTTTATTATACGTGCGAGAGACGAGGTCAACCGATGGTGAATGGCGAGAGAGTGTAGAATGACTCATCCTATTTGTCTCTGTCGCGTTTTCTGACTCTCAAAACGCGACTCTTCGAGAGGACGACCGAGTGAGAGAAGGGAAAGAGTGAGAAATGATTCGAATCTGTCGCATTTTCTGACTCTCAATAGCTAGAAAGAGAGAGAGGGAACGTGAATAGTTTCGTGAAACGTTGAAGAGTGTTGAACTCGTTGATACTTCCCATACTTTCAGTTTGTGGACATCTCATCCGCGGTATCTACTACTGCTCATGAAGAAAAACGAGAAATTCGAAGAAAGAACATGATCGAAAAAAAAGATAAATGAAATGATAAATATATGCATCACATAAATGTTGTAAAAAAACAGTGCAACGTAAGCCAGAAAAGAATGAAAAATTGAAAAAAATAATGAAAGCAAGACTCAAAAAGGCAGTTGCTGAAATTCACTCATACAGATTGGTACCCCAAATTTGCGACTAAGCAGATCCACAGTTTATACATAACTGTCAATCTCTCTTGGAAAAAATAGTTTCACCCGTCTTATATATAGAACAATTATGAATACAAAAAAAAATATGAAGTTTGGTTACGGACAACAAAATATTATTCAGTTTCTCACAACACGATTTTCAGAGTGCATGTGCTCCTATCGCCAAATTTTTTCGCCAGGTGATTACATAAGAATAATTTTTATTATTTTCTAATGACCGATGATATTTTGGAAACAAATGCTGTTAATTTTTTGTTTGCAGTTTTCAATAAACCCTTGGGAAGCAATCGACCGCGAACGTGTAGAATTTTACTCAGTTGGTACAATATTCTATTTATTGCTCATATTCGACGGATTTTTCGCGTGGCTTTTCATTTTCATGGCAAGTTTATCTTTCTGTAAGTGTACGATGAGCGTAGTTTGTTTCTAGATCGTTCTACATACCTTTGCTCAAATAAGAAAAGCCCGAAATCTCAGTCCTACAATGCAACGTTTGCATCGAATTCTCACCAGATCTCTCATATTTCAAGTGAATTTATTTTTGTCTAGCTATTATTTCATACAAATAATTTTAAGAAATTCAGTAAATTCATGTGACAGTAAAAAAACATGTGAGAAAAAATTTTAGGCGCTAACCCCACTATTTTTCATAATTATACCTATTGCCATAGCATCGATAACACAATATGCTTCTACCCGGCCTCATGCATTAGAGCACAGATATCGTGAGAGTTAATTTTCTTTCAGCTGATTAAATTTCTCTTGCAATAGAAATATTCAGCCATCATTCCTTTCGACATTGCTGTAGTCCTTTTCGCTTTTCATGTGACAATTCACTCGTTTGTTCTGATTGGTACAACGCCAGCCTTCCGACACAAAATTGTTGAGGTATGTGCTATTTTTTCGATTGTTATCATCCATTCGAGATCAAGCAATGTATTTTCTTTTTGCAAATTAATATCTATGTTTAGCTGATCGCTTTGCTCCATTCTCACCGGATTTCTCCCGAACAACATGCGTTCGAGGGCCAATCCGCATATGTCTCCTTCACTTCTGGTGCCTCTTCGGTTGCTCCCAGGGATAATTAAAGTGGCTTTTAACATTTAAATAATAATTATTAACCACTCATTGAACATTGCACTGTCATAAAATGTTAACTGCAATCAAAAAAAAATTCCAAATAGACTTTTTACCAATGAAGTATGATTTTTTTAAAATGTGTGCAAACAAAAAAATTGTTTAGACGCAGTTATTTTATTAGAGAATAGTCATGAGTATAATGATAATAATAATGAGCGATATGCGGCTACTCGAATTCTTTCTCTGAACACGTAAACATTACAATCGAAACATTTTCGAACAAGCCGTATTCGTTATTTGTGTTCCTGCTTCACTAATAGAAATGGTGATTCAATTAATATTCCTTGACAAGAAACGAAGATCTTTGAATTACCAACCCCACTCACAAACACAATGGACTAGAATAATCACAAACTAAATGAAAAAAATACCTTTACGACGTCGACACTGTCAATATTGCAGTAATTATGATTGCAAAAGTAGTATTCCAATTGGACGAATTGATGAATGTCAAATTTCTGAAAAAAATATGATTTACAAAAATTTAAAAAAAATTTGCCTGAGTTCTTCGGTCGTCCGATATATATTCGAATTGCGTTAAAGCAAGCAGCCACAACGTATCGAAAATATAATCAAAACAGCCCCGTGTTGTCGATCCATTAAAGGTGTTTGTATAGCACAATTCGCCGTAGCAAACATGATCATTGAATTTCTGAAGGCTCAACGAAGAAGAAATTACTGAAAGAAAGCAAAAAATCTCACATCGTCAGTGAAGGTGTAGCAAGCTAGAGCTTCATAATTTCTTGTCGAGTTTTTATAACGTTCTTCAATATTATAGTGATTCTGACATTGCTTAAAATCTTTTTTTTAATTTCAGGGAAAGTTTAGAGATCACCTTCTTTGTACAGAGAGCAATGAGGGATGTCGTTGGTACAACTACAGAATTCGTCTTATTATCCGTTTCAATCTTTGAACTTTGATCAATAAAGACTGCGTTCGGGTACAGGCTAAAATTATGTGGTCACACGTGATGTATCTTATAGCTCAACTAATAAAAGCTTGTTGGTTGGACGAAATTGCGGCATGTATCTCTGTGAATGTGTTCATTGAATGGATGTTTTGAAAGTTAAGCTAACCTGGAAGCATTCGTGAACATGCAGGTAGGAGTTGCGCATTCTCCTTCCGTTTTCTCCAAGAAATTATATTTGATAGAAATGGTTTCACGAGTAGAGTGTCGAAAACAACTGTTTGACGACTATCGACTAGTCAAAATGATTCGTAAACGACTAGTCGTTTAGCCAGTGACTATCGTATCCCTCTCATTCTGACTAGTCGACTAGTCATTTAGCGGGCGACTAGTCGAATAACTGGGGAGAAGAGCGAATGAGTGAGAATGAGGGCGACATTTCCATTGAAACTCAATTAAATTTCCCTCTCTAAACCGAAACCGCTCCACTGATCTGAGAGGAATGAGAATGAGAGAATAGTCGCGACTAGTCGATGGCTAAACGTCTAGTCGTTTAAAGATCATTCTGACTAGTCGTTTAGAAATGATGTGACTAGTTGTTTATTTTCGACACTCTATTCACGAGGCTATAACACAAGATGGAAATTTTTTTTTGATAATTGGCTCCAGAAACTATGTACATTTTTTAAAAAGTTCGACATTTCAATCAATCGAATCACACATAAAATGGGTACCCCTTATTCTATTTTTTCATGAGACCACTTTATTACAATGAGACCACTTCATTACAACTCTCCTTTTCAGATGAACCCATGGCGGATCTTCCAGAACTGTTAACACGATACGTACCATGTCTGCGCAGCTTATGTCTGTTCCTTCGAATAGGACGTTTGCCGGACTTGTGCCAGTCATGTTGAAAGGATCGGCATTGCATTCGTCCGTGCTGTGAATAGAGCTCGAAATATGGACTGTCGTCTCATGATTTCGCATGCAATCTCGTCATTTAAAGTATGCGAAATAAAGAAGAAGACGGTGAAACAAAGTTGAAACAGGATTCATCTCGTTGAATTCAGGAAAAAAGATTTTTTTTTAATCAAAGCGTACTTGCAAGTACAGATAGTTCTGAACGAAGGGTGCCCGAAGCAACCGATATTCATATTTATGTTGGTTATGCAGCTCTGCAAAATTATTACTGCTTAGAATGTGCTTGCGGAATGTCAGTTTGGTTTCGGGATTCTCGACCGCTCCGCACACTACGCCGTAAACGATCATAATAAATATAAAACAAAGGTGAACGCGGTAATCGGTAATCCCGACATCCGCAAGTGTCGATATCAAAAGTGCAGTGCCACCACAACCCCCCCCCCATACCTGTACTTGTTGTGTATGGTTAGAGTAGGTGATTGCACACATGTCACCAGTACAAAAGGCCGGAGAGCTATAAAATAATTGTTGAAAATGTTGAAGGTGTCAAAATATCACATGACATTATTGATAACGTACCTCTCATTCATGCCTGCGTTACTTTGATAGCATTGAAGAGAATCTATTCTTACAATGTAATTTATACAAAGCAAGAAAAGACATGTTAGATTGTGCATTACTACCGCGAGAGAGAGGTAAGAGATTTCCGACAGAAATTTGCTAAGTTCTTCGGCAGGTGCAATAGTATAGGGCCTAAAGATGGAAAAGATCGATAATATTCGCCAGAAACATTTTTGATTGATGTTAATCAGTCTCAAATTACTTTATGAGAATGAACAATAATGAACAATAAAACAAGACGAACTATGTTCACGGTTCCAGGTAGTACATGATATACCGCAGATGGGACCAGGCGGTCACTTTTTCCTGATTCCCACGATAGAAATCGATCGATAGAAATGGGTTAGAAATGGTCATGATGCCTGCGTCAACCATTTCGTGGGCAACGTCCCACCAAAAAGAATATGGTACGCTGAACATCTTCCCGGGAAGCATTTGCACTTAATAATTGCCCTCGACAAGATAGAAGGTAGCGACGCGCCTGGCGATTTTGCACAGATACTTACCTGAAAATGGAAATTTAGAATGTTATTTATTAGCGTCGCATTTCATTCAATAACTTCAATACTTTTCCAGTGTGGGATTGCTTCCACAATCAAGGCAATTTCGCGCATGAGGCAAACACGCCTGGAGGTGTGCACAAGCACCTCCGGATTCGTGTGTGGTGTAATACGATCGAAAAATAATTTCACTAACGAAGGTGCGGTGTCGTGCAATTTTGAGCATGAATTTCAAATGACGCAATCGATAGCATTTGTAGCAGTTTCAGCGAAAAAATATCTGTACAAAAATACAGCCAGACATTGCAGAACTCATTTACCTTTCATCGTAGTCGAACTTTGGAACATTAATAACCAAATTATGCACGCGAATATCACGCCTGTCACGAGAGAATCGAGCTAGAATGGATTTTTTTGGGATTTGAGCGAAATTCCTAAAATGAGTTAACATCAGTTTTAGGCACCTCTAGGCATGTCCTAACATTACCCAAAGTCCCATTGTGCAGAATTCATTTTGGAGCTCCCTACACCGGGTTGGTATCCTGGATCCCCAACTTTAACCGTTAATATCTCCGTTCTAGTGCATTTTTGCGATAAATTGTTCTAAGATTAACCCCAGCTAATTTTTGATGCTCTTTTGATCTGTCCCGGTTAGAAGTCATGAGAGTGCCGCTGGGCGGTGGTACACTCTATGAGGCATAACTCAAAAATGGCCGATTCGAGGGAGCCCAGTTAAAACTATGTTGTACATCTCGTCAAGATCTTTCGAATGAGTGGCTTACAGAAAATATAAAGTAATCGAGACGTATCGTTCATTCCCTTGAAAGTTTCCCGATCATTTGAAGTCTTTTTTACTCCATCATTCCACACCGACACCGCGCACTTCTGCGAGCGCTTAATTCGGGGTAATTTTCGGGCTGCAGCGCAGCTCAGAAACAAGATATCAACAAACGGCCAAAAGTGGGTTGGGGTCACAGGGAACAGTTTAGACATAGAGAGGCGAGGCAGAGGGGAAGGAAAGGGGGTCGTCTCTCGCCTCTCTCCCCTCATTTGACTAGCCCCGCCCACATTCACACTGTGTTTAGTGCTAATCGGAATCGAAAAAATACGGGAGTACTGAAATCTTTAAAACAAAGTCACAAGCTAATGAAACTATAAAATATTGTTTTTTCTTCTTAGCTGTGCTCGGAAAAATCCAACTTAAAAATAAGCCTAGGTCCCAGCGAAGTTTGTGCAATGGAAACCGTAAAATCACACCTCTCCCTGACTTTGAACTAAATTTTGACCTTCCAATTATAGATGCACATTCCTGGGACCAAACTCGACTGTTAGAGGAATATGGTAGCTATCCATCGCGCTGTCGAACGTCCGATTTGGTTTAGAAAGAACCTTGTGACTTTGTTTTGTCGTTTTTTTGGTGAAATCATGTCCGCACAAAGTGGGCGGAGCTTGTGGCCCCTATCTATACGATATCGTTCGGAAAGTTATTCGAACTGAGGAAGTTTCTATGAGCGGATTTGCACTGGTAAGTGCGGTTTATCATGAGAATATTCTTTGTTTTTTTTCAAGATATCTCGAACCTGGAATGCATTAGTTGTCGAATACTTGCATGAAAGGGAACGATATCCTGAGTTGGAACTTTGCGAAATAGTAGCTTCATATAATAACCTATTTATCTATATTAGTTCAAACGTTTCTGAATGTTTCAAAAATTGGACCAACAAGTGGGATAAGAGAAGGTGTACAATAAAAGATGGGGTAGGTCATTTTTTTATAATTTGTTTGTTTTGAAATTCCATAACGAATGTTGATAATCTATGTTGCAGAGAATGTTGTTCGATTGGGGCTGGGGGCTGGATAAGGATATACCAGAGGAGGAAAGCGTTTTCCGCATAGCTCGACTGTTGATGCGCTTTCGTAGCATCAAATATCTTAAACAAGAATATATCTAAACAGAAAACTGTCTCTAACTAATGGCTCTCCGACCATTTAATGTTTTGTCTATTATAAATGCAAAACTTCTATAATCTCTGAGACTCGATTTTTAATTGATATTTTTATTCTTGAATGTGTTTGCGAATAAATCAGCATTGCCAGCGGTATTATTCACAGTACATTTAAGCACAATTTCTTTCATTTTGAAATTTAATTGCTGATAGTCACTCCGTTACTCGATCAACACATATTGGCGATGGTTGATCGTCACCTCCATGGCTGTACCCCTATCACTCTTGCTAGTCTACCTTACGACATCATTCGAACAATAATTAGAGCTGAAGGAGTGTCTATGGGCCCAATGGCACAGGTAAATGCGGTTGTTTTAGTTCCGAATATTTTGTTTTCTCTTCAGTTATCTCGTTCTTGGAATTCACTAGTTGGCGAATACCTTCAGGAAAGGGACAGATATCCAGAGCTAGACGACTGCTCCATAGTGACTGCTTGGAAAAATGGTATATATCTCGACTGTCGAGTGCGAATAGTAGATTCTCAAATTTTCAAAAATTGGGCGAACAAATGGAATGATTGGAAAATCTATAAAGATGGGGTTCGTTTGTTGCTCTCCTTGTTTGGTGAAATTGTATTAGAATTGTGCAAACCAAAATTACAGATCATGTGGATTGGACTCGGTTGGAAGCTGGATTCGAAATTACCTGAGGATGAGATTGTCTTTTGCATATCTCGCTGCCTGATGCGCTTCAGTTCAATAAAACGTCTGAAAATAGACGAAAATACGGCGAAATCAAGAAGAATTGTCCTGAAAGCGTTGGGCAAACGCATACGTGTTGAAGAGGAGTTGGAACTTTTGGAGGACAGTTTCGACTACTGTCAGAGGTTATGATACTTTTTTTTCTATTTGAATTTAGCTTCTCCAGAGAGTTCGCCCTACAGCTGGCACGCAGGTATTCGCCCAATCGTTTAACCATCGTTTCTAGAAAGGCTTATAATATTCCAAATCCTCGTATGTCCTTTTTCTCTTACTTTTTCCATTAATTCTCGTTCGTTTCAGGTGACTTTTTCGCCAAACTCCCGAGAAGAATTGCTCATATAAATTTTCACGAACGCAACTATACCGGGCCCTTGGAAAAAATGTTTGGTCATACCGAATCCTATTGGGAAGCGCTCGCTCACGAAATTGTTGAAAAATCGGAATTGGGGCTCGTTGAAGTTCACTTTCGCACATTCCGTAGTTGTTTTGCTTTTACCACATCACCGCTATACACAATAATGCTGAACTGCGAGGAAATATTCGCATAACTTCGACTTTGAACTTTGACTAAATCTATCGATCTTGTTTCGTAACAAATTTATAGCTAATAAAAAAAGATTGAATAAACTCTCAAGTTCTTTCTTTGACAGCATTAGCGAATGTGCGCTTGAAAATCAGTGAAGCCATGTCGTTTGTAAAATACACTTCGGATTAAAGCCATTTTGTCCTATTTTGTAGAAATTTTTTCCCATCCAGCACATAAACAACTTGAAGCTTTATAAATAAAAGTGAGCATTATTATCATCATTAAAATATTCATTTATGTTATCTTGGACATCCCGAGACTCGCTCTTTGACCTAAAATAGAGCATTACCAACGGGTTTCTCGATGTTTCTCAATCCCGCCCATTCTTTCCTAAGACCGTCATTATTTTAATTTATACAATTAGCGATGGATGGTCAAGACGAATACTCTCGCGAATCTTCCATACGACATCATTCGGAACATTATTCTGTCTGAAGGAGTTTCGATGGGCCAAATGGCAGTTGTAAGTACGTTGTTTTTCTTTCGTAGATTTCCTTTTTTTTTCAGATATCACGTTCTTGGAACGCACTGGTTTCCGAACACCTTCAAAATAAAAAAAAACTATTCTGACATAGAAAAATGCATGATAAAAGTTGTGCAAAATGATAGAATAGATCGATGTACGAACGAATAATTCGAAATTATTCGAAAAATGGGCGAATCAGAGAACCTCAACTACATACGCAACGGATGGGGTTCGCTTTATTTGAATTCATAAGAGGAAATATGTTGCAGATAGTAGGATTTGCAGCGGCTTGGGATTTGGAAAATATATCGATGATCGAGATAGAAAGAATTTCGTAGAATATCGCTTCTTCAACTAAGCAAAAATTGTGCATTAACGTGGAGAATTATTTTGAAAGCTCTTGGAAAACACATACGCGTAGAGGAGATGCTACTGATTGTTATCGATTTCGACTACTTTCAGAGGTGATTGTTTGAAAATTTGATGAATTTTTACTCTTCTTTTTCCAGAAATTTCGCTCTAGAACTGACTCGACGATTTCCACTCAAGCGTTTGGACATCGCAGCTGATTACAACAGTTGTAAAATACCGCATCTTCGTTTGTTTTAATTATTTTACCTTGATTAAACACATTCCGTTTCAGGCGAATTCCTGCTAAATATTGCCAAGGGAGGGTCTTTTTTTCTGGTTTTATGAAGGCGACTGCACTGTGGCACTTCCTCCAGGACCGATGTTTCGTCAATCCTATTCGTTCTGGAGCTTACTCGCTGACGAAATTATGGCCTCCGGAACTAACGAGGTGCAGTTTCACAGAGGAAATAGATGCGTTGCATGGGCTCCCCGGTCTGCACAACAATGTTCTATTGCTTAAATTATTTGCATAACTAAATATTCGCTTTAAAAATATAAACATTCGTGATTGTATTTGTACGAGAATAAAAAAAGTGTTGAAGATTGCGTGGAACATTGAGAGTATAGAGTGCACATATTTGAATTCTGATATGAGGCCGTTTGTGTAAAAATCGAGCAACATCTGGCACAGTCAAAAAAGGCCGATTCTTACGCATACGGCCTCATATGTCGCTGTGTGATGTCGTTTGTCGAATGAACTTCGCATATTTTATATTGTAAGAGCATTCAAAAACAGTTTGTTGTTTTAAGTCTGAGGGTTTCATTGAAGAGTAAACAGCGAATTTATATTTTTATAGGAAATATTATATTTATCGAATAAGTTACGACATGCTTTGTATTCACATCTTTGACATCTTTGACATAGAACCTCTGCAAACCAATCGGATTATTTTGAATTTGCTTGAATTAACAAATTAAACGGTTTATGCACCATGCATGGAAATAAACATCATCAATATTTTTTATCGGCAGTCGAGAATGAGCATATCCATCTTAGAGCACAGATGGATCGTCGATCGTACAGTGCAGCAATCCTCTGCAGACGGACCCGATGAGAATCTGTAATTACCATTTGAGTAGATTTTAGCTTATACATTATCTTCTGAGTTATGCATCTAGACTCCTTTCTTCCATGTGGAGTATGAACACACCTGTCATTTCATAGAATATAGGGCCTTATAAAATGACCGATGCCTCGATCCAAAAAAGGACCCACCTGATTGTTGTGCACCACCGCGATTGAAGATCCGGACAGCTCCTTGCCATCGTTTGCGTAGGGCTGCAAGTATTGAAGGAATCATTAAATATTTGGCCCCACTTCGAGATGAAGCAGAACAACCTCAATACACCAGAAGCATGGAACTCCTCTTGTTGAGTTTCTTGTTGAGTTTCAGAACAAGTGATTCCGTAATAAATAGAGAAAATGATCGAAATAGAAAAATATTTAATCAAATGGACTCACCTCCGACACGGCGATCGTCTTGAAATCTTCGCCGAATCGCATGTGAAGCACTTGCGAGGCGGATGTGGAGACGCCGTCGCAGTCATTCAGGGCCACGGCTGCCTGAACGATTCCTCACATATGTGTCCACAATCCCCATAGTTTAAAAATAAAATATTGTATTTGGAAGATACCAGGAATGAGCGACTCACTGATGATCTCATTGGTTTTTCGCCAATACCCATTCTTTTCAACTAGCCTAGATCTCATTTTCTTCCAAAATTTCAGAATTCCGTTAGGAAGACTCTCGGAAAGACAATTATACCCAACATACCTCATTAATCTTCGGATGGCACCCGCAGTACACGGATCCATCATTGTCCATGGAGAGATTGTCACAGACGGTGTAGAGGTCGAAGGAGGACACTTGGGTGAGGGTCTTCTTGTCCTAAAATATACACATGCACAATAACTATTAACGTCTCTGGTTCCACAAACCAGAAGGAAAAAAAATGAAAAAAAAGAAGGGTTACCCGAAACTATTTGGATATCATCGTTCTACCATTCTCACTGCTGCTAAAATGATACCAAAATAACCAACTTCGAACACTCAACTTCTCTTTTTTGAGACAGCGGCGGAAAAGAGAATCGCTCACCTTGGATATATCGTACACGTTCACTTTCCGCTTGTTCACTTCCGAGATGAAGATCTTGTTGTTCTTAGCATCGAACGCGGCTCCGTTGGGACCGCCCATGCCGGAGAGGACCGTGTGGGCTTCCTGAATATCATTTTGAAATCGTTCATCGTGAAATATTGGGGGATAGTAAAAGTAGCCAACATGCTAAGAATCTGTCATCGTGATGTTTCAATGTAAAGAATCGTTTCATCGAAAAAGAAAACAGAATCGCCCATGCCGGAGAGGACCGTGTGGGCGTCCTTATTTGGATGTTTTTTTATGATTTCTTTAGTGCTATCAGGATTCTATTTCCGAAAGTTTTTAGTCATTCATGTCGTATCCGGTCTCACAAATTCACGTGATAATTGGGAAATTGAAATGCGAAATCATATCCACCTTCCCATCCCACCGATCCGCCCCGGTAGAAGGACAGGAGTTCCTCGTTCCTTTCCCGTCCTCACACTGCCTCAATAACCCTCGCAGGAAAAAAATGATTACGCCAAAAATTGCCAAAAACTAGTATTGCCGAAAAAAAAGAAACCTTTCCATCCCATAGCACCACCGATCCTCCCCGATAGAAGGTGAGGATCTCGATCACGTTGCCCAGCTCCGTCTGCGCTACTCCATCGTTGTTGAGCAAGAACTGGTCCGGACCGACGGCGACGAGGTCGTTCGGTCTGGAAAGGGGGGGGGAGCTCTAAGCAGGAATATGGAGGGTACTATCATTATCCAAAGAACATCAAAGGATGGTTCAACATAACCTTCTCAAATCCAATTTTAGAGACACGAATAATTTCTAATTCAAGAAAAATCATTCGAAATAGTTTGATGAGGTCCCATCTCGATACCTCACGAACAGCGGACTCTTGATAGACTTCTTGTGCTGCAGTGCTGGCCCGATCGGGTCGAAGTCGAATACCTCAAGAGAATCGTCCCATTGATTTCTCGAACTTCGCTTGCTATACTTAGGGGCCACAACGTAGATAGTCGAATTCAAGCCATGGGGTCAAATGTGTGTTCAAACTATCCCTTGCGGTCCCAATAACATCATACTTTTGGCCGTTTGTTGATATCTTGTCTCTGAGCCGCGCTAGAGCCCGAGAAGTACGCGCGCAACGCTCTGGGGGAGAGGAGGGAAAGGCGAGACGAGAGGGAAGGGGGCGGAGCCTAATTTGCGTGTGTCTCTCTCCCTCCCCCCGCCCTCTCGCATGCCTCTCCCCAAAAGTCACAAGCCGGGGAAGCATGCTAAAAATATATTTTTTTCTCTAAAATTCCTAAAATATTCGAATTAGTAAAATAAGTTTGGTCCGAGAAGGATAGTCCAATTGAATCATGCCAAAACGACCTATTCCTCTCTCTTAAATGCAAATTCGATCTATTTACTGATATTATGCATATCTGGGACCAAACCCAATCGAAAGAGGAATATCATAGCTTTCCTTAGCGCTGTCGAACGTCCGATTTGGTTTAGAACGAACCTTGTGACTTTATTTTCTCGTTTTTACTTGAAATCGTGTCCACACAAAGTGGGCGGAGCTTGTGGCCCCTAGCTATACTCTGGCCCGGCGATAAAAATCTATTCGTAAGAATACGTTGTCATTTGAGACGCGCGCTCTTATCACGAAAGAGTCTCATTTCTATAGTAGAGAGAACAATGGAGATGAGGTAAGCTCGCGTATAAGTCTATACCTTTTGCTAGAAAAAGATACTACCTCGACGGAATGTTTGAAGTCGTTGCTGTGGTTGATGACGTAGAGCCGGATGACGCCATTGACAATCCAGTGAGTGAGACCGTGTGGGTGGAAGTTGTTCTGCAAAAGTTCTCAATTGAATTGGTACTAGACGACCATGATAAAAATGAAAACTGGATTTTTGGACGGTAATGAAGTGAAATGGCGATACCTGATCAAATGAAGCACCCTTGATCGGGAGTTCCTTAGCTTTCGGAGCGCCGCCTCCCAGTTTCTGGTTGAAGTCGTAGAGGAAGATCTTGCCTGAAGATGAATTGAAATCATTATCTCCATCGAAACACGAGATTTACCCTGCAGTGAAGATGATTCACTACTACGATGGCATAACTATCAACAAGATACGTAAAATATGTAAATGTTAACGCTATCCCGCTCATCAGGAACTTGGGGAATCACTGGTTTGTCAGTGGGGTTATGTGGTTATTCAAGATAGGCGAACCCTTAACATGAGCTCTGTGTGGCTGCATGAAAACAACGCCCGAAGTGACGAATGCGATGCCCTCCTCGCGAACGAGGTCGACGTCCTCGGAACCCTTATCTGAAGGATAATGTGGTATCAGTCGAACGAGCGTTTTGTCCAGAAGAAGGCAATTTTAATAGGAAAAATAGGTATGAGTGGCAATTGTGTGAAGTAAATATTAAAGTCTACTATTCACATACCTATCCCAGGAACAAGTCTGCACGCTCCCGGTCGGTGATTGTACACGGTTCGACCGAAATCTAGCAATTCGTACAGCCTCCAGGTCATGCCGCATAACACGATCATAACTGGGATTAGTAATCGAGCCATGATCCTGAGAAAATGACAGGCATTTCTTAGAAAATTAATTTGGGAGAGTGCGAAATCATTGTATAATGAAAATGCCGCGATTAAGTGAAAGAGTGTGCACTACTTAGATAACATGAACAAAATAACAGTGTTCACTTGTAACACGAGAGAACACATGAGAAGAATGATTGTGTGAAGGTCAACACAGTGCGCGTAGGGATAAACAGATCCCAACTTCGCACAGAATTGATCAAATGTGTGCACGGATAACAACATGGAAAGGTTACGTGAAGTTCTTGCAAATTTCGACGAGAAAATGAAAACCTTTTCTACTATTCAGGAAAACAAGAAAGAGGCGCGAAACAATCCTCTTTCCTTGTTGACCATTGATAAGAATAGAGACTATCGCAAGCAACGAACCAGAAGTAGTTTGTGACTCTGTGCGATATAGTGCGCGGGTGAGAAAAGTCAGACGCTTTTCTCACGCACGCCGACACTGTTTGGCTTTTAGGTGCATGTCAGTTATCAATTATCGACAATTTTTCAACGAAACAACAGTTACGTTAGTTGCTATACATATTCTGACCATTGGCGCTGAAAGGCGAGAAAATGAAATGGAAGCGACGCAAATTTTATGCTAGCACCATGCATTTTTTAAACACATTGGCACAAGTATTTTCGCGCACGTTGTATCATTCCTGACAAATTCTTTGATTTAAGAAAGCATTAAAATGGGTTCCAAAGCATCTAAGATGAACTGCTCCAAGAAAGAATGGCCCAAGAAGAAATGCAAACCAAAGCCTTCAACTGGTAACGATAACGAAAGAGGAATCACCCTGTCCACGCTTCCTCCCGATATCGTCCGAATGATGATCAACATGCAAGGATGGCATGTGAGATTGGTATGGTTGTTTCTATTCTGACAATTTTCTTAGAATATAATTTCGAAGTATCCTTCATCTGAGCTTTGTTGATTCATTAGTTAAGAACATAGGGTGGGAATGCGCTATCATCCGAGAATGACCATTGTCATGGAAGGAATGCATGCAGAGCGCGTGCGATTGGTGAGCCTTCTCTGTGAATTGATTACAATTTCGAAATTTCAAAAAAATTGTCAGAAGAGGCCTCAGAACAAATTCAAGGCTACCCGTCAGGTTAGAAATGTCATTTCTTTTCAGATATCTGTGGAATCGACTGGTCACAGAAGGCAAATTGGACGTGGATTCTCTTCAGATCATCACGCCTACGGCCGCTTCCCTTACGCTCGCGCTCTATTTATCTCCACAAAATGCGAAAAAAATGTGCAAATTAGCCGAATGACTGGCACCGACAACAACACGATGGGGCAAGTTTAGGGGCAAGTTTTCACTCTAAAATGGAAGAGTATGCCGATGACCGGTTCACCCTGTCCGTTCGATGTCATTCGGATGATCATCAACGTTGAAGGAGTCTCGATGGAAAAGATGGAAATGAAGAATATATTTAGCCTCATTTATCGTGCGATTGAAATGCTCTGCAAATGAAATAGGCTGGTTAACGAGCTATCAATGGTCGAGGAGAGGGGAAGGGGGAAGGCGAGGTAGATCATTCTTCAGATATCTCCATCGTGGAACTAGATAACTTATTCCGATCATGTTACTGTGAGAATCAGAGCTGTGGCCGGCACTTTTCGAATTGGTTACGAAAATAGTTCACAATTAAATAAATATAAACGTAATTTTTTTCGTAGAGATGATTGGCAGTTTCGTAGAGATGATAGGAAGTCAGAGTGTCGGGAGAGAAAGAATTGTCAAAATGCAAGGTGGAAAGGGCATAGTCACTACCCAAGCTGACCTAGAAGGAGTCTTTAGAGAATACTACAACAAACTCTACAAAGGGGATGGCGGACGAAACTACACAGTGAGAGAAACAGAAGAGGAATTCATTCCCATTGGGAGAGACGAAGTGGAGAGTGTTCTAAGGGGATTCACATCCGGGAAATCGCCAGGGGAGGACAGGGTATCCGGGGAAATGCTTAAGGCAGGGGCTGAAATACTATCACCATACCTCACTGCAATCTTCAATAAAATCCTCATCGAAGGTTTTATTCCACAGGGTTTTGGGGACAGTAGAACAATCCTCCTGTTCAAGGGCGGGGACAAAACACTTCCTAAGAACTACCGCCCCATTTCCCTTCTCCCAGTCATCCAAAAAAACCCTTACCGCCGTTATCAACAATAGGATTGGTTGTTCACTCGACAATCTTCGGGCAAGGGAGCAACAGGGATTCCGTGGTGGTCACTCAACAGTAGACGGTATTTTCATCCTAAACACTCTCATCGCAAACTGTCGGGAATTCAAACGCCCCCTCTACCTACTCTTTCTCGACGTAAGCAAGGCTTTTGACTCTGTTCTATGTGATTCTGTCCTTACTGCCATGGAACGGGATGGAGTTCATTCTACTTTCATTCGTTTCCTCCAATCACTCACAGTTCAGAGTAAAAGCTCTGTGGTCGTCAATGGGAAAGGAGTAGAAGTAGACATCGGGAGAGGGGTCAGACAGGGGGATGGTCTAAGTCCGCGTCTATTCGTTGCCGTCTTAGATACAGTATTCAGGGGACTCAACTGGGGAAAAAAGGGAATTTGCATTAATGGAGAATATTTATCACATCTCCTTTATGCAGATGATTGCGTCCTTATTTCACACGACCCGCGCCAAATTCAATCCATGGTTCGGGAGCTGGAACGGGAACTACTAGCGGTGGGACTCTGTCTCAACGGAGCAAAAACTGTCGCTCTTTCAACTATTCCTAACAGCAGACCGGTCATCGTGGCAGGGGAAACAGTAGTAGTAAAAGACAAAGTGGTTTATCTCGGGCAAGAGGTCACAATGGATTCAAATCGATTCAAGGGGGAAATTCACCGCCGAGTAAGAAGCGCAAATTGGGCTTTTTCCAAGTACTCTGAATTCTTTAGGAAAAGAGGATGTCCCATGGTATTAAAAAAGCGCCTATTCGATGGTGTAGTTCTCCCTGCATTCCTATACGGAGCCGAAACATGGTATCTTTGTAAACGAGACAAACAAATTCTTTCCGTTGCCCAGCGTAAACTTGAACGAAAAATGCTCGGCATTACTGTACTTGATCACATTCGGAATGAGCACCTGCGTGGTATTACAAAACTGAAGGATGTTGTGCGAGAGGCGGAAAAGCGTAAATGGATGTGGGCTGAAAGACTCTCGAACTTCTCCCACGAAAGGTGGAGTCTAAGGATTCTCGAATGGACTCCGCAAGGAAGAAGAAATCGCGGGAGGCCACTGAAACGTTGGAGAGACGACTTTGTCAATGCCGCCGGTCCACAATTTCTTCAACTCGCACGCGACCGTACTCAGTGGAGAACTCTTATGGCAACCCAGCTGAGATCCCACCAATAACCAGCTGATAAAGTTGTTTAAATGAATGAAAAAAAAATACGAAAGGGAGAATTAAGCGCATATAGTTCACAGCAGATAACCACTGATAAGACATCAAGTGGACGTCAGGATGGGCTCAACAGGTCGTCATTGTTTTTTCTCATGTCAGTAAAATGCGCAATTCCGACCGTTTGCCGTTTTCTTCGTTGCACATGTTGTGGAAAGAGAGAATGTGAATTTCAGAGGTGACCCGTACTGCCCACTCTAGTTTTTGCACTCTTTTCCTTTCCTTCTGTATAATAATAATTTTGCCATTGAAATCACCACATCGAAGGGCACAATCGAAGAAAATTTCATATATTTCGTTGTGCTATTAGCATTGCATGTTTGTTCTTTCCCTACCGTGATGCAACCGAATTCAAAATAAATCGAGAAGACTTTTGTACAATCTTTTTTCCGCAACATTTTTCTCATCACCTGTCAATCATCGCAGCAGAGTGATACAGCATGCCAAATGGAGAGAGTCAAACGCATATGCCTAATGCAAAGTAGATAAGCACTGATAAGGTGTCAAGTAAACGTTTAAACGTCAGGATGAGGTCATCTCATCTTTTTAAGCCCTTCCAAATTTGGTCCAAAAATTGGAATTATGCCATTGAAATCACCACATCAAAGAGCACGAACCATGAAATTGGTTGATTTGTTGCTTTTTCCGACTAAACCGGCTTTAATATAAAGCGACGGGATCTATCCACAATCCCTTTCCGCAACATTTCTCGCCACCTGTCAATCATCGCAGCATGGTGATATAGCATGTGCAATTGAGAGTGTCAAGAGCATCTGGTCAATTCAACGCAGATAATCACTGATAACCGCAAGCAGATGTCAGGATGGGGTCAGCTCAGCCGTCATTGATTTTTTTGTGCAAGGTCATTTTGTTTGGGTCTGGCGTATGCACCATCTAGTTATCTCATACTGTGACTGTGCATGCTCGCCGTACTTATCACTGATAATAAGTTATCAGTGTGTTTTGATTGTGCATGCCTCACCAGATACTTCACCTTCACCTTTATCTGTCCTCTCAATCAGACAATCCTTCTCCGACAGTTCAATAATTTGTGAATATTTTCAATCATTTGACAATTTGTGATCATCTACGTTGATCGTATTCAGTGCCGAGGCAATCCTTCTCCTAGAACTAAATCAGAACATGGTTTCATTCGAGTGCGGAGCGTGCGCGGCGTCCTTCTCCTTCAGCCAGGATCGCTTCCGCCATCGGAAAGAGGCGAGTATCGTGAGATTATCATCGTAGAAGTTAGAACTCACCTTTTTGAACTAGGAAGAATTTATGAAAAACAGACGAATTAGGTAGCTATCATGCTGTTGAAATGCTCAGCCTCAAGATGTGCTCGTTAGCGAGCTATCGATTCCTTGGAGAGAGGAAGGGGTGAAGCTTTCTCTATGCCTTCTCTAATGTGTCTCAACGAGCGAAATGGAAAGTGATCTCTCAATGACTCCACTTGTTCCAGAAGCACTCCTTCTTCAACCACGGCGAGGGCCGTTGTGCGGTGTGCTTCCGGAACTACAACGGGCTGTTCGAGTTCTTTGATCACTTCATAACAGTGAGTTTTTTTTTCTGAAGCAAGCAAGAGGTCATGAATGGAAAACTCTCTTCGAAAATCGGGCCCCTGATCTTCCCTTTATCCCCTCTGGCTGCGATAAAGGGGTAGGGGGGGGGGTTTAGTAAGGGGAGGAGCAAGGGGTAGGGGAGGGGGGGGCGGTGAGAGAGTGTGAGGGGGCGGGGCCAGCACGGATGTAATAACAAGTGCCCTCTTGCACTTGCAGGTAGGGCGAACAAGTAGGCGCAATGAAGAGACGGATTCTTCATGCTGACATCCCCACACAGTCCTACATCCTGATCTCTACGACTCTCAGTCCTATGTAATTCCTATGACATCATCACCACTCACTATACTATGAAGTGGTCAAAGAACTCGCAGAGATTTTGTAGGACTGTGTGGGGATGTCAGTATGAAGAATCCGTCGTTTCATTGGGCCTACTTGTTCGCCCTACCTGCAAGTGCAAGAGTATGATGAATAATAATGGAGCTTACATCCTGACAGCCCTACTCGGAATCCACCTGATTTCTGCCTGGCACTAAAATTCAATTCCAGGCACATGAACAGAAGTACAAATCGATCATTCGTGCGGAGAGACGTCGATTCGGCGACACCTTCAAGGTTGGTTCTGCTCCTGCAGTTTTATTGCACTTTTTTTAGAACTTCGAGATAACAAACATCAGCTGAATGGGTAAAAATGGAGATCTGCTTCCATACTAGGCAGTCATGGCAATTCTCGTTGTATTACCGATATACCATCAGTAATACAACGAGCAAGCTTCAGACGGCTCCCGCAGTGCTCATCTGTGATCACTTTCTGGATTCGGGCAGCCGTGGCGAAGTGATGTATTCGAGCATCCGACAGAAATCTGGCAAGACGATTCCGGTCGGTGCATCTTCAGGCTTTTCTACGAGCTCTTTGTTTACTTTATAATGCAAGATGCTTCAGATATCCGCTGGACGCGACGGGCAACAAACGCTGAGAAGTGGAAAAATTGAAGAAACCATTAAATCCTCCGAGGTATGCCAAGAGATGCTTAAGCGAGCAAAGGGAAGATCTGCTCACTCTCTAAAAAAAACACTTCTCAGGCTTGCTCCAAGTCTTCCTTGGGAGCTGAGATCCCTGCTCAACCACTGGAAGGAAGTGCCAAAACCCAGGTCTCATTACTTATTTGAAAATTATATGAATTAAGACGCAGCAACCTACGAACGATGCGGGTGCAATGGACGCGAGGTGTGCGGCTTCGGATACTTCTTCGCTGCGAATTTCTTTCGGATTGGACTGCATTGCTGCAGCAGTGAAATTTCAAGTGAGCCCATGGCTACCAAGCACATTCAACTGAACGTTGTTAGTGCATAAATCTTGCTCATTGGATTTGCTTTAGGAGCATGCAAACAGTCCCGATACGTCACCGGTTCACTCGAGCACATCGTCCACGAGCAAGGGACATGCTGAGGTGACCTACTCGTACTCTTCCTTCAACCCGCTTTCAAAGGACTATTCGCAGGTTGTTGGCATAAAAGTGCCTCCACTGCGGCTGAGGCTGGCCAGAACATCGGGCGATCATCCGAACATCGTCACTGGGACAGGATCGAAACAGTTATTCCAAATGCAATCGGTTGTTCCGGATTCACCATCATCCCTGAGCTCATCCTCTGGAGCACAACTGCAGATAAAACCCGAACAACAGCCTCGTGCTTCACAGCAGCAGAAGCTAGCCGGGGCGCCTCCCCACGCGCCTTCATCACTTGCACCTACCGCTGCCCAGGACGCACAGCTGCAGTACCAGCTGCAGATGCTGCAGAAAGTGAAGCACAGCATGGCGCGGATCGAGGCGAATATTATGGAGCGGCTGCAGCAGCAGCAACCGCAGCAGCAACCGCAGCAGCATGAGTACCTGCAGCAACCGATGCATCAACTGAAGCTGCAGCTACAGCACTTGCAGCAGCAATCGAAGCAATTGCAGCAGCAGACATCGCATCAGCAACAGCTGCAGCAGCCTTCGCAGCTGCAACCAAAATCGCCGCCAGGATCGACGATAACCAACTCATCGTCAGTGACCATTGTAAGATCCTCGATGTACATAAATTAGCAAAACCAAGACGGGAGCTTCCGCTTACCGGGAGGAACGTGTTCCACCGCAGAACATAAGCACCTATGCTATCTAATGCTTTTTCAGAGTGCGTCCAACGACGTGAGCCAGCAGTTGCAAGCAGTGGAGGATGATGAGGTCACACAGCGTATTAGAAATTCAAATTTAGTTAAGCTGGTGGGATTAGGTCAACTGAGGACGTTCCTGACTCCGCATAAGCAAAAAAAAGTCTAATAATGGATTTGGTTTGAAGTAATAAAAACGAGTACGTTCAGGTGCAGCTCGTCCGTGTGGTCATCAAGAAGCGCGCCGTGGTCTCGGCTGATGCCGTGAGTTTATAGATTACATTAGATTCGAGCTATCCTGACATCAGGCAATGGGCCTGCAGGAGGAAACATAATTAGGGAGGCTATTGAAAAGTTCGTCCACAGTGGGTGCAGTGAGCTGAACTCCCGAAGATCTCTTCATTTCGTAAAGTCTCTCTCCCGCTAAAGTGGCGAAAAATTGTGAAGAATGAAGGACTTACTTTATTAATAATATTTTAATTGAGAAAAACATCAAATCTTGCAAACGTCATTTTGAAAAAAAAAGTAATAAAGAATTGCGAAAGAAATTAACAACTTGCAAAATGAGCAAATTCATAGGAACCGACTACACATTCTGATGAGGAGGACGTGTATTGGGGAGATCCCGACATCGGTATGAAATAATCGAATGAAAACTTTTGACGGCGAATTGAGATAGTGCTCGAAATGTGAATCGCAGTCTGTTCATGTCGCTTTCGCACTCTTTCGCCCGGTCGTGTAACGTGCAGAATGAAGAGACTGCGGCTCACATTTTGAGCTCCAGTAAGAGCTCGTACTGCGAAATAAGTCTCATCCGACCTCTTGCTCTTGCAATGCTGATAGCTCGGTGGGTCGAATTCGTGAACAAGCAAGTCATTCCAGGTTTCTGGAGCGGCAAGACCACTGACAAGTGCCCGAGGTGCAGCTTCACCAACAAGAACGCGCTCGCGAAGAGGAGACACTTTATCAAGGTTTTCAAAGAATCATGGACTTGGCTTATATAGATTAATGTCATCACGAGAAATTCGTCTCCTCACTCCACTTGGTATCTCGTCGCTCCGAAAGAGAGGAGTGAAGAGACAGAATATTACATATTAAATAGACAGAATAGAATATCCCGTCCAGTCGACAGTCCCAGTCGTGATTGCAGCAGAGTATTAGAGTACTACTAAGCATGTGTTTCAATTATACTGCACTGCTCAATCAATCACAATTGCTTATGCCATGCATGAGCTCCAAATTCTCTGCCAAAATGCTCTTGCCAAAAATTAAAGGGTTCTTAGGTTCCAAATTCTCTTCTTTAACATGGATGGGAGAATGGAAATCTAATCTGAGGAATCGACTAATCCAATCTCGTCGATTGCAAAAAAAAACATTTTCCAATTATGGAAATTGAACCCACAGGGTATAAAAGGCCAAGATTTCCTTCTCTCTCCAATTTGCTCTGTTAGAGCGACCCGCAATCATAAAAGAGAGTCTTTATCGTAATAATAATAATAATAATAAAAATAATACTCATTCTTTCTGGGTTGGAAAGATGTACGCATAGCAGCATGCATGTATTCTACCGGGAATGAATTACTGTGTAGAAGCCTTTTCTGTCTTTGGAGCCATTTTCGACTGTCGAGACACGCGAGAGGGATGACCCTTGAATCGCCCTTCCTCCCTCCTGCACCTCCACATTTATGGAACAAGTAGTTCACTGAGGATAGGCTATTGGGATGGGAAAATCTGCTCTTTACTCTTTAAGCGTATAACATTGAGCAGAGGGTGGGTATGTGACTGATTTCGCAGTGAAGCATAATAAATATTGTACGTCATCAAACTTCGTTTGTCTAGCATAATATACTATTACGAGCCCATCACAACCATTCCCAGATGCACTACTCCAACTACTTCAAGAAGTACACGCCGCGTCAGCCGGACGACCGGCTCCGAGACCTCGAGCGATTCATCGGCATCCATTTGGGAGCGAAACAGGGTTGGGAGTCTATTTTTTTTTCGATTCTCATTTACTTGGATTCGAATCCGTTGATAAACGCAACTAGATTCTAAATCGGTTTGCAAATCGTAATAAGAAAGTAATTGTAAATTGATCCACTAAGATGTGCGATTTTGCGAGCACTGTGACGTGCCGCAGAAAAGTCGATTGGATATGCTGATGCACTTGAAGTTGGTGAGCAATTTTTGATAAATTTAGAGCAACAATTCTTGAACTATCTCCTCAAATATCTTTTAAAATTGCATCATAATCAAAAGACACGACGAAAAATGCCCTCTTGCAGTGTAATCACCGTGTCTTTGACGAATTCGTAGCTGGATACACGCTGCTACGATTAGAGGTGAGAAAAGGATTTACATATTTATCCTGACATCAGGCAACGAGCTTCTCTGGTATTTCCCTCCCCCCCCCCCCCATAACTTTTCCAGTGGGCATTGAGGTAGGGGACCAGTGGGAAGACAGCTGTAGGAGGAGGCATAATTATGGAGGAGATAGGTATCTTCGTACTCAGCGATACGGGGTCAATGGGTGGTTTGGATTTTATCTATTCTTCAGAAAATAATCTCATACAAAAACATTTGCAAATATATATATATATATATATCAAAAATAGCATTTCAAAAATAAAAATAAATATCAAAAATATAAAAAAAAAAAAAAATAAACGTCAGGATGAGGTCATCTCATCTTTTTAAGCCCTTCCAAATTTGGTCCAAAAATTGGAATTATGCCATTGAAATCACCACATCAAAGAGCACGAACCATGAAATTGGTTGATTTGTTGCTTTTTCCGACTAAACCGGCTTTAATATAAAGCGACGGGATCTATCCACAATCCCTTTCCGCAACATTTCTCGCCACCTGTCAATCATCGCAGCATGGTGATATAGCATGTGCAATTGAGAGTGTCAAGAGCATCTGGTCAATTCAACGCAGATAATCACTGATAACCGCAAGCAGATGTCAGGATGGGGTCAGCTCAGCCGTCATTGATTTTTTTGTGCAAGGTCATTTTGTTTGGGTCTGGCGTATGCACCATCTAGTTATCTCATACTGTGACTGTGCATGCTCGCCGTACTTATCACTGATAATAAGTTATCAGTGTGTTTTGATTGTGCATGCCTCACCAGATACTTCACCTTCACCTTTATCTGTCCTCTCAATCAGACAATCCTTCTCCGACAGTTCAATAATTTGTGAATATTTTCAATCATTTGACAATTTGTGATCATCTACGTTGATCGTATTCAGTGCCGAGGCAATCCTTCTCCTAGAACTAAATCAGAACATGGTTTCATTCGAGTGCGGAGCGTGCGCGGCGTCCTTCTCCTTCAGCCAGGATCGCTTCCGCCATCGGAAAGAGGCGAGTATCGTGAGATTATCATCGTAGAAGTTAGAACTCACCTTTTTGAACTAGGAAGAATTTATGAAAAACAGACGAATTAGGTAGCTATCATGCTGTTGAAATGCTCAGCCTCAAGATGTGCTCGTTAGCGAGCTATCGATTCCTTGGAGAGAGGAAGGGGTGAAGCTTTCTCTATGCCTTCTCTAATGTGTCTCAACGAGCGAAATGGAAAGTGATCTCTCAATGACTCCACTTGTTCCAGAAGCACTCCTTCTTCAACCACGGCGAGGGCCGTTGTGCGGTGTGCTTCCGGAACTACAACGGGCTGTTCGAGTTCTTTGATCACTTCATAACAGTGAGTTTTTTTTTCTGAAGCAAGCAAGAGGTCATGAATGGAAAACTCTCTTCGAAAATCGGGCCCCTGATCTTCCCTTTATCCCCTCTGGCTGCGATAAAGGGGTAGGGGGGGGGGTTTAGTAAGGGGAGGAGCAAGGGGTAGGGGAGGGGGGGGCGGTGAGAGAGTGTGAGGGGGCGGGGCCAGCACGGATGTAATAACAAGTGCCCTCTTGCACTTGCAGGTAGGGCGAACAAGTAGGCGCAATGAAGAGACGGATTCTTCATGCTGACATCCCCACACAGTCCTACATCCTGATCTCTACGACTCTCAGTCCTATGTAATTCCTATGACATCATCACCACTCACTATACTATGAAGTGGTCAAAGAACTCGCAGAGATTTTGTAGGACTGTGTGGGGATGTCAGTATGAAGAATCCGTCGTTTCATTGGGCCTACTTGTTCGCCCTACCTGCAAGTGCAAGAGTATGATGAATAATAATGGAGCTTACATCCTGACAGCCCTACTCGGAATCCACCTGATTTCTGCCTGGCACTAAAATTCAATTCCAGGCACATGAACAGAAGTACAAATCGATCATTCGTGCGGAGAGACGTCGATTCGGCGACACCTTCAAGGTTGGTTCTGCTCCTGCAGTTTTATTGCACTTTTTTTAGAACTTCGAGATAACAAACATCAGCTGAATGGGTAAAAATGGAGATCTGCTTCCATACTAGGCAGTCATGGCAATTCTCGTTGTATTACCGATATACCATCAGTAATACAACGAGCAAGCTTCAGACGGCTCCCGCAGTGCTCATCTGTGATCACTTTCTGGATTCGGGCAGCCGTGGCGAAGTGATGTATTCGAGCATCCGACAGAAATCTGGCAAGACGATTCCGGTCGGTGCATCTTCAGGCTTTTCTACGAGCTCTTTGTTTACTTTATAATGCAAGATGCTTCAGATATCCGCTGGACGCGACGGGCAACAAACGCTGAGAAGTGGAAAAATTGAAGAAACCATTAAATCCTCCGAGGTATGCCAAGAGATGCTTAAGCGAGCAAAGGGAAGATCTGCTCACTCTCTAAAAAAAACACTTCTCAGGCTTGCTCCAAGTCTTCCTTGGGAGCTGAGATCCCTGCTCAACCACTGGAAGGAAGTGCCAAAACCCAGGTCTCATTACTTATTTGAAAATTATATGAATTAAGACGCAGCAACCTACGAACGATGCGGGTGCAATGGACGCGAGGTGTGCGGCTTCGGATACTTCTTCGCTGCGAATTTCTTTCGGATTGGACTGCATTGCTGCAGCAGTGAAATTTCAAGTGAGCCCATGGCTACCAAGCACATTCAACTGAACGTTGTTAGTGCATAAATCTTGCTCATTGGATTTGCTTTAGGAGCATGCAAACAGTCCCGATACGTCACCGGTTCACTCGAGCACATCGTCCACGAGCAAGGGACATGCTGAGGTGACCTACTCGTACTCTTCCTTCAACCCGCTTTCAAAGGACTATTCGCAGGTTGTTGGCATAAAAGTGCCTCCACTGCGGCTGAGGCTGGCCAGAACATCGGGCGATCATCCGAACATCGTCACTGGGACAGGATCGAAACAGTTATTCCAAATGCAATCGGTTGTTCCGGATTCACCATCATCCCTGAGCTCATCCTCTGGAGCACAACTGCAGATAAAACCCGAACAACAGCCTCGTGCTTCACAGCAGCAGAAGCTAGCCGGGGCGCCTCCCCACGCGCCTTCATCACTTGCACCTACCGCTGCCCAGGACGCACAGCTGCAGTACCAGCTGCAGATGCTGCAGAAAGTGAAGCACAGCATGGCGCGGATCGAGGCGAATATTATGGAGCGGCTGCAGCAGCAGCAACCGCAGCAGCAACCGCAGCAGCATGAGTACCTGCAGCAACCGATGCATCAACTGAAGCTGCAGCTACAGCACTTGCAGCAGCAATCGAAGCAATTGCAGCAGCAGACATCGCATCAGCAACAGCTGCAGCAGCCTTCGCAGCTGCAACCAAAATCGCCGCCAGGATCGACGATAACCAACTCATCGTCAGTGACCATTGTAAGATCCTCGATGTACATAAATTAGCAAAACCAAGACGGGAGCTTCCGCTTACCGGGAGGAACGTGTTCCACCGCAGAACATAAGCACCTATGCTATCTAATGCTTTTTCAGAGTGCGTCCAACGACGTGAGCCAGCAGTTGCAAGCAGTGGAGGATGATGAGGTCACACAGCGTATTAGAAATTCAAATTTAGTTAAGCTGGTGGGATTAGGTCAACTGAGGACGTTCCTGACTCCGCATAAGCAAAAAAAAGTCTAATAATGGATTTGGTTTGAAGTAATAAAAACGAGTACGTTCAGGTGCAGCTCGTCCGTGTGGTCATCAAGAAGCGCGCCGTGGTCTCGGCTGATGCCGTGAGTTTATAGATTACATTAGATTCGAGCTATCCTGACATCAGGCAA
Organism: Pristionchus pacificus; assembly: GCA_000180635.4. Classification (NCBI taxonomy): domain Eukaryota; kingdom Metazoa; phylum Nematoda; class Chromadorea; order Rhabditida; family Neodiplogasteridae; genus Pristionchus; species Pristionchus pacificus. The sequence continues at coordinate 29,123,529 of CM026578.1, read as the reverse complement.
TGGGCCTGCAGGAGGAAACATAATTAGGGAGGCTATTGAAAAGTTCGTCCACAGTGGGTGCAGTGAGCTGAACTCCCGAAGATCTCTTCATTTCGTAAAGTCTCTCTCCCGCTAAAGTGGCGAAAAATTGTGAAGAATGAAGGACTTACTTTATTAATAATATTTTAATTGAGAAAAACATCAAATCTTGCAAACGTCATTTTGAAAAAAAAAGTAATAAAGAATTGCGAAAGAAATTAACAACTTGCAAAATGAGCAAATTCATAGGAACCGACTACACATTCTGATGAGGAGGACGTGTATTGGGGAGATCCCGACATCGGTATGAAATAATCGAATGAAAACTTTTGACGGCGAATTGAGATAGTGCTCGAAATGTGAATCGCAGTCTGTTCATGTCGCTTTCGCACTCTTTCGCCCGGTCGTGTAACGTGCAGAATGAAGAGACTGCGGCTCACATTTTGAGCTCCAGTAAGAGCTCGTACTGCGAAATAAGTCTCATCCGACCTCTTGCTCTTGCAATGCTGATAGCTCGGTGGGTCGAATTCGTGAACAAGCAAGTCATTCCAGGTTTCTGGAGCGGCAAGACCACTGACAAGTGCCCGAGGTGCAGCTTCACCAACAAGAACGCGCTCGCGAAGAGGAGACACTTTATCAAGGTTTTCAAAGAATCATGGACTTGGCTTATATAGATTAATGTCATCACGAGAAATTCGTCTCCTCACTCCACTTGGTATCTCGTCGCTCCGAAAGAGAGGAGTGAAGAGACAGAATATTACATATTAAATAGACAGAATAGAATATCCCGTCCAGTCGACAGTCCCAGTCGTGATTGCAGCAGAGTATTAGAGTACTACTAAGCATGTGTTTCAATTATACTGCACTGCTCAATCAATCACAATTGCTTATGCCATGCATGAGCTCCAAATTCTCTGCCAAAATGCTCTTGCCAAAAATTAAAGGGTTCTTAGGTTCCAAATTCTCTTCTTTAACATGGATGGGAGAATGGAAATCTAATCTGAGGAATCGACTAATCCAATCTCGTCGATTGCAAAAAAAAACATTTTCCAATTATGGAAATTGAACCCACAGGGTATAAAAGGCCAAGATTTCCTTCTCTCTCCAATTTGCTCTGTTAGAGCGACCCGCAATCATAAAAGAGAGTCTTTATCGTAATAATAATAATAATAATAAAAATAATACTCATTCTTTCTGGGTTGGAAAGATGTACGCATAGCAGCATGCATGTATTCTACCGGGAATGAATTACTGTGTAGAAGCCTTTTCTGTCTTTGGAGCCATTTTCGACTGTCGAGACACGCGAGAGGGATGACCCTTGAATCGCCCTTCCTCCCTCCTGCACCTCCACATTTATGGAACAAGTAGTTCACTGAGGATAGGCTATTGGGATGGGAAAATCTGCTCTTTACTCTTTAAGCGTATAACATTGAGCAGAGGGTGGGTATGTGACTGATTTCGCAGTGAAGCATAATAAATATTGTACGTCATCAAACTTCGTTTGTCTAGCATAATATACTATTACGAGCCCATCACAACCATTCCCAGATGCACTACTCCAACTACTTCAAGAAGTACACGCCGCGTCAGCCGGACGACCGGCTCCGAGACCTCGAGCGATTCATCGGCATCCATTTGGGAGCGAAACAGGGTTGGGAGTCTATTTTTTTTTCGATTCTCATTTACTTGGATTCGAATCCGTTGATAAACGCAACTAGATTCTAAATCGGTTTGCAAATCGTAATAAGAAAGTAATTGTAAATTGATCCACTAAGATGTGCGATTTTGCGAGCACTGTGACGTGCCGCAGAAAAGTCGATTGGATATGCTGATGCACTTGAAGTTGGTGAGCAATTTTTGATAAATTTAGAGCAACAATTCTTGAACTATCTCCTCAAATATCTTTTAAAATTGCATCATAATCAAAAGACACGACGAAAAATGCCCTCTTGCAGTGTAATCACCGTGTCTTTGACGAATTCGTAGCTGGATACACGCTGCTACGATTAGAGGTGAGAAAAGGATTTACATATTTATCCTGACATCAGGCAACGAGCTTCTCTGGTATTTCCCTCCCCCCCCCCCCATAACTTTTCCAGTGGGCATTGAGGTAGGGGACCAGTGGGAAGACAGCTGTAGGAGGAGGCATAATTATGGAGGAGATAGGTATCTTCGTACTCAGCGATACGGGGTCAATGGGTGGTTTGGATTTTATCTATTCTTCAGAAAATAATCTCATACAAAAACATTTGCAAATATATATATATATATATATCAAAAATAGCATTTCAAAAATAAAAATAAATATCAAAAATATATTTGCAGTGCGCTCGCTCGCCGGACCCCGCCGTCGATCATCTCATCAAGATGGTCAATAAAGCAATCAATAATAATTAGAGTTATTGGAATCAATTCCGGTATTCTAATAGTAAAAAATATATAAATATATTGGAACTCCAATGAGACTCTATTAATTATCAATGTGCAATAATAATGGTGTTGTTACTCACTTGTAAAATAGTCTTTCCATTTGTTGCCTTTTCAAAAATGAGGATACAATTTACAATTATATTCATCTAAAAAAGTTGATGCATTCAATAAATCCGGTAATGGTCTGCTTCTTATGATATTTGTAAGGCTCCTACGAAACTTTTGTCACTTCTCACAATTTATCCGGGTTTAACGACAACGTACAGCGAATAACTTATCTTATCGGGACAAGTAAACAAGAAATACTTGGCCTCCAATTCTCATAAACAGGTGGTATTACAACACAATTGAGAACTAAATTATGTCTTCTTACAATACCTAATGACATCTTCAATCAGTAAAGGAGATAATACACGATAGGTGGAGGCCCGGTAACCAGGGAACGTCTCGGGATACGGTAATGAGATCGTTACCTACATTGGGTAGGAGGGGAAAGAACTTTGAATAACGAGAAAAGAGCATAATAAGAAACGAAAACTAAATAGGAAGGGAAGCTTCTAACAAATAAAACTGTGGAAATATACAAAAAATAGGGGCAGCAACACAGACCTACTCAAAATCTGGTTCATGAGTATGGAGTAACGAAATGTTCGTATTTCGGGAATACGAAAACCGAGTAAACGGATGCAATGTGGGTCGAACGGGAACATTAATCAATTTCTAGCAAGGAAGAATGGTATTTACTTGAAAAAGGAAGGGTGACTACTAGGGTGACTATTTCTTGCTAGAAACAACGTCATTTACTTGGAAATGATAAATGAGGTGATATGATAAATTGATCGATTTCTAGCAAGGAAGCACGGGTTCACAGGAAAATGAGGTGATAGGGGAGATAGTGATGGAAAGGGGGTATCGTAAACTGATAACGGGGCTACCGTATCCTACCGTACTCTCCTTCACAGTTCATCATCCGCGTCGAAGCCGCTGCTGCGATTCTCCTGCAATCGATTAATTGAACACAGTTGAGAAGGGAAATTTAAGCCAAAATATTGGACAACATAACCAAAGGATGAACCATTTTCCGAGAGAATTATTGTTATGTCTGGCAGTTGTGTGTCTTGAGAGAGAATAATTGCAGCTTCAGTAGAATAGGCTTTATAGTAGAATTGCAGAGTAGAATAGTTGACAGAAGAATATGCAGCAACAACTACCCGCAACGAGGGAGAGAGCACCAACTGACGAAAAGTAGGCGAGCGGGGAATTGCAATACTTACAGTAGGAACAGTAACAGATAGAAATCAGGCAAATCGTGGTGGGAGCCCAGGGGGGGCATGAAATGTACTGACTACTGTAGTAGCATCAACGGGTCACATTAATTACTTGAGACTTGTGGTTAATCAATCATTCAATCAATCCATTCCATCCACCAAATGACCACTCTCACTTCTCACTACGATTCACCAGTTCAGTCATATCAGTCCGTTATTGGGCGAGTCTCCCCACAGCTACCGCATTCAGCACAGTAATCATTTTACTTGCTTCCATTCACACTCGCACCTGTGGAACAAGAAGATCAACGATGTTCACTCGTCCTTCGCGTCGTCATACACCCTCTACCTCGATGGACCACCTTTGGTTAGTTAGTATTCGGCCGGTTGGCAACCGTCACGTTTATTCGTCTACTGTTGTGTCCCTTAAGAAATTTTCCGTTATTAGCTCGCTATTGTTCCTACCCAACCTTTTTCTTGTAAACCATCATTCCAAAGAGCAACCATGTTGTCTCTCACTTCCACATCATCGTTCATTCTATCAATCCATTCATTCCACTTCATTCATTTCACTCATTAACTTCCGTCCCCCCGGAGTGTACCAAATTCTATGAATTTGATACCCAAATACCCAATCCAGTACTGCAATGAGGTCGTTGTCGTCCAGCGCCTCATTTGCATGTGCACTTTCCCCCACCTTCTGATCTTTCCAATTAGCATATCTCGCTATCGTCTGGTAACATTCCAGTAATTTCATTAGCATATGTACTCTTCCCCCATCTACCATTTGCATAACTTGTCAACCCTATAAAAGGTTGTCTCTCCCTCCAATCCTCAGAGCACCAGCCGAACCTCTCCTCGCTCATACGCGAGTATCCACTGTGCAGGGCCGAGACCCTCACAGCCATCAATGATCTCCGAGTAGATCCCGACCATCACGAGAGCCCCAGCAGAACCTCTCGCTCGATCCCCATGAGAGCCCCAGCAGAACCTTTCACCCCATCACGAGAGCCCCAGCAGAACCTCTCACTCGATCTCCCCATCATCACTCGTCACACCTCTTCCATCCCTATCCCCTTTTGTCACACTTCACCGTTTCCCCTTGTAAGATGAATATTCTTTATTGAATTCACTTGCACTCTCACACCGCGATACCTAACACGATTCTGCCCAGACGGGGTAAAGAATCGCGTACACTTTTCAAAATAAAGCCAGTTCGCGATAACCCGATTACGGTATTTCGGGGTACGGTAGCATCGCGGCTTACTGTAGCACACAATCGAACGAAGATCGAAGACATACGAGTATTCAGGAAAACAAGGCAGAACAATGAACCGGAACCGGGTTGCAAAATTCCGGGCCGGCAATTAGCACTTGGGTACGGTAAGTGGAAAAATCAAACTTTTCATGTTTTTTGGCTTCCTGGACCTCTTTGGTCTTCCTATTTAATTTCGCCCTTTTAACTGAAAGTGTGTCGACATTTAATGAATCGATGGAGCAAATAAAAACTTTTCCGTTGCAGTGGGAAAGTACCAGGAAAAAATAAAATGTCCGAGTTTATTGATTTTCAGCTTTGGGTGAAATCTGAGTGAAAAATGTCCAAGAGTAAAAAAAGTCTTAGAATTCGACGAGGAGCACAAGTAAGCCACTCCCGAATCGATTAGACTCGATTTACGCATTTTGACCTACGACGTCATCACCCTATTTTCACCTCTCCCTGGGACACAGGGAAGCAAGGAAGCTTAGCAAACCCCCTTGCCCATACACACTCACCACCCACTACCTACCATGCAAGTTTGAGGATCGGTTGCATTTTGAAGAATGCCAAGTCCCAACACAAACATGTCGATCCTCTCAGATAGTGTCTTATAAGGACATTTTTTCAATGTTTACAATTTTATATCACAAGCTAATTACAATCAAACAACTCAGAACCCGTCTGCGGCTAAAACGAATGGAAAACGTCGACACGTCAATCAATCTACTTGAGCAATGACTAGAAAGAAAATAATTATTAATTTAGCGAAAGAGAATTATTAATTCCTATGCCCTGGAAGTGTTTTCGATGCTCCTCATCTCGTTACTGCGTTTTCTTCATGAGCGTCACGAACGGTCTCTCCGCCTGGAAAAAAAGAACAATAATATCAGTATACTGCCAGTTATCTAGTTATGAAATTCGCCCGCCCCTAGCATCGTAGAGGGGAAGGGGAACCTATCACAAATTTCGCTTATGCCCTGTTAGTTTTTCGGAAAAAGACTTGGAAAAAGAGAAAAAAAGTGTTAGTTTTTCCGAACTTTTTTTTTTGGAAAAATGTTCAAATTTGAATTCCCGCATTTTTCATTTTTGCACAATATCTCAATTTCCCGTGACCCAGTCTTCACAAAAAATTAAATTTAGATTACTGATTGGGTAATCTATCTGCTGCCAAATTTTTGAGTCGATTGATTCATGGGGAGCCGATATCGCCAAAAATCGAAAAATGCGGGAATTCAAATTTGAACAATTTTCCAGAAAAAAGGTTGGAAAAACGTCGGATAAAACTAACACTTTTTTCTCTTTTTCCAAGTCTTTTTCCGAAAAACTAACAGGGCATTACTAATGCAGGGAAACTCATGTGATGAACGGAACAATTGCTCTAAAAACGAGCTTACAGGCCAAAAATTAACAATACCCACCTGCCATATATGGAGGGCGAGCATCACAAAGAGGACGCCGCCCACTGCGAGGTGCGAGAGCGTGTGCGAGAGGCCGGGCGTCGAGCCGAATAGCTGAAATATTGATTTTATTTAACTTTAGTGGGGTGACTTTGACTTTAAATTGCTGCGATTAGACATAATCTCCCAGCTTTACAGGGCCAGCAGCAGAAGTCGAGGTCTCCCAATGTCATAGGAGGCTTTCGTTGATTTTTTTGGTACGCTAGATGTTAGTTGGTTCTCTCTGATGGGAAGTCATCATGGGTCCCACCACGAGCGAGAAGAGCCCGCCCATCAGCGCGAAGCCCATGAAGACAATGGTGCCGAACGAGGGTAGAAGGGCGAACACGGACGGGCACTTCATCCCGAGGTACTTGTTGATGTGTCGCCAGCTGGAATTAATCAATAAAATTACTTCCAAAAGAGCAGTTGGCATAGATATGCTGATACGCTGCAAGCTGCACACACACAGTGCCCATATATGCCCCTGGAACAGTGCCTACTCTACACATCCGAGTCATTAATTGGGTGATTCTAAAGAAGGACCAACGAGTGGCTGATGAAAGTCTCTGATCCAGAAATGAATCCTGAAGAACACCTTTTTTCCACTACGCCTTCGACTCATCCCCTTGAGAAATGGCCGAGAATTTCCTTGCGCAAATGCATAGTGTCGAAGTCAAATGCGAAGCTACTACGTCTATTGATTTGATTCGACGGGCGAGACTAAGAATGTTCCCAGTGGTATCATTTCATTTCGTTGCCCCTCGAAACCCTCACCTGTACACGATGCGCACGCTCATGTTCGCCATGTTGGCGAGAATGAAGCCGATCGCGCCGAACTGCAAGAGATATACGGTAGAGATTTATTGATTTTCAGTAATCAATCGATTAAAACCGCAACCTTTGGTGAGAGTGTTCAAGAATCTCCTTTTTACAAATGCACATTTTCTAAAGATCACGGATGAAACGCAATGAAGACGATGAAAGAATACCAGAAGATTGAAAGAGACTTGGATAAATCGCATCATCGCATGGCACTGCCTAATGGTAGATAAATAAACAACAAGCAATATCGATTTTCCACAATCAATCGATAAACCTGAGCTAGCGTATCCGCTATCGTTCCTGCAGACATAGCGCGTTAATCACTAATAGATAACTACCGTAATCAGTCGCTAGGCTGAAAATTTTTTTTACGGATCTTCGATTTCGCAATGCTCTCTCGGTATTTCTAATCGGTGAGAGAGCGTTGTGAAGTGAGAGATCCGTTAAATATTGCCCAGCCATGTCCCGTACCTGTAGACACAGTGCGTACGACAGTGATAGGTGAACAAGCGAGGACACGAGCAGGAAGCCGCCGTGGGAGAAGATCTGCAAGGGATTGATTATCGAATGATTAATTACGATAGTCAGAATTATCCATTTAGGGTAAATCAATCAACTTTTGTGAGTACATTCCTATTTCATGGAGCATGCAACATTAGCATTCGAATTTTGGCAAATGATCACAGCAAAAGATCTCAGAACCGGTCCAATCGACACAGAGATTAAGCCTGGGGCGGAATTAACGCGTCATCGATCGCTTGCACGGGAGGGGATTCGAGCCAGCGGGCACTTGCATGCTGGCCTACTTCGCTACCCACTGCGCCATGCCCTAAGTTCTTACTCCCCCGCTCTCATCACCTCTAGTGATTTGCATCGTGGCAATACATAATCAGGGGTTTTTTTGTCGTGGGCGATACTTTTGAAAGTCACTACACAAAATGACCATGTTTTCTAATTTTGTCCGAATTCAGGCGCGAAATTCAAATTTGAATTTGGTCACCTGCTCGACGTTCATCGTGGCGAAGGCGAACGCCTCCGTGACGCCGTTGATGGCGATGATGAGGATGTAGACGGCGTAGGTGGCGAGAAGGGAGGCGCCTGGAACGGGGCGTTAATTTGGGAGTAGCGTTAATTTGGCGAGTAAGGGAGGGGGGGGGGGTGGTGATAAGAAGGATAATAAAGTACTATCTCTCTTCGAAATTTATTATCGAAAAGCCCATAGAGGTGGGGATGATTCTACACGATCAGCAACTTCTCGTCAGAGAAACCAAATGGGAAACAAAGATTGATCAGTCAGTAATTGCCCATTCGCGATTTTTTCCAGCAGAATATTAGCAAAAATGATCCTGACGTCAATGAACAGCGTTAACTTCTGGTGCAGCTACTGCTAAAAATCAGCAAAAGATATTTGGAGGCATGGGGAATCGAACCCCAGACCTCGCGCATGCGAAGCGCGCGCTCTACCCCTGAGCTATGCCCCCACACGTTCTCCCTGCTCTCGCCGTTACTTACTAGAGACGCGCGCTCCCGCCAGACGAGAAGAGAAGGGGAGGGAGGGGAGGCAGACGCGAAAACAACACTATCTAGTGCTTGCAAACGAGAGATCTCACTACTAGTCTCTCCACTTCACCCAGTATTTTGTTGCTTCTCTACGAGTTAACATGGTCTTCCTAGTTAGAGGAGGGAGGGATATTGAATCGAGGGAAAGTAGCTCTTACCTCCATTCGCCACCAACACTTGCCCGCCGTAGATGGAGACCGCGACGCCTGCGAATTGATTAATTAGAAGGAAAATTATTGTTACAGTACCAAAGATAAGTTATACCGTAACAAAAAAGATGCCGTATTCCTACAGTAGTGTCCAGCTACTATACTTCTACCGTAATCCCGGGTTACCATACCAGTCAAGAGCACAATCCTCGGAAGAAATCGTGGGTACAAATACTTCAAATACAGTAACCGTATCGTAATCAAATGCTACTGTACCTGAGTAGGGCACGCCGAACGCGCTCACCACCAGCCCGCACACGATCAGGTCGCGCATCAGCGCCGTGAACGTGCGCACGAGCACGTCGTGCGAGTCCTGCGAGGAACGATTACGGTAAGCACACCTAACTGTGTCCTATTCAGTCTATCTGGATAGAAATCGACACAGGTACGTGAGGATGTCAAAGCAAACGGCAAAAGTACTGCTAGATTCCACTTACAATTAAAAGACAATATGATTTTAGAAGCAAAATTGCGATGAATACGGAATCGAAATATGGACACTTTTATCGCGCCATTCTCCTCATTTTAAACATACCGTATTCTGCTTGAAGACCGAATTCTTAGCGCTGCTGATCGCGTTGGAGAAGTAGGCGAACGATGACCTGTACGATTTTCAATTTAAAAAAAACATTTCAGCTTATCAGCATAATACTTGCTTCCTACTAAGCGGTTCCACTAGGTACTGTGATAAGGCAAATAATGTACTGACACGGTTCAGGTGTCGCGGAACACCGGAACCGTGCCAGCACAAATAAATATATTGAGAAAAAAACGCACTCCTCAAGAGGCGCGAGCAGCAGCCGGGAGACGAGCGAGCCGAGTCGCTCGATCGAGTCGTAGACGGCTGAAGATATTTGAGATTTTGAACTTTATCGAAGATGAAAAATTTGGTTATTTTCTGTAGTGATTTTCGAGCCGTTTTAACGGTTAAAAGGCTCTCGATGCCTTCACGCGGTGCCCCACGCGACGAGGATGTTTCGTGGCAAAGTTGTTTTATCAGTCATAATTTTTTTCCTCAACTGCTTCAGCCGGATCATTGATCCATGTTCAATCTTGAGAATAGCAACTCGTGAAACACGAATCAATCAAAAAATCAAAAACTCGATCATTTCGTGTAGCAACTTTTATTTTCACCTAAAATCGCGCGGGAATTCAAAAAGTTCAAATACCTTGCTGCGGGAGCGTGAGCAGTCGGGTGAACGTCATCACGAAGGCGCTGCCGTCCGTGAGCAGCTGCTTGAGCACTGAGTGCGCGAGCAGCGTGGAGACCGCCTGCAAATGAGAATTCGGAATACGGTCTCTTCATCTCATGTGATCTCTGGTCGGGCAAGATGATGAGAGATTGTGTGGCATAAAGAGCATTCGCAGAACCTACCGTATCCTAGCAATTCCTAAATCTATGTTGAGGTTACTCGAGCTAGTGAAAAAATAAAATTAAAGTAAAATATAGACCGTCTGATTGTCTCCAAGTATGGTAACGGTAACTGGGAAAAGCAAAGATACCTTGATTGATCCGGCATCGAAGCCCTCCTCCAGTCGCGGGAAGAAGTCGCGGTAGGACCGGAACGAGGCCAGCTCCGCCTTCCCGGATACGGCGTATCGATAGAATGCCGCGTAGTTGAAGAGCGTGAAGGCGACTGCGGCCACGATCTGGAATATGAGATCGGGGTACGGTAGAGTTCCGTGCGGGACCAGAAGTGCCGTATCCAGAAATGGGAAGGGTTTGTTTAAAAAAATAGTCAAGAAAAGGCAAAAATGTGGATACCGTATTGTAATTACCCTATCTAACAGCAGATCTTACGCGAGACACACTGAATGTTTTCGAAACGACTTTTTAAAATCTTTCGAAACGACTTTTTAAAATTAAATCTTTTGACGTTGCTAGCTCTCTTTCATAGCAATTGATACCGTAATTTCGGTACCTGCGCGACGGAGAACAGGGTGAGATGGTCGATGGGCGTATCGAGAATGAGGGCGAAAATGAACACGCGTTTGAGCGCGATGAGCAGACCCTGAGAGTACGGTAGGGTTACGGTAGTCGATAGATATGAAAATCAGTCGAACTTTCTTCGTCTCTAGACATTTTTTCAGTGTCATAACATATTTTATCTATCCGCTCTTTTTTTATCTTGCTGAGATACGAATCTTGAGACCAAATCTCATCAATCGATTATATTCATAGAAGACTCCCTCCTTCCCGTTCTACTCCTCTTGTACTCACTTTCCCATCCAAAACACTCGTAGTTTTACGGTATTCAGTAAGGCAACTAAGGTTACTGTAGCTATCGTATACCAGGGAGACGGCGAAGTGCTTGTGAACTCTTGAACTTTCTAGCACCAACATCATTGTGACTACCGTACCTAACAGTATGGCCCAACCCTACAGCATCGCGATTATACCGTATACCTGGGAGACGGCAAAGTGCTTGTCGAGCGAGAAGCGCAGCGAGATCACGCAGAACGGCTCGGCGAGCGCCTCGATCACGGCGGAGCCGGCGAATGACAGGACCACCTAGAAGGAGATAGTCAGTTGGCGATTAGATGATACTACGGTAGCGGGATTGAGGAATACAATTTCTTTGTCTATCGGCTGCCAATTTTCCAGTATGGCGCGTGGAATCGGTGCACAACACCCCCCCCCCCCCCCGACTTTGGAGGGGAGAAATCATCATTGCTATAGAGTGCTGTGTTCGTGATCATGTGCAAAATATATTGCTAGGAGCAACGGTGCTTGAGCAGTGACATCGCCAAAGAGATCCGAGATCTCTAAGGAGAAAGCGAAGCGTAAACACTCGAAAGACAACGTGCTATTCCGTATTTTCGATGCTACAGTGACATTCAGACGAATGAAATATATTTGAACATTTAGATTACGGTCTACTAGATAGGGCCAGTAATGAGTACATATCACCAACGTTGGGCCGTGCAAAGAATAAAGCTAAACCTTTAAATTTCGGAGAATCGGGTGCTGGTGTACTTGTTAATAGTAGGGGGGAGGGGACACTAGACACCGAAGTCAACTTACCGGAAGCGCGAGCGGCGTCGACGATCCGTACATCCACAGCGGCACGATCACGCCGCACAGCGCCATCGAGATCAGCGGGCTGCAATACGGTAGGTTGGTCAAATCGATCATGACGAAACTTAAGTGTCAGATAGAGGTAATATCGAGTTTGCCTTTTTCACTAAAGAATACGGTAGGTAAGACAATACGAGAGGCTACTAATCTTCAACTTAGTCCCGCTCTTCTCCTCGGTTTCAAAGCTCTACCATCTGTCAGGCTAACAACATGACATTCGAAATGAGAGAGGCGCGTGCAGCATTGTCATCATTAACAGAAATAGCAGCCTTGTCACGAGAACTGGTAATAAACTCAATTAACCATTTCCAACTGATTAGAAGAATTATCGCTCAATTCTCTAGAGACAGTCACTAGGAGAAATACAGTAAGTTAACCGATAACTGCCCTATCATTTGTGATCAAATTGATACGGTAGGTCAATCGATAACTAAAGGCTACCGTACCTCAACCAAATGAGGTTGACGAATCGCTGCAGGTTCTCGTTGAGGATGGACGCCTTGCGCATCGGCTCGCGCGTCAGAAAGAGTACGGTATCGTACAGGAGCATCAGCCTGAGTATCGATTGGTTAGTTATCGATCTACCGTAATCATTACTGGGCACGAACTTCTCTAGCCAGTGGGACTGCGGGAGCCCATAAGTGAAATTGCAAACAATTTGCCGAGCCCCGCAGGATAAATGTCTGCGAACAGATATATTTCTCAAAAATTACGCCTTCACCTCCCCACCGATCAGTGACCGTAATACGGAAAATCCGGGCGAGACCCACCGAACATTGACGAGGCCGATCACGGACGAATCGACGACCCGCAGCAGGTACATGTTGATACCGAAGGAGAGCAGGCGAGAGACGAACTGTGATGGGGGTACGGTATCGTCAATTGATTGTGGGAGCTTCCTACACCTAGTTCACTGATAATGTGCCCGTTTAGGTGAATTTTGGGACAATTGTACGATCGTATCGTACGATTCATCAACTTTATAGTGGTTAACATGTTCATTGAAGGCTTAAACTTCGACAACCCGAGATTGATAAATCATTATCTTCAAACTATGTGTAACATCAGGCATTTCATTGTCTGGTTCTATTTTTTCGATCTCATTTTCAATTCCGAGTTCAGTTTCACTCATTTCCAGGCATACCTGTAAGCTAAAGTTGTAGCGCAGGGCGTCGAACAGTTTCGTCATGGCTAGCGAGAGAGATCCGCTACCGTATCTCGCGATCTACCGTATCTGAAATGTGTTTGACCATCATCTCCGGTATTTCCATTGCATTTCCGTCTGATCGCAAGTTAATAATTCGGTGTGTAACGTGATGTCATGTATTCTTTCCTCGTTTAGCACATCAAGATTGTGTACTATACAACTGAACCATCGCACTTTTCACACCACAACTATTTAAAAAGCAGGGTCAACATTGAACTAAATGCTGTTTGAACTACCAGTAATACAGAAGGTACAAACAAAGTAAATTCCAGTAGTTCAAAGTTGCAAACTCGCGAGAAGCTTCGAGAAGCCCTAATTCGCCTAATTTGCCCAATTTGGGAATCTAACCAGAGAGTTCCTAAATGTAGTCACTTTTGCTCACAGGCCTTTTACATCCCTTCCCGCTGATTTGTGCATCTAAAATTCTGAATGTAACTCGAAACCACACATGTGGCGCCTTCCGATAGTCGAAAAATGCTCGCAAAACATCAATAACAGGCCCGTTTTACACATGACAACGCTTATTTTCCCACCAAAACCTTCCAAATAGGCCTCCCGAGCTACCAAAATTGAATAGGGAAGAAAACGCACTGTCTGGGGCTCTAGAACCACCGCAACCACGAAATGAACGAACAGAGCTGACGTGGAACAAACTTCGCTGCTTGGATCCGCGCGTGTTATAGCGCGCGATACTCAGTCGAGTCTCTCGAAATCACGTGTTCTCTCGCCGACCACTCTTCTCGCCTGCGCTCTCTCTCCGCTCCCTCGCGTCCCTTTCCTCTCCCTTTTACTGCCGAGTGCACGTTTTAGCCTGCCATTTCTTACTTGTGCTCTGCTTTTCTCGCTTATTAATCTCTCAATTAGCACCATTCAGATGTCGTGGCTGTGGAGCTGGTTCTCGGACGTGCTCAACTTCCTCGGTTAGTTCACGTTTCGCCCCTTATTTCCCGAGTTTCCTCGATTTTCCTTTTCATGAAACGTGGCAGTTTGCATTGCGCCCACTTTTCGTGTAGTTGGGCGTCTGTAGAACACAGATTCCCTTCAGAATGTGCGCTTTTTCGTGTGCTAGACCGGATTTCGTGCGCTCATCAAACGGGATTTCGCGGTGTGGATCGCTTTTCGGCACGGCGCGCTAGCGCAATAACGAGTTCTTGCTGCGACGATGCGCAACTTTCTCCCAGGATTGATTAGGAAGGCGATAGCGGGCGGAATTGCATCATGGCTTTTGGAATTACTACAACAAATGTTTGTAGACTTGTCATAGAAGCCATAACAGAGACGATATTAATCAACTAAAATATTAATTAACAAATTAATTAATTAATTAATTTAGGTCTATCGAAGAAGTCGGGCAAGCTCGTCTTCCTGGGACTGGACAATGCGGGAAAGACGACGCTCCTGCACATGCTCAAGGACGACAGAATGGCCCAGCACGTGCCCACACTCCATCCCAGTGCGTTTAACCAAAAATTAAAACACAGAACGTCATGGTTAAAATCCAGCCCGTGCGTTTATCACCAAAAATTGAAACATAAAACTCCCTGGCTAAACGCAACGTAATGTAGCCAATAAGAGCATAAAATGGCGAAGGGGAAGTGGGTATAAGTTTCGGGATTATCCAGTAAAACGAGGTTTTTTTTCATTTCTAGTGCGTGTTGATTCCTTAATGAAATACTGAGATGCTGGGAAACATGAACAAATAATGGGCGTGTGAAGTATGCGGAAATTAATTATTAGCATGTGCGTTTCCTTGTTAGTGATTCACCAATTCCCTGTGATCTCCAAGATTCCATTAGACTAGGGTTTGTTGAGTGATCTCCCGGGAATCTTTTGGGCCACTCCCAGACTGATTGCGATCTTGTTTTCACATGAAACGTGAAAATCGTGGGTGGAAATTTTTATTCCTGTTCTGGTTGCTCGGTATTGTCGCAGTTATCACTCGCTAGAACTTGATACCAAATCAAATTACGGATTTTTGTACAATCCTCGTGCGCTCAAGTGTTATTCCTTGATTTGTTGTGGGGTTTTCTCCCACAGCTAGTGTGGTGGCTGATTGCTGAGCTCGCTCGCTATTCTCTGTACCGCTTTATCTCACTCTGCCGTGTTTGTTCGTCATTCTGTCAGTTCTGTTCTCTTCCCAGAGACTGGTGGACAGGGGTTATCTCTTGTGCGTGCGGGTTTATGCGATTTTGCGCCCCGAATGTGGCGGGTCACGGCGATCATACCATCCCATCAGTGGTCTGACTCTCTCAATTTCCCATGCCATCTCGCTTTGTCGGCGCGACGAGAGATCATACGAAATGGAGAGACGATAACTCTACCATCTCTAGTCTAGCGAATAAAGGCTGCAGGGAATGAGGGGAGGACGACTATACACGAGAGATTGACCTCCGTTTTTTACGTTATCGATTTGAGGAGAGGGGGGAGGGGGAGCGAAGTACTAATGAGAGACGAGGGACTTGCAAAAAGGCGAGCGAAAGATCAGCTGATGCTCAAGTGCTGATGAGAGAAAGGGACGATTAGAGGGAGAAAACGCGTGATGGAAGGAAGGTTCCACGTTGCAATCTCCCCAATTTGCATCATAGGTGAATGGGAGAGCAATATATCTCGCATACTGATCTGTTTCTAACGATCGAAAGCTCAAGTTCTCATCTAAACTGTCATGCTATACAAAGTGCACGAGCTTTTTTTTGCCCGTCTCACATTCCCATACGATGGCTGATCGGTGTGCCCGAGAGGTGTTTTCCAAGGACGACGACGACTGTTTACGAGCGTCTTATCATCGCCCCAAGGGGCGTTAATGATTGCGGAGTGTACTGGACCCGAGGCACGGAGGAATGTACTGGGTCCAAGGTGTTGTGGACCTGGACCCGGGAAAAAGTGCAAAAGAAGTGACAGGGGTGAAGACAGAAGACAGGTGACGTTGTGGGAAGTACGGCGTGTGTGAGAAGCACGTGATAATCGATTGGTGTGATAAGGACGGAACAAAGGGTTGAATCTGCTTAAATCGAACATTCTTGACTTCAGCATGACATGTGGATGACAATGAATGTGATTATGACACGGTGATCAGCCTATTGCTGTGGAGCGTATCAGTGGTTAGATCAACTGTGACCTTATCTCTAATCCTGACACGTTGTAAATTGTCGACGAGTCTATCAAACTGTGATCAGTGGAGTGCGCTATAATCCGCCCACGTTGTAACACATTCCATTGAAAAAAAACATATGCTTTAAGCCGCTTGTTATTGAAAGAATTGTTTCAACTTCCACACACTGTCTTTCCTTGTGGCGGAAAGTGGAGATTGTAGTGGCATCGATGGCAGGGATCGTATCTATCTACCCAACACTATCTCCCTCGTATCGCTACTACCTCCCTCCGGAACGGGAGGTGGCAGTGAGAGTAAGGAAGATGAGACAGCTAGTTAGCAAGAGGTGTGAATGAAGGGGGGGGGGGGGAGTGTCTCTTTAAATTACGCGCTCCTTTTCTTGGGGGGGGGGGGGGGGGGTAAAAAGCGAGAGATGTTACGAAATGGAGAGAGGCAGGGGCCACTCGGCCGGGGTTGATTGCCGTGCATGTGTTCTAGGGAAGAACGATGGAAAACAGTAAACAGTGGGAAGAAGAGCGAGTGGTACTATCACACAAAAAATGATAGTCGAGAAGTGTGTGATGGAATGGAGTTGATAGTCGAGAAGTGTGTGATGGAATGGAGTGGCACTGGAGTCGATAGCGGGCCTGCGGATAAACTAGTGGGTTCAGTGTAGCGAGGGTGACTGATCTAGGGATACATTTTCATGATTTTGGTGGGAAAGGAATGGGTAATGGAAAATAAATGCGTTAAATAATTAATGTGGCAACCGGATGTAATCGATTGAAATAAGAAATGAAATTTGAAAATTATATCAATAAGTAATTAATTAACTAATCCCCCCCTAATTGCAGCGTCGGAGGAGCTCTCGCTGGGCGGCATGCGCTTCACCACCTTCGACCTGGGCGGTCACGCACAGGGTACGTTGATTGATTGAATAATTATAATAATAATAGTAATAATAATAATATTAAATTAAATTTTAAAAATATTGTCTAGCTAGAGTGGTAAATGAAGTTTCGCGCTTTCTGTGGGATTTTTTGAAACAGCGTGGGAATTTCTCTTATGTCACCACACGAACTACGAACTAATTTACAAATTTTTCGATGAAATCAGGACAAATGTACGGACGTAAATGAAACATTTTTGGAAATTTTTGAAACAATGAGGTTTCCAGTTTCACCAAGATGATTGGTGAGGTGAGTGATATATTGATGAAAGACTTTTTCAACAACTATTATAATATACGGGACAAAAATTGCGACCAAAACTTCCGTTGTTTAGCAACGATCTTCTCTTTGCAGCGCGTCGCGTGTGGAAGGACTACTTCCCGGCGGTGGACGGCATCGTGTTCCTCGTGGACGCGGCGGACAACGAGCGCCTGCTCGAGGCCAAGGCCGAGCTCGAGTCCCTCCTCAGGGACGAGATGGTGAGTACGGTAGCTTACGGTAGTATCGATTAATTCAGTGGTTGCGCTATCGATTGAAAATCGATTACGTGAAAAATTGTTACAGCCGAACTGTCGCAAGTGAATTTTCACCGCATTTAATCGATAGGAATGTGATTTGCTCTTTTGGGACTGAAATGGGAACTGGTAAAGTAGAGTTTCGACCAGTGCTTGAATCTCGGACGGAGGAGTGTGATTGGTGTTTCTGAGGATGCGATGATGCTAAATAAAACTCAACAAAATGTCTATCTGTTTTATTGTCTTGGAATGCTTAAATTTGCTTTATTATTCGTACAATTTGTCTATATCATTTAAATGAGTAATCTATTGCAAGGTCGCAACGGCGCCGATCGTGGTGCTCGGCAACAAGATTGACAAGCCGGGCGCGATGAGCGAGGAACAGCTCAAGTGGCACCTCGGCGTGCAGCACATGTGCACCGGCAAGGGTGAGGCGTTAATTGGCGTTTATTAATTTATTAATAGTTAATTATTGTATTATTTAATTAGTTAGTGATAACAACAATAATGTTGTTGTTATAACACACGATACGAAGGTGCGCGAAATAGTGACGACGTGGGCAAGTTTAAAATTATGGTATAGTTTGGATCAGCTTGGTTTGAGATATGATTGACTTACATGTAGGAACTTGAAACATTGGGGTAAAGAGTTCATTCCCGAAACGCAATTCCCCCGGTGCTTCGGTGTTTAGCCAAGTATTTGAAACCGGAACACGAGTTTGGCCAATGATGTTTCCTTTGCTACTGCCTGGAACAATACAATAAATCTCTATACTGAACTATTATTTACAAAGACGCATATCGATACTCGCTCATGATTATCTACCTCAATTTCCAGGCGAGATTGCGCGCGGTGATCTCTCTACGCGCCCGCTCGAGGTAAATTTATATTAATTTATTATTATTATCTTTTAAATTTGAAAATTGCAAATAGGATCTTCTTCTTGATCTGATATAAACATGATCAATAATCGGCTCAAATCTTTGACTAGAAATTACAATTTATCCACTTTCTTCACTTCGAGTCCATCGACAGACATCCTTTTCTTGATCTATCTCAATTTAATTTTTATAAAGGCAACGAAAAGAAATGAATGAATTCGCCAGGTCTACATGTGCTCGGTGCTGCGGCGTCAGGGCTACGGCGAGGGTATCCGTTGGCTGGGACAGTACCTCGACTAGAGTGATGGTGCGACGATTACGGTACCACACCACCGTACACCACACTATCCCCACCCACCCCCTGTGATTATACGTAACCGACCCTTGCACTATTCCCATTTTTGTTGGCTCGCCCCTTTTCTGGATTCGTTTTGTAATTTCTCCCCCTTTTCGGCTCCCATCTAGTCGTTTCCTACTGTATCTTGCTAGTTGTTCATTTCGCCTCCTTCCCATCCTTCCACACATAGCACAAAAGTAGTGCACATCTTTCAATCGATAATATATGCCTCGCTCCGTTTGTACTGTTTTCTTTTGTACGAAGACCCCTGGGTACACGTTTGTAATCGCTCCAACGCTAAGTTAAGTTCGGCCTCGTTTTTCCTCGCTTTTCTTTTTTTGGCTAAATATAAGAGAATGCTAAAGTATGTAACTAGGTCTGTGTAACAAGCTCTTCTTCTTTCATCCACCACACGCGCATTGTATCTACCGTATCCCCCCTCTCAAGTTTCCACACATTCACCGCGTAAAGTCACCCCCATCCGTGCGTGTTGTTGAAAGGTCGGCGCGCGCACCCGCACTCTACCGTAGTCTATCACATCCCACACCATTATTATCACACCACCGATTGAGCTACACCCCTCCCCCCCCATCCTCTTCTTCTGTGCTAATGCCGTCTCTGATATGTGTCCTGACAAATTTATGTTTCTCCCGCCCCTCTTTACACCACTCGTTTTTGAATACCTTAATCTTGAATCGATATATCAGATTTGTTTCGCACACGCTTCGAGTCGATTTTTCGGTCGAAAAGCGTGCGCGTTCGAGAAAGAATGAGAATCGAATAAATTATTTGAAAATTGATTTGCCAACGGAATAATGCGAAGATGAATTTGGAAATGTCTTCAAGGTCAGTGAGCAGTGGGGCTCCGGGATACTGTGTGAGGGAAATACGGTAGAACGACATGGCTGGCGAAGGTTACTCTCATTGTCAGCACTTCGAGATCTGCATCCACTTCTCTAATGACTTGTTAGATACACAATTTGAAATATTTTTTACTCAACTCGCGATTTTCTATTTACAGTAATGCCTTTCGTTCACATAACAGTCTGAACAAGAACATGTTCGAACAGTGCTCGGTTCAAATTTTAATTCAATTTTACCATTTCCCCCTGAACAATGCTCTAATAAAATGTGAGCCTCCCCCTTGTTCGGCCTTCTAATTCAGTCAAATTGAGAGAATGAGATCCCTCCCCTGTCTGAGCCCCCTCTTTGACTGCATTCAGTCGATGGAAAGCGAGCCATTCCGGACTATAAAACCCCGCCCTCTCGGTCTCCCCCCTCACACCAAGTCGTCGACATGGCCCAGTCCGTTCCTCCCGGAGATATCGCCACCCAGCCCGGCACCAAGATCGTCTTCAATGCCCCCTACGACGACAAGCACACCTACCACATCAAGGTACCGATCCCCATCCCAGTTTCATCTAGGATCCTACCGTACCCCGTCCCAGTACGCTCTGAGAACACTCATCCTTACCATCAAGGTCACTCTTCTTTACCTGATTACTGTATCTTGTACCCTTGCCTCTCTCTCGAAGTGCCGTACTCCTCCGAATCCTTTGGGCCACTCCTAACCCCTAGCCTCTGGTTACGGTAGTTTTCATTCCCTGTCCAATTATTGTATCACTTGCAGGTGACCAACTCGTCCGCTCGCCGTATCGGATGGGCGTTCAAGACCACCAACATGAAGAGACTCGGAGTCGACCCTGCCGCCGGAGTGCTCGACCCTAAGGAGGCTGCACTCATCGCTGTCTCCTGCGACGCATTCGCCTACGGACAGGAGGTACGGTATCCCCTCCCCTGCCACCGTAGTGTGCATCAATGCACAGTGTATACTGTAGTTTGTGTACGGTACCCTTGGCAGCATTCGGTCCATACCTTCATCACCGCATTGCACATCATCTCGCTTCAGGACACGAACAACGACCGCGTGACCATCGAGTGGACCAACACCCCCGATGGAGCCGCAAAGCAGTTCCGCCGCGAGTGGTTCCAGGGTGACGGCATGGTCCGCAGAAAGAACCTCCCCATCGAGTACAACCCTTGAATAAAGATGGTTGAGGCTCAAACGGTTGTTGTTGTGCACGTGCTGTACCTGCACAGATTTATGGGTACTTCATTGATTCATTGAGTCAGCTATGGTAGAATTCGCGGAATATGATGAGTCTATCGTCCTTGAACTGAGAGCAACTGAATGGATTCTGACATTCTACTTTTTCTTTGATTGCTCTATTTTCTCCAGACTTTCGTATTGCTTCCGACTTACCTTCTGCTCTCCGCCACTTTCCATGTATTTCCTTGTTCTGATAACAGTGCGGCCTTCGAAGAGTTCACTTGTTCGAATTTAATAGGATTGCAATTCCATTCGGAATTCAGCATCTCTTCATTTCTCAGCAGTCTTTGTTCATCTTACCTATCTTTCGAAATTCATTCAAAATAAGTCTCATTTCGAAACGATCCAATTTTCGAAAAGAATTTTCTGCTAATTAAGGAAACATTGTACTCTAGACTGTATTCAACATTGAAAATGACTCTAGCGATATTTCTAAAATACGCAGTCAGTCAGTCCAAGGCAAGGGATTTCGATCCATCACTCCAAGTAAGATCTCGGATGTGAGGACAAGCGCTTATTTTTATTTTCGTAATAATTTTTTTCTACCCAATTTTACTATCAATATTGAATTTCACCCTGCGGCACTCCTGTCGTTATAAATCGAAAGACGCCGTTTCGCGTCTTTCTTTCAATGAATTTCATTAGACCGGGCGTCAGTCATTGTTCTTTCTTTCCTCACATCCTGTGTTTTGGGCGCCCGTTCTATTAGTATATTTTAAGCTTACGTGTCATGCGAGTAAAGTCTGCTCTAGAGATTATCTTTGTTATCCTTTCCTCAGATCATTTTTCTTGTTTTTTCTTATTTTTTCATCTTCCTATTTATGATGTACAAGTCAGGTCATGCGAGGAAAGTGTGCCAAGGAGCCCAAGCGAATTACTCGAGCAAGGGTCATCAAGGAAGAACAGTGCACGAACAAAAAGCAGAGATCAAGGTTGGCTTATTCCATGACTTCGTTCATTTCGTTATTCATTTTGAATATTATTTTTTCCGACATGATTAGATGACATTTGTTGCTGAATTTCAGAAAAGGCCAAGCGAAATTGAGCGATCTTCCACTCCTTCCATTGGAAATGATCCTGAATCACCTCAATGAAACGAAGAATTATGCATCGCTAAGCAGCTTTAAATCGGTGAAACATACTGAATTTTCCTTGCCAGGGGTGGGATGGCCGAGTGGTGTAAGGCGCCGATCGCCATTCGAAGGGTACCGAGTTCAATCCCCCGCCGTGGCCAACCAAGCCTTGCTATCCTCCCGGGGTCGGCAAATTGGTAGTGACCTCAGTTGCGAAAGATAAGGCTACCCGAGAAAGCATTGGACAGCCGGGTATGTAGTCCGTCTAAACAGCTGGCCTTACCAGTGGGTCCCACCTAGCGTTGTCTTACGACTGTAAAATCGCTTGACGTGGATACACCTTTACACATTTTTTCCTTGCCATAGTTGAGACATCTTATGGCCTCTTTGGGTGAGAAGTGTGGAAGAAGATGAAGAAATTGAGAACGAGTGGTGTAAGGCGCCGATCGCCATTCGAAGGGTACCGAGTTCAATCCCCCGCCGTGGCCAACCAAGCCTTGCTATCCTCCCGGGGTCGGCAAATTGGTAGTGACCTCAGTTGCGAAAGATAAGGCTACCCGAGAAAGCATTGGACAGCCGGGTATGTAGTCCGTCTAAACAGCTGGCCTTACCAGTGGGTCCCACCTAGCGTTGTCTTACGACTGTAAAATCGCTTGACGTGGATACACCTTTACACATTTTTTCCTTGCCATAGTTGAGACATCTTATGGCCTCTTTGGGTGAGAAGTGTGGAAGAAGATGAAGAAATTGAGAACGCATCTACATGTTATCGTTTTTTAACTAGCCTGATAAATTTATTGATTTATTTATCTTTATCGGAGTCATTTCATGGAGGATATTTGTTAAATCTCGTTCAGGCAAGTCGATTCACCAAGCTGACCGTAGAATCATTCATGCAACAGAAATCGAAAATTCCCGAGGTTATTCGGATAAATATCCTCAAGATGGAAGAGGTTTGGTCGCAGCGAACACTTAGAATAATGATTAAACAAATTTCAGACCATTCGGACAAGTTTTGAGATTGAAATCCAAATCCAGAAAAACTGCATTCCATTATTCCACAACTTTGGCGTCCTCAAAGATCGAGTTGTGAAGAAAACTTCAGATGAAAATGTCAGATAACGACGTTATCATAACGTTAAAGGGGGAGGGGCACGAATATTTTCTCACATAGGCTGAGCATGTGGGGTAATAGGGATGCTATACCCGATCACAGATCACTTTATCCGAAGTTCTAGAAACGCCTCTGAACATCACTACGGATTTTTGAAGTTTCATTGATTGTGCAGGCACGATTTGGGGTACTGTATTCTTGTATTGATTTCACTAGATTGGCAGTCGAAAATAGCAGCAATAGTGAGGTTTGCACACGGCGGGAGTCGAACCAGCGGGTGCAGGATAGCGAGGCAAAAGAACAACCACCAGGCTAAGTGCCGTTACATTCGTTGAGTCTAGACGGCCTAGTTAAGGGAGAGGACAGAGTCAACCGCTGTGCTGATTACTGTAGTTACAGCGGGGTGCAGGCACGTCGTGGTGGGACCCACCAATTTCGATTCGTGCCCCTCCCCCTTTAAGATAACGTTATCATAACGTTTAGAAAATTCGCAAAATACCAACTCCTGTTCTTGATAAACAGTTCTCTACACCTTCTTCTCCATATCAGTTTCTCTATCTTTTTTTTCTACCAGTAACCAAGATCCCTTTCAGAGCGTCACTTTCAAGATTCCTGTGAGGAGCCGACGCGATCCAGTCGTCTCCTATCTCACAGAGGCAATGAGCGAGCGCATCGGTCGACTGGACATTGAAAACGTACGGAGTATGGATGAGTTGAGGTATGACGGCTCCGTTCAGATTTCGTGCCGAAAATCGTAATATTTGTGTCGAAAATCGGTCAAACTAGTGCATGACGGCGTGCTTGCGCTAAAGCTCGAGAAATGATATCACCATCTCTTCATTTTGAACACACTTTCTCGCGCGCTCGATCGACGGGAGAGTGTGCGGTACCATTTCTCGAGCTCTAGTTTGCGCCATCTTGCTTGTTCCAAAGTGCAAAACTCTAATTTTTGACAGGTTCATTCGCAAAATAATCGGGAACGCGAAAATTGACAAGCTCAGGTGCGGAGCCGATTCTGTGATGCAGGCTTGTGGAGCTGAATTCTGGTGAACTTTTTTTTTTGCATATTTATCAAATCAATGTAGTAACCAATTGACACATATTGATGCTGCAATAAACCAATACAACCATTCAGTTCCGAGCTGCTCATTTTCATCAAGGAATCTTCCGTCAACTTCTTGAGTTTCGGCAGTTGGGGACACATCATACCCGGCGATCCTGGTTTGTTTATCATTCTTTGTTTTTGTTTTTGTTTTTTTTAATTAAAAATAATTAACAAAACTTCAGACGCATTCGCCGATGCGTTAGTAGACAGCTGCAGCGATGCCATCCTCACCGGGATGCACAGAAAAGTGCGATTCAACCAGTTCCTCGGTCTCACCAATGCTCAGTGGATGGAGAAACTAGCACCATTCTGCGCTTTTTTCAATGAAGTACTCGACCCTAAAACGGACAATATTCTCGACCAGACGATATTCGAGATACAGTGGGACAAGACAAGGAACTGACGAGCATGTGTAATTTATGTACTTTTCCTCCTGAACATAGTTGAATTGCACAATTTTGGAAGATAAATCATTATCGAAGAAACAAGCATTCTGATGTGTTGAACGTCAATGTCATTGAGTTGCAGAGGATCGACAACAAGAACGAGCCTTTGGAAAAAAATTGTTCATATTAATTCAAATGGAAACAACCACCTGCAAAATCTTATAAGTGAGAGAGACTAGACTTTCACACCGCAAAAGCGTGCTCACATTGGAGTGCTATTTCTGTGTCGTTGGTCGTTACGCGAGTGACTCATACCAGCGCCCCCCCCTCCCCTGCTTCCTCTCTCCATCTCTCGCCTCCCCCCCCCCCCCTTCAATCCCTCTCAATCAATCTGCTATGTCTGCTATCTCAATCTGCCATGTCGCCGTTTCCACCCATGGTTTCGTCCCAGCTAGCTGTTTTCTTGCACAACAAAACGCCCACACCTTTCGGTCCTCATATTAATACAGGAGATGTTGCCTTACCCCGGTAGCATACCCTTTGAAATCGTCTCGCGCTTAATATTAGGTATCACTCACGTCTTAGAGCACACACATTGCATACTAATCTTATTCTCAACATAATTTCCATTCATTCGTTATTCTGTCCAAATATTTTGCAAGAACTTTAAAAATTTTGCTCTAATACAGATGTCCGTCGACGTCGTGGAATCGGCGCTTGCTTCTTCAAGGTTCGCCTTCTTTCTTACTTTCACGACACCAATCATACAACCATAGTTCCGGTATCACCGTACCCCGCCTCACCGGTGTACACCACTGCAACATCGTTTTGATTTTGGAAGTCACCTTTTTTCATTCAGTCTCATGGATCGCCCACTCTCACCAATTGAAAAACTGCCCGGAAACCTCTTCGACGCGATCATCGACTACGTGCCCGAGTCGTTACACAATCTGCGATTGGTCAGTTACTGTTTGAAGAAGGCGTCCCACGAACTATGCATAGGGGCCACAAGCTCCGCCCACTTTGTGCGGACATGATTTCGCCAAAAAACGAGAAAACAAAGTCACAAGGTTCTTTCTAAACCAAATCGGACGTTCGACAGCGCGATGGATAGCTACTATATTCCTCTAACAGTCGAGTTTGGTCCCAGGAATGTGCTTCTATAATTAGAAGGTCAAAATTGAGTTCAAAGTCAGGGAGAGGTGTGATTTTACGGTTTCCAGTGCACAAACTTCAATTTTTATTTTTAAGTTGGGTTTTTTCCGAGCACAACTAAGAAGAAACAACAATATTTTATAAGTTCATTAGCTTGTGACTTTGTTTTAAAGATTTCAGTACTCCCGTATTTTTCGATTCCGATTAGCACTAAACACAGTGTGAATGTGGGCGGGGCTAGTCAAATGAGGGGAGGGAGGCGAGAGACGACCCCCTTCCCTTCCCCTCTGCCTCGCCTCTCCCTACTGTTTCTAACCCGTCGTGACTAGCACACGCTCTGCCTGGATAAGAGGCAATTTCTCCCTGGAATTGTCTCTCACGACTTGGCGAAGCTCTTGCCTCCGAATTTTGGGAATGAGTAGGAAATAGGCTCCGCCCCCTTTCCCTCTCGTCTCGCCTCCCCCCTCCCTTCAAAACAGTGCGTTTCGCTCGTACTTTTCGGGCTGCAGCGCAGCTCAGAGACTAGATATTAACAAACGGCCAAAAGTATGATGTTATTGGGGTCACAGGGAACAGTTTAGACATGAGTTTGGCCCCAATTCGATAAATCGGCTATCTGCGTTTTGGCCCCTAACTATGCAAAGTGAGGAAGGAGAGGGCGCGCTCTCCTCATTTTGCACACTCTCTCGCTCGTTGCCTGCTTTTCAGGGTCATTTGGCGCGCAGCCAAATGCTCATATCCCAGTTTAAACGAAAATTGAAAACATGGGAGTCTCGAAAATGTTATTGGGTAGCCACGACCCATCATCTCACTTCGAAAACTCAGTTAGCCTTAGTTAGTTAGTTAGTTAGTTAGTTAGTTATTCGTGACGCACCACCTTTAACGGAGTCCAGTAGACCTTTACGAAACACAGAAAATAATTTGGGTAGATTGCGACGCTTGTATAAAAAATACATAAAAAAAGCACAATGAAGCAACTTCGCATGAACACGATTTTTCTAATTTTCCTTTAAATAAGAGCCCGTTCACATTAGAATCGAACAACGGCCGGTACAGCTCAAAAGTGTCAATTCTCTGAAACTGTGGGATCTCGGGCTCTCAAGGGTGCTGAAAACGATGGGCGAATTGATTTTTCATCTAGGACCTTCGTTGGCTTCAGACGGCGTCGCGATGATGCCAATTTCCAAGTGAAAAGCACTCAGGGAGACTATGATAGATCGGACCGGAATGATACAAGGATTCCAAATATGTTTTTCGTTTTTCATTCTAGCGTGTAGCGAAAGTTTTACGCGAAAGATAGTGAATCAGCTTGTAAGTAAATTTTGCCATCCTTCCACTTGTTTACAGCCTTTGATCTACCCCGAGTCTCTCAATCCGATTTATCGCTACCTCCTTCTCTTTCGGTATATCCGACTAGCGATAGATAATGGGGAAGCAAGAGAGCACAGAGATCGGAAGGGTCAAGGAACAGACTGTCTGGGCAGTTCAGATTTCCCGGCCCGGTTCAGATTTTTCCGCTTCTTAGGCGAACGGCCTCATAAATTAAACCCAGTGAAACTCAATCATTTTGCACATCGAACATTGACTTCGAAAACATAGCACAAATTTTTCAACTGAAAATTTGATGAAAAAATATATCCTCATTAGCAACGATACTCACTTGTTGACTAAAGTTCGAAATAGGGCAATCGTCTCTTCATTTCGCACACTATCTCACCTATCAGAGAGACAAGAGAGTGTGCAAAATGAAGAGACAATGACCCGTATTTTCAACTCACTTGTCTTGGGCTGTCAGGGTGAAAAAATCCGTCTCTTCATTCCTCATACTCTCTCATCGGTCAGTGTGATGAGAGAGTAGGTGAAATGAGGAGATGATTACCCTACTCACTAACTCACATGAACTCATTTGTTGATATCCTCAGCGATGAGGCACCTCGTCGACTCTTACCTTTCAATACTGTATTTATAGCGTTCATCTGAATTTCAACTTCAATATCATGATTTCAGGCGTCAAAGGCGATGAGGGACCTCGTCGACTCGTACGTCTTCAGCGCGCCGAATCTGGTGCATCGAATGGAGATCAAGGGAGCCGAGGAGGGAGAAGTCTGTTTTTTTTATTTTTTATTTTTTTTTGGAAACTGGGGTTGTGAGAGCATGCGCGAGATCAAGGGTGTTGGGGAAGAAGCTGTAAGCGATCTGAATTAGGCCTGAAATCATGAAACATTCGTCTCCTAGTTTTCACTCTGACCGATGAAGGAGAACGCGAAATGAAGAGACGATTAGCCTGTTCCTAACTACAGTCCTGGCTAATCCCCCCCCCCCCATGAAAACGGGGCGCCCGGGGCGTCCCGGGACATTCCCCAGTGTCCCCCTCGCTTCTGGCGCCTCCAGACTTTTTCAAATTGGGCCCAATTTGTGCTCGTCGTATTCTCCGTTCGATTCTGCGTCGATTCATGTGAAAAAATAAAATAAAATATTAAATTGTCTGGAGGCGCCAGAAAGCGAGGGGGACACTGGGGGACGCCCCGGGACGCCCCGGGCGCCCCGTTTTCATGGGGGGATTAGCTAGGACTGTATTCGAGAGAAGATACAGTAACCTGCATGGATGAACTATTAAAAAAATAGGAGAAAAGTAGTGATTTCTGGAGCTATTACCAGGCACGTTCTGGTACGTTTCACATTGCGATGGAAGTGCAACCGGAAATGGCGAATCGATTCGAGCTGCAGCTGAGATTGGTGAGCATTCCTGTTTAAAAAATCCTTTGCCCCTCAGTTTATGACGGGTTAATATCTAGGTAGAATACCAAAGACCCAAGGTAGAATAAATCGAAGTATTATCATACCTTCAACTTTCAACGGTCGCATGAAAGACATGAAAGACGCTGAAACTTTCAACTTCTTTCAAAGCTTTTTTGAGCTTCCCAGCCATTTTGGCGCTATTTCCTTTTAAGTGTGTGTTCCCCATGCCCGATTGATTAGGACGGGTCGAAATAAACGCGAAATTTTGCGTATTTAACAAGAATTAGACTTTCGAAGGTTGAAAGCTCAAAGTCCGGAATTTGTGGCGCCCGCTGACGCGCCGGCTAATTAACGTGGCGCGCGCGGTTTTTGGATGATTCTGTTCAACCTCCCTTTTTTTTTACTGATATTGATTGGTATTCTTTTTTACTTCGTGTTTTCTTGTTATAAAATGATTCCAGAGCCAGCGGGCACTCACCCGCTCCATTTGTAGCCCGATTGGGCGCGAGTGGGAGTGTCCATTGGCCGACAGAGGTGGATTTGGCCCATTTCAGTTTGTTGCTCCACTTTCCTTCATGTTTCGCTGACTTTTCCACCTGTTTTCCCTTTAAATTTTATAATTTCCAGGCCTTTAATAACAAGTACATTGCTTCAGGCCCCGCTAGAGCCCGTTTGGAGGTCGCCGTAGGCGGCCGGCGCCGTCTGGAGCGTAAAGATCAGTCGTTTTGCCTTATTTACTTTTCTAGTTTTGTTTTCAGGCCCTTTCTTAGCTAGTTTCATGTATCTTTCGGTTGATTATGGTCCAAAACAGGTTAGATTCATCGTGAATTCATTTTGAGCGGGAAATTTACACGAGTTATACTACTAAAATATAACATTGAGGCGGTAATCATCCGAGGAGCAGAGAGGAGGCACTCGGAGACGAGCAACGGTTAGCTTCCTTTGTTATTTATTTGCTTTTTTCAATGAAATATGAGTATAACTGCGAAACGTAGCTGAAAACTTGTGTTTCTCGAGCTGCTGGGCACATTGTGTTGGGATATTTATTTATGCAAGCGAGGAAGCACTAATTCACAGGGTTTACTTCAAAGGGTTCGCGAAACGAGCATTTTTGCCAATTTCTTGTTAAATTATGTGGATCGATTAGCCAAATAGGGTGAAAGTGTTCTTATTCAACTGCACGATGGACATTGAAATGTTGTGAACCTGCTTATTCGGTGAAAAAAGGCTGAAACACTTGCAAATTGCTGCGTGGTAATACGTTTTTCCATTTGATTAGCCGTGAAATTAGATTATTATAAGGACAATGCCTTCTAATCAATTTAGATTACTATAATTTTGTTCTTCGATTGGATAATAAGCTCGTTTATTTTTTTACTTTCCATTCTCACTCCAGGACGCATCATTGCTCGGTCGGCCTCTTCCGATTCGGGCTGCCCCTTCCCCCTCCTCCTCTTCTCCAGTTCACCGAGGGGAGGGGGTGGATTGATCAGATAAGTTATTATTACTACATTTTCTTACAGCTCGAATAGGGGAAATTGTCCACTTAGGGGAGGAGGAAATATAAATCAGATAAGCCTTTTGTATATTTCATAAAAGGAATTTATTGATTAAAAATACATAAAGTGCTTTGGGGTTGATACAATGAGGGAATGGTATTATTTTGACAGTGAGAATTAGGGAAAAAATGACTGTGATCGCGATGCTTTGTGGTTAAGTTCCAGGTATTGGCGTCCGATGGCGCCAGTCTGCCCTCGTCACATGGATCGACGACTGTTGATGGCAATCAGGTTTGATCATTTCTTGCTTGTTATTTTATTTTATCTTGGATTTGAAGCGCCATTGTGCCAGGTTTTGATGCTGTGAAACTTCCAATATCTTTTGATAATTATGTCCATAAGATCAGAGTCGTCCGCAAGAACATCGCCCGTTTTGACCGTGATCAAACGGACGGGCCAAGAGCCGTACTATGCGTCGCGCTCTCACCAAGCACGAGGCTTCCATCAAGGTGCGTTCTTCTTAATTTAACGACCACATTCGCTATTATAATTCAATAAATATGTGTAAAATATAGAGCACGTTCTCTCAGTATTGTTGGGACAAATTATACCCCACTTTCGCTTTGAAAAGGGTGGCATATCGCAATATTCTGCTTGATTGAAATGCGTGCTATTTTCTTATTTTGCTTAAATTGCTATCCAAATCTGTTCATATTCACTGAAAAATGTCACTATTGCTGTGTCAGCCACGTTGTTTTAAACTGTCATTATCAAACTAAAGATTGACACCGTCATTTCAGGCAAAGAAGTGCCTGCCCACGGACATCAGATACAAGAAGACCCGTGCTATGCGTCGCGCTCTCCCCAAGCACGAGGCTTCCATCAAGTCGGCCAAGCAGCAAGGCAACGTGAATTTGATCAGGTACATCCTTGTTTCGTCCACGTTTTCATCAAGTGAACAGGGTTGGCTTGTGGTTAAATATTCAGGTAACTGGCCCGTCGTGGGGCCCGCAAGGATCGTTATGGAGCAAGGGACGATAATTAGGTGAGCTTGTCGAATTCAGCCCGAGTTTCCTTTTTTTGTTTTTTTCTGACTGATTTGATTAGAACATCGATTGTTTGTCGACACATTGAGTGTTTTTATTCCAGAAGGTCGGATGAAATTGCGATAATAATAATAAATTGGAATAGGCAGGTACAAGCAGACGTCCGAAGGGGCGGCCGCCACGGCCGAGACGGTCAAGTCCAAGTTCAACGACATGCGCAACTCGTCCCTGTTCAAGAGCTTCGAGAGCAAGCTCGGCATCGCCTACACTTCGGTGAGTGTAGCCATATTGGAAAATGAGGCGTGTGGTGTGCACGAAACACCACGTTTTTTTGGTTTTCATTTCGAGCTTGTTGACTGGTGTTTCGCAAGGGTGATAAGACTGAGAGATGTTTGCGAAATGGTGCGTGATCGGTTATGGTATCACTATATTTATTTATTGAGTATTCATTTTTCAGGCTAAGATGACTGCGTCGACGTCGATCGATGCGGGCGACTCGATGAGCGGCTCGTGGTCCCTCCGCCGCCTCCAATTCGGCCAATATGGCGCTCACCCTGCCCCCCCTCCATTTTGAGCTACCGTACCCCACCTTCTATTGTAGTCACCTGCTTTTAGTAGTTTCCGGAAATTAATTGAAATAGTTCTAGCTAGTCTGTCCGTGTCACCCCTCGTGAGTTGTAAAAAATACCCTGATCCCACAATATTTATTGATTTCCACTTTACTTTTGTCTTAATTTTATCTGTCCACAGTAAACATCTCAAAAATGAACTGTACCACTTTCGCAATGGGATAAATGTATGAATGAATGCTATTGTTGGAAAGCAGGAATGAACATCGTGATCTGCTAAATTCTTGATCAATTCATCTTCCATTGTTGAATTACAAGCGACTAGTAATGTATCTTTATTAAAATTAGCAGTATGAGGGCAATTTATAAATATTTACAAGATGAGTGATTGGAAAGTCAATAATAACAACAACAATTCATGAGAAGAGGGGAAGTGGAGAAGGAAGGAGAGAGAGAAATGCCCTCATCGACGACGATGATGAAGTCTTCGATCTAGAAGAAATGAGTGAAATGTCTGTCGAGTTTTGATAAGAAAAATACTCGCTTGTATTAGACATTGTTCCTTTGTTTATTTAATTGGCAATAAATAGTTAAATGTGCCTCCTTACTACCGATTCTATACTCAAATCAGAGATAGACACAGTAAAACATGAAGTAGCAGAAGTAGCCGGTAAAAAGGATACCATTATTCCAAAATAGATTAAAATTTAACTATATTGGCAATCATAAGTTCATACTCACATGTCTTATTGTCGTCGTTATTCCTTTCTAGCTTGTCCGCTTCCTTGTTGAACAAATTCTTCCAAACAACTGATTTGATAAAGATCAGAGTGGGAAGAAGCTTCGTCTCGCGTTTATATCTGCAAAATTGAAATGAGCGATTCCAAAATGAGAAAAGGCGCAAATTTGATTAAACAGTGTTTATACACAATCTAAAATGCCCTGATCCGTGAGATTTGTATAGCAATTTAAGTGAAATAAGCCAACGCACGTATTTCAAGCGAGAATAAAGCAGAATATTGCGATATGCCACCCTTTTCAAAGCGAAAGTGGGGTATAATTTGTCCCAACAATACTGAGAGAACGTGCTCTATATTTTACACATATTTATTGAATTATAATAGCGAATGTGGTCGTTAAATTAAGAAGAACGCACCTTGATGGAAGCCTCGTGCTTGGTGAGAGCGCGACGCATAGTACGGCTCTTGGCCCGTCCGTTTGATCACGGTCAAAACGGGCGATGTTCTTGCGGACGACTCTGATCTTATGGACATAATTATCAAAAGATATTGGAAGTTTCACAGCATCAAAACCTGGCACAATGGCGCTTCAAATCCAAGATAAAATAAAATAACAAGCAAGAAATGATCAAACCTGATTGCCATCAACAGTCGTCGATCCATGTGACGAGGGCAGACTGGCGCCATCGGACGCCAATACCTGGAACTTAACCACAAAGCATCGCGATCACAGTCATTTTTTCCCTAATTCTCACTGTCAAAATAATACCATTCCCTCATTGTATCAACCCCAAAGCACTTTATGTATTTTTAATCAATAAATTCCTTTTATGAAATATACAAAAGGCTTATCTGATTTATATTTCCTCCTCCCCTAAGTGGACAATTTCCCCTATTCGAGCTGTAAGAAAATGTAGTAATAATAACTTATCTGATCAATCCACCCCCTCCCCTCGGTGAACTGGAGAAGAGGAGGAGGGGGAAGGGGCAGCCCGAATCGGAAGAGGCCGACCGAGCAATGATGCGTCCTGGAGTGAGAATGGAAAGTAAAAAAATAAACGAGCTTATTATCCAATCGAAGAACAAAATTATAGTAATCTAAATTGATTAGAAGGCATTGTCCTTATAATAATCTAATTTCACGGCTAATCAAATGGAAAAACGTATTACCACGCAGCAATTTGCAAGTGTTTCAGCCTTTTTTCACCGAATAAGCAGGTTCACAACATTTCAATGTCCATCGTGCAGTTGAATAAGAACACTTTCACCCTATTTGGCTAATCGATCCACATAATTTAACAAGAAATTGGCAAAAATGCTCGTTTCGCGAACCCTTTGAAGTAAACCCTGTGAATTAGTGCTTCCTCGCTTGCATAAATAAATATCCCAACACAATGTGCCCAGCAGCTCGAGAAACACAAGTTTTCAGCTACGTTTCGCAGTTATACTCATATTTCATCGAAAAAAGCAAATAAATAACAAAGGAAGCTAACCGTTGCTCGTCTCCGAGTGCCTCCTCTCTGCTCCTCGGATGATTACCGCCTCAATGTTATATTTTAGTAGTATAACTCATGTAAATTTCCCGCTCAAAATGAATTCACGATGAATCTAACCTGTTTTGGACCATAATCAACCGAAAGATACATGAAACTAGCTAAGAAAGGGCCTGAAAACAAAACTAGAAAAGTAAATAAGGCAAAACGACTGATCTTTACGCTCCAGACGGCGCCGGCCGCCTACGGCGACCTCCAAACGGGCTCTAGCGGGGCCTGAAGCAATGTACTTGTTATTAAAGGCCTGGAAATTATAAAATTTAAAGGGAAAACAGGTGGAAAAGTCAGCGAAACATGAAGGAAAGTGGAGCAACAAACTGAAATGGGCCAAATCCACCTCTGTCGGCCAATGGACACTCCCACTCGCGCCCAATCGGGCTAGGAATCGAGCGGGTGAGTGCCCGCTGGCTCTGGAATCATTTTATAACAAGAAAACACGAAGCAAAAAAGAATACCAATCAATATCAGTAAAAAAAGGGAGGTTGAACAGAATCATCCAAAAACCGCGCGCGCCATGTTATTTAGCCGGCGCGTCATTGGCCGCCACAAATTCCGGTCTTTGAGCTTTCAACCTTCGAAAGTACTTTTCTCGTTAAATACGCAAATTTTCGCGTTTATTTCCGCCCGTCCTAATCAATCGGGCATGGGGAACACACACTTAAAAGGAAATAGCGCCAAAATGGCTGGGAAGCTCAAAAAAGCTTTGAAAGAAGTTGAAAGTTTCAGCGTCTTTCATGTCTTTCATGCGACCGTTGAAAGTTGAAGGTATGATATAAAAAATGGTTTAGATGTGCGCCCGCTACGTCTACCCGCGTGAGCTCATCCGACGCGATCCGCCCAACGGCGTGTCGTCCATGCTTGTTGGTTCTTATTCTCACTCGTAGTCTCTTGATTCACCACCACTCGAGCACTCGGTTGAGGTGTTAAGGAGCAAAAGATGATATTAGGGCTCGGACAACCTTTTGGGGGCATAGGATGGTTTTGGGAATTGGGTGCTTGGCAAAAATAACTATCTTCACTTTGCGAGAGTCGCGAGATAAAATCACCAAAGTTAGAAGATTGGACGAAAGAAGCACTAAGGAGGAACGCTAATTGGGCTCTCAAAATTCGAGAGATATGAATGCAGAAAGTTGGACAAGAGCAACTATCTACGGTCTGGATACCTTATAACAAGAAGCGGCCTCGAGGACGACCACGAACTATAGATGGAGAGATGATCTTAGGCGCGAAATTGGACAGCATTGGTGGAGTGCACCGAAAGAAGAATATATAGACAAATCCTTCATCTGAGCGTCTAACGCCTGACTTGATAAATTGATTGATTGATTGACTTCGCGCGCTCTCCAACGCTCGGTGTGGGCGAGTAGTGCGACGGAAAGGAAGAGTGAGAGAGAGAGAGAGAGAGGATGAACTCATCATTACAGGTGTACCGGGCTACTGCGACCGTGGCCGACTGGCCCACTGCGCCCACCTGGCAGGAGCTTGTTAGCAGCTTGACTCGAACCGCGCAC
Organism: Pristionchus pacificus; assembly: GCA_000180635.4. Lineage (NCBI taxonomy): Eukaryota > Metazoa > Nematoda > Chromadorea > Rhabditida > Neodiplogasteridae > Pristionchus > Pristionchus pacificus. The sequence goes on along the minus strand of CM026578.1, from coordinate 29,087,867 downwards.
ACGATAAGGTATGCGCTGAGCCATCAAGCTTGGATGCAACAACTTGTGGGACGGCACAAGAGTCTCTAGGATGACGACGACGACATCACTGGACTCGAGATATTTATGATACCGAGGTCTCCTCATTGCACACACGATCTCTCGCCGATGGAGCGGGCGAGAGAGAGAGAGAGAGAGAGTGTGCAAAATGAAGAGACGGCGGTATAATTTATCGAGAGCTCTATTCATCATACTCAGTGGGACGTGAAATGAAAATTCTCCCCCCCCCCTGACAGCCCTATTCTCGATCCTGCCAACTCTGATCTCTCTGTTTCAGGACGGTGCACGTTGAGAATTGCTCGGCCGACCCTAATCGGACGATGGTCTGGATGTTTCTTACCGGAGTGAACATGCGGAAACTCGAGTACACATCGAACCGCTTGAACGAGGAGGAAGTGTGAGTTTTCTCTGAGGATTCTTTCGAGCTTTCAGCAGCGGGTCCTTTCGAGACGTTATTTGAGAGGTCAGACCGGGGGTCAGCTAGATGTGCATTCTCTCGTGTAAAGAATAGAGATGGTGAAGGAAGGGGGAAGGGTGCTCGGTGTGGCGAGGAATGAGAGGAAGGGGGAGAGGGAAATGGCCAACCCTTCCGGAAGGGTTTCGAATCCTTCCGGAAGGGGTGGCCTAGGAATTGGCCGTTATCAATCGTTTGACATCGGAATTTCTCACGCATTTGCATACCGTTTCCTTAATCATATTAAGACCGATTTCAAACCATTTTACATCAATTTTTGCTCAATTGCTACACTCATTCGTGTTTTAGTGATCAATTGGAAAACAGTTGTCAATCATTTTAGCTTTTAGGTCAACTAAACCGATAACAAAAGTGGTCTGAATGATCACAGATACATATAATGCTCAAATTAGGTATTTACACAAAGTTTAGGAAGCAATAAGCATAACAACTAAGTACACGTCATGCTAAGTGAAATGTATGCGAAAGCGCTTTGGGAACACACATTCCAACCCTGAAAGGTGAAACCATGCTCACTGGCAAGAAATTCCGATGTCAAACGCTCGAAAACGACCATTTCCCACCTCTCCCCTTCCGGAAGGGGGGGGGGGGGCAACCCTTCCGGAAGGGTTCACTCTATTCCCTCTCCCCTTCCCTCATTTTCATTCCTCGCTGTGCGAGAGCGGCAGTCCCTTCCCTCTCCCCTTCCTTCACCATCTCTAGTAAAGAATCAGCAAAATAAATTATGAGAAAATGGAAGAGTTGGCATAAAAAAAATTCAGTGCAAATATTCATTCGCTCATCCGTGTGCACGAAGTAGCGATGCTCAGCTTGTGCGTGAAGGAGGTTGCGGTTGAGGATCCAGGTGAAGAATAGAGTTTTTAATGCGGTTTACCGTCTCTCCATCTCTCACGCCGCTCTCTCGTCACTAGAACGCGAGAGACCGCGTGGAAAGAAGTATCTTTCGTTTTTTTTTGGGATCTTTTAGCTGATCTCAGTCTCAAAGGCGAACTAAAAGGATTTTTGGTTCTCATCCGAAGTAGTACAATTAAAAATGAATATGTTGCAGCCCAACTCCTGCTCGGCCTCGCCTCCCGTTGGCCTCTCCAAACACTCCACCTCCATCAACTGTCCGTCGATGGCGTTGCGAAGGAGGAGTATTTCTTGGGCAAGACAGGTGAAAAATCGGCACATAACTAGAGACCGCAAGCTCCGCCCACTTTTGAGTGACAGGGAAGAGGGTAAAAACTGCGCCGAGAGCTGACAGCCGTAGTTCGTAACCGATTGGGACGTTCAGCATCGCGTTTTGAAGCTACTATCGTTCCCCACAGACGACCAATGGGGGAAAATGATTGGACTAGTTTGAGATGGTCAAAACTGACTTGAAAGGGTGCAGAGTACGTAATTAAAGGCTTTCTAGTGTTCGGACATGGCTCCCCCTTTCGTAATTCATTCTTTGGATTATTAGGAGACGATCAGAGAAGAAATCACGATGATTATGATATCGTTCCCCACAGACGACCAATGGGGGAAAATGATTGGACTAGTTTGAGATGGTCAAAACTGACTTGAAAGGGTGCAGAGTACGTAATTAAAGGCTTTCTAGTGTTCGGACATGGCTCCCCCTTTCGTAATTCATTCTTTGGATTATTAGGAGACGATCAGAGAAGAAATCACGATGATTGGAAGTGTTTGGAATTTGTCAGCTCCTTTCAAAGATCGGCTTTACGCGCGTGACGATGTTTTCGACTTATGGTGTTTACCGCTGGCGCGTATTCAAATTTCGTCCCTTCCCATCTCCCCCTCTCTTCCCCTTTGCATAGCTCTGCAAACTCCGCCCCCTCCTTGCCTCTTCCCATCGCTGTTTTCTTACCCGTCGTGGATAGAACACACTCTCCCTAGGCAAGGTCTGATTTTCCTTCGAAAATGTCTCTCACGACTGGGCGAAGCTATCGCCTTCGAACTTTGGGAATGAGCTTGAAGTAGGCTCCGCCCTCTTTTGGCTTGGACTGGTTTCGGTCACTTCTCTGTTGAGCCTCGCACGCATGGTTTTTTACTCATAACTTTGTTCAGAGGTGAGATATCGACAAACGGTAAAAAGCATGATCTTATTCAGACCAAGAGGGATACTTTGAGCACCGAAACATGGCCTTACGATTGATTCGGTAAATCACGTTGCGGTCCCTACACATAACACAGGGTTATAGAGCCCTTCCCCCATGGACATCTCACATGGGAAAGATAACAGGGGACGTATTACAATCATCGAAAGAGAGCTGGGCTTCCCAGATGTAGTCCTTTATCTTGCCATTACAGATTTTGACTGGGCGCCCACGATTCTGGCCATTTTCGACGGCGAGAATGAGTAAGTTGTTCACTTCTTGAATTATGATTATAAGAAAATGAACATTAAAGATTGGACAAGCTGTGCATCGAGAACACGGCCTATCCAGACTTCCTCACACAGGAGAGCATAACGAGTCTGTGCGAGGTTAGCATATTATTAACATCGCTCTGAACCACCCAACGTCGGCAATGCCACCCAATGTCCGTCTTAAAAAAAAAGGCTGAGGAGAGAGGAGGTCTTGCATGGGAGTATTGCCAATCATTCAAGAGGTGTGTCGGTACTAGTGCTAGCCGGAGTCGTCAACCCTCTTCGCTCGCTATCTTTTTCGCTTCTCCTCTTTGGATTTGGAGTGTGCCCACAAAAAACTCAAAATAGAAAACTCAATACATATTGGTCACATCCTCCTCAACGTCAAAAAAATTAACCACGCATACCATCACACCTAGCCCGTCTATTTTTGAGAACCTGCCCAACGTCGGCAAGGAGGTGTGGTTCGAGTCCACACTGCATCTGCCCTCCACGGACGCATCATTCTCGTCGAAGACCTGTGGACACTACGTGAAAGGTGAGCTAGGTATTGCTCGGGCAGATATGACTCTCCTCATTTCGCTTGCTCTCTCGTCACCCTGACCGGAGTAATAGTGTGACCGTTTCTGGTGAAATTGTGCCGATGAGAATTGAATGAAACGATCTCGTGAAGCCCTAAGCAACATGGACATTACCTGCATTTGTTCATGGGGGAGGGCAAAGCTGGCAGCAAAAACCGGTTGCTAGTAGATGCAAGGAGTACGCCTCTCGCTCTTATCCTCTTCCACACACCGCGTTCTTGGTGTAATGGTCAGCATGGATGCCTTCCAAGCATTCGACGGGGGTTCGATTCCCCCCGAACGCAGAAATGTTTTGCCAATTTCGATAAAAAAACCCAAAAATTGTGCAAAATATTCTCTCTGGCCGGGAATTGAACCCGGGTCTCGCACGTGACAGGCGCGGATACTAACCACTATACTACCAGAGATGTGATGTAGGGGGTTAACAGTTCCGCTGACAACGACGGACCAGAGCTCTGCAGTTCTTCATCTATAATCTGTGGAGCAAAATCAGTTTTTCGAAAAGATTTCCTGCAGATTAGAAAACCCGTTACTCTCATTGTGATCTAACACATGAATTAATAGCAAATCTTTGCACATTTTCTTTACAACCACACCTGATCCAGCGTGTTATTAATATTATATTGTTTTTACTGTTTATAAGCGGAAGCCCCGGGTTCGATTCCCGGTCTGTGCATTAACCTTTGCTATCTCAAATAATATTATATTCAGCAGGCGGCCGCTTTCTGAGCATCAAGCACGCGTCGCGAGTCAATGAGCCACTGGAGACGTTTTGAGACCTCTCCTCTCTATTGAGAAATAAAAAAATTGATTGCTCCTTACATATACATTCCTAATGCGATTTGGTTGAATTTATGCAAATATTTATTTTGGTGAGTGTACAAGCATGTATTCAGAGTTACCAATCCATAGGAGACATTTGAGATTGTGTTCATTGTATGCCCCTTCATTAAACCAGTACACTTGTGATATAATAAATATTTATTTGTGTCATTTGTCAGACAAGCTACAGTTTATGATTTACTATAAATCGTTTGAGCACATGTCATCATCAATATGGAGCGATGCGATATTCCGCTTCAATGAATCCGCGACCCTTGAGACCGTTGCCGGTCTGAAAAATGGAAATTAGAGTTCGAAATACGGGACGCCGCCTCTCCATTTCCCACACTCTCTCACAGCTCTGACCGGTGATAGAGTGTGTAAAATGAAGAGACTGCGACCATGACATGGAGCAATTAAAAGCGAGAAAAGTACCTCGACAGTGACCATATTCTCGTCGATGTACGTCTCCAGTTTCTCGCCCAGCTTCAGGGATACCGTCTCGATTATTGTTATCTAAAATTTACATCGTCACTTCCAAACATAATGGATACTGAAGCAGAGACAACAAACAGACAAACATGTCGTACCTTGACATCATACTTGAGTGCACCGGCCTCGAATGAGTAGTTGAAGTGCTGCGGGAATTCGCCCTTGACCTCACCAACATCAGCCAGATTCAGATGGATACGGTCGACGGCGTGCGTCTTGCCGTCACTGCGATGTTGATTATATATTATTTGTTTCTTTATTAATCCTAGTAGTTCTAGGATGATAAAGAATGTCAAAACCACAAATATTATCATAGAGAATACGAATCTCTTGGTGGATTTGATTCCGGATCGAGAATAAGAGGAACAAAGGACTGTCTGTCAGTCAGTCTGTATGAATGCAAAATCTCACGGAGTAACCACATATCCAATCTCCAGTTGAGTGAACACCGTCTCGGGCACTATTTCACACTGTCTGTCAGTTTGTCTGTCAGTCTGTCTGTCTGTCTGTCTGTCTGTCTGTCTGTCAGTTTGTCTGCCCGTCTGTATGCAACATATATACATCCTCACGGTGTAACAACGTATCCGAACTCGAGTTGTGTGAACACCGTCTCGGGCATGGAGATCAACGACGTGTGAATGCACGTGCCGTCGTCCAGATGATAGATCATCATGATGTAGCTGAATCGTTGATTACACATCCCTATGGTGGTAAATAAACTTTTTTTTATGGTGGTAAATACGGTATAGGGCTCCCTGTCTCTCTCTCTCTCTCTATCGCACTTGATTGTTGTTGGACGAGAAATAGCGCGCGCGAAAGTGAAAGAGGAAGTTAGGCAAGTGGGGCGCGTTAATCACGTTAAAAAATCGTTAAATTCACAAACCGTCTGAGATCGCTCCAGTTCCTGTACGCTGTGATGGTGTGATCTCGCATCGACGTCATTCGCACGTTTTCCGTTTTCTCGCCGCCGATCGTGAAGGACCCTTCGATGAAGCCGAACTGAATGACGGTTCGAATTTTTTTTCTTTCGATAACGGAGCAAATACGAATCGTTCGGCAAAGCGATATCAAAATATAAAATGTTCCTGAAGCATATTCCAATTTTTTGTTCAGCTAAGTTTCAATTTCACTCCTCTTTTCAGTGGAGAGAACGCAGTGTGTCCTACTCACCTGCTCATAATGTGCCTGATGCGAGTCCTTCAATTTCTGGAACAGCTCTCTCGACCAGCGTTCCTTAGCGAGCGAGTGAGCGATTGCCGTGGGAGAGATGCTCCGGTCGAAGTCGTAGTGGTCACCTTTAAAGTTGTATGATAGATTACGTATCGGGATTTCCTTCCTGACCATCACTGTCTTTCCAAACGTATGGATATGTGATGTAGCTCGCACAATTGATGGAGAGAGAGAGAGAGGTCTAAGGCTGTTAAACTTGCTAACAAATATCGATCCCCAAAGGCCGAAGAAGTCTATATCTGACCAAAGTTGGTCCACGTGAAATCGATCGTGGCAGGGATCTGCTCCATTCCCTTCAGGTTCTCTTCCGATTCGGGCCCTACTGTGGTGAAGACGCGTCTGCCGGTGGCGCGAACCATGTTGCCTGAGAGGAAAAGGTTAACTATTACGGATAATTCTTACCTTCTCGATCTCAAATCGTCCGAGAACAAACGAAACTCTCGATACCGGGCCTCAATCGTCACATATTGTATGACATACTCCACTTCTTCATTGACTAATGTACAACATGTGCAGTTAAAATGACCTAATGTTTGTGAACCGTTCAATGTAAGATAGACAACGTATCATAAGAAACATAAAGACACACTGACCATCGTATGAAATACTCCACTTCTTCATCGGCTCAATGTTCTTCACCCTCCAGCCACTCTTCGTCGCCCACTCTGTGGAGGAGGTCGTGCTCTGAATGGTAGAGTCTATAACAGATTCGTCAATGGATTTCGCCTATGAGACCGTACACGTGAGAATGTATCCTATGCGAAGGGTCAATGCGCGACTTATTTTACATGAAACCTATGCAGATATTTTACGGGTGTGGCCATCCAAAATTACAAGTGCTGGTTAGCATGGCATCATCCAACGAATGGGCAACTAAAATGAGCTCTTCGTCGTCCGCTCTGTGGAGGAGGTCGTGCTCTGCATAGCAGGTTCACTAATGCATTTTATTTCGAGCAAATCCTTCTCGTCAGGACTTATCTATCAAGACGAGGACTCATGCTAAACATATCCGATCCGACTCTTATTTGAAAACAACTAAACAACTTTTGTTCGGAAAAGATGTATCAAACTCGAGAGGACCCTGAGCGATTTTCACCTCCACATTCGTGTTCCACAGCATCTCGGGCGCCATGAACGTGCCCTTGCCCGGGATTCGAAGAAGGGAGAACAAATTGATGATGTTATCCTTGCGCTGAGCGGTGCCGATGGTGAAGTAGTATCCTGTAAATAGACTTGAGCGTGAGAGAATAAAATATGCATACATGAGTGGCTCTATTCACAAGATTACGGAACACTATGGTTAGGAGGCCGTTCGCCTAAGAATCGGACAAATCTAAAGGAGTTTGGCACATCTCAAAAATCTCGATTCTCTGAAAATATGTTTTTTAGGGTTCTCGAGGGTGCTGATGACGATGGGGATACTCATTTTTCATATCGACGTTCCGTTGGCTCCAGACGGCGTGACGTCTAAAACAGTTTTTCCAGAATTCCTCAGTTAGGATAAAAGCGAAAATTAGGCGAATTTGGCTCCCGAGGTAGAATTCGATGCTGATTACAGCTGCAAACTTTATTTTTTGCGAATTACAAAAATAACTGTGTAAAATGGAAGTTCTCAGGGAGCTAATAGGGATCGGGGAGAGTACCATAGATCGGACGGGAATGATGCAAGGATTCCAAATATATTTTTACATTGTCAAGAAAACATGCGGATAAGGTTTTATGCAAAAGATAGTTTACCGATTTGTAAGTAAATTTTACCATCCTTCCACTTGTTGACTTCCGAACTTTTATCGATCTCCTTCCCTCTCCTTCTCTCCTTCCCGAGGGAAGCGAGAGAGCATGGGGAATAGAGAGAGCACAGCGAGAGGGAAGAGGTCAAGGTAGAGAGACTCGGGTAGATCAAGAGATCGGAAGTCAACAAGGGGAAGGATGGTAAAATTTACTTACAAATCGGTAAACTATCTTTTGCATAAAACCTTATCCGCATGTTTTCTTGACAATGTAAAAATATATTTGGAATCCTTGCATCATTCCCGTCCGATCTATGGTACTCTCCCCGATCCCTATTAGCTCCCTGATAACTTCCATTTTACACAGTTATTTTTGTAATTTGCAAAAAATAAAGTTTGCAGCTGTAATCAGCATCGAATTCTACCTCGGGAGCCAAACTCGCCTAATTTTCGCTTTTATCCTAACTGAGGAATTCTGGAAAAACTGTTTTAGACGTCACGCCGTCTGGAGCCAACGGAACGTCGATATGAAAAATGAGTATCCCCATCGTCATCAGCACCCTCGAGAACCCTAGAAAACATATTTTCAGAGAATCGAGATTTTTGAGATGTGCCAACTCTTGTCCGACTCTCTCGCAAACGGTCTCTTAGGGCCCACAAGCTCCGCCCACTTTGTGTGGACACGATTTCGTGCAATAGCGAGAAAGTAAAGTCACAAGGTTCGTTCTAAACCAAATCGGACGTTCGACAGCGCTATGGAAAGCTATGATATTCCTCTTTCATTTGAGCTTGGTCCCAGATATGCATACTATCAGTAAGTAGATCAAATTCGCATTTAAGCGAAAGGAATAGGTCGTTTTGGCATGTTCCAACTGAACGATCCTTCTCGGACCAAACTTATTTTACTAATTCGAATATTTTAGGAATTTTAGAATTTTTTTCAGATTTTTAGCATGCTTCCCCGGCTTGTGACTTTTGGGCGGGGAGAGGCATGCGAGAGGGCGGGGGGAGGGAGAGAGACACACGCTAATTAGGCTCCGCCCCCTTTCCCTCTCGTCTCGCCTTTCCCTCCTCTCTCCCAGAGGATTGCGCGCGTACTTCTCGGGCTCTAGCGCGCCTCAAAGACAAGATATCGACAAACGGCCAAAAGTATGACGTTGTTGGGACCCATAGGAGTAGTTTTAAAACACTTGTGACTGCATTGCTCGAATTCTTCTATCTACGTTGTGGCCCCTAACTATGGTAAGTAAGTAGCACCTTGCCATCAATTGTTCACAAGATAATGTCGACGATGTTGACTTACCATCCTTATTGGAGGCGTCGAAGAAGACTGCCTCTGCCGGGCTTTCCTGAATGTGTCAACTTTAACCAATTAGCGTAGCAGTGTTGATGCTTATGTTAGATCAGAGGAGTGCGCAAAAGTCAATTGGAGGCAGAGGGAGTCGAACCCCCGACCTTCCGATACGTATGCGGGTGCTCTAACCACTGAGCTATACCCCCGGACACTGGCATGCCCTCGTGCTCGCACTATGGTCTTTTCCCTTACACTTATGTTACACACTTATCCAACCTTTTCGTTAGCAGGGCGCGATAATATTGCCATTGCATTTCGATTAACGTTTCAATTCGGACGATCACCTTATCACCTTATCAGCGGGAAATGTGTGCTTTGATTCGAGATTCTCTATCGATCTGAAGCCAGCGCCGCCGAATTCAGTGTTCATAAGATCGTCCACCTGAAAGCATTCCTGTGATCATTCATAGTTATAAATCACTTCATTTTCCACCCAAACCAAGGGGGTTAAGAAATGTTGGAAGTGGTGAAAGCCCCAGTAAAGAAATTCCCTACCACGTGCACAAAACAAGTGCGGTATAGCCTCACGCATAGGTCGCCGAAAGGGACAGACTGAACGATGAATTGGCTTGGGGTGGCAGAGCCCGCTGACCATTCCCCCGTTGACCATTCCGCACGAAATTTCTCATTGTAATCGCTTTCCTTAAATCTGAGGACGGACCAATTTAGGTCATAGCAAACCAAGCTGTACATCTCCATTAGAGCAGATTCCGTAGTTTCTATCACTGTTATAGTCAACGCAGGCTATAAATGTGTTGACTCTTATTCTTATCTATGCTGCACACCTAGCGATGGGCATCACACGATGCTGACTCAGTCTCTCATCAAATTGCATAGTTAGGAAGGGGTATTGCAAGGTTCTAAGAATGCTATGAGGCGAGATAGTATCGATTAGCGAACAAAGAAGCGTATTAAAAATATAGCTAGAAATGTGTGACAAGGATGTAGAGGAATCCACGAACAAAAAACACCCTATCATTGCTTACTTCATCACCTTATCGATTACTAGTCTGCATTAGGGATGTCCATCCAATTCCAATACCCAATTAATTGACTTTACGGCCACTCACTCCCTCGGAAAATGAGGGATAAAAGTCAATTAATTGGTCAACCCAATACCAATTACCCAATTAATTGGTATTGTCTCCTAGTATTGGGTATTGAATTGAGATTACTAGTCTGCATCTAGTCGGTTCTTCCACAAATCCATGATGTACCAATAAAATAAGAAAATCATTGTCTGACATCGTACCTTGTCAGTTTCGTTTGCGGTCTTGCTCTGCTTTCGAGCAATGAGGAAGCGGATGAGTTGGAATTTGAGCCAGTACCTGATCAAGTATCATTAACGATAAGCGTGTCACGAATCAATATTCACTTAATTTCTCACACTCTCTCCTGAAGCCCCAGGAAAAATGATTCAGACTCGAGGACATATTGAGCATGCAAGGTTAACGCAGATGGAGCTGCAATATTTGCCTCACCACTTGCCCGGTTGCGAGTACACTTGCAGCACTTTCTCGGGATCGGGCAGAAGGGTGTAGTATAGGGCATAAGCAGCGCCCCCGGTGAGCAAGAGCGTCCACAGCATACTGAAATCTGGATTATGTTCAATATCTTCATCACAACGACACACGAAACCCAAAAAGAAAACAAGAAAAAAAAGCAATATTGAACGCGCAATTTGTTGTTGATGCGAGATAAACCGAAACAAATCTGACGCTCGAAAGAGTCGAGCAAGTGTTATTTTATGCGTGCGAGGAGGGATTATATTATGCGCCTCTCAACCATCTCTTATCGATAAGATAAGCACTTTCGCTCTGCAGACTGTCGACGAGAAAATTTCACGAAAAATTTTGTTGACTCACTTTTTGCGCTGAAATTCTTTATTCACATAAATAGTACATTCGCATGGCGTTTCACATAAGAATACACAATAACAAATCAAAGATAAAGGGGGAGGGGCACGAATCGAAATTGGTGGGTCCCACCACGACGTGCCTGCACCCCGCTGTAACTACAGTAATCAGCACAGCGGTTGACTCTGTCCTCTCCCTTAACTAGGCCGTCTAGACTCATCTAATGCACTGGCACTCAGCCTGGTGGTTGTGCTTTTGCCTCGCTATCCGGCACCCGCTGGTTCGACTCCCGCAGTGTGCAAACCTCACTATTGCTAATCTAGTGAAATCAATACAAGAATACAGTACCCCAAATCGTGCCTGCACAATCAATGACACTTCAAAAATCCGTAGTGAGGTTCAGAGGCATTTCTAGAACCTCGGATAAAGTGATCTGTGATAGGGTATAGCATCCCTATTACCCCACAGGCTCAGCTTATGTGAGAAAATATTCGTGCCCCTCCCCCTTTAAAACAGTAAACTGGAAAGCATAAAACATTGAGTAAAAAAATGTTAATCCAGATGTCACTCCCGCCCCGCTTCAATCCATCTCGTGCACTCGTTTCTCCAGTATCCTTCGGGGTCCTCCTTCTGAAGTCCATAATACTAACATTAAATTTGACAAGAGACTCTCCTAACTATTCATCATCTCTCGCATTCCAAAACGTATCTTGCTCACCAATTCCTCATTTATTTCCTTCTCAACAAGTTGGAATTGCTCGGCAACGAGCGACATGGGAGGGCGATCGTCCAAATTACTGTTCCAGCATCTGTAGAGGAAAAACTCGCATAATAAATGAACCATGACTATCGGAAAAAAATATATCGGAAAATATTTATTTTACGGTAAGTTTGGAAGAAAGAACAACTCACGCTCGAAGAATGTTAACGAGGCTCTCACAGTGCGATACGCCCGGCAGTGGAGGATGTTGTTTTGCTAAAATGACGAACGATCAAAAACATCCCACAATGTTTCCTCTGATTTGCTCGTGATCGTCGAGTATTCCCTTGTCCATGGAAAGTGGCTCATATATTTCTGGCTCGATACTGTGATAAACAATAACCCGAAACTGGACGTTGGACAGCTCTCACCGTTTTCCGATGTGATGTGGCAGGGCGGGATCCGTCAGATTGCCGTACGGTGTATGGCACGTCATCATTTCCCACAAGCAGATGCCAAACGACCATACATCGCACTTAAATGCGTAAAAATTCAGATCTTGATTTAATTAAAGTGCACTGCGTTTTCTTAGGGTAATGGCAATGCTAGTGTTTGGCAGTCTGGTAAAAACGTCATAATATATATATATATGATCACTTTTATCCGATCCACTCCGTCCAGTTCTTCGCCATTGTGCAGCTCGGGCGCCATGTAACGAAGGGTACCCTGCAAAGTAAATCAATAAAACATCAGAAGTGCTTAAATTATTATATACCTTTAAGAATTGTTCCTTGACAATAAGCTCCATCGAATATGTATGAATGGGTGGTGAAATTCCAAAATCAGCCAATTTGATTTCATTCTCTTTTCCGATTAGAATACTAAAAAAAAAAAAAAATAAATGTAAAATTTAGACTACCCACTTATTTGGTTTTAGATCGCAGTGCACGATCCCGTTCGACTGAAGGAACCTCAACGCGGCGATTAGTTCTGCTCCCCATTTAACAAAGTTGCTCTGTTCTGAATGACATCATTTCATTATGATTTTTATGCAGTATCGCCGGTTTTCGATACATAAATTTTTCACATTACAGCTCACCGAGAAATGATTCATTTTTGCGGCACTCGATTATTTCGCATGCAAGCGAACGGGAGCAGTATTCCATGAGAACATATCGCTCGTCTCCCTCGATTCCACGACCCCTTCAACTCAATAATTAATTGATCTAATCATTCACAATTAATTAACAAATGCCACGATGTTGGGATGAGAAAAAAAAACAAAACTAACATGAATCGAACCACATTCCGATGGTCTAATCGACTGAGTGTTAGAATTTCATTCGTACCTCTGGCGACATCCGAATTCTGCAGAAATTTTGCATATATATTTTCCCATATTAGTATATTTGATAAATCCTTGGACCATTTTTTTAAAAATAACCTCAAACTTCTTGTATGCTACTGTCACCGTCTCCACTTTTCCGAAGAACGTCCCAGGTAATTCGACTTTGAAAACACTTCCCTGCAATTTGCAATTTTTTTTCTTCGAATTTGTTGTTTGATTGCGAACCTCTCCCCCGCGATCGAGTGGAGTACTTGTGTATGCTGACATATTAGTGATCGTCGGGTATTTGTCATCTGATTGCAAGCAGAACTTTCTAAGCTGCTACTGTTGAAATCTTACCAACGTCTAGCAATGAATATTCACTGGCAATCATTAGCTTTTTGAATTCGAGATCTATCTGCGCACGTACGAGTATATTTATAAAATTTATAAAATATAGAAAAAGTTACTTTGTCCCGCTCCTCTTTGCGGATTAAAGCAAACTGAGAAGCATTTTGCTGCACGACGTTACGAAGTCTAAATTTTGAGTGTTAAATAGACTATATTTTGGAGCAAGCAATTCGAACGTTGTAAACATTTCGCTAATAACTGGCGCGAGATTTCGCGTGCTGATTTTAAATCTGATGAGCCAATTATTCGCATTGGCGAGTATGAGACTCAGGCTGTAGAGACCACTGCAACATGTGATTATTACAAATATATTTATTGGAAACTCACCTATTTTTCTCCAACAAGCCAAATGCACAGCGCTCGAACGCATTCAGCACTTCCATTTGGCCTTTCATCAAGTGCTCGACTAGTTTTGAGGAATCTGATAATCAAAAACATTTTTTTGAAACTACCATTAGCTAGTGTTTTCAATGAGAATTCGAATTAGATCGGGGTGTGCTTGAATGTAATATTAAATTAGCACAGTTCAGACATTTGATGATAACTTGCCGTAGATTTTCATCTCCGTGCATATATCGATTAGCTCCTTACAGGCACTGAAATATATTAAAGTGATTTCTAAATCGACTCAGTTGCTCACTCGTTATAGACGATCAATACATTCTGAGCCCATTCTCCGACCTTATCGCGGAATATTTTCAATCGTTCATGACACTCCTTCACTGTTCCGGAGATCTTCTCGCCTTTACGCTCCTCAACGATGTTATCACATTTGTAAAATGATACGCGCGTAACGAAACGACAATTTAAACAAAAGTGGGCGGGATTACCGTTGCCGCGCGATTTCCGCCCATTTTCGCTCTTTTTTCTTAATTTTTAATGATAAAACATGATTTCTGGGATGGTTTTACGTTCATTAAACACCAATTATATAATTAATGCTTTGTTTTAAAGTTTAATAGCAATTTCGTTACGCGCTGAACAAGAAAAAACTTCGCGTCAAAATATGATTCAGAGTCAGCGGTAGAGTTCGAAATACGGGTCGCCGTCTCTTCATTTCCCACACTCTATCGCCTCTCTGACCGGTGAGTGAGTGTGCGAAATGAAGAGACAACTAACCGTATTTCGAACTCTATTCAGCGGTGCAATGATAGCATACAATGATGAAAAATGTAATTCAGATGTTCAACCTCTTGTATAGTATTGTTGATCCACGTTTGATCGGCCTCGTTCATTGCGACCGCTTCTAAATTGAAATATTAAACTTTTATATGAATTGTTTTTATTAATAATAACAAAAATGATTTATTAAAATGATTTTTTGGCTTACTCTCAGTCTTTTCCTTGAGTTGTTCTTTCCATTCTTCGAATATTTCTTGATGTCTTTTACATTTGCTTAGTACCTTTAAAAGGTCGTTGCAAAAACACAACTGGAAAAAGCTAGCCTTGTCTTGCTCCTCTTTTTTGTATCGGAAATGTTTAGCAATCTTTGCAAGCACTGGGTTCCTAAAGAGTATTATTTCGTATTTTAATATTTAACCCTGCTAGACCCTGCGGGTGGCATGCAGCCTGCGGCTGCAGTGAGGCTCTCTACGCTCGCATAGTGAGCGGCGCTCCGCACGCACGGCGAAGAATGAATGACTCTCTCCAATTGGATTAGTCTCCCCTTTCCCCTCACTCTCTCACTAATCCAATTTATTGCGCCAGAAAATGTCGCCAAGAAAATATCAAAACGCATTTGTACGCCGGAGGATTGTTTTGCTTTATTAATGTTTTTGTTCAAGGCACGAAATATTTTCCAAAAGATTTTGCTCCGGCACGAATAAATATTATACAAAATACCATGTTTGATCGAGTGTAGGCATCAACAAATGCTCGATGGTTGACATGAATTCCTTTTTCAGATGAACTGGTTGACCGCATCGAGATTGGAGGTAATCAACTTCATGGCTGCAATACTTTCGATATTTAGAAAAAAAGTAGAAAAAAATTGAGGTATCGTGCGTTTGAAATGCTCAGAGATGTGCTGATTAGTGAGCCATTGATTGTCTGGAAGAGAGAGGGAGGGAAGAGGTAGGGGAGAGGAGAGCAGGTAGATCACTAGCCTCCTCCAGGCCTCTTCCTCCCTCCTCTCAGTTCGTCAAAGGAAATGGAAAATAATGTTAGGATATGCCAAACAGACTATACTTATTTTTTTGTGTTTTTGCTCCAGCTCACGAAACAGCACGATTCTTACCCAAAATATGCAGCACATTGGTACAATTCTTACCCAAAATATGCAGCACATTGGTACAATGCTGATCGCATCTGTACTGACAATGCTTCTTGAACATCGGCATATATCTCTCGAGCGTGAGAAGGAAGACCGGCCTAAACGGTGCGGTAAAAATGAAATATAAGTTGAATAACATACATCGATGCACAAATCGTCATACTCCATGCTGAACTGGTGATGCAGATTGGCCATGGACGTATAGTGACGCTTCGTAAGGTCAGATATCCTTAATATCTACACGTTTGAATTTTGCCGATTTCAAAAGGTCACTTTTCCATATCACGAACGGCTTTGTTGATAGTGTCAGCAACGTATTCAGAAGTGAGCTGCAACGTTTATCTTTATTGTAATTGTGGCGGAATGATTTACCTCCAACTCTTCCACATTCTGCTCGTACTGAAGATCCAGGTTTTGCAAAGCAGTTACAATACTTGCATCATCAATCCTATTCTTATTTTCAGCATCTTCAACTTTTTTTTTCGATGTTTGTGTTTTTTTAGAAGAAAAAAACAAACATAATCACAATCACTTACTTTCTTTCCATTCTTTGAATGCTTTCACGTGGCCGTTGAATCTTTCCACTATCTGTAAATATTTATTTCTGAATTTTGTAACGCCTCATTTTTATCTAACTATCTTCTTTTGCTTTAGTGGCCGTTTAGGGTTTATTGTTAGTGGTTGTGGTTATAAAATGACAACCTCTTTTTTCTCCTCGAGTCTATACTTCTTGCACTCTTCAATTGTTGTTGGGAGAAATTTCCTCAATTCAGATCATTAATCCAGAAGACTCGAACAATGTTTTGTCAATATTTTGTAATCTTTCTCGAACGACGCCTGTCTTTACCACGTGTCTGCAACGATGGGGATTGCGGCATCATTCATTCGAGGAGCGACGTCCCGTCCCAAATTCACCGTCACAGCAGACTGAGAAGAGAGGTAGTCCAGCTCACGACTGATGAATTGTGATTAATTGTGACTCCATTTCTGAATTCGGCACTCGAATGGCAGCCCATGTAAAGAATTTTCTCTATTCCATAAAGAAAAAACTGGCGTTTTTTAAAGTTAGTTTTTTGGTTTCCTAAGGGACCGCCGCACATGATTGTTTATGTTATTCCACGGCGATGATGCGAAATACTTCAATGTATCTACATGTCCGATGTTTAGGGGCCACAAGCTCCGCCCACTTTTGTGAGACATGATTTCGCCTAAAAGCGAGAAATCAAAAGCGCAAGCTTCATTCTAAACCAAATCGCTTGTTCGAAAGTGCGCTGGATAGCTACTGGCATCCTCTTTCAATTGAGCACTGCCCAAAATGTGCACAGCATCACTAATTAGATAGAATTTGCACATAATAGAAGGGAAGAGGCCGTTTTGACGGGTTGCAGTGTGAAATTTTTGGTTGGGCAGTATTTTTCTGACTAATTCGAATATTTTAGGAATTTTAGAGAAAAAATTAGATTTTTTATCATGCTTTAAAAGGGTGCGCTTTTTGTTTGAAGAAGAGCGGGGAGAGGAGAGCGAGAGGGCGGGGGGAGGGAGAGAGACACACGCAAATTAGGCTCCGCCCCCTTCCCTCTCGTCTCGCCTCTTCCTCCTCTTCCCCCCCAATGCGTTGCGCGCGTACTTCTCGGGCTCTAGCGCGGCTCAGAGACAAGATATTCACAAACGGCAAAAAGCATGATGTTATTGGGTCCATGATGGATAGTTGGAACATGCATGTGACACCATTGCGTAAAATCGGCTATCTCCGTTGTGGCCCCTACCGATGTTACTTGAAACTTCCTCACCCGAAGTGGCTGGCGTAGTTGCACATTAACATCTTCATCATATCTTCCATAGAATCCCCAAAAGTGGAGAGCATTTCGGAAGAGTGCGACCCGATTCCTGCCTGTAATAGAGACAATACCGCGACTTGAATCCGCGCCTCGTCCACATCCCTTGATTCTGCTGTTTAGAATGAGGGTATGCAATTCGGCATTTCGTAGGGACAACTCTAATAGGAATCCTTTTCATTTTTTTAGACGTGAAAAGTTAGCGAATGTGGAGAGTGGAGCAAAAAATGGTATTGAGAGGCAAGAAAAGTTCAGTGAAAAATGTGAACCGGAAAAAGCACCCACCTCGATGCATAGGTCATCAAGACCTCTGCCAACATGAACCATCTGATTGAAAATCGAGGTGAATTGTTCCCGCGTGTATTGTACGAGCCTTTACGGTAACAGTCATTTCCACAAAATGCAAAACGTTTCTCACTTTCCCATATTGTCCACACATTTATCGATTGTCGCCGTGACATACTCGGGAGTTATCTGAGAAAATAGCGATCCCATTGTTAAAACAAGAAATCTGCAAAAGCAAACCTCTTCTGGGCGCTCCATATTGGAAACGCGAAAAAAATCGATGCTATGGAAGGAGTGGCGGTACGTGCTTACCTTGAGTGAAAAGGCGCCGATTACGCTGTTATCAGTGTTTTCCTCGTGTACTGGTTGCGAAAAAACGTTGAATCATCAATTTAAACTGAAATTCTCCCTCAGTTGTGAGCCGTGTGGTAAGGACGGGGCGAGAGAGGATACAACTGTTTATCTCCAGACGAGAGTGAGGGAAAAGGGGGAACCCGGCCTTTATATAGACCGGGACGAGCGAGCGCTCGTAGAGGGAAATAAGGTGAGGGATCAATGTCTCTTCATTGCATATCTTCTACTCCTTCATTGTCATTCTTCTAATCCAATTGTTGATCTTGTTGACTCGTAGACGACGTGTACTAAATGTAGATCAGTGCTCTCTCACTTCTCTACCCAACTCCCTCGATATTGCATTTTGAAATTATGGACGAAGATACCGAGAACATTTTCTGATATGTACGTATGTGTTTCGACGCTTTCGAGCATTGCACCTCAGTGTACCCAGTTGTGCAATACATACACTCTGCTCTAGGTGAGTCACCCACGCGCGTGAGTTGCAACGCACTCCCTTCCTTCTCAGAGATAGAAAGAAGGCTTGCTTCGTCAATGTATTGGTCCAATTGTTTTGTGTTTCATATCGCCTCTATTATATTTGTATTCGTTAGTCACTCGCACACGGAGCGAATACGATTCACGTGTGCATTCTCTGCCACCTTTGTCGATTTCCACAAGCCCTGTTCAGTCATGGAATGCGATTTTTCACTCCTCGAATTATTTCCGGAAGAGCTTCTTTTCGAAGTGATCGATCGAGCTCCCCAGGCAGTGCACGCTTTGAAATTGGTTCGTTTTTAATACAAAAAAATCAAACATTTCGGTCGAGATTAGAGTGTAAAATGATGAGATAACTAGATGCATTTCAAACAGAGCTATAATTAATTTCAGACTTCGAAGCTGCTGAAGGACCGAGTTGACCGATACGTATCGAGTCCAAGAAAGCGCCGGCTGGTTGAGATGCTGTTCATTGGGGTGGAGGCGAGTTGGATAGTTTCTAAACATTAATTAGCACTGATGCTATTGGATTAAAAAAATATTATTTTATTCGTCTCAAACAGTTCGATCTTCAAAATTACAAGACATGCGTTCCACTAATATTATTGTTTGGCTTCAGCATGAAACCGCGTCGTCAACGATCACTTTGCACGTTTCCATCAAGAGGTCGGACCTTTTCGAAATGCGATTGAGACAGAACGGTTTTGACCAGTCGACTATCACACGCTATGCATGTGATAGGAATAACACAGTGAGTCCATAGAATAATCGCCCAGAGTATCACTTCAAGAAGCACAAAATGAATTTAGCTATAACCTAAACATAAAAAGATAATGTGAAAATGAGTTTCAGATTTATGAGATGAAATTGGAAGCCGATGATGCCGTTAACCTTGAAATACTTACCCGGCTGAATGTGTCCATGGGTGGACTGCCTTCTATGTCGCCCGATTCGGTAATACTTTATTAATTATAATTATGGTTATAGGATGAATCGAAGATACTGCTAGGAAAATAATAAAATGGAAGATTTCCTTGTTTGTTGTTGGAAAAAATCAACCCAAAATGAAAAAAAAAACAATAAATAGATAATTCCAGAGTCGTCGGACAATCGGTAATGTGTATTTGAGTAGCAGTAGCGAGAGGCACTCTCTGCTCTTCGCTATACTCACCAAAGGATTGCACATCGGAACTCTCTCCTTCGAAGCAACTGCACTGACGGATGCGCATGTGTAAGCAATTATTAAGAATCGTGGTTTAGACTTGAAGATGAGTAGAAAAAATTCTAACTGTGGCTAGGGACCACCATCAAAATCGCAAATTTTTATTTGGGACGTCAATGCCTGTCGTGATCATCAGTCCATAGGTGTGGAATGAATTTCCAAAAAGAAAAATTTAAAATAATACAAAAAGAAAAAAGATATTTGCAAAATAAACGAAGTCGCTAGCTTAAAAACGAGAGATACACCACGCCGAGGCGACGTTTGTCCCGGCTCCGGCTCTGGTGACGGTCCCGGCTGGAACTGACTATTTCCCGGTTCCGGCTAAAACATTTTTATATTTATATCAGAAAAAACTCTGTTCGCTGGTCAATTCCATTATGTGATGCTTTCCCTCGATTCTGTGTCATGTTCTCCCTCGATTCTGTATGATCTCTCCCTCTATTGAAAAGCTATAAAAATAAAGAGCATCTGGGACGTTTTCGCATGCACCATCCGCCGGCACCTATCGATTCGCGTCAAAATGGAGGAGGGGGTCTCCCAGGGGTTGGTAGTCAACTATCAACAGCGATAATGCGCGGCCCTCGTCAAATAAGGACAGTGCAAGCAAGTTTTTGAAAGAAAAATGGCATGGTCAGAAAAAATCGGCGCAAAATCGAATTTCGACGATAACGGGCGCGGGCGACGGGAAAATTGCGGCATTTTTTTGCGTGGGGGTTGTCCATGGGGCCTATTTAGCGCACATAACAACAAAAGTCACGGCCTTTCAGGTTAAAGTACAATTATCGATCGATAAATGCCAAGGTCAGCGATTACAAAACCGAATTTCAGCGCTAACGGACGTGGACGCCTACAGAATTCCGGCATTTTTGGCGTGGGGATTGTCCATGGGGTGAATTCAGCCCACATAACAGCGAAACTCGCGGCCTTTCAAGTTAAAGTATAGTTATCGATCGAAATATGCGAATAAAAAGCGAGCCCGGGGTGCACGACGAGCTGTCAACGACGATAACGGACGTGGACGCCTACAGAATTCCGGCATTTTTCGCACAGGGGTTGTCCATAGTGCCTATTCAGCCCACATAACAGCGAAACTCGCGGCCTTTCAAGTTAAAATGCAATAATCGATCGATAAATGCCAAGGCCAGCGCGTACAAATCCGAATTTCAGCGATAACGGACATGGACGCCTACAGAAATGCGGCATTTTTTGGTGTGGTGGTTGTCCACGGTGCCTATTTAGCGCTCGTAACAACAAAACTCGCGGCCTTTCAAGTTAAAGTATAAATATCGAGCAAAATATTAAAAAAAAACAGTGAAAAAATCGAAATCACGAGCGTGCCCTCCTTGAACTCCGTTAATCTAAACCGGTGCCGGAATTTCACACACGGCACTGTCTCACACTTTTTCCCGGATTTTTTTTCCCGGATCTTCAAATGGTGGTCCCTAAACTGTGGTACAGAAAAGAGAAAGACTTCCTAGAATAATGCGGCTGGATGTTTCGGTCTATTGGATCATAATGTTTGATTACTCGTCTCGTCATCCATTCGATGTGCTTTGTCGTCACTCCGACAGAGCGAGGTTGCGTGAAAATGAAGAGACAAACAATTACTCTTATGTTTTCTTGCCTCTTGAGATAATGCAAAAAAAAAACGCAAAGAGATAATGCAAAAAAGCGAGAGATAATGCAGAAAAGGAGAGAAGCGTTTAGATATATCAATATTAGTCTGCAGCACTCTTCTTCACAAAGCCATCCAAGATCACAAAGCGCATCGACTCGATTTATCACTGATCACGAATTCAGTTTCCAACACAAGTAAGTTATCTTGAAAAAATTCCAAATCTTTTTTAGCGTTGAATAGCTTTTTTCAGAAGAAGCTTTGCTTGAATTTGCGACACACGTGCAATCGATACGACTCAATCAACGAGCCGTCTGGGACCTTGATCCAGGTACGGTATTTAACATAATTAAAAAAAACCCTTCGGGAATTCCTTACCTAGTTGTTGTTTTTTCTCCGACTTTTCCAGCAGCAAGCCACATGTTTGGCGTTAAAGACGGCGATTGGCCGTCAATCGTGCTCGCCATGTTCGCTGTGCCTCGGAAACTGGATAAATTGATTCTTGACAATCATCCTTATTCGGACTTTTTGTCAGCTGAAAGTGAAAATGCACTGAGAAAGGTAAGTCAAAAATTCGCATTTTTTTTGCTCAAAAACATCGTAAAAAAAGAACTTTAGAGTAGTCCGAGCCAATTTTTAATTGATAATTAAAAGTTGTTTCAGGAGCTGCCCAAACTCTCCAAGAAAGTGTGGTTGGAATCCCGTCGGAAGCATCGGTCAGAGGAGAAATTGATGAAATTAGACGAGAATGGATACCGTGTGCGAAGTTGGTCCTTTTCTTACTGCAGTGCCGCAAATCTCCTCACGTCGAATGAGGAATACACGACGAAAAAGTCCGACTATTTATCTATTTCAGCCCTGAGAAACGCGTTTGAAGTGAAACATCTGGAGTGGGAGCCGTATCAGCACCGAAGGGTGCGGTAGAAATATGGTTCATGCTTGATAATCTGTCAATTTATATTGATTTAGAGTCAATTTATATTGATTTAGAGTCAATTTATATTGATTTAGAGTCAATTTATATTGATTTAGAGTCAATTTATATTGATTTAGAGTCAATTTATATTGATTTAGAGTCAATTTATATTGATTTAGAGTCAATTTATATTGATTTAGAGTCAATTTATATTGATTTAGAGTCAATTTATATTGATTTAGAGTCAATTTATATTGATTTAGAGTCAATTTATATTGATTTAGAGTATAAAGCTTGTGTGTTTTCCGTTCGCATTTTGTATATTTAAATGGTCAGCATTCACCTATGCAGACGCATACTCAATATCAGAAGCTGGAATTTTGTGAAAATAAATACGAATCGACTTTATCGTTTATGTTTACCAGTAATAGATGATGAAAAGCAAACAGTGAAAAAACGTTTATTTTTTCCAGTGAATATTGACTCACACAAACTCTGCCTGCAAGGACTTAATAATAATGTACCGTGCAACATCCGTTCTCATTTGTATATTAAAAGATTTCAATTGATAAAGCCCGACTTGAAGATCTATATGATCTCCTTTAAAGATGGAGGAAATATGTATTTTCTTATTTGAAGAATGAAAAAGCTGAAACAGTTTAGAATTAATTACCATTTTTCTATTAGATATCGATTTTTTTTAAAGTTTAACAGAATGTAGTTTGAACTAAATTCACCTTTAGCATTATCTGAATTGCCGAAAAGGAAAGATAAATTTGAGAATAGAATGTCAAATGTATTTCGCTGCATTTTGACTTTTCAAGACAGAGGGCTCGAACAATTGCTAATGGGCTAATATCCGTAGTACTTGAACCGCTCACTTTGATTGCGAGTACTTTTACAAGGTTAGAAATTTGCGAAAGCCACTCGATACATTCTAAACACATTTGTTCTTCATTCACAAAATTGATTAACTAATTAACCTCTATTGATCAATTGCGGAAAAAAACTTAAATGATCAGTTTTGCAATCCCTCAGCAAATGAAGATATGAATTGCTAAAATGAAGTTGATACGACTATATGAGGGTGGTTGCCTAAGAATCGAAACAATGTTCTGAAAGGGGTGGTACAGCAATTTTTCGAAAAAAATGGGGAAAGAGGTTGCTGATCATCATGGCTATCTTCATTTTGCATTATACCCATTGGTTGAGTCATGGTGCTACTGTATTTTTTCAACCAAAAATACACTTTTGTGCATATCACGCCTGTCATGAGAGAATCGAGCTAAAATGCCATTTTTTTGGAATGGGCAAAATATCTTGAAACGAGTTAGCATCGGCATAAATCACCTCTAGGTATGTCCCACCATCTCCCAAAGTCCCATTGAGCAGAGACCATTTTGGAGCTCCCTACACCGGGTCGGTACATACCTAGAGGTGATTTATGCCGATGCTAACTCGTTTCAAGATATTTTGCCCATTCCCATCATCAGCTCGATTCTCTCGTGACAGGCGTGATATTTATGAATTAACTCACAAGTCTTTACTTATATATTCTATGCACGTGATACAGATCTTACTAATCGATTTCCCGATTACGAATTTTGAGCAAATGCGAATTATTTCGTTCGAGCATCGAGACAATGATAGATCTTGAAACTCTGTTCTCCCAATCAGAGGCTTCATATAGGCGAAGAAATGCTCAACGTGCTCAGGCCTCATAGTGGCATGAAGGGACTAGAAGTTATAATCTCAAAAAAAAAAAAAAAAAAAATCATTATTGTTGACTCACTGAACAAGCTTCAGTCATATAGAAGTCGGACACTTGAAGCCCTTTTATAATGCGATTTAAGACGCTCTTCCATAACACACACTTTCCACGATTTTCGAAATAAATAGTCATTACTGTTGAAATTTTGATTATGAAATGAACTAAAGATAGTGCGCACCTGCGTATAAACGATTATCATACACTTGGCGCATAGCACACTCGAACGACCTCACAATGGTTGTTTGATTCAGGACGATTGACAAATTTGCCAGTATTCTGGCTGATTTGCACACCTGAAGGTAAATTTCTTGAACAAATACGAATTCGAAATACGAGTACGCGTATCTTCATTTCACTCACTCTCTCACCGGTCAGAGAGGCGAGAGAGCGTATCAAATGAAGAGACGATTACCCGTATTTCGAACTCTATGGCTTACCTCTCTCAATCGCAGACTTGACTGACTGTCCAGATAGCTGAGAATCTTAGACTTTGCTCGCGCATTTCCAGGAAATACCAGAATATTTACAGGCATTATTAAGAAAGGAAAAGAGGAATGAGTCGAAGAGTGGCTTAAAGGCAACTGCTCTTGCAAAAAGGCGGGTAAAACCATACAACGACGCGTACAACGACGCTCGCAGATTGCTTGGCGTGTTGATGATGTTAGTGTGCAAAATATGCATTTGTTTATTTTTTTTACAATATGGATCTCTTTTCAAATCCTAATCCATTTTTTTTGAAATTTCTTTTTCTTTCAACTTCACGTAGAGGGCAGCTCAACAAAAGAAGAACAGAAGAAAATTCAAAAATATTGCTCGGCATCATTTCAAATTCACATTCAGTAATTATCCATGATAGACTTCATTTTAAAATGCTTCTTACCCACGCTGTCTATTTTACGTTCCATATTGCATTCGAGCAGCGTTATAAATGATTTTCCGCTATTGACAAATAACAAGTCGGCGGAATGTTTTGATGCCTTGCAAACCTGAATATTTGATGATTTAATTTAGTTGGCCGGATTTGTGAAATACAACGAAAACGCGAATTTTCACGCGAATTTCTAGGGAGTAGCAGGATGTATGCAGGCATTGCTTGGATGATTACAGGAGCGAAGTTAACTGATTTTATGGCGTCTTCGTTCAGAAAAAATGGCGCTTAAAAGCACAATACACCGACGCTTATAGAACGAAACTTTGTTTGAAAAAAATCATTGAATTCAACTTTACTTTCAACAGTGGAATCTTACACAGCATAAACATAGATCAACACTTACAAACGATGAAACAGTGTTTGAATTTAGTTAAATGAAATCACGATTTTCAAACAGAATCCTACCAATCAAGGCTAGTGTGTTTGATTATGATGTATCGTGTATTAGCATCAAAAGTTTCAGTTCCCACAATATAATACCCGATTCGAGTACAAAATCGCTTGTTGCGATATCGACAACGAAAATCCATTTTCTTCGTTGATTGATGGACAACCTGGAAAATAGATGCTCAACTGTTATTAGTTATCGTGAGTTTGAAATGCTCAGCAAACTAAAAGAGGTGGTCAACAATCGATTATCTGGGAGAGAGGATGGGAGAGGGAAGGAAAGAGGTGGTTAGGAAGATCACTAGCCTCCTCCTACCCTCCTCAAGGTTACGTGTCATGATAGATTCGAAACTGATTTTAAGTCTTCCAAATTTACTAGCATACCTTTAGTATGTTCTCAGCTTCCATGCGAGAAAGATCAACATTCATTGAAATACTGATTTTATTACATGTACCACTTTCCGCACTGAGAAAGTCACTAACGATTGCCACTGGAGCAGGCCTTGCACATTCCAGATTCTCTGTACAATTACTTATTATATTAGTGCATTTTGTGGCTTACCCGGATCCATTCCTGTTAAAGAAAGGTAGAGACGGACAGGCGCACATTCTTTCATGAGATGAAGGGTAGCATTACTAAAAGGTCGTTTACTGATTTACATTAGAAATATTGTCTCACAGGTTGGCGCTATCATAATATCTTCTTTGACAATCGATCGAAACCAATTTTATAGTGCTCTTTCGTAATTTTGAACAGTTTCTTATCACATTTTCCGGACAATGCGACAATTTAAGCTCGCGAATCTCTGCTTTTCCAATGTGATTCTTGGCAGAATTGAAAAACTTTTCGAGTTCTCCATGTTTCAAAGATGCTCTGAGACACTAAAATTGCTTATTGATCGCTACAAAACAGTGGTCACAGTTCACTAACACTTGCGACCGGACGTCTTTCGAAAAGTGGAATATTTAGCTCGTTTGAAATACAACTGAAGACTGTTCGCCATATAGAGCATGTTCCTGGGTCTTTGAAGTGAATTAACACATCTGCATTGAATATTCATCATTCACATTTCCCTTTTTTCCTTTCCCTACCAATGTTCCCATCCACTTTTCGTTCTGGGCAGCACTTGAATAATTTTAAATGGGTTTTTCGAGTGCTGACAAATGACCAGTCTCCGGCATGTTTCGCCGACTTACTAACCTGATGAAAATGGAGTTTGCAAAGACAAATAGTTTAATCTTACCATTCTCATTCGCAATATCGATTGATGGTCCAAGAAACTAAGAATCTTATCGCGAGCATTAGCAGAAAGTGCTAATATGTTTAGAGACATAATTGCGGCAAAAAGTACAATGCACGGGAAAAAATGGAAAAGTTGGTAGAGTGGTATAGGTGGATTTATGATACATTAGAAGAAATACACGCGGAACCCACAGTATCCACCGCAGAACGACGCTTGATTAGAGGGAATTATTTTGAAGGAAAAAAATCAATGGATTCAACAATTCAACAACGCTAACAACATTTTCAAACAATTCGTTCAATTAATATATTCATAACACTATAATTTCAAGTGCATTACTACTCAACCTCACAATGTTTGATCCTTATCAGCCTTGTATTTCCCCTACCGCCGAATTGGGGAGTGAATACTTTGTACACGCCGACTTGAACATCTATTGGCCCTGCTGTAGTGCGATATTGAATGAGTACTTTTCTAGTTGTAAAGTGGAGCATCTGAAATTGTTAAATGAACAATAATATTAGTCGAAAGCTCTACCTGTAATATCTTCTCAACTTCCAGGAGTGAATAATCAACATTGCCTAAGAATGATATGTACAATACGTTGCATTTCTTGCTTTCTGCACTAATCAATGAGCGAATTATTCCCATTGGAGTTAGTTTCGGGCAGATTGAGTCCATAGCATTTATGTGTAGCTTGGCCACCTTGTTTGCTATTTGCAAAATCCACTTGATACTTTCTGTAAAATTGTTCGTTATATATGCAAAATTCAGTAGCTAGTCACCTCGATCTAATACGTTCAGGAAAAACATGAGACTGTCAGGCATGTATTGAATCACCACTTCATGGTATGTATCGCTGAAATGTATGAACTGTTTTTAGAGATGTATTGACATCTAACTTACAACAAGTCACTGTCGTAGCTTACACAAACGATTGAAACCCTTTCGATTGGTTTCATTCCTATAAATTTCGTGCACATTCGAATCACGTTTTGCGAACAATTCGACAGTTTCAGTTGGGAAATCTCAGCTTTTCCAAAGTGAGGCTGTATATAATTGAAGAATTTTTCGATTTTATTCATCTTCATAATTACTCGCATGCTCTAAAAACTCTTTGTCGTTTGTCGAAAACGTTACATATTAATTTTTCAGTTACCCTATACAATTGATATACAGTGAATCGCGGAAGATTCAACTTTTTTGTAATGCGATTGACAACGCTTCTCCATACTGACCACATTCCACTGCATTCGAAGGCAAAATACAGCTCTGTATTGTCTATCCTTACTGGATGTTATATGAGAAATGCGCCTACCGACTTGGCCAGCATTTCTCTGCTTCATTTCGCACTCGAGCTCTACTATAACAGTTTTTCGACTTCTGATAATTGCAAAGTCCGCAGATTGCTTGACTGATTTGCTAATCTAGTGATAAATTTATCATGCAAATGGTCTATTGTGAAACTTACCTCTCTCATTTGCCAAATTGTTGGATCATCCAAGAATCCGAAGATCTTTAAGCGAGCATTTGCATGGAGGTCCAGCAAGTTGACTGGCATCTTTAATAAAGAATAGTCGATAGAAACAAGAACAATGGCGTGTTCTTTCAAAAAAAATTGTGCAGCAGTAAATTGTATTATAAAAACAAGAGGGTTGAAGCGGTTCAATAGCAATGAATGGTAAACAGATTGTTTCAGCCAAACGCTTGCTTTCGCTCCTTTCCTTTCTCTCGCTTTCTCAACCTACCTGCCACACCCGTGGGGATGATAACGCGATAGCTAGAGAGCGTTTCGAGCCAAGAGAGGCCAGAGATAAAAGCAAGAAATGCTTCTCTCCCTCTATTTTATTCGGCTGTCAATCCTTTGATTGATAAGACGGGTTAGACAGCATAAGCAACGAAGAGTCGAAGAGATAGAGAGACGCCTAACAGCTTAAAGCGGCGTCTCTCCTCGAAATGCACGCTTTCTCTTCTCTGTCCTTCCATCCATCCATCAAGAGAGCGTGCGAAGTGAGAGAGACACGTGGCGGGTTATCACTACTAATCCCTGCCATTCCCACCCTATCACATCCACACACTCTCACAATTGCGCTTTGGATCGCACTACGTACTATCATTCTCGCGTAAAACGCGCGTTTCTAAAAAGAAATAAAAAAGAATCTTTTCTCCTGAACAATTTGTTCGCCTGAATCTTGTGTTGGTCTCAGTTTTTGGCTATCCGACACGAGTCATTTTTTTCATTTTTGTCATCATTTCAACAATTCCGTAACCTGTGTGTATCACCAACTGTTAAATCGCCTTGATTGTGGAAGCAACTTTGCTATTTATTTCAGCAATGGAAGCCTCTTCGTCTCACCTCGAGACGCTGCCTGAAGAGCTTCTCTTTGAAGTGATCGACTACGTGCCTGAATCCATTCCCGCGATCAGAGAGGCGAGTTCTTCGGAATTTTTTGTATCATTCGAGGAAGGGGGCCTGCTCTCCTCTCCCCTACCTCATCCCTTCCTCTCCCCCACACAGTCAATGGCTCGCTAGCCAGCACATTGAGTTTGCTGAGCATTTAAATGGCACGATATATGTTTATTCCGTCACGATGTACTTAGTCATAGGTGACCGAAAAATTATTTGTACCATTGTTGCATATTATCGGCAAAATATGCGTTGATTCTATTGTTAATAAAATGATTTTAGGTTTCGAAAACCCTCAATGCTAGCGTGGACGCCTATGCTAGCAACTCGAGGTCGATAAACATGGTGGAAAGGCTGGATGTTGATCAGGTGCGAATGCACACACAGTATTTAATTAATTTTTATGAATTCAAATGTTTGTATCTATCGCTTTTGGGACAAAAGGATGTTTTTTCTATGCTATTGAATTTCTAATTAAATTTTAGGGAGTAGACAACGAAGAGAATCCCGCAGCTGTATGGATTAAAGTAAAAATTGCAAAGAAATGGAGTCCACTTTTCGAACGTCGGTTGATATTGTGCGGACTTGGCTATCCGATTGTGACGCGTGAATCTATGAACAGGGTAAGCGCTTTTATCTCTTAAGATAATTTAAAAAAACGATAAAAAGCAATAAAAACAACAACATTTCAGTATAAACTGAAGTTCAAGCCATCCGACGATCCGGAATTGTTCGCGAAAATGAATGTTTGCATGGGCGGGCGCCCCTCAACGGCGGAGGTATATTTTGTGCAAGATTTTATATGATTTTCCAGTTGATTTTATGTAAAAATCTTCGGACTATAGCAGAATGAGCAGAATGACGCAATAAAAATTGCAGCGACGGCTCACAATCCCAACCGTTTCGCCGAGCGATTATAATGACTATAGGATCGGATATCTTCGCAAACTCGTCGACGGATTTAACATAGGCAGTTTTATAGTCGAATATCTGCAGATACTGACAAATTATGATGTGTGAGTTAATTTTCACTAAAATAATGAGCTGAAAAAAGCAAACATTTTTCATTTTGCAGTGACGTCATTCGCACGATAATCGATGATTGCAATGTGGGCACGTTGTTTTTGAAGTTCCATACAAATGAAACGTCCGATCCGAGTAAGTTTCATTTCTTCATGTGGAATATTAGAGGACATATTTATGGAAACTGTCCCAATAGCGTTATATATAGATATACCTAAATAAATAGTTATTTAGTATTTAATTTTTTTTACAGCCCGCGTCCTGCTCGATCTCGCCTCTCGCGTGCACTCTATGCGAATCACGCAAGAACGGATACCAGGTAGGGCTCTAAGCTCGACCCCTTGCCACGTTTGACCGAGCGTGAATTCCGAAGAATGCAGAAACATTAGTAAGAAATGCCATTGTTATGCGATCTTCACCGAAATTCAAGTGAAAAAAAAAAGTGAAAAAATAGTATTTTTCAAGGCAAGCGCGGCGACGATTGGCCCAAGCACATGTTCGGTGTGCGCAATCTGGATTGGGCCTCGATCATTCCGCGAATGTTCGCGGAGGAACGGAGACTGGAGAAACTCGAGTTCGCTTCGCACTACGCTGCAGAGTTCCTCTCGGAAGAGGCGCAGGCTGCGCTCAGAGCGGTGAGGCTTCAATTCAATTCAATGCTTATTCCGTTACGGTGACAATTTCATGAAATAGTCGACGTAATGAGTGGGAATAGAAACGCATCAAAGTTTTGAAACAACAATAGCATACAATGAGTGAAAACGCGAAAACGCTAACGCGATTGATGCGCGGATTTGTGTATTTATTGTTAGATTTCAGTCCCTGCCACAACTGGACAAGAAATTGTGGTTCGTCTCTTCACGATTGCCCCAAGGCGAAGCCAGCAAATACGTGGAGAACGGATTCACGGTTGAAAGTGAGTGCTGGATCTCTCTTCCTTTCAAACGAGTCATTGTGTGAAAACAGTGGTGCGTTTCGTAACAATTATTAGTATTTCGTGCGGATAGTTGATTCCTGGACTGCGGCATGTAATTCGCCTGGTTCGTCAAGATCCTGTTGTAAAAATAACGAGATCTGCGCACAGTAAATATTTGAATACTCCCGCCAAGAACAAAAAAATCATTTTGCAGCAACGACCGGAGCCTTCAGCAGGCTGGTCGTTCGGCACTCCTATTGGGATAGAGATGAATAGAGTTCGAAATTCAAGCCTAATCGTCTCTTCATTTTGCCCACTCTCTCGCCTCTCTGACCGGTGAGAGAGCGCGTGAAATTAGGAGACGGCCGTATCGTTTATCGAGCACTAATCGCATTTATTTTGTTTAATTTCAGCAATACAGTTTACATGAATCAATCTGAATAAAATATACGAAATACAGCATTGCAGTGATCCGACATTTTATCAATCGCACACTATGAAATACAATCTGAACTGGTGCTCGAGAAATTACACTGAGTCAAAATTCAAATAAAGTTGAAAAAAAAACATAAAATTCAAGTGCCTTAGTTGAAAGCGAAAAGTGAAAATCCGATTGACGGTATCTAGCCGTTTGTATATTATGCTCGAGTAACTATGGCGTTCGATGGATTTCCAAAGTTCGAGCACCCGAACGCTCCCAAGCATGATTTCGTAGGTGAACTTTGACCTCGCCCGAGCGGCGAATTTAAACATGATCACTTGGACTTTGGCTGAAATGTGATATACAGAATTGGTTCATACGGCTGATACGCGATACCGCGTTCAAGGACTGTATTCGAGCAAGTAGTCAGCACCATTGTCATCACAGTGTGCTCGGAAAAGAGTTTGCCGAGAAAAATACTGCAATGGAATCCAGATAATTTCTAGTAGGGTTGAAGGCTCGGTGCTTCTCTCACAAGCACTGCCACTGAAAGTTTGAGCCAGCAATCCCCACACAATACCCGCAATCCCTATGATCTAGTGCCAAAAAGATAAGAACTCACCACGTGTTAAAATTGGTCCACGAATAATTTCGAACAATGAGCGTTCCGACATCGAATCCATTCATGAATTGAGATATTCTTTGCTGCCTAGCTGTATCCTCACAACCGTATATCGACTGTAATGGAATTGTGCCTCGATTCTGAAATGTTTTTCGTCGAAAAAAGGCCATTGTTTCCGCATCCTTCCGCTGTTTTCACGTGCTCTCCCACCAGCCAGGAGCTAAAAAAGGAGAGATATTGAACAAAACTAAAAAGAAACTTGGTTTATAATTGAAGAGGAATAGAAAAACTGCTAACTGACACAAAGAAATGAGAAAGACTTCCTAGAATAACGTAGTACCTGAACATCCAGGGGCAGTGTACTCATAGAAGCCGCTATACGCGCTAATAAACACAGGTCGTCAGAATCAGTAATGATGATTCGATAAGTCTTAATATTTGATTAATTTATATTTATTTGAATCTGAATTTTGAATATTTCGAAAAAAACGTGCTTACGGTTGGATGTCCAGACAATCTCCTGGTTTCGCGGTGAACATACTTGTGAGTTAGCCCGTTCGCTTTGAGTCGCATTTCGAAGAGATACGATTTACAAACGTCAACATCCAGCGCGATTCGCAGGGATTTTGACGTGTTTTCCTGAACAAGTTGGTAAAGGTGACGGTAAAGTCACTCCGTTAATCAAGGTACAGTGAATATTCTAGAAAACGTCATTTCGCGTGCTTTCTCGTTACTTGGGAGGGACAGTTTGTCGTTATAGCCTCACCAGTTTTCGCAGCATCACCCCTTTTGACAAGGTGAGTTGTCTGCGCATTGGATGCGTACTGGTCGACTCGGCTTTGCAGAGTTTTAGATGCCTGAAAGATCATCTTCAAAAATTTGGAAAAAAAAATACTCTGACCATTCGTATGGCTCTCGGGGACTCTTGCACGTGATCGAAAATTAAAAACAATATTTCTGCCGGTACTTTCTCGATTGGCGAAAGAGTCTGCTGCATAGATATCCGGTTACTGCAAAGGACGGAATTTTCCGGGGAGCTAACATATTGAAAAAAATCTAACACACACACATTCACGTTAGAGGTTATCGAGCGTTGATGACTAATAATGACTGAAAGAGCATTTCGCAATGTGCGAGACAACAACTGATAAGAGCCCCTTCCCTAGCAAGTAAACACACTTTCCGCCAAAAGTATTGATTCTTCACCATCGACCTGACGAGAATGGATCTTTATGAAGAGGTATTTTTCTTGCATTGCTAATATTTTCTCTGCAATTAGAGTTAAAAATAGGAGTAATTTTCTCTTCATTACACACACTCCCTCACCTCTCGGACAGGTGAGATAGCAGTAGAAATGGAGAGACGGCTACCGAATTCTATCTGTAATCCTTTCAGATCACACTCGAGTCCGCAGTGGCAACAGCAGAAAAATGTATTGCTGATATGCGCGAGTGACCTTAATTTATAAGGTCAAAGCACAACATTTTTCATTTAGCATCTCTGAATACACGAAGGATTTTTACACGTTTATGCGCGATGCAATGGCCCAGTTTTGCACAGGTCTTAACGATCGATGCATAGAGG
This sequence comes from Pristionchus pacificus, assembly GCA_000180635.4. NCBI lineage: Eukaryota > Metazoa > Nematoda > Chromadorea > Rhabditida > Neodiplogasteridae > Pristionchus > Pristionchus pacificus. Next base: position 29,054,215 of record CM026578.1, on the reverse strand, counting down.
TTATTTTTAAATATATTAAAATTAAAATTCAATATTATAAGTAATAACCAAACCCCCGCATACGGCGTATGTTCATTACTGATTTCGCTTCATTTCGCAATAGTTGTTAGAGGTCGACCGAGATACGGGTCGCCCCGTATCTTCATTTCACACACTCTCTGACCTGACCGGCGAAAGAGCACGATGAATGAAGAGACGATTACCAGTATCTCGAACTCAAATAGTTGTTGTGTCTCTGCGTCTCTCCCGTGTGCAAAAGAGGCGTCTGTTATTTTTTAAAAACGAAATAAGTCACATATAATTCTTTAAGAAGCTCACATTCAGGCAGACATCTGTTCGTGCGCTAGCTTAATACTACCCACGCTTGGGGATCAAATGAAGGAAATGATGAGGACTGCCTTGTACAATTACGCGAGCCAAATTGCGTCAGTTGTTTTGGAAATTCAATACATTCCGGAGAAATTTTAGATGAAAAACAAATAATCATGATTTCACTGTGTTTGATGATTATTGTACCTTACTTGTCACTCTTGATATTTAGCGATACCATGTTTAGTTGAGCCCAGCGAATCGCCACGCAACATTATCGAAATATCACAACAAAATTACTGCAAATAATACAATATACACTCGCGGACAAAAGTCACCGGACACTTTTTTAATGTTACATATCACGCCTCTCACCTAAGATTCGACCTGAATCTGTCAGCGAGTCAAATTTCGAGGTTGATATTTTGACAGTTTTGGGGTCCACCAAGCCCTACTAGACAACCTATGAACGGAATAGTTCCAGAGATCATTCCCGACCGAGCTGCAGCACCGGTCGGCTGCAGCCTCCTAACTTCAAACCCAATTTTCAGCCCTTCAACGTAGTTCTAGAAATGACTTTTCTGAAAGAGCTAGGGCTATTTTTCCAAGCTCTTTCCCTCTGTGTTGATCGTTTATTGATATCTTGTTTCTAATCAGTGCTATACAGAACGAAGTATAAGTAGAAAACCGCTCGAAAACCCACGATTTTTCTTTCACATATGGATAGCCCTTGCGATGACGATTCGAATGATATGTATGCGCTCGCAAACGGAGAGGAGTGAGCATGGTTTCATGCCAGAAAACTGTTTTTCATTTTTTGAACTTTATTTTCAACAGTCGATTTCCGTTTCATTTCACATTTTCGAGAGCAATGACCCGGCGTCCAGCTCTGTATTCTCGATATGTTTCATCTGCTTTCAAAAAAGTCGCATTTACACCGAGTTTAAACATTAAAGTAGAATGAAACATAACGAATAAATAAGAATGAAGCCGGGTCATTGCTCGCGAAAATGTGAAATGAAACGGAAATCGACTGTTGAAAATAAAGTTCAAAAATTGAAAAACAGTTTTCGGGCATGAAACCATGCTCACTCCTCTCCGTTTGCGAGCGCAGACATATCATTCGAATCGTCATCGCAAGGGCTATCCATATGTGAAAGAAAAATCGTGGGTTTTCGAGCGGTTTTCTACTTATACTTCGTTCTGTATAGCACTGTTTAGAATCAAGATATCGATAAACGATCAACACAGAGGGATAGAGCTTGGAAAAATAGCCCTAGCTCTTTCAGAAAAGTCATTTCTAGAACTACGTTGAAGGGCTGAAAATTGTGTTTGAAGTTAGGAGGATGCAGCCGACCGGTGCTGCAGCTCGGTCGGGAATGATCTCTGGAACTATTCCGTTCATAGGTTGTCTAGTAGGGCTTGGTGGACCCCAAAACTGTCAAAATATCAACCTCGAAATTTGACTCGCTGACAAATCTCTTATATTCTGAGTCGATTCTTAGGTGAGAGGCGTGATATCTTTTGAACCAGTAAATAAATTTGAAATTCAGATAAATTTGAAATTCAGATATTACGTAGAAACTGTAAAGAGCAATATTTTGCTTGTGAAACACTTTTTCGAAAAATCGATATTATTGCATAGTGATGACGCAATCGAAGGGCAGTTTTTCAAAAAAATCGTTATTCCTCGTTGGAATTTTTTTGACTATATATATATATATAGTCAAAAAAATTCCAACGAGGAATAACGATATATATATATATATATATATATATATATATATAATTTTATATAGCATGAACTTATAGCAACTTATAGCATGAAGCAGGAATTCCTTAAATATCAGTGTGCGGGCAAGATAAATATAATGGAGGATCTAGCATCAGCTCTTGAACCGTTCGTGGTACCAGCTGTGAACGAAGTATGGTAGGTTGCTGTAATTCATAATATTGATATGCATTATCGTGCACCTTGCCCGGGGAATGATTAAACGCACGATAAAATGACAATTTCGAATCAAGTGGTATGTATCTTTGCATTCAGTGAACCATTTAAGAAACAAATGCAAGATAATCTTGAACGCAGAAAGAAGGAGAAGGAAAAGGTCGTTAGTTTGACATATTATCGTACAGATTCATTTTCAGGTGGGTACAAAAATGTGGCTAATTCTTTAGAAATAATAATTAAAGGCAAAGGAGAGGTACGAAATTCGTAAGGAAGCTGTGAAAAAATGGCTCGAAGAGAGTAAGCAAAATCATCGAAAAAAATGAAAATTTAAACACAATTAAGAATCATCAAAATCGAGCAAAGTCGAAAGCAAAAGTATCGAAAATGTACTGCAAGAGCTCTGTGAAGAATACTCAAAAAAGAAGGACAATTTCGAGGTAACAAACAGCGCCGGGTTGAAAAAATATAATTTTTAATGCATAACAAATAATAAAAGAATGAATGAATGCATCCTCCCTTGTATTTATCCTGTACAGGGTGCGGCAAAAGCATTGTCCCATTTATTGGCATACTACCTTTTTGCTTTCAATAGACATGTAAGTCCCTACTTTAAGCATTATATTGCTTAGTTACCAAGATATACATGGTAACTATTCCAGGTGATATAGTCATTTCTTTATGGGGTATGAATATATTAAAGAAATAACTAGGGTAGGGTGATTGAAAACGCACTCAAATCGCATATCTTTGCGGACTTATCAATCCTTAGTAGAGAAAGGTGCAACTAACTTGTAATTTTCCTTAGAAAGGCCATATATGTGGCTTAATAATCGTGCAAATTGTTTGGACCTAAAGCTCGTTTCCATAGCGACCTGATTTTTTGAACAAAAAACATAGAACGGCGCACCCTATTTTTCCTAACAATTATTTTCCCGCATTGCTCCAACGACTGCGATAGCCTGGTGTTCGTATATTTCCTAGGAAGCACAACCATCATGGAGTTTAACTATGATGTTAATTTCTAGATGTAATTCTCTTCTGCGTCACAAATGTTTTTAGAATTGCATAGAATCAGCAATTTTATTCAAAATTTTGAGTTCTGAAACTTACACAAAACCATTGCCTAGTGATAGGAATCAGAATGCAAAAATCATTAAATTGATGGAAAATGTGGTGTAAACAATTTCGGAGCCATATCTTGAGTATAAACATAGGATTCGGAATATGGATATTTTGAGCGGATCTCAGATCGAGCTCGATCGGTCTAGGAAAATAGTTCCCGTTTACTTCCAATGATAGCTACTGCAGATGTCTCAGTGTAATTATAGTGAGGGATGATCAGACTTCATAACCCACTTTTGAATTCATTCGGATACCAAGCAGCTCAAGTAAAATATCTGGTTTTCGTTCAAGAACACACGCGGCGCATGGCAACTTTTTTCAAAATCAAAAATAACTGAACTCTACAAAATGGGAGTAATAAACCCAAATATCTTTTCTACAATATTGACTACGGATACTCTACAATACTTGAGCACAGTTAGGCTGCATGTCTTCAAAGCGCTTAGGAGTTATGATCTAAAACATTTGGGACAATAATTTTGCCGCACCCTGTATAGTTAGTCATAGTTATTATATGATATATAGTTTCAGTTCTCACCAGAGTATGTATCGGAAGCCATGAATAAAGCTGTTTGTGATATGGAAAGGTTACGGTTCCTGGCTGATTACTTTATAAAAGTACATTATTAGAATCTCCAACCTCACCAGGCATCATTATACCGCAATGGCCAATCTACAAATTCAGTTTTACAAGGATTATGACGACCTTTGCATCCAGGTTACTATTAGCGTTCAAAATACGGGTCACCGTCTCTTCATTTCATGCACTCTCTCGCCCTCTGACAGGTGAGATTGTGAGGGAAATGAAGAAGCGATTACCCGTATTTGGAACTCTAGTTACCGCTATCATAGTTTCAATTATCGTGAGAATATTTTCCATTCCACTCGTTGCCAACCTTTGAAGAACGTTCAAAGGGGACGGAGAAAGGAAGAGACCGGGAGGAGGCGGTAGATCAAGTGTCCTCCTCCCCCTTTCCTTCCACCTGCCTCTCTCCCAGACAATCGATAGCTCGCTAACCAGCACATCTCATTTGCTGAGCATTTCAAACGCACGATGAGTGTGTATTACCAGTGATGATACCAGTTGCGAGAGCTTACTATTACGTTTTTCACAAGACTTGACAAATAAATTGTACGCGCGTATGGGGAAATTGACGATAATCGGAAAAGGCGCCCGACTACACCAAATACGTTCAAATAAAGTTTCATGGCTCCGAAATGGTATTTAATACTTCCTCACAGTGGTTTTTAGCCGGCTACATTGAAAATCATGAAAAATATTGATGGAATGCATAGAAATCTATCATAAACTTTTTTTAGTACACGAAATTTCGTTATGTCCGGACTATCGTACATGACAGAGAAATCGGAACGGCTACCGGACGTTTCCGGAAAATATTCGCTTTTCTCGTACTTTGCGAATACTGAAAATTATGAGTCGCGCTTGGGCTCATTCGATAGCCCATAGTCGATTTGCCGGAATCTACCCGGATATGCCCGGTGAAATTTTTCTAGAATTTGAGATATTTGCAACGCCCCAAGGTGTGACGTCATGCGCACGTAACCTTGGTGTTGCCCTTGAGAGGAAGAGGGGTCACGCGTGACGTCATCAACGGGGGCGACGTCGATATCTCGAATTCTAGAAATATTTCACCGGGCATATCCGGGTAGATTCCGGCAAATCGACTATGGGCTATCGAATGAGCCCAAGCGCGACTCTTAATTTTCAGTATTCGCAAAGTACGAGAAATGCGAATATTTTCCGGTAACGTCCGGTAGCCGTTCCGATTTCTCTGTCATGTACGATAATTTAAAAAAGTAGTGTAACAACTGCATTATGTAGGCAGGCTTGCCCTCGCTTTCGAATGAGAAGATGCCCGATCTCGAAGAGACAATGTCGATGATGATGCGGAATGCCTTGTGCTATAGTAGTGCCTATTTTGGGTAAGCGATAATCTGCTTGCAGCTAACTGATTATAATTATGAAAGAAATGCACGCGAAAAAAAGGAGGTGTCTCACGAATATCTGACTAACTGTGTTCTCGGTGTGAGATGGTGGGTCGTGGCTACCCGATAACATCTTCGAAACTCCCATGTTTTCGATTTTCGTTTGAAATGAGATATGAGCGCTTGGCTGCGTTCCAAGTGACCTTGCGCGCGCAGGCGAGACACAGTATTAAGAAAAGGCAGGTTCCAATCCATTTCAAAAACAATGAAAAAGCTCCGCCCACTCATTCAAAAAATTGTTCCCGCAATAGTTTAGCCTCCCACCGCTACTTTTCTACAGCAACAATGAGATACGGTAAGGAATTTAATTTTTACCATTTGCCGGCTCTGCGCCCGGCTCCTGTTTCATTTTCGTTTCTCAAGCTTTAATCGACTGTTTTTATGTTTACACTGTCATATTTGTGTTAATTTATGTTTAATTGATTTGTGTTAAGGTAAGCGTTGACGTTGGACGTCGATTAGAGCCGGGGCAGCGACGCCGTTAGGAGATACCAGTGAGACTACTTTCACACACTATTTTAATCTTTCCTTTTATATTTATCATGTTTAATCAGGTTTTATGTGTGTTAAATGCTGCCTATTTCTGTCGGTAAAGGTTAGTAGGTAGAAAATTCTTGCCAGATTCTAGCCTGAACTAGACAAATTAGAATGGTTCTTTCTTAACTGATTGTAAATATTGTCGATTAAACACAAACCTGCGAATATCATGTTTTCTCACTGGTTTACTTGCCCAAAAGGCCTATAGTCGGTGCGATTCACTTGCCTAGGGCCCTTAACCCTGCGCCCTTTATGCCGGCTTCACAAGCACTTTTAATTTCTCACCAGTTCTATCGAGTTGCTAATGAGTTTCAATGCACTGGCAATTGCACAAGGGAAGTGCGACTGCTCATCTTCTCATTCAGAAAAAGTTATAATAATTCAATGTGCGACTGCTCATCTTCAGTTGCCAGCTATCGTCTGAGAGGGACGAGTCGACTACCGTGCCCCCCCCCCCCCGCTCACTATTTTTACTACGTTACTAAGGTATTCACTATTGTTTTAGCCTTGTTGTTTTAGCCATAGATACAACTTACATTATATTGAAACAGGCACAATATATGTGTGCCTGTTTCAATATCACTTGTGTTTTAACCATGTTTTCTCGTAGTACCTCGTAGTTGAATTGTTGATGAGTGACTGATTTTGTCTCCATTAGTGTGCGTTTTACGCTTGTATGCAGTGACTCGCTCCTCTCCTAAGATTGTATCCTGGATTAGGAATTTCGCACGACTAGAGACTGTACGGCATTCTCCACTTTAGCATTTATTTCTGTCTTGCTTGATCTTTGATCTTTGGTCAAAGGCCTTATTTGTGAAATTGAATGTTTGTGTAGATTTATATTTTCATACGTTAATGAGATTGTATTTATTGTTGATTTTCTATATCGATAAAAAATTATGCAGTAAACCCATGAATGAGCTGGCACGGTGTGGTTCAGTATTAGGTGATTCATTCGCTATTTGAACTGATAGATAAACCTATTCTATCTAAATAAACCTATTTTACCCACATGCAATGGGGGTGTCTATGCGTCTTCTCGGCGGATTGGGAGGAGAGGAGAATAAAGCTAGTCTCCCAGGTCTCGTGGGAGATGTCACTGTTAGCGCATTGAGTAAAGTGTTTGCCAATCGTTCCTCGCCCCCTATGTTCGATTCCCCCGCTCGTCTTTTCTATTGCCAACTTCTCACGAAATGCATGGCGCTTAATACTGTGGAGAGAGCGTGCGAAATGAGGAGAGCGCGCCCACTCACTCTTCATTGTCACCCGCGCGATTCGTGAGACTCCCTCTTTGAAAAGAAATGAATGGTAACGAATGGATCAAGTCTCTATATTTTTCTCAATGAAGCCTCGTCTCAAATTCAATAACCCAAACCTTTCAGCCACGAGTTGGACTACATTCGGTCTCGGTGCAACACGGATATCGATCTCAAGGCCGCATTTTTCTCCAGAGTCCAACCGTTAGTGCTGCCGACTCTCAGTCAAACTTGGTAATGTCAGCGGATTTTCTATTATTTCTTCTCCCTAAAATTGCCCTCACACGAGTTGTTTTGAGCGATTTTTGTGTTTTATATCCCAACTTCACGCCATATTTCAGGGACCCTGTATCGGTGAAGAGAGCGGACCACACACGCTATCGAAAGGAGGAGAAGGAAGAGGTAGTTAATTTTTTTTAATTATTGGAAGCAATCATTTCCAGCTAGTAAACCGATACTATGATCACAAGGAGAAATTTGAAAAATGGATTGAAGAACTTAAAGCGAAGAGAATGGAAAGTAAGTTTGGGCGTTAAAAGACGTAGTTGTTGCCACTAATATTAATGTGTTAAATCAAGAATCCTTGGAAATGCGGATGGCCGATCAGCAATTTATTGACAATATTCTTCGGGAGGCGAGTTATTGAGATTCGGTGACGTTGTTACCAATTGACCTCTCCATGTATTTTCCATTTTTGTCTTAAATATTGAACTCATTTGCACTATTTAGGACAGAAAAAATTAAATTTAAAAAAAAGATATATATATTATCACAGGTATCACGACAAAATGTAGTAATATTAGCCCCTTCGGGAACAACTTGCAAAAAGTACGACCAATATCAACCATATAATTATTGTAGAACCTCCTGGGAACAAGATTTCCAACAACCTTGGTGATTGGTCCCAGAACCGGCTTTTAGGCATTTCCCGGCTCTAGGGCCGGCTCTACCATATCTCAGCTCCCGGACGTGCTAGAGACCTGCGGTTTGGCTCAAAATTTTCAGAAAATTATTTCCAACAACTTTCGTACCAACACCGATGTTGCACGACAAAAAATAAAAATGGTATCAATTAAAAACAATTTTTTGAGCAAAAATAGATTTTTCTACATACTATGGAATCGCGAGCAGCAGGTTTTCGATGTGAAATATGAAAGATAGAGTCCACTGGGGTATTACAAAAATATTTCCAGGAAATTTAAAGAGGTATTTTTTTAAATATTTGTCGTCAAAGTTTGCAAAATCAGCTATTTTGATATGACATTTTTATTCGATTTTTTATTATGACTGTCCATTAATCCTGAAATTGTTGCGAAAATGTGAAACAGTGTATAAAATATATTTTCAAGCGGAAATCATCAGATTTCGAGGAAAAATTAAGCCTATATGTGGACCGGTATGCACAGAGAGCAGTTTGTTTCGATTTATCTGATCTTGCCCGACTACTTACTTTCACTTGGATCTGCGTACTCCAGCTTGCTCAGCAGTTACTGGATTATTCACGATTTGGTCGATATCCATCAATTTTACCCTTTCTTCAGAAATAGCAAATCGAGAACTTCAAGATTAGGAGTAATATTTTGCGCATTCCATAGTATGTAGAAAAATCTATTTTTGCTCAAAAAATTGTTTTTAATTGATACCATTTTTATTTTTTGTCGTGCAACATCGGTGCTGGTACGAAAGTTGTTGGAAATAATTTTCTGAAAATTTTGAGCCAAACCGCAGGTCTCTAGCACGTCCGGGAGCTGAGATATGGTAGAGCCGGCCCTAGAGCCGGGAAATGCCTAAAAGCCGGTTCTGGGACCAATCACCAAGGTTGTTGGGAATCTTGTCCCCAGGAGGTTCTACAATAATTATATGGTTGATATTGGTCGTACTTTTTGCAAGTTCTTCCAAGACAGCTTCATGTTCTCATGATTCACGTGTTATATTATTATATAAAATAAATTATATGTACATTGCACTTCAGGAAGAGAATAAAGAGGAACATGCTGTGATGATTAAGGACGGCCTCGACCACTTGAAATTATTCAGGGACAGTATTGCCACGGCCGCCCAGAAGTCGCTTATGGTTTACAGAGAGTTAGCAATGAATGTAAACTCCAAATATGTTAGATTTTAGTACCTGCAAGGAGCTTATCGAGATGTGCGTTGAGTGGCAAATACACGGCAAGTTTTCTCAGACATATTCTCAGACATATCTAAATTGTTCACTTTTGACAATAATCGCTGAAATTTTCGCTTCTTACTCGCATTTAGGGATACTGTACTCGACAAATAAAATTTAAAAAAAACTATTCGGAAAGTAAATTTTTATATATATAAGTCATGATTTCATTGAATCATTTGACAAATGATGGATCGCTTTCCACTGTTTTGGAACATTATGCTAATTGACCTATTCTTTCGCAGCAAAATGATGACAACGACCGATTGATTTATTTTTTCACCATTCAGATTCGTCCCAACTCCTCACCGAATTGGCGAAGGGCCTAGGGGATGCTCTCAAGGCATACGAACTGTGCGCGTTCGGCATTTTGGAGAAAATTTGGTGAGAAGGGGCTTCAAACGGTAGCGCAATGCTAAAAATCTCTCAAATTTCCGCGCGGCGCCATTCTAAAAAATGCGCGCTTGGGCAAAAATACCACCCTGTTTGATATAAATGTGTAAGTACTTTTGCAGTGGTCGAGTCAGCCTCGAACTTACACTCGCCGACGCCGACTATTGGCGGATCAGAGGCGAAGCCAGCACTCAGAAGATGGCTCCAATCCTTGTACAAGCGTTCAATAAGTGAGTGAGTTGTTAGGACGACTGCATGTTTGCTAACGGCCACCAAACGCCGATCTTGCTTTTGCCCCCCACCCCCTACTCCCGTTTCCTGTTAACCGCCTGGTGCAGGAAAAAGTCCGACGCCGGGTCATAGTTAGCACTGACGTCTGAACTTATCTCACATTTTGCTTACTTATCAAACTTATCTATCTCAACTTGCTTAATTTACATGTGCGCTTAATGTCAGGCTTCGAGAGGTCTATAACTTCTCCATAAACGATGTGGCAAAATATGGCGCAGCGCAGCGCGCTGAAGTAATATATTTACTGCAGAAAATTAATAATCTAAATGTCTAGATTGACGGCCAATTCAAGCAACTGAAGATCGCTAGTGAACAATTTTCGATTCGAAATCTAGGTAAGATATGCGTCGAAAATATTCATGCACTCATTATTATTCAACTCAGACAGGAAATGCCCCACGATTGACCTGTCACCGTTTGAAAGAGAGCAGATTGGTCGAGGAGGAGAGGTTTGTGAAAGGTCATATGATGAAAAAACCGTCAGCACCTCTCTTCGATGCGCATGCTCTCTCGACTAATTAGAGAGCTTTTCGAAATGAGAGACGATCGCACTTCACAGGAAGACAAATTCAGGCAACGGTCTTCAAGTGCAATCTTCCCGGATCGCTTTTCGGAAAGCCTCAAGATATGGTCACCGTGGTTTGCAAGAAGTTTGAGGTTGGTCTTCAAAATATTAAAAATATATTTTAACCCACTCAAGTGTTCTGATATCTCCAAAGGAACCGATGAAGTTCTCACACTCAGCAAATTAAATCATCCTAATGTGGTTGAATTCATGTGAGTTTCAGCTTTTTCTTTTACAAATTAATAATTAATATGATTTTTTTGATTGCTGCTAATGGTATTTTATTAATATATAATATATCGAAGGGGTCGAGGAATCGTCGATAACCAACGATATAAGACGGGTGAAACTATTTTTTCCAAGAGAGAATGACAGTTATGTAGAAACTGTGAATCAGTCCCTAGAAAATCGTCGCAAAATAAGACTGCCGATCTACATTGAGGGATATATTTTCACGATATGTATTTTTTCTACTTTTCGATTTTCATGTACTGTTTGACAACATTTATGTGATGCATTTATGTGGTCCACTGTGGAACACCTTTCTTCAAAGTGGAATGGGATCACTGTATTTATCATTTAATTTATCTTTTTTTTCGATCATGTTCTTTCTTCGTATTTCTCGTTGGCCCTTTTTTCTTCATGAACAGTATTAGATACCGCGGATGAGATGTCCACAAACTGAAAATATGGGAAGTATCAACGAGTTCAACACTCTACATTCAACGCTTCACGAAACTATTCACGTTCCCCCTCTCTCTTTCTAGCTATCTGTCGCGTTTTCTGACTCTCAAAACGCGACTGATTCAACTCATTTCTCACTCTTCCCTCTTATCATTCATGGTCGTTTTCTCAGACAGTCGCGTTTTGAGACTGTGAAAACGCGACAGATTCGAATCATTTCTCACTTTTTCCCTTCTCTCACTCGGTCGTCCTCTCGAAGAGTCGCGTTTTGAGAGTCAGAAAACGCGACAGAGACAAATAGGATGAGTCATTCTACACTCTCTCGCCATTCACCATCGGTTGACCTCGTCTCTCGCACGTATAATAAAGGATAGAGAAGATTCAAGATGAAAAGTTCCTCACTTTTTCATCTCCAAGCGTTCACTGCAGATTTATTTCTTGATTCGAGAAGCTTGATTCTGCGAATCGAACATCCTGAATGGACTGGTATGAAATGAATTTGATGTTTTCGACCTGATTTTGAGATTCAGGTATGACGAAGTAAAAGCAATGATACTTCTCGAATGAAGAAATAAATCTGCAGTGAACGCTTGGAGATGAAAAAGTGAGGAACTTATCATCTTGAATCTTCTCTATCCTTTATTATACGTGCGAGAGACGAGGTCAACCGATGGTGAATGGCGAGAGAGTGTAGAATGACTCATCCTATTTGTCTCTGTCGCGTTTTCTGACTCTCAAAACGCGACTCTTCGAGAGGACGACCGAGTGAGAGAAGGGAAAGAGTGAGAAATGAGTTGAATCAGTCGCGTTTTGAGAGTCAGAAAACGCGACAGATAGCTAGAAAGAGAGAGAGGGAACGTGAATAGTTTCGTGAAGCGTTGAATGTAGAGTGTTGAACTCGTTGATACTTCCCATACTTTCAGTTTGTGGACATCTCATCCGCGGTATCTACTACTGTTCATGAAGAAAAAAGGCCAACGAGAAATACGAAGAAAGAACATGATCGAAAAAAAGATAAATGAAATGATAAATATATGCATCACATAAATGTTGTAAAAAAACAGTGTAACGTAAGCCAGAAAAGACTGAAAAATTGAAAAAAGTAATGAAAGCAAGACTCAAAAAGGCAGTTGCTGAAATTCACTCATACAGATTGGCACCCCAAATTTGCGACTAAGCAGATCCACAGTTTCTACATAACTGTCAATCTCTCTTGGAAAAAATAGTTTCACCCGTCTTATATCTTCTATTGGAATACTGTCCTCGTTCGCTGGCGAAGTGCATTGAATTATGCCGGAGTGATGGGTCATTTATCAGTGAGCGAACATGTGACAAGTTTTTAAACAAAACTTTCTAGAGCAAAGGGCAACATAACATTAAGAGTACACCATATTCAGAAGCTGACGACTTTGTCAAATGGGCAACGGAACTTGCTGGTGCATTGGCCTTTATCCACACAAATGGACATGTCCATGGGGATGTGAAACCTGATAAGTACGTTCACACGCATTCAAGACACATCTATTTTTGTTACTATATTTGTTTGTTACACATTTATTTTATGTATAATTCACGTGTTGTTCAGTATTCTTATCGGAGGTGATAATAACCTAAAGCTCGCCGATTTCGGAATCTCTCCACCCGTTCACAGCTACTCTATGGAGCTTCTAAAGGGTCTTAAATTCTCAAAAGTTTGTTTTTACTCCGCATCCACTACATTACGGAATAACTAATTCTGGTCTTGATCGAAATTTACATATTGCAGGGTACTCCTCAATATATGTCTCCCGAACAGTTCAGTGGAAAGGAATTCTACTTGGGCGATCGGTTGAAAGTGATTGTTTTATTATTTTACTGAATCTACTTTCCTTGAATGAGAATAGACAAGAATGCTATCCCAAAAGAGTGCTAAATTCTAAACTAAATTTCACAGTGCGATGTGTGGGCGTATGGCATCTGTCTTTGGGAAATGATGTCGCTTCAAACTCCATACGGTAATGTCACCGAGCCAGCAGCTCTCATGCAACTTATTGGAAAAAAGTGAGTTTTTTTGGGGTCCATAACGTACGTGCACGGTCCACGGGTAAGACCTCACAGCCCAAATTTCATAATTATCAATGGCTCTACACAGAAATGAACTTGTGATTATCCATACATCTAAAAAAACTCGTTTTCTTAATTTGAGACTCTCTTGTGCAAGTCACAGAGTAGTCATAGAGGCTCTGAGAGTACTGTGAAATGAGACATGCTGAACATCATATCAGTGCGTTCGCCTAACACCTGTAAGAAGTGCGCCTGTAAGAATCGCATCCCTCTCGGTACAGCTAAAAATCACCGTATTGGTTTTCGATATTTTATGATAGGTCTAGGTGCCATGCAGCGATTTCTGTTAATGAGATGGTCATAATTAGCTAATTTGCATAATTACATGATCCCAAAGTTTGACCACTTTTTCACTTTGATGGTTGTAACTCAGCGGAAATATGTCCGATCTTCACAAAAATTTGGCTCTAGACTAATCTTGATGTGCTGAATCCGTGTATGTATTTTGTTTATGCAAATTCGATATTTGAATTTTCCACTCAAATTTCAACCTCCGATTTCTCGAAAACAAGGCCGAACACCTCTCTAATTTTTTGATATGTTGTGTGTTTGGACTTGGGCTATCGAACGGAAGAGCACAAGAAGAGCTCAATCGGAGGATGCGTTGAGAAGTTGCATGAGAAAAACGGAAGACTTATAATCGAGGAAAACTCATCAATTCACCCCGCTCACTCAGCCTGCGCGGTCAGAATGAGATTGGCGCGACGAAAAGTGAAGAGTTTCGAGGCGCTAATCCAATTATTCTCACTAAAATCATTCATTCTTTGCCTGATTTTAGCTGATATTCTAACTGAGGGAATCTGGAAAAACTGTTTTCGACGTCACGCCATCTGGAGCCAACGGGACGTCGATATGAAAAATGACTATGCCCATCGTCATCCGCATCCTCGAGAACCCCAAGCAACATAGTTTCAGAGAATTGAGATTTTTGAGCTGTGCCAACTCTTGTCCGACTCTCTCGCAAACGGCCTCTTATCTGTACCGAAAATCTCGGAAATTGTGCGATTTTTAGGCGAACGCACTGATATTCCAGCAAAGAACATCCTCCAATCCCGGGCGGATCCAACTGCGAGTGTCTTGAGAATCTGCTCCGCATGTGCGTACAATTTTTCACGATTACGATAAATACCAAAATTGAAAAGGCTGTTCATTTGTGAATTTACGAATTTGCCAATCTATAGTGATGTCCAATCGATCGCGAATGTTGCATATATTCGCATTCGGTCTGAGGGTCGATGAGTTAACATAATTCACCGTAGGTGTTGGGTCAGCAGCGTGAAAGGCCGCCTTCCAATGTACGTTATTGAGCAGAGATTGCCAGAACTTAGGGAGGAGATCAAACAGGAATCGGTAACTACTTCGTAAAATGATAAGAAAATATTTGAAAAGGCGAAAAAATCTATATCATAGTGATAAATTACAGAAATATATAGCATTTGCACGCTAATGCAGTTAAAAGTGAAGACTCGCGAGTAAGAAGTATCTTTCCAGGCGCAGGACCCCGAGGGATACTGGCCGGGTGAGTGTGCGAAGTGGGCTGAAGTCGGGCGAAGATGGGCTGAGGCGGAGCCGAGCTCGGCATACGGATACTCGTTTCTGCATTTTGCACACCCTCCCGATGATTCGGACTCCAAAGAATAATGACGATACAATTATATATCACGCCTCTCACCTAAGAATCGACTCAAAGAGACTGATTCTTGTCAGCGAGTAGATTTTCGTTATCGGGCTTATTTCGGTTTCTGACCCTCCTTGACCCAACTAGGCTACCTGCGAACGGAATGGTGCTAGGAGTCATTCCCGACCGCTCTACAGCACCTCGTTGGGTACAGTCTTCCATCTTTGAGGCCAGTGTTCTACCCTTCAACGTATCCCTAGACAAATATTTTCTTCTGGAGCTACCCTTATTTTTCGATTCTCTATCGATCAGAACAGGTTAGAATTCGATAACTTACTTTAGAACGATACAGTAAATGATCGAGGTTTAACTAAAAACCGCCTCAAAAACCCGAGTTTTTATTTTATAAGATTATAGAGCTGGTGATGACGATTCGAATGATAGGTCTGCGCTCTCATATCGAGGAACCTGAGTAGGGTTTCATCCCCAAAAACTGCATCTAAAGCTTTGAACTTCACTTTCAATGGTTTTTCGCCGCTTCATTTCATCACCAGCTCTACAATCGTATGAAATAAAAACCCGGGGTTTTGAGGCGCTTTTTCAGTTAAACCTCAATCTTTTATTGTATCGTTCTAAAGTAAGTTATCAAATTCTAACCTGTTCTGATCGATACGATTATTACACATTTATCAAGAGGTCGGGTTAGGTGAGAGCTCTGATGTGCATGGCATTCCAACTGGCTTTTCTTGCTTCGTTGAGAAAGTTCGGGCCAACAGTTTTGCGGAAGATATCGCTCCATCTAGTCGTTGGTCGACCTCTTCTTCTTTTTCTTGTCGGGAACCATTCGATCACAGATCGGCTCCACTTCCAATTGTCGTCATTCGCGATCTTGTGCAACCAAAACCATTTCCTTTTCTGCGCATCTCGAACAAAGTCCCGAATTCGAGTTGAATCTCGCAACCGCTCATTAGAGACATGATCGAGCACAGTACAACCTACCATCCATCTTTCCATTCGACGTTGAGCCACTGATAATCGATTCATTTGTGCATTGGTCAGAGCCCAACATTCGCAACCATACAATACCGCTAGAACCTAGAATGATCGATAGAGAACCGAAAAATAAGGGTAGCTGCAGAAGAAAATATTTTTCGAGGGATACGTTGAAGGGTAGAAAACTGGCCTCAAAGATGGAAGGCTGCACCCAACAAGGTGCTGCAGAGCGGTCGGGAATGACTTCTGGCACTATTCCGTTCGCAAGTGTCCTAGTGGGGTCTAGGAAGGCCCGAAACCGAAATAAGCCCGATAACGAAAATCTACTCGCTGACAAATTCCGGTCGATTCTTAGGTGAGAGGCGTGATGTGCAATTTCCTTGAATCAAATCATTTTTTTTTGTGTTAACCCAATTCTGTATTCACTGAGCATGAATTAGGTACTTTATCACAGTTGCGCGGTTGCATTGAATCACCTCAATAAAACGCTCCTCTTGATGAGTGGATGATTTGCAGATTTTTGCTCGTTGCTGTAAATTGTTTTATTTATTTTTCGCCATCGGTATGCATAAATTACCTTTTATAGCATATTCTTTCTCGGTGCAATCGATTTCCTCTCCACTTCTTGGCAAATTGGCCGTGAACCAAACGCGTTTGCGGAGTTTCGGCCAACACTGCACTCTTTGTGACGAAAAGATCACAATTTCTTCAAGAATCTTACCCTTCTCAGCTTCAATTCGCCAACACCCGTGATGAAGTCCGGATTTTGATTCCCGTCCAAGAACAATTTGTCCAGCTTTCGCGAGTCTGCGAACATTTCCAGAATGACCGAAGACCAGTCAATATCACCAAACATGAGCTTGACGGGCCAGCCCCACTTGTGGAACGGATTCACCTGCAGATAAGGAGTCAATTCAATGCATTTCACTGATTCTTCCGTTTAGGATACGGTATCTCCGATAGTCACGTCAATTAAAATAGAAAGATATTCATCACATTGCGATATTGTATGGCTATCGTGAGAAGATAATGATAGAGGCTAACCTGCCGTATCAATAGGGAGCTAATACGAGAGGATAAATCGAGCAGGGCTTTTCCTACAAATATTAAGATTTATTAAATTGACCGAGCAATTTGTAAATTGGTCGCGCTACTTCTTCCTTTGCCGAACTTACTCGGGTTTGAAGTCGCGTTCTTCCCCACAACCAAATCCAATCGATTCACTGCATGAGCGTCGACAATTGAACAGATGAAATCACTGAAAGTTCTTTCCCATTCTTCCACATTTTTTCACATATTTTTAAACTGATTCACTCACATGTGCTCATCCTTCAGTGTTTGATGAGTAAACAATAAATGTGTCGAAGTTCAGTCCGGCAAGTATTTTAGCAGATCTCCACGGCCTCGCTGCGCACAGCATCATTATCTGCACTGATCCCGCGAGTCTGAAATATTTTTTGTCGTTTTAATTCGATCAGTAAAAAATAAGTCTTGGTTCAACTTCAATTTCTTCAAAATATGTGCTGCAATACATGAAACGGAGTCTTTATTGAACAGCCTGCTTTGATCGAAATACGGGCTATCATCGCTCTATTCTTCACACACAAGGGAACGATAGAGTATGAGAAATGAAGTGAGGTGAGCCGTATTTCGAGGTCTATTACATACCTTAGCTGTCGACGGTAGGCCACCCTAGCAGATTGCTAGACGAGCCAATACATCTATGCCTTTAGTATCATCGAATATCAGGCGATATGTCTGTAATGGTTCATTAAAGAAAGTTTGTTACTGAATATAAGGGTTGTGACTTTCTCGTAGAAACTAGGAAGTCAAAGTGGCACCAAGCTTGACAAGACCTCAAATAAACCTATGACCTCAAATAAGTGCGTGCTGTCTCTGCACAACGCTCACATGCACTCGGTGAACAGCGATTCCGGTGTGCTTGTTGCGAGTGATTCGATCACAGGGTAAATTATTGGCCCTCAATCGCATTTCGAACACATTCGTTTTCCAAATAGGAACATTGAATGAGAAGGTAATGGAGAGGTGCTGAAATTACATATTTGATACTGTTTCGCCATATTTGATCCGACTTTTTTCACCAATTCAGCCTATAAGACAATAGTGCAACTGCCACGCCAACCTGAGTCATTATTTCCAATTGATCAACGAGTTGAATCGTTTTAGGTCGGCTTGCACAGCTGTCAACGGCATGTTTCAGCGCTTTTGATGCCTTAAAATGCTTCAATGAAATAAAAATTAATTGAACAAAATTGCAGTATCTGACCATTTGCATGGAGAGCACTGATGGAGTAGGGAGGCTCGGATGGTAATTGTTCGATAGGCGACAATATTGGATTCATGATTTGGAAAGGAATCTGATCATTGTGAAGGGAGAATTCTGCTTTCCGGCGTGCAAACACAATTCTTAATAAAATGCGCAAACGTGTCGAAGCATGTTGGTGCGAAATGAAGTTTACCATGGTGATCAGCATCTTCCAGCACTCATTCAAATCTGCAGACAATCTATGAACCAATTCATTGTTGATTACTACTCATATGAAAATGAACCAAAATTGACATCTAGGCCTATATGTAAAATGGGCGTGGCAAGTGAAGAATGGCATCCCTCACAAAGGTGCGCGTGACTCCGTGTGATGCTTCACGAATAAATGTGTATAGTTGATGTGATCATTGTATGCTAGTGAGCTCCAGCAAGATGCAAGGTTCTAGTTGTAAATTGTGCAATGACGAAAGATCCATTCTCATTAGCTTTTCCAAAGAAATGAACTCAACATAAACAATTCGATTACAATTTGTCAACAGAACAAACTCCCGGATTTGGGTGTATTCGAAGGAGGATTCTTGTGTAGTTGGTGGTATGCGAGATAGTAAGGTGGGTCAAGGGCTAATCAGGGAGAGATTCTATACAAGGTGGGTCAAGGGCTAATCAGGGAGAGATTCTATGCAAGGGAAAATCGATCTGGACAAGATAACTGGATATGATGGTGCCAAAAGAATAAAAATAGAATGAAGAACTACTCAACTCTCTTCATTTGCTCGCTGTGTACGAGAAACTCAATGAGAAACTCAATTCATCGAGTGGTGCTTGACTTCGAGCAGGCGATGTCCTAGAATTCCCTGGCGGTGTGCTGAAAAATCAAGCATCTTAAAAAAATGTCTTGAAAACTTATGTGTTTCAACTGCCCTGGTTGATATAATCAGTTCCAAGTGTTTTCTTAAAGCAATACGGCACATGTATGGAGAATCAAGAGGAATACTGATTCTTTTCAAAAGCGTTGCGCACCTGTAATTTTGTAGTCGCCCGCCGTCTCGTCCAGCCCATCTTCGTAACATGTACACGTGGCGGTAAAGTGAATTGGGCGGCCGAGGTGCGGCAGAGCCTGGAAATCATACGAGCATTGCGAGCGAGCACGGTATTTCAGCCTAATATCTGGACAACGTTTATATTGGTAGCGGATCTAATCGGTAATAATTTTCCCTAGCACGTCTCGCAAGTCATTATTATCTATGATAAATGTATCACGACTTACCGCCCTGAGCCTTTCCGCGGCCGGCAGCGAGAGGTAATTGCTGTAGTTTTCATTATCGATGTACAGCTTCTCCAGACGTCCTCCATCGTACATCTCAAGGATGATCTCCGACCAGTCGGCGTCGAACACGCCAAGCAGATACGCGGCGTTTCGCCCGACACCAACACCTCGCTGGACGAGGCGGATGGAGCGTACGCCTGCGGCCAGCTGGCAGAGTGCACTTCCTGAACGAGAGTAATTTTTTTATTTTTTTAAATTTTTTTACTTTATTTTCGCGAAAAAGCCGCAGTTTTCCCTCGAGATTGCAGAACATGGATTACGGATATATGGCATTACTAAAAATGGTCTCTTCATCCCGCATGCTCTTTATCGTAACATTCAAATGCTCAGCGGAGACGCTACGGTGCTTAGCGCATAATACGGAACGTTTTATTCGATCGCGCATTTCTGATTAATTTTTTTTTTTTTTTATAGATATATGGCATTGCTAAAAATGGTCTCTTCATTGCGCATGCTCTTTAACATAGATGATTACACAAAGCGATGAGGTTCATTTCCCAAAATAGAGTTCGAATTACGGGTCGCTGTCCCTTCATTTCGCACACTCTCTTGCCTCTCAGACTGGTGAGATAGTGTGAAGAATGACGAGACGGCGACCCGTATTTCGAACTCCAATACCCATCCATTGTTTGTTGTGCCCGTAAGAAAACAGCGTGTAAACTCACTCGGGTCCGTCAGTCCGGCGTGCATGACGCTCAGAAACAATTCTTGCACGGAGTGGCGACGGACGAGCAGGTTCATAGCCGTGCTGCAATATAGTTCAATTTATTTCAATTTTGCTCTGACCAGATCAGAGTAACAGTACCATTAGTTTGCATTAGTTTGCAGGCTATCATCCATTCGGGCCGCTAAGGAGAACAATCTACTCACGTATGCCTATCTTGGAGATCAACTGTGAACATTAAAGGGACCTGGTCACCGTAGAACATTGAAGCTCATATGAAAGATAGTGCCTTTCCGAGCAAATTTTGATTTTTTTTATGTTAATCAAATTTGTATTTAATTTATGGCGAAGGTTCAAAGTTCATGACCCGAGCCGGGTTTCAGACTCGGTACCGAAAACATCGCCTCGTCAAATGCACCCGCCAGTGCACGATTATTCCCAACTATTACGGGCGTTCTTTGCGGCATTTTACTGTATTTTCATTGTTATTATTTCGCTGTTATGTTTATGTTTTAGTTGATTTTTTTGCCACATGTTTCATTTGGAACGATACTCTATGCGCTGCACACTATAACGAATGCCAAGCGCACCGAATCGGAATAACTGAGGCTATTTAACATTTCAGAACTAGTTCGAACTTTTCTTTGTTTATGTAGTTTGTTCCCATATTTGTTCTGCCTTATTTTCTTTCTATTCTCTATTCCGAAATGCATGGGAAGAGTGATTTATAGCTTATTCACTTATTTTGACTTTGCTATCGCCCTATTTCTCGGTTTCGAAGTTTCGAATGTTGTATTGTGTGTTTGCATTCGCATTAAAATATTGGTTTATTATCAGAGATCGCATTCGCCACTGCGATTGGATTCGCTATCATGGGATTCATCGGATTCTTCGTCAAGCTCATTCATATCCCCATCAACAACATCATCATTGGAGCATAAGGTTGGTCGCACTATATTTTCAGTATTGTAACATTCAAATGCTCAGCGGAGACGCTACGGTATTTACCTCCGACAAAATGAACGATTGTCATTTTTCGTTACTCGCGGAACATTAAATTCGCGTTTTTTTACTTTTTCACTCGACCTTCAAGTTCATCGATTTTCTCGCTAATTTTGCCGATATTTCTGCGCTTATTTCTGTTTTCGAAGATGCGCACCGATAATGTCAAAGGGAATAAAGCGGAATAGTGCTTTGTAATCGAGTGTTTGCTTTAGAATGTCATTGTTGTATTTTCAGTTATCCCCTATTCACTTTTTGTATTTGGAGAAACAGCCTCCTATTTTTCCATTCGTTTTATTTACTAATACTACAAATTTCAGAAAGACTCAATTAGGATCGCAGTCCTTGTCATAGTTTACCTTTCGTGCCCAGTAATATTTATCTATTACAGGGTTAAACATGCCGACCAGGGCCAAGGGAGAGGTTCTCCATGAGTACATCGTCATCGGACGCAAGCTTCCCACCGAGAAGGAGCCCGTGACTCCCATCTACAAGATGCAGACCTTCGCATCCAATGCGGTTATCGCAAAGTCCCGCTTCTGGTACTTCATCTCCATGCTCCGTCGTCTGAAGAAGGCGAACGGAGAGATTCTCGAGTGCAAGGAGGTATGTTTCTAGTTTGTTTTTAAAAGTTACTAGGCAGCACAGAGCCTAAGCCTCATAAAAGCCATTCCTAAGCACATTGGGTTACAACTAATCGTTTTTTGACTAGCCGATTTTAGACCTGCTCGGGGGGTTCTGCAGTAGAGCCTAGTGATCAGACTTCAAATCAATTTATATTCATTTCATTACAGAGTGTTCTTCTCAATCTGAGGACGAGCTTCCCTGTCGTGAGTTTTCCATTGATTGTTAACATTTAAATTAGGGCTGGTAATTATAGAGATGACTCTCCTCATTGGACTTTCAAAGTTACAAAACTAGTTGTTTATCACGTAACTAGTTAGCTTTGAACTAGCTTTGCAACCTGGTTGAATTCGTAACTAGCTGCAAATGAGAAGGTTAAACAACTAGTTCCTCTTTAACAACGTTGCGTACCACGAAAGAGACTAGTTGTTTAGTTGATTATTAGTTGATTTTTAAACTCTACTCCTCATTCCGTGTCTCTCTCACCTGTCAACTCGACACGGACGGAGAATGAATATACTTTTTCTTCGTTTGTCGGCCCTATTCATGGCAGCTTATGAATTTGTTCTTTACTTTATCCCTTAGTATTTGCAGTGAGCGGAACTCAAACTGAGAATGGACAAGTAACCACACAGCCCAAGGATAAATCGATACCGTGTAAGTGAAGGTACGATCTACTACAGTAGAGTGCATTTGATTATACACGTTCTTCTAGAAATCAGATTACTTTATATTAATTGGGAAAGTGCGGTCCGATAACTTTGCTAATGACGTCGCTCCATCTTTCCATCGCACATTCTCTCTTTATTTTCATTCGAGGGGATCATTAAATTCTAGACTCGAGTTGCAGATAATGTCTTTCGCTTACCTCTCATTTTTCAGACGCTCCAGCATGGATGCAGTGTGGACTATTCCCGCCCAAGAGATTTCCCATTTATAAAACTGCCGATTCAAGCGAGGTATTGTGTTTGTCAAGCAATATTTGCTGCTTCCGATTTGACAGTTAGCTGCGATATAATTCAGTCCACAAGGATTCATGTCTTCTCTTGACTTGGAATGTTCTGTAATTACAGATGGATCGTCGAGTTGATTTATGGAAGTTCGACTGTGAGGGATTAACTGCTGTATACTAAAACTGGAATGCAATCATCAAAGAAGAGTGTGAGGTGAGCATTTCAAGAATAACACTACGATGCAACAGTACTACCCGCATTTTAAACTGAACATCTATCACAACTAGGGGAATCTTTAATTTCTTGTCCACAGTATCGAGCGCGTTGATTGGATTAGCGAGAGAGAGATCCATATATTTTCTTTAATCATCCAAATATGAGCTAATTTTTTATAATAATTCAGAATGACACCGATTCGCTCGACAACTCGTATGGAAGTGCAGAGGGAATTCATGGGAGATTCCAGACATCTGCAGATGTAGAGAACGACTACTTTCCATTGCTGATCTCCTTGTAGAATAAGAGATTCCTCACGATAGGCTTTATATTGTTGTTTACTTACCTTTGGCCAACGATATTGTAAAAATATAGGCTTTATTCACATTAAAATTATTGTGCAACTTTTTTGTGCGATAAAAATATACGATTAAAAGTGACTTCAATTCAATTGTGGATATCAATTTGGGAAATTTACTTCTTTTATTCATTTAAAAAATGTAAAACTTTCCATAATCAATCCAATTGTACTTCGATAAAAACTTCTTTACAATCATGAAAACTACTTTACAATCGTGAAAACTATTTTACAATCGTGAAAACTATTTTACAATCATAAAAACTATTTTAAAATCATAAAAACTACTTTACAATCATAAAAAATAACAATCATGAAAGATTAAATACAGAAACAACTATGAGTGATTCGGAGGAATCTTACCTTATTGACGGAGTCGAGGGACAAGCGGAGGAGGAGAAACGACCAATAACAGTCAGTCACAATTTATTAGGAATTATAAACAGAAATGTTATAGACTGGGTCTAATTCCCTACCCAATACCACAGTCTCGAAGTCTAGAATTGACCCATCTACTCTTTCCTACCCTACTTTCTTAGCTCCTATTGCTAAGGGCCCACCTCTTTTCTCTTCTCACTCCTCCGCTCCTCTCTCCATCCACCTTCCTCGTTCCTTGTCTTCTTTCCATTCATCCTCTGCTGAAGTGTCTGTAATGGAACCTGATGATCACCAGTCGGTAGCTCGTTTCCATCTAACTGCTTTTCTCGACGTTGCCAACCCAATTGCTATCCCTGACCCAACTTATTCTGCTTCTCGTAAGACACACATCGCCCATTGTGCAAAGACCCGTGCCTTTATTCTCCGAGCCCACGAGTTCTTCAAGGAGAATAACATAGCTGATAT
The DNA here is from genome assembly GCA_000180635.4 of Pristionchus pacificus. NCBI lineage: Eukaryota > Metazoa > Nematoda > Chromadorea > Rhabditida > Neodiplogasteridae > Pristionchus > Pristionchus pacificus. Next base: position 29,029,942 of record CM026578.1, on the reverse strand, counting down.
GACTCATAAATATAAATAGATGTATTTTAGAAAAGGATTTAGGAAGGTGCACTTACCTTCTCTCCTTCTCTCTCCACGGAAGAGATCGTCGCCGCCGCCGAAGACATCATCGATGAGGCCGACGAACAGCCCGTTGAGGACCTGGAGGAACTCTTATATATGTCTGACGACGAGGAAGACGAATATAGCGAATTATTGTAACTTTTGATAATATAAAACGTGCTAAATTGTTGTTCGAATGGTGTTTGATAAGCAAAAACTTACGTTAACGTTATTGATAAAGGTTTCTTGACGTCAGTTTACTATGGAAACTAACAACCTTGCTAAAACAGGAAAGTACAATAAACAAAATATATAAAATACACGGAATAAGCTAAACAATATCAACTGAAATGTGAAAGAATCGAAGAGTCGAAGTGGGCGTGGCTTGCACGAATCGCGCGCAAAACACACGTTTGCCGCATACTTATCCATTAGTCATGTGTCTGACCTAACACAACAGCCCTTGAACGATAGAAAGATTTCCGTAATCATCGGAACTGTTTATTATCTTACGATAAGTATAAATACTATAAAAGCTGTTTGAAATATTTTTATACTTGATCATAATTTTTAAAATTAAGTAAGCGCGCCGACTCGCGCGCAAATTCAAATCATGCTGTTCCATTGTGGTATAATGCTATTGATTAGATAGAAACCGCAATACGCTCTATTATAATTGTGCCAAACAAGCAACCCTTGATTATTGTGTTTTGCTGCAACATGTAAATTACAGCCTAGATGGCGTCGTGGGGATATCAATCCGGCGCTTCCAGTCGCGATGAGACCACCCAAGTATTGTCCTTCCGAGTGTACATCCACAGAAGGAACAAGTTCATCCATTGTGAGCACGTAATAGACAGGTTAGCCAAATATTCTTGCTGATGGTTACCCAATAGAGTAATTGTGCTCTGATACATGTGTGAGAAGCAGTAATACGTGCGAATTGGTCGCGGGCATGAATTTAATTGACTAATTAAATAATTTGTAGCGTGGTTGCGTGTCTCTCCATCTGCGATCATGCTGGAGAAGTCGTAGACGGACGTCACCACTTCGTAGACGGCCATTTCAGGTTTGGTGTTATTGTTTTCAAACTTTGGAACATGAAAAAAAACAAATAAAGTATGCTCGATTTATGAAACATGATTGAGGTGATAAAAACAAAACAAACAAGAGATCTGAATCCCAGTATTGCAGTTGCTCTGCCGCTACGGCGGCACCTCCGCGGTCATATTCTTCTTCGAGAGCGAAAGGAGGTACGGTCTAGGAGCGGGTGTACATTTATAGATGTATTATTTTTTTGCTCGTTGATATATTGTTTCTTTATTATTGGAAGACCTAGTATGACGTTCTGCTTTTGAATTGTGCTTGAAACGTGGAGCCGCTTGATTGTTCGTAACTCTGATTGTAATGATTCTCAGTTAATTAATCGTCGTTTTAGAATCCGTGAAACAGGTATCTCGTAGGTATCTTCATCCCTAAACTTCTTTCCTTGTAGATGACCGATGGGCGAGGGTCTGCACACGTTCCAATCCCATTCGGCCGAGGCAATCTTCCAGCTGGTCCAGTCACGCATCCAGGACAGCGCCAATGCATCCGCCGTCGAGAAAAGGAGGTACAGTAGCCGGGGAAGGAAGTACCGTCAATCGGATACTGCAGATTTGCTTTGTCATATCCATAACACTTGATAATGATATTTTTTCTAGTTTAGAAGCTGCTGAAAAATCAACATGAAATGACTATTCGTCAACAAATTCATTCATTCAGGACGACCCATCTCCTGGCGGTCTTCTCATTCTCAAACTCAAGAACTTCCTCATTCTCACCTTCGAAATTCGCTCTGTCTCTGACTGTCAAGCACTCTTCCGAACGATTGAGAAGTTGTCGAATCGCCGCGGATTTCACCACGAGTCCCCTTTCTACTGCCGAGTGCCATTCTCGATGACAGGTTAGTAATTTATTTGTATTTTTGTTTTTTAGTACACTTCTTCAAATATTGGTCTTTTTTGTGAATAATATTACAGTAGCACTCATAGCACATCGAGGATCAATAATCGATTCATTTCACTTAGGCCGCATTCGACCTCGAGAATGAATTCACGAATCTTTCCGTTCTCGAGCCTGATCAGTTCAGAATCTCGTCTGCGAATGTGAATTATGCTGTGAGTCGAAAGAGATTATTATTTTTAGTCTTCATTATGTATGTAGAGCTAATTTGAGTAGTGATCGGATAAGTCGACATAGTTGTTCTGTTGTCATTCACCAACATTTTTCAATATCGTATCGTATCTGTACTAGTATAAATAATTCCCCTTCAGTCTGTCAGTCGTTCCCCGAGAAGTTGATCGTCCCTAAAGGCATCGGTGACGACTACCTCGGGCGCACGGCTGAATTCAGAGAGGGAAGGTCCTCTCCTACTATCAATCGCCCAGCAAGGTGAGTACGGTGGATACGGTATCGGGTAAAAATCGATGTTGTCATTTCTGCTGTACAACACAGGCAGAATTAGCAGTATCGAGGGGACGAATGCGAACCCCGGATGAGTTTCATTCACTTTTCATCCAGTTTACGTCCGGGTTCATACTTCGATGAGCTAGAAGTGTCGTATTTTACGACTCAAATATCTTTCATATTTTCAGTTGCCGATAATGCGCCGTGGTCAACCTCTGGTTGGTCCGACGAATCGTCGATGCAAAGGACTCCGGTGAGTAATGCCGTTATTGGCTGTTGAGTGAGAAACGGATGTTTGATTAGTATTTGGTGCTTGATAGTGAAAACCAAATACGTTCCACTGTTCCACAAAGTTGAGCTAGCCCCGCGTTAGCACATTGGTTTGTTGGACGAGTAGGCCAATCGATGAGAGATAGATTATGATGTCACATGTTTGTTTCATGTTTTGCCTGTTATTATTGATTAATAATATAATTCTTCTGATGTCAATTATGAATCAATCCATGATTGTAGGTCGTGTGGGTCATCGTGAGCGTGCGGACACAGTGCTCACTGTGATCGGAGGAGGAGAGAGATACTTCAATATGCAAGAGGTACCGTATCCACATAAGATATATTGTAGTGAAGCTGAGTGACACACTGTACTTATAGATGTCTGTCCTTCCTCGCCATTACGAACCGATGACTCCTCCTCATGGATACTCGCCCCAATTGAACTACGCTTCGGTCGAGGGCGCGGATACGGTAGGAGAACTGCAGTCCAGGTGGGTCAGATAAGGAAACGGAGAGATGATCAATGATGAGCATTGCAGAAGCAACTCAGTGGGCAGCAGAGTCGAATCGGGTCTGCCATTGGGAAGAGGTGAGAAATTTTTCATATCGGATTCAGGATCCCGAATGGTGGTAACAGCGCTGCTATTTATGAACACTGACCGTTGATTGTTTTATCTCGTGTGTGTTATTATATATGACAAAATCTATTACAGGTGACCGTCTCAAGCTGAGTCCCGCTCCGTTGGCTGCGGTAGAAGACGATAATGAGAGCCAGATCAGCTACTCCCAGATAGATTTTTTCGTTTATTTAAATCTCTTGTTTTGTTATATGTTGCCGAAATAAAGTTATTGCAATCAATTATACTGTCGAAGTGTAAATAACACAAAAATATGTAATGCTTGACTACATTGTTTTGGATTCATAGAAAGTTTCGCGCGGGTGTACATCCTCAGACTTCTCTAAATATCGTTGTAACTATTGCAATATGTAACTTGATTGCGTCCCTCCCCGAAATCGATAGGAGGTTCGATGCAGAGGAGAGTCTATATCTAGCGTAGCACTTACACGTAGCACGTAGCGTATCAGAATCGTCCTCTTGTTTGGGGGAAATACAAATAAGATTATTTGAGTTTATTGAACTGATTTTCTTCAGCATGTTGGGAGTAATGAGGAAAAAGAAGTGTTTCCTATGTGGAGAAGAAATGATTCAAGCCCGGAATTTTCCTCCCCTTTCTAAACCACTCCAGAGGAAGGAATGGATTCTCAGACAGGATAGGGATGATGAGGGTACAAGGGCACTCATAGAGAAACACGATGCGATCAAAGATCCAAGATGGTGTGTTCGCCACTTTGCGGATCCAAGTGATTCTCTACCAATAGATGTGAGTTCCACCTACCGTAGTTCTTACACATAAATACCCGCTAATTCGAACCATTCATTGATATTCAAATGAATTGATGTCTTCCAGAAGCGTATTGTGCCCACTCGTTCAGTCACTATTCCTACCGTACCTTTGCGTACAATTCGACCAGCTGATTTAGTGCCACCGTTCCAGTTCCACATTGAACCATTGCAATTGAATAATTTCGAATCAAGACGAGATGATGTGAGTCTATAGCCACGTAATAAATCATGATCACAATAACAAGAAAAATGAGCTACCGTACTCTATTCCTAAGCTCGGAGAGAAAATATGATCTCCATCAATTTTGAATCGCTTTTCAGATAATTGCTGATTCCTATCATATTCCCAAATCGCCCACCATTCTCGGATCAAAGAGAGACGTTAGTTAACAATTTATATTTATAAACACTTTATAATCCTAATTTTATAAATACAATAATTGTGATATTATTATAAAATGAACAATTTTCACTAAGCGTTATAAAAATGGGAATGGCTAAAACAAGATCGCTAAAAGAACAATAATATACAAGGAGAGGAAACTAGGGATAAAACAATGAATAGATAAGAAATTCACTATAATGTTCAAAATATAACGTTTATTTATGAATGAATCGGGTAAGATTGGTTTAATTGAGAATACGGTAGCTACAATAATTACATAGCATCGTGTTTTTCGGTTATAACCTTTTTCTAACTCAATTAATCATGATGATTTTTTGGTTGTGTAAGTTTGTCAAGGTTACACACCCCTAAGTAATACAGAAAAAATCCCCTATTTTTTTCTAATTGTAAGAGAACATTTCGGAAATTGGGAAAACCCAACACCCCTTCCCCTAGCGGATAGTAGCCCATCAGTGCGAATATGTCGTAAAATGAGACAAGAAGAGTGCGTAACCGTGAAAAACTTTCACAGCCAACAAATCATCAAGATTTATTGAGTTAGAAAAAAATTATGACCGAAAAACGATATGTTATGTAATTATTTTCATAATTTATAATATATCTTACTACGATTCGTAATCTAAAGGAACGAAAAGAGAACTAAATTAAAATCAACCATTTTATCTGCAGCAGCCATGGTTGTCTCCCCTCGCTCTCGAAGAGGAATACTCCTGGAATGACATTGATATTGATTATACATTATCGAAAAAGTTCAAGAAGGAGGTATCGACAAAAACCACGACAACAATCGCAACAGAGGTACTTAGGAGGGGAGTGAACAAAAAGTATAGTTATTTTATAGGGCACAGAGTACAGGTACTCTCAAGATAGTCAATTGGAAGAGGAGGATATCGAGATAGAGGGAGAAGAGATGGAGAATGAAAGTAGCACGGAAATGGGCAAATATGCGATAGTGGAGGATAGTTCATAAATAAAAATAATATTATGAATTTAATCAATACTTTGAAAGTACGGTTTTGAATTACCGAGTACGCAAGTAGCCGAGTGTGAACGGTTACGGATAAACAGTGTAATGCTCGGTACACGAGGAAACCACGCCCCCTTTTTCGGCACCGCAACGGTTTCGTTGAGGTTACGTCTTGTTTTGCCCTTCTTTTTTATTGTTCTTGTTATTATTATGATTCCACGTCGCCGTAATTCGTGTTTTGACGTTCTCATTGCGTTTCTTCCCCATGTTCATCCCCATTTGCTCTTTTTATCCGGCTAGAATAGTGCTCAATTTGATTTATCACTGAATTTGTGCAATGAAATGGTGTTTAACATTAGTTCGGTTTATCAGGGTATTCTAAACCATTTACGTGGTCGAACAATTCAAACATTTAGCACTATTCCTAATACTCATGACTGGGTTCGTCGTCGTATTCATCCCATTCCTCGTCTTCGCCCATCTCTTCTCCCGGTTCCAATTCATATCCTGACTCGAGGGCCATTCTGTTCTGCTCCTCCCACCAATTCTTCATTTCATCAAAGACATCGTCTTCCGGTATTCCAATCAGTCTAAGTTGGCGCATGGCGCTTGTTTCCTCCCTCGCTTTGATGCTCTCCTCCATAACCTTGAATTTATTTAGTTTATTCAGTACACTGGGTCTCATTATATCTTTCTAATTATTGATTTAATCATATTTCTCACTTCTTCCCTCCATGTATGGGTTCCCGGTGATCTCTTTCTCTTGATTGCTATAACTATTCTCCCTTTCCTTGTGATCATCGTGTTTCCAATCTCTTTCCTTCTCCCGAGAATATCATCAAGCATCAGGCTATTGTAGTGCATCATTGATACACGCATCTTTAGCTTGTAATAATGCGGCGAGCTGCATTGAAATAATTCATTTTCATTACAGATAGACGGCTCCCGTTCGATACTTACCACGCAAAGCGCTTTGCTGCGTACATGAGGGATAGGCTGTGATAGCATTCGTTGATGGCGGTATCAATTAGCGAGTTCGAGGTGGATGGAGCGTACGCGTGCGGCCAGCTGGCAGAGTGCTCTTCCTGAACGAGAGTATTTTTTTAAAAAATTTTTTTACTTCATTTTCGCGAAAAAGCCGCAGTTTTTCCTCGAGATTGCAGAACATGGATTACGGATATATGGAATTACTAAAAATGTCTCTTCATTCCGCATGCTCTTTATCGTAACATTCAAATGCTCAGCGAAGACGCTACGGTGTTTAGCGCATAATACGGAACGTTTTATTCGCTCGCGCGTTTCTGATTAATGCTAAAATTCTCATTTTCTCAGTATGAGCTTCTAGTGCCTCTAGGAGATGATTAGGAACAACAGCTAGGGCCTGAGACCCTCTAATCAAAATGTGAAATGAACGATAGGAATCGGAATACGCGGAACGTTTTATTATTTTACGATAACATAGATGATCACACAAAGGGAGGAGGTTCATTTCCCAATAGAGTTCGAATTACGGGTCGCTGTCCCTTCATTTCGCACACTCTCTTGCCTCTCAGACTGGTGAGATAGTGTTAAGAATGCAGAGACGGCGACCCGTATTTCGAACTCCAATACCCATCCTTTGTTTGTTGTGCCCGTAAGAAAACAGCGTGTAAACTCACTCGGGTCCGCCAGTCCGGCGTCCATGACGCTCAGAATCAATTCTTGCACGGAGTGGCGACGGACGAGCCGTTTCATATACTTGCTGCAATATAGTTCAATTTATTTCAATTTTGCTCTGACCAGATCAGAGCAACAGTACCATTAGTTTGCATTAGTTTGCAGGCTATCATCCATTAGGGCCGCTAAGGAGAACAATCTACTCACATATGCCCATCTTGGAGATCATCTGCGAACATGCACAGCTTCGCGAACGTGCGACCTCGAAGAATCTTCGAGATACGGGCGTCGTTCACGCCCCGGTTGTCGAAGATGACCTCTTCGAGACGAGCGAACGCCGTATCGGGCGACGTGTGAGTGCCGATGACGTCCCGTGCAAGGAATCTTGCCATCTCCACAGAAGCACATGTCAGAGAGTACATCTGAAATTCACTTTGATTACTAGAACAATTTGTTTCTTGGGCAAGATGTTTGAAAATGTGTGAAAAATTACGAGGAACACTCTGCCGGATACGATGAGTTGTTGTCTACGGATTCTCCCTCGATAGCGATGAGCCTGTTCACACGCAGCTCGAAAAGACCAGCCATGTTGGAAGGCACGTAGGCTCTCACTCGAATGTCTCTGAGTGGATCGCCCTGTAAAGCAACGTTCAAAGGGGGTCTGTAGAGTACGCATCGGTCTTGGTTGAGCGAAGAAATAACTTTCGGAAACGTCTATGCATCCTATCGAGACTCTATAAACTATCGAAACTTGAGACTTTGAGAGGACCATTTGCTCACCTCGGCGGGGGTTGGCGTGCTGAACATCAGCTTTTGGACGGCAGGAATGTTGTCGATTGGAATGTAGTCGGACATGACTGAAAGTATGACATTACAGAAACGAGAGAAACGCACGCTTCCGAATGAACGACTGCTTAAACAGGAAGCTAGTATACATAGAATTGTTTCGTTTTGGCCAGAATATTACGGAATATCAATAAAAATATAAAACTAATCAAAGAAGGAGACGAAATGGGAATGGTTCGAGCTTTTAAGGAAAGTTCGAGAGACTGAGAGAGTTCGAGAGACAGTTTCGAAGTTGCGAAATATTTTCTGGCGCGAATTCAAATTTGAAGTTCTTATTTTTGATATTTATTTGTTTTTTATTCGCTAATTATTCGAAATGATTGTTATGTTGCAAAAAAGTTCATTATTTTCTAGTTATTAATACACTTTTAAATGTCAGTAATGACACACGAACGAAAGATACTGTATTTCATAGACACATCCACTATCGCACTTTTTTGTAATCGAAGTAAAATCAAACCTTTACTTTGAGATCCATTTTTGACGGAAAAGACGATCGATCGATTGCAAGGGAGCGTTGTACAAGCGATTTTATCACTCGAGAAGAGGAATATGTGCCCGTATCAATGTCTTCTCTCTCACCGCACTGCAAACACTGTCAATATCACATTGACGATCAAAAAATGATTTCCCGATAGCTAGAGACAGGCCCCGAATTAGTCTGCCACTGATGCAAATCCAAAATACGGCGACGACAGCATCAAGCACTATGGTGAATTCTCTTTTTTTGGATGTCTCTGTTTATTCCTACTAGTATTCTTTACGTTTGGACGTTGATTTTCTGTGCGTTTTTTGCATTCTGTGCATTTTTTTCCTGTGAAACAACTGTAATTTTATAGTTACGAAATGATCGCACGCGAGCTGACCGAATTAGCAGACGAGTTCGATGATGCACACGTGTGAGTACAACATTGTAATTGAAAATACTCCCCACTACCAGCTATGTTCAGCAAGCTCCAGAAATAACCGTAAAGTTTGGGCTGCTTCACAAGAGAAAACTGGCGCTCGAGATCTAAGATCGTTCATCTCGATTAGCTCTCCTCCAGAAGTATCTTGAAATATGAGGCAAAACGCTGAGCTAAACTAATTTATTAACAGTGTTTTCGCAAAACAACACAATCACCGCGGGTTTTCCAGAATCTCCCGTTCCTTGGGCACCCGATATGGCTCAAAGCGTTTTGTACGAGGACGATCTTCACGAAGAAACGGACCACATGATTCGTGGTGGGTCAGGGATGGGTTTAATTCTTAGCTTCATTTCTCGTAATACGAAGTTCCCTTTCAGAGGGAGAAGTAAACACACACACAAGAGACGCATTTTTCATACTGACTGCTCAATATCTGCCCCTTGCCACCTTCGTTATTTCAATCGGTGCGTGCATTCTCATTCATTCGGTGCTACCCCATCGCATGATTGTGACTACCCTTATTAAATACTAACAGATCCACCTAACTAACCCATCTATATCTAATCATCCAGTGACCAACCCATCTATGATATTGTCATAGTGACTCAGCTGATAATTTATTAGGATGTAATTTCCGGTCTTGCTAAAGTTCCATCGAGACTCTTTGACACTAAGAGAGCTCCCTGCTAGGTCAGTCATCAAATCTGTGATACACATTGATTCATGTCTCAATCCCCCTCCCAATGTCCAGCAACATTTGCTCCCTCTCAATCACTCCCGATGTTAGTCTCCATGAGACTCCTCTAGGTGGGTGGGGAGGGGTGAGGGGAGAAGAGGTAGGAGAGGCAGGGGGAGGGAAGGAGGAGGCCAAAGAAATCCCGGGCCCCTCGCTCCCCCTCTCGCTCCTCTGTTGTAATGGCATCTGTTCATGAGCTTCCTGCGTGGTTCGGCGCCTTGAGCCTCTCTACCTCGACTCTCTCCATTCACCCCACTCTCTCGCCGGTTAGAGCGGACGAGAGAGCATGCCAAATCGAGAGAGTCTTTCCCTCAAGACTCTCTCAAAACGGTGTAGTCCCTAGCCGGTTAGAGCAAGAGAGAGATCAGGGAGAATCGAGAGAGCCCCGTCCTGAATGCCGCAAGAGTCTCCCCCTCGTTTCGCCTCTCTCTCTCGATTTTCTCTAGAGAGAGTTAAGAGCTCCTAATCGATCGTCAATATGGGGAATCACGATTTCCGCTTTTCCGAAGTGCACTTTTTTTATCGATCAGTTCTGGATACGCGTCAGTCGGCGCTCAAAGTTTCTTGAATTGAAAAAGCTTCAATTATAAATCGTTCTCGATTTTAAAACTTAATCAAACATTGCACGACTGAAAATTTAACGAATTCCGGTTACTGTTTTATTATCAATCATGTTCACCCTCGCCAAATAAGAGAATTTCCGGATGCACTTTTTCATTGATTGGTTTGGCATTTTTCCTTGTCACATTCAGACTTGATTCAATCGACTCGAAGCCGATAGCCCGATCGAGATGTCCGGCGAATCGGCCCAGGACATTGAGGTTTCGTAATTGTATATTAATCTTCTCATTCATCACTCATTATTCGGTTTATAACATTCACCACTAGCAACTTGGGCGGTAACAGCGGGGACACGGGGTTCGGGCTCAGGCGCGCACGAATTATTTCACTTTTACCCCTGTATTCCTCTCTTTATCTTCTTTATCGATGTCACAAATGGAAAAAAAGAAAACGAAGCATTGTGGGTGTTTCCCCCTTTCACTACTTGCTCCCATCCCATAATTTATTGCGCCACATGTGCACTTTCAGCAATGGAGGGGTAGGCCGTTGAGCGGCGAGTAGATTCTTAGTCACATTTAGTAATCAAGAAAAAAGAAAGTATCGATCTTCAACAATCAAATTTTTATAATGGACAACTGTCCTGTCCTCATCATAGCCAATACACATTCCATTTGGATGGGTCACGGGGCGAAAACGTAAAAATAACGAAGCCTTTCCAGGTCTCGATCACCGCTCCGAATCGGTCCTTCCACGCGACGGTGATCGCGAGCGATGTGCAGTGGCAGGTCCGGCCTTTTATTTCGAACTTAAAGTTGAAACTTCGAACTGTCAAATCTAATATTTTTTTTGTTATTGAATGGAGAACTCTCGGAATCCGAGCCTCGGATATTAAAAATGGCCAGACTGTGCCCTTTTGAGGACTAGCTGAAACAGGTCTGAATCAACGAGAATTTGATTTTTTTAACCACTAGGTATCGGATTTCGAACACCTTAGCCTCTCTCGAGAGGCTCATGTTGAACTCTAGACAGAGGCTCGTTCCGCGTTAGCTATCGAATTTCGCATTTTTCGAACGCATTAAAGTAGGCCCTAAGAAGAACGAAGGTCATTCGAATATAATTGTCGCTGTAACAGTTCGACTTTGCCATTTCCTTCACATTTTCTCCCCGAAACTATAAAATTCTCCGTTGTTTATCACATTTTCTAGCACTGCAAAAAAACGATCTGCGGAAAATCACGCGGAGTGGCGGCATGGGCACATTGTTATGGGTTCCACGAAGAGAACCTGACTCTCTCCATTCCGCACACTCTCTCATCATCTCTAACCGGCGAGAGACCATGCTGAATCGAGAGAGTCAAATCATTTGCGAATGCCTTCGCATCAATCAACGGCGTCGTCGTTCTCTCCGCTCTGACTCTCCTCGTTTCGCATGCTCTCTAGATGGATAGACAGAGCAAGAGAGAGAGCGAGCGAAATGAAGATACCGAGAGAGATACTCAACGTTTTCCGCCGATTCCACTCGTTTTTTGCTGTTTTTTTGTCAAGCGCTGGTTCACTTCGCATGACAGGAAAATGATTGCATGAGCAAATCGATTGATCATGGAGACAAACCTTCTCAAAATTACTTCTCAAAATTTTTGGTTGATCATTCAATGGAAAGGGAGGGAATGAAAAGCAAATTTGACTAAACGATAAAGAGATGGAATGCCGGGAATGCACTATCCTCATGAGTTTCAGCTGCTGCTAAAAGTGCGGATATTTGGCAAGAGTGCGATGGATCGATGAATTTTTTTTTGGAACAAACGTCTCATAAATTTAAAAAAAAATATTTCGGCATAATCCCATAGGAAAGTAAAAGGTCAAGCTAAAGTGATCCCGTTAACAATGGCATTCGCATCCTGTGGAACTTCTGCTGAGGCAGTATAGCAAAGTACATCTTTCATTCTCAGGCAAATAGGTTTCAGCTATTACTCAAAGTGCAGATATTTCAGTGGTTTTTAATTAGACGAACTTTACTGTGAACAAAACGTAATTTAAATTACATGAAGAATACTTTGACAAATTGTTAGATCTGCATAGTTTATTCTGCAGAAATTAGCATCTGATATTTGATCTTTGTATAGAATAAAATTAATCTTTGATCTTAGGACCGCACTGGCGCTGCCGAGCAGCAGCAGCAACAACCCCGTCGACCCATTTGGTCATCGGCATTTGGAGAATCGACCGACATCGACTCGGAGAGCTTTGATCCGATGGTAATACTCAGTAAGAGTCAAAATGATATGACTATTGGCTCCAAGAGCTCCGACATAAAAATTCAGCACTAAATTTACGGAAGTATTGAGTGATTTTGCGTTTCTAAAAGCTTTCAAAGAGTGTTAAAATCACACTTTTTTCCAGGTGAACTCTGGCACCTCGCTCAGCCAGGACTCGTTCGACGGCTTTGCCGTGGGTTTATTTCATCTTTCTATCTCTATTTTTTTTAATATAATATAATCCAAATCTGTCTCTTTCCTATAGACTGCAGTGAGTTGTTACTGGAAATATGAAATCCTAAGAATAGTGCTGGGGCTGTTTTCAATCACCTCCCCTTGTCTCACGGAGAGACGAGAAGAATTTGAGGGGGTTAGAGCGAGAGACGCACACTTGCTTGTGTCAGCTGTTAGGAATATGGAGAGAAACAAGATCAGAGTATTTTGATCAGAAAAAGTTCGAAGACGGTGATCGAATATGAGACCGTACTACGAGTGGATCAGCTCTTATTGTTATATTTCTGTTCAGTGGGTATGCCTTGTGAAAATTAAAGACTAGATTGAGAGGCAGACTTGCTTGAGGCTGAGTCGGCTGTTAGAAAGCGATAACAAGATCAGAGGTGAACTAGTGGATTTTGATCAGGAAAAGTTCAGTCACACTGGAACAGTCTGAAAATTGCCTTTAATGGGCAATTTTCCCCCTGAGAGCATGGCGGTAAATTTCGAATATTGTTACTATAACTAGCACACTAGTCTGACATTCACGACAGCTGTTATTGAAGAGAAACAAGAGTGAAGACAAGATCACAGGTCACAATGGCTTAAAAATTTATTGAATTCCCGTAAAGCGTACAAGACATATTAAAAAAAATAATTCTTAGTTTTTCGTGACAGAACAAAGACCAGACATATTACAGGTGGAATTCATCTCCTCCTCTAAGGAATCAGCCTACACCGGACTGGGAGATGTACAGAACGGGTTTGGAGGCACCGGAGGTAAGCTGGAAATGCCCTACTTGTTCGATATCTTGTTGCGTGTAAGAAATAGAGGAAACTGGTATTTGCCATCTTGGCTCTGTCGGAATAGGGAGGACGCATGACAATGGGGGGGGGGACACAAAATCTGCAAAGAGTCCGCATACACGACTGGCCTGGGTGGTGCGCAGAATGGATTTGGAGGAGCGGGAGGTAAGCAGCGACTGCCTTTACTTTACCGTCTCTGCTTGGCTTTCAAGCTTAACAACTAGTCGTTTATTAGGGAAATCACCCATCGCTCTCCTCACTCCGCGCTGTCTCTCTTGAAGAGGGCTGTGCAAGTACGTATTAAACGACTAGTCGTTTCGTTACGATTGAAAGCCTAGTCTCTGCTCAATATCATGTTGCGTTCTACAAATGGAATTGAATTGGCATTTTCCCATTTCCCTGAATAATTTCCCTGAATGGGCACGTGTTATATATACCACAGTTATAGACGGCGGAATCTCATCAAAGTTATCGGCGCTCTTGCTGTGATTTTTGGGACCAACGAGTATCCTATATTTGGATTCATGGAGACAATAAATGAATAATTGTACAGTTATAGACGGCGGCATCTCCGCTCCCCCCTCGACCGCCTCTGCGGCCTTCGTTGCTCCCACAGCCCAGACCGATGCTGTGTCGACGTCAATTGGATTCGCGGAGACAGGTGCGTTTTTTTTGTACTTGAAGGTAAAATTGAATTTCGGTATTGATGATATATCTATTTTTAAATCTTAATGTTGGATTTAAAAAAAAGAGTTCGGGGCCAGACATGCTCATATCGCAATCGTGAAACATATTTTATTGGAAATTGAACTCAATTTGACTAAATTGCACCTCAAAATATATCAAGAAAATCAATAATTCACAGATCGCGGTTCCATCTCCTGCGAGATGATCACCCCCACGCCCGTCCTGGTGGGCAACGGTCACGTTCCGAGTGGAGAAACCACAGTAACCTCGTCTACCGTATCTGGACCTACCGTAACCTCTGCTTCCGGAGAGACTACCGTAACCTCCTCTTCCTCGACTACCGTCTCCTCCGGGCCCACCGTAACTTCTGCGGGCGGCGAAACTTTCGTATCCACCGTATCCTCGTCGTCCACGACTACCGTAACCAGTGGACCTACCGTAACTTCGTCGTCCAGTGAGCAGACTACCGTAACCTCGTCGTCGTCGACTACGGTAGCGGAAGCTACCGTAATCTCGAGCGATTCGGCCGTGACTACTGATGGTCAGCAGGCGCCCGGAAGCACGTTCCAGGTGATTTAATTAATTAAATAATAGTTAATAATGTTATAATGTAGTGATGTACTCAATATCGAATCTGTGAAAGATTTCGGGCATTTAGTACAAACGTGAAACATAACAAGTAGTATTATGTTTGATTAAGTAAATATTTAATTTTATTTCAATCAGTAAATAAATAATTAAACTTTTTTAGATGACCCTTGTAGAGGACGGTCAAGAGGAACACGCGGTGGCGCCAGAGACACCCAGGTTAGATGACATGCTTGACTCTCTCTAATTCACGCGTTATGTCGATTTGTCTGACTTGCGAGAAAATAGTACAAGGAATACTGAGTTTACTGAGAACAAGTACTGAAAGATTTCTGTAACTTTTTATGATACATCATTGGCACATCATTGATTACAGTTGTCTCACTCTCGTAATTTGACGTTATCTACCGCGCTCCTTGACCGGCAAGGGGCGTAATCCATAGAAAATCGACGAAAATTCTGTTAAAACGTATTACGCGAAGGAATGGCTGTACAATGAAACGGGGTGACCAATCATCATAAATTTCGGCCAACGATTCTTTCGACGCGAAAACACTGGAAAATGTCAGAAATATCATTCAAGGGATTACTGTAGGACTACGATAACCGAAATCAATATATAAAAAACGAAGGGATTTACACAGTAATCAATCATCATTAATCAACGCGAAGTCTCATTCCGCCGACGCGAAAACACGGGATGTCAGAGAAAATCAATGTTTTGCAGCAATCAAAGTGTTAGAGATGCGTTCAAGAGGCGGTTCGATCAGTTTTGTTTTTTTTTTTTTGTTCTACGTTATTGGTTGCAATTGAGTAACCCGATCCCTCTCGAACTTTGAGCACTTTATGAAACTCATTGATTTTGTCATATTTTCCATTGAAATAGTACGAGTTATTGTTTATTTAAAAAAAAAATGTTTAAATAAAGTTTTTACAGGGACCGCGCCATGTCTATGCATGAGAGATCCATGCTGGCTCATGATTTGCACTCGCTCGCCAGTACCATGGACACTATCAAGGATGAGAATGAGGAGGAGGTAAGTGTTAATCCTAAGGAGAGTCTTAGGGACTAGGATGCTAGGGTACTCAGCCTTAGGATGGCTTATGGTTTAGACTGGGAGCTTATGACTTTCTTTACCATGGACACAATCAAGGATGGGAATGAGGAAGAGGTGGGACAATTTGAGACATTTTAATACAGCGGGTGGTGCAAAAATGTGTTGTTGAAATTTTTGGGAATAGTTACTTTAAAAAACTGATTCTTATTGGACAGAATTGTTTCATTAAGAATTCAGTATGTAGAAGCTGTTCTTCAATACCACTCGCATTTTCTTGTTACTTGTCGGATGCTCAATAACCCGCCTCCAACTGAAACATCAAGCAATAATAGCGAACAAGTAAATAGGAAAAAAACTTGGCAAATTGTTTCGTTGACTTTTCTGATCGATTGCTGGGGTTTTTTGTAAGGAGTTCGGAACCACAATTTCTTATCGAGAAATGGGAGCTGCTAAAAAAATAATACAAATATTATTGCTTTTTTGTAACCAATTTACCTGCATAAGCACGATAGCGCAGTTGTTCGATAGATAGTCGGGGCACGCAGCGTTCCCAACGGCCAATTTTTCGAGTTTTCTCGCGAACATGACCAGAAAAATGGGCGACCATGCCACATTATCGAAGCCGAGAAAGCATCTTTCGGGCACGTTGGCACCTTTCTGTTGGTGTAATCGCAAACTTCGGAGATGGGATGACAAATCGGTTAGTAGATGCACTGAATTCCATTTATTTATTAGCATATTTTATACATTTATGATTTAAATTGCGTACCGGGATCGGACAGTTCGGTTGTCTGAATAAATAGCTCTAGATGGTCCACTTTGTGAGCTTTGATTGTACTAAGCATGTGATCCCTAAAATTTAATAGGTTAATTACTCTAAATAGTTTTTATAAAAAAAATGTATGACTAACGCGGCATTTTGAGGTTTTTTTCTTTTCCGAAATTCCATCTTTTCAACGACTTTTGACGCAATGTCCAGCTCGCTGAAAACAAACTGTATTTGCGAATGTTCACGCAGCCCTTGTGAGGACGATGCGGAATGGCTCAAGAAGAGGAATTGAATGGGACGTTTGAAACGATTAGGAATACATGATTCTCTTCTTTTCAGCGTCACTGGCATTTCAGTATGCTTCCAAACGAAAATAAAACAACTCTGGCGTAGACACCCGTATTTACATGACACTGAACATGACACAAAACAACCTTACTCGAATTAATCAATTAACGAATTAATTATTAATTAACGAATTAATTAACGAATTAATCGAATACTTAATCGAACTGCAATCGCGCAGTTCAATCTCTTCCGTTCTCGTTCTCCCAGTAGAGCGCGTGCCACTTCGTATGCGGCTGGAGCGCATTGTTCACGGAACGTGAACCGGACAGTCTGAAAGATTGGTGAAGTTACGTCATAAAAATCTACGTCTTTAACGCGGTTCTCGACCATTTAGAGGATTTATAATGTGAAATAGCGCGATAAAAAGAGTGAAAAAATTTCCGGCATTCGGTACATTCGATACCGAACGTTCAGCCCTAATATGATAGACGTAATAATTAAAGGAGGAGTATCAGCAAAGAAAGTTGGCGACTCTTACACAGAAATCCTTGCCCTATCAGTTTTTGGAAGTTTGCCCAAAAGGGCCGAGGTTCGGTATTTTTTTTTATTTTTTCACTTTTTCCAAGGGTCTTTTTGTTCATTTAACTTGTGTTTTATGCGTTGTTTCACCTATAATTTTGTGTTTTTTCGTGACTAGGTGGCTCGAAATCATCGTCAATACTATTGACAGCTTCTATAAGCATGAACAATTCATTGAATCGCCCCAAAACCTATTACGAGAACTTTTAACCTCTTTTCTTGCTCGCACCCCTGTTTCCTAGCCCTTTCCATTTCTTCCTATTCTCAAGCGTACCTATTGATCGTACTATTCAAATTGTAATCGTAAAATGTCGCGTTATGTTTTTATATTTTTAATAAGGTTCTACTATTATCTAAAGAATAACTTCAGTAGCAAACTTGCGCTTCGTACGGATACCCCGCCGCCAAGAAACGTGTGTACCAGTGGTCTGTCAAGGCTATCCGCAGACGCACCACCGGAACTGGCCGCATGCGTCATCTGAAGAAGGTCCAGCGTCGCTTCAAGTAAAGTTGAAACGGTTGAATTTTTTTGCTACGCTCAACTAGTTCACAGAACGGAGCCATAGTGTCCGAACCTTCTTATATCACTTATCCTTAAAATCAAGAGCTTTTTGCTTACTTTTCATGAAGCCTAATATGATTTCCTTCCAGGGGAGAACCAATTATCATGGGATTCATCGGATTCTTCGTCAAGCTCATTCATATCCCCATCAACAACATCATCGTTGGAGCATAAGTGTGTGGTATTTATTTTTTCTTAGCATTACGGCTTCTTATTTATACGCCAAATAAATAACAATGTGTTTTTCGACCCATCAAATATGCACAACGGTATATAGGAATAGACTCAATGATGCAACATTAATCTTACTAATATCTATACATTTATATAATAGTGAACCCTATATATGAGAAAACAGTTTATTTTGAACACTATTAACACGCGCTATTCGCTCATTTCTATTCCTCGTCGTTTTCCTCATCTGTCTCTTCTAAGTTGGCGTCGGCTAACGAGTGGAGTTGGACGAGAGGAGTGAGAATGGGAGGGACGATTCCATCGTCCTCATCCTCCTCCTCATCTGACGACCAATCGAGATTGGCATCCATAGGATGAGGGACAGCTGGACGTGTGAGCAGTGCCCACATTTCCTATAAAATTGGCCCTCTATTAAATTGTCTAAACTATGTTTCACCTTTTTCTTCGCGAGGGCTTCCTTTCTCTTTCTCTCAGTGGTATCGGGTGCTTCCACCATTTGGTTCCTTATCTAAATGTGGGTTCTTGCACTACTCATCATGCCTATTACTCGCCTTCGCCGTGAGAGCTTTTATTTCTTCTCTCCAAGTGTGATTTGCGCACTTCCTCACCCGCTTCCAACCAATCTTCTTGTGGGTGGGGTTCACGTATTTTTTGTGTCCCACATGAAAATAATTTATTTTTAGTAGGACATTTTATTTCCATTGATACCACCGGTCTCGATCCATCCATAGCCGTCAACTTTAAGTGATTCCAATGCACTACTGCGAGCTTGGTACGAAGCTCATGGCCGGATCTATTGAATTTATTTTTACGAGTGAGAGAGAGAGAGCAATCATACCGAATGTAGTAATATTCTTTGGGAGAATATCTCCATGCTACAGAATTAATACTTTCGCACGGAGAAGTCTGAAGGAGCCAAGACACGCTCTTGATATCCTCGATGTTCCGTTCCGTGAACACCTTTATTTGTTATTTCAATACCCTTGCGAAAGAGAGAAAAATCAATACCAGCGCCTCAAGTCTCTTTAGAATTTTTCCTCCCTTTGGAATGAAGATGGACGGATTAGTGGGTGGAGAATGAGTGCACTCCTTGAACAACTTGAATGATGGATCCTGTATTGGGTGTGATTGTACCCTCTAATTCATTTTTCTCTACTACCTGGTCGAATTTATGAATGCCTTGCATACATAAGGGAATTGCTCGAAATTTTTCCGATGCCAACTCTCCATTGCCTTGAGCAGATACGATAGCATCATAGCATCGATTTATGATGGGTTTGACCCAGAATCTCACTGGTGTCATATAACTCGCTTTACAGATCTGCAATAAAACACCATTGCTATTTTCACATTTTTGTGCTCACTTTAAGTAATGATAGAGTGATGTTCCGAATGAAATGCCAGGGATCGAAATAATGCTCGATCCCCGGGAACTTGTTCCTCATCATCTTAATTACTGATCCGTGCCTATCGGTGACCACACTAGCGATTCCCTCTGTCCCTCCTATCATAAGCGATAACTCATTAAGCGACCTCTCCAATGCCGCAACCTTCAATTGAAAAATTAATTAAAAACTTTTATATTTAATTAATTATTTTAATGTATTTATGCACCTCCATAGTGCTTGAGCTTCCCGTATCGCTCTTGTGAATTAAAACATAATGAAGCGCTACTCCTGATTCCGCATCCAACAAAAAATAGCGACACCAAGCTGCCGAATATCCTCGTGAGTCAAAGGAGCCATCTCCACATAAGTGAATTCTTTCTCCCTATATTTATCAATTTCTACCGTATCCAGCGTATAATCCTGACCTTTGCAATTCGCTCTCTAATCCCTTCGATGATTATGGCTTGTGAATTGAAGAAATGTTCATTCACTGCCGGAATAATGTACAACTTCTTCATTCGATGGAATGTTTGAGAGGAAAGAGTAGAGATGCCACTTGTGAATAGAAATTGTCGAAGTTTCTGAAATAATAAGGATCACCCATCATACCCTCTCATATTTAGTTTCATTCTTTTTTCTTATTCATTGACTTTCAAATCACTTACCGCTCCCCCGACTGAAGAAATTATCGCTCCTGTTGTTATATCAAGGTTGACTTTGTACAGCCTCTCTTTATTCGATACATTAGCAGTAGGCAATTTAGAGCTGCTTCTCCAATCGAACTGAGCTCCGCATTGCTCACACTCGCCTGAGCATGATACTGCCATTCCTTCCATTCGAACATTGAGACTCCTCTCCCCTCCTATGCAACTTGTACACTTGCGAAGGATGGATATAAGGGATTCGTTCGAAATAACTAAGTATTCCGAAAGTTTAGAGCCTTTAGTTGTTGCTGAAGAAGGGGACCAGTTAGGATCTTGATCGATTTCCTTCTTCTGAAAAAAACAAAAATTAATTATTCGATAACACTAACTTCATACCTGCTCAGGTCTGCAGCAACATCGGCAGCAGGGAGGAATCGATCGATCGATGAGAGGGATTGGAGGAGGGAGGAAGGAAGAATGAGGAGAAGGCGCGATTGCCATTGGAGAAGAATGATGATTGAATGAGGATGATAGGTCAAAGGTAGGAAGAATTCCCGATAGGCTAGGCGGGGATACGGTAGCGGGTACGGTAGATGATCCGGTAGCAGCTGTTACCGTGGTAGGTAGCACAGTAGGATCCTGAATAGAATTTATATGTATATATCTATTCTAGAGTCCGAAATTCGAGTAATAGTCTCTTAATTCTTTATGCCACGTGTGCGAAATGAAGAGACGATTACCCGTATTTCGAACTCTGTTGTATTCTGTACGCATAAAAGTTGTAAATTGAATAAATCTTGTATAACTGACATTGTAGTTGGGCACAGAATCCGGCCGAAGAACGAGGTCAATGAAATCGATGGGTTGGAAGTGGGATGAACAGAGATAGTTCCTTTTGGCCGATTTGAGAAGAGTGAGAAGGGAACGCCTTCCATCGGGTGTAGAACGTACAGCGTTGATCCAGTCCATACGTCGTTTCTCGTTCTCAGTAAATCTATGCATTTCCCTCTCAAGCTGCTTTCGCCCACAAACCACGCAGATACGTCGTTGAGGAGGAGACATCTGAGGGGATAGGGTATACGGTAGTCAATGTGTACGGTAGTAGATACAGTAGACATGAACAAAACATGTTATAATTGATATCTCATATTTGTTACGAATTAATTCTTTATCGGTACATATTACTCCTCATCGAATAAGTCACTAGTTTTGAATCCAGTGTATAGTCCATTTGCGCTCGGCCATTTCGTTCTAACGGCGTCAACAACGCATGCTGGCAGACGAACTCTTACACCCTTTCCGAGAGGGCCGAGAAGTGTTGCTACTATGACACGATAACAGCCATTTCGCAGTGCCCTGAATGACGAGGCTATCTTTATTCAGTGTTTTCTGCATCCATGAAAATACGGTAAAGTCCGTACAACTACGGTCTCTTATTGGTTTCAATTAGAACTATTTCGGCTCTCATTTTACAGTTGAATATAAAATTGTGACATTTTTGACATCAGTTACTCAAAACCATCTCTCTCATTGCTTATATAAATGCTTGGAATAAAATAGTCTCACTCATTCGGATCCTTAGCCTCGTGTCCGTTTTGGTATGCATGGAGAGCAACTGCCGCTTCAGCACTCTGAAAAAAACTAGTGTGGTAGGTTATTATTGATCGATCAAAGAATGGATGAGAACGGTTGCTTATTGATTAGAGGAATGTTGACTACGGTAGGAATGATATTAGTATATTACTCACCACTTCCGTTATGAGGCGCTCACAGAAGAGTTTATCCATTGTGATGCATGGAGAGGATCCACGCTCTTTCAGCTTCGAATCAAGTCCATCTTTCAGCATCTTTCCTCTCTTATTCAGTGGGTAAAGGAACAATGATTTACAGCAGTAATCGTGTCTGTCGAGTCTCTCCCGAGAAGGACAGACAGTGCACGAGCATTCTGATGCCTTCTCGAGGTCGTCATCATCCACGAATACCTTCTGTTCCTTCACTTGTTTCGCATTGAACCTTGCCATTATCTTAGCCGCATCTTGAGGGTTGGGAAGAAAATCGTCCATCTGGAGATCAAACATCAAACATCAAAGACACGAAAGGTACATAAATTGAAACGGTAGCGATCACAGGAATACGGTTGGAGAACACCGAGACTGGAGCCAGTTTCGCAAGATGGGAAGTCCTCTTGTCAGCACACACGAGCTACCCATAACTGACTAATATGTTGCTCTTCCCTTCGCATTGTTTAAAACGATAATTGAATCCGTTTATCATAGGAAAAATACAGTTCAAATATAAACAAATGCATGAAAATCGGTTGAAAGATCAAAGATCGCTAAGTGCGACGTCAATTTCGACAAAAAAAAATCCGGCAAAAAATATCTGCAGCCGGCTGGATTCGAACCAGCGCTGGGAGGGGGAAGTCGATATCGCTACACTTACAGTATGCCAAATGTTGCCTGCCCTATCAAGTAAACTTTGCGAGCGAATATCTCGCTTCTAAATGAACTTTAAACTCTCAAATTTTGGATTTCTTATATGGTTCTAGTGACCAATCGGATCATGTGTTCACCTACCCCAAGTAAATATTGCTGATACTCCTCCTTTAATTCCCTCACTCCATATTGGCTAACACCCTTCGTCAGATGATCCGGTGGCAGTCGATATCGAAGATTGAACCATTGCTTTTTCATGGGCGAAAACGTGATTTCAAGTCGTAGCACCTTTTCCATCTCGGACGTGCTGATAGGCTGAAGAAATCGTGATACTCTTGATGTCCTCGAAAATCTCATCCTATGCCGAACTTCCCGGTCAAAACCCGCATTCAACGTGGTAATTCCACGGTAATCGACAAACCTCATACGTGCTGATCGGCAGAAAAACCAGTTTCGGATTAACATTTGAATGGTCCAAAATGACTAATAACTTTAGTGGTTAAGTGCCGTCACAAATACGAGAGAGTATGTAGAAAATTGTGAGGCGCATATCGAATTTTAATTAATAGACCTACCTCATACGTGCTGACGAAGGCCACACTTTCCGCCACTTCTGCTTTGAGCAACGCGTATTCGTGCACGCGCGCATCGTTCGCTTTGGAAGTCTGAAAATAATATTTAAAATATTATCAATAACAACAAAAAATAATAACACACCAATCTCATCGGGTACATTAGCTTCAGGCACATATCGATTATCGACCACATGAGTTCGCTTGGTAGCAGTTCAATGGGGGACCAACCTGAAAATTTAGAAACTCGATAAATAACATTATCTGGGAAGTTAGAGAAATATAAAGAATTCGATTGCAATCCCCAGAAGATATCATATGAATCGGAAGCATACAGTATGCTGCATACTCAGCAGATTCGAGATAATGAATTCCAACCTGGCCCACTCATATCGGCGATCTGCGGTGATTTTTTAAACTACGCCCAGTGTTTCGTCCATCGAATTTATAAATTGCAAAGAGACTCGAAGGGCGCGTGAAACATAATTAGAAGAAAAACTAAAAAAATAAATATTGACAGATGCCCGTCGGCAGTAGCTCCACGATGGCCGAGGAGAAGAGACCGGAGGAGGGCTATCGTGAGTGGCTAATAGCGTCGTTACGATGAAATATGGGTCGCTTCTTTATTCGATCACACCATTCAAAGGAGAACGAGAGCTCGTAAAAGGAAGACACTTTAGCCTTCAGCAAGGAAGCTGATTCAGTGGAATTAGTTTCATCAAAATAGGCTCAAATTTGCACAATTCTTGAAAGAAAGATAAATATTTTTCTTTTTGTACCTGATTATCTTAGCCATAGAGAAATGGTGCCGCCGTCTCTTCATTTTTTTTAATTTCTCGAGCTCTAATGAGCACACACACACTTACAAAGGATGAAGTGCTGTGTAATCGATCTAATGGATCCATTCCAGCCCTCGATCGACGCGTCTCGCTCACGGGCGTGCCCGTGTCGGCGACCACGTACATTGCGCCCTCGCAGCCGACCATCTTTGAGGCAATTATTTATTTGCGGCTTCGTGAATTCTATATTTCATGTTATTTTAACAAGCCTAAAATTATAGAGCCTCTGTTTTGATTCTTATGTATAGGAGAGATGCAGACAGTACATTGGTTCCGCGTACTTCAAGCGTGTTTTTGAGACGAGTATGAAACGCAACTAGAACCTTAATTTAAAAAAAAACGTGTCGCTCACGGGCCGCTGCCGGTGTCGGCGACCACGTACATCTTCGAGGTTGGCAGTACGGCTGTCAGGGCGAAGAATCTGTCTCTGCATTCCGTGTATGTATTCTCTCACTGGTCGAAGTGACGAGAGAGTACACTGAATAAAAAAGAGACGGATTCTTCACCCTGGCATCCCTAGTTGGTAGAAGAGTGCGTAGGGCGGTCGGTCACCGGAGTGATGAGAGAGAGAGAGAGAGTTCGGTAAGTACAGACGGCGACCCGTATTAGTTGGTGAAATTGCAATTTTCGAAGCAATGTGCTCGGTTTTTGACAAAAGCTGGCGTTCTATAATATCTGTCAATGCTGTGCGATTTTGAGCGATTTAATAAATTTATGAAACACAGCTCCAAACTTGCTCGGGGAACAAATTCTGAATTCGTTCAGGCCGCCGAGTCCGCGGCTGCCGCAGTTGCTGCAGCTGCCGATGTAGCGCCCGCAGCCGACGAGTCCAGCCCGTGAGTAATTGTATCCTACCTTATTCGAATCTCGTTATTTGGCTTGCTCTATTAGTATCCGAATAGTGCGCAACAGGCTGGCAGTACAAGCGAACTTTTGTAAAGTATGGTGGACGTATAGGACAATGTCGGATGTTTCTAACTATTTTTTTTTTGAAAACGGAAGGATCGTTGCCATCGGTTTCTTTCTCGCCAACCTCATTTGTATCAATGGTGAAACTCAAGTGTTTTACTAATCCAGTCGTCTCTAAAACAATATCAGTGAGACCTACTAGTGAGACTTAGTAAATGGAAAAGACAAAATGGAATAAATGAACAAATAACTAAGAAAACGCTTCTTCAGCTATCTCAAGAAGCTGCTGGACGCCCAGGAGGCAACGAGACAGCTGATGGCGCTGTTGGGAGAGAGCACACAGGCACGATTTAATTAATTAAAATGAATAAGTTTCGTTCCTACCGTATCCTACCATAGAAAGCATTGAACCGTAGAGTAATATAGTCCGTATAGTAGCAATATAGAACAGCTGGCGTTACCACCTAGTGTTGTCATACGATTCTAAAATCGATTGACATGGAAACTCGTTTGCCTTTTATGTTTTTTAAAAGAAGATCACATACTAAATTGTTTTTTTCTTCAAGATTATGTTCAAACTATTGAATTGGCTTCTCCCAAGCCACTCTTGAAACACCCGTGAAACTCAACTCTTCAATTGAACGAAAATTAAAATTAACGCTTTGAAAGATTGCAATTCCAGATGCTCGGTCTGCTGCCCACCGCCAAGAAAGACGAGGAGAAGAAAGAAGAGGACAGGAAGGAGGAGGGAGCAGCTTCAGAGGTGACTCATTGTTCCATTTCGAGTTAGCGATCGGCTCGATAGGGACGCTCATGCCAATAATGAAAACTCAACAAATTGTGGACGCTATTTTGCCTTTATCGTGAGAATATTTTCCATTCCACGCGTAGCTGACCTTTGACGAACGTTCGAAGGGGCGGAGAAAGGAAGAGGCCGGGAGGAGGCGGTAGATCAACTGCCCTCCTCTTGAACAAGCTAGGTTTCCCCGGCTTGGGGTATCGATCTCCGGATGCACTGTGGAAACCATCAAACAGGTCACATATCACAGTTTATCCATCAACCAACACCAATTTGGTGAAGGGGCGAAGGGCTTATATAGGTGTCGTGATTGGATTAGTGGGATGCAAAGAGGGGGATTGTGAGGGAAATGAGGAATCTTCTTATATTCAAATATATCTTCTTTCTTCTTCAATAACAGCCGTGTAATCCAATAAACCTGAATATCCTATCTCATACACTCTTCCCTACCTCATCCCTTCCTCGCTCCCAGATAATCAATAGTTCGCTAACCAGCACATCTCATTTGATGAGCATCTCAAACGCACGATACTTCGGTTCATAGCTTCAGCGATCAGTTTTAGATTAGACACCTGAAACAAATACTGCAGGATCCTCGATAGGACAGTAGACAGCAACCGTTTCAGGCCGTAAAGAAGGACGAGGAGAAGGAGGAGGAGGCTCCTGTTGCTCCTGCAGCTGATGCAGCAGCCCCTGCAGCAACCGCCACCGACATCCCGGTGACGGTGTGGGCGCCCGAGGTACTAATCCATTGGAGCTACTCAATTTACAACTAGGATGTCATGAAAAAGCCCGCTCTTCGCTCCACATTAGGGATGGCAAATCGGCATCGGAACTCGGCGATTTGCCTTGAAAGACGCGCTAATTGATTGAAGCCGGCTTGGTCAGGCATGCGAATTGAGCCAAGCCGGCTTCGGCGTCTCTCTACCTTTGCAGGCCGGGTTGAAGCCGGCTTCAAGCCGGCCACGATTCTCATACTTGAACTCATACAACGGGACCAATTACCTATGGAAATCGTATCAACTCGCCGGCGATCCGTCACTAATTGGAAGATTTGCATGCGAAGCCGGCTTGAGAGGGGGGAGAGGCGTCTGTGGCCGGCTTGAGAGACTCGCCAAGCCGGTTTCGCATGCAAATCGCCCAATTAGCCGTCTTGAGGCCGTGTTCCGATTTGCCATCCCTACTCCACATGCGCTGCAGCCAACAAGGCTGGGAAAATTTTTAACGGATCTCTCATCTCACAATTCGCCGGTTAGAAACACCGAGAGAGCATTGCGAAATGAAAGATAAAAAAATGTGCCCTGGTTGCAGTTTAACGGACAGCCCAAAACAAATTTTGAAACGAATGGATTATGCATGCAACTCGAATATCTCGTGATCCTCCTCATTTCAGACTTCCAAGGACGAGGAGAAAAAGGATGATGCAGCTCTAGCAGCCTCTGCAGCAGCCCCGACCGACATCCCCGTGTCGCACTGGCTGCAGGAGGAGAAGCAGGATGCTGCAGCTGCTGCAGCAGCTGTAGAGACGGCTTCCAGCATGACCTTCTCGTCGCAGGTGCGTTTATTTGTATTCCTGTTTCGAATAATTGTTTTTTTCGTAACTATATTGACACTCGCAATTATTCGAAATAGGATGCAGGAAAGGTGAAACAAAACGGAACTGATGCGGCTCGTGGCCGTCGCAGGTGCGGATACTTGACTTGCTCTATTACCGAAGAACCGCCCGGGCGATACCTCAACAGGGAAATTTTTGGTTTTTTGAACTCGATAACACTCACACAATGAGCAACGCTGGGATTCGAAACGAGATGTAGGAAACGTGAAACTTGATATGAACACAATTTTGTCGATGCACGGGAAATAATAGTTAATTGCAGTTATCCTCCTCCTCCATCACCTCGGCCGTCTCTTCCACAGGCGCGGTGGCCGGCTCGGAGACGGACGCGACGGTGAGAAAACTGGCCTTTCACAAAAACAAAAACAGCAAAATTTTGTAAATGCTGAATACGTTTCACCGCCTTATTACCTCATTTGATGGAGTCTATCTATGATACATCATGTATGGACACAATAAAAATCTTACTCTAACCAATAATACCAGACCGCGACGCGCACCTCGCCTGCTGCAGCCGCAGCTGCTCCTGCCACCCCTACGACCCGTGCAGCACCTGCAGCACCTGCAGCCGACCTTGTCGTGCCTCCCTCACCCGCGGGCGCTCCTCCATCACCGGCTCTGGAGATCTCGTCGAGACCGATTGATGTGAGCTCAAGCTTGATTAAGATTAGGAGGCGATTAACCATCTTCATAACAAGTTTGGCTAAAAGTTTGACTATCAAACGAAGAAGGTGCAATTTCAGATCACCTTCGACGACGGCTCTGTCGTGGCTCCGGGTGCTGCAGCAGGTGCAGCTGCGACCCCTGCAGCAGCTGTGGATATCCCCGTGTCGCACTGGCAGGAGCCTAAGGAGGAGGAGAAGAAAGAAGAGGAAAAGAAGGAGGAGGCTATGACAGCCACAGACATCTCGGTGACGGTGTGGGAGCCGGAGGTGATTTTTGGGCATGTAAATGCAAATAATGCAAAATGTGTTTCACTGAGTACTTATCTCGTCTGGAGGTCTTTCAGCTTTAGTTATTTGAAGTCTGACATCAAAAAATATCAATCCAGAGGTCCGTCGTTAAAAAATGGGAGGGGCTTGGAAACACACTTTAGATATTTCACGAGGTTCTGTCCGCTTGGATTCTAGTCTATTAGAAAAAAAGGATTAATTTGTAGACTGACAAGAAGGACGAGACTGCCGCCGACAGACCGTCTTCGCTGGCCGACAAGGAGCCCGCTGCAGCAACTGCAGCAACTGCAGCAGCTCCCTCTTTCGGTACGCTTTACGCATTCGAAGCGAGCCGGTGCATGCCAGCAATACATTGTTGTTTTTTTGTTGTTGTCTTCAATTTCTCTCTTTTCTTGCAGCTTCTCAATTGTCTTGCTGTCCGGAAAATACTCTCTTACAGGCGCACCCGTTCCTACTGTAGACGGCACGCAGAACGCGACGATCTGTTCGGCGCTAGAGAGCCTCGCTTCTAAGATGACCACGGTGACGACGACCGATGCCGAGGTGGGCACGGAAAATGTTCAACTTTATAACTGGATTCAAAGCACCCATCGCTGAAATTATGTTAGGAGCGACTATGAGGAGCGAGTGAAACATATTCAAATTTGAAGACGTACTGAAAATTGAAAATTGTTTGTTCGTCAAGGCTTCGTCAACGGTAACGACGACGGACGCGCCCGTCACGCTGGGCGTGCCGCTGCAGCTGCAGGTATTGCCGGGGGGAGGTGGACTCGGCGGGTGTTTCGTGCGGATACGGTAGAATACGAAATTCTCGAGGAACAGCGTAATACGACGACGGAATGGGGATGCAGTAGATTACGGTAATTATGGAGATTATTCTGCAGCCGGCCGCCTCTCCCGCCCTCTCGCCCGCTCCTTCCTCGGCCACACTGGGAGTGGATGACGCGAACAGAGACAGATCGGTGGTAAGGATTTTTTTTTTAAAATTCGAATCTTCGCGCGATGAATTGGTTATGTTTCGCAAGTGAGATATATTCTTAGTGGGTGGTTTCTGCATCAATATTGCAGGCGAACATAGAGTAAACAAACGAATAATCTACCCGATGGGAATTTGCCACTTACTCTAATTATCTGCGATCAGATTATCAATCTTATCCAGCGTAATCTTAAAAATATTTCCAATACAGACGCCCACGCCGGCCTCCCTCCAACACGACTCGACGATCTCATCGCTCGCCGTGGAAGTGGGCAGCGATCGGTGAGCTATTGCTATGTATTTTATCGCTTTATTGAGTTGCCTTACCGCACTTCTTCCATCCGTTCTGTGACTTGGTGGAATCATCTTGTAAAATCAAAAATAAGCAAGCATAATTTATCCTAACGATATTCCAGATTAGTGCTTACAGATGTGCTGAAAACAGCCCGCTTTCCTTGTATTGTGGAAACGGAGAGGGATCAGCGAGCAAAATTCTCCACAATGATGGTGCCATTCCAGACCGACGCCCGAGCCGGGCCAGGAGCGCTTCGTGACGAACGCGGAGCAGAGCGAGGCGACGATCACGAAGGTGAGAGCATCGTGAGATTATTTTCCACTCCACTCGTAGCTGTCCTTTGACGAACGTTCGAGAGCGCGGAGAAAGGAAGAGACCGGGAGGAGGCGGTAGATCAAGTGTCTTCCTCGTTGCGAAAAGAAAAATTGAAAGAATGAGATAGATTTTCATATGTTTCACCTCCACATCATCTTCCGTTCGTGACTTATGATTTTCAGTATTGGACGAGCGTACAGTGAAAAAAATTCAATTAATCTTGATCAGCCCCCCCCCCCTCTTCTCGACGCATCTCTCATTTTTTAGAATTGTTCAACACTTGAAAATCCCAATTCAAAAAGTCATTAAACCAGATACGTTTCACCCCCTACATAATCTCCCTTCCTAACCTATAATTTTCAGTGTCTCAGTGTCTCATTCCACTTCTGCTGAAAAAAATCTGATAATTCTCATTTAGCCCTCCTTCTCCCTGGAGTCGTCCACCACGTACTCTTCTTCCACGTCGTCGACCGACGTCGTCGTCGGGGGTTCATCGGATTCCGGAGTCGCCTCGACCGACCACTACGTCCTCCCGAGTGTCGTGCTGCAGCCGACGGAGAATGGCGCTGCTGCAGCTGCAGCTCCTGCAGCCGAGCCGGCTGCAGCAGTGCCCACCGTGGCAGTGACAGAGGAACCGGTGACGGTGAGTTCATTTGAGGACCATTCGCTGTTCCACGGGATTTTGAGTAAGAACTATGAAGTTCACAACGTTCTCAAGCAATGTAACCACCATCTTCAGGATATGTGATGATCTGATAAAACGTCAGTCACATTACCTGAATTTTTTCTTGACATGAAAGAGCTAGTACTGGATCTTCGTACGCTGATAAATAACATGAAATATGATTCCAGCCCATCGTCGACGGCGACGGCGTCGTTACCACAACAGCTCCGTTGTCTCTCGGGGTGCCGCTGCAGCTGCAGCCTGCAGCATCACCCGGCATATCCCCGGCTGCCTCGTCGACTACGCTCAGTCAGGACGGAGACAGGGCCGTGGTGAGATTGTGTTTTGTTACTGTTCGACGTGGGCGGGAGACGTAATAAGCGAGTTATCAGGGATAGAGACAGACGAATTAATCAAATTCATCAAAGTCGAATGATCAACTGTGTTTCACAAAGTGTTCATAGTCGTTTGATGATCGCACAGTTTCGATATCGCAACAGGCACGTAGAACAATACTATTTTCTTACTCACCGAGATAGGAGAGGAGAGGGGTTTACCGTAGAGTTTTGTCTATGCGAATTTCATTCCGCAATATTTTCTCTCTCATTCCCGATTCCGCATCTCGGCCATACCGGTTCATTCTAGTATGGAATTTCTGGATGGAGAGTGAAATGAGATTAGGGCTTTGCCCAGTCTGTGAAGAAACTCATTCCATTCTTCATTCAAAGACCCCACCGAGCAGCGCCTCGCGATTGCGGAAGAATGAGAATTGCGGAAATTCCGCATTTTTGAAGAGTTCCGCATTCAAATTGAGAGGGTCGACCGCGTTGCGGAAAGAATGGGATCGAGGAATGAGAGGAGGGGAATTTCGCGTTCCGTATAGACAACTCTAGTTTACCGTATACGTTGCAACGCGTTGAGGATTGAATTCGCAATTACATACGTCATTTCAGACCCCCACACCCGCCTCGCTGCAGCACGAGTCGACCATCTCTTCGCTGACTGTCGATCAAACGTCTTCCAGGTATGACTATCCCAACATTCTTTCTACTTTCCTACCACTTTCTGAGATGGTTCATTGGTTCATTGACCGACTTTCAATCGTAACGAAGCTCATTCCCCGCTGTCTCTCTCGTGAAGAAGGTTGCGCAGTTCCCCATTAAACGACTAGTTGTTTCGTTACGATTGAAAATATAGCCATGATACCATGAATGAATGAATGAATGGATTGAACAAGCGGATACCCTATTCGGATACCATATTCAGCCTATAAAACATGGCGGCCCTGCTGCATGAATGGAGCGATCAAAAAAGACTGTATGACTAAAAAGACTAAAAAGACCACCAAACATTTCCAGACCCACTCCTGAGCCGGACCAGGAACGCTTCGTCACTAACGCGGAGCAAAGCGAGGTCACGATGACCAAGGCATTAATTTTTTTTTCTAAAGATGAACACGCTTACCGATTTTATATACGATATGTTTCCCGGTTTGGCCATATTCCATCGGCTTCTCGATATCATTAGATAGCTTCATGTCTCTCGTTCAGAAGAAATGTTTATTGAACTTTGCATTGGAGTTCGAACTACGGGTAATCGTCTCATCATTTCGCGTACTCTTTCACCGGTCAGCGAAGCGAGAGTGCGCGAAATGAAGAGACGGTTACCCGTTTTTCGAACTCTCCATGATATGTGTCAAAGTTAGATCATACTCCTCCGGTTTCTCCAAATCTTCAGTAAAGCCTTGTCTCCTTTCAAAATGAATCACATTTCAAGCACGCTTTGCAGTCCTCCTTCACGCTCGAGTCCTCCACCTCCGTCACATCCTCCACCGCTGATGGAGGACCATCTGCAACTGGGGATTCGGGAGCCGGAGCCGGAGATTCCGGAGCCACTGCAGTCACGGACCACTTCATGCCGGCGACCCATGTGGAACTGCAGGCGGAGGCCGCGAGTCCGGCGCCGGTAAGGATATGTATTATTTTGAATTATTTTCTTCTTCTCCATTTTTTACTTTCGGAACTAGCAAAGTACAAACATTTTCGTATAGGTTTCACGGGTGGATCATGTTAACCTATTTTCCAAAAAAAGTAATTCCAACCAATCCCTCGGATCAAACAAAAAAAATATTACGGTCTCTACACAAATTAGATTTCCCATTGCATTCTTGAATCGAATTCATCTAATAGCGTTCGAATATGAAATTTGATGTCAATTTTCTTGAAGGAAACGGCAATTCAATAATCCGGTGCCGCATCCGATGTAGAACACTTAACCCATTTCTTCATTGCAGACGCTCACTCCAGCCGCCGTGGACGTGCCGGTCGAGATCGTACGGCATCTGGACGACGCGGCCGCGTGGCATTCGGCGCCCGCGGGCGCCGATGCCAACGGCATCGCCGTCCCCATCACCATCGCGCCAAGCGGCGGCCCGCCGCCTCTGGCGCGCGAGCCGCCGCTTGAGGCGCGTGAGGAGGCAGCGCCTCCGCGCGGACCGCCTCCGCTCGCGCGCGAAGCGGCCGAGGAGCCGCCACACGCGCTCGAGCGCTCCGTGATGGTGGAGCGGCGCGTGCTGTCGCCGGACAGCGCCGCGGCTCACGCCGCTGCGCCGGCGCCGCAGCAGCCGAAGAAGGAGGAGGAGACTGCTCAGGTCATCTTTTATCTATAATTCGGCTCAACTCTGGGATGTGTTCGGTTTGAAAACGAATGAGTTTCACAACGATGATATCTCACAAATTTGCCAAAAGTTCAAGTTTAACATTTTTAACAAAAAAAATAATTTCAACTGGTTCCAGGGACCCACTCCCGCTGTCTCAGTCGACCAGGCCCCACTAACGGTCGTGCTGCAGCCCGCAGAGCCTGCAGCTGCTGCAAGTGCAGCCGTCGTGATGGTGGAGCGGCGCGTGCTGTCGCCGGACAGCGCCGCGGCTCCCGCGGCTCAGGCGCCCGCTGATCCGGCGTCCACTCCTGCGCCTGAGGCCGTGCCTCAGGCTTCTCAGGAGCCGGCTGCCGTGCATCAGGCTGCGCCAGTGCTCGCGTGCGAGCTGCAGGCTGCGCCTGCTGCACCGGTCGCATCATCCGTGCAGCAGGAGCAGCAGGCGGCTGCGGCAGCGCCTGCAGCCGACGATGCTGCAGCGTCGTCGACGTCGCCGACGACGGCCCATGCGCCCATCTCGCTCAACGGCACCTTCCAGGTAGTTCATCTCTTTATATTAGTTTTATTCCCCCAGCGTGCATTCGTTCCATCGCTCTGCCAAACATCGTTTAGCTCACACAGCCACCCCGTGAAACATATGCGAAGAAAAGTGAGAACAATGAGTAAAACAATTGAGATCACCCCATCGGAGGAGGACGTCGCGCATCCGCCCGCGATGCTCAGGTATTGTCATGCTCCACTTCCTTGTGTTCATCAGCACTTTGCTTGCTAACTAGAACTCGATAAATGATAACGATCGCCCGAAAAATAGTGCGAAATGATGAGACAGCGGTATAATTTCTCGAGCTCTAAATAACTTCAAGATGAATAAGATAGCATGAAACAGCTATGATTTTGGCATTTACAGGGACCGCGCCATGTCCATTCACGAGAAGTCGCTGCTCGCGCACGAGCCCCTCTCCGGCTTCCAACCCGGTGTCCTCGACGCCGTCGCCGAGGACACCGAAGTGCATGTCGCTTCTGCGGTCGACCGGAGGCGCGCCTCCGTCGCGCCCGGCGTCGATGGCGTCCCGACGTCCGGCTTCCAGGCCGCGTCGACGAGCTGCCTCTTCACCGTCGACGAGGCGGCGCCTCGCGACGAGGAAGATGCGTCGACGAAGCCGCCCTCGACGGCATCGCCGTCGAACGAGTCGTCGACGGCGACGACCGTCGCGTCGTCCATCGTCGACGTCACGGCGCCGGAGGAGGCGGCGAAGCCGCCTCCAAAGGCCCCCGGAGTTCAGTGGTTGACGGAGAGCGAGCCTGCGACTGTTGTGCAGCAGCAGGTGAGCAGACTAGTGATCAGATACCAATCCAGCAGAGATGGGTTGCTGGACGGGTATTCGGTCTCATACTGATAAGCTTTTGTCTCGAACGTTGTTGAATTAGTTGTGAAACTCAATCAACTTGCCTCTTTCTTTCACCTCTATCAATCAGAAAGACTAGGCGAGGTGATTTGCATGTCAATCGATTCGGCTTCAAATGCGTTTCACAGTTAGCTCATAAACATTGAATTCCTTGAATTGATCAGTATTAAACCATAACGGAGAACGAACAACAACAAAAATACTTGATTCTAGGCAGGAAGTGACTCTTACTCGACTACATCTGCTCCTGCAACAGAGACCGCACAGGTAGCACAAGTTACCAGCATGTCTTCATGAAACTATTGCGAAGTTGTGTGAATAGAATGAAAATGAACACGAGTTCGCTGGGTGCCTCACTTATTTAGTAATACTTTTCTTTTTTATCCCTCATAAAACAATGCCCGATTCCAGACCACCCCTGCCGCCGACGCGCCTCCATCCACTCCGAAGACGCCCACTGGCGGCTCCTGGACCACAGAACCTGCTGCACCTGCTGCAAATACGGTTGCCGCACCAGCTGTAACTACCGATGCTGCAACTTCTGCAGCGCCTGACGCTGCGCCAGTATCAACTTCCGGCGCTGGAGATGCTGTGCAGGTAGAAATTATTCAATTGCTTGATTTTACAGCCCAGACGGCTCACATGCTCACTAATTGCTCACGTGCAGACTGTCACTTCTACCGAGGCGCCTCCTCAGACGCCCAAGACGCTAACTGGTGTCACATGGGTCTCAGAGCCTGCCGCACCTACAGCTGAAGGAGCTGCCGACTCCGTCCAGGTTTTCTTATCTCTCTTTTTTTTAGTAGCAATCTTGATTACAGATGTTTGTTGAACAGAGGGAAAATAACGCGAATGTGTTTCACAGAGGAATTGTAGTTTGCTGAATGCGATTCAGATTTAGTCGTTTATCGTTATCACCTGGCAAAAATAATTCCCGCATTTCAGACCGCCCCCGCTGCCGAAGCTCCGCCTCAGACGCCCAAGTCTCCTACGGCGCCCGCTGTTGACTCTGTCCAGGTACTCTAAGCATTTAATTTCTCATGTCAGCGACAGTCAGTCATGTGTTCGTTTTCAACTCTGGAACTTCCGATGTTCAGCCTCAAACACCCCAGACTCCCGGAGGCGCTGCCTGGATCACCGAGCCAGCGCAGCCCGCGGCCCCTGCGCAGTTTGAGGCGCAGCCTCAAACGCCGAA
Source organism: Pristionchus pacificus (assembly GCA_000180635.4). Taxonomy (NCBI): domain Eukaryota; kingdom Metazoa; phylum Nematoda; class Chromadorea; order Rhabditida; family Neodiplogasteridae; genus Pristionchus; species Pristionchus pacificus. Next base: position 28,994,032 of record CM026578.1, on the reverse strand, counting down.
GACGCCGACGGGCGTCTCGGAGCGTGCTGCTGCTGCTCCCGCTGCATCCACTGAAGTGACAGCAGCTGCTGTCCAGGTAGATTTCGCTCGCTATTCTGCAGTAATTCTATTCGTATTGTCACACTTTCAGACCGGTTCGACCGATGTTCCACCTGCAACGCCCAAGACCCCAACAGGCATCTCGTGGGTTTCGGAACCAGCCGCACCTGTAGCATCAACTGACCCTCCTCAAGTGGCCTCAGCAGATGCTGCGCAGGTAGAGATAAATCATCTTTTTTTTTTGCTTCTTTTTAAAGTTCTCATATTTTTTGGCACTAGTTGAATGAGAAGCTCAGTAACTGCACATTCTTGAGATTTAAAGAAAACTTACTTACAGACCGTCACATCCACCGCAGCTCCACCGCAAACGCCCAAGACGCCCTCTGGAGTGAGCTGGATCTCGGAGCCAGCACCGGCTGCTACACCTAGTGCTCCAGCCTCTGCTGCTTCCACTGAGCAGCCCCCGGCCACTCCCAAGACGCCCGGAGGCGTCTCATGGATCACGGAACCGGCTACCACAACATCAGAGAGCCAGGCCCCGCCGCAGACGCCACAGACTCCAGGAGGCGTGGCGTGGATCACGGAGCCCGCGCAGCCCGCTGCGCCAGCGCAGTTTGAGGCGCAGCCTCAAACGCCTTCAGCGCTTCCGGCGGCGCCACTCTCGCCGTCCGTCATCAACATTACCGCAGGCGATGGTGGCGTGCAGGCGGCGGAGCCGCCCCGCACACCTACATCTCCGGGTATTAAGTGGGCGAGCGACAGCGAGCGGACGGGCGGTAACGTGGCGGCGGCGGGCGCGCCGCCCGCGCCCGCCGAGTCGACGTTCGTCGTCAACGCGCCGTGGGAGGGCGCCGAGCCGGCGACCTCTCAGGCGTCGGCGCCAGACGCCGACGGCGTCACGTGGATCACCGAGACGGCCGCGCCTCCTCCTGCTGCTGAAAGCGTGCGTCCTCCACTGTCTCGAGGCGACTCAATGAGGAGGTATGTTTCACAATAGTTTTAAGTGGGTGCTGTGACTGGATCAGCAACGTGTTTGAGGCAGATCATCATAGAAAATAATAAAATACAGATTTATCCTGGTTTCAAGGCAATGGGCCTGCAGGAAGAAACATCTTTAGGGAGGGGATTGGGATACTCGTACTCAGAGATAAAGGGTCAGGGGATGGTATCTTCTTAGCTTTTGTTTTCGAATAATAAAAGACAAACGAAAAAAGTAGTGATTTACCACGTAGGTCTCGCCGAACCTGACCTTACCTGTGTACCTGTGTAGGCGTGCTTGTCTCATCACGATTGTGGAAACAACTTTGCCTAATTTTGCAGCGAGCGCGACCCGAGCACCGCGACGGACATCACCGTAAGGGAGGCCAGCCCGCAGAAGCGAACTGTGAGGATTTTCTCATTATTTGATCATGACCATCGCTCGAAGCTCCGGCATCTACTCGCGGATTGAGAGGGTGAATTGAAGAATAGCTCTCGATCCCCCTCCTTCTCCCTACTTCGTCATCGATCAACCTAGGCTAGAGATTGTTGGGAATTGCGAGACGATCGGCCCTTTTCGAAAACACCGCCCGCCCCGTCCAGATGTGCGATTCAATCCAACCACCGAGGCGAGAGAAGTCATCAAATTCCGATCAACGAAAATTGCTCCGATCTCTATCGATTGCAAGAGCTCCACAACACCTTTAACCCCCGCTTGAAACCCTATTCAAAGTTGCACACATTTCGCAGATTGAGAGGGTAGCATTGAAGAATATCTCTCGATTCCCATCGTTCTCTCATCGATCAGCCTAGGCTAGAGATTACTGAAAGTTGAGAGACGATCGGCGCTTTTCGAAAACACCTCCCGTCTCGCCAGATGTGAGGGATTCAGCAATAGGGGGCGCGAGAAGTCATCAAATTCCCCTCGCACCCTCCGAATCAGACACTGAATCTAGACAGGCAGAGAAAGCGAGAGATCACGCAGAATTGAGAGAGTGCCTCCCTTCGATCCCTGCTTTCCCAGTTCACGACTCCGCAGTGAGTGTGACAGTTGTTTCTTGATTCCCTCTTTCTCCCTCTATCCCTAACTCTACGTTACACCTCGAGTCGCCTTAGCCTGAAAAACTGCCGCGCTAGCGTGATGAAAATTAGCTTGATTGCGACGAAAGTTAGTCCGGAGCACCCGGAGGTGAGTTTTTTAAACTAATAATTCAATAATCAATAATAATAATAATAATAATAATAATAATAATAATAATAATAATAATAACATTCAGCTCGCTCCCAGCGTAGGAGCCGAAGATGATCTCACCAATGGCGTCACGCAGGAGGCCCTGGTATTTTTATAATTACAATTTTAAATTGTTATTAACAGTAAGAAAAAAATTGATCTTCCGCGCTAAGTGCAAAAAAAAATCTAGAAGTTACGACTCTTCGTGGGTCGAACTTTGCGAAGGGAAAGGGGCTCAAATTACCAGGCACTAGGGCGCACTGACGGCAAAAAAGTAGGAAGTACTTCGCCTTTCGCATTCCTTAAATTTTGCTACTGCCACACTCGCGATTGTTCTCTCGCTTTCTAACTTGCAAACTCATTCGTTTTATGTAGCAATCGTCCATCCATGCAAGCATTTAAAATTGTCGAAACAAAGCCAGGTTGTATTGAGTACTCTGGAATTGCAACGCACCAAGGTCCGCAAGCTCTCCTGTGGCTTTTTTTTTAGTATTCCCCACTGTTTTTTTGCTCTATCAAATATAGCGTTTTAAGCGTTAATCTTATCAGTGTCTTATCAGTGAAAATAATGAAGATTACAGGGCACAAAGGTCCGCAAGCTCTCGTGGGCCGATCAACAGCCATCCGTCGCCGAGGATTCCTTCTCAGCGGCCATCGACGAGTCAGTTGTGTATTGGCTATTATTTTATTCATTTTCGCCAATGAGAACCAGATCTCTTTAATTACAATTGTTCGATATGACAGCGCACCCGATACGATAGTTTACACTGACTGTTGGCCACTTTTTTGACAATGAATTAGTATCCATTGATGAGTAAGTTTCGAATTAATTTTTATCAAACCGTCTGTCAATCTGGCATTATATATTTCGTTTCACTCCGGAGTTGATCACTTCGCGAAACATGTTGAGAAGTGGGCCTTGCTTGATCTGCCTTGACGGATGGCTTTTCCCGCAGAGTCGATTATGTTTCACACCGCTTTCATCTGTGCTAGGGTCTCATCCTAATCAGTATTAAACCATTGAATTTTTTTTTTCCAGTTACGAAAAGAAGCTGAACGAGACCACGGCTCAAACGAAGGAATTGGTGGATCTTCTCTGCCAGACTGGAAGACAGATCACGGAGAATTCAATGAAGATGAGCGATGTGTGCGTCAATTTGTGTTTACTATTTGGCGTCTATCAGTCATAGTGTAGTCAAAAATCGTAGCGCAGTTATTATTTTTCTTCTTTTTTTTTATTATTAAATTTTCTCATGTGAGAATACGATAGTGGAAATGGTTGAATTTAATTGCGCTTCACAATTTCATTATTAGACCAATGGAAGAAAAGCGATGATGCATCGAATAATATCTCGTAAAAAATTAATAATAACATTTTCGAAATCTTTTTCAGCTTTTCCGACGCCGTACAGGCCTCTGTGCGATCGATGCTCGACCAGGAGAGGAAGGATAGAGCTGCGGCGGCTGTGTTGTCGCCCATTGCCGAGGTTTGTAACTAGGGCTGTCAGGGTGAAGAATCCGTCTCTTCATTCCGCGTGCTCTCTCACCGGTCAGAGTGGCGAGAGAGTACGCAGAATGAAGAAACGGATTCTTCACCATGACAGCCCTATTTGTAACATCAATAGGACTGGTAGGAATGATGATGAGTGTGCATGTGGTTGTGTGTATCTCACTATTAAATTAGAACAGGAACGAGATAGAGGTTTTGTCCCCCATTGCAGAGGTAATTATTATTCCTGTTACCAGCCACATGAGTAATGTCCTAATTGTTGTTCAATTATTGGCTATTCCACCGGGCTTAAAAAAAGATAATTTCGGGACTATTCTCAGAACGGCGAACCTGTCAATCGCGAGCCGCCTCCTCAGCTCGTCGCCGGCGCGCTGCCGCCCAACGTGGAGAGCGTTATCGTCAGCTGCCCGCAGCTGAAATACGTTACTGGTAAGCTTTTTTTTTTTGTGCTGACCGCGGGTCTTGAAACGCTGCTTATTGCTACTTGCGAGAGGTTGAGTCATTCTACCTAGAGCCCGAGGAATGCACACCGCCATCTTTTCTTTTTGCACACACTTTCTCGCCCGCTCGGTCGTCGAGAAAGAGTGCGAAATGAGACGACGGGTGTTCATATTTCGAGCTCTACATCCCATATATTTCAGGCTCGCTCGTGCTCGAGAACGCTAACATTCTCGTGACCGACGAGGAGTCGGGACTGTTCCTGTTCACGCTTGATAGCAAGGTATTGCTACCATTTTATGTGACAGAGTTTACAACACAAGCTAACACAAAAAGAGGAAGAAAAGTAGCTCATTCAAAATATTTGACATTAGTCTCCCATTATTGTCATGGGTCCCTCCTCCTGTGTTGGGTCCCCCTAATTCCGTCAGATTGTGTTGGCCCCCTTATTGGCAACAATATTCCGACAGAGTCGAAAATGCTAGCATTCTCGTGACCGACGAGGAGTCCGGCCTGTTCCTGTTCACGCTGGCCAGCAAGGTTATGATCGTTTTATTTCCGACGAAACCTTTTGTCGAATTCATCCTATTGCTTTCGCCGAGTATTGGGAAAAAATAAAAAAAAACGTTCCTCGTCTCTCGATTCCTCGTGCCTGCTCTGACTCTGACATGAGTACAGTGAACGAGTGTAATGACCAGACGAAAATCCTGCTTCTGACACTCCTACTCGAATTGCATAATAAATGCAATACTTGCAGGTCGTCCGTCACGTCACCAACCCCGCATGGAAACGCGCCGCCAGCCCGGTGATCTTCAAGGACCGATTGAAGAGTTATATTCTGGTGAGTGATCTTTGATTTCGGTATTTGATTGCGTTCTTCTTAGTAGCTCAGCTAACATCCATGCTTAATCGTTGCCCTCGTTTGGAGATTAACGGTTTAATAGGATACATCTGGTAAACACATAATTTGACATTTTAAAATATTGTGTTTAGTGGGTTTTATTCGAACATCACTCTATGAAATACATCCGCAATAAGAATTTATTGTGAAGCATATCTGAACATTTGAAATGGGAATGGCATTTTTTTAACTTTTTAAATAATGAAAAAAATGAAAATATTCCAGATCCTGATGGACTGCAAGGACTTTTTAAATGTGTATTTTTTAACTTTTTAAAATCTAATATAAATAAATATTTTCCAGATCCTTATGGACTGCAAGGTCTCCGAGGACGGCGCGTGGGTGCGCCACATCGTCCGATTTACGGAGAATCTGGATTACATTGAGAAGGTTTGCTCAATTGTGGCTAAATTGAGTGAGATTGTGGTTTCTATCATGCACAAATGAAAAAATACAAAAACACTATGAAATTTACTAGGAATCTGAATTATATTGAGAAGGTAAACTATTTATGGTACTACCCCTTACAATTAGCAATTATTTTGTCAGTAACATGCCATTTTTCCTTGAAACCATGTCAAAGTTCGGCACATCATCAGATTTACGGAGAATCAGGGCTACATTGAGAGGGTTGGCCATTAATTATTAGTTAGATCTGACAATAGCCTTTTAGCCACATCGAATTTTTATTTTGTGAAAATCAGGCTGCAAGTGCATCAGTGATCAGTGCACACTCAGAACCTTATGGGTTGATTGAAACTCAACTAATTGTAAACTCGAGCAGTGTTTTTCTAATGTGGTTGGTCGTGGTTTTATAACGTCGAAAGAAAAGAAAAGTTTGCTAAAGTCTGAACGTGGGCCGATAAAGAACAGCGCTAAATCGATAGGGTCGATCAATAAACAATAAAACATTCAATATCTCTCATAGGTGGAGTGTCCAAAGTGGATTCGCGAGAAGACTCTCATCTCTGATCGATTGGCAGTGAATCGATACGAGAACATCTACTACTGCGCCAATGGAGAGGTACGGTAGCTGTTGGAGTACGGTAGGGAATTCGGGGTTGCGAAAGCAATCTTGAAACGGATATTGATGAGCTGAATAGAGGCATTTACAACTTAGCCATTGGAGAGACACTGCAGGAGATCTACATAGGGTCTTGGCGGGCTAGAAACACTGCGATGACAATGAACAAATATGCGGTAGTGAAACTAGACTCTGAGGTCAAAATAGTTAGAAAATCGATATTTTCTCAGCTCTTCTCCGGTCTCTACGAACTTGCGCCTACCGGCAAGTGGACGGAGCTGTTGTATCGGTGCGTTGACCTTTTGATTTTTTGACGAAATGTGGTCCAGAGTACTACGTTTTTTAATTTGTCCGGACATAACAAGTATTGCGGTATTACTTCACTGTATTTAGCGGTTGCAATTCCGCGGCTCTGGATTCTCCGGCCTCAGCTTTCGTTTTCGAGCTGGTTTTCATTTCATTTGTGTTTCACCTATTTTGTAAATGTTTTTAATACATTTTATGGTTCAGAAGTTGCAGGCGGCCCTAGCCTACATGTTTAACGCTGGGAGCATGCGCGAGATCGCCTGCCCCGTCGACTCGAGGACGGGTGTTGAGAGGATAGTTTGCTTATCTCTATTTTACCTTTCAATTTCCACTGGCTGTTTTAAGTACCGATATTTAGCTTTCCCGTCCTCTTGCGGCAACTGAAGCGGGTCTCAGACAGTGCAGGTTTGAACGTATTTTCCTTTATTTCATAGCTAGTTCACTTTTATTTGATGGCTACTGTTAGTAAGCAAGTGAATACCAGAACGGTATGCGATATTACCATGAAAATATGTATGGAAATAGCTTATATTCCCAGCTTAAACCAATGTGTTCACGTCACCATTGTCTGAATTCCGATTAAATCTATAGTTTCAGCCCGGCCCTCTTCTCTTCCTTCTCCGGCACGACTAGGTCTGTGTGTTTTTTTTATTTATATTTATCGTTTATTTCAACACTTGCTTACTCGTCATTGCTACCAAATTTGAGTAAGCAAGTGTTTAAACGATCCATGGGATGAATTATGCTCGAAAGTGGCATGAATATAGGTCGATTTTGCTCAGTTTGATAAAACGGCTCAAAATACGTCCAGGTCTGTGTGATTTATTTACATTTCCCGCGCTACTTTTTCTTCATACACACGTGCTTGATGCTAAATTTACGTTACTTGCTGAAATCAATGCCCGTCACATTACTATGCTCGAAATTTGCTGGAAAATGGATAGAGCAAATCTTTTTATTACTCATAAACGAGTAGTTTTCAGTCCTGGCGTCTCTTCCCGTGAGCTGCGCAACGGCCGTCTCATGGTTTCCCTCAGGTTATTATGTTTTCTGCTCGTTTTTTTTTGCTATTTTTGAACAGTTTTTGTTGGTTTGAATTCAGGGGTTCGTGGCCACACCGCGGACTCGGGCCTATACAAGGAAGGATTCCCTCCTCCCCCTCGCCCTATTGAGGAAAAGTGGCAGGCATTGATGCCCGTTCACCGTTGTTTTTTTGGAAATAAAAAGCCTTATTTCCAAACGATATGTATTTGTTGTGCATTACAATGACTGGAAAACAAGATGGGGTAAGGCTAGGACAGACACACTGCCTCCGCTCATTTAACTCGAACTATTCCACTTTTTTCAACCATTACTTCTTAATCAGAACTCGTTCCCAGGCTACCGTGGACTACCGTCCTCTCTCTCATTCTCCCCCTTTCGAAATACCGTATCACCTAATATCGTTGCTAAATCGATCGAATTTTCAGCATAATATAAATTTTCCCATGAGCTGTAAAACAAGAACAGATTGCATGGAAATAAGGCTTTTTATTTCCAAAAAATACAACAATGATGAAGGCCGAGACGGCCATTGCGGCCATCTGTTGCGCTCGAGGAGGACGAGGAGAGGGTCGAAACCGGCGGAACCTCGTTCGAACCTGAATGAAAGCCAACAAAGTTTGTCCAAAAAAAAAGAGAAAAAGAACAGAAACATATGAACCTGTGAGAAACGATGAGGCGGCCGACGCGCAATCCACGGGAAGGGACAGCGGACGATAACTGAAAGCTTCTCGTTTAAGCATAATCAAAACAAAATAGCCGTTCCACTCAGTTTTTAATGCAAGTTTTCAAGCATAGTGTATCCAACTTTGTCATTGATTTCAGTGCTTGCTAACGAATATTTAGCAATAGCAGGTGTGAAAAAAGTAATAATTCAAATAAGGGCGGTGAATACACCAATTTACAGGCCAATTTCGAGCCCTAGATCACAGGTGTTTCGGCACTTGCTTTCTCATTTATGGTACCACTTAAGAGTAAGCAAGTGTTGAAATCAACGAAGAACGGTAAATAAGAATAAAGCACACAGACCTGGAAGGAGAGGCTGGAGGAGGACGAGAAGAGGGCGAGACCGGGCTGTAATTATATATTTTTATCGAAATTCAGGTACTGGCGACAGGAAAACATAGATAAAAGGAATAACATCAGCCATGTTCATACTGTTTCATGACAATGTCCAATGCGTTATTGGCATTCAAGTACTTATTCATATTTGGCGTCAACAAAAGTGAACAAGCGATGAAATTGAAGGAAAGCGCTCAAACCTGGGGAGAAGTGGCACAGGCGGCAGTCTCGCAGTGTCCGCGAAGGGACGATAATGCTAAAAATAGGCACTTAAAATTAGATAATTAAAATTTAAAGGCAAAATAGAGAGAAGCAAACTATCCTCTCAACACCCGTCCTCGAGTCGACGGGGCAGACACGCGCCCGCGGCGCTAAACGTGTAGGCGAGAAACGCCTGCAACTTCTGAACCATAAAACGTATTAAAAACATTTACAAAATGGGTGAAACACAATTGAAATGAAAAAAACAGCTCAATCGAAAAAGTTGGTGGAAAAAGAGAAGGCGTGGTGTAGTGAGGGTGCGGCGAAAATTCCGCGATATGTTCAGTCGTATTGCTTCATTTGCGTACAATTTTTTTGTCAAGTTTTTTGAAAAACGTAATATTATTGAAAATACAATGATTTTTTTCTACCTCATTTGCAAACAAAATCAATCTCACAGATTTCTTCGAAATTATATGCATTCTATGAAACATACTTTATCGTTTTTCAAAGCCTAACAGTTTTTGTTCAAATCAAGCAAGGTGGAAACTTAATTTTAATTAATTGGTTAAATACTAAAAATAATACATTTCCAGCCAGTCCGAGTCGTTCATTGGCATGCTCGCCATGTGTTTTTATCGGCATTTTTGAAATATTTCAAGAACCGAAGCTCGATTTCCGTTATAGAAAAAAAATTTACGTCACCACCTCAGAAAATATCGCAAATATCGCTCCCACTGATTCCCCTAACAGAATAAGCAAACCCAAACCTAAGAACGTCAAAAGTTTAAAAAAATAGACAACGGAAGCACATTTTAGGCTGATTAAAATACTAATTTCATCAATCAATTAATTTCCAGCCAGTCCGAGTCGTTCATTGACATGCTCGCCTTCGCGATCATCGGGCCGATCCAGCAGATTTTGATTGTGGAAGGTAATATATTTATTAGAAAATACGGGTCGCCGTCTCTTCATTTCGCACACTCTCTCGTCTCTCTGACCGGTGAGAGAGTTTGTGAAATGAAGAGACAGCGACCCGTATTTCGAACTCTAATATTTATCAAACTCTAAAGAAAAAAGGTAAAATCTGAAGGTGTATCCACGTCAAGCGATTTTACAGTCGTTAGACAACGCTAGGCGGGAATCACAGGTATGGCCAGTATCTAGTTAGACGGACTACATACCCGGCTGTAGCCTTACCTTTCGCAGCCGGGGTCGCTACCAATTTGCCGACCCCGGGGAGGGGGGGATAACAAGGCTTGGTTGGCCTCGGCGGGGGATTGAGCTCGGCAAAGGCGAGCGGCGACTTACACCACTCGGCCATCCCGCCCTCTCTAACTCCACTCAAACTCTAAATACTGTTTGAAATACAATAACATGAATACAACAGCAAGATTATTATCCGGAAAACTGGAAATGATCATAATTTTTTAACTACTAAAACGTTTTACAATGTCGATGAAACATAACTCAACTATTTCAGACAAGATTGTTGCATCCATTTACGGAGACATTCAAAACTAAATTCATTCAACAAATTTTGCATTGACTTATTTCCAGGCCGTCGAGATCACGTCCTTCTGTTCTGTTAGCAAATTCAATCTGATTAGAATAGTATTTTCCTACTACACAGAAGTCGCGCTCTCTTTCCTATCAAAGCATTTTAAAAGATTAAATCACCTATTATTTCTCACGATCCTTCGCCAGTTCTGATCTGAATATCTCATCCGTGACATGAGTGACCATTTATACCGTTATATGCTATGGATGCGCGCGCACCGATCAAAAGAAACCTGCGCATGTTCCGCGCGCGTGAAAAATATGCTGAATACGGAACTACCTTTACGGTAAGGCTTTACCTTTCTTTTATCATTCATTCATTCATTCATTCATTCATTATTTCATTATTTATTTCTTTATTTATTTATTTGATCTATTTTATCTCATCCATTTTCAGGCCGCCGAGATCACGTCCTGCTCTGTTCCATTCGCGAGTCAGTGTGCGTGGAGGCTAGGAGGATGGCGATTTGTGAGCGACCGGGAGCCCTGGCCAAGGATGAGAGCGGTCAGCCATTTCAACGCTTAATTTATTCAAAAAAATAGATCAATGAAGAATCAGGAATGTGCAGATATCACCCAAATGCGATTTGAAATGTTTCCTTTCAGAATTGAGGAACTGACAATAGCGATTTTTTGAAAAAAAATTGACATTAGAAGCTAACAAAAATAATTAAATTATGAGATTTGCGCGCACAATTCTCCCACATCCTATTTTTGCAGGTCGCCTCTTCGTCATGAATCGATCGCAGGCTGCAGTGCAGATTGTCGATACGAGGGTGTGGGCAGCGTGCAGGAACATGGCTCTGGTGGATAAGTGAGTTTGGTTACGGTTGATTTTGGGGTACAGGGTTGTACGGCGGGGGGGGGGGGGGTACGTACTATATCTCCTGTATACGAATGAGAGATTGTCGATATGCGGGTGTGGGCGGTGTGCAAGCCATTCGCCCTGGTGAATAAGTGAGTGGATTCACCATTTTTACTTGATCATACTCCATTCAAATGGCTCGATAACATTGGATAGTGTGAAAGTGGGGATAATCTAGGATGCGGTAATAATTTGAGATAGGGCGGAATGCATTTTTCATGATAGAGTACGGTTGGGGAACGGTTGATATCATCGGGCACTGTAGGAAGTCATTGTAGGAAAGTCGAAAGTAGGGAAGTTACGGATACTACACATGTAATGTGACAATTATCTATAAATGACTTGGTTATAGTAGACTCATGGTACGGTAGGGCTTCGGTGCGATACTGATAATGGCTTGCTGCTGTGATTACTGTAGCCATTAATTTGTATATCGTACATCGCTCCCATTACCGAACAAACGGCCTTTTCTACCTTTTTGGCCTTTTTTCCCTTTAAGCGAATTCACGCTTAATATTCTTGTTTTTTGTTTCATATTTTTTATCCACCCCCATAACTGGACGAATACAAAAATTGGCCGGTGAAATATTATTTTAAATGGGTGAAAAATTACAGACGTAATACAGAAAATGTACGGAAAATTTGTGATGACGTGGAGATTACGGTAGAGCCGTATTTTAATTGAAAATAGAGGCAACGGCTCTCATTTTTCACCTATTTAAAATAATATTTTACCGGCCATTTTTTTTATTCGTCCAGTTATCGGAGTGGACAAAAAATATGAAACAAAAAACAAGAATATTAAGGGTGAATTCGGTTAAAGGGAAAAAAGGCCAAAAAAGTAGAAAAGGCCGTTTGTTCGGTAATGGGAGCGATGTACGATATTTGTTCAATTCAGAAAATCTCTCGTTTATGTGTCAGACCTCCTGCTTTTGAATTTTTCGTGAAACATAATTATCAGCGAAAAAATATTTTAAAAAACATAAAAAATACAAAAAACATTCCAGATTTGTCCCTCACTTCTCCGCATCGTTCGGAATGCTCGTCATACCGCAGAAGAAGGCAGTCAAAGTGCATAAATACGCCTTCGAATGGGATGATTAGGCTCCGCCCCTTTATTGAAGCCCATTATAGTTTTCTTTTCATTCACCCTTTCTTGACGACTCACTTTTCATGAACTATCGATACGAATGAATCACCAATTATGTTAGATCAGCAGAAATTAGTAATTCCTTCCGTTTTATCTTATTCTCCGTTGAACGAATGAGTATCATTTAGTCAATCCCCGTATACTTGCCATATTCTCGGTTAGACTCCTCGTTTAGTCCATTGCTCGGAGTATTTTCGACGATTTTTGTAACATATTGTGCCATTTTCACATGACATTTACTCGTTTTTAAGCCCAAAGAAAGTGTATTATGGATAAATGTGTATGGAATATTCTTTTATCGATAATATTAATGGCACTTGTGTCGTTGAAGCGATACTATTGAACTTGAATATATTAGAACTCAATTATTATTATTCTCAAGCCTATTCTTGATCAGGCATAGGCGGGAGGGAATACGGCAAAATGGGCACGCAGTACGCTGTTCACCTAAAAATGATTGCATTTGGATATATATATATATATATATATATTATAATTATGGCAGTTAGATTAGCCCCATCCCATCTTTTTTCGGATCGCCCTCGGCCCCACGAGCCTTTCGCGAGGGACGATGCCAACTGGGTCCGCGACTGTGAACATTTTATCCATTCAAGGACTGGCTAATGTGCTAAATACATGACCCGGCGTCTGACAGCCTAACCTGCGAGTTCCTGGCGGAAGGCTCGTGGGGCCGAGGGCGTGCCGAAAAAAGAAGGGATGCGGCCACGCAGTGCCCCACGAGCCAAAAAAAAATTAGCAAATGAAAAACTCACTTTTCTTCGTTGCGCTGGCGAAATTGCGCAATGCGGCGGACTAGCCCAGGGCGTCGAGGATCGTCGGAAATGGGAGAAGCTACCATGGCAGCGTGCAGAGGAGAATCACTGAAAAAAATGAAGATTCGGAATGTAAGAAAAAAGCAGAAGAAAATGTATGAGAAGAACCCGAAATGCTTGAGTTAAACTGGAACTTCGAGATCGGAAGCAACCATGCTTACGACGATTTTCACTTTTCCGAATGAGATTGACCAGAGGGCATGTAGTTATTTCATTATGATACGAGTGCGATTGACGACGTTTTTTAAAAACAATTTGAATGTTTTTTTTATATTTTTTATTTAAACATGTTTCTAGTCAATATTGATAAGTGTTCATAATCGTTTTTTCGTAGTTCAAATGAAACTCAATTTTTTTATTATTTTTTTACAATACAACAAACAAGTTTAAAAAAAAGAAAAAATGTGATTTCTACATTCTTGTATTCTGATACTCCTTCTTTTCCCCTTAAAGATCTTTGATCTGGAGTGGAATAGATTCTACTCGGCAGAAAGGGCAAACCATGCATGATCCTGAAAATTATTAGTTTTTTCTTGTTTTCTTCGATTTTTGGTATGCGAAATTGGTTCATTGACTACTGCTTTATAATACAAAAAAAATATCTGGTCTTACCCTTACATAAATACAGCTGAAGGCAGCAAGCCCCGCACACAGTGTGTCCGCAACCGGTAAATGCGCCCCACTAAAATATTAGTAAATAAAAAAACCTTCAAAAATACAACAATTCCCTGAACTGTTCACATTATACGGAGCCTCGCATGAGCAAATACCACATGATTTAAAGAATAAAGAATAAAAGAATAAATAATGATTTCTCCTCGAACAGTCTCATGAATGCAGTTGGTTTCTGAATAAAAAAAGATTATGGTTCGATAGGGAATGCTATTCACCTCACACAGCGGGCACACGTCCTTCCCATACGCGCAATCGCGGCAGACCGCGTGGTCGCAAGCGGTCGCCCATACGCGCTGCGCCGGATCCGCCTCGCGGCATACGCCGCACGCGCGCACGCTTCTCAACTGCTTCACGTCAATCAATTCTCTGATAAATTTTTAAAAAATACACGAAAATATCGAGATAAAACCGCACCTCCGCTCGTTATTCTTTCGAAAATACGCCATACGCTGCACGAATATCGCCCGCCGAGCATCATGGGAGATTGTAGCTGCAGGCATGGGTCTTTTTGGCGAACAATATAGAATAACAACGATGCTCGAGGCAATGCTTGATTCTGGCCAATATCGGAAGCGTCCCCGTCGAACCCATCAATTGGTTAAAGCGGACCAGGGGGTAAAAATTCAATGGAGAGAACGGAGAGATCCCATCCGAATTTCTGATCAAGAATTATTAACCTTCCGAACTGATAACCATAAATAGCCTGATGCGAATGCTGTCAAACCTCTTACACTGCCCTTGCCAAAGACACTGCTTTCAAATTGTAAATGTAAATAACAAAATTATATAAATAATTCATTTTTCTCAATCGTACTTTATTGCGTGTTATCTTTCTTGCAAAATTATTCTAGATTCTCTCCGGCGTGAGCGACGAATTCCAGCGGCCGAGAAAGAAGGTGTCCGGTGTTGGCTTCCAGTCAATTGCGAGGTCCTGCAAAATTTTTATTGAAATTCAGTCGTTTACGCTCATCGCTTTGCAAAAATACCGTAAAAAATTATTTAAAAATGAAATTTACATCAATTCGCATGTAGAGCGTGATGGGATTGTCTGCAGGCGAGTTGCTGATGCTACAATGGAAGTACATTTAGATACAACAGCAAAAAACGCGATCCACCTCGCAATCCATGTCATTTTGTGATTTATTGGGTCAGTCTTAGATTGATCAGTAAAATAGGGATGAAAAAGATCAGACACTCACGGATACTTGATAAAAGTGGTCGGGTCAGTGAAGTGTACTTGGTGGAGTAGGTTCGCGTTCGTCTCGATTGTCATGTAGATGATGTACAGTCTGTACTTACATAATGTATTGCCCATGTTTTCGAATTCCAAAAAAAGGTCCACAGTCGATCAGAGGTTTGAACACCTTCACACAACTCACTCATCCTTGCTGATGATGTCGGCGTGAAAATCGGAGTGGAAGTCGTACAGAGATGAGCGATAGGGCTGAAACAGACGTGAATATTCCAATATGAGGGGTTGCTTATAGTGCATCATATTCATCATATTCATAATTCATCATATTTTTCTTTCAAAATATTACTTGAACAGTTGCATTAGAACACTGTTGTAATTTGAATGTACACCTGCTTGTCGAGGCATCCATGGTACCCAGGCGAGCCAATCCACCCCGATGCCGCTACTTGCTGAATGTTGCCTGAAATTAGCTACTATAAAAAAATTGTTCTTTTTAATCTCTAAGCATCATCCAGAGCGTCTAATGTAATTACTCGAAGATGAGTGAGTAATCATGATTAGATTACTTATTTTATTTTTTTTCGTTTTTCCACCGTGATTACCTCCTCACTTTTTCAACACTCTAGGGAGAGAGAGGAGAAACTGTTTAGTTATCCCAATAAACTCACCGATTCCAAGCGTCGCCACCATCTCGCTCTGGGCCACCGTGATTAGTGATTGTCCCATTACGTTATCAAAACTCCACGATTACAACCCTTTGCACCAATACCATCAAGTTAAGACAAGAAACCCACTTATTCCAAGTGTCGCCACCATCTCGCTCTGAGGCACCTTGCCCCCGTGATTGTCCCATGCGACGGTGATGATGGGCCCGTTGACCTCGAAGGTGTACCCGGGGAAGGGGGAGGTGAAACTGGAATTATAATTAATGATGATAAAGGCGTGAGTCTCTCCTCCGTTTACATTCCCCTTTTGACATACCGGTAATAGAGTATTCCCCCCATATAATAGGTTGGTGCATAAGTTTCTGAGGTTTTATTTCGCTTCAGTATCGGCTTATCAGTCCCGCCTGTCCTAAAATCTTTCATGGCAAATTTTAGGAAGATAGTTGGACACTACCATCGGCATATTGAATTGAATCTAAGTTGCTTAATATGCGGGAGAAAATATTTATGTTAGAGAGCATGCCACGAATCGCAATTATCTTTTTAAGGTTTGGATTATCAAATGTTCCCATGTATACCAGTTATCCCCTAGCTTTGCCCGACAAAGCAGCAATAGTAGACGGGTGCCTGGCTCCGATGAATCCCGTTTTCAAGGCGCCTAGGAAACAGGGGGTTGTATAAAGTATCAAAAACTCATCCCAAATTCAGTAGTGTTTGTTCACAATTCATATCTCCATAAATAGAAATTGATTCTCCGTTTAAATAAAATTGTTTACTAATCAATATGAGAGCTTGCATATCCTTATTAACAGATTATAGCTCTATCGGTAGTAAAAATAAATGACTAAATACTGCTTTCGATCAGATACTGCGAGCCAAGGCAATTGGAAAGTGTCGAATTCTTACTTGGCCAAATGTGTCACATCCGTCGTTCGATTTTTATTTTAATCCATATTGATGATGCTTTAAATTAGAGACTTCATTTTGATATTAGCTTTGTCCTTTGAAAAGTTATAAATTTTTCAAAACTATGCACTTTTTTCAACTCCGCCTTCGTTGATATTTCATAGTTCCTTTCTACGCAGTGGTTTTCATGTGTTCTAATGCGCGTCAGATAGTGCGTCCTCGTCCCCATATACTACAGAAAAGCATGAACTGATTGATCAAATAAGAAGGAAGAGAGATCTCTAAACGTTGACCTTAGAAAATCCTCAGAAACTTTTGCACCAACCCGATAACTAGACGCATTTCGAATTCCGACACTCATTTCACATTGGAGGGTTTTAAAGTTGTGCAACTGAAAAAAAGGACAATTGTGGGACTGGATATGCAATGGGTTCTATATATGTTTCACAGAGTATTCAACCCCGAAAATCATTCAAATGATCATTAACATTTAGCATTCCTATGAAATAATTACAATAAAATATTTCTGGAAATGACTTCAACGTCCCTTAATTGAATTACGCCCTCTGAGCTTGGTCCACGTAATCGTTTTTTTGTGCTATTTTTTAAATGAACATCTATCTCGAAAATTATCCGGAGAAGGAAGAAGCGACTCACGTCTCATGATAGAATGTCTTGCACACGCCGCCCGTGTTGGTGGCATCGAAGCCAGTCATGGTCACAGACGCTGTCTGCTTCTTTAAAATGATGAGTTTACTGAACGCACTGAATTTTCTGATTTCAGGCAAAGGGCTTGCAAGAAAATGCACCGTTAGAAGGCTGTTGGAATCAGACTATCGGGAGACAGATTTTCAAGTGGATTTGTTCTTCAACAGGTTGAGGGCATATCGTTTCAAATTCTCAAAGGCACATCCATATATGAGCGAGAACTGTAACTTAAAAATAAACAACTTACCGCTCCGGACATCGCATACTTGGGCTGTGTTAGCGTGAACGGTTTCGCGCTCATCACAGTCATAATGGCAGGAAGAGTTCGATGAGTTCGATTGAGGCCCTCGGCTTCGTAGATCTCTTCGTTGTAGGCTTAAATATAATATTAAATGTGTATTAATTATGGATTTTCTAAGGATATTGAGATTCAGAATGGGATTGTAAGGAAGGGAAGTGAGGGAGTTGTAATCTGCGACATCACGTTTGGTGCTTCGAAAAATGGGGTGGTATTGTTTCGTGAAGGGATATGAAAAAGGTTGCATTTGGATTAATAATCGTGTCCTAATTGGATAAGCCGCTCTGGAAGAGAAACCAGGCATGCTCTACATGCGAATTGATGTAATTTTTGATTTTTTCAAAACGTAGCAACCAACTCTGCTGCTACTACTACTACTACTGCAACCAACTCTGCTACTACTACTACTACTACTACTACTACTACCACTGCTACTACTACTTACTACCACTACTGCTAGTGTTGTTCGCTCGAGCGCAATGCACGAAATGATCGCTCGAGTGCCGAATCGCTCGAGCGCTCGTCGTGAAATGATCGCTCGAGCGCCATTCTCGAAACGAGCGCTCGAGCGATCCGGCGCTCGAGCGCTCATATGGATTGGAATGAATGGATTAAATTAATTGGAACGTGTCAAAGTGGATTAGCTCTTTTGTTCTTCGCTGTTCTCGCATTCAAATGAGGAGAGGGGAGGGAAATAAATATCATTAGACTCCACACGAGCGCTCGAGCGCATTCTCTCATTCATCGCTCGAGCGCTCGTTTCGAGAATGGCGCTCGAGCGATTCGGCGCTCGAGCGATCATTTCGTGCATTGCGCTCGAGCGACGAATAAGAGAGACCGCTCGAGCGAGGCGAGCGCTCGAAATATCATCACTAACTACTACTACTACTACTACAACGCATCTTGTTCTCTAAAGCACCTATAAAATTACATAGCATACTTTCGGCATCCCTGACTATGTAGAGCACCAAAGGTCCGGCGGCGTTCTGTGCGTTGGTGTTGGCGACTGTGAGCGTGCGGGTGTTCTGAAACCGTGCATCACGTTAAAAAATTAGAAAAAAATAGAAAAATATATATTCGAAAAATATTAAAAAAATACTGTTCTGAAACCGTTCATCACACTAAAAAATATTTTAAAAAAATATACGCATTAAATGAACGCATTCCACCTAGAATGTTTTTCCCAAACAAACATCTATCCCTGGGCTTTTGTCCACGAGAGACGAAAAGAGAACGAAAAAAGAGTAAAGGAGACTCACACTCATTTCCAGGTACAACTTCTGTCCGGTTGCTGGGTCAACGCGCGCTGCGACGTCAGCAACACTAAAAAAATTTCATATATGTGTCTGTTGAATTCTTCAGCTTGATGCTTCAACTCGATATCTAATTAATAATCATATAAATCAATCAAACCTGATGAATCCCTTCTGCTGCTGTATCAGGATATTCCCCGCGAGCTTCTTCGATTCGGGCGTGATCGACGCGTAGATGCGACAGGTGGAGGCGCAGAGGTCGTTGATGGTGACCTATCATAAACATTATTAACTCAAAAAGGGTTTTTTTACTTCCCTATCAATAGCCATGAGCTGCTTATTTCGGCAGAACCGTAAGATCGTTTGTGAACAGCGGACAATTATCTTACCGATGCCTGTCCTTGGAAGTCGTACTCATCGAGGATGGAGCTGTGCTCGAAGTCCACTCGCGCTTCTAACATTATTATCTCTCTTTGTTAGTCATCTACTGCTGACCCATTTTCACCTGACGCTTCTTACTCAACGTCCACTTAAAAGAAGACAAATGCAGCTATAAAACCACGAACCTGCCGCTGCGATCAATAGAAGACAGCCAACTAACACTCGCCCGATCATCCTTGACCAAGAGAAAGAATGGGAACTGAGATTTTGGTCTCACTTCCCTTCATATCAGTATTCTTAAGCATCGCCAGGATTAAGCTCACAACGATCAACCCATCGTTTTCGACACACGCGTCCCTCTCATTTCTGAACATTTCTCGCCAGTCAGAAAGGTGAGAGAGTATTCTATAAGAGGAGAGCGTGCGTGCTACAAATCATGCATTGTTCATTATCTACATGCTTTCTCGTCTCTCTGCAAGCTGAGATAGTGTGATAAAAAAAGGAGATCATCAGAATGATAGATCCATCTCTTCATTTACCGTTATCTTTTCTTCTCTTCTTCATTCTGACACAACCTTGCCGAGATCATGATTGAGGGGGATTATGCTCTCGAATTGGCACGCTGGTGATTGTGTGGGATCACTGAGGTTTGTTCTCTCTAGAATTGATGGTGTTTGATAGATCTTAGACCGGATTTTCGTCTGAAGCATTCGCATTTTGGCCGATATTGGCCTTGATGACGCAGAGACGCAATCTAAAAGACAACACATGTCAGAGGGCAGAGAACATTTCATGCTCTGAAATTGCACGACATTTGAGCGGCGTTCCTTCACAAAATATAGAGCGGCGTTCCTTCACAAAATATCAATTTGGCTCACATTTTCTATTCGCCTTCTTCACACAAGTAAGAATTGATGGGGCGCGGTGAAACCATCTAAAGACGATCTCCCTGCTGAAGAGTCCTCAGGCATTCACAAAACATTATTTCTCCTAGTATCCTCGACCGACACGTAAATCCTCTGCACTAATGGACAGATCTGTTGAATTAGCGGGACGTAATCCCATTTCTGGTCTGGAATTAAGCCGTAAAAGTCATCCAATTTTACGTAGACGTCTGACGATGCAGTCCCAAAGCAAAGCTTTTTATCCATTTCTTCCTGATCTTTGATCTTTTAAAAATACGGATGCTCAAACCATCATCGGTTACGAAAAACAAAATAGCTACAACTAGGGGTCACAACCCACGATGCCGATTTTTCACAATGCAGTCAAATGCGGGTTCAAACAAATCCTCATGGTCCAAATAATATCATACTTTTGGCCGTTTGTTGATATCTTACCTCTGAGCTGTGCTAGAGACCAAGAAGTACGCGCGAAACGCACTGTGGGAGAGGAGGGAAACGCGAGACGAGAGGGGAGGGGGCGGAGCCTAATTTGCGTGTGCCTCTCTCCCTCCCCCCGCCTCTCTCGCTCCCCTCCGCCCGCCTCTCTCGCGTCCTTTATAAATCGTGAATGCACAAGCCCGGGGAAAATGCTAAAATTCTAATTCTTTCTCTAAAAATCGTAAAATATTCCAAGCAGTCAGAAAAACTTTGTCCGAGCAGAATTGTCATATTGGAAGCCTTGGAAAAGTCCTTTTTCGTCGAGGATCGACCCTATTCCCTTAGTTTACGTTCATTTTTGATCAACTTAGTGAAGTTGTGCATTTCTCGGACAGCGCTATATCGATTAGGGATACTAAGAGCATCCATAGCAGTTTAGAACGAGTGATTTGGTTTAGAATGAACCTTGTGCACTCCCCGTCTCGCCTTTTGGTGAAATCATGTCACACCAAAGTGGGCGGAGCTTGCGGCCCCTAGCTACATCACAAGTCGCTTGACGCCATCATCTCATTTTTTGCTTTGTCAGGCGCTGTTTTCGCCCCGTATCGGGAACATTCCCAAGAGGATGTGGATAACTATGGCGACTAGTTATCGCTCGATTCAGGGTGGTGTTGTATTCCGTTTTGTGGTAGCGAAAATAAAATACCGTAAAATGATATGCCTTTTCCTGTGATGACTCATCAGGAAGTCAGAAATCACGGCGCGAAGAGATGTTGTAGCGATCAAGGGTGTTCATAGATGTGACACATTCTTCATTTTTTTCGTGCTATCGAAATGGAGTGATCTGAAATTTGGTCATTACTCCCCCCCCCTTTTGGAGTCTTCCCTTACGATTTGTACTCTAATGTATCAGCATTTTTCGTTATGAAGATTGTAGTCGAAAGGCCAAAGGTGCGCATTTCGGCTCTCGTATGTATGTGGGAGGTATACACTGTCATTTTTTTTAAATCGTCAATAATTCATCCACTGCTACAACAATTCGGCAACAATTCGCAACAAGCAACAATTCGGGGTTATCAATGCATTGAAACTTATCTCTTCTCTAGTGTGGGAAAGTTTTCGAAGCAGCAAGATTTTCCAATCTGAGATTGTCAATTAGAGACATTCGGACTTGGCGTGTAGGTTTCGTATCCATGTTCGCATTTCCGCCGAATAAATCCGGCACTCGTGTTGGCGTAATTTCGTTTTACTCCATTCCTGAGTGTTTCCTCACCATTATAATATGCTTGCTGGCAACAATTGGACGTAATTATTCCATACAAATTGCTGAAAGAGTTTGCTGAATGCAACATGTTATTTTTTGTCTTTCAATTGGCTATTCAGAGCATACCAATGAAAATGAATGCAGATCATTCGGGTTTAACAACTCTTTGAAACTCAACAGAACTCTAAAATGACGTAATTTTCGAACTAGAATAGAAAATTCTCCTTAAGAAATCATTCTGGCGGGTTTCAAAACCCATGCGCGCACTTCCGAAGAACGTTTCCGGTGCTATCGTGTAGGCTATTTTCTTGCTACTTGTTCGTTTTGGGGGGAATTGAAAGAAGGCACTTCTCTGCATTCAAACATCATCTCTTCATGCCCTGTCTAGAAAAAGTCCTGAGTCGAACTAGGACTGACTGGAGCAGTCAAGCCTAACTTTGTCGCCAGCCCGACATCGTAATATCGTAATTGTTGAAATATGTCTAGCCCAATTTTTCCCTTGACTCGTGATTTTTTTTTACACATACTATAAATATATATATTAAACCCCTCTCTTCGTTCCGCGTACTGTCGCATTTCTCTGCCTGATGTTAAGAGAACCTCGCAATCTCATCCTAACGCTGCTTAGTTTGAAAGAACAAAAAAAACTAACTTGGAAATGGGGATTTCGATTAGTAAACCTCCCTCGTATAGGGAGGTTTACTAATCGAAATCCCCATTTCCAAGTTAGGCTTAGTGCAGAATCGAGATGCGTTGGCTCTGGCTTCTAGTCCGCTTGCTCCCTTTTCTCGTTCCCAACGCCCTTTTTGAGTGCCTTGTACCATAGCTACTGCCTCTTTTTTGAGTTCGTTTCTCCGATATTTCTCCGAGAAACCAGCGTTACTGGTGCTGATTTCCGCTATTATCCCAGATATTTTTCGCTTTTTGCTATTGCTCTTTCTGAAAGACCGCCTCCGCAGTGGCTTTTTGCGCGTCAAAGACGAAATGTTTTTCGAAGACAGAATCGTCTACGGGTCTTACGAAATGTTTTCTTCCGTTTTCTTTGGAATATGAGATACGGGAACTGGTCTCTTCATTTCGCACACATTATCTCGTCCTTTTGGACCGTGAGAGAGTGCGTGAATCGAGGAGACGATTACCCTTTTCGAATTCTTTTTTTCGGTTCTCAACAGAACGCCGTGATAAAAGAGGGCTCGGGCAATTAGTTCCCTGCATTGTTTGGTTCTCTTAAAGCAAAATATCGGAAGCATCATTAGCTCGCGTTCCATCTGGTTCCCCGTCAGCCGGAAATCCCTACAACCACAACGCGGATTGATATTGGTCGTTTTTTTCGGGACGACGTCGGCGACGGGGACATTTGCCGGTTAATCCCTCAGATGAGCCCACTGAATGACGATGGATAGTCTGGGATGACAGAATGTCCTCATTCCGTGTGCTCTCTCTCGTCACTCTGACCGGTGAGGACGTACGAGAATGAAGAGGCGGAGCTCTCATTCTGACAGACCTAATGATGATAGACGAGCCAGGGTTAATATTGCCTCCGAGCACTGATCTCTTCCTTCGAAAGAATACTGTCTCGACGAAAATGTATTTCACCCTGAACGTCAAGCCTCTTGATCGCCAAAATCCACTGATTGAGTATTGACGGCGATTTTTGAGTCTCTCTCGTTTTTCAAGCACGCACATTCGTGAAATCGTGCCCATTTCCGCTGAAGCACTTTTTTTAGGGAGATTAGCACCCAGTTCGGCTCAAAGTGTGCCCAAATCGACTCCATTTTTCAATTTTAACCCCACCTTTTCAGAGCTCACGAAGCCTCGCTATTTCTGAAACTCGTCATGCTCCTTGAATAAGCGATAGCGAGGGTGTATGATTCTAGAAGATTTATAGCGCTCGACCCCTTGAGCCCTTGAAGCAATGCATACTTGAACCCTTGAAGCATGCTCGAATTCTCGAACCCAAGAAAAGATTGGCATCTAAGATTATTTCTCACGCTTGGGAACGGCGTCTTGTGAACTACGGAAAATATCAAACAGACGAGGCTTGAGAGTGCGCGAAATGAAGAGATTCTACGGCTGATTTCTCAAGTCTTGAGCTAATCTGACCTACTATCACACGCCACCCGATAAGTAATTACTCAATACATCATAGTGAATTTTCCATCATAATTTCCAGTAATGAACTTTTCTTGGCGTCAGTTTCCACGGAAGCGAAAACAACTTTCAAAGCAATTCCGCAATAGAAGCGCTATCTTGAGCGGACAAAAAATTTTCTTCTCGTTTAGCACGATTCGTCTCGTTTAGCACTTTCCAATGAGCTCCATGGGCTTCGATCTGTGTTTCGTATTAAACGTTTTATTCGATTTGCATAAATACTGATAAGAAAATGACCAGCCCAAAAGCACAGACACATTGCCCACTACCACAGGAACATTTCGTCTACCAACGACCAAGCACCAAAGTCACTGCGAACAAGAGATATGGAGCGCCAAAGAGGGCATTTTTCAGCTTCTCCAAAGTTTGAAGCGCTGCCCTTAGCCTAAAATAGAATATTTGGTACAAAGCTCGAGGCCATCATGTTATGGACCCTATGGACCATCAAAAACTGCATTCAGATGCATGGGTCAAATAATGTACCTACCACCCCCTGAATCTATTCAATTCTTAGGCGACACGCGTGATAGTATGTGAACTGAGGATACGAGATTCTACATACTATCGAACTTTTTCGTTATGTTCGCGAATATGTTCGAACTCTAGTGATTTGTGGTGGACTCTCGTATTTTGCTGCTGATCTGATTCATGCCCTAAATAATCATCACTTTCCACTGGCTTCGTTGAAATCTCGTCTCTCCTGATTAAAAGGTGAAATCATGCACCGCTGTAGTTGTACTCGTTAGAGTCCGCTAGTTCCCAATTCGAAAAACAATTACAGTAATCTGGTTTTCTTTGTTTTGCTAGATTCCAATACTTCGCACTTTATCCACGTAGAACACTGAATGGCATTTCTTGTGGAGGCCTATTTTTTTCGGTTAACCATTTTCAAGTGACGATAATATTCGAGGCATTCTCATTGTTATTTGGGGTGTAGCAACGGATCTTTGATTCCAATACCCACTCTGAAATAGCCAAAAAATTTCAAAAGCAATTTGCAGTGCGGCGTCCCATCTTAGGATCCATGACCCCTACGCTACAATGCGCAATGAGTGATGTCATTCATCACAATTCCTCGTTGATTCGCGCCTCTCTCGCCCCTACGATGGCTCATCGGAGGGACTCTGGCCAAATTACGGACGCTTGACTTGGTCCTATTTTGAGTTCGGGTGACCCGGAATTGACTTGGACAAGACATGGAAGTGACGCTATTGAGGGGGTTGCCGGCCTTTTCCAATTCATAGTTCGAGAATATTTCGCAAATAGCCGGTCACCGTCTCTGCTTTTCGCACACTCTCTCGCCTCCTCTAACCGGCGAGAGAGCATGTGAAATGAAGAGACTCATTTCTTTTGTTTTTAACACTAGTTGCATTCCCTATCCAATTCATAATAGCATCAGTTCTCAGTTCTTTCATTCGAGATCTATCACCCTCTCAGCGGATCGTCTACCAGAAGAAGGGGCGGCGCCAGGGAAGGAGGGAGCCCCCGGGGGGAAACCCCGCCTTCCATTCACCGGAAACGGACCTGGACGTTCGACAGCCCCCTTGTGGCGACGTCGTGTTCTTGAAGCTATTTCCTTATGTATTTTCTGGATTCGAATTGATGGTAGGGCCGGGCAGACATTAACATACCACCGTTTGTGTTCGACAGTATACTTGCAATTCTCCACACTCCGAATTTGCGCCAGTTCGACAGTTCCCGTTACGGTCCCACGCACTATCCCTTCATCATTCACAAATTCTACTCTAGCGTTTTCATCTTTCATCGCTGGACGTGCCCTAAAGAAGTCGAACTCTCGGAACGCCATCCATTCCCTATTCTCGACACGATCTAGAATGATTCTGACAGAATGACAAATCCGCATCTTCATTCCGCGCGCAATCTCCGAGCAGCCAGAGTCACGAGAGTGCTTGCTAAGTGAAGATACTTCATCCCCAACAAGCCCCTGATTTCGAAATGCCCATGTTTTCGCCGGCCTGAGACTACATGCCTTTTCTCGCAAAGGCGTTGTGAACAAGCCGTTTTCAAGTGTGCTTATGATCATGATAAGCCTCTTGTTTGCAATCCACTCGAAATGATGCCGGCGTTTCTTGCCATCCGTTACGTTAGTGTCTAGTCTGAAGCGGACCAAAGCCGGGCAAACAAAGCCGTCGATTAGAATCTGAGGGCCGGCCATTTATCATTCCACCAATTTCCGGCTCTCGAGCTCTTTGGATATTCATTTCTTGCCAGACAGATCACGTAAGGAGATGGCGGATAGCGATTGCTGAAGCCCTTACGCCCTATTTCCAGCGCGGTTGTTGTTTGGTTGCTGTTGTTTGGTGTGGTGCATGTGCTATCCTGCTGCTGGTGCTAGGAGAGGATGGGAAATGCTAGCCACTCATGCTCTCCTCTCTCGTTTCTCTCACAGACACAGGACCGTAACGGTAGAGCTGTCGCGGGGCAATTAGGCACGTTGTTGGTAGGAAGGAAGAGGGATAGACAAGCGTTCCTGTCTCTCGCAACAATATTGCATGGTCTTTCCCTTTCCAGTGTAGGGCTGAACGGAGAGGATGCGGATGTTTCGCCGAGTCGTGCCGAATTTTGAAATTCTACCCCGCCTCCTCCTACCCTCGGTTAGCTAATGCCTTCAAAGACCAGGCCACAAGCGCAGTTGCCAAGCGTTTATTTTTATTTCCGCGTGTAGGATGGGTTAGGAGAGCCCTTCCTTGTTCTCTAACAATAACTTTTCTCCCATCATACTATTCTGTCGTTCCTGCGTCTTTTATGAAAGTGATCACGTAGGTATCGTGACAACTGTAAAATCGCATTGGTTGTAGAAGCAACTTTAGCTTTTATGACAGTCGTCAGGATAATCTATGTCTTCGTTCTGAGGGCCCCGACTTTTCTCCCGAAGCTCATTGTTCTCTTCCGTCATTATCCCGAAAAAAACGGCGCGTCATTTCTGACTGTCGAGCTTCGTATTTTTCTGCTGCAAACAGATTAGTGAGGTCTCCTTGGCGCGAATTATCCCATCACCAGACCGGATTAATCTACTACGCAAAGGACATACCGTGACTCGGGACGGCAAAGGTTCTTCTCATTCTGCACACTATCTCGCCTCTCTGTCCGGTGAGAGAACGTGTGAAGTGAAGAGACGATTACCCGTATTTCGAGCGCTAACCGTACCTCCCCGCGCGATTATCGTAAATTGCTCGGCCCAGACATCAGCTGGGATGGTCCGCCCTCTCGTTTCTAAACACTGACTCGTTTCTCTGATCGTTTCTGTCATAGTTTGTGTGATTGAAGAGAAATATCGCTAAACGATGGCATACATCAGTTGGGATGGTCTGTCTTTCGTTTTTTTCACATTCTTTCGTTTCTCTGGCTGAAGAGAAACGCGCAAAATGAAGCACCCAAACATCAGTTAGCTTCAAAAATTCCTCACCCGTAGTATAGTTGCGCTGAGCCATCGAAACTTGGGCAATTATCAAGCGAGCCGCTCAAATACGCTCTTCCAATAAAGTCGTCATAATTACTCCAGTGAGAGGCTGTGAAGCCAACGGCTATTTCCTCCGCAAGTGCTCCCTGTACCCGGGGTGAACGATATTTCTACATTTTGCTTCGATATGTATTCTTGAAATTCGTATAGAACATCAGTGTCCCCGTTTCAAAATTGAGTTAAAAATTATGCAACTGCGATCCTTTGTGAATACGCGCTCGTATATTCTAACTACCATTCTGCTTCCTATTTAAAAGAACTGAAAAGTATAATTTGCAGAGTTTTCCGTGACACATTCAGTGCTGTGAAATTATTCTTGATTTGCTCCTTCACCTCGCTTGCAGCGTCGTTTCATAGGTTATTCCGGATTGCAAAACCGCCCAAAAAAGGAGCCTCGTCACACTCTAATATTTACTCACTACTGCGTGTCTACATAGTCTCAGCAATAGCAATTTCATCTCCTCGGTTCGCAATCCTTAGATTTCTAGCGAAATTACAGCCCCAACACATAATGCGAGGGCGTATCTAGTGCTTCATCAAAAATCAGACCTTTTCGTTGAAATAGAGCATTTACTTCTTCCATTTATTCAAAGGCTTCGATGGCCTTTTCACTTGCACTTTCTCCTGTTGAATTCGGAGAATTCATAGGGAAGTGTTAAAATTCCTGAGCCACCCGAGCGTACAATAACCGCCCCTCGTTCATCCTATATGTAGAGGTCGAAATACGGACCGCCGTCTTTTCATTTTGCACACTCTCTTGCCACTCTGACCGGAGAGAGAGAGTAGGTGAAGTCTCGAGCTCTACGGCCTCCCGCTTAACTATGGACTTTTCAATGACCGGGGGTTTCGTATTACTGTGTGTGTGTGTTTGCCATGTTACTCATTCGGTCCAGAACCGGGGAGGTTAATCAGAAAATACTCCTCTTATTTACCCCCAGTGAAAGATTGGCTTAGCGCGGTCAGAGGTCCCCTACTTCACTTGATCACAGTTCCTCGAGAGAACATGGAAAAGAAGAGAAACATTACGATGTCCAGAACTCCAGTAATCCGACGGGAATGGCTAATTCCGTGCGGGGTAGGCTTTTTCTGCGGTTAGAATGAGCTAGAGAGCATGCGGAATCGAGAGACCCAGAGACAATTGCGTGGTAGGGGCAATCCCTTCGGATTGCGCGCAGCGATTTTCTCCTTCAGTAATCTATCTAATTTTTCAAATTCTGTGACGCGTTCTTGGGGCTCCGCAAGCTCCGCCCCCTTTCCCCAATTCCCTCAGTACTAGTGCAGTTGCTGCTCAGTTTCCCGGAGAAAGGAGCGCGTTGCCTAGCTCTTTCTGTGATTAGAGGGGATAAATGGAGACCCGACGCCCACTCATATTAGCCTCACCCACAATCAGGCTCTACTCTGTGATTATTTCTTGCCAAAAATGTCTAGGGAATGTTCAACCGCAAGCTCTCACGGTAGACAAATGCGCGCACTTCTGGGAAATTCCTGTCGGTCAAGCACTAGGAATTCGGATCGCCGTCTCCTCATTTCACGCTTTCTATTATCACTCGGGCCGGAGTGATCTTTATTACGATCGTGTCCAGAAAAAATCGCTTCCGGATGCTTATGGCATTTGTTATTCCAAGCGAGGGCGGAGGCTACCGAAAGGCGTTCATTTATTCATTCACTTCCGTTTTTTTGGCGATCGGTAAACGGCGGTCCATCGCATCTGTTGTGAAAATTCGCTTCTCAACAATCGCGTTTACTTGAGGAGTTGTGATGTTGAACTATTTATTATTGTTCGTTTGCGATTTTGATAGTGAGATACTTCGCTCCGTTTCTGTAGTAGCGATGTTGAACACTCACTCCGTTGACCACTAATTTGGAGTGAGATTGATCATTGGACTCGGAGCAATACTTTTTTCGGGCTGTTTACATTGCCCCACGCACTCACGCTCTCATTATGTTCTCCTTTTTCGACCTCAAATAACGCGAAAGATGAAATTCGAGCGAGTCAGAGGCTCCCCTCAACTTGTCGAGAGCGTTGCTTAGTCATATAATCTAGTAGTGTTTTTTATCGCTTCTCCATTTATTTATCCGGTGCGTTTGCTAATGTTCAGCTAATCATCAGTAAATCGTAAGAAAGCGGTGCCTTCAAGCTGTCAAGTTTGCAATGTTTTGGACCACTTCTCCCCTTTTTTTCTTTTTTTTTATTATCATCCCAATCAAATGTTATTGTATATCCGCCGTTTTTTGCGTGCAAGTCCTCCAGCTTGTTAGGCTCACGCCAGTCACTTAGTCACCTCTTAAGTGTTTTCAACAGCCGCCTAGCCTCTAGGGAGCGCTGATCCCCGGCCTCTTCATTATCACCCTATTCTTGCCGGTCAGAGACCCTTAGAGATCACGTGATTTCGAGAGGGTCCGACACACCAGTCCTCTCGGGGCCCCCTCTCCATAATGATGATAATCCGCTCGGCGTTGAGAGATCCCATATTGCGCCGTCAATACATCTTCCCGTATGAGATACGCATCCGCCCCGTTGTAGCCTCGCTGTTTCCCACGCATTTCCCCTCGTATTTTCGAAAATATCTTTTTTAAATTATATAATTCAGGACTCTCCCAGACTCGGCGTCCCCCCTAATGGCAGTCGCCTCAATCTATCGGGTAAATTGTTGTTTGTTTTGATTATTTTTGTTGTTATTGTTATTGTTTTGAAAATGATTATTTCAGTCCGCGCACCTGCTCAATGCCGCCCTGCTGCTGAGTATCGTAGCGTTGACGGCACCGTGCGCGTCAGCCCTCACCTTCTATGTACCGCGTGAGAAATCTCCCGATCAGAGCTTCGGTAATTAACGCGTAACTAACAGCATGTAAGCACGTGCAAGTCGATGAAGTCGTAGTTCACGTTCTAGTCACAATTCAACGGAAATAACCCCGCACGTTATCGATAATTGCGCAACTATTACGTTTTTCACAAAACTTGACAATTAAATTGTACGCGCGTATGGGAAATTGACGATTAACGGAAAAGTCGCCCAACCACACCAAACCCGTTTAAATACGTTTAAATCGAGTTTTTATACAAGCAAGCGAGCACGCGTAAGTGAATGAAGTGGCAGTTCACGTTGTAGTCACAAATCAACAGAAACAGTCGCACATTTAGACGTAATCGATAATTGCGTGACTAACCGCATGCGAGAACGGTAACTGTAAGTGGTAACTCAACATGTAATCATCGCCTAATTCACCCAGCCACTTATGTGGTCTATAGTTTAAATGAGAAATTGCTCACTAACAACGGTGAGCATGGATGAAGTGGTTGCTCGCGTTGTGGCCAACACTCATTAATTTAGTTTTAGTTCTAACATTCATCAGCGTGACATCACAGAAAGTTTAGTTGCAAACGTCAGGTAGCAACGCATAGAGCACCATGAAGTATCACCACGAAGTATCCTTCTAGCGTGAACGGTGATAGCTCATCTTGTAGCCACTTAATATTAGTCCAAAGATGCAATTAGCAACTGCTCACCCACCGCAACAAGCATACATGTAGTGTGGTCTAATACAGGCAGTTAGTAGTGACTTCGTAATTACAATCACTACCGACTTCCGGTGTTGCGCACAATTTGTAACTACGAAGCAAGAAATGAGCACAGACCACCGAGTAAGCACATGGAAAGTGAACATAACACTGTCTCCGCACCAAATCTGAGATTAAATTAACTCTCGGAGACAATTAAATTGAAGAATTGTAAGTTCGAGCAACCCCGAACACCGCATTGTTATGAGCACAAATTAAAAAGAAACTTGGTTTATAATTGAAGAGGAATAGAAAAAACTGCTAACTGACACAAAGAAATGAGAAAGACTTCCTAGAATAATGTTCTGTTTCATTTTTTTTCAAGTTCTGTTTCATAAGCACACAGCAACAAAACTGTCGGAATCGGAAACGGACACGGACCATTTTGGCACCACCCCAAACTGCGTCACATTTACATTGCGAATGCACGACCTGTATCCACGTCGCGGTCGAACTATGCGTGTAATGGGGTGGAAAATGTCGGCCCACCTGACTGGGGATGCCGGGCAAGAACTTGAAAGACTTGTTTTGCAATTCCACAACACAATTCTAAGGTTTGCGCAATCTAGAGGACGATTTCTTTGGACTCACTCCCACTCAATTGACGAACATTGCCATTTCGTCACTTCGACTTCCTTGTCCCATTCAAGAGATCGAGAAATGACGATTCGAAGACGCAACGAACCGTGCATGTCCCAGTTTGATGAAAAATTCTCTCATTTCTTTCTTGTCTCTGCGCAACGTTTCATTCGCCACGTAGAATAGGCCGTTTCTTGTATTAGCGCTCAACCGCTCAAGCGACGCGTTAGCCTGACGCAATTTGAGCCCGGTCCAGTGACCCCTCGTATCATCTCCTGAAACATTCGAAAATAATACCCAGAACTGCTCATTACGAGACTAGAGCATTTTAATGAACGCTAAGTGCCTTGAATTCTCGAAAACGAAACCCTTAGAAATCGGCAAAGGTCGCGGATTTTTTATAGTTTTTTTACATTGTGACGCGGAGCGTAGGCGAAATTAGTTGATTAATTTGGCGAAAAAAAGGACAATTGTGATGAATTTCGAAGATGTTTCGAGGAAGATGTGCGATCTTACAATTAGTCGGGACTTCATTGTTAGAGTATCTCAAGATAATAATCTTCACGCTTTTTATTTGCTCACCTTTTCTATATTTTTTTGTCAGTGGTGAATACAGCCACTGCTCAGTTTCTTATGAATATTAGTCATATTGGGAGAAGATAGAAGAAGACGCGGAAGATATTAGATACAGTCGATGTCATGCTCCGGGGTCGTCATTTCCGGGTCCTCAATCGAGAACATCGGCTACTACTATTGGCGGCTTAGATTTCGCCATTGCCCGGATTATTCTCATCTTTCGCACTAGAGTGCGCAATACGGGGTCGCCGTCTCTTCCATTCACACACTCTCTCACCGCTCGACCGGCCGAGAGAGTGTGTGAAATGAAGAGACAGCGACCCGTATTTCGCACTCTAATTCGCACCCAATGAACTTGTTGGCCCTTCCTACATGTATGAATAGCCTACACTATATGGGAATGCACAGTTCAGTTAAGCACATTGACAGTAAAGCACATTAATTTACAAAACCAATAATATATTGACGATGCCGGTTCGTTTCCGAGAGCTTCTGACTATTTTCAATCGTATTCCATTCCCTTTTGTTCTGACAAAAGGAGACGTGAATCGCTGATTTGTACCTGAAAAGAATCGCTAAAATAAGCAATGTTCGCATGCACTGCATGGTACGATAGTGGAGTGAGGGCACAACTATTTTTATTAACTTTAAAACTATTTAATTAATTTTTTTTATAATTCCAGCCAATATGGAGCTGGAGAAGGCGGTGAAAGAGATGCTCACGAAAATGGACGACACCGAAGTGGACAACATCAAGAACTACTGCGAGATATCGGTAAGGATTTTCTTTAAATTTAGACTTTAATTTTAAGACTTTAAGACTTTAATTCTTCGATTTTTCTCCCAGGCAAAGGATGTTGATGAAGAGCCTTCTTGTAGTCAACCATTGAATTCAGTGCAAATCTTCGTTTTTTGTATGAAAATTTCACAATTATAAATGTGAAAAAAATTTTCAAAAAAATACGTTTCAGAGCGAAAAGGTGCCCATTCCCTCAACGCAACGATCGCTGATCGTCATGTGTCAAGTGCTCGGTTACAAGCCGCTGATCGTACAGGCGGTAATTGATTTTTTTAAATTTTATATTTAATTAAATAAATATCTAATTAAATTAAATTTTCAGAAACCGAAGCGAAGCATCTCACAGTACCTCCAGAGAAGCAGCAACTGGCTGCGACCCTCGCGATATTAGTCACTGATCTTTGATCCCTGATCCCTGATCCCAGCAGCAGGTCTATGCACTAATCCACCCACTGTCCCCAGCAACATACTAGTATCCCTCTCATCATCTACTTGTGTCCCCGATTGATCTTTGATCTTTGTAGCACCATTCCACCCTCTCGGCTCGTTCGAATAAAGTCTCTCGTTGAGTAAACGAATTCGAGATATTATGTTTCCAAGCGGCATTAAGGGCTCATTGAGGGCGACAAATCCTGACAGTTTTCCAACGAGATATTGCTTCAAAATACAGAGTGACTGCAGAAACTACTGGTACCCAAAAAAAAGTCTGTCCTCACGCAACCCAGAAACGTTCTGCGGAAGTGCGCATTCGGTTTCGAAACCACCCGGAGCAGGCATTTTTCGGTAATTGTCACGCGAGTCTGAATTCTGAGTCTGAATTTTCTATTCTGACAGAACTTCTGGAATGGGTTGAGTTTCATCTCGGACTTATATTTGATCTCTCTGATTTCTCTGCAATATGACGAAGACCGGATGCGGATTAAAGCACACATCTTTGATCTTTGATCTCTTTCAAGAAATCTTTGGTAGTTCGCATGCGCAGTTGTATTTCTGCTATAATTTAATTTGATAAAAACTCATACGCTAAGTGTAAGATGGTAAAAAATCGGCTGCATCATGTCCCATATTTATCCCTTATCCCGATTTTAATCGAGCGACAACGAGTTGTCATAGTTATACGATCCTCCTGGGACGGGTTTCAGTTAGGCGACAACATCTTTCTATAGAGAAAATGGCTGATTTTCAGAGAAAAATATTTTCGGTAAAACACAAAAGCTATTTCGAGCAATGAGAAACTGAAATGCCTATGCAATCCACTCCAAAGAAGAAGCGTCGTCGTAGACAATTAGACTAGCTCGAAGGCTAATCTGGAGTAGAACTGGATTGACGAGACATTCTGTGACTGGAGAACGATGACGAAACCTTTTTCATGTGCAGGAGCAATCCCAAAGAGAGGAAGCGTCGTCGTCGACAATTAGACTAACTCGAACACTAATCGAGAATAGGATTGGCTTACATTTAGCAAGGACTGAGTCCCCTCACTCCTCTGACCGGTGAGGGACTGTATGAAATGAAGAGATCATTCCTTACGTACTCATCCCCAGCTCAACGAGGAAGCATCCCGGACAATTACATTAACCCGAACACTAATGTTTAGACAAAAATAGGATTTGTCTTGCTAATTCCCGGTCAACAGTACAGAGGATTTACGTGCAAATAGAGGATGAACGAAGATGAATGGCTTGTGAACGTCAGGGGGCTAGTCCAGTGCGGGGGATTTACGCCAAAATCACAGCGAAGGGCGATAAATGTTGTCTGAATGTCGTGGTGTTCAAGGGGTGAAACGTGTTCTTGATTTGCACTCCATGACATTTCATCTGCAGAAATGATATTTGTTGCGAATGAGAGGAAAGATTATTCTTGTAATGTTTGAGAGATAAAAAAACCGAACTTGCATCGTATCAATAATTTGCATCGTGAACTTCTAATAAAAGGATAGCACAGCTCGGTCCACAATAATTGCATTCGTCCCGCAAATGTCGCCGATACGTCAAAGTGTTGCGAATTCCGTGCAAATTCACTCAATAACGAGACGCAACTTCGAAAGTTCGAAAGGTATAATTCCATATTCCTTTTTCGAAATCATAGGTGAACTTTGTTTGTTTCAACACATTTACTCTCCATGGTTCCTTGCAGACAGGTGCAAAATCAGGGGTTGTTGTTTTACTAACGGTATGCTTTCGGTCGTTAACTAAACTAAAATCGAACTTTCTTCAGGAGTGTATAAGAGGAACAAAGAAAACGTAGTCATTATTCCAACAAGACATGCTACTCAAAAAAAAATTAACATGCGAAAAGGTACCTTTTTCTTGCTGGCAGCTGCAATGTCACGATGACATTTCCAAATTTCCCAGAAACACTCGCACTTTTCTTGGGTTTGGCACGGATGTTACCTGTTTTTTTTAGGGCACGATAGTCAACCTATTGTCATTTTTAATTGGCACTGTTGAGAAGACTCATTTGCCAGATTCTGCTGGAGTGTCAAGTTGATGAGAGTTTGTCTATCCACGCTGTTTTGAATATGTTTGCCAGCGCCAGACTTCGAAAACCACTTAGAAGTTCCCATCACTTTATTTGAATAAAAGGCTGCAATCTGTCTCCCTCATCTCTCGACCGTGAGTCTCAATTCCAACTGCTTAGGTGTTGACGCAAAATGCTTAGCCTTGACCGACAATTAGCACTGTTTCGGAGCGGATGCTTCTGCTCTCCTCGTTTTTTATGATTTCTCGACTCTCTGATCAGTGAAAATGCAACTTTTTCTCCCCCGCGATACAGCCAGTAATTTCAGCCCCTTGTCAGGTCTCTCTAAAGTCTCTCTCTTAGTCTCTAAAGCCAAGCCATTGCAAGTAGATCTTCAATAGTTATACCTTCACTAGTATCCAAATTAGTTCAGATGGTAGCCATCTGGCGATTACGTTATTTCCTTGTAATTCGAGATGTTGTGTGTTTTGCCTCTTTCCGGTTGCTGAGCGTTGAGGGCTTAGTGGTATTATCACATCACTAATTGCACTGCACGTATTCAAGCTCCTAAATGTTCATGGATTATCCCATGTGATCATTTCCGCTATGATTCACAAAAATATAACATCAGGCTCTCTCCTTTTTCGCCTGCTCTCTCACCGGCGAGAGAAAGCGAGAGAGCACGAGTAATCGAGAGAATCAGACATCTTTCCCGCTATTGAGCCTTGCGGCTTAATTACGTGTCCTGTCGAACCTTGTAAACATAAACAAAGATTCTCATCAAATAAGCGTGTCTTAGATACAAAATAAGAGTATGATAATCTATCTAAAGAAGGATTCCGACAAATCGAGTTAATAACATTTATTTTTGTTTTATCGTTCCAGGAATGATCTCACCTCCGCTGGCGACGTTTCTCGAGCCCGGGCCGG
Organism: Pristionchus pacificus; assembly: GCA_000180635.4. Classification (NCBI taxonomy): domain Eukaryota; kingdom Metazoa; phylum Nematoda; class Chromadorea; order Rhabditida; family Neodiplogasteridae; genus Pristionchus; species Pristionchus pacificus. The sequence continues at coordinate 28,957,691 of CM026578.1, read as the reverse complement.
GCAATAGCACTCGATGGATTCATACTGTTGTGCGGATACGGTAGGCGATAATTTACTACCTTTCCTTATCAGTCAGAATTAAACTCTCTCTCAATTCTCCCCCCTGCTCTCTCGCTGTTCTGATCGACAAGAGCATATGGAGAAATGAGTCTGTCTGGATTGAAAAAGGGTCCATTTGCAGGTACTTGACCGGTTTGGAGGGCGGCTATTACGCGATCGTTGGCGCTGAGGTAATTTCATCGGAAAATCGACTCGTTGAGTTTCGCCGAGCACCTAAGTAGTGTACACCTAAGTAGTACATAGTAGTGCGATAGAGTTGACCGTCGACGGACATCCGTCTCTGGTCAACTCTATCGCACCTCTATGTACATTACTCTGACGGAATAAATAAATAATGAAAGAATGAATGAATGAATATTGAGAAATGGCGCTGTTGATCTAGTCGTGGTTCCTCGTACGAATAAAATATTAACACAAACATAATTGTGTTTAATATTAACATTTTCATTAAAAAATAGTTTTTTTAAAAATAGTATTTTGTTTTTTTTCAGACCCTCCTCTTGCTGCTCAGTTTCGTACTCGTGCCCGTGTATGGGCGAATAATCTGGAGAAGAAAAGTAGGACTTGAGAGCTCGAGAGATGATAGACATCCGTCTCTTCATTTCAAACTCTCTCTCTCTCTCTCGTCGACCGAGTGGGAGTGTTCAAAATGAAGAGACGGCGGTATCATAACTCCAGCTCTTGACTAGGGTTGTCGATGTGAAGAATGAGTTTTGTCTCTTCATTCTCTCTCACAAAGGACCGCGATGATGCAGCGACATTCTTCGTGAAGAACGAGAGCGACTCGATCATTCTTCACGAAGAATGAGGGTGTTCTTCGTGAAGGATGGGGCCAGAAATGAGATATTTTTGGGTGGTTATTGACAGATATAAATAATGGGAACTCATGGCATTAAAAGGAAACCCTCTACACTATGATTTGTCTCCGTTCATTCTCTTCTAACATTTCCGAGGATGGCATATTTCGTAGCGCTGATTGTGAGGGTTCTTGGGGTATCAGTACTCGGCGCTCCCAAGGTGGAAAACATACAATATGTGTAGGGGCCACAAGCCCCGCCCACTTTCGTCTGACATGATTTTGCCTAAAAACGAGAATCAAATCAGCAAGCTTCATTCTAAACCAAATCCTTCATTCTAAAGTGCGCTGGATAGCTACTGGCATTCGCAATCGATTGAGCACTGCCCAAAATGTGCACATCTTCATTGAGTAGGTCAAAAATGAACTGTAACGATGGGAATAGGTCGTTTTTAAGGGTTGCAATGTGAATATTTTGTTTGGGCATAGTTTTTCTGACGAATACGAATATTTTAGGAATTTTAGAGAAAAAAATAGAATTTTAGCATGCTTCAAAAGCTTGCGGATTTGTTTTAAAGATTTCAGTATGCCCGTATTTTTTCGATTCCGATTAGCGCTAAACACAGTGTGAACGTGCGCGGGGCTAGTCAAATGAGAGGAGAGAGTCGAGAGACGACCCCCTTCCCATCTCCCTCCGCCTCGCCTCTCCCTGTTGTTTCTAACCCGTCGTGACTAGCGCACGCTCTGCCCAGTTAAGAGGGAATTTCTCCCTTGATTTGTCTCTCACGACATGGCGAAGCTCTTGCCTCCGAATATTGGGAATGAGTTGGAAATAGGCTCCGCCCCCTTTTCCTCTCTCCTCGCCTTTCCCCCCTCCACAACAGTGCGTGTCGCTTGTACTTTTCGGGCTGTAGCGCAGCTCGGAGACGAGATATCGACAAACGGCCAAAAGTATGATGTTATTGGGACCATGAGGGACAGTTTCCACCCGGTTTTGACTGGATAGTGATAATTCGGTAATCTGAGTTGTGGCCCCTAAATATGTGTTCGCTATTTTTGAGTTAGATGGCAAAAGTACGGGAGCGCGCATTACAGCCCCCACCTGTCTGTCGTCTGTCCTATCCCGCCTCACAAAAAGACTGTTGGCCAGAGGGCGTTGTGAGCCTTAAAGAAGGGGTCCCACGAACCGCGCAGGCGATCATGCAAAGTGAGGAGGAATGAGAGGGGCGCTCTCCTCATTCCCCACGCTCTCTCGCTCGTTGCCTGCATTTCAGGGTCAGTTGGCACGCAGCCAACTGCTCATATCTCAATTCAAACGAAATTTGAACACATGGGAGTGTCGAAAATGTTATCGGGTAGCCACGACCCACCATCTCACATCGAGAACTCAGTCAGCCAGATATTCGTGGGACACCATCTTTAATCTCGAGGTTTAGCGCTGCTCAGGAACAAGGAAATTAAGTATGATGTTAATGGATTCATGACGGACAGTTTGAATCGATCCTACTGTGAAAAACCGACTCTCCTATGTGACCTAGCAATGGGAACGTTTTGTGACACCAATTTCTCACAAACTATGCAAAGAATCATTTAGTTGATTGCCAATGTGTTTTCGACTCATCCTGTCAAACATGAACTCTGAAAGTCAAAGAAGAAGCAGGAAAGACCCAGAATAGCTTACGCAGATCAATAGGGTGGGTAAAATAAACCGGTTGAGACATGAAAAGGTAGTGAAATTATTTTGACGAGTAAATTTTATGATTAAATTTGTTATGACCGTGGTAGGCCACATTTAAAATTTCATTAGAAAATGTCCATTCATACCCTAGTTATTGCTCATTTAGTGAAAATCGTTCTTCATGAAGAACGAGAGCGACCGAGTCATTCTTCAGAATGAGAGAGAGAGAGGGAAAATCCATTCTTCATTAGACATTTTTTTCTTCACATCGACACCCCTACTCTTCTTGACGTGATATTAGGCGAGTGATCATTGATTGTACTGTGAAAGAGAGGCCGAATTACTAGAACTGACGCAGAGACTAACGAAACATCAATTACGATCTAATTGTAGAGAACATTAGTGCACGTGTTTACAAGGTCGAGGTCTTCCATGAATTAATCACGATGCTGAATCACGAACTGATAAAAAAAAAAAATTTATAAAAATAACATTGCAGCCCGTGCACGAGAACCTCATCCACATCGCCCTACAGCAGCTGGCGATTTACGAGGTTTTCCGATTCAGTATTTTATTTTATTGTAATTTCTAAAGCCGAGCTCTACATGATCTTTTTTGTTCGGTATCTATTATCATGAAGGTGAGATGAAACACAACTCACTACGATTTTTTTGTTGGAATGAGTTTCAGTTTCTGCAGGCCTATACTTGAGACCAATATTAGTACGTACTATGTGCCCGAAAGAGCTAAATTTGCTCGAGCTAAATAAAAAAAAAGCTTACATTTTTCATTTTAGGTCGCCATCGTCGCTCGCCTAGCAATCATTCTCTACGAGAGCGGGCTGGTCGGGAATGAGGGTGAGTTGTGCACTAGCAGCTAATAAGGGCTACAGAATGTGCAATCTTGTGTTAACAACACGAGAGTGGGTAGTAGAGCTTGAGAAATGCTAACCGTAGACTCTTCATCTCCCACACTCTCTTGCCGGCTAGAGTGGCGATAGAGTGTGTTAGCGAATTGCTGTAGGCAAACCTCAATTTTCTGCAAGCACTGAAGTGCTCGAAAAGCTTGTGATAATACTTTCGATTGCAAAAATGGAATAAATTAATTTTTAGGTCTCGCATTCGAGCCCGTGCCCACCCTCAGCATTTTACGCCTCATGCACTACACGCACGTAGTCTTCTTCAATATCGTCGTGTATCTGGAGAGGTCAGATGCTAAACTAATTGCATTCATGGCGCGTGTACCGTTCATTGTGCACAACAAACGCCTTGCACAAAAACATGTAAATGTTAGAAATTCGAAGAATATTATTCAGATACCTCGCCACTCGCTACGTCTCGGACTACGAGCGCAGGAGGCGGTTGACGATCCCCATAGTGATCAACGCTGTATTGATGGTGGTGTCCATAGGATACGGCTTCAAAGTGGTCTACGGTGAGCAGTGATTTGATTTTTTTCGCGAATGTGACGAGAGACTAGCAATAAAAAGTGTTAGTGGGCCTTTGTCCTGGTGATGAAACATATTTCAATACACGGACTCTTCCATCTGACAACGGACTCTTCATAGATGCAATATTATTCCGTCGAAAGAAATAATACTAAATGATTATTATGATTGCCATTAGTAAACTATTACTTTCACAAATCCCATGCATATTCTCAAGGGGTTTGAGGGGTTCAATGCACGAGGTAAAGGAATATTTTCAGCTCAATCGAACGCCTATTTCTGGACGGGAGTCTCGCTTATTCCGAATTCCCTGGCGGTCGGGGGATTCTGTGCGATCCTCAGGGCGAACGAGCAACGGTATCGCATTTATTGAATTTTTCGATAGATTGACTCCACGCCTTGCATTGGTTACACTACTTGGACCAAGAAATTCACTCAAAATGTAATTTCCGATCATTTTTATTTTTCAGTCTAAATCGCGTCAACGATCCCCTCAGTACTACAGCTTGTACTGTGTTACTGTAGTAATAGTAGTAATGAGTGAGATGTAATACGCGCTTGAAGCCAGGAACCAATGTTTGATATTGGTGTTAATTCTACAATTCAGGCTAAACCGCCTCAACGATCACCTCAGTCGGCAGTACTACTGCGAGTACACACTCTCGTTGAAACTTCAGTTGAAGGAGAACATTTGGAGTATACGGGTGAGTATTCTATCACATTTTGACGAAAAGTTGTTTCTTGTTCCGCGCCTAACGAAATTGCTATTAAACTAAGGTCGCGTTAAAAATTAAGCATTAATTATAGAATTGGTGCTTAATGAACGCGAAACCATCCCAGAAATCGTGTTTTATCCTTAAAAACTAAGAAAAAATAGTGAAAATAGGCGGAAAACGAGCAAAACGAAGTGAAAGTGGGCGGAGCTAACGCGTTTGCCGCTCGGAATAGTTTAGTAGGTGTGCAATTACAATCGTATCATTTTAAAAATGTGATAATTGTACTTTATCTCGATTAATTTGTTTCGAAAGACAGCACCGTACCACGTTTTCGTTAATGTTTACTGGCCAAAAAAAGTAATTTCAGGAAATGCGCAAATCCCTCCTTCTCGTCTTCACATTCTTCGCCCTGGCCGCCCTACTCATCTCCCTGCCTCCTATCTTATTGCAGGCCAACGTGAGATCGGAAGCATTTATCACAAATTGTAAAATGTAAATCATGGAAGTAAATAGTTGATTTTGGACTAGGTGCGCCAACAACATCAAAATACTCTCAATCTCAATGCTTACGCATTCCGTGTGAAACTCAACTGATTACAATTCAACCAATCTTGATTTAGACAAGCGCTTAAATTCCTGAAAATATGGATATTCAAATTGATTATCACCGCAATCGTTAAGGAAACCCGACCGATGCTTGAGGTCTTCGTCGCAGTCGGTAATCTGTTCATGGCCACGTCAGTTTTCTTGATTGGCAGTTTGTTGCTAAATACAGATAGTGCTCACTAACCGCAGTGCCAAACAACAGTAATGTGTTGATAACAGTGTTAATAATGTTGTAAAATGACAAGGAAAAAGGCGAAACGGTAGGGGAAAGGAGAGACGGTTAGGGTACTGTTAATAAACGACATTTTGCAGCGCTGGACTCGTAATTGGAGTCGGCATGTGCGCGATCAATGAAAGAGCGAGGGAGATACTGATGCCGGGATGGATTCATCGGAGGTATTATTCAATAAATACAGGAAATAAAATATTTCTAATTCAGGTTCTACAGGAAACAACCGAACCCGCACGTGTATGAGGTGTAAGTTAGGGGCCACAACTCAGTTTGCCGAATTATCACTATACAGTCAAAACCGGGTGGAAACTGTCCCTCATGGTCCCAATAACATCATACTTTTGGCCGTTTGTCGATATTTCGTCTCCGAGCTGCGCTACAGCCCGAAAAGTACACGCGACACGCACTGTTGTGGAGGGGGGAAAGGCGAGGCGAGAGGAAAAGGGGGCGGAGCCTATTTCCAACTCATTCCCAATATTCGGAGGCAAGAGCTTCGCCATGTCGTGAGAGACAAATCAAGGGAGAAATTCCCTCTTAACCGGGCAGAGCGTGCGCTAGTCACGACGGGTTAGAAACAACAGGGAGAGGCGAGGCGGAGGGAGATGGAAAGGGGGTCCCCTCTCGACTCTCTCCTCTCATTTGACTAGCCCCGCGCACGTTCACACTGTGTTTAGCGCTAATCGGAATCGAAAAAATACGGGCGTACTGAAATCTTTAAAACAAAACCGCAAGCTTTTGAAGCATGATAAAATTCTATTTTTTTCTCTAAAATTCCTAAAATATTCGTATTCGTCAGAAAAACTATGCCCAAACAAAATATTCACACTGCAACCCGTAAAAACGACCTATTCCCATCGTAAAAGTTCATTTTTGACCTACTCAATGAAGATGTGCACATTTTGGGCAGTGCTCAATCGATTGCGAATGCCAGTAGCTATCCAGCGCACTTTAGAATGAAGGATTTGGTTTAGAATGAAGCTTGCGGATTTGATTCTCGTTTTTAGGCAAAATCATGTCAGACGAAAGTGGGCGGGGCTTGTGGCCCCTAGGTGTATCGTACATCGCTCCCATTACCGAACAAACGGCCTTTTCTACCTTTTTGGCCTTTTTTCCCTTTAAGCGAATTCACGCTTAATATTCTTGTTTTTTGTTTCATATTTTTTATCCACCCCCATAACTGGACGAATACAAAAATTGGCCGGTGAAATATTATTTTAAATGGGTGAAAAATTACAGACGTAATACAGAAAATGTACGGAAAATTTGTGATGACGTGGAGATTACGGTAGAGCGGTATTTTAATGGAAAATAGAGGCAACGGCTCTCATTTTTCACCTATTTAAAATAATATTTCACCGGCCAATTTTTGTATTCGTCCAGTTATGGGGGTGGATAAAAAATATGAAACAAAAAACAAGAATATTAAGCGTGAATTCGCTTAAAGGGAAAAAAGGCCAAAAAGGTAGAAAAGGCCGTTTGTTCGGTAATGGGAGCGATGTACGATAAGTATCATATTTTTTTAACATGATCTGCGACATTTCTTAAAAAGGTCCGTTTTCTGTGTGAAAAAAAACGACTAAAAGACGAATTCAAATAACATTGATCACTAATCATGAATTGTTTCAGTGAATTGGCGGACCGTCGCTCCTCTATCGACGAGTATTTCGAGATCCTTCTCGCTCTGTGGGACGACGCGATAGACAAGAACTTTGGAAGAACAGATTGTTGTTGATAAATTAATATTTTACCTTCTGACAAAATTGTAAAAACTCACAGTGACAATTTGTTCAGTGCGTTTAAAAATACGACACTTATCTTCTCTTTTAGAGTAATCAAGCTGGTTCAGTTTTCGATCTTCTAGGTAGTTGAACAGCGGAGCACGTGAATGGCAAATGGAGCGAAACGCAGATTCCTAACACCATAACACGCTTAATCGTTGGTTGACTTCAAATGCCCTAAATCAGATAATGGTCACTATAATGAATTGCTACATAAACGTAGCTATCTACTGATCAGAAAACCTGCACAACTCTTAGTTGTACCTTAGCTATATTCCCTTGTTCAATTGCTGGTTTGCCTTGCTCTCACCACAGTCCTCCGTTCGCACGCTCTCTAACCATTCAGAGTGAAGAGAGAGAGAGAGAGAGAGTACGCGAAATAGAGAGACTATTACCCTTCCAACTCTAATGACATGTTTTCGCCCCCCCCCCCCCCACAAGCATTTCAGATTACGTTTTTCACCTGTTGCGAGCAGGCGTGATATTTCTTTTGGTTCTCTACACTCAATCGGAGAGCAATGACCTCCCAATTTCGCTTCCAAACACAGGACAATTCAAAGGTTTGGATCTTCAATATGGCGCAAATCGCATATTACGGGCGCTCCCTACTCTTGTACAATTTGGCTACGGGCGTGGAGGTTGTTTACCTACTTTTCTGCTAATCTCAAATTTAAATTTTAAGTCTTTTCCATAATTGCGACAATAATCACGATTGCTGTATTTTGTGTGAAAGCTGCGATGCATCCGGTAATTTATTTTTATATTATAATAAACAATTAGAAAAATGATCACAGCCACTCCACATCAACATTGTTATTATCACGATGGTTGAGCTGTTTTGCATCTCATTCACCGCCCGACTCGTTATGATTTTGTTCGAGGCGGGATTTTTATTCGTTCCGGGTAAGTATTTGTTCCATCCTTCGCGTTTTCCGCTCACAAATTTTAGTAGAAAACTCCAGATTTCGGCTGTCAACCCATTCCTCTGCTCAATAAAATTCGATTGGTCTGGGTTATAGTTATTCTCAACTACAATGGACCCATTTACTTGGAACGGTTTGCTCTTCGAGATAGATTATCATTTTTTTCAATGTTGTTTAGATACGCAGCGACCCATTTCGTTTGTGATTATGAGAGAAATAGGCGCATCTATATCGCCGTTATTCTAAGCGTGGCGCAAATCTCGCTGAGTTTCGGCGTAATTCACATTGTTACTAATGATAAGTGTATTTTCTTATAAAACTAAAACAAATATTATGTGTACTTTCCAGCTCTGATCAACGAATACTCCGTATTCTTTGTATTTGCCATTCCCAACGTTTACTTTTATTTTGTGAGTTACCCTTTCCAAACGACAAAACGTTTCCGGTCTTTTAAGGCTAATAAATGGCTACTCAGAAGAAACAAACAACGATTGGATCGACTGAATAGTCTCTTTCTCGTCAAATCACGTGAGCATTTTTATGATTCTCTCGAAGATTGGATTATCGAAATTTTGAATTTTTTCCAAGTTCACTTTTTAGGAATATCACGCGATGTCTACACGCTCAGCCTACGGCTTCAATTGGACGAGAACATTTGGTGCTTGAGAGTGGGTTATTTTCTATCTTCTTTCCGCGATATTTTTTTCTTTTTTCATTAGTGTGAGAAAGATCATTAGACACATTTGAGTGGGAGTACCAGAAATTGGCATACATTTCCGTGTCGGCTTTCAGAGAATTCGATTGCAAGCGCAGCAAAATTCAGGCCTATAAGTGAAGAATGAATTCGAGACGCATAATTATGAATCAAATGCCGCATCCCTAGACATTCTCACGAAAAAAATTCGCGCTTCTAAAATAATTATTATTGATGCTCTGCGAGCTAAATTCGCGATGTTCCAGCAAATATCAGCTGGTAATGCAATCTTCTTCGTCGGGCTAATAGGCACGGGCGCTCTCGTGTCAGTTCCCCCGCTGTTTCACTACTCGGGTGAGTGCATGTGCCAATATTTTGTCGCTTTTCTTCCATGTACATGATCTCTCTTTTTTTCTGACCGGCAGGGAATAATTAAAATTTTGCCACGCATACCCTGAGCAGTAAAAAACAACAAAAAAAACGCCACCTTTGTGAAAAATCTTATCGATTCATTCTATTGCTATGAACTAATTTTATGATAATATTTTTAAATAAATTTTAAAATAAAATTTTATTATATTTTATTTCAGTTGACTCAATGTGGATCCTGCAATCTTTCGTTGTCTTCACTAACATGGCCATGCCGGCGTGATTATTTTATTCAATTTATATAAACTTATAAAAATGGTTTTGAAAAATAAGATTCGAATTTCGTTTGAGTTTCACAATTATCATATCTTTTGGCACAAATTTACGAACTGATTCTGGCTGATTTTCTCCTTCTTACTTATCAATCAATGGCTTCATGGAGCACATTCTCAGTGTCTCCCTGCTCGTCATCGTCTCCATCGGTCTGTCCCTTGATCGATTTCGGGTGCTCGTCCTCCCGCAGTGGATACTGGACAAGATAACGAGGAGGAGTAAGAAGGATGAGATGATCGAGTGAGAATTGCACACTCTTTTTTGAAATGCAGACGACGAGGCGGCTGAATAGCAGCCCGAGAACATGATACGTAGTAGAGTTGTTATTCCGAGTGACTCGGCACTCGCGAGTGGAAAATAAGAAATCCACTCGCGAGTGGATTTTCACTCGCGAGTGGATTCCTTTGTTCGCACTCGCGAGTCAAATCCACTCGCCGAGTTAATTGAAATTGCCTCATTCCTTCTCCCCTCGCCAATGCAAAGTGACCGGTCTCTCACTTCAATGAAGGGTTCAATGGAGAAATAAAATTTAATCAATTCTCGATTCGAATTCTACAAAAACACTCGCGAGTGGATTTTCACTCGCGAGTGAATTTTTCATTTTTCACTCGCGAGTGATCCAACCAGTCCGAGTGAATCGAAAATGAACTCGGCGAGTGCGAGCGCTCGCCGAGTGTCACTCGAGCAAACAACTCTAATACGTAGCCCCGGCTCGCATGTATAGTCATCATTAAATTCTCACGCGGGTCCGCATAGTCAAACAGACAATAGTAGTGATGCCAATTCAATACCCAATACTCAGAGACAATACCAATTAATTGGGTAATTGGTATTGGGTTGACCAATTAATTGGCTTTTATTCCTCATTTTTCGAGGAAATGAGCGGTCTCAAAGTCAATTAATTGGGTATTGGAATTGATCAGACATCCCTAGACAATAGCTCTCACAGACCGCAACAATGATAACGGTAAGGTTTATTCGCAGCGAAACCCCTCGTCGACGTACGCACCGAGTCACCGAGGAGAGTAATCTCTACTTCAGCCACCTGGAGGACGTTTGGAAGTGCGATGCGAAGGTGCACATGTGAACATATTTCGGATCACCATTTTTATCTCGATAAATATCTGAGGTCTCAGCACATCCCGCCCAGATTTATTCACATAAAATTACATTCATTACTCCATGCTGTGATCACGATGAAAAAAGTATTGAATGCTTCAATTGCAAATTTACTTTCACTCCTCACGCGCTCACGAAAGATGAACAATGCGCAGATTGGTATTATTAATTATCCAGTGGTTATTATCCATGTAACTGTGGCCACGTATGTCAAATGCCGTACATGGCATGCTAAACCAAATCTTCTTCCCGAGTTGTTGTAGACGCTAAAATTTAAGTAAATTCGCAATTTTTTGTGCCCTCAATTGGCTGTTAACGATGGGCATTGTAATAATCGAGAGACCACGTTCATTTAATCATTTTTCTAAATAGTCACTATCGTACATCGCTCCCATTACCGAACAAACGGCCTTTTCTACCTTTTTGGCATTTTTTCCCTTTAAGCGAATTCACGCTTAATATTCTTGTTTTTTGTTTCATATTTTTTATCCACCCCCATAACTGGACGAATACAAAAATTGGCCGGTGAAATATTATTTTAAATGGGTGAAAAATTACAGACGTAATACAGAAAATGTACGGAAAATTTGTGATGACGTGGAGCCTCTATTTTCAATTAAAATACGGCTCTACCGTAATCTCCACGTCATCACAAATTTTCCGTACATTTTCTGTATTACGTCTGTAATTTTTCACCCATTTAAAATAATATTTCACCGGCCAATTTTTGTATTCGTCCAGTTATGGGGGTGGATAAAAAATATGAAACAAAAAACAAGAATATTAAGCGTGAATTCGCTTAAAGGGAAAAAAGGCCAAAAAGGTAGAAAAGGCCGTTTGTTCGGTAATGGGAGCGATGTACGATAACCTCTCTAATTCTATCCGCACTGCTTTTCGATAAAATTCCGGGCGAATCAAGTATTTGGATCCACAACTTGTCCGTTTTTCTAGAGAACATTTTCAGAATTGTTGGACCCCAATCGCTCAGCCCAAAGAGCCCTTTCTTCCTCGAAATCTGGCTTTTCAAGGATATGCAAAGATCCCCAACTGTCGACGACACGTCCAGCAATAATTTCACTAAAAGTTAACACATTAATTGGGCAAATATTCTATATTTGTTACCTGGGTCGTTAATTTTCACCATGCTAGCAGTCAATGAAATAGATTCCAGCTCCACTCCGATTAAGGGATAAAGAAGGCGCTGGCTGAAATTAACCAATTTTTTAAATATATATATTTTAAAATATTTTGTATTTTCTTCATAAACTTCGTCAGACTAAAACTCAAATATATTGAGTTCACTCCTTGCCTCAAATATCTGGATTAGAGCACTGTGAACTCACGCTATCTGCTCCGATATGGTGTGGACTTCGATAGTAAGCGACTTGAACTTAATTTTCTTGAGCATTGTGAGCACATCGAGGCATAAAGCCGTTTTCTCGTGATACACCCCGACCTTCAAAAGCCCAACTGTTTTGTTGAGAGCCCACTCCCCTCACATGGTTGTTCAAAAACAGCGGTGTAAAACGGTGTAGGAGTAAAATGATCAAAGCAACTCATACCTTAGTCACCGATCGCACGAGACAATCTATATCAGATGCGACGGTACATTGACAGCACTTTTTTCGTAGCCGTAAATAAATGTATATCGCTGAAAACCATAACAAAACATTACTTTTTTGCGCAATCGTTTTGATACTCACAACGGATTTCGTATCATATTTTTCCAATCTGCTTAACATGTCAATACTGCACTGATGAAAGAGAAGTCTGCGTAGATCAAACAATGTTTTCTTCCGAATGGAAACATACAAATAAACTATAAGTTTTTGGTTCTGAAAATAGTCGTATATTGGTTATGATTAAAAATACGTGGAGTGTTTCATTGTGAGTCCTTCACCCACCCATTTGGAACCCACTCGCGCATTACTCTACCCACCGGTGGGTGTTGGAGAAACCAGAATGTGGTGTCCCTTGGCTGTGGTAGGCGTCGAGACGTAGTAGGATAAACCACAAGTTTATCTACCAACTAAAAACTAACAAAAGAGAGAGAGAGAGAGAGCTAACTGACGAAAAGTAGGCCAGCGGGGAATTGCAATACTTACAGTAGGAACAGTAACAGATAGAGATCAGGCAAATCGTGGTGGGAGCCCAGGGGGCATGAAATGTACTGACTACTGTAGTAGCATCAACTGGTCACATTAATTTCTTGTGATTAATAATTTACATAGAATTATATTACTATACAACACAGAATAAACAAAATACAGTGGCGCAGAGCTCATCCTTATACTCCCTATTATATTTACCTTGTCTCTGTTGGTTGTAGAAAACTGAATTTCCTCGACGAATGATATCCTACTTGTGGAGGCGTATTCGTCAACACGAGTTTTAACGAGCGTGAAACCTGTGGGGTATTTATGAGAGGTGGAGTCACTTCGAGGGGTTTTGAAAGGAAATTTTGCATATTCACAAAAGCTAGCTTACCAGTCTCAAAGCGCAAGCGTATTCTGGAGCGTGGTCAAGGAGCATCCACATGACATCGGGAGGAATTGACTCGAAGTGACTCGCCATAGCTCCTGAGCTGCACAAATATCGTTGACTCAGGTGATAATATTAAAAACGCACGAACGAATGTTTGGAGCTACGGAGCAACAATCTATTCCGGACATATAACAAGATTTAAATAAGATAGGAAACAGCTGGCCTTACCAGTGGGTCCCACCTAGTGTTGTCGTACGACTGTAAAATCGCTTGACGTGGATACACCTTTACCTTTTATACACCTTTTACTCTCATTTCATCACTTTATTGCTGATAAGTGAGCTTCTCCAGTGGGTAGTACTTATTGGGCTTTATGGTGTAATACAACAATAATATAAGTAGTGCATCAAGGGAGCGCATTGAGCCCGCTACTTTTCATCACAGTTTTGGATTCGGTCATGGGTGACACGATGGAAAGTGCTCCGCAATGTCTGGCATATGAAGACGATCTATGCCTAATAGACTCGGATGTTGCCAGACTAGAGAAGAAAGTGCACGCTGTTCAGAAGAGATTGGAGGCAGGAGGACTGACACTCAATACCGGCAAGACAGAGTTCATGATGATTGGAGGAGGGCAGGCATCGATGGCGGATGTGAAGGGAGAGTCCATCAAGCAAGTCAAAGAATTTCGGTATCTCGGATCGATGATTCACGAGGAGGGAGGAGCAGAGAGAGATATGAACAACCGGATAAGATGTGGATGGGTAAAATTCAATTGTTGTTCTGGAGTTCTCCATGATAAAAGAGTGCGGATGAGACTGAAGGGAAAAGTGTACCGAACAATAATCCGACCGGCCATTATGTACGGAAGTGAGCATTGGGCTCTCACTGATAATATGGAAAATAGACTGAGCGTGGCGGAAATGAAAATGGCACGATGGATAGTCGGAGTCCGTTTGAGGGATAAAGTGAGGAATGAGAATGTAAGAGGAAAGCTTGGGATTGCCTCTATTGTGGAAAAGATAAGGGAGAAACGGTTAAGATGGTACGGACACATCAAACGGAGAGACAGAGATCATCCGTGTAGAGAGATTCTCCAATATATCCCTCCTGGAAGACGACCCGCCGGAAGGCCCAAAAAGGGTTGGTCAAAAGTGATAAAGGATGATCTGGCAACCAAAAGATTAATGGAGAGACACACGCTAAATCGAGCGTTATGGAATGAGAAGACGGCCCATCCAGACCCCGCCTAGCGTGGAGAGAATGTAGGCTACATACGACGACTACAATATGTGAATCAAGAATCTAAATCATTTCGTTTCATTGTTTCTTTTTTTGTACGACCCCCATTGTAACTACGTTCGACCTGGATAAATGATGATGATGATGATGATGATTTCGAGAAATGATTTTTTTATCTATCACAAATTTCAACGGTTTGCGAAGTAAAAAAACAAAGCGATTCAGGTTGTAAAATAAGATACAAAAAACTGGTCATAGTGAAAAGATCGTGTCAAAGTATTCGTGACTTCTTGAGTGGTGCCGGACGCGTAAGCCAGTCGTAGAAACTAAAATATGTAATAAACATTCATGTAGGTTAAAGTTGGGGATCCCGGATACCGACCCGGTGTAGGAAGTCCCTAAAAGAATCCTGTGCAAAGGGAATCTTGGTTTTTTTTTTGTTAAAACAGAGATACCCAAACTGATGTTAACTCATTTAACGATCTTCGACTCGATTCTCTCGTGAGCGTATTCACTGACCTCCAAAGACGTAATCGCCATTTTCCTGAGCGGGCGGAGGATCAGTGGCGAAGCGGACGCCCTTCTGAGCGTCGAACCATATCGGCTTTCCAAGATTGATTAGATCCTAAATTTCGAAATCTAATTCACGAAAAAAAACCATATTAAACTAACATCGATAAGTCCATTGTGTTGATAGTATTGCGGCGGAATGAAATTCGGATATGCCATGTTCATTATCCACATCTTGTCGAGTTTTCCAGAGAACATCTCGACAATTATCGGCGCCCAATCCAGGCCTGACACTCCGAACAAGTAGCTTCTACCGGGATCAGCTTGGAAACCGCTGAGGGGTTTCTGATGAATTCGCAGCGACCGAACGACCGTTGACAGTTCTTTCAGCAGAGCCACTGCAATTTTTAGTTCACTTTTTTTACACAAAGTGTATTCGCTCGGAGTGTTGCCTCCCTATCAATCTCCTCTCAGCCCCCCCCCCCCCACTTTCCGATATGAAAACAATTCAGAAAAGCCTCTTACCAGGATCAGCGACCGTAACTTTCTCTACTGTCAATGCAAGGTGATGCACTCTGTGTTTGCGGATGGGCTCCAGCAGATGCTTCCTGAAAAAGTGCATCAAATATAGGTGCAGGCTCGATAAAAGGTTAATGTAAAGTCATCCCGTTAATCTAGGCACTTTCGTCATGAGGGTGATCACTGCTAGGCCAGTGATAATGAGGCCAATTCAGTCCGGAGGGCCTAATCTCTTCTTCTCCCCACAAACATTTTCGTTCATGATTCATTATTCCTAATTGTCTGGATCGGAAGACGCCGGTAATACCGGAGATAACACGGCAAACTCTAGTATCTGGAATACTCGAACTTACACTGCAGGCTCCGTCAAGTCTTTAGTTTCGACTTCCAAAAGCCCGTAAGACATTCCCTCTAGATACTTTGCAACGTAGTGCAATGGGGTCGATCGATTACAGCGAATTCGCACACCCTTCCCGATCCTGCTGCCGAACATGTCTTTCATGAGTTGCAGAACTGAATCGGGGTCCTTGCCGGAGACGAATTCGAACGTGTAAAACTGCAGAAATAGTATTGTTAAGGTACGCCTTGAGATTTTCATTTCAGACGTGCCCCTGCACCCTAACGGTATCGTGAAATAATAAACCGTTCCGCATATTCCGATTCCTATCGTTCATATCGCATATTGAACAGAGGGTCGCCGGCCCTATCTCTTGTTCCTAATCATTTCCTAGAGACAATAGTAGCACTTACTGAGAAAATGAAAATGTTAGTGTTACTCAATAATGAGCTAGCGAATAAAATCTTGTGCGCTAAACACCGTAGCGTCTCCGCTGAGCATTTGAACGTTAAAATACCATGAGTCGCTGGAATGCCAGCCATCCCGCAAAACTAACTCGACGCCCGCTACCGCCGTCTTTGAGCTGCTTGATCCGTTCTCTTACTCTGAATTCTTTAGGAAAAGAGGATGTCCCATGGTATTAAAAAAGCGGCTATTCGATGGTGTAGTTCTCCCTGCATTCCTATACGGAGCCGAAACATGGTATCTTTGTAAACGAGACAAACAAATTCTTTCCGTTGCCCAGCGTAAACTTGAACGAAAAATGCTCGGCATTACTGTACTTGATCAAATTCGGAATGAGCACCTGCGTAGTATTACAAAACTGAAGGATGTTGTGCGAGAGGCGGAAAAGCGTAAATGGATGTGGGCTGAAAGACTCTCGAACTTCTCCCACGAAAGGTGGAGTCTAAGGATTCTCGAATGGACTCCGCAAGGAAGAAGAAATCGCGGGAGGCCACTGAAACGTTGGAGAGACGACTTTGTCAATGCCGCCGGTCCACAATTTCTTCAACTCGCACGCGACCGTACTCAGTGGAGAACTCTTATGGCAACCCAGCTGAGATCCCACCAATAACCAGCTGATAAAGTTGTTTAAATGAAAAATGAAATGATCCGTTCGACAATCGCACGATGAGGATTCTGGCGAAGTAAGCGCATCTTGAACAAGGCCAGCCTATGAGGCTGAAAGTACAGCGAGAGATGCAAGTTGCCAGGCGTGGATTTCTGCAATCATTTCGAGTAGTTACGATTTTCGGATTCGATATCACCTTATTTTCGAACAACCAGGAGTTGATTACCACTTGGTCGAGGATTTGAACGTTTCCGCGCTGCGATAGATACTCTTCCACTCGCCAATTGACCGTTCCAGAAGCCTGAGAAGTTTTTAGATCACACTCTCCTCTCTTCCCTCGCGTTGATAGGTGCTTCCCATCTCTCTCTCTGCGCGATCCAATCGATACTTTCTCACTTCCTATCTTTGATTTGTTTCCCATTTCGCTATTGATTGTCCCCTTTTATGGTTATATGACTAAACGATTCGCTGATATGTTCCCGACCTCACTTCGGGACGAACTGGAATCGGATGCTGTTCCCGACGTGAATGCTCTGATCCAGGGTATAGGCAAGTACCTTGGGTCTCTCTCTGGTGGAGATAAGACCTCCCCACTCGCTCTCCTGCTTGGTACTTGTGCCAGCGTGTTGAGCGACCTCAAGTTGAGATCGACGTCGTCGATTGATGACGCTATTGAGAAAGAGAAACGAGAGCGATCAGTCGTGGTCCAGGGGCTCCCTGAGTCCAGTGCAGTGAAGGCCAGTGAGAGAATGGCTGATGACCACGCCAGGGTCATCTCCATGCTTGATCTTATTGACCTAGAGCACTCACCCGCTGCCATTTTCCGAATGGGTGAGAAGTCGGAAACCCGCCCTAGATTGCTTAAAGGAGGAGTAACAGGAAAGAATGCGAGAGACTCTCACACGGAAAACCCGGGACTTGCAAGACACCGTAGTCAAATGAGGAAGGGGAGGGAGGGGATGTGAGGGAGGGAGACAGGCGTATGTAAATCAAAAGCGCACGCTTAATCAAATCATCTGTTCAAATTCCCCGCCCTTGCCTGGACTCAGGGGAATTCTGGAACTATGCCAAATCGCTATAACTCGGTTCATTGATGTCGTAGAGACATGGGAGTTTCAGATCTCTGATATGGTTATGGATTGCTATAATCTAACGTTGACAGATTGGTTACAAAAATATTCATGTTACTCCTCCTTTAAAGTCATGTTTCACAGTCGTACTACCCAGACCACTTTCCTATCCAAATCCCGTACTGTCACAAGCAAGTTCCCCAATGTATTCGTTCGTCCATCTCTGACCAAATCGGAGCGAGAAGCGGCATTCCTTCTACGTGAGAAGAAGCGTCAACTGAAGACTGAAGGCAAGGACGTTTTGATCTACGCGGGATCCATCATCGAGAGGAGTCAATTGGAAGCGATGAAGAAGCAAGTTCGCTCTTCTCGCTCCCATTCTCGTCGTCGTCCTCCTTCTCGCAACCCCGTCTCATCATCCTCCTCCATTCGGCCGGCGTCTTCCTCGAATTCTTCTATTCTCCACTCCATTCCTTCCCTTCTCGCTCCCCAGGCTAATGCCTCTACCCCCGCTCCTTTTTAGCTCCGCCCGAGCAAACGACCCATTTACTATCTTGTCATTACTACAATATCCGATCTATCGTAAATAAGATTGCCCCATTCCGTCCTTATGGTCTCACAACCTCATATCGTATTCCTCACCGAGACTTGGTTATCCAACAAGATCCCTTCATCCCTGATCATCGGTGCTTTACCATATACCATACTCCGTTTCGACCGATCCTCCCGAGGTGGTGGTGTCGCTATCATTATACGAGATTATCTGTCTTACTCTACCGTAACCCTTCCCTCAAGTGAACACGAGATTACCTGTATCGACCTTTTCCACCAATCTGCTTACATTAGACTCTGTGTAGTCTATCGTCCTCCCACATACTCTCTTTCCAAGTCAGAATCCCTCATCACTTGCTTATCCGATATACATGCTTCGTCCTCCCATCCTATCGTTATTATCGGTGACTTCAATTCTGATTCTCTTTGTACTCATCCCACACCTATTGATAGACTTTTCCTAGATTTCCTAATTTCTGTTGATCTATCACACTGTCATATGTTTCCTACGCGCGGCAATAGATGTATCGATTGGATCATAGGTAACGACCCCTCCCTGATTCCAACCATTTCTATCGTACCTCCCTTTCCCTCTTGTGATCACTCTGGTCTATCATTCTCCCTCTCTTCTCCACAGTCTCCTTCTTTACCATCCCAAATTCGCGACTTCACTCGTGTCGATTATTCTGCATTTTCCAATTACCTAATCTCTATCGACTGGTTTTCCCTGTTTTGTGACTGTCCTGATATTGACTCTATTTACTCCGCTTTCTCTTCTGCTATTCATTCTGCCATTGATCTCTTTGTTCCCTTCCGTACCCCTCGTCCTCCTTCTCTCTCTTACCCTCCTCACATTCGTAGGCTTATCAAACATCGTGATGCATTGTTCTCAAAAGTTCACCTTCCTTCCGTTAGAATCCTGTTTGACCAATGTAGTAAGAAGCTCCTTTTTGAGATTGACAAATGGACCCGTTATTCCACCCGTAAAAAACTCTCGCGTGTCAATGATTTGTATCGCCACATTTCCTCTCTCACGAAACCTAAACTTTCCATTCCTGAACTAGTCTCACCTCAAAACTTACCTGTGTTTGATAGTATCTCCAAAGCCAATCTTCTTGCCTCAGAATTTGCCTCTCACTTTACTCTTGATGATGGTTGTCTCCCTTCCCTTTCCTCCTCACGTGTTCCCCCTTCCCTCTCTCTATTCACTTTCTTTCCTCATGAAGTTTACAAATCCCTCCGTAAATTGTCCCCAACCGGCTCTACTGGTCATGATGCCATTCCACAAATCATATTCTCAAAATGTGCCTATGCTCTGTCAACCCCACTTGCTGACATTTTCAACTTAAGTCTCATTTCTGGTACCGTACCCTCTGCCCGGAAACACTCCCTTATTACTCCAATCCCTAAACCCGGTAAAGACTCCATACTTCCCTCTTCCTACAGACCGATTTCTATTATTTCTCCTGCTGCTAAGACTATGGAACGTCTCATCAAAGAGCACCTCAACTCCCACCTTTCTCGTTTCAATGTTCTCCCTTCCAACCAACACGGATTCCGTTCTGGTGCTAGTGTAGTTACCAATCTACTGACTTGTCAGAATGATTGGACCAGTGCCCATTCCAAAAAGCTTGTCACTGATGTTGTCTACATTGATTTCACTCGTGCTTTCGATGTTGTTCCTTATCCCAAACTTCTTGCTCGTCTTTCACATTACGGTATTCACTCAAACTTGCTCTCTTGGCTTTATTCATTTCTGTCTGATCGCACTTTCTCCGTCCGACTGTCCGCTATTACTAGTCAACCTTACCCCATTTTATCTGGTGTTCCACAAGGTAGTGTACTAGGACCCATTCTTTTCTCGATTTATCTTGCTGACCTCTCTCTTGCTTTATCTAAGTTTCCTAAAGTATCCGTGCAATGCTACGCTGACGATGTTAAATTATATGTCTCCTACAATAAGTCTACCAAAGCTAGTATTACGAAAGAATTCCAATCTGCTCTAAATTGTCTCTTTGACTGGACCCAATGTAATCAATTGTCTCTCTCCGCTTCTAAATGTTCTCATATCCGAATTGGCTCCAAACAAGTATCCCCTCGGTATAGCATTAACTCCACTGTTCTTCCTCTTGAGAATAATGTTCGTGACTTAGGCGCTCAAGTTCGCTCTGATCTTAAGAACTCTTCCTCTATTAAAATGCGTGCCCAGAAAGCAACTTCTAAAATGTTCCTCCTTCTCAAAGCTCTTCCTTTCAATTGCCCATCTATCCTGATTCGTAGTTACAAAGCTTATGTCCTTCCATTACTTGACTTTGCTTCTCCTTTTTGGAATCCCCACTACTCAAGTGATATTGCTACTCTTGAAAAAGTCCAACATACCTTTACACGTCAACTCTTCTATCGTTGCTTCCCATCCCCTGATTATCCTCTTTCTCTCCCCTCCTACTCTGACCGTATCAAAACCCTTGGCCTGCGCGCGCTTACAGAGAGGAGAGTCATAGGTGATCTTTGTATGACTCACATGATTATGAATGGTTTCACTATTATACCACGTTCCCTTTTCTACGTCTACAAACCATTACGAGACCGCACTTCATCCTTCGGAATCAACATAGAGTTGACAACCAGTACTCCCAGATACCACTCTTTCCCTGTCAGAACCTCACGATGGTACTCCCAACTTCCAGATAGTATTCGCACTGCCCCCCAATATCCGAATGTTCAAACGTCGACTTGAAAACCACCCCATTATCGCTCATTTAGCTAAACTCACCTAACCCAGGAGAGTCCCCCCCATTCCTGCTCTCCCACCTTATTATATAACGTTTCGGTCTCGTTGCGCCTCGGGCGTAGATAAATTATTATATTATTAGATTTTTTTAAAAAATTTTATCCAAAAAATCCTTCTCGTTTACCAGTCTGAGAGCGCCAATTTTCTCCGGCGCATAATCGATCAGCATCGAAAAGAGCTCAGAAGGCAGTTGCTCGAGGCGTGATTGGGTGGAAGAAGTCGATGCCGAATCGATAGAGCCATTAGTATTCATCGTCGAATCTACAAGGCTAGTGAATGTCAAACCAGCAACACAAACACAGTCAAAGCTCTACCAAAAGAAAAAAAAATTAGGCGTCCCAAGCAGTATTCTATTCACTCGTATTATTCATAACTAGACAGCACGTTCATTGGGCACTATATTTTTTAAACAATTTTGACCAATTGTTTACATTACAACTGTGAAACAAAGCCAAGGTAAACGTGAAACCTCGCACATGTTAATTGAGGGCCACATCATTGTGACCATCTTTTGCTTTCTCATCGGTCGGAAAATAATCGAGTCCTTCGAGCTCAATATTTCATCACCAAAAGCCATATCCATTATAGTATTGGATGAAAATAAAACGGAATGATTATCTAAAGAGGCCTAATTGCTACTATGTTTGCTGTTCCGTCAACTTTCTCAGTATAAGAATACAGCTGATAAAACGAACTGAAGAAATAGTGTTTTGTTTTCCACAATTACTATGATCGCTCGACGGAGAATTTATTAGAATTTTGAGAATTTAGAATTTATTTAGAATTTATTTATTATTATCAAGTATTCCCTTTCATTCAGGGACAACTTGTTCAGCTTTTTCTTCTTCATTTCACATAATCACTAATGCGAGAGAGTGTGTGAAAGGGAGAGAGAGACCGGCATCTCGCTTGTTCATTTCTCATGCCTATTCTGGCTAGCGCACTCTGGGAGCACTATGGAATGCTAAATATGAATAACATTCTCCGCAACTCGCACGCACTTTTCACCGTTCGAACAGTTCAAAATCCACATTTGAGTTGGAGTTTTGTGCTTCCTTTGATGTGCATTTGCTGCTTGGAGACAGAATCTCCTTCTTTTCACCTGCTTTCGTTTAGGGCCTCCTATCAAGAGTGTAAGTCAGAATTGATTGAGGCGCGATAAGTGTTTTTTTACTTTCAATTTGAAGATCTAATCGTTCATAATTTTTATTTCTATTCTCGCAAACTAGAATTATCCGCGATTTGCCCTCTTGTGCACTAGTTCTCAGAATTGGCAGTTTTGCTGTCGCCTTCGCACAAAATTTTCACACATTTTGAAAAATTTTTTTAGAAAATGAACGAAACGATCCGACCCTTCATCTACCGCACCCAACTCATGGATCGGGAACTATTCCTGTGGAATTTTATCCGAATCGAGTACTTATCAAATGCGCACGGGTTTTACTACACGATTGTGACGATCGAGGTGGGCTTCTGTTTTTAAAATAATTTTTATATATAATTAATAAAGTTCAGGCCGTTTTCTGCGCGCTCGCCGCTTGCGTTTCGTCATTTTTTATCGTTAGAGCACTGCAGCAACCGGTATTTGAAAATCACTTTTAATTAATTAATGAACAAAATAATAATTTAAATATTCAGCCAATGCACATTAACCCTTGCCTCATCACCGCCTATGATGTTATCGTCACGGTAATTTTGTGAATAATATTATTATTTTTATTTAAATATATCGTATTATAAGGTGATTTCGAATATCGCAAGAATCGGTCAGATTCTATACGAAAGCAGGGTGGGAAAGGTATGGATATTCTTCATCCAAGAATATCGGACATAATATCGTGCGTTTCAAATGCTCAGCAAATGGTTAGCGTATTGATTGTCTGTGAGAGAGAGGAAGGGAAGAGGTAGGGCGGAGGAAAGCAGGTAGATCACTAGCCTCCTCCCGGCCTCTTCCTAACTCCGCCCATCGGACGGTAGTCAAAGGTCAACTACGAGTGGAACGGAAAAAGAAATTCACGATACTTCCATCGTGTTGGCTCTCACCGCAGCTGACCTAGTGTTCATAAAACTGAGAAGTGTCTGAGTATTTTTTTCGACATTGAGAGATCGACCCATGTTTTGGTCAACTCAATAACACAACTTTTAAAAAAAGTTTAAAAAAGCGATCTTTAAGCTAAAACATGTTTTTTCGAACCTCTGCCGACACCGTGTGTGCTGCTAAGCCTCCTCCGACTATACGGTCTGCTCTCCGTTACCCGATACAGTGTCACCATGTTTATGGAGCGGTGAGGGAAATTATTTGTTATCGTGCGAATCTAGAACACAAGACATTCTATCATAGCTGATGCAAGTGACATTTTTTTGGTGATCAAATGAAAATTAATGATAAATGTATTGCCGAAATTTAGCGCATAGAAACCTGATTTATCCCGCGTGCCAACATGAGTTCGAAATAGGGTAATCGCCATACGTGATCTCTCAATGGTCGGCGAGAGTTAACGCGCAATGAACAGTCAGATTTCTCATCCTTACAGCACTATTACAGATTAGAGTTCGAAATACGGGTAATCGTCTCTTCATTTCGCACACTCTCTCTCGCCTCTCTGACCGGTGAGAGCGTGTGTGAGAAATGAAGAGACGGCGACCCGTATTTCGAACTCTATTACAGATGTCTCGCCCTCCGCTACGTTCGTGACTACGAGAGAAACCGTCGGCTTCGTATCGCAGTTCTGATCATTCTTCTCGATACTGCAGTCAATGCGATACTGGTGGTGCTGCTAGTGATGGGTGAGCAACCAGTTTGTAATCTAGTTCATATAGCTAACTGCGCGGCGTTTCCTGTATTCTCTTTGACTTTCCATGGAAACCAACATAGTCATGAATAATCTTTCAAACATGATTGGTTGGGCGAACAGCAATGGCTGCTGCTGCCCACCGAGTATCTGACCATTCCATTACAGACTTCCTTCCCTTCTACAAAGTCGCCTGGATCGCGTTCTTTTTCTACTTTGGCGTTTATTTCGTGAGCATTATCCTAAAAAATTTAAAGTTACATAAATTTTATAGGGTTTCAATCGCCTTCTAGCCCAGAACGAAAAGAGACTTGAGCGACTGAACAGACGCATTATCAAGAGGCCGAGTGCACAGGGAGGTCTGGGGAAGTTGCCGAAGTGAGTTGATCGGATTTTGGTCCGCTTTCGGTGTCTTGACCCGGTTGTGGTGTCCACGCAAAAAAGGCCATTTTGAGCAATTATTGCAGGCGATGCGCAGAATGGCGTATCTATAATAAAATATATTTCAGAAAGTTCTTCGGCGATTCAGCCAAAGACATGTACACACTGAGTCTACGGCTGCAGCTGGATGAGAATATCTGGTGCTGCAAGGTAATCATTTAGCGACACGACTATCTCTTATTTTTTTTGCCCTTTTGATTAGCACCAAGAAAAGAAACAATAATATCTCAGCAACTCAGTCGAGGCAGCTACATTTTCGTTATTGGCCTGACAACAATAACGGTAAGGGGTTGATACTTACAGTTAGGTAATTTGTCCAAGACTTTTCGTTCAAGTTCTTTCAGATAAACATGTAAAAAAAATAGTAATCCCAATCGCTCCATTCCAGCTCATCGAAATCGTAATCGTACCTCTTCACTTACACTCGAGAGACTATTGGCACACTAATGATACTGATGACGATTGGGAATTTGGTCATTCCGATGTGAGTTGTGATCTGGTTTGAGCAAAGCCTGCTCTCCGTACCGTAACTTACCGCACCCAATCTAACCTGCAGAACAACAACAACAATAATTCAGAGGCAGCATTCAATGCCTCATCGCTAGGTCATTGTATTTTTTTTATTTTTTTTTCCGATTTTTCCAACTCTCTTTTCCAACTCTAAACCTGTGTCTGGCCTACCATAGCATACCTTGTGCAAAAACTATTTTACTTGTTCAATATTTCAATTAAATCAATTATATTGTTCATTTCAATTATATTGTTATTTCTTTATTTCAATTATATTCTTTTATTTCAATTATTTCTATTATTATTTCAATTATTTCAATTCAATTATATTGTTCAATTTAATGAATATTTCAGTGTCAACATCATCATGCACTGTCTCATCGCGTGGTCATTGGACAAACTTCGGCCTCTAATCGCTCCTTCCTTCATCTATGGATGGTACGAGCGAAGGCGGTTGAGGGCGATGAAGCGGAGCCGGAAGGTGACGTTGTGAGTTCTCTGCTAATTGATTATGATTTTTCGATTTGTACCTTTTCGAAACATACAAGCCATATTGCAAAGAAATGGATTGAGAAAAAAAATAAAAATGGATCTTCTAAGATTTCAATTTGGTTTCAATTAATACCGCTTTCTGAAATATTTTTTTTTGAAAAAAAATGTGAAATTGTATTTCAGTGAGACCCAAATCGCGCCCGACTCGGACTCTCGCTTCTCTCGGGAAACGAATGAGTACTTTGGGCAACTGTCGACTCAATGGGATGCGTCCTTTGAGAGTATCTACATCTAAATCCAGAAATCATTAGAGATCTCCTTGAATGAATCATGCATAGTCATTACTTCATCATTTACTCAGCTTGTACCGTAGTGTTTTTGGTAATGAATATTCTATCAGTGAACGTGTTTTATTATGTACGGGTTTTAGAGAATAAAATATTCACATTTTTTTGCAATGGACTCTTCCGAAAATTTTCTACAATCTGAATTGATTCGCTATGTCAACACAACTGGGTCTCTAGATTCCACCTGCATTCTTGTTTCATTTCAAATTTGCGGGCCTCATAGCATCGATTCGGACTGAATTTCTTCTTGTTGAGCTATTTTCACGATCTCTTCTATTCTTTTCAATTCCTGTCACTTACTCGTTATTTCAGCATGAAGGTTTTCTGTGAATAAAATCTTAACCTCCTGGTCGCTAATGTCAAAATAAACCCCTATTGCCAATATTCTCCGTAGACATCAATTATCGTGAGCATCTCGTATCGCCTACGTAATTGGCAGTTGGCTACTTGCCACTTCGTTCCAACGAGTCTCATCGATATTTCTATTTGTTATTTTTAAAGTTTCAAAGTTTCCGATGACACGCCACTTTTCTTCCGATGACACGCCACTTTTTTAGCGGAGTTGAATGAGCGCTGGATAGTGCCTGATAATTCAAAAGAAATGAACGACTCCTTCCTTCGGCCGTTTATCTTCCGGAGCAGCCTGATACCAGGTAAATTCTACTCAATTAGTTGACCGTGTCTGTTATTATCCCGGTATATCATTCTGGAACCCATTTAACGCTCGCCTCTTCTTCGTGTTCCCTAATAACAAAAAAAAATGATACTATTTAAAAAAAATACATTCCAGGCGACATCTGGATGATCCACTTTATCCAGAAGGAGCACTTGACGGGGCTGAATGGATTCTACCTAACGATTGTTTGCGTGGAGGTAAACATTAGAGATTTTCATCTGACATTTTAACCTGAGAACTGTTTCCGTACCTGTCGAACGGGAATCAGAATTAAATGGAAAAGAGAGTAGTTATTTTTGAAGGCACTCTGCTGCGTCATGGCTGTGCTACTCTCGATTTTTCTGATGATGCAAGGATTGAGGCATCCGGTATTCTTATTTGAAGATTTTCGTACTATTTGATAATTTTTATATTGGCCACGCTTTTATTTCAATATCATTAAAAAACAGAACAAAAATAGGTATAATAATATTGCAGCCGGTGCACGTGAACCTCGTCCTCGTGACCGCCTATTACATGTCGTGGATCGCGATGTCGAACGCGACGAGAGCAGGACTAATACTCTACGAGTCGGGCATACTGCCATTCACAAGTGGTGAGTCAGTGATTTCAATTCAATACTCAATACTCAGAGACAATACCAATTAATTGGGTAATTGATATTGGGTTGACCACTTAATTGGCGTTCATTCCTCATTTTTCGAGGAAATGAGCGGTCTCAAAGTCAATTAATTGGGTATTGGAATTGATCAGACATCCCTAGTGGTGAGACCTTCTCTGCGAATCTGTAGGAAATTTGTAATTAAAAAGACGCGGAATTATCGCTCTCTAAATATTAATGAATCATTTCACAAAGCGTACCCCAATATATTATTAATTCTAGATGGAAAAAGTCACTTTTTTTTGTAAAGGAATATATTTTATTTTGCGTAATTCAGGACAACATTACTTCATCAATCTTCGAATTCTGATCTCGATTAGCGCACATGCTGAAACGCATCCGAATATTCCCGCGTAGGCATACACACCTAAGATCCGCATCAAGCCTAGTTTAGCTCAACATTTCAACTAGAAATGCCGCAAACAACACCTAAAATTCTTATATTAGACCTACTGCACCTGCTAATCGGAATATTTTATTTTACGCCTGCAAGCATGTACATAGGTACGAGTTGGGACAGCCCACAAACGTTCACTTTAGCAATCCTAACTCGAATATCCACCTTGTCCCAGCAATGATTCCACACAGATCGAAGGATGTTCGATATGATACTCAATGAAGCATTCTAGACGACGTCCCCCTTCCCTGCCTCGTCCTCTCCTTCCTCCGCCTCTACGGTGTCGTCTCCGTCACGAGGTTCAGCATCGTCATCTATGTGGAGCGGTGAGCGTTTTTTTGTTTTACAAGCTAAATTTTTGATTTGTGTAGAATCGCAAAACACGCTTTCATCTATTGACGAGTACTCACCTGGATTAGAACTTACTGTGAAACATATCCGAATATTTAGGGGCCACAACCCAGGATGCCGATTTTTCACAATGCAGTCAAATGCGGGTTCAAACAAATCCTCATGGTCCAAATAACATCATACTTTTGGCCGTTTGTTGATATCTTACCTCTGAGCTGTGCAAGAGACCAAGAAGTACGCGCGAAACGCACTGTGGGAGAGGAGGGAAACGCGAGACGAGAGGGGAGGGGGCGGAGCCTAATTTGCGTGTGCCTCTCTCCCTCCCCCCGCCTCTCTCGCTCCCCTCCGCAAGACTCTCTCGCGTCCTTTGTAAATCGTGAATGCACAAGCCCGGAGAAAATGCTAAAATTCTAATTCTTTCTCTAAAAATCGTAAAATATTCCAAGCAGTCAGAAAAACTTTGTCCGAGCAGAGTTGTCATATTGGAAGCCTTGGAAAAGTCCTTTTTCGTCGAGGATCGACCCTATTCCCTTAGTTTAAGTTCATTTTTGATCAACTTAGTGAAGTTGTGCATTTCTCGGACAGCGCTATATCGATTAGGGATACTAAGAGCTATCCATAGCAGTTTAGAACGAGTGATTTGGTTTAGAATGAACCTTGTGCACTCCCCGTCTCGCCTTTTGGTGAAATCATGTCACACCAAAGTGGGCGGAGCTTGCGGCCCCTACGAATATTTCCTTGAACGACTACATTGGGCCAGCACACTGTGTGACTGACTGTGAAAAATAAATTAAAAGCAAATGAATTTTTTGAGAATATATGTTCACGTTCACAGCTGTCTCGCGCTTCGCTATGTGCGCGACTACGAGTGTAATCCGCGCCTACACATCGCCGCTTTGAACGCAGCGTCGGATCTGGTGACGACTCCGCCATTAGTGGCTGTGCTGTGGCTAAGTGAGTACACTTTGTATTTTGCTTCAACCTTTCTGAAGCAGGAGCTGTTGCATTGAGTATAACTACAGAGGACGTGATTTGGACAGGGGGAGGGGGGCTGATTATTGCGTGGGCTTTGGTGACGACGCCTCCGTTAGTGGCGGTTAAGTAAGCTGTTAAGAAGTTGGAAGGGCAGGGGTATTTGCACTATTTGGCGTAGGGTGTGATTGTGACATCGACCCTGGTTTTCTTCCCCACCTATAGTGGCAGAGCTGCGGCTCAGTGAGGTTTAGTCACTTGAATTTTGCTGATTGTGCATCCTGCAAGTCGATAAAACTTTTTATAGGCCAATTTTCGCACCAGCAAGGTATCTATAATTAACTTTTCCAGACTACCTGCCCGGATACCGCATGGCGATTTTCTCGGTTGTAGTGTACATCTTCTTCTACTTTGTGAGTGTTTCAAATCTATTCAACATTTATTCTTCAGAATATTGCTAAAATGCGTGCAGTTTAATTGTTTAATTTTTTTAAAGCCAAACTAAGACACAATACGCCAACCTAAGCTGACAAGTCTGATAGATATCAGTTCTATTTCTCAACAAAAAACATCTGTGGCAAATAATACATGATCAAAAAATAGCTAAAAGTTCAGGCCATCAAGAACCTGTACGCGCAGAACGAGCTGCGCCTTGAGCACCTCAACGAGAGGTCGATACGGAGACCGAGCGCGGCGTCGACGACTGGGTTCGGGAAGTTCCCCAAGTAAGCTAAATTCTGCCTCATCCGCTTCTGTGTTACTGTTCCCATTGTCGAAATATAGGCATCTTTCAATGGCTTTCAGACCAATCTTTGAATGCATGATCTTTCTTTATTTGTCATAATAAGCAATTCAAGAAAGTTCTTCGGCGATCATTCCAAGGACATGTACACGCTGAGTCTACGGCTGCAGCTGGACGAGAACATTTGGTGCTGCAGGGTGATTAGTCATCTTTTATCCTTACATATTTTTATCAGTGCATTAAAAATAGGTATTTTCTCTCACACAAACTGTCGCTGCTGTTCGATTTATTTATTTTATTTTGCGAAACCTTAAGCGTTGATTGCTACCAAGCTCTAATTGCGATCGTTTCATACGTGATTTTTTTGCACTACCCGTAAATTTTCGAGCCTGCAGAAAGGAGGGGGTGAAAGGACGGTCAAGTTCACTGAGATCATAATTTTTTAAAAAATATTCGAAAATAATTTCGTAATTTCAGCAAATTAGCGAGGCCAATCGAATCTTCGTCACTGGAATTGTGTCGGCTACGGTGAGTATCTATTTTATATTTATCATTCAGTTACTAATTTCACTTAAAAGTAGGTCCGAAGAAAAGTTTAGGAATCTTGCGTAATGGAATAACGTTTCCTTTACCTTGATTGGCGATTGAAGTGATTGGCTATTGATACATATGCAGCTGTGAATGAGCAATAGGTGATGATAATCTCGTGGACGAATCAACAAGGAAGAATCAATGTTGACGCTCATTCTCCGATACGTAGTAGCTGTGAAACACATCTAAAATATGAACAGAATTTTACAAAAAAAAACTAACTCAAATAATAAAAGTTAGTCCAGCCCACAATGAACAAACAAATTCTGATGTTAAAAAATATAATTTTTTCCCAGTTATTCGTGACCGTTCCTCCTCTTCTGTCCTACACAAAGGACAGTGCGTGGGTACTCATGGTGCTTGCGACGGTTGGGAATCTGATCATTCCGATGTGAGTTCGGCCTTGAATTTCTAGTACTACGCATGAGAGAGCGCTGTTCAACATAAGCAAACTACTCTAATTGGAGAATGAGAGAGTGCAATAGTGCTGGCCGCTATTGAAAATCTAATGATTCCGATGCCACCTATTTTTGTTATATTTTTTGGAAATTCAGGAACTTCGCAGATTCACTATTCCGGGGTCGGCTCCCGATCTGATATTTAAACTGTTGACTACTTGACTACTTGTTGACTACTTGTTGACTAACGTACTTCCAGCTTCACAATCGCCATCACGTCCTCAATCGCGTGGTCGCTGGACAAGATGAAGCCCCTGATCGTTCCCTCTTTCGTCTTTGAACGGTATCAGTCAAGGTAAAACAATTTATTATATTTGGCAAAAATTGTCTGAACTGCTCGATTTCTTTTCGAGTTGAGAGACAAGAATTGGAGAATTGATCTCTGGAAATTGCCTATCCTTATTTAGGAAAGGTCGCCAAAAATGTTATTCATTGAGTGCTACCAATCAATGAAATGTGTCTTTATCGCAGCTTGAAAAACGCCAAACACACCGCGTTTGAATTTTGAGAACTTTATTAAATTAAATATTTTAGGAAACGAAACCGACAGCTGCTCGAGAAAAAGAGAAGTGGGCGAGTGACAATGTGTGATTTTCTCATTTTTTTTGTTCTTTCCCGAAATTTTGGTAGTTCTTTTCTCAGAAAAGAACAAAATCACCTGCTCCTGCAAAATCTTTGTGCTGAAAAGTAGTGAACCGGAAATCATACACCTGTAATTTTTTGTCCTGTAATTTCAAGGCACTGCCGATCCTGGCTATAAAAAGCGAAAGGCGAAAAGAGATCAAATTCAATGAATCAATCCACACGAATTTCAGACAGAGCCAGATCGAACCGGATTCGGAATCGCGCTATTCGCTGGAAACGAAGGAATACTTCAGCCAGCTATCAAGCCAGTGGAACAAGTCGTTTGACAGCATTTACATGTGATCTACATCATAATAGTAGTCTCTAATCTGTTTGTGAATGTGAATACTTTTTTCCGCACTGTTCGCTTTTTTCCACATTATAAGAAAACTTAGCCAACTGTCTGTGTATTAGTTTCGCAGCATTATTGTTTAGTAATCCTAATAACACCTGTTGTAAGTAAAGTTTCATTTCGTCAATGAGCTGTTTTTTCATGCCTGACCGAATGACAACATTTCAAAACCACCTCTATCCTTCTCAAATCGCATTTGAAACTCAACCGACAAACTTCGCTGTGACGCAAATCCTAACGCGATTTCTCCGAACAATGGCATCTCTTTTCTCCATGTTCACTTGCCTAATCGACTAGAGGGCGTGCGAAACTGGGAGAGCACAGAATAATTGAGATTGTCAGTGAGAAGGAAGAGGGAAGTGCGTGGCCGGGGATAAGGAAAAAGAGAACAATGAGATGGCGACTCCACTGCTTCCGGATGAACTTGCAGGATTCTCGGGAGTCGAGATTGACAATCCACTGTCGCGTTAGAAATCACTTAGGCAAGTAGAAAAGATTCAAACTGTAGGAACGCTAGCATCTATGAAGAACAGACGTATGCTTTCTGATAATTTTTTTCAGGCAATGCCGAAGAATAAATAGGTATTTTTTTATCGACGAGACAAAACCGAGACAATTGTTGAGCAACACAATTCAATACAATTTGTGTGAGAAAGCATGCTGTTCCGATATTTACAACGATCACTGGAGAGGATAATCAGAAAGAGATAATCAAAAAGATATCGGTGGTCCTCCGACTCTCTCAATTTCCCATGATCACTTGATGTTCGACGAGAGAGCATGGCGAAATGAGATGGCTAAACAATAATCAGAGACGGGAGACGGGTATTTAGACCACTAAGTTAGACGATAACCATTTACAAAGCGCCCCTCAATTCACAGAATTCAGGGTGGTCACTTGTGATACAAAAAAAATCAATGATGATTAAGACAAATGAATAAAGAGCGAAAAGTGATACCCGTAGGTCTACAATTGAGCTTGGTGTTCACTAATAGAAGGAAGAGAGTAAAGCTTGTTTGATCATTGGAGATAGTACTCGTAGTGTTGAGTGTCAAAATATTGCGATAGTCGGCGAAAATCTTCCAAAATTTTCGAAATTATTTGTTCTCCGTTGCCTTGTCTTCCTCGAAGCGTACGGACGGCCTGTAATGAGTTAATATGTTTCACAAATTGCTAAACTTCGGAACTGTCCTCTAATTTCAATGTTGTGTATGTTCCTGTGTGGATATATGTTAATAAATTTTCGATCAGAACAATCATGATATAATTAGCTAATTATTAATTACTACTCACTTCGGCGAGGCCGGCCTGGACACGGCAGTCGTTGAGGATAGGGAGCTCTTCCTGCTGGTCGGGCGGGAGTTGTTCTGTAATTGCTGATAAGTTATTCTATTATTATTATATTTTTATCATTTGCAAACTTTTTAGTCGCAGATAACAATATTTTCGATCAGTATCATGCAATCCTAATCACTAATTACTAAGAGTTGAACATATTCGTCGAAAGAAAACGCGCAATTGAGCGACGATAGTTCGTATCTTGAGAATAAATGCGTACCCTGCTGGTCGGGGCGCTGTTACTGCAGCTCGACCGGCTTGGCGGGCCGTCCACGACAATGGTCGGAATGGCCGAGGAGGGGAAGACGGCGGGAGAGAGACGAGTGGAGGAGAAGGAGGAGCAGGGGGATGTGGATTCCTGAATCAGTGGGAAGGAATAAATTTTATTTGTCATTGCCGCAAGCACTCATTATCGACAATGACTGCCAATCGGGTTTAGAATCGGTGCACGTGAAACATAACGGAATGCATTCCATCTTTTTCTTCATGTGCAATGCCTTTTTGGCTTCTACACCACTTCTGAATGTATCGTGATCAATGAGATTAGAGAGTGCTTACCGGATGATGAATGGACAGTGTCAGCCGCTCGATAGCCTCGGTGACGATTTCAGTGGATGATTTGGGCCTTCAAAAAGATGACTTAGACTTAGAAAACAACGGTGGTGAACTATTGCTAGTGTCATTGTGACTGCAGTTCTGTATAGTAGTTATGTAACCAGTAAGAGAGGGGGATTTACCTCTCATCCCCACTGTTCGCCGCCAGGTTGTCATTGTCCTCCCTATCAGTAGTCTCATCGACGCCCTTCTCTCTTCTGGTCGGCGAGTGGTCTGTGATGGTGGACCGACGGGATCTGAAGAGTTTATCGATTAAAGGGCATTCAAAGACATATTTGTTAAGTTTCACTGGGGCTGTATGAGAAGAAAGGCGCGCGATAGAATTGATTTTAATCGATCCTCCTTATCAAAACTAAAAGATCAATAAGAATACCGTACTCTACCGTACCTGAATGACGATCGTGAACTGCACGTGGACCTCCGACGCGAGTAGAACTGGTCGATGACGAAATTCTCGAGACGAATCACCTGTAGTGCGGCGGTATGTTACGGTACGTCGGATTATTGAATTTTTGTGTTGTCCTTTGATATTACGTCATAAGTGCTACTCTAATGCATCAACCTTTAGTGCACAATTGCTAGCAGCGAAATTACGTCCGCGAAATGATGGAAGATGATATTTTGGAATAAATTATGCATTCCCCGCGCAGCGCGCGAGTGCTCATTGCTGAGTCTAACGAAGCAGTGCGCAAGAATTCATTGGTTACAATTATTATTATTACATTATTATTACAATTATTACATTTATGCAAGAATTATTACAAGAATGCAATTATGCAAGAATTATTACAGCTAAGAATAGCTCGCCAAACAATCTGCTTCGTCACTATTCCAATTAATATTTTTTTTGAAAAAAAAATCTATTTTATTGAAGTTTTGCTCACCTTCTCTATAGAATTGGCGAACTCGACCTCATTCAGCACTTTGAAATCGAAATTCGTCGAATCTTTCAGCTCCTCCTTGAAGCGGAGAATTGTCGGATCGTCCTGAAATAAAAGTCAAATATTGATTTTGATAATAGTTTGTTTTGAATAGTTCCTCACAATAGTTATCTGGAGCTGGGACTGAAAGCTGGATTGGCTTGGGATGACAGAGCCTCATCTGGCAAGGAATATGCCTAACGTAGTGTTAATCGATCGTTACCTTTAGATCAATGAACTCAACGACAAGAATGTTCCTCACTAATGTCCCTCCTCAAAGCAATGAACAAGGCGAAAATACCATGGTAACTATGGTCCCAAGAGATCTGGCATTCTGATTCATCCACTATACACCCGAAACACCTCGTGAGCTACTCTTAAACTGTGCCACTTTCAAAGAAGTATATCGCCCTCATTAGTGAGACTCGCTCGTGATCGACTGACTCGGTTCACGACCGTGCAGGTGTTAGAGTGTTGATTTCACGTGCTCTCTCTCCGGTCAGAGAGGCGAGAGAGCGTGTGCAATGAAGAGACGGCGACCCGTATTGCGCACTCTAGTAGGTGTGTAATGCTATCAACACTTGGATCTCTCTTTCCTACTTCACGGCTCCGGCGCTCTCCCCGACCAGAAGGGAGTAGATGAAGAAAGGAGAGCAACAGCTCTCACGAGGCACTTAGTACCTAATTAGACCCCATCACGAGAAGAGTGAGGAGTCAACACTTTTTATGCGATCGTCCGACGTAGAAGTCATCCGACGGAGGCGCACTTTTACGATCCCGTATCGTTTTTGAAACCCGAGTCAACAGGCCAAGTAATGAGAAAAAATGGCGCGAATCAGTTGAGTTTCAAGTTTCAACGCTTCTACGAATTCGTCCTATACGAAGTAACTCAATGTTCCGAAGTATTGAACGGGAAATCGAATAATATCGACATTCGGATAACCGATTTGATTTCCTTTGTTTTCTATTCGGATGTAGTCGATATCCGGCCGGATAATGGAGTGGGAGACGGAAGACCCGGTTAACCGGTTGAATTCGGCGATTCGGCACGCACACAGGCAAGGGAGGCAGAGGTCAGAGGTATCGATCGTCTTGTAATACCCTCTGAGACTGCGCACAGGTGAAGAGATTAGTCATTTGATCTACTCTTCCTTTGTCTCCCTTGCCTGTGTACGTACCAAACCGCCGGTTTCAAGCGGTTAACCGGGTCTTCCGTCTCGCAGTCGGTTAACCCGACCGGATAGTGTCCTTTCCTCCATATCCGACCGGATATTTCGAACATCGGATAATAGAGTCGGATATCCGAACTATCCGAACCGATTTGGCACACCCTAGTCCAAAGAATCCCAGTGCCAAAAAGACGTAATAATTATCAAAAATAATTATAAACTCACGGCGACTGATCCAAATCGAGTGCACAGCATGGCGAGATCGTAGAAGACGTGCAGTCTGGAATTTTATTTATTATTTCCATTAATTTCCTCTTTTTTTCATTTTAAAAAAAATTTCGCCACTGTAATCAATGCAAAGTTCAACGTTTACCACTGATCGTTTCTTATGTTTTTTTTTGTAATTTGTTGACGATACAAAGTTTTTAATTATCTACCTCGACGGATGCATGGGCCTCCTCCAGATCCCTTTGCTATTATAATTAGCGTTAAAATAGTAGCAGTATAGTAAAAGGGCCTAATTTTTCACTAATTTTACGTATTGCGTTGCTTTTCTATTATGATGCTCAGTGCAAATTAGTAATATTTCATTACCTCGACGGATGCATGGGGAAGCACGATCCTTCTGCCCATTTTGTTCCCTTATTTTGTTCTTTTTAAATGTTACCCATCGTATCTCACAGCGAAAAAAGCTACTCAGTATGTATTATTTGGTGAGAAATCGTTTTTAAATGATTTCACGATAATTTGTATCTACCTCGACGGATGCATGGGTCTCCTCCAGATCCTTCTGCCCATAACGAAGATTTCGGCGTACTCCTGCTTGACCTGGAATTAAATTCAGGTTACTTGCTGATTTCAGAACGTTTAGATTTTATTTTCAGGCCTACATTTATTTCTGATCATGCTGATTTTAGGTCATCCTCCTCATAATTGCAGGTCATCCTCAAGTTATAGTTTCATGTCAAGTGCTACTTTCAGATCGCAATCATGTTAATTTCAGGTCATCTCGAATTTAATTTCAGCTATCACCCCCTTGTTTTGACCCCGCGATCACCCTCCTCTGAACATGTGTCTCTTGCATCTCTTAACTCTAGAGGGTAAAAAGGGAAGAAGATGGGGGAAGAGGAGAGGGGGATAGATCAAAAGAGGGGCTGCGAAAGAGAGCGAGAAGGGAGTAGGAAAGTGTAAAGTGGGCTGGCTCAGCTCCTTCCAAACATTGACTGGGCAGAGACTGCTAGAGAGTAGGGAGATTGAAGAGGTACAGAGAAAAGCCCCATCAAAAACATGAGATCCGATGCGCCCCGATACAAATGCGTTTGTTTAGACAGCAGGAGACAAGTGTTCAACAGGTGGTTCACTATACTTTTGATGGAGTAGAGCGCTTGAGCGCAGTTGCCAACATGCTTGCTAGTACACTAATCCATGAGTCAAGCAGTGATCAAGATATATTGAAGGATGAGATCATAATGAGCAGTACATTCTTCTACAGGTGAGTGATCAAGCTAATTTTTGAGAGATGGCGCTTGGGCACCACGTAAAGACACCGGACTAACATCAAGTTTGCGGTAATAAATTGGACGTAACGTACCTCCTCCCACACCTTCCTCTTCGCCTCGGGCTCACTGAGCAGGGGCGCAAGCCGATAGTAACAGGCGTACATGGCCGAAGCGTACCTTCAATGGATTTTGGTATGTTTGTGGATCAGTGATAGCTCGAAGTCGAGATACCGCCACCCTGGCCTGTTTCTGAATACATTCAGGAACCAGAAACCATCCGCGAGCCAAGAGCAGAACAGGCTACGTTCAATCTGGAGGACCCAGATCGGGGACTAGAACCAGATGTTCGCAAGTGTTTGCAGGGTTGTCGTCACATGCTGTCAGGAAGGTCAGGCGCTATTTCTGGATCATGATCTTCGGAATGCATTTTGAAAATGGAGCCCTAAACCACAAAGCAGGAAGAAGAAGAAACCAAGGCTCACCGGGAGCACTAAACCAAGAAAGGACTGCCCCGTCAAACAAAGATTGCTGTGGTGGACACAGTTTCATTGGACCAGGAACCAAGATCCATTTTTGACCGCATCCAGACCCAACGAACTCACCAGGCCAGATAGCAGTACTTCTTGGGGATCGCCTGCAGTCGATCGAGCCACTCCTCGCACAGCCGCTTGCGCTCCTCCGGCTCGCCCTCTTCCGGGTCGCCGTACTGGAATTGCATTTCATGCTATTTTGCGATATCTGATTGTATTTTAAAGGCGTTAATTTTTGAAACACAAATTTTAGGTCACCTTAGCACTACTTTCAGGCCATTTTCAGGAATCCAATAGCTAATTTCAAATTTGTCTCTTTCGCTTGCGCTCCTCGGGCTCGCCCACTTCCGGGTCGCCCCATACTGAAATTGAATCTGGGTTGAAATAATAATTTCTGGCTATTTTACAAAAATTCTAAATTTAATTTTCATGTGACTGCCCTGTATCATTGAACAAAAATTTCCTGTCATTTCAGACACACTAACCAGCAACCTGATTTCAGGCAATTTTAGTCATCCATGAGTAAATTTTTGCCGAATTTCAGAAAAAAATAAGTGTTCTTTCGACATGTACCCACCTGGAATCGGAACAGATCATTCGCCGTCCAATTGTCGCCCTTCTTCCTTAGGCGCTCGAGCTCGTTCGTGGGCTTCCGGCTGATCTTGGACGCGACCACCTTGCGGATCGGGCGGTCTGAAAAATATAACTTTAACGAATTGTGCAAATACTTTCTTTCGATGAGAGATAATTATTTTAAAAGACCCACCTCCCTAAAATCAACCAAGACTGTCAAGTCGGAATATGTGAGCACGGTGAACCACATACCGAACAATTTCGCGGCTATCCTCTGCAGAATAGATTTCAGCGGCATAGTGTGAGCGCGGTAGTGGTAGATCCTAAGGGACTGAGTCCGAGTCCTCGGGTTGCGGGTCCTAGACTCCGCCCCTTCCCCTTCTCTTCCGCCTTTTATTCCCTAGAGTGAGTGAGATGCGCCGCTTTCTCGTGGCACTCTGGTTGTCTGGTCTCTCTTGCTTTCCCATGCTCTCTTGAAAGCGCCACTTAGACGCGTCACTCAGAGAGAGGACGACGAAAAACCACCCGAGTAGAGTAGAGGGGGCCACAGGACTCGCTTAGTCATCTATCCCGACTTCCACGCTAGTAGGCCAAAGAGTATGACCATTGGAGAGATGGATCTCCTTCCTCGTCTCCACACTCGAGAAGTAGAGGGCAATTACCGAAAATAGCCCAGCAGTATCGATGTCGCGCGCTATAATGGGCGTGTGTGTGTGTACTTGTGACCGGAGGGACGTAGAGGGTGGAGGGGGGGAGCGATTCTTGAACTATTATCAAGTCCGAGTGCCCACTACGACACCAACAACTCAGACGATGAACAAAGTGGGCGTATCCTCACAATGCTTATTATCCATCAGAAGGCCTTGAACTCGGAAGCATCTGTTCAACTAGTGTACGTCCCATGACCAGGACTCCTCCACAAAGCCCCCTCCCCTGGACTATCCAATTAGGGTCACATGTTCTTGGGCTGCTGAGCCTCATGGGCTCACAAAGGCTACTTTTTGGACTATGAAGTTTGGTAAGACACCGAGAGACCACACCAGAAAGTTTCCTCTCTGCTCATTAACTCGAACAGGGTCTTCCCTGGATTTCATCACTGCTACAAAAAACAATGGACCTTGGTAATGTGTCAGCAACGGATCCATTTCATCACAATTACTTCGTGTAGCACGAGTCTAGTTGTTTCACGATGAAAAATAGGAGACTTCAGGACGCTTCTCATGTTCGATCAGAACTATTGTAAGTTCCAAGAAGGAATAGTGAATATTCCTCAGACCGATAGCCCCAGGACCATTTCTCTCATTCATTGACGCTGCTCGCTCTTTGTCAAGTACAATTAAGACGATGAGTTCCGAGAAGAAGGAGGAGGAATTTTACTCAGATATTGAGAATCGAGTGCAACGCGTCATCTGCACACCCTCATTAAACTCGCGCTCATCGCATTTCCAGTAAGCTCGAGATGAGCTGTCGAGGAAGGAATGCTCTCTTCGGTTATTGCGATGAGTCGATTTGCGTCATCACTTCATTCTCATCATCATTGCATCTCAAGTAGGCCCAAGGAGAGATGTGATGTTCTAAGACGGAGAACGGCATTACCCTATGACAGTTTTACGTCATCATTATCATCATTTGTTTTACTAGTCTGCTACTCATTGCGCCTCAAGTTGTCTCAGGTTGAGCTCTGAGATGCTCCTAGAAGGACAAGGGCATAGCCGCCGGACATTTCCTCGTCATGCTCCTTTTCTGTCACACAATACTGAAGGGACGATACCATGTCGTCAAAGTCCTTGTAGCAGCCCTACGAAAAAAAGCAGCCCTCTCGATTTCCGTTGTCCCTTCTAACTCCTCAAATCGTTTGATTCGCATGAAGGTTGTCTCGAGAACGATACGAGATTCTTCTCTCGATCCTTGATGCATCTCCAAGCCACTACGTCAAAGAGCTCATTGTCTCATTGTCGTCTCTCATTGCTTCTCAAGTGGGGGCTCAGGAGTGCGAAAGGCTCGTCAGACATGCATGCGTCGAGGGAAAACAAGGAAATGGAGGAAATAGATCGGCTTTCCTCGATGCTTCTTCAAGTGTACTCGTGAGCCCGTTTGCCTGTTCCTCAGACATTCACACACTAAAGCCTCATTTATAACGGCATTAGTCTTCGATACCTTCCGTATTGTATGATCCTTCGCTTGAAGACAATTCAAGTGCATTCCCGAAATTCTTTCGTTCGAAAAAATGCTTGGTCAACCCTATCAATGCGTTCTCTGATGTACCCAGGAGTGCATTCCTAGAGTAGGAAAAGGTGTCTCAGACATGCATGACTCAGCACTGAAACCCGAATCTCAGCGTTCCTAGACCCTCCATTCTTCCGGTTCATTCCTCTTGAATCCCCCCCCCCCCCTGAGTCTCTTCATCTCGCATGCTCTCTCTCTCTCTCTCGGCATTCTTCTTCTGAATGAGAGACTCCTTCTCCGCTAGAGTGCGCAACACGGGTCGCCGTCTCTCCATTTCGCATACTCTCTCACCTCTCTGACCGGTGAGAGAGTGCGTGGAATGAAGAGAATCTCCGACTCCCTTCCGCCTAACTCGATCTGATTGGCGGAACAAAAAAGACGGGCGGAATAAGGAAGAAGAAGGAGAAGGACCTCCTCAGCCTCAATGCTCCCTTGCCTGTCAGGCAGTGCAAGGGCCAGTGAGAAGTGGGATAGTCAAAGAAGGAAGACGAGAAGAAGAAGAAAGGAAGACAAGGAAATGAGGACAAGACCGAGAAGGAAATATGGGCGAAAAGCCACGTTTCCGTCCTAGAAAGTCTCTCTATTTCGAGCAGTCTCTCGTCCGGTCGAGCTGGTGAGAGAGTGTGCGAAATGAAGAGACGGCGGTTCATATTTCGATATCTGCTCTGAAGACGAATCCCTAGAGAGTCGAGGGCGATATTCTTGGAGCGGGACATAAATTATTTCCAAAAGCAAAGCAGAAGTCCTTGCCGTGTTTCTTGCTGTGCTAATGCATCATCGGGGAGCAATTTTGAAGCAGAAATAAGTATCCTGATCAATTCATGAATTGAGAATCAAGGGTGGAAGATGTTGCCGTTTTAGACGACGATTATGAAGATATACTCGACGATGCCCGCCTTTCAAGGAAATGCCGAACTACCATTTCCTTTTACCTTCACCTAGATCAATTCAGCAGTTACGTTCTGTTGAAACTCTCTGGACCGACAACTTCGTGAATATCAGACAGATACATCCAAAAGAGGAGTTGCTGGAACCAGATTAGCCAGACCCGTTTTGCATGCGCCAACTCGGTAGAAGGACCCACTCGTTCAAACAGGATTAGAGGCCTTTGCAGAACCGCCCGAAGGGAATGGCGTCACTTGTGCATAAGTGAGTCTGGAAGAGCCGTCTAGAAGGATGGAGTGAGAGTTTTGCACGTCTTCACTTGAGTTAGGATTGTGTATCGCGTAAGATTGTCCAGATCCATTTCCAGAAGAACGGTTACTAGAGATGTGTGCATATTCTCCCGGAGGACAAGGTGCCTATGAATTGAACTGACTCCTTTCCAGAGATTGCACTTCTTCCAATGCAAGGGTGATGCACCCTCTGTACATTTTGCAGCCCGATGCAATCCTGCACTTGTCGATCCCCAATCCGATTCTGTTGCAGCCTAATATGGCTCCCCGGGGAATGGAATCACTTGATCTGATAACGGAGGAAAAGAGTCACAAGCGAGTCATGAGATCCTAGGGTCATTGCTCCCATCAGATAGAGAGCGAATGCATAATGCAGAGAGTGAAGTCGACGAGGTTCTATCGTCGGGATCAGATAAGGGAAGACGAGTCACGAATATGGTCTGTCTAGCTATAGATCGTGTGAGAATGGAGAGAGAGAGACGAGCGCTTACGCAGAACCATGGAGCTTCACTCTGACTTGTGAGAGAGCATGTGAGATTGAGAGTCCGGATCAGATAGCAGAAGACGACGAGTCATGGACCTTTTTCTAGCCCCAGAGAGACAACGTAGAAAGCAGAGTAAATCAGATACGCCGTCATTTCTAGAATCGTAAATCCCGAGAAGTCGCACTTCCTTGTGGATAATTGCTGGCGGTGATCTATGACCCTCTTTGTTACGCAAGCACAGGGTCCCCC
Organism: Pristionchus pacificus; assembly: GCA_000180635.4. NCBI lineage: Eukaryota > Metazoa > Nematoda > Chromadorea > Rhabditida > Neodiplogasteridae > Pristionchus > Pristionchus pacificus. Next base: position 28,915,177 of record CM026578.1, on the reverse strand, counting down.
TGGGCATGACTGGTGAATGACGTTCTGAATAACTTCGACAGCGTTCAACAAACTGTTGTTTTAGCGAACACTGCTTTAACAAAAGAAAAACATTGCATCGGAACACTTGTGATATTCTTTTCATGATGTCCCTTGGGCAATCAATGGTGAATGACGCACTGAATAATACAGTGCGATTGTTCCACAACTTAATTCTTTTAAAAACAATGGGAGTGTTATGCTGTGTGGTTTTTTTTGTGGGGAATTGCGGATTCACGAGGGAAATCATTTTTGTGCCTTTCTTAAAATCATTGTTGGATTTGGCTACTTCTTCCTTTTTTAAAAATAATGGGGGTGTTATGCTCTGTGTGGAACGCTCAATGGATTCACGAGGGAAATCACTTGTGTGACGTACTGGAAACGCAGTGGTTGTGGCTCCCTTAACAAGAGACAATCTGGAAGGATGTGGATGCTTTGTTTGCGTGGAACCTCTAAGAGGTGACGCACTGTTGTTCAGCTAGCTCTACATGTATGTTGAATAGGCTTTGGATACAACTGGACCTTGTTGTGGAACGCTCAACTAGCCTCTCATGCAGGAACACTCCGGAGGCATGCGTACAATACGCGTTTGTGGTGCTTCTGCTTTCTGCAGAGCTGCTTGCTTGCGTGGGCGGATTGGCCAACATAGTTAGCGGGTCTCCGAGAGACATGGGTGTTCAGAACACCCATAAAATAGGGAGAAAAACAATGAAGTTGGAAAAAAACAATGGAAAAACAACGCATTCGGTTCTGCAGTGAATATCCGTGTTCCGTTGTAGGTGGGTGGATCGACTAAGCTTGCTACCGGGTCCGCAGTTACAAACCCGGAATGAGATGGGGGATCCGCACCGCGTGGGTTTCAACACAATTCCCTGTTGATGACGTCAAATACAATGGCAATCAACGAATCGCCCACTTGGTTTGGATAGCCCTTTAGATGAGTCTTGGTCATCGGAAATTTACAATGTTTTCGCCTCCTCAGAAGGCCAACGAGATCCTCCTTAATTTATTGCTTCTGGCGCCCTTCACATGAACCCACGTCGAAAGTAGAGTTCGAAATACGGGTCGCCGTCTCTTTTACATACTCTCTCACCGGTCAGAGAGGAGAGATAGTGTGCAAAATGAAGAGACGGCGACCCGTGTTTCGAGGTCTAGTCGAAAGCCGTCTGGACGAAGTGCGAACACACAATTCGGGGAATCCTAATGAATAATGGAACACGTCTAGCTCCTAATTATCCGAAATGCATGTGTGTGGGCTGCATACTCACGTAATTATGCCTCTCTTCTTGTTGCTTCGTATCTCGGCAATCTGACAAAAACGAGCTAGTCATTTTTACATTCATTCACTAGTCGGGTGCCTCTTGATAATGCCGCTCACGCCTGTCTCATTCCGAATTCCTCCCTTTCCGAGCAAACAAATCCACTATTTGTTAATTATTCATTGTATCGAAGTGCGCGTGTGTGCGCTCAATTATTCTGCTTGGGTGCACGGTCTCAAATTTCATGATATCTTACATTTCTAATCGGTAATGTGATCGAATCCCCGAGGAACTTTCGCAACCTTGATTCAGCCCTATTCCACGTCCCTGCTATTCTTCCACGTTTTGAGATCATTGAAGAGTATTCTCCTCTATTTCCATCCTTCCGGTTAGACGGGGCGAGAGAGTATGCGAAATCGAGAGAGTCAGACAGTGAAAATGTTTCTAGCTCGTTGTCTGACGTCATTCGAGGCTAGCAGTTGTCTCACTTTAGCTGCTAGCTGGGCCGGGCACTTTAAAGTAGCAGAGGAGCAAGGAAAATAGACGCAAACAACGATTCTGAAGGTTCAGAACCGGAGCCGTGGATTAGAAAGAGCCGGTAGATCGCATTACGAGATCGTAATATCTGGTATTTTTAAAGTGATTTCCCGCAGCATCTGATAATTTAGTAAGAATGATGGGAACCAGTGTTGAAAGTATCTGCCTCAGGACAAGGTTCCCTGATCATTTCGCAATTTGATCCAAATAGCCCCCACAGTCATAATGCCATTGCGAAATCAGTCCACGAGACAATCTCCCTTCGCTGATTGGGGGGAAAAGCGAGTGAAAAGAAGGGGGTGTCATCACCCTCCCTCGACTCGTCAATCATATTTTAGACTTTCAGTGATCATCGTCGTATTTCTAGACGAAAGTCATGCCTCCACCCTCCCATCACTCAAGGAGATGGGACTTTTGGTGATCAGGAACCGTGAGGATTTCCTAGACTCGTATGGATTAGCTAAATTTTCGAATTGTTCATGAACAGAACCCAATTTTCTAATTCAGAAAAATCTTTCTTCAAAATAAAAAAAAGTCTTCGAATCACGAATCGACAACTGTCTAATGCTCCTTTCTCAGGTAAAAACTGGCGACGTGCGAAATCTACCGAGTATTTCAACAACTTTATTCATGCTCTCTCACCTTCGCACGCTCTCTCGCCTCTCTAATTAACGGCTCTAGACTGGAAGGGCGGCTGTTGGAAGTTCGAACTGGACCGGAAGGGCGGATTTGTAACATCGTTAATTGCTTAATGGGTCTGGGCAAAATTGCTGCACTTTTTTATATAGAAGAAAATTATGGGGTCAAAAAAATGTTAAATTAAGAAAAAAATAAATACCTGGAGGAGGCTGCAGCTTAGCGTGACTGCGACGTCGCTCGATGTCGAGCTGCAATAATTTAATTAATTAAGTTAATTTACTTAATTAATTAATGAAGTAATTAAATATATTTTACCTTGCTCGTATTGTCGTCGACCAGATATTTCTTCAGGTGCGTCATGCAGCGCTGAAATTATTTTTAAAATAAATTTTTTTTTTTTTTTGGAACGGTTATCGGGCAGGGATTGATCAATGAGCGCGATGAAACTCATTCGAGAATCGTTTGAAAATTTCTAATTGCTCGATCCCGAGTGTGTTTCACCCCGCTCATAACTTTCGAGTTGAGTGAAATGATTCAATAACAGGCAGTAAAAGTGAAAAAGTCTAGAAAAAATACAGTTCGAAAAGTCGAAAACGTCCAATACCTTTTCTTGATATATCTTTCGCAAAACAGATCTGATAGCAAAGCCAGCCATAATAATCAGTCGTCGTTTTTTTTTTCAACGATATCTCATTTGTTTTTGAAGTCACTCTTTTTCCACGCTACCACTTTAAATATGTTTCCAAATCCAACGACTCACTCGGTACTTCGCGAAGCATCCCACCAGTATTCCGTTCTTGATCCGCCTCAGCCTCTGACCGAATCCGATCCGCTTTCGCGCCGAATGCATGCCCATTTCCTGCAATTTAAATAATTAATCAAAGATAATTAATTAATTAGTTAAATTATTTTCGAAAATGATAAGAACATAGTGATAAGAATGAACAATGGTCGAACACGAATGAAGTTGGCAAAACAACCACCCCCAAATATGACACGGTCTAGTCAAATGCATTGAGGAAATGTCCAAATACCAATAACTGAGTGAGGCACACACTGGATGATGTGTAAAGGGAACAATACAGACCGCGCAGATTAGTAGTCCGAACCCACTTGATTGATCGGACTCGCACCCCATAATTAAAGTCCATTCTGGCTAAAAAAAATACACGTACCCAAATTTTGTCTGACTGAACGAGTACTAACAATCCTTGAGAGTAAGGATGGGTACTTTCGAAATGAGGAGCTATTATTAAAAATACGAGTGCCCAGAACTCATTTTCCACACATTGAACTTTGGAGATGAGAAAGGAGGATGGGAGTTTCGGAACCGAGAGCGATACGTGCAATTATGAGAGCCCAGAGTCTTATCCAGTCCCAGTCAGAGTCTTAGTCCAGAGTCAGAATATTATCAGCTTATTTGTGACTAAGCAACTAACAGTAGCGCTCCATATTAACGACAATGTCCAAAATTTGCGACTACTAATGCTAGTGCTCGCGCGCGCGCGCGGGCTCGTCTCCAGGAGAGGGAAAGGAAGGGGGGGGGGGTGGAGAAGGATGGGACAACACGACTCTCTCCATTCCCCCTTATCTCTCGCCGATCAGAGAAGGCGAGAGATCATGCGAAATTGAGAGAGCGACGAGAAAGGGAGGCGAGAAGAGAAAACAAGGGCGAAGGGGCGCGAAATTGGGGACGAAACGACAATATATTGAATTGGCCGCCGTCTCTCCATTTGCCATGCTCTCTCGCAAGTTAGAGCTAGCGAGAGAGCATGGGGAAGGGAGAGAGCGCAGACAAAGGACGAAGGCCAGACGCAACAATCTGCATCAATCACGTCGTGCCTGTACTTTGCGCATATTTTTTAGGGAGCAGAGTGGAGGGTCCCGAATTTGGGAGTAAAGTCTCGCATACGATTTTTTCATAGTGTATTCGTATTTTTCGAAAAGGCCAGAGTGAAATCATTCGCAAGGTAACTCGAGCGAGATACAGGGCGTGTGAAACATATCGAAAAAAATACCAAGAAAAACATATCAGGTGAATAGGTGCAAGAATAAAAGTAATGAAGCACCATGAATCCGCGCTCTAACAAGAAAAGATTCGAAAGGGGAGGTCTCGAGCTCTAAATTCAGGACCGAAGAATTCGGGAAATCGGGGCTTTCATTCGCTTCCTTTGTGTGTAGTGCTTGCGCATGTAAGATGGAAGTGGGAAGGAAAGGGGAGAGTACCTCAGAGATTACATGGGGCCCGGATGGAGGAGCTCCGTAGTAGTCTCTTCATTTCGCATGCTATCTCGCCTGTCAGAGAGGTTTAGAGAGCACGGGAAATGAGGAGAGTCATTGCTAAACGCTAACGTGGCACGAGCAGTGATGAGAGTTGTCTGCCTGTCCTCGTTTAGCATACTCTTTCGCCTTCTCTGATCTTCGAGAGCCCTTTTCTAATGGAGAGAGAGAGAGAGTACATGGGCCTGCAAGGAAGTGGGGGGGCCTCCACCAATTCTTCCTTCCTTTTGTCGAAAAGCAAGCGTCGAGAAAAAGAGCGGCCGCTCTCTCAGAATTGCATGGTATCTTCGCGATGACTTGAAGGTCCCTGCGAACTACGTCTATGCATTGCGGAGATGGGCTACCACCGATTGGAAAAAAAGGAAGTAGCACAATAGAATAAAGTTTCCATTACGATGGATTGAGACAACTAGAAGTAATACAGGATTTTACAAATGATAACATGTAAAAGAATTACAAGTTTTACGCAAGATGAAGATACATCTATCCTCCGGCAACTAAAAAGGGAAGCAACAAAGTTAACGGAAGTCGATCGCTAAGCGACCTATGGGTGCATGTAGGGATCCCAAGATAGTCCTCAGGTTGCAACATGTGCGTGTCAGAAGCCCTGATAGATCAACCGGTAGCGAGCCTTGCTCCCCGCAGCGACTGGTTCGATTCCCCACGTATGATTCTTTCTTTTGCCGATTTTTCGCAACTTCGGCAACTACTGTTTGCTATCTTGGGATCGCGCGCGCGGAAATCCACATGGTGATTTCGATTCCCCTTACCACAGTATGAAACTTTAGCAGGTTTTGAAAACAGTTTCGAGCTTCTCCCCCAACCCCCTACATGCACCCATAGGTCGCTTAGTGATCGGCTTCCGCTAACTTTGGTGCTTCCCTTTAAGCTCCCTAACAATGCACGAGGCAAACCGCCATTCCGTATTAGTGCAAGCCACTCAACTAGGAATTGGGAAGTGAGTAGTGCTGTTTGACCACGCGGAAGAGATGGACCGGATAAAAAAAATGAAAAAAATGAGGCCTCGGTTTCATTAGAGATATTTGTGGCGCAACCGTATCTACTCCGCACCGGCTTGACTTATTCAAATCAAAATCAAAGATGAGCGGTCGAAGAACTGGGATTGAGTACGGGTTTCTTCTTCCACTTACAACTCTCCGAGACAGGAATTGCTCTTAGTAAATTATGTGGTATTCGAATCGCCGACTCTCTCCATTCAGCATGCTATCTCGGTGGTTAGAGTAAGCGAGAGAGTGTGCGGAATGAAGAGACCTCGGTGGTTAGAGTAAGCGAGAGAGTGTGCGGAATGAAGAGACAGCAGGACTCCAACTCGTAAGTAAATGCCGACTTTGAAGTGGCACTAGACGTTGAGACATTAATGTTTGCCCCGCAGTAAATCACGTTGTGAAACTGCGCCACCACCACAAAAAGTGACGTGAAAACTCAGAATCGAGTCCTTAATAATTGAAAGTTTCTCTTGCAGAGGAAAAATAGAAATTAGATTTGATCAAGAATTCGTCACTTTTTCACGTTTTTCGATGATGAATGGGTATGGCAATTTCCTCCATGTTATCGGAAGTTTCCAGACAACCTATTTCAAAACAAAAAAAAGAGAAGCGCAACTCGGGATCGTCTCGATCTAAAAACTTGCAATGATGCGAAACTTCTTGCAAAATCGAGAAAACGGAAGAAGAGAAGAAGAAGAAAGAGGAAGAGGCAGTCAACCGGGGCAAATTTTCGTCAGACCAAGTTCGACTATCGGGTTTCAGTCACCCGGAACATAGGGAATGTCTTCGCGAAAGAGAGAGCAAATTCTCTCCTCATTCTCTCGGATCTCTCTCAACTCAACTCACAGTCCGAGAGATTGTTCGTTCGGGGAAATGATGATGAGACGGATTATTCCTTCACTCACCCAGAAAATGTGCGGAGGGATGAATTCGCTTTGAACATGAGAGATCGATCCCCTTTTTCCACATCTTCGAAAGAACATTTTGTGATTTTTCCCCACTTCTGAACTAAAATAGGAAACCATAAGAATCAACGAAGAGGACAAGAACTACAAATATGAACTACGAAACAATGAAAAATCAGCGAAAACTGGCTGTTTTTTTTTCACTCAAGCTATCTTTTTTTTTTTCTCCTAATTCCCGGAAGTCAGAATTCGCAAATCTTCCACTACCACTGAACTCAAGTTCTCGTTTAACAACGGAAATTGGCGGTTCAAAACATGTGACTAACTGACGGGGGAGCGAGAGGGGGGAAATGAGTCTCTTCATTCCACGTGCTCTCTCACCGGTCCGAGAGGCGAGAGAGTGTGCGAAATGAAGAGACGGCGGCGGTATCATTTCTCGAGCTCTAATGACGAAGAGAGCGAGGGAGGAGGAGCGGTTGAGAGATGATCGGACTCTCTCACTTTCGCATGCTCTCTCGCTTTCTCTAATCGATGAGAGAGCAGGCAGAATGAAGAGAGTGCTTGAACGAGGCGGGAACAACTGACTTGCAGAGGATAAAGTAGAGATGAGATGAGAAGGATGATCTGACTCTCTCACTTTCCCGTGATCTCTCGCTTCTCTCATCGACGAGAGAGTATTGCAAAATGAGAGAATCAGACGATGTTCCGAGAAATGAGAAAGTGACGTGGGAGCGATTGCGAAAGAGCCGAGTTCTCAGGAATTTGAGAGGATGATTTCTGAAAATTAGGCAAGAATTCCCAGAGTGATTGCTCTCAAAAATCATTGATCAGGATAGTAGAGACGTGAAACATATCTCATTACCATTATCACATTTTGACGCAAAGTTGTTTCTTGTTCCGCGCGTAGCAAAATTGCTACTAAACTATGGTCGCGATTAAACTTAAGCATTAATTATATATCTTGTGCTTAATGAACGCGAAACCATCCCAGAAATCGTGTTTTATCATTAAAAACTGAGAAAAGATAGTGAAAATAGGCTGAAAACGCTTAAAACGAAGTGAAAGGGGGCGGAGTTAACGCGTTTGCCGCGCGGAATAGTTTAGTAGGTGTGCAATTACAATTGTATCATTTTAAAAATGTGATATTGTGCATCGTAGCACTAAATGAACGGATAATGGAGAACTGATATCTAAGCATCGTTTTCGTAGTTGATACGGAAAGTGTAAGGTGACAGTTAGCAGATGAGCCCATGACATTGGATATTTTCGATGACACTCACATTCAGATCTTCCACAATTGATCCTCGACAATGTTTGAAACGGATATTCGGGGGCATGAAGCGTATTTGTAAAGTGAAGAGCAAGAACAGGTGTGCGCATGGAATAGCGATGCGCGTGAAAGAGGCGGATATTGGGTTGGGAAAGCGATTGATTTGGGAAATGAGCATTGTGCTTTGCCGATTGCGACATATTTGATTATTTTAGTACAGCAGCAGCGAGTCAAGGAGGTATGAGATCCCCTAAATTATGCGATGCTGAGCGGGCATTCACGAAAAATTCCAAATCGTGATAGGAAAGAAGTGTATGGCTACTTGAAGTGTTCGCGAAAAAACGCTTGAGCGATGCAGCGCAATGGATAAGTTCATCGTGCCGTATTAAAAAAATCTTAAATAAAAAAATAAATAAATAAATTTTAAAAAATCAGTTCCGTATAGTTCTGTCAGTTGAATAGTTGAAATGGATGATGGCCACCGGTGAGATTCATGAGTGCAAAATTCATGGATCAACTGCTTGAGCAGCCCCTCAGTGCAACAATGCGTGAGAGAGAGAAGTATGCGCCAGAGGAGGGAGATGATGATAAAGTGAGAAGGGGGAATCGGGGGGCTTGATCCTCTGTCTGTCTCATTTCTCCATGCTCTCTAGCCGGTCAGAGACAGTGAGAGAGCATGCGAAAGTGAGAGAGTCAGAGAAAGTAGAGGGAATCGGGGCTTGACAGCGGTGCTGATTACAGGTCAAAATAGAGGGTCACCGTCTCTTCATTTCGCCGGTCATCTCTCACCGGTCAGATAGGCCAGAGAGTGTGTGAAATGCAGCAGAGATGATTACCCGTATATCGAACTCTCTTTATGCTGATTGATTGATCCAGGCGATCTCACTAGGAACTTCGGCGCGAATTCGGAAAGCCTTCGAGAATTTGTACTTACGGGGATTTCGCAGGTTTAGAGAAAATATCATTTTTTCAATCGGATTCTGAGGATTTAATATTTAGCTACGATGAATCAACGAGATATGTGTGAAACAGGAAGTGTGAAACATAAAACATAAAATGTTGATCATCCGAGAATTTGGGCGAAATGTGATCCATATCCTGGACTGATCTCACATCCCGTCAGAGCGAAGGAGTAAAATTAGTCAACATCCCCTCATCAAGATTGATGAGTTACAAATACTCAGAGATCCGAGCAGGAATGCCTACTTGTTGACCCCCTTCCTGCAGAGTAATGAGGAATAGGTGGGGGTTGTCACTTTTGAAATGATAAAAAAAATTGCGATTCTCAACATTGCGATTCGTTTTTGCGATTCGCGATTTCCTCTTGTTGCGCGAAACAGTCTGAATGGATACAGAAAGGGATCAAGTCTGGCAGCCCTTTGATACACTCGATCACAACCTAGGTTAACTTCTAACTTAATCACCACGTGTAAACAGCATTTAAATAGCAATTCCGTCGCGAATCACAGAAATCAACCCTAATGACTAGGAGATCTCAATTTACGTCAAACCTTTGCTGATCACTTGTAATTTCAACACTATAACAGCATCAACAACGTTAACTGCAAATGAATTGTCGTCTGAACACGAAATCATAGAAATAAACTGGAGTGACTCGAGGGGACTCCCGTCAAACTCATCACGTCAATACATTGCTGATCACATGTATTACTTCGACCTCTACCTGTCAACAGCGTGCAATAGTAACATGACTTGAACACGAAATGATCGTTGGGACGTAAAATGGCGCGTAATTTAGCTCATCACAAATTGTCAGACTGTCATATTGTTTTCACCTACTCGATCGATTCTATTAGTAAGAGTAGCCTTGATGACTGGATAACGATTATGCAAAACGTATTTGATGGTTGCTCACGGAATGAATTCTAACAGATGAGGATATGCATCAGTCCTACAGACGAAGTAAATATTTAGAAATGAATGCGTACCTCTTCATTTATAACCCTAAGACAAATTCAATATAACATAACGACGAACGTTGACAACGCACGAAATAAAGAGACATCTCCCCCTAATCCCACTAAGCTCGTGCGATGCGACATCTCGAGATCAAAGGAGGAACTCGTCCAATTAGACCATCGGAAAATATCGAAAACTTCTTATAAACTGATCTTATGGCGGGAAATAGAATGACAGAAATCAGAAATCCTACTAACAATAAGCTCGTGCGATGCGACATCTCGAGATCAAAGGAGAAACTCTTCCTCGGACCACACCGGAAAACAGGATATCAAATTACTATTGCCAAGGAGATTGACTCGAATTACGAGGGCGGCAGCGAATAATATTGAGGAGGCGCACGTAGAAAGGGTATCTAGATTGATCTCTTGAATCGTACTATAGGGGGTCAAGGTTTGGTTCAGTTTGCGAACAGATTGAGATTCACTGCCAGCGTGTTCTGTATGAGGGCAGGTTGCGAACGAAGATCAATTCCCCGTCACTTGTCTAGTACTGCAGTAAGTTCAGCCAACCACGTCAGAACCGAGGGAAGACGGCACATCAGCACATCAGAGGGGAATCCCCGTCACTTGCCGCCTTCTGGAGTACACCTAGGGGCCACAACGCAGATAGCCGATTTATCGCATTGGGGCCAAACTCATGTCTAAACTGTTCCCTGGGATCCCAATAACATCATACTTTTTGCCGTTTGTTGATATCTTGTTTCTGAGCTGCGCTGCAGCCCGAAAAGTACGAGCGAAACGCACTGTTGTGAAGGAAGGAGAGACGAGACGAGAGGGAAAGGGGGCGTAGCCTATTTCCTACTCATTCCCAAAATTCGGAGGCAAGAGCTTCGCCAAGTCGTGAGAGACAATTCCAGGGAGAAATTGCCTCTTATCTAGGCAGAGCGTGTGCTAGTCACGACGGGTTAGAAACAGTAGGGAGAGGCGAGGCAGAGGGGAAGGGAAGGGGGTCGTCTCTCGCCTCTCTCCCCTCATTTGACTAGCCCCGCCCACATTCACACTGTGTTTAGTGCTAATCGGAATCGAAAAATACGGGAGTACTGAAATCTTTAAAACAAAGTCACAAGCTAATGAAACTATAAAATATTGTTTTTTCTTCTTAGCTGTGCTCGGAAAAATCCAACTTAAAAATAAGCCTTGGTCCCAGCGAAGTTTGTGCACTGGAAACCGTAAAATCACACCTCTCCCTGACTTTGAACTAAATTTTGACCTTCTAATTATAGATGCACATTCCTGGGACCAAACTCGACTGTTAGAGAAATATAGTAGCTATCCATCGCGCTGTCGAACGCCCGATTTGGTTTAGAAAGAACCTTGTGACTTTGTTTTCTCGTTTTTTGGCGAAATCATGTCCGCACAAAGTGGGCGGAGCTTGTGGCCCCTAAGTACACCACCAAGGTCACTGCGTCAGAGTAGTTTAATCTCGGACTGAGACTCACTGATCAGGTCCGAAACCGAACTATTCAATTGCATGATGATTTCGGAATTGAAATCACAATGAAACACTTTGAACGCGCACTATGAGCAACAGCTGCAGGTACTCTCTATATTTATTAGCACGCGAAAAGTCCAAAGTGCTGAGAGAATGCTTTCAATGAAAAATTGAAGCAGCTGTGCGTGGGGTGCGGTGTTTTGTGGAGGGGTTGTTGCACTCTGGGAGCTATTCTTAGCTCAACGATTTTAGGTTAGCGTGCAGTGATCAATCAGCTGTTTTCCGGCGACTAAACAAATTTTTCAAATCAAAATAAATAATAAATAACCTTATCAGCCGGCGACACGGACATATTGCTTCAGTTCATACGATGAATTTGGTTCTTCTGAAAAATAAAATATAAGAAAAATAAAGTGATTGCAGTTACTAGCATGTGAATAAATGCTACATCGCTGCACAAAACTCGCCGGAACATGAAAGGGAACACGATTGATTGAATGCAATGGGAAATCGGGCAGTTATGTTTCGGCGTAGATACAAGTTCCTAGCGAGATGATCACGTCAATGCTTTGCCCATTTTTTTGAAAATTTCAATAATAATACATCGCCCCCCCCCCCCAATCCATTCCCCTGATAGAGAGCATGGTTGAAATCGAGGGCAACTGAGCAGCGAATGGAGTCCGTTAGTGAAGGCAATTGAGCACGGAGGAGAAGAGTCTCAGAAGCTTCTTTCCTTTCCTTCTTCGAGTAAGCACTTTCCCCTTTTTCTCTGGTCTCGCACGTTAAAGTGAGCGATAGATCACGCGCGAAATTGAGAGTGTTGTGAGGGTAAGCCCCGCGCATAAAAAAAAGCGATTAGCCCCAAACTCAAATTGCCGTGAAAATCTCCCGGGGCCGGAGAGCTTCTCTGACTCTCTCCATTTCGCGTGCTCTCTCGCCGAAAATCAGGAGGGTAATTGCAGATTTTCGTAACAATCGACGGAGCAATGAGGCGAAAACAAGATAGAATTGCTGCATTGAGGTCACCTAATCAATATTGAACAGCTATCGGGTGAAATTAGAGTGAGAATACTCATTTCGAAACGTCAAAAGGACAGGAAACATCAGCGAAATTCCCCCCCCCCCAGAGAAGCGTTGTAAGGCAATGAGTTTTCGCGTGCGTGAAACAATTGAAAAGAGAGTGATCTCTCCATTCTCCATGCTCTCTAGCTGGGCAGAAAAAGCGAGAGAGCGTGCAGAATGAGGAGGGTCCAGCTATTTGGGAGGAAGAGAATACCCAGAAATGGTGGGTAAGGTAGAGAGCGATTGCGAGACGAAAGGGGGAAATGATGTCAGGTCGGTAACCGAAAAAAACGAGTCTGAGGAGGTTCAATTTCCGACCAAAACACGCGCGGATTTTTCCAGTGATGATGTAATCTTCGAATAGAAATGAACGAACAATTATATTTTGATTTTGCGTACTCTCTCTCACCAATCAAAGAGAAGTTTTTCAAAACACAGAAAGGAAAGGAAATGATGAGAAAAAGAGAGGAAATGATCCTCAGATTTCGGATTAATTTCGAATTTATAGGCAAGTGTGCCAAAATTGTAGTGAGAAAGCGGAAAAACTTGCAATTTGAAGAGAGAGTCATGGTTTACATGAACAATTGCGAAATTCAGGAATTATTCCAGTGAAATAGGAAGCATTATTTCCGCAGACAACGTTTCATTAGGAAGTGAAGCGAGTTGTAGCAGTATGCGCATGTCAACTGATCTGTGACTCTGCGCCCTCTCCATTCTCCCTTATCTCTCGCCTTCTCTAACCGACTAGAGATCGTGCAATATTGAGAGGTCAAGCCTTCTAGGTTCGGTCTGCGCTCTCTTCCTTTTCCTTGCTCTCTCTCCCTCTCTAATCGGCTAGAGATAATGCCGAATCGAGAGAGCGCACAAGACGTGCATTCTTCTTGAATTACATACAAGTGTTTGCATTCGGGATGAGTTGTGCGGCTGCTGCCGGTCTCTCACTTTTGCATGCTCTCTCGCTCTTCAGAGAAGGCGAGAGAGCAGGGAGAATGGAGAGAGCGCAGAGACAACATTGGTGGCTTGATAAGGCGAGAGAGCAGGCTAAATTGAGAGAGCGCGCAGAGAAGAAAAGGGTTCTAACACTAAGGAAGGGTTCGGAAAGAGAGGCAAGTGAACCGTTGAGCTACTCTTCGTGTGAGAAAGAATCGAATGGGTGAGAGGGGAGAAATTTGATCTGATCGAGGGAAGGAGGGGGGGGGCGTGATCTAAACTTCTTTCTGAGTAATTTGAACAACAAAAAAATATAAAAAACTCTGAAATTATTCTTTTAAAAAATATATAAATTGCTAAAGCTAGTGTGATAGGTAGGAGAAGTGATGGAATTCGGTCTGATCGAGAGACTTCTTTTCTATTGTGAAAGAATGAATAACATAAGCTAAACTCTTCTTTGAAATGCAAATTGACACCTCCAATAAAAATATGATTATTGCATACAGTTCCCTAGCGTTCTAGTAGTACGAGCTAATTTCAGACAATTGCGAATTGTTCATGTAAATTCGCACAAATTGCGAAAAAAAACAATCAGTTCGTGTTTACGGAACATTTGCTAGATTACGAGCAAATTTGGTAAGTAATAGTGATAAAATAGTTTCCTTTGGATAATTACGAAACCTTCCTAGAAATTCTCAGCGAAAACAAAAAAAAAGCAATTCGTGACTTTTCTAATGGGACGCGGAACTTCTCTCGACTCGGGAAGAATCGAGCAAAATGCAGACTGACTGATCACTGGGAATCACGCGGGGTTTGGAAACAACTGTCTCTCGTCAGCCAGCAAAACTCTCTCTCTCACTTTCTCTCGCTCTCTCGTCGGCTAGAGACGCGAGATAGTGTGCAAAGTGAGGAGAGATCACTATCTCGAGGATAGGAGTTGTAGAGACTCTCTCTTGATTCCTTCTTTCGCCGGGGTTAGATCGGCGAGAAAACTCGATCAGGACTGCATGATCTCTGCTCGGCTAGAGGGGCGCCACAGCATTCTGACCTCCTTTGTTCTCTCCAGATAAGGGTGAACAATGGGATTAAGATTTGAATTTTCCCGCCACACCACCGTAATCAAACTGCAAATCGGCGTCAGAATATAAACTGTTCCTGAAACATATCCCGATTTCAATTGGCCAGACACATTCAGAATGAGAATCATGATGAGTTTCAGAAACGTTTCATAGTTCAACTTTGCAGTTCGATTACGACCCTTTTCTGTAGGTGCAGAATGCTGTGGAGAGTTAGACTCGAAAATGAAGCCGTCTTCATTTCTCGTGATCTCTCAGAGATGAGAGAAGCCAGGAGATAGCTGACAATGAAGAGATATGTCTTCATCGGTTGAAGGAGGATGGGCGAGAGAACTAGAGAAGATTCTGGTCGGCTTTAGGATGCGATATTGCATAACGTAAGAAGATCCGTTGGTGGTCATAGACTATGGCTGTCAGAAGGAACCAGTCTCTAGTTATACTTGATCCCTCATTGGTATAGATCGGTGAGATGGGGTGCAATGTGAGGAGATGGATGAAAGATGAGTGAGATAACAAGAGATTCTCGTCGAGGGGAAGGCTTGTGTGAGAGACCAGACCTGACACTCTCCATTCATCATGTTATCTCGTTGATCAGAACAAGTGAGAGAGTACGCGAAATCGAGAGAGACGAGACAATTGTTCTCGGATCAGACTATGGGGTGCACTCGGGAATAGAAGAGGGGTGGAAGAGGGGTGGAGGGCATGGCACTTGTTAGATCAGACCTTTAGCTCGAGGGCAAATCAAATCTGTATTGTGAAATGCGTCATAGGAGTGGAGAAATTTCATATTTGATCTTCCTAAAAGAATAGTTGATGCAGGATCAGAACTCTATTTGAAAGATGACGAGAAACTCAGGAGCAGTCGTGACAGAAATAAGCTAAGAGATACAAGAATTACAGGAGAGCAACCGTAAAGTGAAGAGTAATTTATTGCCGAGTCATTAAAGCAGGTCGATTGATGCAGATCTTTCAGGCAAAAGGATCGATTTCATTGACACTGAATTGCTGTTGTTGCTCATCGTGATCCCGTGTATTTTTAGAATTTGTTGTTGCGAAGGAGGCAGTCGAATCGTGGCGGAAACGAGGAGCTCTTGATTTCTCGCGAGGTCTCTAACGTCTCTTCATTTTGCTCACTCTTTCGCCTGCCCGGTCGACGAGAGAGTGTGTGAATTAAAGAGACGGCGGGATCATTTCTCGAGGTCTCTAACGATGTCTGAACGAACGATAGAGGATTGGAGATAGAGAGAAGCGCTCATCACTCCACCCTCTCAATATTTTCGTGAGGAATGGCTGCCAGAAAATCGCATTTATCACTTGCATCTCGATGTGATGATTTCATTGCCAGGCAATCTTCAAAAACAGTGTCTCTAGGGCAATATCTTACAACACACGCAAGGTCGGGGGCAAAAGTGATTGTTGTAAAATGCATCAGTGGGGCAAGTTCCGAAATAATAAAAAAAGAATGTTCTGTATTCGCAACCGAAAGATGTAATGAGATACACTTCTTCAATTGAGCAATGTCTCATTTGTCTCTCTTATTTTATCTCATTTAAAATAGCATTGTATCAGAACACTTTATCACTTTGTACGATTTAATTGATTTGGTGAGATCAGCGAAGGCACGCATACTCGAGTAAAGCTCGATAAGAGAATAATTAGGAAACACGGACTGCCGTCTCTTCATTGCGCACACTATCTCGCCTGGGATACTGTAGATTTCATTGCGAATTAGTGTCCAATAGATAGAGTCGACGGTCCGTATTTCAAGCTCGATAAGATTATAAATCTAAGGTCCGAGATCACAGTAGCGTAAGTATAAAACCTGTAATGCTGGCAAAAATAATCGATAAATTAGTGAAAATGGGGAAGAATTTATGGCGACTGAGAGCAGCGTTGGTTGGCTACGGTGGAGAAGGACAGTTTGGAAGGTGGGGGACGGACGGTAGTGGTGATGACGAAATCGGCAAGAAAACCTCACTCTTTTCTAATGCTCTATCGTGGCTAGAGAGCATGAAAAAAATGGTACTAGGTCGGAAGAGAACGTACAATTTCTTCCAACTTAGCGCCTGGAAATTGAGGAGAGGCGCATGACCAATTGTCATCATCACGTCATCACCACGGTATATGGAGGGGGCACGGGGTACTCTGTGCTAGTATCGATCGACATTCCGCATGGGGACCGGTCGAAGGTGCGCAAGCGCAGAGTTGCGACGGGCTTGCCTGAAACGGGGGAACCGGGTCAACCTAATTACTGCATTTTCCACGTTATTTGATTCAGAAAAAAAAACAGAAATTGTTTCTCGTAATACCGTACTTATCAAGTGGTGAGGTGATACCAGGGAAGCCTGATCATATCGGTCATTATTACCGCGCTGTACCGCGCAATTCCCCTGCTACTATAGAGAAGTTAGCTCCATCGGGTAATATGTTTTCCACTCATCTTGGGGTACGGTAGTGTAAGGGAATACAAACAAGTTCTCGATCGACAACTAACTTTTCCGCCATTGCCGACACGCTCCTCGGTTCGTCGTCGTCGCCGGCGCCGGGCACGTTCAGCGAGGCGCCCCGTCGGATCTTGTGCTGCATCTGCTGCATCTGCTGCAGCTTCTGCTGCTGAGGCGCGAGGCTGACGTGCTGCAAAATGTTTTTTACTAATCATTTTTTATAAATAAAAAAAAAAAAGATTTCGGGTATGTTTCACGGCTAATTCTAGTTAGTGCGGTGCGATTAAATTTGATTTTTTCAGCATGATTTTATTCCAAGAACAACAATTATAAAATGGCATTGATGCGGATAAATTCCATGGTTTCAGAGACCGTTGATTATTTTGCTTTTTTATTTATATTTTTCAGAATCGTGTAGTCATCATTTCACGGGTATTCTCACATTATTCGATCGTGGGATGGTTCCGGGTGCGATGACGATGTCGTCGGTCGGTTCGTGGATTATAACCTGAATTAATTTATTTTTTAAATATTTTAATCAATACAATAAAAATTAGATAGCAAAAATCTAAAATTGCGGCAAAAACATTCGTTCAGGATGAGATTCGAACTCACGCGGGCAGAGCCCATTGTATTAGCAGTCCAACGCCTTAACCACTCGGCCACCTGAACACGCTACTCGTCGCCACTAGTCGACGTCATGGAGCGTGCGCGTGCTTTTTTGTGTTTTGATGCGAATGAAGCACTACTTTTTAGAGATTGAATGGAAGATCAAAGGTCAAGGATTAGTACTAGATTATAATTGATTAGCTTGTGCCCCACCTGGAGATGAGCAGATCTAATGTTAGAAAAGTTCGCAATGCCAAAGACCAAAGATCAAACTCAAAATATCAAAAGGCCAAAGATCAATCGCCTGTCCTGGTGGGTGTCCATTTCAGCTCTTTTTCGCACGTTTTTGCAATAATCAAGGGCTTTCAAAATGTTGGCAGTATTAGAAAGGAGTGGATGTAGACGCCGAGGTCAACGACCAAAATATTAAAGAAAGAAGACCAAAAGCAAAAGATTAACGTCCAAAGATCAAAGATCAACTTGCCTGTCCTGGTGGATGGCCGTTGGTGCTCTCAGTCGCCGCGCGCCGTCACAAAACATCGCCGTTCTGCTTGTCTGTAATCAGTTTTTTATTATAACTTTTACGCATTTAATCTTCAAAAGGATGGGGAAAATATCGTACAGCAAATGCTGTTTCCTTATGATGATGAAGGCTATTTTAGGTGATAAGACTGTTCCATTCACATTGCAGATGGTGTTATTTTCTTTGAACTTAGAATGTCACTGACTCTGTGGTACACCTTTCTTTTTTATGATATCTGTGAAACTTATTTGCTCGCTTCATTTCGTCTCGCGCAAACGTACCGGTGGGCGAAGGAGTAATCGTGGCGCGCGAGGTCGGCCGCTCGCTCCAGATCAGGCCTACCTGTAGGGAGAAGTAGGTTTTGAGATCAAAGATCAAAGACCAGCAATTGTCGATACCCAAAGAACAGGAGCTAACGGGGTTCAATCATCAAACGCTCCCGAGAACGGGTCCACAAGTACTTTCAAGACCAAAAGTCAAAACTGTGCGCTAGAACAAAATGGAGTGCGCTAGAACAAAATGGATTATTTTCCAAGATGAAAGATCAAACCTTGGTCGCTAATGCCGCCGGGAAGGGGTCCACGAACAGAAGTGTTTCGTCGGCAGCAGTGGCGATTGCGTGCATCTTCAAGCGTTGCCTGCGAATTATTTATTTTAATTATTTAATTAACTGTTCGCGTATTGGCATTACTATTGTAATGTAGATTTAATTTGTTTTGAAGGGAACACACTCCTCAAATCAGTTTTTCGCACGGATTCCCCTTCAAATACAGCATTTGAAGCGTAACACGTGCGCTGGGAATTTTACGCGTTTCCCTCATCACGTGCACAGTTATTTTTGCTTCCCTCACTGAAATCACATCCGAAATGCACCCAATTCAGAGTCTTCTGATTAGAGCAATCAGAATGTATTTTTATTTCGCATGCTTCTCACTGATCGTGAGAAAACTCGAAACAAGGAGATTCCTTCTGACAGCCCTACATCGGATCAAACTTCCTCATTTTCGAGCGGGCTTCTAACTAATTTAGCAATTTCGTGGAAGAGGCTCATCACAAAACATCAGGTATAGCCCGAGTTTCGAATTACGATTCTAAAAACAAGTACAAGTAGTTAAATTTCAAGAGCAGACTAGTGAGATGAAAGATCAAAGTTCAAATCCCAGACCGGCTGACCTAACGATCGGCTTGGTCACGTTCCTCGACGGCACCAGGTATTCGTCGATTTGAATTTTGATTTATTTCGATTATGTTTCACAGGTGCCTTATTACGGTTTACAATCGCAAGATTGTCAATATTAAACCATACCGTAGAAACAACAATTACTAAATATTGAGCCAATGCGCGAGTCAGAAAGCTTTCAAATAAATACGAAGTTTTTTTTTAATTAGCACAAATGGATAATCTAACCTTGGTCACGTTCCGCGACGGCACCAGTTATTAAGCAATGCAAACTACATCCCGAGGATCAAAGTTCAAAGATCAAACTATAGCGATCAAAGTTCAAGTTCCAAACCGACTGACCTAACAATCGGCTTGGTCACGTTCCTCGACGGCACCAGGTACTCGTCTATGAAGCTGCGTTTCTGCTCCACGAAGGATGTCCGCTTGCCGCTCTGGAAGGACGAGAGATCAAAGATTAGAGATTAGAGGTCAAAGATCAAAGATCAAAGATCAAGTTTATGGCCCTCGATGAAACACACAAGTACACATTAACCAATCTGCCTTCTTGCTAGCTGAGAACTGAGGTCAGCGATCAAACTTCAGAGTTTGAGTTCCCTTTGAGAGTTAAGAGGCTGAAGATCAGAGATAAAAGATCAACCTCATAGTTCAAAGATCCATTTTCAAGAGTTCAAATTCCAAAGATCAACGCTCACCCCCACTGCTTCATGATGCAGCACGTCCGCAACGATCGCATAGTTCTCCTTCGGGATGGAGACCCGCTCAATGTACGCCTTGAGACCGCGCACTTGGGTGGCCTGAAAGGAGAGGAGATCAAAGATCAGATGGGAGAGATAAAGGATCAGACTACAAAGTACATATTTTGTAATATTGTGGGGTCTGAGGCCACGCACTTGGGTGGCCTAGAAATGGAGATTAAAAAGAAAGGGTGAGATCAAGGATCAGGTTACAGACTACAAAGTTGATGCAGTTTTTGAGGCAGGGTGGCCTGAAGAGAGATAGAATATGAACGGGTTCAGAAATCAAGATGGTCTAGTGTGTAGGCACCGATCATATTATCTTGCAACGCTCTTGGATGGGTTGTCAATGAGAATGTTTTAAGAGTACGAAAAAACAGCTAAATTAGCACTGCATCGCTCTCACTCGCATCTTACAGTATGAGTGCGAAACTCAATTTGCATCAGCAGAAGGGAAGGGAAATGGGGCAAAGGACGAATATCTTTTGAGTTTCAGTTGAGTTTCACCGGTTCCTTTTCCCGATTTCATCACCTATTGTTGCCAGTATTAAACCATCACGTAGAACAACCAACCAATTATTCGAGCTATGCCAGCTTTGGCTTCAAATTAGTCAAGTGGTGCTTTTTTAATGTATATATTCTCATTTTCATTCCATTACAACGTTATCACCGGTGTGAGGAAGGTAAAATTAAATGCGTCAGCGCGATTTTCCTCGATTCGATCTTATTTTGATTAACCGCAAAAAGCGCGAAGAGCTTGCACAGCAGCCGTCGGCATTTGTCTTTGATCTTTTTTTAAAAGCCTAAAAACTCACCAAGTTCACATTATCTGCCCTCGCCGACAGCACGTCGGACATCTTGATCCGCTTCATGTTGTAGTACGCGGAATCGATGCGCTCGAAGACCGTGTAGTCTGAGAAAGATCAAAGATCAGAGATCAAAGATCAGTGGAACGCTAACATGCCTCAGACTGATTTAGGTCACCCATATGATCAAAGACCATAGATCAAAGATCAAAGACCATAGATCAAAGATCAAAGACCATAGATAAAAGATGAACAACTAACCAGTAACGAACAGAATGACTCGGGAGTGCGCGAGCGCCCGCGAGAAGCGCAGCTCGTGCATGATGTCCAGGATCTGGAGTGGTATTGTTTTGGCAGTCGCCGCATCTCGCAAACTAGATGCTCGAGTTCAAGGAACAAATCCGAAAGATCAAAGTTCACGCACCGTCGCCGTCAGCGGTTCCTCCGCCGGAATGGAGCTGACGTCGATCTTGACGAGGCGTTTCGATCTAGAAGGCAGTTGATCTTTGATCTTTGACCTTTGACCGTTAATCGGTGATCGTTGATCTTACTTGGCAAAGTAGGAGAGGAAGGGCGCCGCACACTTTGCGTACGCGTCCATTCGTTTCTGAAAAAGGAATTATTATTTCTAGACTCAAAATGCAACGACAATCAGTATCAGTAACGATTGACCTCCATTTGAACAATTTTTGAAACATATTCTGCCGCCCTTCGCATTTTTCGGTAATTTCCCAAATGCAGATGTGTGTCATTTCATGTCTTTTGTGAGCAATGTTCCAAGCAACAATCTCACCTCCAACCGTCCCTTGTCCGCCTCGTCAATGCCCTTGAGGAACGTCTTCATTTCCGAGCTCAGGTTTTGCCTGAAAGATCAAAAGATCTACTTATGAAGATAAATACAAAATTCTCCGACCTTTCTCAATTCCTGGTATGCACTAATGGGGCTTTAATGGACTAACTAGAGAGTCGTAAAGACTCCAATGAGTACAGAAAGAGTGTAGTACAGACTACAAAGATCAAAGATCAAAGATCGAACTTTTCGCCGGCGGTTTCTCGTTCTCCTTCTAGCAGGCACCAATGGTGCTATACGGAGAGACTACAGACTTCAAAGATCAAAGATCAACTTTCAGGGCTCACTTTTCGGCCGGTGGTTTCTCGTTCTCCTTCTTCGCTTCACTTGTCGGCGGTCGCAGGGAGACGGTGAAGTCGAAAGCGCAGAACACGGGGTACTGTAATGGCATGATACTGTAAGTATTGTTTTTTTTGGAGTAACGTAATCATCGGTTTATCTGAAGATCCCTAAAAGTACATGATATTTTCGTCAGAATGGATAATTTTTATGATATCTTTTGGAGAATTCTAGAAGTAATGAAGTCGAAAGCAGAACACGTTGCACTGTAGGTATTGATTATTTTCGATTATTTATCGAGTTGAGGAGCGCGGAAACTATCGTTTGTTGTGCTGCACATTATGCATTGATGTCCTCGGTGATCGGTAGTAATTTTTTGATTAATTGGAAATACGCTATGTGATTCTATCACTATTTCACATTTGAAGGAAGAATTGTTAACTTTTTATGTTGAAGCAGAACGCGACTCAACATTCATCTCTCTTTGGTCTTTGAGGAACTCGTGAAACTCATTTCGTGAAACATTCCCCTTCGATTCCCCCCCCCCCCCCCCCCCCATCTTCTTTCGTCCCTTGCTCATCTCGAAATACTCCCAATCATCCAAAATTATGAGGCTTCGGCGCAATTTGCGTCAGTTAAGCCCTCGTTTTCTACTCTATGCAACGATTTCGGAGGAAATGAATGATTTCTCGCTTTTTTTGGTTTCTACATCGCGATTCGGTCTTTGGCCTTGTGATACTTGCACAACGTCTCCTGAGCCCGAATACCACCTGTTGCCTTCATACCGCCCTTAACGCACACTGTCTATGTGGTGAATAAAGAATAAGAATAAGAATAAGAATAAGTTGCGATAGTACACTCTCACACTTTCCCATGATCATTATATGGTCGGGAGTAGGATTCATGCGTAAGCTTACGTAGAGAAACATCTCCAGAGGATTCTCGGGAAATTGGTTGTTGCACTTCCTCACCACGCATTTTCATAGAGGATATACCAAGAAACCGAAACGCTTTCCGTACCGGAACTATCGGAAATTCATGGCACCCCCGCAACTACGCACGAAGCTAGAGAGACTATCGCGCGATCAGAGAATGGATGAAGGTGAGATACGGTTTAAAAAGGTAATCAATGGCTGAAATATTATATATATTCGATAATAGAATTTATAAGCTCGATGCCAAATCTCACGTTTTAGTCGTTGTTATGAAACGCAAGCGAACAGTTTTCTTTGTGTTAGCATGATCGCGTGCGATCAATAATCAGTGTTCATTTTCATAAACAAATTTATTTCTAAAAAAATATTGAATAAAAAAAAACAAAAACAAAAAACAAAAAAATACTCACGGATCTCTCGAAATCATGTAGCGCGCGCTTCGATTCGTCCTCTGACGAGTAGGAATCCGCTCGGAGCATGGAGGACAGGCCAGGAATTATGTCCACGACGAATCTGGAATGTTGCGTGCGTTTGATCTTTGATCTTAGATCTACGACGAATCTGTTACAGTTTTTTTTTGTTTTTACTCTGATAATTGCATAGCGCGACAGCGCGAGTATGATATCGACGACGAATCTGGACAATTTATACTTATTGATCTTTGATCTCATAGACATGGTTTGTTGCCCACCTTCTTCTTGCTACTATGTCTCGCTCACTCTCGGGCAAATTATCTCATCTCAAGGCCGACACATTCCCGATACCCAACTTGCAACCTTATCAGAGTAGATTCATTCATCATACATTCATTGCTAATTTCGTCATAATAATAAACATAAGAGGTGCGAGAGAGTATGACCGTCGATGATGTCGATTCGGTTTTTGCGAGGGCAGGGAAATGGGAGGAGGGGGTGGGTAGAGATCAAAGATCAATATCAAGATTGTGTGTTTACCTCTGATGCACATGCTCCCTGCCAGCTTTCCCATGATCACGGAGAAGATCCAGTCGAGAGAAAGGGGGCGCCCGTTCCTCTATCACCCCTCCTATTCCATACGCTGATACGCCCTAAGTCTTTGACGCTAACCGCCTGCGACACACCGACTCGTTGTGGCACCAAACGTTTGTGAGGTGCGTGCATTGTGATACTGCACTATTAATGGCGCTCGCTGTTAATGATCATCATCTGGACCGCCAATTAAACGAAACAGTAGCACTTCTGGTGCATACTGGCATATTTTCGGACCCAATTTGTTCAAAAACGGAAGGAAGGATACCTTTGGTGCATGCTCCCTGCCAATTTCCCCATGATCACGGAGAAGATCCAGTCGAGAGAAAGGGCGCCCGTGTCTCTCTGCGAATTATTGTTATTTTTTTAAAAAAATGGAATACCTCTACACACTGAAAAGATCGTGCAATTCTGAGTGTATAGATCGAGTGAAACTCAACACGCTCTATAAACTAAAAGCGGCAACGGAGTAATGAAGCATTGTTGAAGTGTGTTTCACAGCGACCTTTTTGGCATGCGCAAACTCGAGTGTTCAGTGAAGTCTTCATCACGACAGAGAGAAAAAACAATTGACTAGTGATCTGATTTTATTCAATCACGCTCAAGTGGCACCATCAACTTGATGAAACTACGGAAAATAAATTCTACAAAAAAAAAATTACGCGTGTTTCACCGCGCTCATTTAGGAATGAGCTAATGGAAATGTTCAATGACATCATCTTTCGAGAGGTCAAAAATTGCATAATCACACCTTCAACAGCTCCTGCACGTCATTCGCGGTCGTCAGTTCCTGATCGGGCGAGGAATTCTTGAACTGGAAAGATCAAAGATCACTTTTAGACTAGAGAGATCAAAGACCAAAGCTCAAAGATCAAAGACCAACCCGGCTCGGTAGGTAGCCCAGCACGATCTCTTCCACGTTGATGCTGTGGAAGTCGTATTGAGTGATGAGCTCATGCGTCGCGAATCCTTTCTGGGATTGGGGACCGCCTTAAAATAGCATTATCATCATTATCAGTGGTAATCGTTTTTATTGTTATGCAATGTCAGCGTAGAAATTTGGTGAATAACGAGAATTTTTCGCGTATTTCATGCGTGGGTAACCCTTTTTGGGACTGGGGACCGCCTGAAATTGAGTACTTCATGCTGTAACATCTTTCTTTTCGAGATGTCTATCATCATGCACTGTCTATGGCCTATTGTTGCAACCCTAATTGTACGAATAATCCCACACCATAATAGAGTTTCGTGCTGCTAAAATTGAACAAATAATCAGCCATTAAATATTCCTTGTGATTTACCCTCTAGTATTTTTTTTATTTTAGTTTAACAAATTTTTCCTGTCACCGAACTTTGTCCACCCCTCCTCCCCCTGGGAGTCGAATGGCAAAAGCAATTCAGCCATTTCTTCAAGCTCCCCGCCATAAAACTTGACAGATGGGCCTCGTTAGGGCGAATTGCTCAAACTTTCTCTGACTTTCTCCATTATTCATAGTCTCTCACTATCTCTGACCACTTTGACTCTCTCCTTTTCCCACACTCTCTCACTGTCTCTGGCTACTCTGACTCTCTCCAGTATCCATAGTCTCCCGCTTTCTCTGATCATCGAAAAATCATGAATGATGAAGATCCCGAGAACAAATATCAGAGACACCACTCAAATGCAAGGCAGTCAGAACAATCGGAAAGATCAAAGATCAAAAGCGACTCACCAAATATGAAAATGATTAATTTCTGCGCATTAGGCCGTGTGGGAATGCCAGTACCGATCTGTAATT
Source organism: Pristionchus pacificus (assembly GCA_000180635.4). NCBI lineage: Eukaryota > Metazoa > Nematoda > Chromadorea > Rhabditida > Neodiplogasteridae > Pristionchus > Pristionchus pacificus. Next base: position 28,889,632 of record CM026578.1, on the reverse strand, counting down.
ATTATTTGATATAAATTTGACAAGAGCACATACATCATTACTTTGGTCTGTTCGAAGCATACTCATAAACTTAATGAAACATAATTAAAGTCGTTGCATCTCAGCCACTCATTACTACTCTCAGTAACAACTTGCTTTGGTCATCTTTATTGTAAACTATTAAAATGAACGCCAGAACAATCGGAAAGATCAAAGATCAAAAGCAGTAAATTCAGTAAATTCGTAACCTGATACGGCAGCGGTTTCGGCGGCGCAAAGTCCTCCACCCTATCTTGCGGGTCGGATTTGTGCGTGACGCGAATGCCGCGCATGGGAGCGCATCCCATCTGGAAGGGTTGCTTTTTTGCAGTTGTTATTGTTATTGTTGTTGTTGTTGTTTTGGCGAAACAATAACAACAAAGATCGACGCGAAACGTTGTTGTTATGGCAATACACTAACAAAAATAGCAATAACCGCGATAAAAAAATGAATATTGAATTGAGGAGCGCAAAAGCGAGGGGAAATGCGATGGAGGAGAGTGCTGCTGCATAATTCACTCGATTGCATTACTCCCAATCATGAGAGAGTCATCAGGGAGGAGCAAGAGGATAGGGGGCGCTTTCTCCATTTCGCACACTCTCTTGCTACTTCCGACCCGATAAGACACTTCGCTAAATGTGGATGATTTTGGACATATTTCGAACTTATTTCGGAGAAGAAAAATGCGCAGGAAAAATTCCGGAAACTCACTCCGGAAAGAGTAGGAGCAGTGAATGAATAAGATGTAGACTACAGCATAGGTGAGCAGAATTCTTGAACAAATTTTGCTGACCATTTATGCCCTAGAAAATCGCACACGCCCTTAGAACTATTTTGATTCTTACGTGCTAGCCTTGAATCAAGTGTTAAGTGCTAAAGAATCGGCTAGAAGCTTATGATGCATTGTAGAAAACAAGCGGAGCATCGCGAAGCTTCCATCAAAAAACATCATAAGCGTAAACTGGAGATGGACATAAGCTATATGAAGCGTAGAGCGGGAAGAGAGGCAGAGTAAGAGAAAAATGGTGCTTCCTCGGAAATAATAATGATGTGCAGGAGAAATGCGATCTATGAAAGACATTGATAGGTATATTCACAAGTGAAAATCGCTAATTAGTAAGATCAAGGCGGTACGGAGATGGGACTCATAGCCGAAGACTAGTGAAACGTTTACAAGGATGATTGTGATGAGAAATTTCAATTAATGTAGATTGTTTTAGATTGAATGAAGGTTTTTGTTCAACCTCGTCGAGTGCAAACGTAGTTAGCTCATGAAACAATGATAAGCTAGGTGAGCTCATACTTTCTCAATGACAATCCATTTCACTATCAAATATACCACTCAAGAGACGGGAGATTCTGAATAGAGTTCGAAATACGGGTAATCGTCTCTTCATTTCGCGCACTATCTTGCCTCTCAGACCGGTGAGAGAGCACGTGAAATGAAGAGACGGCGACCCGTATTTCGAGCTTCATTTCTGAAGAGTGTGGAAGATAAATCAGTAATACAGTAGTCAGCTGGTAGAGAAACTAGAGCGAAAGATGAGCGAGAAGGGGGGGGGGTGAGATATGATGGAAGAGGAGGGAGAGGAGAGGTGGAGGAGGTGTAAAATGTGAGGGGATGCGTTTTTTTTAGAATTGATTGCTAATTATCTAGCATTATTATGGATTTCGGGGGGAATACATATAACTAAAGCATAGTGAGATAGGATGGAAGAGGTGGGGGGGGGGGGGGTGAAAAAAAAAGGGAAAAGCTTCCTTGATTCTAGCGAATATAATTATTTATTTTAACAGATAAAGTATTTTGTGCACTCTCCGATTCACGATTAATAAATTAGGTAGGCAAAACTAAAGCTCAAATGCATTCTGTGAAACATAAATAAAAATACTGCAAAATGATGAGAGAAATAAGGAGCACTATCGGTTGTGTATTAGTGATGTCTGATCAATTCCAATACCCAATTAATTGACTTTGAGACCGCTCATTTCCTCGAAAAATGAGGAATAAAAGCCAATTAATTGGTCAACCCAATACCAATTACCCAATTAATTGGTATTGTCTCTGAGTATTGGGTATTGAATTGGCATCACTATTGTGTATTGGTTATCTCAGTGGTGATATTTAGATATCTGGGAAATGATCACCCATATGTATCACAAGTGAAACGCATCCAACTTGACGCAATAGACAGCAGATATTTGCGGTCAAAAGGTAACAATCATCAGCTGATTGGTCAGGTGTTGTGAGATTAAGCCGTGATCAGTGGCTCAAAATCAGCTAAAAAAATGATATTCATTTTATTGATCGTGTGGCAACTTGAGTGTCGTAGTGATGAATCGCCAAAGCCACAAGCGATAATTAGTAAACAAGTAACGGGATGAAAATCTGATGAGAGTTAGAAACGAGATGAGAGAGTTGAGAGGTGTGATGAGAGAAGAGGATCAGAGCAGAGGTGTAAAGACCAGGGCGGAGATATTGAAAGAGACATTCCTCTCTCTCTCTCTCTCAGCTGTTTTCAATGGGTCGGAGGTGAAAATAATGCCGTTTCATCTAATAATAACGCTGAATTAAGGACCTGAAGAGATTGACCGCACTAATTGATTGGAAATGAAAAATTGAGATAATGTTGCTAAATGTAAGAAAAGACGGACGAATCACAAAAATGACAGAACCGAAACTTAAGTGTGACCGGTGAAACACAACCGAATCAGGAAATCAGATTCAAGAACTCAATCTATTCCGGAAGAGAAGAAGGAAAAGGAGTCATCCCACGTTCTTTCGCACTCTAAGCTTCTTGAGTGTGATTGCCGGAGGCAGAAATATAACATTTTTCTGTAGCAACATTATTTTTGGAGTTGTATTTTATTTCAATTTTTAGAGGGGGGTTCAAGAGAGTCATCAAAAGAGCCGCTTCTGAAGAATGCCCTGTGAAACACAACTAAATTTTAAAAAAAACACAAGGCGATGAACTGAAGAGGGTCACATGATGTTGAGAGAGAGCTTGAGAGATTGCAGCAGCTCGCTCCTACGCCCTCTTCATTTTGTGCACACTAGGGAGGCATGACCAATTACAATACCCAATTAATTGACTTATTGAATTTGCATCACTATTGTGCACTCTCAGAGGTCACAACATTCTCCTCCAACAGAGAAGGGGGAGATCTTCTCGCTCACTTTTTGCATGAATCGAACTACAAGGCCTGGGCGGGAGGAGCGACCGCTCCCCCCACTCTGTTATTTGAATCGAGCGGGAAATTGCCAGTTCTTTCGTGTCGAGATTTTGACTCGAAATTTTCCTTGCATTTGCATAGTTCACCCTTATCTGGAGAGAACAACAGAACGCTGTGAGGTGTCAGAGGTGAGAGTATCTAGAGAGTGTGTGAAAATGAGAAAGTATTTTCCTGGAAAGCAATCCCAAGTCCCAAACTGCGCCTCAGATGCTTTCCCATGCGCCCTCTCTAACAGAGTTCGTGAGTGGGGGGGGGGGGGGGGAGATGAGGGTGCTCGAGTGAGATTCGAGGAATTTAGAAGCAATAGGTCATCTAGAAAGGTTAACAATTAAAGGACACATCGATCTTCCTACAGTGAAAAATATACAGCCTAGTAAATATAATAGGACACGACGACATTGCGTGAACACTGGAAAAGAGGCGACCGAGTGGAAGAAATGCAAGGAAATGAAGATAAATCAAGCATTCTTCATTCCTCCCTCGCAATAAATTCGTGTGTCTATTCTATTGAGAAGAGAGGGACAGGGAATGGTCTCGTCATTTCGCGCACTATCTCGTCGGTCAGAGAAGCGAGAGAGCACGGTAAATTGAGATGGTTTGAGTGGTCAGAGAAGCGAGAGAGCGTGGGAAATGGAGAGAGTCCGACGACCATTCCTCTTCTATTCAGAAGAATTGCGGACAGGAAGGGAGGCACGTTGGCGATAAATCAGCCCACAACATTGCATTCGTCAAAAAAGGGGAATCTGTGTCTCACATTCTGTGGGGGAATATTGGGGAGGAGGAAGGATATGTCCCCCCAAGATATTGCGATGTTCCAAAGTTGCAAAAAGAAGTGGAAGAATAGCAACGCAGCAACTTCCCATTCGTCAAAAAACGAACTTGTGGAGGAGAAGAGTCGAGCAATACAATAATATAATATGATAGTTCTGGGATAAAGACGCACTATTTCATAGTGTTTATAATAGTTTTAGAAACAAAATAAAATCGAGATTGATTACATACACTTGCTCATGCTAAAATGACTGCGGTGAAACACAGTTGCACAATCCTGCAATATTCCTGAGACAGCGAAGAGTAATATAGAATTCTGTCGGGCTTGACGAAAATGATATTCTTTCAAGCCGGAGGGATTGTGAAAAAAAATCAAAGATCTCGGGATAAATCAGCAGCCACTCTAATAGAGTGAAGAATCAGCTCTAATAGAGTGAAGAGACGAGATCTGCCTGAGAGAGTAGGAGTGTCGCAGCGATGAGAGAGAGAGAGAGAGAGAGAGAGAGAGAGAGAGAGAGAGAGAGAGGCGACAGAGTGCGTGAAATGAAGAGACGGAGGCCCAACACCACCGTGTTATTGTGGTTCCCTGCTGTGGAATATGATGCAAACAGGCGCACTAGGCACCAACAAATCGGGGCGCGGTATCTGGATTTGAGGGGGGCCAACATCTTGTGGTTACTGATTCGCGCTTATCCTCTGTCAAAATCTAGTCAAGTCTTCTACGTTTGACAAAAAAACATGATTCCAAAAAGCAATGGCATCAATCTCCCGCTTTTTTGCGGGCTATTGTACAAAACTCATCGACCACAAATTGTGGTCCACAATTTCCGGGAACTATTTGCGCAGGAATGGCGCTGCTGAATAGACAGAACCGTTTGGGCGTCAAAATGGTGCAAGTAGTGAGCATGAGGTGTTCGGTGTCCTGTGAATTCGTGTTGCTGTTGCGTTTCATAGCGCATTTTTACACTCAATGCTGATGCATTCATAATGGTTCTTCTCTATTGCCAAGTTTGAACAAATGCTGGCTGATATTTTCACTGGTGGAAGTTCTAGCATCTTGTGAGTGAAGGGTAGTAGGAGGAGACGGGGAGGAATTTCTATATAACGCTCTGGGCGATAATTGCTGGTCAACCAGAGAACCTAAGGTGGTTCTCAATGCTGAATAGATGGTCATGCGGTATAAACAATTCTAGAGAGAAGAACAGAGAAAGCAAAAGGATGGTCAGATGACTGTGGTTATATACATTCTATGCAGATGTGAGTCTTCTGAAATGTTCCACGTTTTGTCACGTGCTAGAGCGAAAAAATAAAATAAAGAAAGTTGGTCACGGGAGAATCTGATGACACTACATAATGACGCCTCAGCGGGATGCTGTTTTCATTTTTTTTTCAACCATAACATCAGTCCCAAGATACCGCTGGAAAAGGAAGTACCGTAAGGAAAAATCGGCGAAACTGAGTACAGTCCCCTCTGCTAAAAATAGAAATGGATAAGCAAACGAGAAGGAGAGTCGTCTCTTCATTTTATCATATATCTCGCCAGTCAAAGAAGCGAGAGAGAGCATTGCGAATGAGAGAACCAGACCGTACAACACTAGAAGATATCAGATGACTGGCATACAGCAGAAAACAGCTCCCGTTGTCGATAGTCAGCAGGAAAAATGGAAGCCTCGTTTTTACAATTATTTTCTATCATTACACGCATTTTATCAAACAATTCATGATAGACTACGAGAAACAAAACGGGCCAAAAAACAGAGACGAGCCACAAGCCCTGAAGGCACGTGTAAGGTGTTAGAAAAGAAAGGGGTATTAGGGGCTCAACCCAACCACGTTCCACCCGCGTGAAAGCACTTAAAGAAAGAGGCAGCTTCTTTCGAAATTTTGTTTTTGTTTTGATGTTTTCGCCTTTTGCGAAGGGTCTTGGACCTCAATTCGAGCCTTGCCAATGAACGATGAACGTGCTACAGGTCGATATCGTACGCGAAAGCGAGACAGCACGGGAAATTGAGAGAGTCGGACGATTCTCAAAAATTGCAAAACACTTGACCTGACGCCTCATCTGACGCCGCGGCCTCATCTGACGCCGCCGCGGTGATCTCATCTGACGCCGCGGTAAAGGAGGGAGGGGATTGTAGTAAACAGCCATCTCGAAATATACGGGATGCGCAAAACGAAATGCGTTCAGAAATCGCCGTTTTCAGGGGATATTTCCTATTTTCCCTCTTCGATTTTTCCGAAACCCTGTTATCCTCTTTCTTTAGATCTGAATGGACTATTTCTTCGACCATCGTTCCGCCAATGAATGGGAGGAGGTTCATCGAAAATAAGGGGAGGAGGCTCTAATATCACTTCGGGGTTATCGATGGAATACGTATAATATCGTGTGGGAGGAGGCAATAATAAGTGATTGCAGAGGGATAATCGTTGAAGCGCAATGATGCAATCGGTTCTAGGATAACGCCGAGTGATGCCGCAACGATGAATAACCCCGTATCTTACATAGCGTATCTCTTCATAAATCTAGGAAACATATTACAATCGTTTGATCCCACGATAGTTACTATGAATGATGCCACCCTGATCAGGAACCGTCCATCCCCATCGATCGCTCTCGCAAAATTATAAACGCAGTCGTATTTCTGAACGGACTACTGCAATGTTACAGTTATATTACAATAAGGATGAAAGAAAAAGGAAACAGTTTCAATTATGCAATCAGTCCAAGCTTCAAGTGACGCCGCCAAGTCAGGCGGGAGATATTATAGAATGTGAATGATGGCAATACACCGGGAAATGCCATCGGTGAGCAAAGATCAACAGGGTTCGATAAACCAACGTTATATTTCTGCTGCGAGTGATGATATTACAGGCATTGGACCGACCAATAACCATTTCGCAATGTTATTTCTATTATTACACTAATCAAGGATTGGCAAGATACGCACTACCCTCGAAGTGTTTGTTCATCTATGAATGATATGAATATGAGGGTATGAAAGAATGCAGAATATGAATGAAGATTTCAAGAAATCAATTCTTAATTGTGGGAAGATGAGCAAATTCGACGTCAAAGTGCGCAAAAACGGAGCGATTTCTCGAGGGACTCGAGGAAATGAAGCGATAATACGAAAATATCGCATCAGCTAATCCGGTAATCGCAAAAGGCAGACATTTTGTACATACAGAAAGCCGTCAGAGACACGAGATGGTGTGCGAAATGAAGAGAGTTCGTCGACACACTCTGTCCATTTCTGTTAGAAATCCATCGAAAAAGGCAGACGACGCATTTAGCCGGTTCCCAGAAATTAGCGGATGTGCATAATTTGTGATGGGCATGAAGGTTAGAGAGCGCGAGAGAGCAGGCAAATTTAGGAGAGTTAGAGAAGTGCCCGAGGTCGTCAAGACACTACCCTTGAAGCGCACGTACTTGAAATTGGGACTAGCGGCGCTGATTTGAATCAGAGAATCAGTTTGTGTGTGCTTTTAGTACTTTGATCTACAATATTCGGACCGAAATCGTGACCAAACAAAATAACTAAAGGCTATTCGATCGTAAATGCCCTAATCAACAAAGTAGTATCGAAATTTGAGCGGGATCTACGTGAAAAAGCATCGAACAGTTACAATGCGCCGTTCGCACAAACACAAAAGGGAGCCTATGAATAAATTGTGGAAAACGGGAGAGAGAGAGAGAGAGAGAGAGAAGGAGCGTCTGACTCTCTCCAATTCGCACGCTCTCTCGCCCCGTCTGCCCGGCCGAGAGAGCAGGGCAAATGAAGAGACGGTCGGACGAAAAAGACGGCGCCTGAGGGGAGAGGATTGTCATGCATGCTGAACGCGGTACGGGAATAGCGCCCCAGGCGCTTTTTGGTCTGTTAGGAACAAATATTATTGCCATTTCTGCAGATTCTCAAGACTGAAAGAATATTGGAGTGATGCCAAGACGCAGGCAGATACGCTTCCCTGGATACCAATAACTCCCTAAAATAGGTAGGGCTTTACGCGTCGCTGAAAGTGTGCGCACTAGGGGAAAGCCTATGATGAGAGGTTTACCGCAGACTCAGTAAGTGTTGTAAATAAGGATACGCCTATTTTCATGTCAAGAGGGGTTCAAGTGACTAACGCTTTGCAGAATCGTCCTTGATTCGACCTATGCAATCATCACTGAAGGCTGTTTTAGGGCAATGGACTTTTCAGTCCGTTGCATCTGTAGAAGAGTAGCGAGCCATCGATTAGAACCGGTTTAGACATGCATTGAATATGAATACCCTCAATCGACGCCTAATGGCAACATGGATAACGGGATAAATATGAGATGAAAGAGTAGATAAAGAAGAATCGTATAATTCAGAGAGTTTCGTAATCATGCCAAAGAATCGTCCGATTAGTGTTGATTATAACTCAATCAGATAATGTCGCTGCTGCTTACAAATTGGCGCTATTTATCACTAGAAAAAAAGTTGGTTGAATGAATGTCTAACTTTACTTTGCTGCATACTTCCTCCTTAGATGCTAAAAATCCTTTATCACAGGTTCAAACGGCTTGAACGACGCTTGAACGAAATCTACTGTCCACCAAAATTTAGAAAACGAAAACCAGGAAATCAGCGCATCAAAAATTGCATCCCAAATCGGGATTTTGCGTCAAAACAATAGCAAAAACACACGATTTCGTCGAGTACCTAAAATAGTAATCGCGAGCCGATGTCCTACCAGTGGGTCCCACCTAGCGTTGTCGTATGACTGTAAAATCGCTTGACGTGGATACACCTTTACCTTTTTACCGAGCCGATGTCAGATGATGCATCTAAATATAAGATAGGTACGCGGAGTCAAAATAAAGTCGTCGATGCGTCTTTAAAATAGTCGAATATTAACAAAAATGGGCGCAGTGTGATTAAACCCTTTTTTTTGTCTTTTTTTTTATTCCGATGCTTTCCACACGCTATCACATAGAACAGATCTTGAGAACAGAAACAGATATCTATTGGCTAAAATAGTAATCGTCAGATGATGCATCTAAGAGAGTGAGGAGAAGAGAAGGAGCGTCGTCGTCGGGGCGTCAAAATATCCCAAGTAGGGCTGTCGGAATGGGGAATCCGTATCCTCCGTTTAGCCGCTATTTCGCGGCGCTCCTCCCGGCTCTAACCGAGAGAGGGAGCGATGGTCTGACTCTCTCTCCCTTTCGCACACTCTCTCGTTTCTCTGATCGCAGAGAGTGCGTGCAAAATGGAGAGACGAGAGGAAGAGAGCGGCGATGTGGAGGGAGGGAAGCCCCGCTAAGAGATGAGATGGTGGGGGGGGGGGGGATACAGTCTCTCCTCGTTTAGCGTGATCTCTCGTCAGGTAGAGTGGGCGAGAGAGAGCACGCGAAATGGAGAGAGCCAGAGATATGACGAAAGTACGGTCTCTCTGAGGTCTCATTCGGAAGTGGCGGAAACAGATTGTACACCCGTATTATTTTTCGTAATTATAATTAAAATTTGTAAATGACAGACCGGTCCAAATTTAGAAGAAACCTATTCCAGTGTGTTTGAATTCCAATGCGCCTAAAATAGTGAAGACTTCCCGATTCTGCAAGAGAGAGAGAGAGAGCGACAGCTAAAGTACGAGTAAGGGCAACTTTGCTGCGAACAAAAGTAAAAATAGACGACGGAAATTGGCTTAGATTGATGCAAATTCAGAATGAATTATGGAGGTTGAGAGGATGAGAGAAAACAGGAAAAATAAGTGAGAAGAGGGGAAGGAAGCTCTCGCGCATCACTCTCCCGAATTCATCAACTACCAATTCATTCCTGGGATGAGGACGGAAAACTCTGACGCAATTCCTCGGATGAGATAAAATTGAGGAGTGAAGCCCCAAAATTTGTCCGATTTCGATTGGTATGCGCACGCCCATTTCCTTTTTCTCCCCAGATATTGATAAATAGAAACCATGAAACTGGTGCATTTAGACAACCATCATCCATTTCTCAATAATTCAGTGCTTGTAAAGTTTGGTAGAAGTTGATCAGTCTACGCATCTTAGGTACTGCCAATTTCCTCTTTTCCTCTGGAATCGAGATTAATCAGCATGCGATTCAATGCAAGAACATACAGGAAGGATGCAAGCCAGTGTGAATACGCTATTAGGAATCGCAAAATCACGAGGTACCTAAGTGGAGGGTAAATCTTGAAATATGAATCGATTTCTGCCGGACAGCGATTACCTACTACTGAAAACCTATGCGTACAATGGGAGGAAGCAAACAGTCCTGGCTAATCCCCCCATGAAAACGGGGCGTCCCGGGGCGTCCCCCAGCGTCCCCCTCGCTTATGGCGCCTCAAGACATTTTCAAATTGGGCCCAATTTGTGTTCTTCGTATTCTCCGTTCGATTCTGCATCGATTCATGTGAAAAAATTAAAATAAAATATTTAATTATAATTTACATTTTGATTTTCAAAGAATTGTCGAATAAAACGATTCGTGCATCACGGAGTACGTTCTACGGTACTTATCAAAAGATTCTGCAGCAGCAGTGGATAAATACCGCAAGGTGTACTCTACGATGCACGAATCGTTTTATTCGACAATTCTTTGAAAATCAAAATGTAAATTATAATTAAATATTTTATTTTATTTTTTCACATGAATCGATGCAGAATCGAACGGAGAATACGAAGAACACAAATTGGTCCCAATTTGAAAATGTCTTGAGGCGCCATAAGCGAGGGGGACGCTGGGGGACGCCCCGGGACGCCCCGTTTTCATGGGAGGGATTAGCCAGGACTGTACTGCTTCACAGATAGCTCTTGGCGACAGCCGTCGCTCATTCTCGTCGGTCACATTGCCAAAGGGCGCTTGTTTTTACTTCTACTTCTCAACAACTTGTAGCTAACTGGCCTTGTTTCGGAGTGACAAGTGTTTAGAGTAAGTTTGGCACGGACGCAACAACGCGTAGAATAATGAATATCAGGGGTTAGGTCAGAGTGAAGAATTTGTCCCTTCAGTTCTCCGTTCTCAGGCTCTCTTTTCACTCCTCTGAATGAAGGAGGCGTATTCGTGAAGCTAAACGCCGCTACAGCAAAAAAAATTTCCCTCACGGTAGTTATGGAAGTGGTACATGAAGGAACCCATTATTTACTATTATTACATTATTTATTATTATTTACTCATTATTATTTATTTTTATTTACCATTTTCATTGATTTTCAAGTATTGAGCAGGTTATGTTTAGCTCATTGAAGAGGCGGCGTCAAACTCTCCCGGAATCAATCAGTTTTGCGGGATTCCTGGACTAAGATCTCCTCGTTTCCCCTGCTCTCTCGCAGGTCAGAGAGAGAAGTGAGAGATCAAACAAAATCAGAGAAATCAGAGAAACTCACAGGTCAGAGATAGACGAGAGAGCATGCGAAATCGAGAGAGTCCCTGTCGTCACTCTATTCAGGGAATGGTGCAGGCAGGAAATTGGACAACTTCCGACATGTCCCATCACTTTGAAGTCTCTTCTTCTCTGGACTCTCTTAATTTCGCATGTTCTCTCGCTTTTCTTTGGCGGACAAGAGAACATAGGAGGCAGATGCAGAAATAACTTCGAGCAGGGACCTTTCAAAGGAGTACACCATTGCATTTGCATAATCGAGTTTGAAAAAGGAAGAGATTGGTTACGCATAAATTTGTATATTTAGCCAGGTCAGTCAGAGTTGGGCTTCCGTGTCGGATGTGGGACAAATTGACCAGATTAAGGGGATGCCTCCCACATTTAGGATGCGTAAGAAGCATACTTGCTGTGGCAAGATGCGCTATATCATTTCTAAAATTTGCACCTGATGTAGGGCGTATCATCAGAAATCGTATACGAGCGCAATGAAGACGGAAATGCATTAGTTGATTGATACAACGTATGGAGTAACTATAAAAAGAGCGCGTGAAATAAATGGAATTGTCCGATTTTTTAACATGACTAGGAAAATGAAGTGAAGCCGGAGATAGTAATACAATTCAATGTTTTTATTCAAAATTAGAAACTGGAATCTACAATCCTAAGGTGTACCGCGGGACGCGTGAATTGAGGGAAGCTGCAACGGAAGAGGAGAGGAGAACTAATCCACGGAAATGTCCCCCCACTTTCTCTCTCTCGAGAAGGGACATCGAAGGGGGGATGCGCGTCTCTTCATTTTGCACACTCTCTCGCCTTCACTGCCCGCTGAGAGAGTGAGGACAATGAAGAGACGATTAGCCGTATTTCGAACTCTGCTGAACTCCTCCGATTAGAATCCCTGAGTGGGGAGAACCGCGGACTCTCTCCATCTCACTAACTCTCTCTCGTCTTCTCTGACCTTTAAATTACAGGAAGTTCCTAATGAAATGGGTCATATTTGAACAACGATGTCCTTACATCAAAGATGAAATCACCGATAAAATTACGGAACATCCTTGTTTGGCGAAATGAGATTATTTCTGACTCTTTTTGCGTCAATATTTTCAGTACACATTCTATCGTTTTACTACTTCAGGTACCGTAGGAATCCCAATTTTTGGCGTATTTGGCATAGGTCATTGCGAATTAAATGGTAAAAATAAATGGATAAAATGAACCTTGACGCCGATGTCCAAGAGCATCAGGAAATGCGCGAGATTGTGCTTTCCAATATTCGAAATTATTGGAAGGGATTTGCGTCGATCACAGATCGTCCAGAGAGGATTATGAGATGTGTTATATCTAGATCATAGTCTCTTGAAGATTCTCTTCATTCCGCATGATATTCTGCTGATGAACGACAGCGAGAGAGCAAGTAAAAAGAGATGTTTATTTTATTTTTTTATTTTAGTTTTTTTTTTTAATGGATGTTTATTTTGTGAGATCACACTCTTCTACATGCTTTCTCTCACGCACGAGATGCTTGATTAATTCACATTCGAAGCGGCATTTCAATTTGTGACGTAGTAGCGGCCATGATCAAATAAATTTCTCATATAAGAGAGGGCGATTTCATCTCCTGGTGCAAGGAAAAGATAGCTCCAAAATAAGGAACCGGAATTTCTAACTATTGTTGAAACAATTCGATACCAAACTGTGACGTATAATTGTATCAAAATGAGAGAGAGCGGATTAATATCAATCAGTGTTTGAGGAGATTCTTGCCAGATGGGATATTTTGGATACGACATATCAGTCTGTGACGTAAAACGTTATCAATCGTGGAATCTTATTATTTTCTGGTGGATGCGACATTTTCACTTTCAATTTGTGACGTAAATGAAGGGAAGTCAATCAAGGGCTGTTTGAATACTTCATATATATGGAATCTTTCCAGTTTCAATCTGAGAAGCAAGGAAATGAAAATAATGATTATTTTGGTGAACATTGTATATTTAATTCAATCTTTAGCGCCATTGCATGAAGTTGCAGAAGTGTTTATTATTAAATTGCAGATCTATCTCAGTGACAGCGAAAATCAAGGTTGACATGTCAGTGAGGCTCGCATGTTCTGATCCAAATGACGACTTCATCTCAAGATACACTAATTCGGTAATTGCTAAATACTTCTATCGACGAGAAAATACGCGAATTTTAGATAATCGTTTTCGATCTTGTGATTAGTGCGCTGACTTTGCCTCTTTCACTCATTATTCTCTACGTTCTGTGCAAAGAAAAAGAATTTTCCGGATCATTTTTCACGGCGTACAAGGCACCTTTTCATCATTTCAACATTTTCATCTTTAAAAAATACCCAAAAATAAAGTTTTCCAGGTCGGGTTATTCTACGACATTGCCGGGTTTATCACTATCAACATTGTCGGAATTATTCCGAGTCGTCGAATATTTTTGGACGAGCGATTTCTGTCTTCATAATTCTAGTAAAAATTCTAATCATAGACTATAGTTATAAAAAATATTCACAATATCTCAGCTATTCTTCTTCGTTACCCATTCTACTCATGCTTGCCAAACGTACACCAATCCTATCCTCTGTTTGAATCGAGCTACAGCAATTCTGATGCCGTTGCAGCATCGCAGAGTTATTTTCCCTCTATTTAATAATCGCAGAAGCTTTAAATTAATGGTTGGCATGAATGCCGTGACGCTCGTTCGTTCAGATTTGGAGCAATCCCTACCTTACCGTTCTGTTTCCTTGGGCAATTCATTGCCGGTCTTGTGGTCGGTCTACAAACTCTTCAATTGGAGACCTACCTGCTTCGATACCCGAGAGCGATTCTCCATCGTACTATTTTTGAAAACTAAAAACATTAGTGAAATGGGCAATAAAATGTTATGGGCCCTCTCAATGTTGTCGTAAAAATGCGACTCTTTGCAGTTACAAGACTCGTTCGAAGTGCGTGCATTCTGGCTCGAGACATTTCTGGCTCTCGCTATATTTACAGTTCTGATGTTGAGTCTTTACGGTGTTATGATCTGGCGGTTTCGTTCGAAACTCACGGTATGATATTTTCAAAACTTTTCGAATATACTCGTCAGAAAGAGGCTTTGCGCGGCTATATAGTATATAGCCTATATTTACCATGAAAAAATGTTGTTAACTATTTAGAATCTTTCGCTGCATTTTATTGCATCTTGGAGCTAAAATGCGGAGCTGATTTCTAGCTCTGATTTCGACGCAATTTTATTCAGAATATCGCAACAGGAGAAATTGCTCGCAAGAAATGCAACTGCTGTCTGATTATGAATTGATCCCATTGATCTTGTCGAGTGTGCTTTGAATATAGTTCAACAAAACGATCAGACGAGACTTGAATGTGGTTTGAGCCCATTGGCAACTGTTTCTTTGTGCACAGAACAAATTTTCTAATGTTGTCGTGTGTGTGTTGTGAATAATGAAACGATCAGACAAAACTGGACTTTATCGAATGTTATCTTTCTGTGTTCTTTTAGTAGATGAATATCGGGAAAGATCAAAGAGCGTGCCGCTAGTCGGCCGCTCCGTTCTTTTTATAGATGAATATTGGGAAAGATCAAAGATCAAAGGGGCGTGCCGCTAGTCGACACCGCCTCATCCGTTCCAGTCGACGTGGACTTCCTGAAATTTAAAAATTTCAAAATTCAGGTCATTTCAAAATAAATTGAAATTCAGCCCCAAAATGTGACTAGATAATTTCATCGAAAGAAGAAAATCGCAAATATTTGAAGACATCTTATGGTAATTGAAACTTGTGAAAGTCGGGTATGTTTTTTGTTTTGTTTTTACATTTTTAATTAATTAATTAATTAAAGCAATTCACATCGACTGTTTCGTCGTCCTTGCGCGGGCGGTACACGTTGCCGCGCGCGATCGCCTCGTTCCACTGGCGGACCTGAGCAGAGATCAAATATCAAAGGTTAAAGATCAAAGATCAAAGATAAGATCAGGCTTATTCCACTCCCCCCGGATGGGCAAGATCAAAGACTAGAGATTAGGGTTCAAAGAGAGAAGAGGTCAACAGTCAGAGATGAAAGGAGAAAGATCAAAGATCAGACTAGTTCCACTGGCGAACCCGAGGATGGGATCAAAGATCAAAGATTAGGGTCAAAAAGATCAGAGATCAGATCAGGCTAATTCCATTGGTGAACCTTACGAGAGATCAAAAAGCAAATATTTGAGTCTAAAGATCAAAGATAAAATATTAGAGGCTAAATATCAAAAATTAGAGATCAGAGATCAAAGTTCAAAGATCAGAGATCAGTGATTGAAGATCAGTGTAGGCTACTCTTTTGGCGAATCAAATAGTTCAAGATTAAAGATCAAAAAAGCAAAGATAAGAAATTGGAAGTCCCACCTCCTCCTCCTTCCGCTTGGTCAGCCGTCTCTTCGGTTTGGGCGGGGTCTTCAGCTGCAATAATGATTAATATTTATTTTGTATGTTAGGCCAAAATAACGGTTAGCCAAGCTCAATTGTGGAAAGTTTTAAGGATTATTCTGGTCATTTTTTAGATCCTAAAAGTTTTTCTGGTCATTTTTTAGACCCTAAAAGTAAAACGCAACACTGGCTTTCTTCGAGTCGCTGTCGATCTGCGTCTCGTTGCTCTGCATCGCCGGCGTCTTCGCCTCGCGCTCCTTCTTCAGCTTGGACGATTCCTGAGTTAAGATTAAGGTTAATGTTAAGGTTAAGATTAAGGATAAGGTGCCAAGGTTAATATAGTCTAGGCTAAGGGTAGACCCTAAACGTTCTAACAGGAAACGGAATCGTCCTAGCTCCTTCTTGGACGATTCCTGCGATTAGGCAGATTTTTGGCTACCTAAGGCAACCTAAGGACACCTAAGGCACCAATGGCACCTAAGGCTACCTATGGACCCAAGATTAAAGCAGTCTAAGGCTAGGGATAGACTCTAAACGTAGCTGATTAGAGTACTAGGAACCTTCCTACTCCCATTCCAACTAACCAATTCATCCGCTCGCTCCCGGCTGACCATCGTCTCGTTCGTGCCCACCCGCTCGGTTGATGGCAGACCGACGACGCGGCTGCCGCCCTTCTGCGAGTCGTCCATGGGCGTCTGAATTTGGTCCATTGGTTTGGAGATATAAGGTACGGAAGGCGTGCGGGTAGCTCATGGATATGGTGGCCCCCTCTCTACGAGTCGTCTGTAGATACGGAGCGATTACGGTAAGATACGAGTACGGTGGTTGGTCAGAGTATGCAGAGTACGAAACCAGAATAAGATTACGGTAATATTACGGTAGTTCAGGGTGCGGTTGGTTAGGCTACGGTATGGTTTGAGACCTATCTGCGAGCCTCCCTTGTTCAAAGAGCAAAAGATCAAAGATCAAAGAGCAAAGACCATCGACCATCATCCAACCTTGCTGCCGTTTACCGTGCCGGCCTCCTTCGTGCTCGCTTCGTCGCCGTCCTGGAAGGGAGGCAGTGATTTCGTGTTTAATTTCAGGGCAATCATACGTAAATTTTCAGGATAAATTGAGGTTGAATTCTGGTCAAAATCGACCCTGTTTTAAGGCAAAATTGCAGTTAATTATTGGGTTTAATTTAGGTCGATTTTAGGTCAATCTCAGTCCATCTTTCACTCACATTCTCCCTGTCGACCCTCGTCGCGTCGCTGCCCTGCTTGCTGAACGGGTCGCTGCTCGAGACCGGGCGCAGCGGGTCCTTCTGGAAGAGATCACAGATTAGAGATCAAAGATCAGAGATCAACTTTTTCCTGCATTACTTGGTCATCTATTCGTTCTAGACCCATATATTCGACAAAATATCAACGATCCAAGAACAGAGATCAAAGATCACCTTCATCCCGCCTTATTCACCCATTCATTGCTGTCTGTTATGGATATCAAAAGATCAACATGATTACCCTTGCCTATTTTTCTAGCCATTCGCTATCAAAGATCAGAGATCAGAGATCAAAGATCAAACCTCCGCTCTCGTAGCCTTCCTCCGGACTCTTCCTCCTCCTCCGCCCTTGTCCGATGGCTTCTCCGAGCCGTCCCTGTCGTCGCGAGCCTTGCGCCTCTACAATAGGAAGAGGTGCATGCGCGCTTGTGGTGCTTGCGCATTTGAGGTATTTGGCTAAAAGTTACTGGCGCGCTTACGGATCTTGCGCATTTGAGGTGTATTTCTAAAAGATGTGCGCGCTTGAGGTAAAGTGCTAATGATGATGACATAGAGATGCTTGAAGCGTGCTGGCATGATACGCCAAAACTGATACCCGAGAGAAGCTAGAGATCAAAGACCAAAGATTAAAGACCAAAGATCAAAGATGAATTACCCTCGGCAGCTGCTCCTGGTTGCTTCTGTTGTTGCTTTTAGCCGTGCGCGAGCGGTTGATTCGTCTGAAAAAATGCGATCTTTGATCGTTGATCTTTACTGCTTTTTCAAGCCTAGCAAGACCACGAGTGAAAGCGATTCATCCTGAAGTCGTAAAATCACTCGTTCCTTCGTGAATTGGAGCGAAAATGGCGAGATTGATCTTTGCTCACGAGTTGCCAGTTCTAACAAGAGTTCAAGTGATGATATTGATTATTTGACTAATCTCTCCAGATCAGACTCGTTCCTTCTTGAAGAAAGTATGCAAATCGAGAAGGGGTGCGTTTTTGTCGACGATCATTGATTTCTGATCTTTGATCTTTGATCTCCCATCCCTCCAACTCACTCTCTCGTCTTCTTTCTCTCGTCCTCGAGCGACTTCTCCTGTAAGTGAGCCTTTTAGATCTTTGATCTCCCCTTCCCAACATGGTAGATGCCTTCGTCCCTTTTCCCTAAGCCCCGCCCCTTTCGATCTTTGATCTATCCAGTTGAACACTCAAGTCATGGACGATGTTCTTCGTTTCTAGTCGGCCCCTTCTGCCTATGCTCCGCCTCATTTCTCTAGCACAGCCTCTCTGATCTTTGATCACCCGTACCCTATATCATGGTTGCTCTATCCGTCCTAGCCCCGCCCCCTTTGATCTTTGATCACCAGTACCCTATATCATGATTGCTCTATCCGTCCTAGCCCCGCCCCCTTTGATCTTTGATCACCAGTTCCCTATATCATGATTGCTCTATCCGTCCTAGCCCCGCCCCCTTTGATATTTGATCTCCCCTATCCAATATCATGGTTTATCTATCCGACCTAGCCCCCCCCCATTTGATCTTTGATCTCTCCTTCCCAATCATGATTGCTCTATCCGTCCTAGCTCCGCCCCCTTTGATCTTTGATCTCTCCCCATACCTTCACATCATGGTTGATGTTCTCCTTCTCGATCACGGTAATCTTGCGGCTTCCGCCCCGGTCCAGCGCCGTATCCACGCGGTCGTGCGAACTCTGCGAATAAGAAATGATCTTTGATCTTTGAATGTTGATCTTCGATCTTTGATCTTTGATCTGATTTTTTAAAGTCGCGCGGACGAGAAATTAGAGATCAAAAATCAATTATGCAAAAACACGCGTTGAAAGGATTCGAGATTACGAGTTTCGTGATCTTTGATCTTCGAACTTCGAACATTGATCTTTGATCTCTGATCTCTGATCTTTCCTACCGTTATCCAAACTCACCCCATTGAAGGAGACCTTGGAGGAGCCGGGCGGCCCGCAGCACGACAGCGCCACCAGCGAGACTGAGAAGGGGTGGTCTTTGATCTTTGGTCTTTGATCTTTGATATTTGGTCAAGATAATCAAAAACTGCACGAATGAGGGCAAAGCGGTGACGCAAACTAGAGTATAGTGAAGCGTGGTGCTGCTCCACACACAACGTATCGATCTCTACGGATACCGTACCCAGACTAGACCGTACTCGATCCCACCTTACCCCAAGGAAACTACCGTACTCAGATCAAACCGTATCTTCACTATAATATGCGTGCCCAAAGACTACCGTACCCACTAAACTACAGTATCTATTCCACCTCCCTAAACTACCGTACCCCGCAAGCTACAGTACCTCCAAGCAGTCCGGCCAGCGCCAGCAACACGTCGATCATCGAGACGACGGGCAGAAGAGATCAAAGATCAAGGTCCGTCGCGGAAGAGAGAGAGACGGGGAGGGACCACTCCGGAGCGCGCGTTGGGGAGAGAATGAGGAAAGGAAGGAAGAGTGGAATTGTAATTCTCCATTCTCGCATGTCTCTATGGTAATTTGGTATGTAAATTAATCAATTATGAATTATGAATTTACTTTATTGAATTTGAAAATACTGATGGAGTACGGAAAGCGGTGATTACAATGTAGATTCAGTTGATAAATTTGGGTTGGTGTGTTATCAAAGTAGTGAAAATAGAACGATAGGAAATGTGTTCGACAATTGGGATTCAGATAGGAGCCCGCTCGCCTAAGAGTCGGACAAGTGTCGGCACAGTAAAAAAAGGACGATTTTCTGAAACTCTGGATTTCGGGGTTCTGAAGGATCCTGATGACGATGGACATATTGATTTTGCTCAAAAAAATTTCGTTGGCTCCAGACGACGTCACGCCGGAAACAGGTTTCGTAGAATATCTCCGCCACGGAAATCGCTAAAATTAGGTGAGTATGGCTTCCGGGGTAGAATTTCATGCTGATCACGCCTGACGAGCGGAGTCGAAATATAAAATTTAAGCGATTTAAATCAAATACTTTTTGAATGAGCCAGCAGGGAGTGAACTGGAATGTAAGTAAATTTGCACTTGTTTGCGACCATCCGATGATCGATGCCCTTCCCTCCCCCCACTGATCTACCCTCTTCCCTGGCCTAGCGAGAGTCTCTTCCTTTCTATCTCTGTGCTCTCTCTTTCATGCACACTCTCTCGCCTCTGTAGCCAGGCGTGATCAGCATGAAATTCTACCCCGGAAGCCATACTCACCTAATTTTAGCGATTTCCGTGGCCGAGATATTCTACGAAACCTGTTTTCGGCGTGACGTCGCCTGGAGCCAACGAAATTTTTTTGAGCAAAATCAATATGTCCATCGTCATCAGCATCCTTTAGAACCCCGAGTTCCAGAGTTTCAGAAAATCAACCGAACCTTTTTTTACCTTTTTTTTTTTACTTTTCCTTTTAGAAAACCTTTTTTTACTGTGCCGGACCCCTCAGAATTTGTCCGATTCTTACACAAACGGCCTCATATGATTACTGAAAGCAGTTATTTTTTTTCTTCCATCGCATCAGGCGTCTGCTCCATCTCGAAGAGGCGAACGAAGGCACCGACCTTCCTTAATCAAAGGACTTTTATTTATTATCGAACTGAATATAAATTGATCTTTGATCTTTGATCTCCCTAACCTGCAATAGGGACACTTGGCCGCCTCCTCCAGGCTCTGTTCCTCAGCGCACAGAAGACAGACGATTCACAGATTCGAAATCAACTCGAATATTCCAAACCTAAACACGCAATCATGGGAAAATGAACACAATCAATGGATGAGTCGCCTCCGAAAGGCATGTTTGGTGGTGCGATGCGAGACAAACGGAAATGGACGCCCCCTATCGCAGCTATGGGTCCTTAGGATCGGTTCTTAGGATCCTTAGGAACGGTCCTTAGGATCGGCTAAGTCACTGACCCGTGTAAGCAGCTCGCACTCTCGGATTTGCCGACAGACAGATGCCACAGCCACGATTGAACAGGAGATGCTCTGTGTTGCTGCAAGATGAAAATGATCTTCGATCCGTGCTATCCCTAAGGTTCATTCTGTCTGGACACTTTGCATGCTCTTCTATAGGAAAATATGAATTGCTGCAATTTGGGAGATCATTTACGCAAAATAAAGGCTCACCTATCGTTCTCCCGCCTCCTCTGCGCCAGTCGCTCCTTTGCAGCAGCCTTACGCGCTGCAGCAGCGTCAGTTGCTGCAGCTGCAGCAACCCCCGGTCTACGTCGCTGTAGAAGTGTGCGTAGAGGTCTGTTCATCAGATCCCCTTGATGCTCCGGAGCCCCGCTTGCTGCACTTGCTGCACTTGCTGCACTTGCTGCACTTGCTGCACTTGCTGCACTTGCCGCAGAGGTCGATGCTGCAGCCACCACCGGTCTGAGTGTCTGGAAAATGGTCTTGACCGCCTCCGGACCGGGCTGTTGTTCAACTGTAGAAAGCGAAAATAGCTCCCCCCGAGAGGCTATTAGATCACGCACTCGTTGAATGAGGGTAGGCAGTGGATCTACCTGAAGAGATGTCACTTTCGGACTGAGTGTCCACGCAAGTTTGGGAAAAATTGTCCGCGGAGGGGCCGTAGTTGAGTGTTAGGCAGTGATATCCCCAAACGTTTGAAATGGGGCCGAGAAGTCGAACAGACGTGATATTCGTACTGACGCGCTTGAGGTTCATACGCATCGGTTTTGCAGTGAACTAGCTCGCTTGTGGCGTCTACGTGAATCGTCCAGATTTCGGAGAAAAAAAAGAAGAAGAAGAAGTATTAGCAAACCTGTCCAGCTGTGCGACCTTCACTGTCGTGACTACTTGCAGCAGGGTGTCTTGCAAGTTCAGCTAGAAGCCTGAATCATTTTTTTAACAATTCTAGAGTAATTGCACACCTATTCGGTGAGCAAATCACGATTTCTGTCATAGGGGAACTTTTGCAGTGGATTTTGAGCGAATCGTGCTTGAAGTGTGCTAGCGCGCTTGCGGTGCTCATGCACATCGTTCAAATTTATTGTGCAAATGCTCACCCGTCAGTCAGTGTTCTCACATGGGGGAGCAATCGACGCGGGATATCCGATCGATGGCGTTCCGTTAGATTGTCAAGCAAATTGCGAGAGTTGATTGCCTCAGAAGCAGCTTCCGAGGCAGACATCTCTGAGATTAGAAAAAATTTCTATATTTAGCTTCATCATCCCAATTGTCAGGCTAACGTGATGACTTCACACAATCGCCTCAATCCTCGGGGCGAAATGGGGGAAAATGATGTGTGTATGGCTGTCAGGGTGAAGAATCCGTATCTTCACTCCTCCTCATACTCTCTCACCGGTCAGTGAGACGAGACAGTACGTGAAGTGAGGAGGCGAATTCTTTTCACCCTGACATTATGTGATCAGAAGCGTTTAGGAATCGGATTGATAAGCCACTAACAAGTTATAATCGATACTGAAATAGTAATAGAAAACGCGAGAGCGCGTTTTTCGAGAAATGAATAATTTCGTCACAAATCAAAATGATTCTTACGCTCAACAAATTCTGCGGCAATAATCTCGGCAGTTCGTCTCACTTTCGCTACTTCGTTCCGTCTGCAAAATAATTAAATAATAAAAGAATATAAATGTAAAATACAAATTGGATCAGAGTATCGTCGTGATTGGGCTAGGTGATTGGTTTATGAAAAGATGACTGCGCGAAAACTAGGGCAGAATGAAGAAAGAATGAAGAAGAATGAAGAAAGGTCTCTTCATTCCTCTCTGTTATCTCTCCGTTTTACCTGATCGAGCAAAGACATTGGATCGTAGGTATCCATAGCGTCGGCCCCTCATTCTCACAAACCCTGTCAACAATTCTGTACAACAATGGAGTAGCCGACAACAGCATGCACGGGATGCAAAGTAGAGTTCGAAATAAAAAAAATATTTAAAAAAACGGGTAATCGTCTCTTCGTTTTCATTACAATCAGGGAGGCGAGTGAGTGTGTGTGAAATTAAGAGACGATTACCCGTATTTTGAACTCTAATGCAAAGAAACCAACCTGCGCTGTCGCTGTCGCTCGCCTCGCGTGGTCGGGGCCGAGTCCCCCCATCAGGTTGCCAAGCACATCGCGAGAGAAATCATCGATGACGGCGGCCGGGGCAGGCATTTCTGAGCTGAAATAGGACGGAGTTACTAATGTTTGAATGCTGAATCCGCGGAAGCAAACATTTTATCACTAACTACAAGTATAATCAACGAGTACACAAAAATGTTATCGATAGAAAATGAAGCGGTGTCGCGAGAATGAGGATAGAGAAGAGCGAGTTTTGACCTGATGAAAACGACGGACGTCCGATCAGTGAGGTGTGATGGCCCTTCTGACAACGCTTCTGACAATGAGGGTGACGAGCCCAACTCTCCATGTCACGTACTCTCTCTCTCTCTCTCTCTCTCTCTCTCTCTCTCTCTCTCTCTCTCTCTCTCTCTCTCTCTCTCTCTCTCTCTCTCTCTCTCTCTCTCTCTCTCTCTCTCTTGTCTCTTATCGATCAGGGCGCCAAGAGACTACTGAAGGCGAACTGAAGACACGGATTCTTCATCACGACAAGCATGTTCAACACTGCATCCCGATTCTCACGAACATTGATCAAGCCGTAACAACAACAACAACAACGCGAGGTCTCATTCGGGAGACCACCAGTCTGACAACCGATCGATGGCGCGTCTCCTTGAAGTCGAAGATTGTGCACGAACCCTCAGGCGAAGGGTTAGCCCCGCTGGCGCACGATTGTTGTTCCGAACTGGAAGATGGCGTGTTTTTGGAAATCATTATCAGTCAGAAAAAATAATCACCTGGTAGAATCAATTTTCTGCACCGGTACTGAGCTCAAGAATGGCAATCGCAATGCGAGACGTAGACTTCGGCTCTTGGCACGATGTTCAGCCAAATTGTGGTCATGCTGCAAAGGTATATGTCCAATATTCTCATGTTTTCACGAATAAACACAGAAAATTAAGCAATTGAAAGTGTTAAAACCTTTAAAAAGGCTATTAAATGGAAGATGCATGTTGAGGGTGAAAATTGTTTACGAATGAACGTGTGTAGAATGCTGAAAATTAGAGTTATTTTCAGTTTAAAATCAGACAGAGGTAATGCCACGGACACGATAAAATAAAAATAGAGCAAACAAGACATCAAGGGGAAGGAACGGTCGACGCCTCTAAGCTGACCGAACGGTGCGGAGAATGAACAGAGAAAGCACATCATCCTCTTTACGAAACCCTCAAGCATCGGCCGCGTGGCGCAATGGATAACGCGTCTGCCTACGGAGCAGAAGATTGTAGGTTCGATCCCTACCGTGGTCGTAATTCTTTTGCCGCTTTTTGTTTTGCCGCTCAACTCATTTCATGATCTTTCGAGACTAGATTTACATGGAATACAGTGATTTCTGCGGCCCAACGAACAGTGCCGATAATTCGAAATTGTTGAAAAACAACGACACGTCATTAAAAAATCCAATAATTTTGCACTGCAAAATGTGTTTAATCGGATTAAATACTTTCCCTGTTCCCTCGTTCGTCTTTCTCTCTTCC
This sequence comes from Pristionchus pacificus, assembly GCA_000180635.4. Classification (NCBI taxonomy): domain Eukaryota; kingdom Metazoa; phylum Nematoda; class Chromadorea; order Rhabditida; family Neodiplogasteridae; genus Pristionchus; species Pristionchus pacificus. Next base: position 28,865,028 of record CM026578.1, on the reverse strand, counting down.
TCCTTCTCTCACTCGCTCCTCACTCGCTCGTCCCGGGCGGTCTCTCGCTCCGTCCCCCCTCTACCGTACCCCCAAGCTCCGTCCCCCCTCTACCGTACCCCCAAGCTCCGTCCCCCCCCTCTACCGTACCCCCAAGCTCCGCCCCTCTACCGTACCTCCAAGCTCCGCCTCTCTCTACTTGAATCCTCAAATGTCGTCGGAGAAGTCAGTCAAACTAGAAACGGTCTTCGACGACCGGAATGATAAGGTACATGATATCCCCGGGTTACGGCTGTCGGATACTGACGTCCTTGTGGTGTCTGCTGACGTGATTGTGGTGTCTAAACCGATCCCTCCCTTGCAGACGGGCCCGTTCAAGGAGCAGACGACGCAGGGCAGCAAGAGCAAGACGGGCAGCAAAGAGCGAGTGCGTTGGCGCGCTTGTGGTGTTGACGCACTCGAAGTGTCTGCACAAACTGACCGCATTTTCAGGTAGGAGGCGGCAGTGCCGCTACGTGCCCAAGCCCGCGCCGCTCCCGAACAAGCCCTGGGAGCCGCAGTTCAAATTGAAGGTAAACTACTGGCGCACTTCATGTGCGCTCACCTCAAGTGCGCCAGCAACCTACCGTAATCTGCGCAGCTGAATCCGCCCGACTACATCAAGATGAGCTGGGTGCGCGGCGTGAGCGTCTACTCGGAGATGACCATCCAAAACACGCAGAGCACGCCCACCTGCTACAAGGTAAGCGAAGAATTGTTCGTTTTATGTGGACTCCACTCGCGCGTCAGCACACCACAACCGCGCCCTCTGCAGATGAAGTGCACGGACAACTCGCAGTTTCGCGTGCGCCCGCCGATGAACTTCATCGACCAGGGCGGCAGCGCTTCCGTCAAGGTATACTGTAGCAGGAAACTGGGTCCATTTGTGTGGACGCCTCTAGCGCGTCAGCACCACGAATGCGTCACTGTTTACCGTATCCTATACCTACCGTATCTCCAGAGATTACCATGCCCCGTCTGAACAATAGGGTAATCTCCTTGGGATAATCTACCGTACCCCACGTATCTTACCTCTCGGAACTACCGTAACCCCTTCCTATCGATACGGTATCTACCGTACCTCTATGTCCCATGTCCTATCGATACCGTATCTACCGTAACCCATAGTACCGTACCCCAATCCAGATCATCCACAACTCGTTCGTGCTTCCGGAGCCGAACAAGCACTACTTTGCCATCTACCACGTCAAGTGCACGCCGGAGGACATGCGCGCGCGCAACTTCAAGCGGGTACGTTGGCCTATCGGACTGACGCACGCGTGGCGTCCACTCAAAATGTCTCAATTTTCCGAACTTTTGAAACGTTTGCGCACTTGTGGTGTGCTGGCTCGTTTGTGGTGTCTACACGAAATCATCGCAGGTTTGGAAGTCGTCTGCTGCCATGGACGGCGTCATTCGGATCCCGATCGCCTTCGAGACGGCCGACCTGAAGATATCGACCAACTCGACCAAGCAGAAGCCCGGCAGCTCCGCCCCTCCCACGAGCTCGACCATGACCAAGGTATACTGACGCGCGTGTGGCGTCCACACGAAATGCCTCAATTTGTCAAAATATGGTGTAATGACTCGGTTGCGGCCTCTACATGAAATGATAAGGGTTGGTTTGATGTGGTTCATTATGACCAAGGTATACGGCAGATCTAATTGCACGGTAGCTTTAAATGAGCAATCCACGGCGAGAGATACGGTAGCTCGTTAGCTACTGCAGTCGTGGGATGTGCGATATGGCGCGAACGGTAGCGTGTGATATAGATCGTTGGCCTACCGTATCCCCCCCCCCCGATTGCCCCATTCTACCGTACCCCATTGCAGACTGTAAGCGCCCCGTTGAAGCAGAGCAAGACACCGACCGGAAAATCGTCCGGAAAGAAGAAGTAGACGAAGCCGGATGGGCAATTGCCGGCTCTGAGAAATTCCCGGCACTCTTCCTTTCTGCTCTCGGCTTGATCATTGTGCTCTACTCGTGAATTACGCGCTCGATGAAGGATTATGAAACTCATACTGACTGAACTTTTATGGCATGAATTAAATAGCAACAATTACAACAGTGGAAAAGGGTCAATCAGATGCTGAGTTCTTGATGCGAATCAAACGAATCAAAATTTTCAAACAAAAAAGTTCGTCCATGTCGGTCTTCTCTCATATTGGTTAGCAAAAGAATATCCCAACGAAATTCCGATCGCCGACACTCATTAACCTGACTGTCTCCCTGAAATTAGGTTGTATTTTTTTAAGACGCATCACGTGCGTCAGCACGACTAGTGCGTCAGCATCTGCAGTAAAAGGGGTGCATTACCACCGTACTTTATTGATTCTCATACACACCATGCGGAGAAGAAAACGACTGCAACGACAAGGAAGTGAGAAACACTCCATCGTTGTGTGGACGCCTCGATCGCGCAAACACCACAAGCACGCAAGTACCTCCCGATACCAATTGAAGTCCGGCTTGCGAATCTGCTCAGCGATCGTTTCAAACGTGATTGACTGGTCGACGCCGAACATCCAATTGTGCCAGCAGCATTGAAGTTCCATCGATGCCGCATCCAGAATAGGGGGAGGAGAGCAGGTAGATCACTAGCCTCCTCCCGGCCTCCTCCCTCCTCCGTCCACTCAGTTCGTCAACGGTCAAATACTCGTGGAATGGAAAATAATCTCACGATACTGTGTATCCTCAACGAGGAATGAGTGGCCAAGTGGTGAATCTCCTGTATTGATTAGACATTTAAGCTAACAGTTCAGACTATCGCAGTCACTCACTAAATATGATTTATGCTCAAAATGCTTCCTCTAGTCGAAAAGGTTTGCCTGATTATCAAGGAATGCGATAGCCAAAGCAATAGTAGCTCTCATTACTCACTCTTTGAAACATCGGCCGCGTGGCGCAATGGATAACGCGTCTGCCTACGGAGCAGAAGATTGTAGGTTCGATCCCTACCGTGGTCGCAATGCTTTTGCTGATTATTGTAACGGGGAACGTGGTTCGGCAACTGTGGCTTTAAAATTTGCTAGTTCAATTAAAGTTAAATTAAAAGTTCATGCTCTATCGATCTTCGTATTCCCTTTTTCCAAACTGTGTTTTTTTGTTTTTTTCAAACTGCGCCTCAATGAAAGATTATGAAACAGATATTGTTTGATGTTGCACTGAACTAATTAGACTGACGCGATTGAGGTGTTCACACACTATTCATCAAACTATTCAGACTTTTCTCGATCTCTACATTATTGATCCATCTACCGTACCTTGTATCAATGAGTGGCCCATTCTCTTCTCGTTCGTGCACAATCTTTATTACTCAAAACAAAACAACGAAACAATGCGATTTGTTGTGCGAATGGGGCGATTTTAATCGGGGAAAATAACTCTTGCGAAGAAGCGATAGACTGTATTGAAACGACGGGACAGAGGGCCAAAAGGCTGTTATGTGATTGTATTCAAAACACGGAGACAAAACTATGTATTAAAAGGGTGGGAATGGGAAACAACGATAAATGATCTAGGAAACGATTAAAATGAGGTGGAGCAAAGGTCAGGGATTAACGATCACTTCTGATCTTTGATCTTTAATCTTTTATCCACCCTCGTTTCTCCCTCTTTCAATGGTTTCCTAGGGAGGCTCTAGGAAACCATTGAAAGAGGGAGAAACGAGGGTGGATAAATGATTAAAGATCAAAGATCAGTTACGGGGCTGAATGAACGGGGGGGGGGAAACAGATGGGAAGGGGTCGGTGATCAAGCATTCAACGAGGGGGCACAGAGGGTCAAAGATCAAGGATCAAAGATCATCGATCACTTCTTACATCGGAGGCGGGGGAGGGGGCGCGGGTGGGGCGAGGAACGAGGAGAGGTCGTTGTGGCCTCCGTAGCCGCCGGGAGGCGCCGGGACGGGCGGGGGCGGGGGAGGGGGCGGGAAGCCGAGCATGGGGGGCGGCGGGGGTGGCACGGGCGCGGGCATGCCGCCCCATCCGCCGGCTCCGGACGCGCCGCCGGCCGCGTTGAAGTAGCCGCCGTGGCCGCCGTAGCCTCCGCCCGACGATGCTGCGGCCGTGGCCGGATTGTTGAAGAAGCCGCCGTGGTACTGCTGTGCTGGGCCTGCAATAGAATTGATGCGCGATGAAGGAGGAAGAATCAATCCCGAACCCTCACAAGCCTTACTATCGCCCGGATGCACTGGGCGAAAAAAGTATTTCAAAGAAGGGATTTTTTTTATCCAGGTATGACAGCAATGAATAACCTGGCCCAAAAAGTCGAAGAGGTGCCACTGCACCACAAGTGCGCAAACATTTTGAAATTTTGCAAAAATCGAGTCATTTCCTGTGGACGCCGCAAGCTCGTCAGTCCGATAGGCCCTTTATTTACATACCCGTGTGGTATCCGCCCTGCGAGTGGCTCATCTGGTTGCCGTTCACGCCGTACGCGCCGCCCTGCTGCTGACCGCCCGCGTACCCGCCGCCTCTGCCTGGAATGTAGAGTAATTTAGTTGGCGATGAAACAGCAAAGTGAAAGCCCCTGTTCGCCAAAAGTCGCTAATTAGTAAATGAAAATAAATGACGCGATTCCTTTATTCGATAAATCAGAGACTTTTTTTTATCAGAGACGTAATATGGACGAATCAACGCTGCACCACCCCATCACCTCTAGACCCCTAGCCGAAGCACCACTTCACCATGTTATTCAACGTCATAGTTTTTCGTCAGACAATCAATAACGCTGTACAAGCTACCGTACCCCATGCTGCTACCGTAATTCCAACATACCGTATCCTCCCTGGCCTCCGCCCTGCTGCTGCTGGTTCTGCTGGCCGCTGCCCATCGCCTGAAGAACATAGGTTGCGGTATCGATTGATCAGTTTGCGATAGCCAATCATTTTTAACTACTGTGCAAAAATGACCACTTTTTTCGGTTTTAAAAAGTCAGTTCGTGATTCTCCAAGCTGGTGCTACCGTAGTACCTGCAGATCAGCGATCGTCTTGGGCGGGCCGCCGCCGCGTCCCGGCGGGCCGCCGGCGCCGCGGCCGAAGCCTGCAAATAGGAATCATTGTATACAGGTGATACGTGTCAACACCGAATCAATCAATCAATCAATCAAACCCCGTGCACATATCATGGCACGAACTTCAATCAGCCTTGAATCACATCGCAAATATTTATTGGATATATCAATGAATGAAGAAATAATCAATCAACCCCGTGCACATGAGCATCTATGCCCTGACAGGAACACCAATCTGCCTTGAATCGCTTCCTAACAAAACAGCACTGAATTAGTCCGTACAGCCTCATAGCAAATCCCAACAAACGTCACGATTTCCATTTTCGATCAAAAGCAAGGCATTTCATGTACTATTTATTTATCACATCCTCACAAAAAAAGTTCCGAAATATTTAGAGGAATACACCACAAGCGCGCACAAGCTACATTTTCGCCCAAAACCCAGTCATTTCCTGTAGACGCCGCAAGCGCGTGAGTCCGATATGCCCCCTCTCACCTTGTCCTCCGCCGCCTCCTCCGGCCGGCTTCTCACCCAGCTCCGCCATCAGCGCCGAGTACTCGTCGTCCATGCCGCCGTCACCTGCGGAATTAATTAATTAATTAACTAAAATAATTAAGAACGACTATTATAATCTTAATTTATAGTTGTTTGCAAGAATGACCGCACCACTTGAATCGTTGGAACATTCGATTCCCAAGCTTATAGGAAATTGCAAAATCGGGAAATCACCTAGTTTGAATTCAGCGAACAAATGGACATTTTCCAAACGTAAACCATCATACTTGTGCTTCCGCACATAATCGAACTACAATAATCCTATCGTAAAGTGAAGCTACCGTACCTCGCCTCCGCCCATGAACCCACTTATCAATACTAGACAAATCACAATGCACCACAAGCGCGCACAAGAATTTGGTCATTTCATGTAGACGCCGCAAGCGCGTCAGTCCGATATGTCAATACCGTACCTGCTCCTCCGCCCATGTCTCCTCCTCCCATGCCGCCGCCCATGAACCCGGGCCGGGCGTTCTTGCAATCGCGCGCGATGTGGCCGGCGCCTGAAAAAGTCAGTTCACGATTCGCATCGATAAAAAGGCCGACAATCATATCCGAGGCTACATTGAAGGTACAATGAATCGCTCATTAACATTACCACTTGCAACCGAAATCTACCATAACCCACTAAATCGATAACATCTACCATAATACCCACACTTCCCAATGAATCAATCAATAACTACCGTACCCCTACCGTAATCCCAATCAATCAATAACCGCTACCGTACCGCTACCGTAATCCCAATCAATCAATAACTACCGTAATCCCCAACCCACTACATCGATAACAGCTACCGTACCCCCACCGTAACCCACTAAATCGATCAAAGCTACCGTACCTCCGCCCTTCCCAATCAATCAATTACTGCCGTACTCCTACCGCAGTCCCTCATAACCGCTTTCAATCGACAACTACCATACATCACACACACCACGCCTACCGTAATCCCACCTGGTCACAATCAATCGATAACACCACCGTACCTCCGCACGCGACGCAGATGATGCGCGCGGTCACATTCTGGGCGTCCGGGCACTCCCACGTCTTGTGGTCGTCGGCACCTGCAAGGGAAATCATTCTTGTTTCAAGGTAAAGTTGCGTTTCACACTGTGCACTAAACACATTGACCAAGCAAGAATCAGTTGTGTTCTGTTTCCCATTATAATTTTAAAAAATCTAAACCAGGAGAAAACTCGTCTCAAGCTGTTGCCTAATACATGCTTCACAAGCGAAACTACTCACAAGATTGTTCAATACGAATATAACAAAATCAGGTATTCCGTTCACAAGTGCATCTTTATTCAATATTTTGTCTATTAATTAAAATCCTAATTAATTAATAATATTAATAAATTAATTAAATCTCACCGCAATTGGAGCAGCGCGCGCCCGCCACCATGTCCTCCGGGCGCATCGTGCCGTTCAGGAGGGCGAGCTGCAATTAGATAATTATTAATTAAATTAAAAATAATTTAAGGGATATCGATTTCAAACATAGATGTCCACGGCGGTCCGCAAATATTAGGGCACCCCCCCCATACCATAGCGATACCGTAGCCAGAGATACGGTAGGATACTGTAGAGTACGGTAGAATAATTTCCCATTCGATTTCAGACAGTTTGACAACAGTCTGACCCAAGGGCAAAATGGTTGACCCACGGAACCGGGATACGGTAGGATTACTGTAGAGCACGGTAGAATAATTTTCCGATCGATTTCAGACAGTTTGACAAAAGTCTGACCCAAGGGCAAAATGGTTGACCCACGGAATCGGGATACGGTAGGGTTACTGTAACAAAAACGGTAACTTGGGGTACTGTAGGATCGATTGGGTACGGTACTTGGTCATGATCCACCATGACCTACCAACCCATTTTGGACCATGAACCCGGGGTACGTGGTATGGGGGGGGGGGGGTGCCCTATGATAGGGGGAACCCACCCCCCCCCCCCCCTGCGGACCGCGTGGCCATCTATGATTTCAAATAATATGTTCAATTTGCTTTGACAGCTTCCATCTAGCCCATATTCATCAAAATATAATTTTCAAGCCGATATTCGTCACAAGAATCGGCAAATTTCAATAACTGGAAACTTAAGGATGCGGGGAAACCGCGAAGCGCCGACTTAATAAATCACTTCCTGATATATCTGCCTACCGTAACCACCATCTCACCTCTCTCAGCTGCAGTGCGCGCAGGTTGTTCTGGCCGTCGGGCACCTGGCTGGCCTCCGCGATGATCGCCTTGATCTGCAATGCGGGATGATAGATTGATTGGAGAAGAATTATCGCTTCTGTTTTGGTTTCGAATTCTATTCGCCCTAGAGTTTTAGCACGCAAATCCAAAACTGATCCTCCCGCCACTCGAGAGTTTCACCCATACTACTACATTCGAGCAATTGCTACTTGTTCGATTTCTTCTCTCTTTCAGCTCTACAAAAAAAAATATCATTAGCAGGCCCACAATACTGTTACATTTGGTGTGCTGGCGCACTTGGCGTGTGCTGACGCGCTCGCAGCGCTCACACAAAACATACCCGATCGCAGGCGATCTTGATGCTGTCCCGGTCCGGCCCGGTCACGTACGCGTGCAGCGGCTCGTTCTCGCCCGGGAACGGCTGCCCGTCCTGCAAAGAAAATACTCAATTACTCTACCCTGTACTGTTATCGGCTGGAGCGCTTAATGTGTGCTGACGCGCTTGCTACGTCTACGCAAAACTCATCGAGTAACGCTCTCTCGCCAGTCAGAGACTGAGAGAGAGCAGAGGAAAGTAAGATTCAGACGATTTCTCAGCTAATTATATTTATGATTTAAATAATTAATTAAGTTAATTAAATAATAATAATAATCACCTTTCTCGTCAGCTTGCCCTCCTTGATCGAGCCCTTGCCTCTGAAATGCGGGACGATTAGCAAATTCGTGAAATTGCGACTATTCGAAACCATTGATATTTCTGTTTCACCAACAATACTAGTCTCAAAAAATGTCGCTACATCAATGATGCCCTCACAGCTTGTACAATATCCAACAAAAGAAAATTAGTCGCTCAGTCACGTAAGTTCATCTTGGATCACAAATTCCATTTACTCCCTAATGTCCACCTTACCAGTAAAAAACCCGTTTCTGCAGTACTTTATTACTCTACAAAATCGCACAGAAGAATAAAACCATCCATCCACGACCATTTTGCTACTCATGGCATACTCAAAACAAATTTCAAAGCAAATCAAGTCCCCTAACACTGGGATATACCCACCCTGTACAGCAGTGCTTCACCATCAGGTCTTCACTCGGGCCATTTGCTCCTATTTCGATTTCTTCCGTTCATGATAACAATTTCCCAAACAAGCTCAATCATTTCACTGGCGCACTTGTAGTGCTGGCGCGCTTACTGCGTCCACACAAATCGCTCGAGATTCTCACCTGATGATGATCTTCGTGCCGCTCTCTGCCTCGAGCGCCTTCAGCGTGTTGCCCCTGCAAATGAATTAATTTTAATTATATTTAAAAATTAAAATTACGAAATTTATTTGACCCGCCACTACCCTGCTTCACGACCACTTCCTTCAACATATACACGTTGACGCAATTTGATACTGATCAGCAGCACTTTCACAAGATAAAATAAACAACACAATCTGCCATTTAGAACCGGGGGCACTTCTGATGCTGGCGCGCTTGTGGAGTCCAGACAAAAAAAGCTACTAACCAGGGGCCAATCAGCAGGCCGACAAAGTTGAGGTGCGGGTGGTGGTATCCCCCGTTTCCCAGATACCACTACTTTCTAACATCAATTCAAACGTTTGCGCGCTTGCGGCGTCCACACAAAACGACCCATTTTTACGTACCTGGGGCCAATGAGCAGGCCGACAAAGTTGAGGTGCGGGTGGTGGTCCTGCGGTATCCACACCTTGTCGAACGGACGCATCGTCGGCGCGCGACTGCAATTATGATAATTACTTATTTAATTATTTGAATTAACAATGGACAAAAAAGACGGACAATTGATGTTTCATCGCTTCATTTACTATTCAATATTTCATCTACTTTTGATAATCGCTCTTATTGAAGTCGAATTTTCAACAATCCCACACCCCGTTAGTAATCCGTTTCAACCCTTTCCCATAAATACTGAATAGAGCAACTGTGTTGATTTCAGGTCAATTCTCAGTACAAATGTACAAAAATCTCACAACCCACTTTTCACTTTTCCATTTCAACCCCTTCCCATAACTACTCAACAGTACAGCTACTTTAATTCCAGATCAATTCTCGTTTCAAAACAATCTCACACCCCGTCACATTCCCGTTTCACCCCCTTCCCATAACTACTTTGCATAGCTTCTTTTAATGATTTCTCATCTCTAACTATCGATTTTCAACAATTCGGTAGCCCGTAATTTCTCCGTTTCACCCCCTTCCTCACACCCCCTCTCGCACTCACCGGTAATCAGCGGGCGGCTTGTACTCCGGGTTGAGCGTGAGCAGCGCCGTGATCTTCTCGTGTCTGCAAGGACAATATCGATTTGCGTCCACACAAAACGACAAAAAATTCTCACCTGATCTGCTCCAGCTCCATGCGCTTGCGCACCTCGCGTGTGTTCAGCCGCTTGCCATTCGCATCGTACACCGGCTCGGGCGAGGGACTCCTGTAACGAACACGAGCGTCGGTTACGGTAGCTCCAGCCCTCCGTGACCCTGCGCATCCCGCGTGCTCTCTCGCTCTAGATTAAGCGAGAAAGCACGCGCGATGAGGAGTGCCAGATTTAGGATTCATTTGGCTAATTAAAGACTAATTAAGGATTATTGATTAATTAGATGATCCCTATCCCAGCGGCCTGAAAGTGCCTGCATTGATTGAAAATGATTTCGATTAGGATTAGAGTGGCTAAAAAGAGCATTATTAAGGATTCTCAAAGTTTTGAACAAAATTATAGCTAAAAAGGGAGCATTAACGAATTCGAGGGCGAGAAAATCTTGCTAAAATCGCTGGAAAGAATAGAGGATTGATTGAGTGGATTCATTAGAATTAGCAAAACACAGTGGGAAAAGACAAAAAAAAAGAGTGAGCCTTCCCCCCGGCGAATCTAAATTTTCATTATTATCTAAATCAAGTAGATCAGTCTGAAACATTGTATTGATTGAGATAAAAAATAATTTCAAAATTTGAGCCCAAACACATTCCAAAAATAGCGCAATTTCACTACAGCCTATCAAATATTGAAGAGTAATAAAAAAAAGAATAATAATAAGAATAAAATAAAGAAAACCGTGGTGAAACTCAGTCAGATTCGAGGCACGAATCGACAGGATCGATCAACAGCCAATCGATAATCTGAGCATCGTTTGCGCCTCGGGTGTACGGTAGAGTTGAAGCACCTTTCCGCCGGGTTTGCCGATCCGTAAAAGTCATTGAGACGCAGTTTTCGAGTCGCATCCTCAATTTCGAGTTGCACTGAAAGCCCGATTATTGATTAGACGATAACTACAACGGATGATACACTGTAATCAATATCGATCGATACACATTGACAACTACCGTAATCAGATACAGTTCTACTCCACAACACTTAAGCCGGCTCACCTCTAGGCACTTACCGTGACGTGCGCTACCGTGATGCTGATAGGTCAGTACCGTATGCAATGCTAGCGTACTGACCTACCGTAGCCGTGTGTGACATCAATCGATGGCGAAATTAGGGGGGGGGGGGGGCGTGGGGGCAAGTCAACCGATAAAAATCAATAATCAATAACTCACGCAGGTACTGTCGCTGTTGGGTCTCCGTGAGGTCCGACGGGAGTACGGTAGGCATGCCCGGTACGAATGACTTGGTCGTCGACCATCTGGGCAATATCGATTATCTTCCGATTATCGGCTACCGTAACCCCAAGGAAGTTATCCATAAATAATCCACGAGTCCCGTATCCTACACACGCTACCGATTACCGTAGCCCCAAGACAGTTATCGATGAGTACGGTACCTACTCACTGATTATCGACTACCGTAACCCGCAAGTCGGTTATCGATCAGCCTACCATAATTCCTCCTGATTACCGTACCTGCTCTTCCGTTTCCTCTTACTGATGTCCTGTCCTAGGACATCCTACCGTAACTCCAAGAAACCTACTGTAACCCCCAAATCAGTTATCGATCACCCCTCATTACCGTACCTGCTCTTCCTCTCCCGCTTGCTGAGCATATCCTGCGAGATGGGCGCGCCTCCTGCCGCCGCTGCCACTGCAAAGGAGCCAAACTGCGAGACTGACATGAATGCAAAGAGAGGGGGCGCGAGTATTGAGTGGGTTGAATGGATGGAGAAATATTGGATGGAAAGATACGATAATTTGGCACTTTTTGAACTAAAATTCAGCGAAATTCGATACAAGATGTTTTTGTTGATGACCCGACCACAAACTACTGAAGCGGCGATTAGCTATGAAGACAGTAAGGTGAAACGCGCGACTGACCAGTATCAGAAATACGGTTTTTCAAATATATTATTATTTTTTTTGAGAAATCCTCACACTTCAATGACTGCAAGTACCAAAACACGCCTTTGAAATATCACCGCAGTGCAAAACCACCATCACCATAATCATTTTCAGCTTCTTTTCTTTTCATTTCAATTGTTTTTTTTTTTGCAACACACAGGTCACATTTCAATTGTTTTTTTTGCAACACACAGGTCAATCACAATATCGAAAGCACCGTCTCGAGCCTATCCGACCTTTCTGAAACCCATAACGGCATATAGAATTATTCTAAATTAAAGCTAAAATATAGTAATTAAATAAATAAAATAAATAATAAACTCACAAATATCCGGTCTCACGAGGGGGTTGAGCAGCGTGGACGACGTTGGCGTGGCGGCGATCACGCGCGGGCCCATCGGTCCTCCCGCCGGCTCCGGCGTGGGCGAGCGCGCCGCGCGACGATCGTTGCGCGGCGATCTGAGCGGAACGATTTATTAGCGGCGGAACGGTTTGTTATTCTGAGATCCATCTGTAGAGACACCACAAGCACGCACAATCAATTGAAAATTCGCCCTAATCGAGCCATTTCATGTAGACACTTTTCGCGCGTCAGTCAGTAACCCGCCCGCCGGCTCCGGCGTGGGCGAGCGCGCCGCGCGACGATCGTTGCGCGGCGATCTGGAGATGGATGGAACGGTTTATTGACTTTATTCGTGTAACACCTACTGTATAACTGTAGCACTGTATTCGATAGCGGCGGAACAATTTATTCATTAACTGTTTAATAGTGAAATTCATAAACAGGCAGGTTATGGCTTCAGGGTGCTTCCTAGTGAATGGCGTTTCTGCTCAAACTAGCACCTCAGTGAATCTTATCTTATACAAAAAAAATCTAGCTTTTCCTGCTACCTCGCACTGTGTCAGTCTGACACAGTGCGATGGCACCACAAGTGCGCACAACTTTTTAAAAATCCACCCAAATCTGGCCATTTCATGTAGACACTTTTCGCGCGTCAGCCCGCTCACCTGCTGCGTCTCCGATCGCCCCTGTCCCTGCTCCTGCTTCGTCTCCTGTCCGAGCGGTCGCGAGAGCGCGAGCGACGACGCGGCGAGCGCGACCGAGAACGGCGAGACGAGCGACGACGCTCCTGCGATTTAAAATAATTAAATTTGTTAAATAATTGTGCCACAAAATACAGAAAAGTTTGAAAAATGTCGAAAGGTGAATTCAGAGATCCAAGGTAACTTAAAGTTCCATTGAATCTACTAAACTAGGGCGAAACCATCGCAGCAATAGAAGAAAGACTATCTTAAACAAACCACAAAATTCCTAATGAGTTTGTACTATATCCAATGGTTGGTTTTGCTATTCGGTACATGGGGCTTTTTCTGAAATCCGACCCATCTCCGTTTGACCCCTCACCTTGGATCTGCTCCTGCTCCGGCGTCTCTCATCTCCTCCTCTATCGCTGCTGCTGCTGCCGAAGGAAGGGGGCGGGGCGGGCACATTGAACGAGTCCGCGCCGCCGTCACTCGCTGCACAATCATCATCTATTCGGTGATGGTATTGATTATGGGGGTATTAAGAGTATCGATTATTGAGCTAGAAAGTCAACAAGAATCATCGTCTATTGTTCAACATGCAAAAAAAGGCTAAAAAAAATGCAACTGCAATTGGTTTTATGCGTTTTCCTTCATGATAATCCGAATTAAAGTAAATAATAATAATAAGAAACTGACCGGCCGCGCCTCCAAACTTCCTCACAAACTTCATGGGCTCCATGTTGCCGCCCGTCTTCGACATCTTCGCGTCGGGTTACGGTACTTGCAGTACTCTCTTTCTGCAAATAAAGTTAGTTGTCGATAGGGGGGAGGGGCGGACCACCGTAATCGGTTCCCGTAGGCAGATAGCAAGAGCGGATGAGCAACCGCTTTGGCAAAAACAAAAAGCCAGCATAAAATAAATTTTCAAACAACTTTATCGGTGATTTTCTTGCGTGCTGCATACAGCAAGCTACCCGTTAATCGAATACAATAACATCAACCAAAATGAGAACAATCGTGTGAGATTTAAATAGAGATGGGAAAAAACTAGGCAAAAAAAACAAGTGAAACAACGGCATATAACTTAGCGGGAAGGGGGTCCCGTAACTACCGTACTCCTCCCTAGGCCTCCATCGCTTCCGACTCGGCTGCAGCTGCTGCTGCTGCAGGCTCCGCCCCTTCGGCCGCATCCGCCTCCACTAATCCGGCAGCCGCGCGCTCCTCTGCCACGGCGGCCTTCTCGGCGGCGCGCCTGAACAGTGGATAATTACGTCATCTTTTTTTTATCGCGGATTTGCCTTATCCTTTCGGATGCTGAATAAAGGTTTCACGCGTTAGGGATATCAAAAGTATCAATCGTAAATCTATTATTTCTAGGAGAATCAGTCAAAAATATCCTCACCTACCACGCCCACATGCAACACTAAACTGACGATGAGAGAACGCCATCATATCGCTTTTATTTTTACTTGTTGCGTCAGAAGACACTTGGACTATTGAAACAGATCCTCACTACTGTCTATTGCCACCGCCTATAACCAAAAATCACCACCACAAACCTTCACAAAATTTGAACATTCTCCGAATCGATTGCATTTTTATAAAATCAGTTCTCAATCGCCCACTCCGGTGCGGCTATCGTACCTCTTCTCGGCTTATTAAAACCAGTAATCGATACAATTCTACCGTAACCCCACCCCTGACACCCTACCGTATCTCATCTCGGCCTATGAAAACCAGTCCTTGATACTTCCCTACCGTACTCCCCCTCACTACCGTTTCTTTCCCACCCCGATTAAAATCAGTTCTCTATCCAATATTCCGGTGCACCCTACCGTACCTCTTTTCTCGGACCATCAAAACCAGTCCTCGATAGTGCCCTATTGTACTCCCCCTCCCGCTACCGTACCTTTCCCAACACCGATTAAAATCAGTTCTCAATCCCCCTGTCAGTGAGACTACCGTACCTCTTCTCGGCCTCCAGCTCGCCGCACTCCACAATCTTAACCACCATGTTCGGCTTGCCGGTGGCCGAGCCCTGCTGCTCGATCTGCCGGACCTGACAAGGGACAAATGACGGTTAAGGTAAATAACGGATCTGACAAAAAACGGTTCTAAGCAAAGGACGGCTCTATACTAAAATATGACTCCAATTACGGATCCATAGAGAACAACGGCTTCATAGCACGAATTTGGAATGAGACTCTCATCATTTTGTGCGCCAAAATCTCTCCATAAAATAGAAATAGAGAAAAAGATGAGTAATGGAGTAAGCGTGAAACACGACTGTGGAAGAAACAACTCACCTAAACCCTACCCTTCAACAGCAAGGCGGTGAAATGGCAACTACTGTGCCTGATCTAGAGGTTGCTCCAACCATTGCTAATAGGGGGCTCAATAGACAGGAGGCGTCCGATATCAAAGAACGGAGTAATGAGAGGAAGGGTAGACGGGATTGATTGGAGCCACCCCCCCCCCCCCCCCATACAAATAATGTCCCGTGGCATCGCTTGTTCAGAATATGCAGCCAATTACAAATCACAGGCTGTGGATGCCAATCAGTAATGTTCACGCTGCACCAGTAACCTTTTAAACTGTAGCAGGGCCAAGCGAGGGCAATTTGAAAAGTACACTCGCGCACTCACCACGTTCATGCCCTCGACGACATAGCCGAACACGACGTGCTTGCCGTCCAGCCACTCGGTGCGCTCCGTGCAGATGAAGAATTGCGAGCTGGAATGGGGCAAATTGACATGTACACAATGCATCGATTTCGAAAATCAATAAAAAAACTGAAACAAACTCCATAAAAATAAGAAAAAAAGAAAATCTGGTAATGAAGTACGTGAAGTAAGATGTATTCCAATATATTTTAAAATAATTATCCTAATTAATTTAAATAAAATTAATTAAAATAATTACCCGTTCGTGTCCGGGCCGCAGTTCGCCATCGACACCGTGCCGGGCATCGTGTGTTTAAGCTGGAAAAAAATATGCATTTAGGGAAAATCTGAATTTCGAAACCCGGCAAATTATAGCTGCATGGATCGCACATGAAAGTTGTGAAATATTCAATGTGCTATGAGCGTCGGTGTGAGCTCAAACAACAATTGTTCAAATCAAAACAAATTACTAAATGTATAGACAAAACCGCAAAATCAGATAGCATTCAAAAATGCAACGACCAGTCACTTCCCCGTTACACCACCTTCTCAAGACAGCAATGGTTTGGCAGCGGCGATAGGTCTGCATTCTGCGAGGTAAAATTCTTGACATAAGTTTATCAGCGATAAAGAATCGCTCTACAGGCTCGCTATTTCCCGCTTCTCTAGTCTCTGAGATAACACGCCCGATCGAGTCCCCCCCCCCCCTTTCTTTCCACTCACCTTGAAGTTCTCGTCCGTGAACTTGGTGCCGTAGATGGACTTGCCGCCCGTGCCGTCGCCCTGTGATTAATATTAATTAGTTATTAATTTATTTTAATAATTAATTTAATTAATTAAAATAATATTAATTAAATTAAATTAATTAAAAAAAATAATTAATTAATTACCTTGGTAAAGTCGCCGCCCTGCAGCATGAACTTGGGAATGATGCGGTGGAAGGACGAGCCTGGAAAGATGGTGAGGTTAGTGAAGTGGTTACTGTATGACCTCATACTAGATAATGTCATGAGAGACCGTTTTTTTTATTATATTTCGATGCGATCAAAGCAATTGCTAAAATCTTCAAGGACAAACTGAAGAAAAAACTGTGAAACCACCGTTTGGAGCGTGATTCCAAAAGAATCGTGTGCATTTAGATTTGAAGTTTTCAATAGTATCATCAATAATCACATGTTACTTCTCCGCGCCTCACACCCAAAATCACACTTTATCCTAATGAAATCTGTCCCCGATAGCCAATCGCCGTGCGCCTACCGTACCCTCGTATCCATATCCCCGCTCGCCGGTGCACAGACAGCGGAAGTTCTCGGCCGTCCGTGGCACGACGTCCGTCCGCAGCTCGATCACGATCCGGCCCACGTGACTGCAAATAAATAAATTAATTAATTAATTAACATGGGGATGAAAAATTAGTTGAAATTCCCATCAAATTCCCATTTAATGCTTCAATGGCACACGGCTAATCTTCAGAACCGCTGGCATTGTGATTTTGCTGGAAAAGTTCGCCAAAAAGTACCGCTACCCCAAGGTTTCATGGTGATCTTATCCATCCCGAGGATAGCATAGTTCAATTATCGCACGAAAAGAAACGTTACAGAAACGCAGTCCCCAAAATATATATGAGCCATGTACTGCGGATTTTCGTTTCAGACTTATGCTGTTCAGACTTACCGTCAAGGGAAAGCCAATAAACAATTATCACCTTCTCCTCAAAATGGCACCATGGCGATTTCCGGCTGCAGGCATTGGCTAACTCCTTTAAGCAACTCGCCAAAAACGATCTTGTCTCCTTGTATTTCGAACAAAAATCTTCCCAACACCACTCCAACGTTGGATCGCTGTTTCACGATATGCTCATAGGCGCCAACCCCGAGCCCTTTATAATGCACATAATAGCTGGTTTCCCAAACAAAAAAGTTTCAGTAAACCCTCTCAACATCGGTTTCCGACACTCACCGGATGCCAATCTTCACGCCCAGGTACACCTTGGGCAGCAGCAACCTCAACCTCGACGTACACCACAACCGCGCACAAATTCCCAAAATTTCGGCCAAATAGAGTCATTTCATGTGGACGCCTCTCGCGCGTCAATCCGACACTCACCGGATGCCAATCTTCACGCCCAGGTACACCTTGGGCAGCACGGGGCCCGACTTGACGCCGCGCGGCACGCGCGAATTCTCGTCCGCTTCCTGCAATTGAATAATTAATTAGTTAATTAGCATTATTTATATTAATTTCCGAGCAAACTGATCCGTTCGACCACTCCCTCGCTACTTCTATTGCATCAAATGGATCGAACTTCGATATCCCCGAATCAAACGCGATAAATCAAAGTTTCACCAGTTGCAGACCATTTAGTTGCCTGATTCATCTTCGACTGGCATCAGTTATTTCAAATTTCCTTAGCTAGTTACAGTATACCCTTCACTACTACCGTAATCCACCGTACTCACATCATCATTGTTCGCGCTCGCTCCGCCGTACTTCCTCAGCCACTCCTCGTCAGCCCACACTGGCCGCGACGACTGCTCGGAGGCCTTGGGTGGTCGCGCAAAGTTCACCCTGCAAGAGTACGGTAACGGGGATACGGTAGGAATTATCGATTGGAAGACCAGCAATGATAAGTTGTTATCCCATTCGCACACCTATTGGAACGGTGTTTCAAAGAGTTAATTTACCAGAATGTTTTTAAAAGTGGCTA
This sequence comes from Pristionchus pacificus, assembly GCA_000180635.4. Taxonomy (NCBI): domain Eukaryota; kingdom Metazoa; phylum Nematoda; class Chromadorea; order Rhabditida; family Neodiplogasteridae; genus Pristionchus; species Pristionchus pacificus. The sequence continues at coordinate 28,846,544 of CM026578.1, read as the reverse complement.
ATTGACAAGAAAATCAATTGGACAACAAATCTGCGCAACGCAACAGGCCAATTCGTGTCGCACTATGTGCCCTTATCTGATTGTTCATCTGTGTTGCTAATGATCGACTGGTTGCAATCTAAACATATGCGTTGATTTGTAGGTACAAAAACACTTGAGTGTCTCAAGTTGAGTATGTGTTTCACCGTTTCCAGGTAAACTGATCTACGGAATCGTGAGCATTGGAATTAGGGATGGCCAAAACTGTCTCAGCGAACCGCTCCGCTCGCGAGTTGAGAGACAGGAATGAGTCCGAGAGAGAATGATCTCTCACTTTTCGGACAGTCGACTGTCCCAACGAATGATGAATGACCGTTTAGAAGCACAGAAAAATTCACAAAAAAATCATGATCTCATGAGCTTAGATGATGTCTCAATCATTTTAGAAGGGCCTGTGCGATCGATATTGAAAGGTAAAAAGTTAAAATGAGCAAAATGAAAAATATGTTTCACTAGAAATATATAGATCGTTATTTTGAAGTTGAGACAGTCGTCTGTCTGAGACAGCCCATTGGACAATTTTGGCCATCCCTAATTGGAATCACCTCAGATTATTTTTAAAAAAAAACAAATACTTTCACCCGCATCATCTCTGTTTCACCCCATCCCCCAAATATCCTCACCTGATCGTCCTTCCGAACAGCTCCGACTCGTTCATGTTATCAATGGCGGCCGCGGCGTCCTCGGGTAGCTCGAACTCGACAAACCTGAAGAGGAGGAGTAATCAATAACCGATTACCGTAACCCAACCAATGACCTCTGGCTCCCGTACGCCAGTTAAAAAAAAAGATCATTGACAGTAATCAATCAATATCGTGCTTCGATAAATACACTATTACCGTAATCATGGACGTTAGGAAAGTCTATCGATATGTACAGAAATCTAACCAATAATCGATAACTACGTAATAAATCCAAAAATCGATAACTACCGTAATCCAATCAATAGGACTACCGTACCCGAATCCCCTGTGCGTGCCCGTCTCGTAGTCCATCGGGATGGAGATGGCGACCACGTCGCCGAACGGGATGAACGCGCCCATGAGCACCTGCAGTGGAGGAAGGAGATCAAAGATCAGAGATCAGAATACAAACTAGAAACTAGAAGATATAGAAGCGCTCTCAGCAAAAAAAAAGTCAGCACCAGAGCAACTCGAAAATTCAAAAAATTGTCTCAAGTCTCAATAGGTTTTCATAGCTGCGTCAAAGGTTGGACATGTGAGGGATTGATAATCGTCGGTATATCGTCGGTATACGGTGGAAACATTTGAAAATCGTCAGCAAATCAAAAATCAGACAACTTTGATGAAACTAATTAACTATGCGCATGCGCGTATCACAGCCATGACAAAAGGCCTCGTGAACTATGGTAAATTGATTCAATCATCTATTTCATCTTATGAAAACTTAAATAATAGTGCACAAACTACAAGGATCAAAGATCAAACTACAGATCTTAGAGCTCAAACCACAAACCTTCTCGTTCACTTCCTCCGCGAAGCCGCCCACGTACAGCGTGCGCTTCTTGTTGTGCGGGAAGTTGGACACGAGCGACATCTGAGCATGGTAGGAGGATGAAACAGAACTGCCGCGATGGGTACATCATAATATCATAGTCGATTGAAACACAAGTGATCCGGGTTGAGAGGGGGGGGGGGCCTATAAGGAGATGTGGCTGAATCACGAAGGTTTAAAAAAGGATGATCGAGCGAAATCCGAGCGGCATCAATAGCGCGGGTTAAAAGGGAACGATCTCGTTTTAGTTTTTCCTCGGATCGCCTGATCATGAAAAAATACAATTAAAATGTGGGAGCCTCTTGAATAAACTGTCCTTATGCTGACCACAGAGCGGGTTTATTGGTAAAATGACGAATACTTCTGATTACTGAGTGTGGCCAGAGGATGATTGCGCGATGCTCCGAAACGTCTCGCCCCGATAAATAAGATCATCCACCCTTCGCGCAATCATCCTCTGGCCACACTCAGTAATCAGAAGTTCATCACCATCATGCCGAAGATTACGCAGTATTCTACAATGACGAATACGAGTTCTGCCATATGAACGAGGTGCTTTTCGCAACTGAGGATACAGAACGTCTCCATTTCGCATATTCCGCATCCAATTGGGCAAATAATACATCGTTACATGATCAGTATAGGGCAGACACATTGAGAATACAACGCCTGCTGCAGATATAGCCACCGTCAGGAACGGGTATCCACCGGGTAAAAAACAACTCTTTCCTCTTGCACAAACGCCTTTTATTATGGGGCTCACGGTACACCCATGCCTTTCTCTTCTCTTCTCATAACGATAAACTAAATCATTGACCACAATAAACAGTTGCATGCTAATTAAAAATAAGGCAAAAAATGGGGAAAACGGAATGAGAAGGGACTAGGAGATACAAACAATGATTTTAGGGGGGATTTTTCCAATGGGAAACAGAAAAATAGGACAGAAAACGAACTGCTGTAAAGTTAAACTTGGCGTGTCGAAAGCAATGTGATAAAAACCGCATTAGATCCAGATTAGATCGATAAGAAGGGTGGGGGTAAGTCAGATTGGGGGTGGGAGCACAAAAGATCGCGCGGCGCCTACACAGTACATGGTATGGTTGGGGGGGATACGGTAGGGGTTACGGTAGGGGGTAACGGTATCCGAGGGATACGGTAGGGGTTACGGTAGTCTACCGTCTCCTCGGGGAGCGCGAGCGGCGCCGATCGCGCCCTCCGCCACGGTCATCACGACGACGATCACCGCTGAATATATTTTAATTAATTAAAATAAATATTTTAAAAAATAATAAACAAAATTAAATTTGAAACAAAGAGCCACTGTGTTTCACCACAACCCGATGGAATGAGGATTTGAAGTTCATAAACTTCTCCCACCCGCTTGACCTTCAAAGAAACACCGTAGGGCAACGGGAAAGATTAGATCTACGGAACCCATCGGCATCAATTCGTCAACAGAGATAATATGCGGAGATAACATGCAACCCAAAGATTCTCGCCCTGTCGAGAACCCAATTAAACTGTTTCGAAGCGAATATTACTTTCAAAACCCTCTGATCCTAGGCCTCACAATCCATGTTTCAACCCACCCGTATCGCGATTCGTGCCTAGTCAGCGTAAAAGTTTCTAAACCTGTCCATTCCCCGCTTCACAACTCATTAGGGATGGCAAAAAGTGTCTGAAGAGACCGCTTCTCGCGCGCGCAATGAGACACGAATGAGTCCGAATGAAAATTGTCTCTCCGCTCTGAGACAATTGATGGTCTGAGTGGAAAATGGTTCGGACACAGTGTCCCAAACTTTTGAAGAGCGTATTCAATGTCAAACTTTTTTTACTCGACGACAAATTCACAAGGTTTATTAGTGTGACCCAATGCAAAGTGGCTGACTCACTGAACCAAATTTCGGTAGATAACGGTTGCCGACGAATACAAGCCGAAAAATAGAAATCGATTGAGCGGATTGCCTTATTGGTTCTCAATGCATACCAGAAATGAATTATGAACGAAAAATTGAAAAAAGTCAGTTCTCGATAGCCAGTCACAGTTAACGTAGTCTTGGATACGGTGGATTACTGCAGTCACTTTGAAATCAATTCCGAACCATTTGGCACAACTGCTACCCAAGGCTAAAATGGATGTGCTCAACTGAACCGGGTTGCGGAATGTTACGGTAGCTGATAAATACGAGCTGGGGTACTGTAGGTACCGTACGAAAAACTGAATAAAATGCTCTAAAAATATACTCTTATCGTTGTTCAAAATCTGGGACACTAAAGTGTCTGAGACAATTTGGTGTCCCAATTTTGAGACCATTCATTGTCTGAGACACCGACCGGTCTGAAAAGTTCGGAATGAAATTGTTTGAGACCATCCATTGGACCATAATTGCCCTCCCTACAACCATACCTGTGCCAAGAACGTACTTGGCGACTACCCGTACTCTTTCGCTCCCGAAGCTTCGCCCCTTTCTCTCGCCTCTCTCGCCTCTTTCTAACCCGTCTCGACTAGAGCGCGCGCTTTCTATATCTGCGCAGGAAACGCGAGTCGGCCACCCGTAGTCGGCAGCCCGTAACTTTAGTACCTAGGTACTTTGAGGCCCAGGTATGCCTACAACTCACCCATATCCGCCCCTGTCCCTGTCTCTTCTATCGTAGTCATCCCTCCTTCCGCCTCCACCTCCGAATCCGCCCCCTCCTCCTCCTCCTCGCTGGTCTCTCGCCCAGTGCCCCGCAGCGTCCGCCCGACGACCGCGACTGCAAAGAAAGGATTGATAATTAATATTTTTCATTTAATACATAATTATTTCGGAATCTGATTGCTTTTACTGCTGTTGGAGAAAAATAATTCAAGTCCGAGAGTTTTTCAAATATTAAAATAATCGAAACCACCCAGATTGTCATGAATTCATGAACCAACAAATCTCCAGGTGCAATAGCATTTCCAAGCCAGATTGGCACTGGTTCATACATTTCTTCCATCTCTTTCTGGTTCTTGTAACTATTTAAATGCACTAATTTAAATAATTAACTAACCTCCATAGAGGCGCTGTCCGAGGTCGGTCGAGATGACATTTCGGTCAGTAACGCACCCACGCACGCGCCTACTCCTATTCTAACCCGGCGCTTCTAGCACGCGCCGTATAAACAATTTAAATGCAATCACCGTCCATAGAGGCGCTGTCCGAGGTCGGTCGAGATGGCCTTGAGGTGCATGAAGTTGCAGAAGCCGCCCTTGTTGCACGTGGACACCTTCAAACTTTATTTATTTAATTAATTAAACGATTAATTAAATTATTACGGACTTCTGTACTTCACAATTAGCGCACAAAGATAAATATCTATTTTATTCCTCCCTCATTTGATAGCTCGCTGTCGCATTTAACACTACCCACAAGTAAATGCGCGGCGTTTAGTGAAGAAGTGTCAATTATTTTAATAATTTATTCTATTAATTAAGTTAATTAATTTAAAAACTAATTAACAAACCTCATGCTGCCTGCATCTGCCCTCCCGAAAGTCAGTCACGGGCGACAATTCGGCGTAGATGGGCGCACCATTGAACCTGCAACAAATGCGTTTCACTCTCCGAAACACTCTCGAATATATCGAGCACTAGCCCACACAATATCCGGCGTGCAGAAACAGCAATAAATTCGTTTATTTCCAGATATTATGCGCCCTAGCATCCCTGAAAACTAGTTAAAGAATTCGATTCCAACCGTAGGTTGCAGGGATCTTGAAACCGAGAGGGGAGCCCGGTCTAAACGCTGGAAAGCATGCGGGGAAATGCGAGTCGCTCCCTGCCTGCTCTCTAATTAGCTCTGACTTGCTAGAGAGCAGGCAATCTTGAGAGACTGACACCATTTCTCTAATGATAGGTTAGGGAAAGGGAGGAGTGCGCGCGTATCTGAATCGCTAATGAGAAGGCGCGAGCCGAGGTCTTGCTCTCTTCCTTTCACACACTATCTCAAAATGCGAGCGTATTAGCCCGACTAGCAAGATAGTATGCGAAACGAAACTAACAGGAAGAGAGCAAGACCTCGGCTCGCGCCTTCTCATTAGCGATTCAGATCCTTAGAAGGTTCAGGAGTGAAGCTGCAACTCTAAACGCTGGAAAAATATATAGAAAATGCGATAAAAAGACGAAGGATCTGTAAAGGTTAGCGCCGATTCTAAATTCTGGAAGAATCAATAATTTCTAGATTCTGTAAAGCATAGATATAGTGGAGTACGGGTAGTACTTCATCTCGGTGTGAGGAGTGGAAAGGTGAGAGGGTGGAAGGACAGATCACCAGTGTGCTCTTTCAGGTTCGCACAATGACGCATCTGAACGGAAAAATACGTTCGGAGGCGCATTTTCGAAAATATAAAAACCCAAATTCAAAGAAAATTGTGAGTACTGCACAAGATCAGATCACGTTTTGGCCATCTGGCTCCTTGCTACTCAATTGTAGATGAAAGCAATGATTCAATGCCAGAAACTACCAAAAGCTCAATCTGATCTTGCTAAAGAAACCCGGTGATTCTGCGTTTCACCAAGCTGAAAACTGACCATCGGTTGTTGTTGAGGTCCTCGAGGGCCTTGTCTGCGTCCTCCTCGCGCATGAATTTCACGTACACATTGCCGACCATGTGCTCCCCGATGTTCTCGCACACGTTGATCTCGTCAATCTCACCGTACTGCAAATTTAAATATTTAAATAATTACAAAAACAAATTAAACAGCTATTTCCGAAAGACTAGGTACTTTAAACTGTACAGCGCGTAAAATTTTGACGTTTATCTATTTTCGAAAAGCGTCGTATTAAACAGGAAATGCATGGCTTTCAGGTAGCGCACAGATAACAAACAAGACGACTTAACACAAGTAAAACGATAGAAAATATGAAAGTACCTTTCGCTCGCACTCAGTGAAGAGCTCCTCGTAGAAGGCGTCGAAATACTCCTGCTCCTGGGAATTCAGCTTGCCGACTTCTGTAAATACCTCTGTTTGCACTAATTAGATAAAGATTTAAATGCTTTTTGTGCTTCACATCGATTGTTTACTGCACAGTGTAACTACAATCCGGGGAATTAGAGGGACAGTTAGGGGGGGTCCGGGGGAGAGATAACGTAAACTACAGATAGAGCAGCACTAGCGAGAATAGTAGATCACAGTACATAATGTTCCTCATCCCATTCACTTTTACGTAAACTATGTCGCACGCATAACGATAGGAAACGAAAGGCGGATAAGGCCATCAAAGCAAGGCAATAAATTGAATGACTACGGAAGAGTGGTTGTTACACGTGTACAACGTTGCTTAGTGTTTCACTTACGGACATAAATGGAATTTAAACCCCGAAGAAAAAGAAAAACTGACTGTCGAATGCGTCAGCCAATCGCACATCCACCACCGGATTGTGGTAGAAGTTCTTTAGGAGGACGGTGGGCGAGAACGTGGGCACGTGGTGCTGCCGGGAGCACTTGTCACCGTGCCGGCAAGCTCCGATCTAAACAAAAAATAAATAAAAACAAGTTAAAAGACCAAATAAATAAGCAAAAACGAAGAAAAAACAGCAACCTTGAAGTAGAAGGAGCAGTTGACTCGGTCCTTCTCGGTACCGTAAATGGACGCGAGGTACTCGGCGCCGGACAGTCCGTCGGAACGGTCATAGTGGAACCGCTCACCCATCGTTTCTGCAAGGCGATAACATTAAAATTAGCGCAGAAATAGCGAAAAAAACGCTACGAAACAATTTCGAATAGCGAGTTCGGCTAAGCCACGCCCACCCACGCCCCATAGCACATCATGACATCCTGATTCAGGAAAAGTGCGGGAAATTAACTGCAAGAATTTTCTTCTGTGATTTATCATGTGCTAACACTACGTAGTTTTCCGGTCGCAAATTTGGATTTGCCGGTTCTGACTGTACTTTTTCTTATTTTTGGTAACTTTGCGTTTTCTATGTTTTCTTGGTTTGTTGCATTACAGCGGTCATAGTGGAACCACTCACCCATCGTTTCTTCGAGGCGATAACGTTAAAATTAACGCGGAAATTGCGAAAATATGGCTCATTTAGATGGCAGTCTCACTGCCCAAGAGCTCTGTCGAGTTCTCCGACCCGGCCTACTGGAAGAAGTTCTTTGCCATCCATCGCTCGCCCTTCGAATGGTTAGTTTCGCTCAGCTATACTTCTTTTACGGTAGTTGTATTGAGTGTGCCAGGGATTCAGATTATTACAAAATGAACGGACTAAGCACTGAACAGCCTGAAAGTCATTGCTAGATAGATTATTTTACGATTAACCACTAACAAGCTTAAGATCAAGTGTCATTATTCTTATGTTTAATGGAGAGTTTGTTTAAACTGTTCCTCGTTTTATCAATTCTATTATCACACACCGTTAATACACCACTTCGTTCCAGGTACGGCGATTACGCCTCGCTGGGCGCCGTGCTCGAGAAGTACCTCAAGCCGGCCGACGACATCCTGCAAGTCGGATGCGGAAACTCGCGATTGGCCAGCGAGGTGAACAATTTACTCCCTTTTTTAACCAGGTAGTGCGTTCTAAATTTGGTCTCTTTCGTGCCTCTTGCTATGGAGTCTATACGATTTTTGTCTATGACTGTCAATATTCACATGGATACTAAATCTGATATTCCGAATCGGGAATTGCCACCAGAAAAATATTGCATCTCAGTTATCGTCGCTTTTCGACAGCTTATCAATAAAAGTATCACATTCTTTTCTTAGTCAATTGTCGAAACGGGAAACTAATTGGTCGGAATTTTCACTGTATCACTTCTGTGCCTGCTTATTTGGATAATCGGTTTTTATGTGAATAATTAAGTGATTAATTGATTAATTAACCCAAATTAAGCTGCACGATGTCGGCTACCGTCGCATTCTGTCTATTGACACGAATGCAGCAGTGATTGCGGAACAGACGAACCGAAACAGGGAGAGACCCGCGTTGAAGTTCGAAGTCAAGTCCGCCACGGAGGTAACTGACACTGAGGCTTGAAACATGGATTATCCGGGTTCCAGACAATTATTAGTTGGGAAGTCAAGTCCGCCACGGAGGTTAGTTGTTATTATGAGTGACTTTCTGAGTTTATGAAAATAGTTGCCTTGGACCTTGGCACTAGCCAAAAACCGAAATTCCCCCAAAATTTTTTTGGTGAGTAGTACTCATGGAGTGTACCTCGGTGCTAGCTTTTTTTTTAATGTTCTGGTTAGCTCTCCGCCGAATGACAACAAATTTAAAAATGAAACGTAACCCAACCGACTTTGTCAATTCGAAATCGATTGATTTCACAAATAATGTTTTTTTCGATCCCATTCGATTGAAAACTGATTGAGAAAAATCGAAAAAACGACATTTTTGAGTATAAAATTGACCCTATCTTTTTCGGTTTGTTGAGCTAGCAACACTTTTTATTTCATATATCCAGAGATTAACCATTTGTCTAGCTTAGGTAAAAATATGGAAAAGAAAAATACTGAACCCCTGAGGTTATGTCCGAAAAAGACCAACAATTTCAAAAAAAATTTTCTCGATGTAGGATTACGGTATCCGAATTGGGGGCCAGTAGAAAAAAATACTTGTTTACCTCATTTGCAGCTTCTGGAAGCATTTGAGTCACTATCCGCCGAACAGCACCGATTTTTTAAAGTGAAACGTAAATCAGCCGGGTTTGCTATTTCGCAATTGTGGCTAACAATGAAATGCTCACAAAATCACAAAATTCAGGCGAGCATTATGCACTGTTTTTAAGAGATAAAAAAAGCGAATTAAGAGAACCAGTCGTACTGCAACCGAAAAATTAAAAAAAAATGTTTTGAAAATACAAGTTTTCTCGTCGATTTTAAAAGTAATCACGATGAAACATCGTATATAATGCTCGCCTGAATTTTATGATTTTTTGAGCATTTGATTGTTGGCCACAATTGCGAAATAGCAAACCCGGCTGATTTACGTTTCACTTTAGAAATCGGTGCTATTCGGCGGATAGTGACTCAAATGCTTCCAGAAGCTGCAAATGACGTAAACATGTATTTTTTCTACTAGCCCCCAATTCGGATACCGTAATCCTACATAGAGAACAGATTTTTTTTGAAATTGTTGGTCTTTTTCGGACATAACCTCAGGGGTTCGGTATTTTTAATTTCCATATTTTTACCTAAGCTAGACAAATGGTTGATCTCTGGATATATGAAATAAAAAGTGTTGTTAGTTCAACAACCGAAAAAGATAGGGTCATTTTTATACTCAAAAATGTCGTTTTTTCGACTTTTCTCAATCAGTTTTCAATCGAATGGGATGAAATTTGGGGTGGATATTATCGGAGGTAGTATGCATTATTTGTGATATCAAACGTTTCAATCGATTGCGAATTGACAAAGTCGGTTGGGTTATGTTTCATTTTAAAATTCGTTGCCATTCGGTGGAGAGCCAACCAGAACTTTAAATAAGCTAGCACCGAGGTACACTCCATGAGTACTACTCACCAAAATAAATTTTGGAGGATTTCGGTTTTTGGCTAGTGCCAAGCATATTTTCGCAGACTCAGAAAGTCACTCTTATTATCCATGCAACGCGAAATGTAGATTAGATTCTAGCTAGTAAACGTAAGGAGGAGCGGTGAGGAGTGTTTGTAGATCTATTGCTTGATACGTTAGGATTGCATCAACATGAGTTAACCTAGTTGTTGAATGCCAAGCTTTGCTTTCTCGTTAACTGTTCGTTTCTTTAATGAAACTTGGCTACCGTATCTTTGAATCTACCATACTATCCTAGTGTACCATATATGACTAGGAGTCATGGCCTACCGTATCTCTGAAACTACCGTATCTTCCGACCTATCGTATCCCGTATTCCAGACGGGACTCGATCCTGAATCGATCAATGTCGTACTGGACAAGGGCACGCTCGATGCGCTCCTACCGCCCGGCGACGAGAGCGCCGTGGAGCTAGTGGAGCACATGTTCGATGAGGTAATTTATTGTATATTGAAACCTAGATCAGCCCCGGGTTTGGTGACGAATGATTGAAACGCAAGGCCCTACGGGTGGAAAAGTATTCGAATACATAGGGATGGGTGGGATAGTGGGGGGGAATTCGACAGTCTAGACGACGAGGGAGCCGTGGAACTGGCAGAGCAGATGTTTGATGAGGTATGAGGACGGAGTGAAACCTAGGAGAGACGGATTTGGTGACGATTAAGAAATTATTGAAGCACAAGTCCCACGGGTTGTAAAAATAGGCGAATGCATAGTGAACGTCTAGGCGACGAGTCGGCCGTGGAGCTGGTGGAGCAGATGTTTGATGAGGTATGAAGATGTGGTGAAACCTAGTAGAGACGGGTTTTGTGCTCAAGATGTTTGACTAGGTATTACCTATTTTAGCTCTTGTAGAAGCGATAATGTTACAAGGTTCAAAAATAGCTATAAATGAGCGTTTTCTGTAAATGAGGCCGTCGGGTTATGAGGGTCAAACGGAATACAATTTGGGGAGATGTATGGGGGATGAGGACGCCGTGGAGCTGGTGGACGGATGTTTGAAGAGGTAATTGATGATATTTATGAATTGGTCGAAGCATAAACCCCACGGGTGAAAAAATATTCGAATACGAGTGGGATATAGTGTTGCGCCCATAAACTCTTCGTTTTGAGGGGGCGGGGGGATTCTAGAGGGACGAGGCAGCGGTGGAGCTGGTGGAGCAAATGTTCGATGAGATATGAGGGGTGAAACGTAGGTCAGCCGGGTTTGATTTCGGAAAATTAGGCGGCCAGACAATTATGGTTTGAAAGATGGAATTTTGGGGAGGCGAGGGAGCGGTGGAACTGGTGGAGCAGATGTTTGATGAGGTAATTGATAGTATCTATGAAATGATCGAAGCATAAGTCCCGCGGGCTGTAAAATAGGCGAATGCATAGTGAACGTCTATTCAATTAATCAGCTGTGTAGATGTTTGATGAGGTATGAGGACGGGGTGAAACATGGGTCGGCCGGGTATGGTGGATACTATTTTTTACGAGGTATCGTAATTGATTACATGATTCAAGAAAAAAAACAAAATCCCATTGCGCAATATTTACAATGGAAGGTGACAGTGATCAAAAAGTAAAAAAGACAAGTGCTTCGAGGTGGTTTTCTCCGCCGTTTCGTTATCTATTTGTCCAATTTTTTTCCTACGTACATTTGAGACTACCAGACGTATAAAAAAAAAAACCTGTCGCAAAGGCAATGGTTTTCATTCGGGCACCTTTATACAAATTGCTGTCGGGTGCATTTTGACATGACTTGACATGACATGCAGTGCATTTGACATGACTTTTTGAGCACTGGAAGGTGATAAGTGTCGGAAATTACGTGCTGCCTTTGATTTGATTTTTTTTTTCATTGCCATCTGCGCAACACTCTCCTAGCTGGCATCTAGGGTTGGCCAATCAATTCCAATACCCAATTAAAGCTCACTGGTGAAAAATCTCTCATGAACCAGCAGATCAATTTATTCTTGTGTAATAGTGCATTAGTGATAGGTATCTGTGAATCAATACGCCTACCATACCCCAATCAATACTCCTACCCCGTACCCCCAATCGATAATCCTACCGTACTCTCAGATGGCCCGTGTGCTCGCCTCATCCGGCCGCTACATCGTGGTCACGCTGGCGCAGGAGCACATTGTGCGCGCCTGGATCAAACACTTCCTGCCCACGTGAGTACAGTATCTTTTTTTTTATTGGTACAGTAGTCTGGGGTGATCGAGGACTGACTTTTTACGTGGCCGCATTATCTCCCGTTGATGATGGCTACAGGAGTCTGGGGGGTGAGGATTGAATTTAATATTGGCGGTAGTCACGCTATCTAAGCTGGATTAGACTTTATCGGAAGTAGCTGGGGATTAGGTAAGCGCGGTGTAACTCGTGAGCAGCGGGACATAATGTGACTATTTTCAAATTTAAAAAAAACTGACCCTGCAATCGCAAACTATGTTTTCTCTAGGTCTAAAATACGGTGAGTACAGTAACCAGTAAATTTTTCTGATCACAAACTGATTGTTTACCTGTCAACACACAAACTGATTTTTTTAAACCCATTTTTTCCTTACAGTAACCAGTACATCCTGCGCATCCACAAGATCGACAACACGGCGTCCGGCTTCCCGATGCCGGTGTTCATCCTCGTAGCCACCAAGATGAAGATGCGCATGCCCATGCCCATGGTCAGTTTACGACTTACTTATCTCGAAGATTACAGTATGGAGGGTTCAAAGAGGGGGGGGGGTAGGAGTACGGTAGTAATGATGACGGTACCTGGGGTGATGGTCGGCTCACGATAGTTCTAAGATTTCGTTGGGAAGGGCCGCGGGAAAGAGTGATGCCCATGGTACGGTGGTTTGGGGGAGAGATAAGGTAGAATACGGTAGAAAGTGTTGGGGGGGGGGTATGGCAGCGAGTAAGATGCAGTACCCGCCGAGGATAGTTTGTTTTACTCAACCCCTTGAGCCGCCAACTGCACTTGGGGGATCCCTGAAACGTCAAAGTGACTATGCCTCTGAGATCTGAAAGATTGAGTATCGGTTGACGCAAAGCAAGTTTGAGATGAGCGAGATGGTTTCGGACTTGGGTTCAGCGGTATTTCGATTAGTTTTTTCATTGATCTTTGATCTTCGATCTCTAATCTTTGATCTTTGATCTTTGCAGCCGATGGAGTTCTGCCGCGCCGGGCAGGAGAAGGCCGTGCGGCTGGCCGACGCGAACGGAGTGAGTTGTTATTGTTGTTGTTGTTGTTGTTTTGGCTGTTGTTGTTGCTGTTGTTATTCTTAGAATAGGCGAAGTCATTGTCAGAGTAAACTTTAGCATTTTAATGCAAAGCGAATCCTGGTTTCATTACATGCTGAAGAGCAAGGCTGAATAGGGGAATCCAATTCCTCAGCGACAACCATTAAAATAAGACAAGAAAGATCCTCGGTGAATTCATCGTTATTTTGTTGTTGTTTTGACTCAATTTAATTAATTAAAATAATTCGCAGGTGCTCGAGAGCATCAACGGCGAGCAGTACCTGAGCCGCTTCGTGCACCTCTGCGGCAAGTGAGTGTTTATATTAATTAATTAGATAATTAATTAGTTAATTAGGTAATTAAATAGTTAATTAGCTCCTTCCTCCTTATAAAGTTCGGGGTTTTGACTTTTTAACCCTTAATATTCCCGTTTCGTAGGGTTGCCAAGAAGGGGTGGTTCAGGGTTTCAGTGATTACGTTTCAGCAACCTTGAAATAACAATTAAAATAAAATATTAATTAGCTAATTAAATATTAATTAGCTAATTAAATATTAATTAACTAATTAATCAATTGAAGGACGCTCACTTCCGAGGCGTCGATCGTGCTCTCCAGTGCGGACGGCGACCCGCGATACAAGCTGCGAGTTATTATCATCATTTTTCATGATATTTTTGTATGTGGGGCGAGTCCTGAAAGTATCGTTCGCAATAGTGGGGATAGGGTATTGAAAGATTTAAGAAACAGGAAAGTGAAGGGTTTGTGAGATTTGCGAATAGTTATTTTTCCTTCTTCCAGAATATTCCGATTTGTTTCTTCTCTCATAATCGTATCCCCTGTAGGAATTTTTTTCGCAACTTGCAGCCGAGCTGGTTCCCGTTTCGCTAGTTCGACAAGTAGTGGCAGCTAATGGGAGTTCAATCGTTGTTCGCCATATCCTAGTGTAAAAAAGCATACGTTTGTTGATGAGCATCCGACTGATATGATAGCATTTGTAATGATATCAGTGCCGTAACCTATAGAACTACCGATCCCCTATCGCAGCCTGCTCCATTATCAGCTCGGAAATCCATGAAAATCGATAACATGCTTGATTAGGGGCTATCCGCATACGTAGTCTTTGATACCGTACCCCTACCGTAACCCTCCCTCCCCTCTCTGCAGGTTCATCGTTGACGACCCTGCGGTGGCCGAGGCCAAGTCCTACGCCGTCTTCATAGTCCCCATCGGCAGGTATACGGTAGTTTGAGAGATTACGGTAACACGTGGGAATTTAATATTGATTATTACGTAATGAGAGCTACCGTATGACTATGTCAGGTAATTGATAGTTTAGCAATGGCAGATTACGGTTGTTGTACGCTATTATCGATCCGATTGGCAGATAATCGATAAATACAGGATTTAAGGTGGGATAAGGTAGCCGATCAGGGGTCAAATGTTGAGGTCCTGAAACCCAAAATGTGGTATACTATTACAAATGTAGATGGCTGTTGCACTTGCCGTGGCAAGGTTTCGTGAAAAATGTTCCAATTTTACCGATCGGTGGTATGCTTTTCTCTATTTTTTTTTTCAAATTGGCCTAAAAATGTGGCATGCTTAGGTTGTTTCGGGAGCAGTATTTGACCTATGTGGTCGATTATTGAAGTTTCCGTTTCTTCTTTGCCGGCTCATCCAAAAATAGACTAGTGAACTCCGGTTTCACAGAGTTGGTAAGAATGTTATTGAGCTCGAACGAACAATGTCTGAAACACTTGTTTCTTTAAAAAAACCATTCTCGAATTGATCACGGCTCACTTATGGCACTGTAACCATACCGTAGCCTCCCTTTGGCCTAATTTCGAGTCGTTACCGTATTCCTACCGTAACCCTACCGTAACCCCTCCTCCTTTCCAGAGACGGCGACTGGCTGTTCGCGACGGAGAAGGGCCGCCGATCGCTGCGCGTTCAGTGCGAGAAGGTACGGTAGGACGACGTTTCCGAATGCTCGCCCGATTACGGTAGTCGCACCATAATCAGTAGCAAATCGCTGGGCGTGCAGTGCGAGAAGGCACGGTAGATAGCTCTCGATGAGCTATCGGGAAGTGATTTAATTCGGGGGGTACGATGGGCCCATGCGAGAAGGTATGGTAGGACGACGTTTTCGAAATCGCGCTCGGTTACGGTAGCATCACGATAATTTGAGCCTGTAATGAAAGAAAATTCGGTATAGAGAGTTGGGTTTCACACGTATTCGAAAATTTAGGATTTCTCCGATTAGATCTCTCTTCTTCAGAGGTGTCAAAACATATAATAATTCTCTATTGGTATTGAGAACCCTTTTTCCTTGGAAAGTTGCCGATTCAACATAAGTAGTGAAATAATAAGCGTTTGGGAGGGTTCGAAATACTTGCATTGGTAATTCTCTACTGCCTAGGATTCCCCTAGAGGAGTTCTTTCTTTTCTGTTCAGTACAAAACAGAAGTGCAAACTTTTCCGAAAACTTAAAAAAAAAACTTTTTTTGCTGCTTCATCTCTATCATGAGAGTCATCGCGAAAGCAATGCCATTCTCGATCTCCAGGAAATAACCCCCAATCTAATCAAAAGTTGCTAATATTTCGTGAAAGCTCCGTGTCCTACGAAAATTGTAAACTTGCTCTGCATCTTCCGTAATCAATAATTTGCTTGCAGAACCTACTCAAATCGCGTATTGATTATTTAGCCTACCGTAATCTCATATTTCTCCACAGGACCAACTGTCTCACAATCTGAAATTGATCTTTACCGTAGCCTTTTCTCCTCAGGACCGACTGGCGATCGCAAACTGACCTACCGTAATCCATACTTCCTTCTAGGACCGACTGGCGATCGTCACGCTGTTCAGGGAGAGCAGCTACGCGTCGCTCGACGAGATAAAGGACGAGCTGACGTCGTTCACGATCCGGCTGAATCCCGTCAAGGTGAGTAAGGGTTGTTGTTGTTTTGACAGGGGTGTTATTATTATTGTTTTTATGTGAAATGCATAGGTCAAATACCACCGGGAAAACCACCTATACATGCCACATTTTTTGGGCAATTTGAACAAAAATTAGAGAAAAGCATACCACCGATGGACTAACGCAGATGATTTGAATCGAAACCTAACCACAGCAAGTGCAATAGCGTTCAAAAATTGGTAAAGCATGCCACTTCTTGAGTTTCGTGACCTAAGCATTTGACCCCTGGTGAGATGCATGCGGTAGGCTAGGGGTGTGGGGAGTGTGTTGTTGTTTCGAAGGCGGTGTATTTGACGAAGATTCACATATTACTGAAAGAAAGTCGATCAGAACGATTATCCATAATTGTGGAAACATGAAAGTGGTTGGGCATTTGTGCACGAGTTTTATTTCTTCGGGCTCTCTCTAAGTAAATGAATAAAGCAGTGGTCGAAAAGTATGTCAACATCAACATGAGGTGCCCGACGAAGTCGGTCAAATTTTAAGTCTAGGGGCCCGAAAGGTTGAATTTTCAAGTCTTCTAACCAGGTGTGCAAGATTTTTTTTGTCATTTTTAGGTGTATGTGTCCGAAAATATTTGAAAATATAGGCCTAGGTGCCCGACGGCAAAACCCTGGTGACATGACTTTTCGACCACTGGAATAAAGGGTTCTTGAGAGAAGTGCTCGAAACATAATGCGCAGCATTTGTAATGATATTGACAATGATAATGGAGTGATATTGAACATTGAGAAGCTGATTGCATCAAATGGAGCGCGATTTAATGGGTTTTCTATTGTGTTTGAAACGAAGACGTGCCGTGTTACGTATCTTGCGAGTATGTTGTTGTTTTGTTGTTTTCCTCGGAAAGCCAATCAAAATTGACCGATTGATGCACTGAGGATGTTTGTAGCGGGGCCGAAACACGAAGGCGAGTGGTCCATTAGTGGAGTATTTTGGTTGAATGGACGACCCCTGCTTGTAAAAATAAATGATGCTTTGTGAAATGTACTCAAATAAATAACTTAATATTTACAGGACACAAAGGGAGTGCCGAAGCGGTACGACTTCGTCTCCCTGGGCGAGCACGACGTGAAGAAGACGGTGAGGAGTTGTTTATTTAATTAATTAGTTAGTTCATGAAATAATTAATTAACCGAATTCCTTCCTTTATTGTATTGTTTTTTTTTAAATGTTTGATACCGCATGTGTTTGATGCATTGAGAAAAATCGCTGTCCGAGTGGTTTGTAATAAGACGCCAAAGTGGGGATAGTAATTAAAAAAGGTACGACATCGTCTCCCTCGGCGAGCACGATGTGAAGAAGACGGTTGGGAAATATTTGAATTCTTTTTTTTTTTAAATTCGTTTTTTAATGCCAACCAAGAACGGTTGAGCCTCATTGAACGCAACTGCATTGGGTTTGTAGGAACTCTGAAAGACCAAAGCGTATTTACTTTTTTTAAAAGTTTATTTTTTTAAACTAAGAAACACTAGAAAATTGAAAACGGTGGTTTTCCGGGAGGTTTCTAGTAGCGTCGAAACATCAAAATGTGGGGATATTGATAGTGACAAAAAATACGACTTCGTCTCCCTGGGCGAGCACGATGTGAAGAAGAATGTGGGGAAATATTGTTAATTAATTATTATCGAAATATCGACCAGGGATAACCAAATTGAATGCATCTGCATTGGGTTTGTTGGAACTTTGAAACACCAAAATGTATTTAATGTTTAACAAAGGAACCCCAGGAAAATTGAAATGGATTGATTTTCGGCTGGGTTGTAGTATCGTTGAAACACCAAAGCGTTGGGGGTTAGTGATAAAAATTTAAAGCCCCGGCGGAGAGCCCTCGTTTGGTGCATAGTTGGTAGATAATGTTACGCAGATAAATTGAGTGAAATGGGATTCCGTGTGGTTTGCAGTATCATTGAAACACAGAATCGCAGGTTTAGAAATGGTTGGATTTTCGTAAATTAAAATATTTACATAATTTTCTTCCAGATAGCCACGGGCGAGAGCGCGATGAACGGGCGCTGGAGCGTGGAGGATGTGCTCATCAGGGACAAGGTACGGTGGGGGGAGCACGGTGGGAGGGGTTACGGTACGGTATTGTCTCTAGATGATTACGGTAGAAGGGATTACTGTAAACGTATTGTGGGATAATTTGGATTCGATAAAGCGATTATGTGCGGTGGAGCGTGGAGGACGTGCTCATCAGGGACAAGGTCCGGATGGGGAATGGGTACGGTAGTCAGGGACAAGGTACGGTTCGGGGCGGGGGGAGGGTACTGTACTGATAATGGGGGTACGGTAGGTCAGTGTCGATAAGACACAATTCGGCGCGCTAATGTTGAGTGTGTGGTAGGTTCACTGTATACGTAAGCATTAGTTACAATAGTTACAATAGGGACACATTATTGCAGTTTAAATATGGGTTGATCATTTTTATTTTGGATAGCATAACTTCTCTTTACACGACTCAAACTGATTCCGTGCATTTATCTTTGAATTGTAAAGCGAGAAAGTGGCAAGACGTCCCGTCAGATAGCGTTTTGAATGCAAGGCTGGTTAACATCAACTGCGCTTCGCCTGTACGGATTTATGAGCTCGCCTTGAAACGAGAATGTGATGAGTTATTTTTTGCACCAAAATTGATATCATTGTTACACAGTAATCCTTTTTCCTTTCAGGAGTACCGGCGACTGGTGTTCCTCTCCTCGCAGAACCTCGTGCAGTCCGAGGCAGCCTTCAAGGGTACGGTAGCGATTTAGTCGGGATTTCATTTTTTTCATTTAAACAACTTTATCAGCTGGTTATTGGTGGGATCTCAGCTGGGTTGCCATAAGAGTTCTCCACTGAGTACGGTCGCGTGCGAGTTGAAGAAATTGTGGACCGGCGGCATTGACAAAGTCGTCTCTCCAACGTTTCAGTGGCCTCCCGCGATTTCTTCTTCCTTGCGGAGTCCATTCGAGAATCCTTAGACTCCACCTTTCGTGGGAGAAGTTCGAGAGTCTTTCAGCCCACATCCATTTACGCTTTTCCGCCTCTCGCACAACATCCTTCAGTTTTGTAATACTACGCAGGTGCTCATTCCGAATGTGATCAAGTACAGTAATGCCGAGCATTTTTCGTTCAAGTTTACGCTGGGCAACGGAAAGAATTTGTTTGTCTCGTTTACAAAGATACCATGTTTCGGCTCCGTATAGGAATGCAGGGAGAACTACACCATCGAATAGGCGCTTTTTTAATACCATGGGACAACCTCTTTTCCTAAAGAATTCAGAGTACAGTCGGGATACAGTAGTTGAAAAGTATTGATAACTGACTTATTTTATCGATGTTAGGGCGTTAATGGGCAAGGTAGCGGAATATCGATTGATGGATTGAGATCAAACTTCCAGGAATGTACATGTCTTGAGTACTAATTGAAACACGAAAGTCATTTGTAGGAAGCGAAGGATGTTTGTTTGTGGTTAAAGTATCATGTTATTGCAAACTACACGAGTTCATCTGATTACATTAATGATGGGGTGGGGGGGGGGTACAGTACCCCGCTACAGTATCGTCAACTGACTTCATTCTTCCAGAAGGCAAGAAGAAGGGCAAGAAGGCAATCTCGTTCGACACGCTCGCCTGCGAGCATCATGAGGTGCGTTTATTGTTTGTTTTTCAGGCAAGAGTAAGCTAGGGAAAAATCGATTTGCAAGCCCTAGTAGGGTACGTTGTAATTCGTTATAGGCTATGACGGATTTGGCGGCAAAGGGATCGGTTGCATTAAAAGTTTCTTTTTTGTTAAATAATAGGCTTGCGCGCAAGGACCTCGAATTATTCGTGACAGCGTGGCGATTTCAAGCTTCTCGTTGGTTCCTTAATCGTACATTTTGCGTTTGCGAACAATAGTACTCTTCTTTGTAACAGTAATAAATATAATAATTGGCAAATTGAGATTTCAGCTTGTTTTTTGATAAAGATTAGGACTGGAGTATTGATTCTTATAATAGCGATAGTCTATTGTCGATTTTCTACTCGAATCGTGATTCGTGGAGGCATGGTGATTTCGACCTTCGTTGGTTTCATGATGGGAGATTTAGCGTTTTCGAACAATGATTATTGCACATACACTTCCAAAAAAGTAATTCGTTGATTAATATTTGGTTGCGAAAGTATGTGGGTTGCGTTTAAAATAGAGCTATCGATTCTTGTGATTACGGCAGACTGACATCGACTTTCTCGTCCGATTACAGTACCTCAGTTATCGATTCATCTTCGTCAGGTGATGCTGCTCTCCTTCGCGCTGCTCGAGGCGTGCCCGCTGGTGCGGCCGGACGAGGTACCGTATCCTAATGTTATCGACAACTGACTTTATTTCCTCCAGAAATCCAGCAGAGAGAGAGAGAGAGAGAGAGAGAGAGCTTGGATAGCGGAGAGAATTGAATTGACAAGGGAAAGGCATAAGGGTGCAGATCTACCGAGTAAATTCGTTGATGGCAGTTGAAAGGTACCCCATAGGGAAGTCCAAAACCGCTTTGAACGGATTGGATATAGGTTTCCTAAGTACCGAAAATAATTTTTGAAAATCTGGTAAAATTTCGACGGATTTTTCCTCATCCTCCCCCAGAATACTGGTCGAATTGAAGAGCTAGAGAGACATGTCTCTCTTGGCGCAGCAGGAAGTGCGTTCGCTTACTCTTTTGGAGGTACTGGGTTCGATCCCCCGGACTGTTGGAACCTTTTGCCGTATTTTTATATTTTTTTACATCATTTTTTATGACCTGCTGACATTAGTTTTAATCACCAACTCAAAGGCATCCAGAAGCGGCTGAAGAGCATAATCCTGGCTAAGAAGATCGACTACCGTATCTCACAAAGAGACAATCTGCTGAAATTCGTGAGCCAGCTCCATTGGTGCATGGGAGCGGATCGGTTCAAGGGATTCATCTCCTATGGTTTCTACAAGGGCGGATTTACGACGACTAAACCAGCTCCTTTCGAGTCTCCGAAGGACTACATGTTTGGCTCCGGATCGATGGCTGCATGCGACAACTGCTCGTCTCTCAGCTGCACCAAGTGCCCTCGTTGCGAGAAACCACATTGCTTCGACTGTTTTTGGAACAAACTTCATAGATGTTAATTGCATTTCTGCTTCTTGCATTGTGATATGTTAAATATGCTTATCTGCCTAATTATTATAGGCGCCAGATGAAATTTGTCATAATTTATTGTCAAAATAGAGTGACCATATGCAAAAAAATTGAAAAGAAAAAACGGCAAAAGGCATAAAAATTCGGCAAAAGGTGATAACCACCCGGCGGGATCGAACCCGGTACCTGCAAAACGTAAAGCAAGTGCACTACCTACTGCGCCAACGGAGACATTGGTGACATGCTCTCCAAATCGAACACTATTCTGGGCGAGGAGGGGACAAATTTCGCCGAAAATTTCATGGATTTTCAAAATCAATTTTCGGTTCTTAGGAAACCTATATCCAATCAGTTCAAAGCGGTTTTGGACTTCCCTATGGGGTACCTTTCAACTGCCATCAACGAATTTACTCGGTAGATCTGCACCCTTATGCCTTTCCCTTGTGAGAGAAAAAGGTGAATGAAAAATTAGGACTTTTATCTAGAGCAAAATCCTTGCGATCTTTGCCAAATTCGTAATTCGCCTGTGCGATCTGAGTTGCATGAATATCACAAGAAGAGAAGGATTCTTTGCTAGGCGTTCGATCCTGGGTTTCCATTGAAAAAAAACATCAATTACATTATATGTAAGATTTTGATGTAAGATGACAGGAAGATTTTCGAAGAATTTATCATACACATGTGCTAGGGTTTTTTTTTATCAAAAACGTCTGTGAACCGATTCGCAGCTGCCTAGTGACCCTAGAAAAATACTGATTAGTTAATTATTTACAAAATTTAATCCACTCGCAGGTGCCCCTGAAAGTGCTTGCTGGGACAAAATTGTAGATTAATTAATTAATTATTAATATTTTATTTTATTTATTTTTTTATCTATCCATTCGCAGGTGCCCCTCAAAGTGGCGGTGCTCGGGCTGGGCGGCGGCCTGCTCGCCGGCTTCCTCGTCAAGAATCTGGCAAAGGTTCGTACCCATTGGGCCTTTCCAACTCTGTTACGATTAGAGTGCGTGCTAGAAGCGCCGGGTTGCAAAGGGTAGTCAGAGGCGCGTACGACTGTTAGAATCTGGCAAAGGTTAGTGATATCTTTAGGAATGTATGAAACGAGAAATGTACTGGTTGACGAGAAAGGCCAAAAGTAGAGCCGGTGTGGGATAAAATGTGCGGCTGGTGGGCTTCCTCTAGGTTAGTAGGAAAGTATCTTTAGGATGGATTGAAACGAGAAATGTACTGGTTGGACAGAATTTTTTTTCTATTTTTCGATACAAGGCGTGATTGAAAAGGGCAGAAATATGCAGAGCTTAGAGATATTTCTGAAGTGGCAGCAGACTCACTAGTATTGAATAGAAATTGGTAGCGGGCTTCCTCATCGAGAATCTGGCCAAGGTTAGAGGGATGATCTTTGATCTTTTAACGTGCTCTTTGATCTGTGTTTGACCCGGGTTTGCAGTTGCTCTGTTTGCGCGAAGTTTTAGGGTAAAATTGCTATTTCACTTAATGCGATCGCCATTTCATACAGTACAGTGGAGATATGGAAGTGTTGACGCGGGAAATGCGAGGGATTGCATTTAGCGGAAACTGGGGGCATTCTAGGCGGGCAAGCTTAGCAAACGTCTCTGAACTCTGCATAGAAGTGTTGAAGCACGAAACGGTAAGGGGTGCATCGAAGTGGGGGTCGGGCGGCGGCATTTTAGACGGGCTTCCTCGTCAAGATTTTGGTGAGCCGGATCATCTTTGATCTTCGATCTGTGTTTAGCTCGGGCTGGCAGTTGCTATGATTGTGTCCAGGAATGTTGTCAGTAATTGCGAAAACGTGAAGCTGGCTGAGCATATGGTATTTTTGAAGCGGGAAATGCGGGGGGGGGGGAAGCGCGGAAAGTTTGCTGGATATGTGGGAGCGTTGAAACGGGAAATGACTGGGTGTTGCGTCTTTCAAAATTTTGTCTGAAATCGGGAAAAAAGCCTAATCCAGGTGAGAGGGTGATCTTTTATCTTTGAAAGCGGCCTTTGGCGTTAGTCTGGGCTTGATTTTCTATTGTCATGTTTGTGTTGAATTTGCACGCAGCATATTCCCATGTCGTTGTGTGCCCTGAGTACTTGGAAACGTTGAAGCACGAAATGTGTGGGTGTTGTGCGTTTGAAAAATTCAGAATTTCTTTTGGACAAGCTGATCTCATGTGATAATGTTATTGAATGGAAATGAATAGTGTTGAAGAAATACCGAGAAATGTTGAAGTAGCCAATGTCCTTTCGCCGTATATGCGGATATTTGTGCTAACCTCAATCCGACGATAATCATCTGGGACTTGTCCAGTCAATCCTTGAATGAGCATTGAAGCGTGACTTCACCGAGTAGCAATACTTGGAAAATGCACGGGAAAATTCGCTACGTGCTTGTGGGGCAAAATGCTAAAGCTGAAATTAATTGTTTATATTTTTAATTAATAAACTTAATAATGCTAAGCTAATTAACAGGCGCGCGTGACGGGCGTCGAGCTGGACCCGGCGGTGGTCAAGATCGCGAATGAGTGAGTTAGATGTTAATTAATTAATTTAAATAACTAGCAAACTAATTATCTAATTTTGATAATTGACACATTTTCCAGTTAAAAAAAGCTAGGATAGTAAATAGCCGAATTTGCTGAATCTGAACGACACTGCCATCGAAAAACTAGGGAGGGTGACGTTTCGTGAGGGATAAATCAGTGGAGGTTGATCCCGTTCTTCGATGAATTCGCTGAACCGTACAGAGAAATCCACAATCTTCTTCTCTCTCAATCTCTAATAAAACCACAATCTCGACTTAATTTTATTATTATTAATTTGTAGACCATAGGAAACGGAGAAATTTTCCATTAGAAAAAGCTAGGATAGTAAATAGCCGAATTGCCTGAGCGAAACTGCCAATGAGAAACTAGGGAGTATAGTGCTTCGCGCAGGCTAGATCAGTGAAAGTAGAGGCGGTTCTGCGATTTGACTTTCGGTCTTTCTTCAGAAACTCATTATTATTTATCAACCCCTGTTTTGCTAATGCTGTTGTTTTTTTAAAAATAAGTAATCATATTCTATTTTCCAGCCACTTCGCTTTCCCCTCGGCCGACCCTCGGATGGACGTGCGCGTGATGGACGCGCTGGACTACCTGCGCGAGACGGCGGAAGGCGATGGTAAGTAGAGTTCGAAATTCGGGCAATCGTCTCTTCATTCTGCACACTCTCTCGCCTCTCTGACCGGTGAGAGAGTAGGTGAAATGAAGAGACGGATTATCATGACAGCACTAATGGCACATGAGGCTCCGCCCACTTTAGGATTGGTTACTGATTGTGAGCAAGCCACGCCCACTTTTCAATGATAATATTGTGATATTTGGTGATAAGGCTGGACTACCGCAGCCTTATCAGTTTAGGCCACGCCCACATAATAGTGTGATAGTTAGTGAAAAGACTGGAATACCTGCGGGAGACGGCTGCTGGGGATGGTGAGGCTCCGCCCACTTTTTCGACCATGGCATGATTGATTAGTGCGTTCGTGTCAGCCTCTAGAAATGCCATATCATGCCACCCGTCACGTTCAGCGCCCGGCGGTTTGGGCGGTGCGTTGAATCCATTGGAGTTGATTGGAATGATCCTGGCTAATGCGCGTCTGGTTTCCATCAGTACCAATTGTTCGAATCAAGAATGAGTACATGGCGCTTTCGAGGTTCAGCCAATCCTGTAAAGCTAAAAAGATCATTGGCTTATCAATGCTCCGTGGTTGTCATTCTCGCCATCAAAATCAAAAAAAGCAGAACATTTCCAGTGAATCTGATGTTTCATCAAGACTAGATTAGTGATGGTTGAAGTGGGTCTTCGATGTTGATCGGATGTATTGTTTACAATATCGCAATCTAATCATAATTACATTTTAATTATCTAAAAAAATACCCTTCCAGAATCGTTGAAGCAAGACGTGATCATGGTCGATCTGGCCTCGTCGATGACGGAGGAGGGCCTGTCGTGTC
This sequence comes from Pristionchus pacificus, assembly GCA_000180635.4. Classification (NCBI taxonomy): domain Eukaryota; kingdom Metazoa; phylum Nematoda; class Chromadorea; order Rhabditida; family Neodiplogasteridae; genus Pristionchus; species Pristionchus pacificus. The sequence continues at coordinate 28,821,120 of CM026578.1, read as the reverse complement.
CGCCGCCCGTGTTCCTCGGCGAGCAGGCGCTGGAGTGGATGCGGGGAGCGCTGACGGAGAATGGTGAGTGGAAGGGGTGCGTGATAGATGAGCCGGGTTAAAAAAAACAACTTTCGAGCATGAACGAGAAGCGTAACACAATGTTTCCAATAGGGTCATTACCGCGGCCAAATTTGTGCTTCGGCAGTTCAATCTCATCTGTGATTTTCGCATTCGATTATTTGCGATTATTTGGTCGCAATATAAATAATCGGATTCTCAGCATGAAATATCTCACTCAATACCTTTCCCACTTTTGCCAAGCAATTTCGCGCTTCGATGTTTCCATAACTTTACATTGCGCAGGGCACTACAATATCAACATGGATTGAACTTAAAAATATATTGAGCCTAGATTTTTTGAAAATAGTGATTGGTTCAATTTATTTTAATAATTTTATATATTAACTGCATGCTGGCATCCTCTCGCGCGCGCTCAATCGCTCTATCTTAAAATTAACCTAATTAAGGCGTTCTCGCGCTCAATCTGGTGACGCGTGACGAAGATGTGAGCAAGGCGGCCAAGGAGAAGGTAATTTATTTTATTATTAATTAATTATTAGTAATTAGTAAATTGCTATTGGCTCTGAACGGCAATGAGTCAGTTGTGGGTTTGATAAGAGCAAATCGTGGTACGTTTGCACCGTGCTAATAGGAGTTCTGCATTGGCTGATTTTCGATCCGACAAACATGTGAGACTTTGGTTTCGCGGAGGCGGGATAAGCCCTGCTCACTGTCGGTGGTGATAGTTTCTTTTCGTGTGGCATAAACAAGAAAAATATAAACTATTCTATAGGATCTACCTCCATTTCTGTGGCTACTTTATTCCTTAATTAATCAATTAATTAATTAGGCAATGGCAATTAGTAAATCGGTGCAAATTCTTACCCAGCAAAAGTAGTCGATGTTCAGGGTACAAATGTCGGAGAGTTTTAATTTTCGAATTGCGGAACCTGCGAGGGTTTGGTTTCACAGGGGCATGATAAGCCTTGCTCTCTGTCGGTGGTAATAATTCCCTATCGAAGGTTGCATTAAAATTGAAAACCTCAACTATTCTCTAGCTCCTGATGTTGCCCCCCCCCCTTATCTCGGTTACAGGAGTTCTAATTACCGTTTCTCCTCCTAGTGCTACCGTGACCACAACTACCGTATCCCTCCTAGGTTCCTAGGCTCCCTCCTAGGCTACTGTATCTCCCAATTACGATATCCCTAATTACCGTAGCTCTAATTACCGTATTCCTCCTGCAGGTCGGTCGTCACTTCGCCTCACTGGCCGTCGTGTCGTCGGAGGAGGACGTGAATGAGGTTATTATTTTAATTATTATTAATTTGTATTTTTTTATTATTTTAATTACTTTTTGTAATTGTTAAATTAAGATGGAGATTGTGTACTGATATTCATGGTATTTGTGTAGTGATTTTTATCCACCGGACATGCGAACAAAATTGAATCCACTGGGTTGCGCGGGAATGCATGGGAACAGTGAAACGGGGAGTCACAGGGGCGAGCTCATTTTTATGAGTTTCTTAAATTGTGGGACGTTTTTTTTTCTATGACAGTGACGTGGAACTGCTGTAGATAGTAGATATTAGGGCTGGCTAAACGGTAGCGGGATAGCGGCCCCGCTACGCCCGTGTAGAATCGGGCGCTTCGCCTCGGATTCGAAACAAAATAGCCTATTATTTCGAATTAGTTGCTTTCCATCGCCGCTAAGCTCCCATTCTCTCCAAGCGAATATTCTAATGAAACCCGTGAAACATAAAGCCTCCTAGGATACGGGGAGGGGGGGGGAGTTGTAATTTTTAAAAACTTAATTATTTTAGTTAATTAAGTAATTAATTAGCATAATTAAAGGTGCTCATCGCGGCTCGCTCGGAGGCCAAGACGCCCTTTGACACGAAGAAGCTCATGGCTTCACTGGACCGGAGCAGACCCTGGATCAAGAAGTGCGTCGAGAATATCGATAAGCTGGCCATGCTGTAGAGGGAGGGGTACGGTAGGGAACGGTAGATTACGGTACCCGACGAATATCGATTGATTGATTGTTGTGCTAGCGTTTTCCTTGTTTGTTGTCCCGTAGAGAACATTGACAAGTTGGACATGCTGTAGGAGGGGAGTACGGTAGGTTACGGTACCCGGCGAATATCGATTGGTTGCTGTGATAGCGTTTTCCTTGTTTGCCCGTGACAGATGGTAATGTAAGGGGTACGGTAGGTTACAGTACCACCTGAAATATCGATTGATTGTAGTGCTAGAGTTTTCCTTGTTTTTTTTTCGTGGAGATTTTTAACAGTTTCTTTACTTCCGATCTTGATATCGAATAATGTTGTTGACTGATTATCCATTACTGTTGCTCGAGCTAACCCTATCTAATTTGCCTAGAGATTTATTCGCGATCTTTGATCTTTGTTAGACGGCCTAAGCTGCCAACTTGTTATCTTCAGTAATGTTTGCATTTTTTCATGTTTTCCATCTTTGATCTTTGATCTTTGCTCGTATAGTCACAATTCCCGCTTGAGAGCATATCTATGCATAGTAATACTCCCTTATTTCCTTCGTTGTTTGTCAGAGTTTAACGGTGCAAAGAGTAATAAAAGCTTGTGAACATAGTTCGACAAATGGGGTGAAATGATTTATCGTGATATGAAGCAAATACAATTTCTAGATACATAGGAAAATTTTCATAAAGGAAGCTTTCAAATAGAGAAAAGCGCAATCAAATCTGCGGAGAAATCGAACTCGTAGTCGAAATCCTCTTCAATATTCACATTGATGACATGACTAGTCTTGCTCACAACCAATTTCGCAGTCATTCCATTGTCCTTCCTGACGATAACGTGCTTCTTGCCGTGCATGTAGTACTGCAACAAAAAGTCCAACGTGGGATAGTCTCTCGTTAGTATGTATATAACAGGAGCAATGAGAGGACACGCATCATGAACACAAGATTTACCTCCTTTGTGTGTTTTCCTTCGAATTCGTCTAAAGATAATAGCAATCACACTTCCTCCTTTCCCTTTCTAATGCGTGTCTTTTTGTGCCCATTTGTCGACTGTAATGGGCCGCAACGCGCTGATATGGTCACTATCAGCGAAAAATGGGTGGCCTTCTTTCTTCTATGAAAGCGGATAAAAACAACAATTTCGAATAATTGGAACTTTCATCACTTTAGTCGAAGTCGAACGCTTAGTCGAACTTTCTGGAAGTCAGGGAGGGAACAATGAAGCTGAAAAATAACGTCGAATACCAAGAATAAAGTCTGCACTCTTCATTTTCTGCTTTAATTCAATCGGCTCACTTTTTTGTGAGACACAGAACACACGTTGCTTACGCAACACAATAAAAGTGTCGAAAGCCGAGCGCATTCAATCAAGAAGGGAAAGTACTTTCTGAGTGACCATCATCACTTCTTTTCCGTTCTCTGACTCTCTTCTTTCCTCTACTATCTAACACTATCTGACCGACGAGAGAGCGTGCGAACCAGAGAGACGGTCGAGTCCGTGTCCATTAGAACCCCACCCAACATGACTAATCGGGATCGTCGTCGGAGGAGGGAGGGGAACTGGTTTCGCGATTTCCCTCCGCTCCGCTCCCCTCCGCTCCTCTTGTCAATATCAGTATACCCTGTCGCTCCTGTGCAAACGGGGGGTGATTGAATCATCATTACGCTCCTTGTTTTACTGTCGTCCCTGTCCCATAATAACGTGCGCCTATTAGGGCACTCTCTTCATTTTGCACTCCATATCGCGAGTCTGACCGGTGAGAGACGCTCTCGTCATAACCTTCGCCTATTTCCTCTACTGACTTTCGGTGATTTCGGCCCCCCAAAGTGGAGGAGTTATTGACGTTTTTGAAACGCGCAACTATCTACACGGACAGACGAAAAAGGAAGGGTGGGGCTGCCCATTTGGAGCGAGGAGTGTTCCTCCTACCTCCCCTTTCACTCTTCTCCACCCTTTCGAGAGAGTAGTCATTTTCTGCCGATTACTTGCGTAAGAATCGTCTAGTTCACCTTGTCTGATCACTGAATGTCATAGATAGAATTCGCAGTGTTTCTCAGCGGTTAGAATGATTATTGAGCATGCATTGCGCTTGTTCATTAGTGCTCGAGGAATGGGCCGTCGTCTCTTCATTGTGCACACTGTTTAGCCCGCTCGCTCGACGAGAGAGAGCGTGTGTCAAATGAAGAAAAAAAAATGAAGAAATCATTTCTCGAACCCTAGTCTGTTCACTAATGGCCCATATCCGTGTGCATAATTGATGCCCATTATGCGATTCCCCCCTTCGTAATGATGATATGCGCCCCCTATAATACAGGCGAAATTGATCAACATTGTGCAAAGTGGGAGGGAACGCGCTACCCTGTGTGAAGGTAGTAAGTGATAGCTTCCATTCTCTATCTCTCTCTCCTTTCATAGGGGGAAGTGCCGCTGATAAGTATCTAGGCCGAATGATCCATTGGACGTCCCAAACGGTGATCACAGGTATAGATGATAGGGTTATCAGAATGAGGAATCCGTCTCTTCATACTGACGAGAGTGATAACTCTCCCGCACAATGATGCCCATTAACCACGTTATTATGGAGAAATTGAGCTTGTCAATAACGTGTGCAAATCAAATGTGCTCATGATAAGTAGGGCGAATGAGAGATAGATCGAATTAAATCGAGAGAGGGGGAGCGGAGAACGGGGAAATCTAGTGGGGATGGGATGGATCATCTGTTTATTGTGTTCATTGTGCTCTCATCGATTCAATCTGTACGCGCTTCCTTTTTCGCCGGAAGTTTTCTCTTTACGGTTTTTCGGGTTTAACAAGTAGCTTAAGGTGAGTTTCGGTGATTTCGGCCCCAAAGTGTAGGGATTATTGAGGTTTTTTAAACGCGTAACTTACGGACAGACGAAAAAGGTGGGGGGCCTATTTGGAGCGAGGAGTGTTCCTTCTGTAAATGAGTAGTGGATGTGTTCGTTGCTCACTCCCGCATCGATTTTGTGTTCACTTTTCCCATTTTCAGAGATTTCTTTTTTTTTCGAGGATTTCATGATGAAATTGAACCCCTGGTAGTATGCTTCACTGTTGATCAGTCGATGAAACATATCCGGTGTTCGCTCATTTTTTTCGACTCTGTGCAATGCGTTAAGTAAGATAAAGATTGCAACCTGGTGCTAGGAGCTTGCGTAGTGAATTCACTGTTATCTTTTGCTTTTGGGTTACCCGGGATTAAGGCTCGAAAGGGAGGGGGGGGGTGTAAGGTAGAACCTGCGGGTAAACCTCGTGCATTGTTCCTTATCTATCGTCTTTCGGCAGGACTTCCGTCGCATGATACGCAACTTGTTGGGAATAGTAGGCATTTCAAGAAGCATACTCTCTTTATTTGGCACGCCCACTAAAAGCTTAGTGACCGAAAGCGATATGTGAACAAGATGTTTCCAGAGGCAATTTAGGAGGCGATCAAAGCTTTGGGTTGCTTTCGTTGTTTTAGCCGACGAGTTTGTAGAATCGAGTGCTTGTTTTAACCGTTTTCGATAGCCCATTCATGCGTACTAGTTGAATATTTTTCTTCCGTTATGATCCAATTCAAGATCCTGTACTCATTTCAACGTCCTGATATCTCGATAGATGGTGTCCATTCATCAAAAGCATTGTTAGTTCTAACCAGCCATTTCTTAGAGAATCATGCTTCCCGGATCTTTCTCCATGTCAAAGTTGCGCCAGACACAATTCAGATAGCGCGCGCGAGCGTGTGCTATTTGGCTTACTGCTTGCCGTTTGTTTACCCGCGGATCATTCCCGAGAGCACTTACCCGTCGTTTCTCTCTCTGTCTCTCTCTCTCCTCGTTTTCCCTGCTCTATCGCTTTCTCTGACCTCACTCACGAAATCAAAAGTACTGAAGAGGCTGAAGAGATTTCGCACGGGAAAGAACCGCTGTGTCATTCGAGGGGCAAAAACAGCAAGAAACAACGGGCAGAGGCGGGGAAGCTTATAGGCTTACTGATTGGGAAAGTTCAACCCCCCCCCCCCCCCGTGCGCAATCACTGACTACCCTCTCTTACTTTCCGCGGTGCTATCTCCCTTTCTTTTTCCGGTATCGCTAATCACCGAACCCCCTCTCGGTTTCGCATTGTCTCTCGCATCTCTCTGACTCTGCGCTCTCCGCCTTTCGCATTGTCTCTCGCATCTCTCTGACTCTGCGCTCTCCGCCTTTCGCCTGCTCTCTCGCCATCTCTGATCTGACCGCCTACTCTTCTGTAATCATCATATTGGGAAACCCTTCTCCTTTCAGCGCTTTTTGTCCCCTCAGCTGAATCAGCGCAATTATGAGCACTTTCTATGGGAGGAGTAAGACGGTTGACGTGGACGGTTTAGGGTTTTGTTGCTCGTACTTTTGCTATTCTCCAGTTCATTCTAATAGTGCCTTGAATACCGGAATAGTGTTACCTTTTACCGTTCACTCGCTATTTTTTCTTGACGGAGTGTATTTTTGAAATAAAGATATAATTTATTTTTCAGAAATGTCTCAAGAGTACATCAAACAGGTTACGGTAACGGGCGATTTGAGCAGTCTGGCGAGGAATGTGAGTTTGAGTAACCATTTTTCACCTCAATATTAGATAAAGTTTGTGGTTTAGTGCTGCACGTGAAACGTACTCGTACTCTAGTTTTTATTGAAAATATTTCGAAAATGAAAATGAAGATGGAAAAGTTATTCTGTGTTCAAAACAAATCTTACTGCTCATCCAATTTGAATTTGTAGGAGTAATTACTACAGTCCTGGCGATTCCCCCAGTGAAAACGGAGCGCTCCGGGTGACCCCGGGTGACCCCCAGTGACCCCACGCTTCGTACTCTTTCAATAGTTTTTAAAAAGTCGCCAATTTGATTCCATCGTGTTCAGCGTTCGATTCTGCATCGATTCATATACAAACATATAAAAATAATAAAATTTTAATTAATTAAATTAATTTTCAAAAAAAGTGAAGAATAAAACGATTCGTGCATCAAAGAGTACACTTCCGATATTTATGCGCAGCCGCTGCAAAAAGTATTTGCTAAATAGCGTAGGTGTACTGTTCGATGCACGAATCGTTTTATTCTTCACTTTTTTTGAAAATTAATTTAATTATTTAAAATTTAATTATTTTTCTATGTTTGTATATGAATCGATGCAGAATCGAACGCTGAACACGATGGAATCAAATTGGCGACTTTTTAAAAACTATTGAAAGAGTACGAAGCGTGGGGTCACTGGGGGTCACCCGGGGTCACCCGGAGCGCTCCGTTTTCACTGGGGGAATCGCCAGGACTGTAGAGGGTTCAACAAGGGGAAACTATTGGTGTTTAGTGATTTCAATTCAATACTCAATACTCAGAGACAATACCAATTAATTGGGTAATTGGTATTGGGTTGACCAATTAATTGACTTTTATTCCTTATTTTCCGAGGGGTTGAGCGGCCGCAAAATCAATTAATTGGGTATTGGAATTGATTGGACATCCCTATTGGTGTTGTTTTTTCGCGGGGGGCGTCGTATTGCAAGCTTTAAACGTTTTTTATTTATGATATATTTATGAAACGTATTTGCACTGATATGAAAGAAGTATCCTTGACAGTCATTCACTTCTCTCGCAGGCAAACGACATGATCCTTGAGTTTGAATGTTATCGGACAACGATAGCTAGTAGAGTTCGAAATACGGGTCGCCGTCTCTTCATTCCTAGTACTCTCTCAGAGGTCAGAGAGGTGAGAAGATAGTGTGTGAAATGGAGAGACGGCGACCCGTATTTCTCGAACTCTAGCTATAGCGAAAGTACGAGCAACCAATAATGGACAATACCAAATATTCCTCTTCTTCTTCTTGCCTATCGAATCTCTTCTTGAAAGGTGACCGACATGCCAGCGTGGTGCGAGGAAGTCGCCAAGGAAATCTGGGAGCAGAAGCCGGAGCTGGGCGTGCTGCATGTGCAGGTTAGTGGGGTTGCTGCAGCTGCTGCAGGGGCTGCAAAACTCGTATGTAGGGTTGCTGCAGATCTGACGTAGGAGCTAGATAGAAAGTGGGAACATAATCATTGATTGCTACAGGGCCTGCACATCGCCGAGGACCCGTACGCGTTTGCCGAGGACATCCTGAGGAGGTAGCAAATTGATACCTACCGTAGCAATTCTGTTTTATAACTCACTGCAATGGTTAAATCCACTGACCCTCTACGTTGACACGTCTCTTAGTAGAATGTGTGAAACTTATTTAATGTTAATTCGTAATTTTGAACAATGACTTACAGCAATGAGACATTCTTCAATGGATATTACGATTCTTGTAAATGAAGTCGTAGAGTTCGAAATACGGGTCGCCGTCTCTTCATTAGATACCACTCTCACTCACCGGTCAGGGAGGCGAGAGAGTGTGTGAGATGAAGAGACGGCGGCGACCCTTTATTTCCGAACTCGACAATCTATCTCAGAATCGCCCGTCACCCCAAGATCACGGAGCACTTTGAGGGCTCGCGAGCATTCTTCGACACCAACATCACCGTAATTTTTCGTGATATTTTTCGAAAATAAAAAGCACACCCCGTCTCTCCATTTTGCCGTATCTCTCGTCGGGTATATATGACCGTGAGAGAGGCAGGCTGACGCGACCGGGGTGCGATGTTGGATGAGGAAGTGGATCAAAAAAAATAATGAAAATTCAGGGTCTCGGCTCGTTGTTCCTGTTCAGAAACGTGGACACAGTGAACTACTTTGATCGGTGAGCATTTGTCTATCATTCTGGGTCTGGGCAGTTCGCATCGTTAATTTTTCCACCTTTGTTGATGTTATCTCTAGATGAGATGCTTTCAAAAATTCCTGTATGAAAACGGATTCTCCTGAATTGAATGAACTCACTCCACAGATACAATTGAAATGTGTTTCACCAGCCATTCAAAAGGGTGTCGAAACGAATTTATTCGATGGTTCCATATTCTTCGTTTGGAAAAAATCCCCATTCCAGCTTCTCCAACACCGGCTACATCCCCGTACGTCGAGGCGATGCTCACGTCATTGGCAGGTATCATTGATTGGCGCGATTGTGGTGTGTTGACGCGGCTAGAGCGCAATGCACTAGAAATGACCATAGTAGGGGAAGGCTTTGTTTCGAAGGGAGACGTTTTTGACGGATAGGCTGTCGGAAGTTGAGCAGGAAACAAATATTTATGAACCAGGATCTTGGCACCGCTGTGGTGAGCTGACGCACTTCAAGCGTAATGCAAAATCTGACAGAGACGAGGCGGACGGGTACATCGGGCAGCCGTTCGAGCGCGAGCAGTCCAACCACTCGATGGGCGAGCGCGTCCGAGATTTCTTCGTGAGTTTACTGGCGCGGTTGTGGTGTTGACGCGATTGAGGCGCAATGCAAATTTGTCCACTTTTAGAGACACGACGGCAGTCGCGATCTGGACAATCAGCGCTCGGGATGGCTGCTGGCGCGCTTCCGCTTCCACGGTAAGGTGTTGTGAAACTGCGTTTTGGGCAAGCCTATAGGATGTAAAATGGAAGAGAGTCATTGGAAGTAGCCGTAAAACAAACAAGAAAAAACAACAGAATGACGATGCTCAATATAGGACTTTGATTTGTGTACGCTACAGCTCCTGCTAAAATGTGTTTTCAATTATTAAAATTGAGCTCGAAACAGCACCGACTATCGTCTTTAGTGATCATTACCGACTCTTACGGATTCTCTGAAACTCACTTGATTGTGAAATCGCAGACGCACTTACGGTGTTGACGCGCTGGAGGCGTAGTGCAAATTTGACCGAATTTCAGGCAAGGAGATGACGTTCATCAATCTCAACCTCCACTCCGTTCCCTTCGAGGACGTCAACGAGATCGTGTCGCAGGTTGGCCAATTTTCGCAATACTCTCCTCGTTCCGCACGCTCTCTCGGCATCTCTGACCTATTCTCTCTGTCTGCACCCTCTCACATTTCCATGCTCTCTCTCTCGGCTTCTCTGACCTCCTCCTTTCTCTGCGCTCTCTCACTTTACCATGCTCTCTCGCAGCCCAACGTCACGAAGGCGGCCGCGAAGCGACAGCGCCAGATCGATGCGCTCCTGCACGAGTGAGTTGGCGCGCTCGAGGCGCAATGCAGTTTTGGGCAGAACTGCTTGAATTTTGGGCATTGGCGCGGTTGTGGTGTGACGCGCTTGCGGCGCTGTGCAAATTTCGACTGCAGGCTGGATTCGGAGGGCCTGCGGGACGACGCGATCATCGTCGCTGGCGCATTCAATGCGCAGCTGCACGAGACGAGACTGCTGAATGTGAGTCGGGGAAATGGAAAGAAAAAAAGCGATGTGATCTCTGATTTATGTCAACTAAGTTGCCTCTTTTGGCTCTCTAAATCATTAGCAAAATCACTTGCAAGCAATTATTTAGTTGGCAGAAACCAGAAAACTCACGCAGAGTTGCAAAATTGAAAGGTGATGGAGACATTTTCAATTATGTTTCAGCAGTGTTTGATAAACTACTCGATACGAATAGAGTAGTATTAGCTCAATCTCCATTTAAAAAAAAATAAAACCAATCTGTAAATCGTAGAATCTCTCATTCAGTCAGGAATAGTAGATGGAAGCAGCAAAAATTAATTAAATTAATTAATATCATTACTCCTATATAAAGGAGAATGTCCTCCCTGTGTATGTGTGTTTGTCCACCCCCAGGTTGGTATATTTGGGGCAGAGACGGAGAGGAAACAACTCTAAACAAGTCGGCCCCCCACCCAACTTCAATTACCGTAATCCGTTCTACCGAATACCTAACGTAACCCTACCGTAACCAAAGTACCGTGAAAACGTGTCTGAACCTTCTAGAATGTTCAAAAAGACGGGGACAGGTCCAGCGGCTTCTAGAATGTTCCAAACGACGGGAACAGGCTCAGCGGCTTCTAGAATGTTCGAAGTGACGGGGACAGGTCCAGAAGATTCCAGAATGTTCGAAATTACGGGGACGGGTCCAGGGGCTTCTAGAATGTTCGAAATGACGGGGACGGGTCCAGCGGCTTCTAGAATGTTCGCAATAACAAGGACAGGTCCAGAAGATTCCAGAATGTTCGAAATGACGAGGACGGGCCCAGCGGCTTCTAGAATGTTCCAAACTACGGGGACAGGTCCAGAAGATTCCAGAAGGTTAAAAATAAGGGGCATAGCAGGTCAAAGGTTCACACAACCCAGCTAAATAATTAACCCGGCGTCATCCAGCCGGGGAGCGCGCGGTCCCGGCTGGTTGTAAATAAAAAAATATTTGCAGGACCTCTCATCTACCCAACGCACATCCGTGCACTCGCGCACCGACGAGAGAGGAAATGTGGACCAGATCGAGCAGACAGATAGACATGGACAGGTTAGAGATCAATGATCAACGATAATCAATGGCCCTGCCAGAGCGGTAAAGCATTCAAACTGCTGTGTGAGGGAAATCTTTCCACAGCCCTGATAGCATGCAACTATAGAATTTTGTAAACGTTCATTACAGCCTTATAGAGTGCGAAAGAGCTAGAGCTTCAGACGATCAGATCCGTACGACTATAAAATCGCTTGACGTGAATGTGCCATTATCATTACCTTTTCAAAAGTTCAAAGATCAAGGATCAGTAACCCCTTTTCAGAAGACCGTCACCGTGGAGGAGCACCGCTTCGATCTACACTCGATTCACGATTGGTTCTTCCGCCTCGGCCGTGGACAGATGGTCAAGAAGTACAATGGGGAACTGGCGCAGGTTTGATCTTTGGTCTTTGGTCTGTGATCGTTAATCGTTGAAACAAGATTTCGTGAATAATCTTTGAACTTTGCAGGTCGCCTTCCAAGGTCGTCTGCTCGAGGAGAGCGTCTTCTTCCAGGTTTGATCTTTAATCTTTGATCTTTAGCTCTCCATTGATTTCCTACCGTATCTTATCCAGCGCTGCATATTGTATCCATTCAGCCGTCCCGGCACTACGGCATCAACAAGTCTAATGGAAAGGAAGAGTTCCTGAGGCATCTCTGTCCGGCTTGGGGCGACAGAGTGCTGTACAATGAGCGGATGAGCGATCTGTTCAGACATGTAAGCGGACTTGATCTTTGAACTTTGACCTTTGATCATCTACTAATTCGCCACAAACGCAAGTGTATTCACGTCAAAATTGATGTACATTTCGAAGCTCAGCAGAAAAATCAATACTACCGTACTCCAATCAAAAAACTAATTTTCCCCTCAGGACTCATTCTGCGCGTCCGGCCTCTACTACGGTATCGTGGGCGAGAATCGACCCATTGGCGAGGTCAAACCCGTCTCCCTCCATGCCACGATCTGTCTGAAATGAGGGATCTGACCCAGTGAACTACCGTAATCCCAGAGTGTATATCGATTTTCGTATCATTCTACAATCTGTCTGAAAAAAATTCATTAGTCTTCTACTCTGACGTTTGCTCCTCGTTGTATCCCACTTGTTAGGGCTATCGTAATTTACCTGCCCAAACTACCGTAACCACCATACCATATCCATTTCGCTAGTCGTACCGTGCTTTTAATATCGATTGTATGTGTGTTCTACCGTATCCCAAGTGCCGCTAGTGTGTGTGTGAGTGCTACCGTAATCGTTCCGGATATCGATTTCCCCGTGTCCGCGTTCAAAACGCGAATTTCTTCAGTGCTTCTCTTTCGTCCGACCAAGATAAACCATTCCGAACAAAAATTTCATTACTGAATCTGTTGTGAAAAAAAGAAAAATGATCGAATCACAAATGATCACACAAGTACGATTTCACAAGAAAATACTGAAAAGTATTTCTTTTCAATTTTCCTCGGTCCATGTATGCAAAATAAAATTGAGAGAACGCATTGAATAGAGAGACGCCAAATTCATTAATCCTCCCCTCTCCTCTCCTCTCCTCCCTCCATTCTCCCCTCTTCCCCCGACATCGAGTGGTCGACAGCGGTAATGCGGTGAATACATTTTCCTTTTCTTAAAATATTGTATCTGCCCGACCCTTCCTGAGAGCTACCGTACTCATAACCTTCTGGCCACATATCAGACTAGACCGAGAACTACTACAGTACATCGATTGATACCGTACCCTTCCCCTACCGTATCCAATATCGATTTGTTCCAGTCCCATCTACCACTCCGAGCCTCAGTGGCTGCTCGGCGGCACTCTGCGCGCGCGACGTCACGCCCATGCAGCGAAAGCGTCCAAAAGGAGAGACGATGTGAGATTGATCTTTGATCTTTGATCCTTGATCCTTGATCCCTGACATGTGATCTTTGATCATTGATCTCTGACCTGTTGTCTTTATCTTTGATATCTGATCGTTGATCTTTGCAGCACGCTGACCTCATCCTCCGTCTCAAGGTGCTCTTCGAGCTGAAGACGCCCGAGAGCTGGAGGTACGTTAACTTGAGCAGAAGGTCGCAGCGAATAACCACAGATTTTCCATTGAAATAAGCCACGATTCGTGATCTCTTGCAGAGAGTCGCTGGCGGCTAACATTACCTCGCTCACGGCCCGCTGCCAGCAGTGGGAGGCGCCGCGCTGGATGCCGTTCCGGGTGAGGGAGTGTTGTTGTTGTTGTTGTTTTGATGTTATTATTGTTTGCAGGCCGTCAATTGGATCATCAACACGTACTGGGCGCGCCTGCCCGTCGAGCGCAATCCCAAGTACGGTATCTCGGCCGTATCCCTGATGAATTGATTGTTCTTCTCGTGGATTACCGTACACCCTTGTTGACTATCTAATACGCGTTACTCTTGCTCTCGTGCAGTATTCTTGCTGCTCATGACACCGAAAAGATTCCCCCGAACTCGGCTAAAGTACATGCAAGCTGCCGTAGTCCTCACCCGCCTACAGTATAACATTAGCGCTACCGTAACCTACACTATACCACAGGCTACCGTACTCCTAGTCACACTACAGTAACCCCATTTTAGGGTTCGCTACTCGCTGCTCCGTCTCGGCGCACGGCTGCTCACGCGGCCGCCCTTTGCCTACAGGTATACGGTAGGCGCACTCCGCTCATCGCAAACTGATTTTAAAAAAACTGATAAGAAATCGTAATGCAAGCGCATTCCGTAGAAACGCACCGGATTCGGTTAACGCACACTGATTTACTTTCAAAGATACTGTAGCCAGAAATGGATCGTGATCTGGCTCTTCAATTACAACTGGGCTTAGTTACCGTAACCAGTTTTCCCGCCTCGCATATCGATCGATGCTTTTCAGCGGGCTCATGAAAGACAGCGTCGCGATCAATGGCATGCTCGACGTGCTGGAGCAAAAGGTAAGGAGTACTGTAGACCAATGATAAAGATCAGAGTTCAAAGATCAAAGATCAAACTACAGACTCTATCGATGAAGGAGCGCGAGCGCGCCTTCGGCCTGCTGCACGAGATTCTGATCTGGAACGACGAAGAGGCGCAGGTTGGAGATTAAAGATCAAAGATCAGAGATCAAAGATCAAAGACCAAAGATCAATTCAGTGCGCCGCTCGACTCGTCCGTCTCTGCCTGAGAGTGATTGACCAGCACTGCACGACGTCGGAGTACTCGGGTGAGTTTAGGGGATCAGAGATCAGAGATCAAAGATCAAAGATCTAACTACAATGTTCAGTCTGTGCTATGCGCCGCCTCGCCAACTGCATGCGCTACGGAGTGATGGAGAGGGTTCGTTACAGTAACTCCTTCCGTATCCCAGCTATGGTTACAATACACTGGGGTTTCACTAGCTGTCTCTCTCTGGTTTTCACGACATTTTGATTCTCTAATAGGTTGAACCGATTAACGGCAATAATTCCGTTATTGAGCCTGTTGCACTTCCATACTCCTACCGTATCCTCCTTTCAGTTCCCCTCCCCGCTCGTTTCCACCATCATCGACCATGAGCACGCCCTCCCCTACATCTTCGAGGGCATCCGCTGCGCCGTGGGCAGACTGCATCGGTGAGCGTGGATTTGATCTTTGGATCTTGATCAAAATTTAGCTGAAATGGTCGAATCAAACTTTTTATCTAGCGCAGTTATGCAATTGACGGTGCGGGGAGCGCATCACTAAGATCAAAGATCAAAGATCACGCCCCATCAGATCGCTCTCCTACCTGCTCTCGGACGTTCTCGAAGCGGCGTCTCCCGAGGACCGCGTGACACTGGTGACGCGCCACTACACGCAGCTGCGACAGGCATTTGTGAGCTTGATCTTTGGTCTCTGATCTTTGATCTTTACCATTAGCTCAAGCTTTGCGACGACCAAGCATGGTGGTGTCGCATGACAGCAGTAGAATCGGTCTAAATGTGTGACGCTTTTATCTTTGATCCTTGGTCTTTGATCTTTGATCTCTTCAGCACCTGATGAACGGACGGGACCTCGTCTCCTTTATGGCGTATCCAGAGTTTGCCGGCATTGTCGTGACGGTGAGTGAGGGAGATTTGGAGATCAAAGATCATTAAATCTACCTTTTGAGAAAGTCCTGACAACATGGCGCATTGAGATTCGTCTAAAATTTTAGATAGTGTCTCAATGGGACAAAATGCCGAACATTTCTCGAGATTCAGTGATCTTTGATCATTACTCTCATCTTTAATAAATGATCTCTGATCGTTGACCTTTGATCTTTGATCTCAAATCTTGATCTTTAACCTCTGATCTCTGACCGTTGATCTTTGATCTCTAATCTCCACTCTCTCTTCCAGACGCCCTCCCTTCTCCGTCTCATCTACTTGCGCGCGCGGCACGACTGCCGGGTGCACGAGGACGACTGCTGGCGCAAGTTCGAGTATGACGATTGTGAGTGAGATTAGAGATCAAAGATCATTATACGCGTTACCTGATCATTCATGGTTTTTTCGTCATTATAGCTCTCGAAAACAGCATTGACCGAAATGAATGGCATCAGCATGTGGGGGTGGTGGAGATCAAAGATCAGATTTCGAGGATCATGTTCTGTTAGAGTGCGCAATTTGACGACCGGTGGTATCAATTTGACGCATTTTGACGACCGGTGGTGATCGACAAATGTTGCGTCCTTTTCAGATTGCCAAACGGCGACGCTCGTCATGGACAGCGCTCTCTCCGATGATAAGCGACTTCAGGAGATACTCGGATATGGTGAGGGAGATTGGGGGTACGGTATGCGGATTGGGATACTGTAATAAAGTGGGGTTACGGTAAGGGCGTTAGGGATACGGTAGTGAGGGGTGCGGTATGTGAGACGGAGTACGGTAGGGAAGTGGTGGGTACGGTGGATTACGGTAGACTGGGAGCAGGCCCTTTGGATGGTATGCGGTATGGCGGACGGTAGGCAATTGATTGGCACGTTTGTTGTTGTTATTGCTTTCAAAGACCATAGATCATTCGTGAGATTTTGGAATAGGATCGGGGAGCAGGGGGCACGGAATGGATTTCGGTAGATTCTCAGTTACTGTCGAGTCTAGGTTAAGTCTCGTTCGTTGTCGATGAAAAGAGAGATCAAAGATCAAGTCAAAGATCAAAGATCACCTTTTGAAGGGTATCTGTCGGTGGCGGGCCACTTCGCGTCGGGCCGCTTCGATATGGACTCGCGTCGCACGGAGACTTTCAGACGGTGAGAAATCAGAGAAAGATCCGAGATCAAAGACCAAAGATCAAAGATCACCGAACATCTCAATTGACTAATCCTTATCATCTTCCTTTAGACCGATAACAATTTTGACAGCCCTATGCCAAAGATCAAAGATCAGTCCATTATCAAAGATCAATCTCAGAATCCTGTCGGCGCATCCCGAGTGGCGTCGCCGCTTCAAGCAGATGACGTGCCACGGCGTCGAGGGCAATCTGACGGCCGACCTAGGCAGAACCATCCCCGATAAGTAGGTTGTTGTTGTTTGTTGTTGTTGTTGTTGTTGTTTTTACAATCTAGTCGATACAGGAGAGGGGTGCAAGAGCTCTATGAAAGGAAAGGGTGGTGGTCGCGTGATAGGGGGAGAGTAGAGATCAAGTCAGTTGTTATTATTATTGTTGTTGTTGTTTTGATGTGTGATTCAAAACCATTCCAGGAAGCTGCGCCCGGGCATCTACTACATTTGGGAGGAGGGCTACTACTAGGATCTTTGAAGAAGATTCATTTTACTCGACACAAAGAAGAATACTCGCGAACGGATAAACTCGGCCAAAACTCTCGCGAAAACTGATAAACGAATTGCGAAAAGAGATTGTTGGAAGTTGACCTTGACCTTCATCCTCCTGACAGCTATTCGAAAGAACGTTATTGTCAATTATATTGCACCTCGTAACAAAAACAATGTGTCAGCCTTTTCAGATTCTGGAAAGTAGGGCGAAACAAATATTTCTTCATTTCTCTTCACTCAACGAAATGAAGAAAGGGATTCTTTATTCTGAAATCTCCAATAAAAATCACATCGTATCCGATAGGTTAGACAATATTTTCTCATTTTTTCGTAAAGACAGTTCCGAAAATCACACTTTTTCTTCGGGGAACACAAGGAAGTTGCTGACAAAAAAAAGACAACATTGACGACATTGGTCAAATGCGTTTTTCGCGGCCCTTTTTGCTGATGTGGTAAAAACAATTTGCCGACGTGGTCCCTGTGAGTTTTCTTGATTTTTAAGCATGCTAAATTTTCGTTGTTCTTGGGACAGTTCTAAATAGTTGTTTCAAACTCCATTTTTTTCAAAAAAAAATATTTTTTGCATTTAAATTATTTTTCATAAAAAAATTTCTCAATGTATATCAGTGCGTTCGCTTAAGAATCGCACAATTTCCGAGATTTTCGGTACAGATAAAAATCACCATATGGTTTGCTATTTTATGATAGGTCTAGGTGCCCTGCAGCGATTTCTGTTAATGAGCTAATTTGCATAATTACATGATCCCAAAGTTTGACCACTTTTTCACTTTGACGTTTGTAACTCAGCGGGGAGATGTCCGATCTTCACAAAAATTTGGCTCTAGACTAATCTTGATGTGCTGAATCCGGGTATGTATTTTGTTTATGCAAATTCGATATTTGAATTTTCCACCAAAATTTCAACCTCCGATTTCTCGAAAACAAGGCCG
Source organism: Pristionchus pacificus (assembly GCA_000180635.4). Lineage (NCBI taxonomy): Eukaryota > Metazoa > Nematoda > Chromadorea > Rhabditida > Neodiplogasteridae > Pristionchus > Pristionchus pacificus. The sequence continues at coordinate 28,803,026 of CM026578.1, read as the reverse complement.
AACACCTCTCTAATTTTTTTATATGTTGTGTGTTTGGACTTGGGCTATCGAACGGGCACAAGAAGAGCTCAATCGGAGGATGCGTTGAGAAGTTACATGAGAAAAACGGAAGACTTATAATGGAGGAAAACTCATCAATTCACCCCGCTCACTCAGCCTGCGCGGCAAAGAATGAATTATTGGAGTGAGAATAATTGGATTAGCGCCGTTCATTTCATCGTTCATCGGATCATTTCATTCTTCAATTTTCGAGCGCGCGACTCGGTGTGATACCGAATAACTCGGTATCATTTCACGAGCTCTATCGCGAACTGATGACCTCACACAATTTTTTACGAACTGACTATGTCCTCACGTAACCACAGTTTTTACATACCGATCATGAACAGATGAGGATCACTCCTGCAATCATGAACTGGTATTTAACACGTATAATTACTGTAGCTTCACGCGGGTCAGAGAAGTAACCTGGCGCGCCTAACCCCGAACGGATGACCTCACAATCTTTCCGCTAACTGACTATGGCTTCACATATATACAGTAGTTTAGACAGATGAGGCATATGGGGAACACTAGTAATCATGCACTGAGATTTAACTGTTTCTTTGCAATGGTAGTATAGACAAACAGAGACAACAGGCATGTGATCTGACACAAAAAAAACAAATATAAACCGCGGACTGATCACATCACATTCTACCGATGGCCATACAGATCTACAGTAGTTTACATGCCGATCGTGAACTGATGGGGATTACGCACGCTATCATGCACTGAAACTTTACTGATTCTTAACTACGGTAGTATACACACACTAGGGATGCAGCCTCAGAACACGGCGAATTGCCTTGAAAGACGCGCTAATTGATTGAAGCCGGCTTGGCCAGACATGCAAATTGAGCCAAGCCGGCTTCGGCGTCTCTCTACCTTTGCAGGCCGGGTGGAAGCCGGCCACGATTCTCATACATGGAAATCGTATCAACTCGCCGGCGATCCGTCACTAATTGGTCGATTTGCATGCGAAGCCGGCTTGAGAGAGGGAGAGGCGTCTGTGGCCGGCTTGAGGCCGGCTTGAGAGACTCGCCAAGCCGGCTTCGCGAACTGGTGACTTTACACAATCTATAGCTAACTGACTATGGCCTCACATGCCTCGCTACAGTAGTTTACGAACGAGTTTACGAAAGTGAACTGATGGGAATCACAGCCGCTATCATGAACTGACATTTGACACGTTTGATAGATTCAAGCGGGTCAGAGAAGTAAACCACGAACTGACGACCTCACAATCTACTGACTATGGCCTCACGTAACTACAGTAGTTTACACTGATCTGAGATATGGGCTACACTCCTAATCGTGAACTCAGATCATTATCAATGCAAAATGACAAAGGTCTTGCATAACTAAGGTAATTCGAGGGCACAGTAAGACATATGATTTGCCATAGCTAAGCACGAACTGGGCATCTCGCTCCATTTATCGTGAACAGAATATGGCCTCGCATGACACTGGCAGTTCAAACAAGTCAGACGCAGTTCTGTTCGGTAGTTCAGACCAGGAAGACAAGATATCGGATAGCTAATAACTGCTCGACAAAAAAAGTGGGCGGAGCTTGCGGTCTCAATGTATGTGATTTGTGATGTGTGAATTGTTCCTTTCCACGAGGTTCAAACGTTACAACGGAGTTTGCCTTTTTTTTGATGTGCAGATTGGTAATCGGACAATATTAATTATCAAAAATCATTCAGAGTGAATAGGATCATTCAAAGTGCGCACTCATGAGCTCTATTTACACACGCTCTTGTCGAAAGGGCCTGATTGCGGAGAGAGGGGCGTAAAAAATGTGCGGTTCTTCGGGAGCGCTGAAATCCGTGGTCTCGTTCTCCCTCGACATGTGCTTGACGCTCAAATACTGGCCGTTTGCTGAAAGTTTTAACTTAAAAGCAGAATTGAAAAATAACAATAAAATATTTTACCCTTCACACGATGACGATTTTTGGTGTAATTGAGTCGAGCCGGAATTGTTTCGCACGTTGAGTAGAACCATATTTTCTTTCCAAGAGCAGGTAAGCGCTGAAATGGAATTTTTCGTATTGTACGTTGAAGAAATGGCAAAAGAGCGTGAACTTCTTATCGTTTAAGCCCGAGCTGATTTGTGATTCACTAGTCAAACCTGTTCGAGAACCTTGCCGCTCTCACTCCCAAGATATTTAGTATATGCCAAACTCCTTATGTATAACTTGTCGAGTTTCCTCGAGAACATGTCGACAAATACAGGAGCCCAATCCGCATTGGTAGCACCGAAGAAAAACGTGTTGTCGCTTGCACCCCCAAAAACATATTGATCGATGTGAATGGATTGAACAAATGACGAGAGACGACGTAGAAATTTGCCTGTAACATAATGAGTATGAACAGCTAACAGCTTGTAAGGAGCCCTATCTAGAAAAAATGGCGTCTTACCGAAATCGAAATCAAGTAGTGCATAATTTTTAGGGTCGGATGATGAGGAACAAATATGAACATCTCTGACGGAAGAATTGCTGATTGATTCAATAAGACGGATACTGCAAACAATGAAAGAAACTATGGTTGCAAGATCAATTCTGAAAACTTACCCTACATCACTCAAAAGATTCGATATATCTATGATAATGTGTAGTTTTCTGAATGTCATTCCTTCTAATAATTCGGAGTTAGCAGTTATTAGAGTGCAGTTGTTGGAGAGCTTTACGTGAACAATATTGAAATGCCTTCCAATTATCATCCGTAAAGAATGAAAATAAAAGGGAACAATTTCCTGGTGCGTGAGAAGAATCCGGTATTCATATGTTTTCGGTTTTCGCAATAGTTTATGATACGGCGTTTCTGAATCACGCTTGACATGTATAGTCAAATTTCGCATACAATCATTAAGTTTAAGACGCAACTCGAACAGTTTTGTCTTAGTCTCCGGGACATCAACACGGAGATACAGCGCGGAAGGTGGTTCAGTCTGAACAAATTTAGATTCTTTTCATTTTTCGAAAACTAAGTCGGATGGGAGGATTTGGATGAAAACTACTTTTTTATACCTTTAGTAGGAATATCACGCGACTCACCTAGATCAATTTCGAACTATCTTTGGCATCGAGCAAATTTTCGCTATTGAGATTCTTACTGATTTGGTGTCCCCGAATGCCCCTTAGGCCACTTGCAAAAGGAATAGTGTCAGAGATCATTCCCGACCGAGCTGCAGCCTCGGTCGGTTGCAGCCTTCAAACTTCAACCCCATTTTTCTACCTTTCAGCGATGACCCCGCGAAAACTTTTCTTCTTACGCTAAAGCTATTTTCGATGCTCTATCGATCTGTGCAAACCTCTTGTTGATAACTGTCAGGAGAACAGAGCTAGAAACATTTGCACATAACGAAGAAACCGCTCGAAAATCTAAGGTTTTTTCGGCGTAGTTCGCTGGATCTCGTCGAAAGGAATCGAATGATAGGTTTGCGCTCGCATACCGAGGGAGGTAACTTGGTTTCTATACCCAAAAACCCTTCATCCAACTTTTGAACTTTATTTTCAACTGTCTCCCTTAATTCATTAATTTCGCACTTTTGCGAGGAATGACCCGGTCTCATTCGTTCAATTAATATTATCTCGGTATGCGAGCGCAAACCTATCATTCGATTCCTTTCGACAAGATCTATTGGAGACTTTCTCGGTCAACGATTTTTCTAAAATTAAGGTACGATGGCCCCAGGGGTGAAATTTGATGCTGATCACGCCCGACCTCCTCCTATCCTCTCTGCGCTCTCTCGATCGGACACACTCTCTCGCGATAGGAAGAGGGCACGTGCAGCCAAAGGGCAAGGGAAGGGTGTAGATCAATTGACAGGAGCGCCGTTTAGAACAGTTTTGACGTCAGTTTTTGCGTTCTCGTTCGCAAGGCGGCCAATAAAAATTGAAGATCGTATATAGTTTTGAATTCGTCTCGACAAGGCGCATCGATCTGTGTAAAAAGCTAAGCCCGACTTTTTGATTGTCAAGATATTGATTTTATACTAATTTTGTTTATGTGAAATATGAAGAAAAAAACTACACAGGTGTGATCAGCAACAAATTTCACCCCTGGGGCCATCGTACCTTAATTTTAGAAAAATCGTGGACTGAGAAAGTCTCAAAATACTGTTTTCGACATGACGTCGTCTGGGGCCAACGATAACTCGACATGAAAAATGAATAATACTACGGTCTTCAGTACGCTCAAAAAGAGTTTCAGGGAATCGACCCATTTTCACTGTGCCGGCACTTCCGATTCTTAGGCAAATCGGCGTCATATCCCAATACTCGTCCGATCGAACTGTTCAACTCACATAGTGAGACTCTCTGTGAGAGTCGAAAATAGAGATATTATCGGCAAGTTTAAACTGGGTTGGCTCCAATGCAAACTCGTCCACAACACATTGCATCGCTCGAGAAGTCTAAACAATAAAAATGATAAATGATAAATCTGAGTCAGAAAGGGGTGTTCGCCATGAGCGCGAGACGTTAAGGCGCAACTAATTCTTTAGCAGTTCAAAATCTAATATTTTAAAGGAGGAGTAGCATGAATATTTCGGTGACAAATCTGTTAACTCCACATTGTAGCAATCTATAACCATATGAGCTTTTCAAAACTCCCGTGTTTCTACGACATCAATGAACCGAGTTATAGCGAGTTGGCCTAGTGCCAGAATTCCCCTGAGTCCAGGAAACGGCGGGGATTTTGAACTGAGGGTTTGACTGGGAAGAGAGGGCGCCCTTGATCTACCATTGTCTCCCCTAGTCTCTTCCCATCGATCGCACTCCTCCCTCTCACAAACAAGGGACGGAAGAAGGGAATAGGTACTTTGGCAAAGAGCCAACGGCTAACTACTGTACTTGCAAGTCCCGGGATTTCGTTGTGGGAGTTTCTGACATTCATTCCTGTTACTCCTCCTTTAAGACTGACCAGCCGAAGATCGTGGATTGACTCAGTTGCGTATTCGAGAAGCATCCATATCAGTTCGCGAGGCAATCCTTCGAGTGGTGACAGAATTGTGCACAGCGCATCCATTGAATGAACTTGCTGACTGGAATGAACGACGAATACAATGCGACAGTGAACTTTGAAATAAACTGCAAAATAAGTAGTAATTGTGAGTTGGAGCATAGGAGATAAATGACGATGTATCTTCTCACTTTTCAATTCTAAAGTTGACGCAGACTCTTCCACCTTTGAGCACATCCACTGGGCGCTAGAGCTTGAAATACGGATCGCTGTCTCTTCATTTTTCACGCTCTTTTGGTCGGTCGGGTGGTTTGAGAGTGTGTGCTGAAATTGGAGAGACCACCAGTGGCAATACTCGAGTAATGAACAATTCGGTTACCTGGATTAGGACGCCGAGCAAGTCTCCGGGTGGAAACGATGAAGAAAAGTCATTGAACTCGAGAATATGTAGTGCAATCAGAATGAAACATTCGTCTCCACATTTTGCGTGTGCATTAGTCAATCTGATAGTTTTCATAATTTATCTACGCCCGAGGCGCAACGATAGTAATGGTGCATTTGAGGTGGATATAACTGGAGGTGGGCGGAGGGCTCTCCTGTATTAGGGGGGTTGGGAAAGGTCAGTGATGATTTGGTGTGTAGCAAGTATATGCTTGAAAACTCGGATATTTGGGGCAGTGCGTATTGTGAGAGGGAGTTTGGAGTACCAGACACAACATGATGTTCAACGATCACACATTTATCGACGGGGATACAATCGGGGTGACGTCGCGTTTTCTATCTTAGATTCTTCAACTGAAGGGAGGGGGGGGGATGCGGCTGCAATCAATCGATTAGTTTCTGGGTTTGATCTTTGATCTTTAGTGATTTCTCCAGACAATTTATCCATTTCCGAACTATGCGGAATGCGGGTCAGAGAAAATATGAGGAATGAAGAAACTGGGAGTGTGTCTCTTCTTTCCCCACGCTCTCTCGTCAGTCAGGCAGAGCAAGTGAGCATGCGGAATGAAGTGCGTCAGCTACCAATGCATTGACGCGGTTATGGTGCAGCTGACGCGCTTGAGGCGCAGTGCAAATTTGTCCACTTTTCCGTACTCTTTCGCATCAGCCGACCGTTCCGCACAGCTTGACGCCGGACGAGGCCACCTCATCGGAGGATGAGGACAACTGAAATGTGGGAGAGGCGATGTCTGACTCTCTCGATTTCCCGTGCTCTCTCGCTTTCTCTAGCCCCCATGGTGATGTTCTCTCATTTCTGAATGCTCATGAGAGATCATGACGAATGAAGAGACCAGACTACACTTCGATTATTTGTAGGACATGGTACTGTAGGTGCGGTAAGAGTACGGTAGCGCTGGGAGCTACAGTAATCCTTCAGCCAATCGATACCTTGTAGATCTGCTCGAGGTTGACGATGGGACGGACCTGAAATCGGTCGATAAACAGATTACGGTAGTTTCGACGGATACATTACTCCTACAGTGGCAAAGTCAATCATCCAGCAGGCTACGGAAAAAAATAGTCCAAGGGAAGGATGACGATGGTGGGTATTCATTGCAGCCAAGGTGAGGTACGGTAGAATACACGGTACCGTAGGATCGGAGCATTGGTAGGGTACGTAGGGCTACGGAACCGGTCGTATACGGGGATAGGGTAGCTTACGGTAGACTCAATAGCTTACTCTGGCGGGCTCCATGGCTGACGAGCGAAGAGAGAGGGAAGGAGGGAACCACTCGGGGCGAGGGGAAGGAGAGGGAATGAGGAGCGAATGGGGGAATCTGTTTTCGACTTTTCACTCTCCCCAATTTGCGTACTCTCTGGAATACTCTGCCCGGTGAGATAGTGGGTGAAGAGACGAGACGGTGGAAATGTGAAAGAATTGTGTTGCTGTTTTCACACTTCCTTTCTGTCGACAGTACCCTTAAGTCCTCCTACCGTAGTCTGGATCGAATGATTCAACAGTAATCGCACTGTATCTTAGTTTTCTGTGCACTTTCACACTACAATACTTATGTTATACCGTACTCAAAGTCAACATCGAATGAAAAAATTAATAATCACACTTTATCAGTTTACATTAGCCCGTATCAGCATGCTACACATACAAAACAATGAGATCAACAGATGAAATAACAACAATTTACGATATCAATCTACAGTACCTCAATCAGCTAGAAAAACAGAGCAATACAATTCACGATCTCTCCATTTCACTTTATCTCTCGCGGGTCAGACACAGCCTAGACTGTGTGGAATGAAGAGGCTATTTCACTCAAAATCAACAAGCAACAATAATAATCGATGACCTACCGTATCCGCTCATTCCCCTCCGAAATCCCTCACAAAATCGACAAACAACATCAATCGATACCCAACCGTATCCTACCGTACTCCCCCCTCACTCCTCAATCTCTTCCTTCACTTGTCTCTCTTCCAGTCCAGCCATCGGGTCTCTTCTCTTTTGCCTTGTCTCTGTGCCATCGCCGTCCTCCGTCTTCTCCTTCTTCATCTGCAATGAAGAAGCTAGTGACGATATCGTCACCTTTTTGACCCATCGCACTATAAAACTACCGTATCTACCGTACCCTAACTCATAACTATCATCGCCGTCCTCCGTCTTCTCCTTCTTCATCTGCAACGGAGGTGATCGATAATGTTTAATCTGGCCCTCCGTATTTTACGCCATCGGCGCTACCGTAATCAACGGTATCCTCTCTCCCCCCCCCCTGATCGAATAACCTGCGAGCCATCGACAGTACCCGTCCGAGGAATCCCCGTTCTATATCACACTGACATTGCGCACCATACTCCACATCGATCTACCGTACCACCAAGCTAACTACAGTACTCTCAATCTACCGTGCCCATCCCATAACTTAACGTACCACCGTAATCTACCTTACCTTGGGTTCCTCATCCCCTCCTCCCTCCACTCCCCTTCCGTCCATCTCTCGCTTCTTCCGCAGCAGGATCTGGTAGTAGCTCTCCTGCGAATTGTTTTATTTGATTTATTGATTATAGATTTATAGGTTTTCGAAAATAAGTCAAATCATAATCCGATTTTAGCTCAAATAATGTTTTGCTGATGCACAGACAGCGCCACCGTCTAGTTTTCTACACTAATTTCACCACTACCACCTAATCTAATCTACTGTTTTTGCATCTATTTTTCCCAAAGGAATGATTAACCTTCGGTTTCTCCCGCTTTTTCTCCTCCCTTCTCCGCTCCTCCTCTTCCTGCTCCAGTTGCTCGCGCGACTTGGGCGCCATCGGGTCGAATGCCTGCAGGAGCAACTTTTCAAGATAAATATTTAAACAATTAATTAAATAGCTGTTTAATTTAGTACACTCCTCTGTTTAATTTAGTACACATCGTTGCCCACTACAATTATAATGTAATTGTTTTCGGCTAAATGGGTTCAATCAATCGAACTAGAGGCGCTTCGTGGAGAATTGAATGCAACGTGAAACATCAAATAACGATGTCCGTCAAATAATTATTTGTTTGCTTGTTTACGGTGTACTCTCGAAGCACTGGTATGCAATTCAATCCGCGACCCTTGAGTAGGATCGTGGAACACAAATCGCCGCACATCCTCCATTTCCGCAGTTTTCAGAGTTCTTTCGTTTTTGTACACCAGTAGCACTTCCTTTCTCCTCTCATTCCCTCTTCCCGTCACTCACTATTATGAGGAAAACTGTATTTTTAAATTTATTTTTATTTTTTGATAATTAAAATAATTGCATTCAATGTCCATGGCTCAACACTCATTCCCGGATGGTATATTTTCTGTGTTTTGGACCACCAGCAGCGACAAACTAATCGAAGTAAAAGTGACTAGTCGAGAATTGTGAGCAGCACGAAACCTCAAACTACTATCATCAACGATTTCGATTAGTTTTCAATATGTTGTTTTTTTTCAAAAAAGGTCGCAGAAGAATTATTACTATCTCTAAATCCTAAATACCTTTGCGTTGGATTTGAAACTCAAACCTCATGACTCCTCCAGTTCCGTCGTATTCGGTTTTACTTTGCTTTTTTACACTTGTGATACGCAGCCCTATCCCTTCCAAATAATCCTCCTCATTATCCACAGTCCTGCCAAACCCGACTCGCCTAAATCACACCCCCCCCCTCTCCCCCCCCCCTCTCCCTCCTCCTACTCACCATAGCCTCCACCATCGCCTCCTGTTCCCTCTCCGCATTCATCTCGTCCTCGTCCTCGTTCGAGGAGACCTCCACGTCCTCGGGGACCTGGAAGAGATCAAAGATCAATAATCAGCCAAAATCCCATCTACAGCCGGCATTCATACATGCTTAATCATAGATTTAAATTTTCTAAGCTTGCTCTGACGTAGCTAACGGATTAGTAAAAGATCAAAGATCAAACTCCCAGATTAGAAATCAAAGATCAACGATAGCGTACCTCTCCGTCGGGCGTGATGAAGGCGACGCCCTCCAGCCGCTTCGGCGGATCCACCAGACGACGCAGACTGGAATTTAATATATTTTAATATTTTATTTGCAAAAATAAAAGAAATAAATTTCGCACTCATCACTATCGCGTTTAAGCGATAGGCCAAGAGTAGAGTTTCGCTTAGGCTTTTGATAAAGCGGCTGTTTCTCGTAGACACTTTTCTAACAATGAAATATCATTGGAATAAAAGCAAAGTTTCCCCACTACGCCAATGGTGATGAGACATGTCGACAAAGAAAATCCAGAAACGGACATTTCGACAAAACCCGTTTCGACAAAGAAACTGTTCATATTTGATTTCACTTAAATTTACCGTGATGGTCAGTTTCTTTTACTCCTTTTGAACTGAAATTGATATGAAACATTGAAAAAATAATAAAGGGATCAAGTGGAAATAGCTTTCAAAGTGGTGTGCGCGCTCATCGAAATTTGTCGAAATGTCCGTTTTCGAAATTTCTTTGTCGACTTGCCTTACCACCACGCCAATTTGCATGAACTGCTTAGCTCCGGCACCATGTGCCGGAGCAATTTGGGTATGGAGTCGGAAAAATTCAACGTTATTTGAGGCCCACAACACACAGAAAATACCGCAACATTTAGAAGCCCGGCTAAGTTCGGCTAACCGTGCGGGATCTTTGGCCCATGGTCTCAGGATGCTGTAAAAAAAATTTCAGGTCAAAATCTCAACTGGCTCGAAAGTTATAGGGGGGTCAAGGGGGGCCGTTTTTTAGGGTCGACCTATTTTGAATAGTTTTTCGCAATCGAGCTAAGCTCACCAATTCTGGAGGTTAAGCTTTTGGGGTGATTCTAAGGTTCACTTTTTCGATTTGAGAGCTTAGCTGCATTCTGCGCCTCGCTAACAACTTTTAAAGTTTGCACTATTGCTCCTTGAGAGGGCACGAGCTAAAGAGTGAGGAGGGGAGAGGGGAGAGGAGATAGTGTGTCCGTTCAACTCGCCCCACAAGAGGCCTCGTAGTGTAGTGGCGAAGAGGATCGCCTGTCAAGCGCGCCCTCCCCGGCTCGACTCCAACCTCGGGCAAACGTCTTTGCTTCATTTTTAGCATGTTGATCTTTGATCGGGAATTGATCAGGAAGCATTTCAAAGGTTTTTAGAGGCTTTTTGAGTATTTTTGGAGATTTTAGTTTAATTGATCACGTCGCCGACGATACGCCACGTCTTCGGCGATACGCCACGTCTTCGGCGATACGCCACGTCTTCGGCGATACGCCACGTCTTCGGCGATACGCCACGTCTTCGGCGATACATCACGTCTTCGGAGATACGCCACGTCTTCGGCGATACACCACGTCTTCGGCGATACACCACGTCTTCAGCGATACGCCACGTCTTCAGCGATACGCCACGTCTTCGGCTATACACCACGTCTTCGGAGATACGCCACGTCTTCGGCGATACACCACGTCTTCGGCGATACGCCACGTCTTCGGCGATACACCACGTCTTCGGAGATACGCCACGTCTTCGGCGATACACCACGTCTTCGGCGATACACCACGTCTTCGGCGATACGCCACGTCTTCGGCGATACGCCACGTCTTCGGCGATACGCCACGTCTTCGGCGATACACCACGTCTTCGGCGATACGCCACGTCTTCGGCGATACGCCACGTCTTCGGCGATACGCCACGTCTTCGGCGATACGCCACGTCTTCGGCGATACGCCACGTCTTCGGCGATACGCCACGTCTTCGGCGATACGCCACCTCTTCGGCGATACGCCACGTCTTCGGCGATACGCCACGTCTTCGGCGATACACCACGTCTTCGTCGATACGCCACGTCTTCGGCGATACGCCACGTCTTCGGCGATACGCCACCTCTTCGGCGATACGCCACGTCTTCGGCGATACGCCACGTCTTCGGCGATACACCACGTCTTCGTCGATACGCCACGTCTTCGGCGATTGACATGTCGCTTAAGATGTGCATTTTTGTCCTTTTTTAATGATAATTTTACGCGTTGGATTCCTTGACCATGGATGCTTATGATAAGCTATTGACCACACCATTGATTGTACGCCACGTCTTTGGCGATACGCCACGTCTTCGGCGATACACCACGTCTTCGTCGATACGCCACGTCTTCGGCGATTGACATGTCGCTTAAGATGTGCATTTTTGTCCTTTTTTAATGATAATTTTACGCGTTGGATTCCTTGACCATGGATGCTTATGATAAGCTATTGACCACACCATTGATTGTCTGGCTACAGGCGCTATTGACCATCCTTTTAGGCTACTGCTCACACCACAAATTGAGATAAGATTCCGAATTTTGTGCTTTGTCTTATCTGTTTCAATGCCATTTTGTTTGTGCCGTATACACATGATTACAGTTTTGATTTAGCATTATTTATGAGAACTGCAGTTCGTAATGTACAAGGAATTATGCGATGTTAAATCATCTCAAACATGAGCACTCGCATTCCCAACCAGTTGTTGGAATTTAGCTATGAAGAGGTGTCTTTTTACTCCAAAAGTCAATAAAAGTCACGAAAACCAAATCTCTACGAGATTTGCGTTCCTCAGTTTGGGAAAAACGGAAACCAGCGCCCTGTGCGCGAATTTGGGTACGATTTGTAGCTTAACATGTCTTTGCCACAATCGAAATATTCAACTCAATAAAAGCGTTGTAATCTCTGCAACTTCACTGATGCAATACAAAGTGATGTAATCTCTGATACGTTCCGTGATGCAATAAAAGTCGTGAAATCACTTCAAATTAATTATTCGTACCCAAATTCGCGCTTACTCTGACGAGCCGGTGATTTTTCTGATACCCCGTTTATGAAAAAAGAAAGTTTGTTGAATATTGGCAACCTCAAATCCAAACCTTTGCGAACTGATCCAAGGAATAATTTCCAGTCAAATGGGGCCCGCAACGCGAGACTCTCCTCGCGTCTCCCTCAGTCCGTGTTTCTAACCCGGCCCGAATAGCATACATACTTCCTATGACTGTCTGCCTTTGTACTGCAGTTTAATGAATTATCGATTGATCTCTGAAAATAAAATTATAAAACCTTAAATCTGACCATCTGATTCTCGTACTGGGGATCTGTTTCTGATTTCCCTCAAATACTTAGATAATAAGACACTCACTTCCTGAAACTTACCGTTTTTATGCTATAAGGAGGCGAGGCGAGTCACGCGAATTTGGGTACGAATAATTAATTTGAAGTGATTTCACGACTTTTATTGCATCACGGAACGTATCAGAGATTACATCACTTTGTATTGCATCAGTGAAGTTGCAGAGATTACAACGCTTTTATTGAGTTGAATATTTCGATTGTGGCAAAGACATGTTAAGCTACAAATCGTACCCAAATTCGCGCACAGGGCTGGTTTCCGTTTTTCCCAAACTGAGGAACGCAAATCTCGTAGAGATTTGGTTTACGTTTCTGTATGCTATTATTTTACATTCTTTTAATATCATGCGACTAAGTGAAGAAGTGGAGAACAGAATACCACCATCGCTAGGGAACACCTGCTCTAGTGCTGGAGGTGAAACGTGCACCGCCGGCTGGGTTGTGAGAGGCGGAAATATTGGTGTAAGCATTAAAAAATTGCTCAATGTTAGCACTTGCGCGTTTCAGCGCCAGCACAATAGCAGGGTGTCAGTTGTGGATTTGATACTTCGTCCAATCAGTGTTCCACTATTGCCACAATTTCCCGCATTCCCACTCTGCACATGCGCGTTTCAGCCTTGTCACTAGAGCAAGGCTTTGCTTGCGATGCTGATGGTTTCTTCTGGCTACAACAAAAATATATAATGAAAATTTGAATATTACAAATATAATTTTTTTTAATACTCACGCTATCCGTACTCCTCCTCCCTCCATGATCATGCGCGCGAGCCGGTCGATGTAGCGAATCTGCGAATTAGGATAATATTATTAAATTATGAATCATCTTATCCGTCATTGTATCGCCTACAATCCAGTTCTTTCTACTGCATCCCAGTTCATCAAAGCCTTGAATGAAAAACACGATGGTTAAAGTTTTCAAACTTGATCAGATTGATTTTATGTTTCACTAGGAGCATAAAGGTCGAGATGGAAGCTATGGGCAATTTCTCGCCGGATCTATGTAATCAATAAACAATTCACAATAAGTTTTGACATTGTGCAAGTTGCCTCACCTTTCATCGTACTTCCTTTTATCATTCTCCAATGTCTCGCAAGACAAAAAAGATCAATGATCTATTCAAGGTAGAAATCCTCACCAAATCCCTCCCTTCATAGTCCTTGCCCTTCAGCCGCCGTGCCAGCCCCCGGGCGAGCTCCCGTCGAATCTTCTGCACCGTCGAGAAGACCTGAACACACAAATGAATTGGGGGGGGGGTTTGATGGTATGGAACTCATACCATGGGAATTTTTGACACAAAATTGGCTCACACCATTGGAATTTTTGATTTTCGACCCAAAAAATAGCTCAAACCATGGGAATATTTGGGGGGGGGGGGAATACCCTTTTCAACTGTGCCAGAATAAAGTTAAGTTAAAGGTGCTTTAACAAACAATGCGGCGATTTTACAGTTGTCACGAGACAACCACGCCTGTTGGGGTACACCTGAATGCGTAGTGATTATATAATTTATATTTATTAATGGAATATGGACTGGGTTAGTATTCATAGAGCTGGCGTAAAGAGAAGAGACGCGCGCAAAGCTCTCTTTGAAGCAACCTCTTTCTAACCCGGCGCGTGCAGCACGCATCTAGCACACAAGGAGTCTCAAATGTAACCTTTCCTTGGAGAAGTCGTTCTTGAATTCCCATGGCAGTATCATGCCCCCGTCCGTCCCCTGGTGGCCGCACCCGGACCGGTTCCCCCCGGTTCCTCCGTGCAACCAAGAGAATTGGGACACTTTTGGAACGCCACCACCGCCGGTCGTGGGGCAGCTCTTACTTGATTATTTTAAATTCTCGTTCCTGTCTTACGAGGTAAAATATATATGACCGCGCTTGATTCTAACTACCTTTCCTGATAGTAGGCAAATAATCGATCTATTTATTAGTACAAGCAATTTCCATACCGTCTTTTGTATCTCACTTTTAAACAAGATATTACATTATGGACGAGTAAGGAATGTGTTTCATGCAGTTGATGCAATGAGAAGAGACGCGCGCAAACCTCCGCCCCTTTGAAGCCCCTCCGCCGCCTGTTTCTAACCCGTCGCGTGCAGCACGCATAATGTAGGGAAGAACTGCCAAAACGATCGCGTAATTGGGGATGAAAGAACCCGGTCTTTCTAACGATTTGTTTCGCATTCCCCACGGCAGTTCCATGCCCCCGTCCGTCCCCTGGTGGCCGCACCCGGACCGTTCCCCCCGGTTCCCCGTGCAACCAAGAGAAGTGGGACACTTTTGGCACGCCACCACCGCCGGACGTGGGGCAGCTCGTACTTGATTGTTTTGCTATTAGCAATTATGTCAGGTTTCAAAAGGAACTCGGTATTATTTATTCATTAAGTTTTAAATGATGCCTCCTAATCACCACTTGTTATTGCCAATCTAAGTGTAAGCACCATTATTTATTTCAAGAGCTTCTTTAATATGAGAAGCTGTTCTCTCACCTCTCTCACCTGGACCTCCATCAAATACGGTTTCAGTTTGTTTGGAAACTATCAGTTCAGTTTCAGTTCAGTGAAAATATCAGTTTGGCTTCCCTTAGCACCATTTCATGCCCAAAGTGGCTCTTTGCTGTAGGTGTCTCACCTCTCTCGCCTGGTCCTCCTCCTCGAACGAAATCTCCACCACGTCGTCTACAGTCACCATGCGCCAGTCGTCCGCGATCACCTGGGAAGAGATCAAAGATCAAAATATGAAAGATCAAAGAACAGAGATCAAAGAACAATAACTGATGCCACTAGTTTGCTATCGAAGAGATTAATAATAAAAGACTAAATCCTTGTTCACATTACCTCCCTCCCGTTTTGTCTATGAAAGGATCAACGATTCAAAATTTTAAAAAAACAAATGATTAGATACCAAAATAATTCTGTCATAGAAGATTCGATGGTTCATCATTATTCGTTGCATATGCCCCGTGTCATTCCAGGATTGCTAAGGAGTCACTATTCCGAATATCACTCAACAGCGAAGCATCAACGTTCCTCCCTCGCGCAATACCAAAATTTCAAATGCTTCTTTATTATCGACGCTCGTTCACAGACTACTCATTGTCAGAGGTCAAGAAATTTTTAAAAAAATCACTTCTCAGATTCCAGGGGTCAATCCTGATGCCTGCTAAAATTACTATTTTGATTGATTCACTGCAATTTTTTGAGCTAGAACAGTGAAGAAAATCGCTCGTACCACCAGCATTCCAAATATCACCCAACAATGAAACATCAAACTTCCTCGTATACAGCCAAGATCAAATGCATCACATTGTCTATGATTGCACGTAGGCCACTCAGGAGTCAATTATCACCTTCTTCGCATTCAAAGCGAACATTGAAACCCGCACAGCAGGGTTTCACGCCGATTTCATACTTTGAAAAATCTTTCATCTAGAGTATGTCTCGTACTTACAATCAATCAACTATATTCTCACTTTCACTCAGAGACCAAAGATCAAAGATCAAAGACCACTCACTTTCTTCGCAAACACCAGGGCGTACAGCGCCGGCACCGGCATCACGTTCACGATGTACGGCTTTGTCGTCTCCAGCAGCAGCCCGAACACGGGGATCTGCAAAATGGTGGTGTGGTGTGGTGGAGGCGACCTTTGGGAAACGGCGCTGCATGGGGTAGTGTGTGGTGGTGTGGTGTGCGGTGCACGGGAGGCGACGTTTGGGAAACGGCGCTGTCGATGCTGCACTGCTACCTACCTTGAGTTGAAATATATTTTACAGGAGATTTTCACGCGGTTTGTTCCCGTTTCACCGCCAATACATACATTTTAGGAAATAAAAGTTGTTGTTCGATCGGGCATTGGCGAAACAACAAAAAAAAACAAATATGTTATTGCAACTCGTATCTTCATGAGGGGGGGGGGGGGGGGAGGGCAGCGCATGCAATTCGGAAGTATTGAGTAGCGTGCCTACTTCTCATCGCTGATGCACAAATCAGAACAACACCGTAGCGCTTTGTTTTGGCTTTTATAAGTTCCGATATTTTTCTGGTTTCACACCTATTTCACATTAAGAATGGTAATGCTCCTTTAATTCAGCCTTCAACCCGCCTTGAACAAGAATAAAAACAACAACAACAATAACAACATCAAACACACAACAAAAACACCCACCTGGTGCAGCGCAGACATCCCGTTCGTCCCGTCAGCCATGCTGTCCAGCGATTCTGCAAAAAAAAATTATTATATTTAACCAGCCGGGACTGCGCGCATAAACACAACAAACTGGTGCGACAAACTGGTGGACTGGTGCGCTCCCCGGCTGGATGACGCCGGGTCATGCATTTAGCTGGGTTGTGTGAATCTTTGACCTGCTATACCCATCATTATCAACCATCTGGAATCTTCTGGACCTGTCCCTGTCATTTGAAACATTCTAGAAGCCGGTTTACTTGACCCTGTCATTTCGAACATTCTAGAAGACACTGGACCCGTAACCGTCCAAATCATTTGGAACTTTCAAGAAGCCGCTGGACCTGTCCCCGTCATTTTGAACATTCTAGAAGCTTCTGGAACCTGTCCCTGTCATTTAGAACATTCTAGAAGCTTCTGGAACCTTTCCCCGTCAATTTGAACATTCTAGAAGCTTCTGGAACCTGTTCCAGTCATTTCGAACATTGTTGAAGCCGCCGGAGCTACCCCCGTCATTTAGAACATTCTAGAAGCTTCTGGAACCTGTCCCAGTCATTTCGAACATTCTAGAAGCTTCTGGAACCTGTTCCAGTCATTTCGAACATTCTAGAAACTAATTGAGCCTGTCCCAGTCATTTCGAACCTTCTAGAAGCTTCTGGAACCTGTCCCTGTCATTTCGAACTTTCTAGAAGCCGCTGGACCTGTCCCCGTCATTTAGAACATTCTAGAAGCTTCTGGAACCTTTCCCAGTCATTTCGAACATTGTTGAAGCCGCCGGACCTACCCCCGTCATTTAGAACATTCTAGAAGCTTCTGGAACCTGTCCCAGTCATTTCGAACATTCTAGAAGCTTCTGGAACCTGTCCCCGTCATTTCGAACTTTCTAGAAGCCGCTGGGCATGTCCCCGTCATTCGAAACGCTGCACTTGTTACCGTCATTTTCGAACATTCCAGAGGGGTTACGGTAGTTAGGGTTACGGTAAATAGGGTTACGGTAGGTGTACGGTAGTCAGGATTACGGTAGGTATACGGTAGTCAGGGTTACGGTAGGTGTACGGTAGTCAGGATTACGGTAGGTGTACGGTAGTCATGATTACGGTAGGTGTACGGTAGTCATGATTACGGTAGGTGTACGGTAGTCATGATTACTGTAGGTGTGCGGTACTCAGGGTTATGGTACATGAGATGGGGAGGGGGTGCCCAACTTGTTTACACGTGTTTCCTCTGCGTCTCTGCCCCAGAGAGTTTCTCTGACACTCTCGCCTGTTTACACCCTGGCATGCCTACGTGACTTTTAGAATAACAAACACACAAACATCTCTCCTTTATTAAGGAGTAATGATATTTTTGAAACATTTTGTTTCTTAATATTTTGCGGCGTATGAGTTCATGCAATTACACCCTTGATTATGTTCTAAGAATGAAAAGCGAATGAAACTTGAGAATCGAAGGTCAAAAATTAAAACACCTTTCAATTTTGGCGCAGAATGTGGCATTATTTGTATTTTGCGCCGCATGAGACAACTGTATCAAAGACGCCATGCTCATAAACTTACGGAAAGCTAGTGAAACCTCCGAATCACAGGTCGGAAAGTTGTGCTTTTTTTGGTTCACCGCGAAATGCAGTTCTTCGTTCATAATCCTCTTCACTTTACTCACGTCATCGCTCTACTAGTTGTCATTCACGCCCGCAGGTCACAGATCACAAATTAGGAATCAAAGATCAAAGTCCAAAGATCAAAGACCAACCCGAGTGGTACTGGGCGATGGACGAGTTCGGGTGGATGAGGGAGAAGGGCTTGGCGCGCGTGTGCACGAACAGCTCCTGACCTTGCTGTAAATAAATAATAAAATTTATAAATATGATTTTTATTGTATCAGAGTAGATGTCACACTGAAATCATATAATCTACCCACACACTGAAATCATATAATCATATAAATAGATGTCACACTGAAATCATATAATCTACCCACACACTGAAATCATATAATCTTTCAAAGCATTTCAACTGCTAGAGAAACTGAAGATTCCCAGGTGCTAGGAAACACTATTTTGAAACAATTTTCGGAAAAGATGTGTTAATCTCTAAAGAGCACAGCTCCTGGCCTTGCTGCAAACATAATTTTTAATACAATTAATGCATATTAAATTTTATATCCTATATATAATGATTTTTAATTCCAATCAACTCGGCAACCAATCACACCGTCAATAAATTATTGGAATTTCAAATGCGAGTGAGACTGAAAACCCAGTGGTGCTATAAAATCAAATTTGAGAGCTGATGTGCTTAAGATATTTTAATCGTTGGGTGAAACCTGTTGAATCACAGTGGAATGAATCACAAGACGTGCGCTCACTGGCAATTTGACGTACGAGTGAAACCGGAGAGTCACGTGTTTTGAAACAGCTCTCCAGCCGTTCACATGTTCGCTACCTCACAAATATCTTAAGGCGTCACACTCCCGTGAAAGTATCTCAACGCGAAAGTGCTACTCCGTTTCATACTACAATATTCACCTACCGTACAACCATGTAATGCTCCCTGATCCGTGCATCTCATAATAACAACTTTACCATCGAACTATTGCCTCTGCCGTATCTTGTTTCGATTCGTGGAATCAACAATAGCCTACCGTCAGCTCTACCGTGCCGTGTGCCGATTTTCTAATACCGTACCCTATCGTATCCTACCGTATCACTCTACCGTACCTTGTATCGATTGCTGAGATCAATATATTTAATACCGTACCCTATCGTATCCTACCGTATCACTCTACCGTACCTTGTATCGATTGCTGAGATCAATATATTTAATACCGTACCTTACCGTATCCTACCGTAACCTCCACCCTACCGTACCTTGTATCGATTCGCCGGATCGAGCAGGGCGTACGCCGGGTACAGCGAGGCCGCGATCACCTGGAAGAGGGGAGGGATTATCGATTCTGACCCTCTCCATTTGGCACACTCTCTCGCCCTGTCTGATTATCTCAAACATACTACTCTCTTTGTATGATTAACGAGGAAACAAGTAAGATCGAGTGACCGAAAGTTATACGATGATTCTAATTTATTCTATTACGAAGCACCTATACTGCAAACACTGAATCTGCGAATCTGAATCTGGGCAGACAAACACTGAATCTGGGCGCGGTGGCGCAGTGGTTGTGTGCCAGGAATGCGATTCGAAAGGTCACGAGTTCGACCCCGCCCGCCCTCAGATGCACCCAAAACCAAGGGGGTTAAGAAATGTTGGGAGTGGTGAAAGCGTCCCGGAATAGGCTCAAGTTGCTAATCGGCTTTGGGGTGGCTAACCCGCCCTTAGCGAGGATAATGCCAAAATCACCTTTTTTGTGCAGTTCGTTAGTTCGTTATACGCCGCTAAAGAGGATCCGATTGAATCAAGTGAGCTATCCAAGAACTATCAGCAGGGAGTGAAACACCGAAACCCCGAGTATTTTTATTCTCCACTGAATCAAATGAGCAGGCAACAGCCCATGTGCCGCATGTGAAACGCGGATAAACCAAGAGTTCCTGTTTGGCGCGATACAGGCAATAACTGATGTTTTAATAACGAGAGAGTGGCGTGCGTCTACTGACAATGAAGGGTTCACGAAGACCTACTCGTAGGGAGTGAAACATTTACCAGCCAGGATAATAGCATGTACACTACTTTCAAAGGAAATATTCATTTGGATCATTAGCACATTTAAAGACAGAAGACAATTGAATCAACAGTGCTCACCATGCAGTGGTCGAAAAGCAAGTCAACATCAACATGAAGTGCCCGACGAAGTCGGGCATATTTTTAGTATAGGTGCCCGGAAGGTTGAATTTATAAGTGTTCTAACCAAGTGTGAAAGCAGTTTTTGTCATTTTTAGGTCTATGTGTCCGAAAACATTTGAAAATATAAGCCTAGGTGCCCGACGGCGGAACCCTGTTGACATGACTTTTCGACCACTGTCACCATGACCTATCTGCAGCAGGTGTAACACTGAATGGAAGGGCACATCTCTAATTTGACCACTTTTTTCCAACCTTTTTTCTGCGACCCAGTCGTATTGTGCAATAGTGCAAGCCAGTGCTCATGCTCACGCTGTGATACACAACACCTACGCTTCATCTCTTTGCACAAATCCCATATTTTAAGTCGAAATAACATGAATGACGACATAAAATAATAATTAAAATAATAATAAATGACCGTTCGAATGGCCTCCGTGTCCTTACGCGACAGCCGGTGCGTCTTCCGGATCATCTCCACCTGATAGAGATAATAATAATTATTATATTAATAATAATAAGAAGAAGAAGGAGAAATAAGTAATCATGTAATAATAATACAGCTGAGAGATATTTTCAAACGAATTTCGCAACGAAGACTATTAGTTTTGATCATAAACGTCAAAAAAAATCACTGCATTCTGCATCCTGGAGCTGTTACATGAGCAGTGAAACCCAAATCTACCATGGGAATAAAATCCACAAATTCACTTATCAGATTTTTCCGCACCCGCACAACCGATAACCTGTTACGTTATTGTTTTGAGACAACTCGACATTCGATCAGCTATCGTACCTCGCCCAAATATCAATAACTACCGTACTCGGGATAAAAATCAATAATCGATCACTATACCGTATACCTCGGATTGCTTGTGGGCCAGGAGGAACTCGACGGTACGCACGTCCGCCTTCAGCGGGTCCTTCTCCTTCTCTGCAATGGTATTGATTTTTTCAAGCTACCGTAATCCTTACAGTATCCTCCATACAATGTCCAGCTCCTTAAGGATACTGCCTTGGTTGCGCTCTCCTGACAACGAGCCTACAGTTCACCATCTACCATATCGTACCGTACCCACCTTTCCCCTCCGCTATCCCATCTACCGTACCCAGCTCCTCCTTCTCCTTCTCCTCCAGGATGCTATCTTTATTACGCTTCCATTCTACAGTATCCTCCAATCCCCTACCGTATCCTACCGTACCCTACCACCCTACAGTACCCAATCGTATCCCCCTACCGTACCCTACCGTATCCACCCAACCGTACCCAGCTCCTCCTCCTCCTTCTCCTCGAGGATGCTGTCGTAGTGGCGGTCCACTCGCAGCACGTTCTTCGCCTTCTCCGAGAATCTGCAGGCAATTATCCAATTATTAATCTCGCAATCTACCGTATCCAGAGAAAAGAAACAATAAATCTATAGGAGCTTGTCAAACAGAAACGAACTTTATGGTATTTTTTTTAAGAATCAGGGCAGATTAGATCACTACTGACCCTCCCTTAGGTCTTATAGGCGCATGCTGTTACCCGAATGTGCCTGCTTGATCTAGTTGCGACTGACACAACTATACATCCCATTCAAATTCTGAACAGCCATAAATTACTTTTGAAAGACTTGTCAATTCCATCACTGGTTCGCCACTTGCTAGCATACTCACAAATGTTTTGTTGTGTTTTTTCTCTGCCATCCCATATTGATTGTGCATCAGCAGCAGCCGATTGACCATCCGGTGTTGCACAAACGCACCTAGCGCGCATTTCAGCAACCACAAAATGCTGCCTTACCTTTACTTTCCTACGAGGAGAGCTATAACTACGACAACTCAATAGCATCTCCGTTGCCCACAAATATTTTCTCTCAGAAATCTGCCCCAGATTCTCTATGTGGCCCAAGAAAGAAAAAAAAAGGAGAGAGAATGACAGCACCTCGCATTCATCTTCACGTCGAACAGCTTCTTCTAATATTGGGGTGTCCCACATATTTGTGACATTTTTATTTATTTTTATTTTTTTGTTTATTCCTTCAACAACAACAAATGATCAGTAATCAATGTATGCTCCCTTAGTAGTCACGACCTGCCTCCATCGATCGGGCAGGGTCTCGATCCCTCTCTTCCAAAAGGCCTGGGGCTTAGAGTTGATCCATGCCTCGAACTCCTTCACAAGTGCGTCTCGGTTCTTGAACTTCTTTCCTTGACAGAAGTTAGAGAGGGAGCGGAAACAGTGGTAGTCGCAAGGGGACAGATCAGGGGAGTAAGGTGGGTGAGGGAGCCATTCCATCTCCAGCTCGTCCATTTTCTTCTGGGTGATTTTCGCATGATGAGGGCGCGCGTTGTCCATGAGCATGAGGATTTTGCCCTCGCTCAGGAGTTTGGGAGGGACCCTGACCGCCACCTCTTCCAGTTGGGTAGTGAAGAGGTCAGCCTTGATGGTGATGCCGGGAGGGAGGATCTCCCAGTAGATGGGACCGAGGACGGAGAAGAAGAAACAGAGGAGTTCCTTCTTTCCGTGAAGTTCCGCCTTTGGAGCCTGCTGGGGTTTCTCATCGACGTCCACCCACTGAAGTTTCCTCTCAGGAATATCGTAGGTGATCCACTTCTCATCCATGGCGACGATGTGGCTGACCCAATTGAAATTGGATCTACGGTGGAGTAATCCCTGACAAACGTCAACCCGCTTTTTCAGCTGAGCTGTCGTGAGGTCATGCGGAATCACTTGGGGGAGCTTAGGTGTCTTCCCAGCATCATGCAGGATTCGAGCAACTGTGGTCTTAGGAATATGGATGGTCTTCTCAATATCGCGCACACTAGATTTGGGATTGGCCTTCAGTTCCCTGAGAACACGACCCCGAACACGAGAAGAAGGGCGTCCAGGATGGGGTTGGTGTTCCAGATTGTAATCCCCTCGCTTGAATCGGGTGAACCAATTGAAGCAGGTGTGAAGGGAGGGGGCATTTTCGCCATGAGTCTGGACCAGCTTACGGTGGGATTCCGTCGCCGTTCGACCCAGGAGAAAATAATGAAGCAAAACGGAGCGGTAGTCTCGAGCAGTGTTCATGACTATAACTGATGAAACTAGTCAAAGACTGATGCAATCGAGAAGCGGCTAAGTGTAAACAATTGCACAACATGATGACGTAATATTGTATTGCATCAGAATGATTGTCGATCATGCAGTAATTATTGGCAAGCAAATTCCAAAAATATGTGGGACACCCTGATATGTTCTTATACTAGATGGCACTCTACTCAACAGAATGACCAAGTCCCGCTCCTTCTCATGAACCTACGTAACATGACAGTGGCGGCACAGCCTGACGCACCCAACATTTGCCCCTATGTGCGCCCTATCAGAATAACTAAAGGTCACTCGAGAGGCATAAGAGACCGTATATAACCGAGCGAGTCCTTGGTCAGAGAAAGCGAGAGAGCATGCAAAATCGGGAGAGTCACTGACCTCGCATTCCTCTTCATGTCGAACAGCTTCTTCTTCTCGCCCAGGTCGATGCGCCGCTGCCGCGACTCTTCCACCTGGGTTAATTAATTAGATCAACTAGTTAATTAAGTAGTAAGGTAAATTAAAGATAATTAAGTAAGGTAAATTAAGCGCCGCTGCCGCGACTCCTCCACCTGGGTTAATAAATTAGATCAATTTAATTAATGATTTTTATTTCATTACCTAGTTTTTACTCCTATCATTAAAGAGGTTCCTATCAATCATGTGCATGATCCACCTAGTAATTAGGTTCATTAATTATCAACAAATGTAATTGACGACAGTTCAACCGACTTAAATTGATCATCCAGTGATGTACAAATCGCCATAGTGCATTTTAGGATCGCATTGAGAAGCGAAAGAAAGAGAAAACACCTCCACGAATCACCACTCGGTTTACGAGGACAGTGTAACTTGAACCTCGCGCGATTTCAGCACTAGTAACGATTGGCGCTAATTAATAATTTAATTGACCATTCAATGATGCGGAATCACTTTCTGAAACAACAACAACTTGAAACAACAACTGCTTGCTTTGGCGGAACAATGCAACTGCAATCTCACGCGTTATTTTACACTAGCAAGGTAACAGCCACAAACCGGTGAATGAGCAATTTAAATAAATAAATAATTAAAATAAAATATAAAAAAATATATAAATCCTCACCTCCTCCCGCTTCTCCACGAGCCCCGCGTCCTGCAGGATCTGACTGCAAATAATTACAATTATTTTCTTTATTATCATTTATTTATTTATTCCAGCCTAACCAGCCGTATCATCACAAGCCATTCACCGCCAGTGTCTATCATGCAACTGAGTAACGCGAAAACCGCGGGTGAAAAATTTAGGCAATTGTACATTTGTACATTAATCTTTACCTTTTTATTATTATTTAATGATTTAATATTTTACGTATTCCTACCTACCCGGTCGTCTCATCACAAACCATTCATCATCAGTCTATATCATGAAAGTGAGTAACGCGAATAGCGCAGGTGAAATATATCGACAATTTTTATTTTTATATTCTACAATTCCTTATCATCACTCCCATCAATCGCCATCCCTTCTCATAGACTCTTCGCAGCAAGAAACTTACAGTGTACTTTCCGACAACGTTTTCTCTTTTCAAATCGTGAAATTAGTTAATGATGTCCAAACTGTCCAAAAATTACGAAAATCGACTGTTGGTGTACGCGAAAGCCTACTCCTCTGCGGAGAGAGAAGTTATTGACATGCCTTTTGTGCAGAAAGTTTACAAAACCCTTTGGACACAAAGTTACGCTCAATTCTTGTTAAATTTCGATCCCATTCTGTAGCAGCACTCGCAAACGTGCGCAAAGCCTGGTGAAAACCCTCAATTCACACCGCTTTTCCCTCTCGCGCGGCGCAGAATGACTCGACTGCGCTGTGCCACGCAAATGAGCTTTCTTCTAGTGATGACATTTCAATACCCAATACTGGGAGACAATACCAATTAATTGGGTAATTGGTATTGGGTTGACCAATTACTTGACTTTTATTCCTCACTTTCCGGGGGAGAGAGCGGCCGCAAAGTCAATTAATTGGGTATTGGAATTGA
The DNA here is from genome assembly GCA_000180635.4 of Pristionchus pacificus. Taxonomy (NCBI): domain Eukaryota; kingdom Metazoa; phylum Nematoda; class Chromadorea; order Rhabditida; family Neodiplogasteridae; genus Pristionchus; species Pristionchus pacificus. The sequence continues at coordinate 28,777,378 of CM026578.1, read as the reverse complement.
TCTGACATCCATACTTGCTTCCCCCCTTTGACATGGTGTGATCTGGCAGGAGAGTGTGGGGGGAATCAATACAAGTTGTTTCGAGGAGTAAAAGCTCTACAATCGCAGTAAGCAACCATCGCCTCTTCTCATACATTCTGTGCAGCGTAAATGTCGCGGGGGAGATGCAAGAGGCATTTCACAACACACTTCGCTAATTTCATTCGCAAGAACCTGGAGTGAAAGGAGTGAAATCAGGATCACTCACGGTTCGGTTGTATCTCTATGTAGCGACTATGTTCAAGCAATCACTGTCAGCAGTCACCCTCGCGATTCATGAATTAACTGCAACGCTAACGTCGCTGGCGACTTACATAGGCGACACGAGTACCCATCATTGGAGTATCCCATTTCTAATTCAACTATTTTCGCTTGGAGGAGGACTATGCGATGTACGCGATATTTCTGTCTCATACACCCCCGACAAGGCGAGATGCTCGAAGGAAGGGTCACTCCAATCATTAGTTTTGTTATGTCAATTCAAAATCGATCCATCAATATCGGCAACAAGTAGTCACTCTTATGAACACAAAGTAGCGCAAACCTCGCAGGAAGTATTTGAACTGAATCTATGAGCCATGCTCTTCATATCAAAATCGGTACTTTCGCTTGTTTCCTCATTACCACGTGGAACACGAAAGTCACGGCACGCACGTTTAGATTCCTCTTTCTAGCTAATTTATGCCACGAATCTTCCACCGATCACGATCAAGAACAGCCAGTCGACATCAAGCAACTGCGCAGCCGCAATCTAGACGCTAGTAGCAAGGAGGGTTTATATTTCTACCAAACAATGGGGCTTTTAATATGCTCAAAAGTAGCAAATGATTCTCATAAGCCCGGTGCAACGTGAAACCTCGCATGAAGTCGCATTATTTCACAGAACAGGTTCATCATATCGCTGTCTGCCGTCCCTTTCTCTTCTCATGGACCAAGTGCAACCCAGAATCCGATGGGTGCTCCTTTTTCATAAGCGATATCGCGCAAATCACTATGAGGTGTTTTCCGCATCCTTTCATGGATCTCTGCAACTGCAATCCCATATGCGAATCCTACACGAATCCAGGCAGCACCCAGTTCTCGAAATATTCCGACTGCATCCAAATACTCTTCTGTCAAGCACTTCTTCCTACCGTACCCATACTATGGCAGGAATACCCCGGTGCTGCACTCGCAGCTTAGCATCAAGTAGCCCGCCGTAACCCTACAACACCCAAGTTTACCATGCCTCCAACCTTTACCCTTCATCCGAAACCCAACCGTACTCACCGATACTGCAGCCGCAGCTTGGATATTTCGTACAGCCGGTGCTCGTCGATCCCGTTGTCCAGCGTCCATCTATTAATATTAATTAGCTAATTAATTAGGTATTCATTTTGAAATTGATCAATTGGCTTCTCCAGCGAATTGTGGTTGCATGGTGTAACGCTGTTTCAGAGTTAAATTAATATCATGGGAAGCTCCCCCCTACGTTAATCCTTTCGCAATTGCTAGATTGGTTCATCAAACAAACTGTGGTTCCAAGCGTGACCGCTGTTTCAGAGTTTATACCGAACAGAGCTTCTTACTACAATCTGCTGCTGATGCCGGAGAAATACAAAATATAAATATTCACTAATTAAAAAATTAATTAATTAACTCACCTCCGCACCGCGTACCCGTGCGCCTTCTGCATCAGCCACTCCCTGGAACAAGAATTAATTGCATTTATTTACTTATTATTTAAATTAAAGCATCAAAATTCATTTAAATCGGCCGTTTTCTAGCAGTTGGTGTGCGGTTTCATAGGGCGATTTGATGTGGGTTTATGTCACCTCACAAAAAAACCACAATGTAAACGAAAAATCTCAGTCTGTTCATCGCGCACAGTCTCTCACCGATCAGAGTGGGCGTGATACCGTGGCAATTGAGAGAGATTTTACACCCACCGGAACACCTCGATCAGCGTGAACGGGTCGCCCAGTGGACTCGTGAGCGGCGCGCGCTTTTCCACGATCTACAAGGGATCAGAGATCAAAGATTAAAGATTAGAGATCAAAGGTCAAAGATTGAAGATCAAAGATCAGTTCGTCATTCACTGTCTTATTTTGCATTGAGTCGCAATCAACCAGCAGCTCGTTAAAAAATAGAAGTTTCCGCTTTTTGCAGGAAGCAATCTACCCGCCGGTTTCGTGCACCTGTGAGTCTACGTACCTCGCCCGAACAGAGCGAGAGCAATAGTCCCGGTGGTTACTGATCTTCTCAACCTACTCATTCATTCACACTATCCTGCCATACACTATCCTCAAAGATCACTCCGTCGACCAAACTACAAACTCAACTGCGCAAAGATCAAAGATCACCCCCAAACTCCGTCCACCTTGGTCTACCTGTAGCTGTCTTACATTTTGAACTCCCATAATCAAACCACAACCTACCCTCCCCCCCCCCCCAAAAAGATCAAAGATCAATACCTTGGCCTCCCGGTAGCTCCTGTTGGTGAACGGGAACTGGATGGACAGACCGGCAGCGATCGTGAGCATGACCTTAACAATAGTAGTGATGACAAATCGGCACTCTCCTCGTTTTGCACACTCTGGTGTATTGCTCACCTAATAGGCCACCCAATAAGGAGCGGTCCGAGGGCCTCTACCTAATAGGCCACCTATAAACCATATCCGACCCGAACAGGGCTTAACTTGTCACCTATTAGGTGGGATATTAAGTGGCAAGCTATTAGGTGAGCAATACCAGAGTACTCTCTCGTCTGTCTGGCCGTCTGTCATAGAGTATATGAGTATAGTAGAGCATAGAGAGATGAGTATAGAGTAGAGTAGACAAGAGAGTAGAGAGTATAGAGAGAGAGAGAGAGAGACAAGAGAGTAAGAGAGTATTCGCCGAAGAGTCATTAGAACTGCGCACGCGTATTTATGTTGGAATTTAATTAATTATATTATATTAAAAATTAAATTAATATAAAGATTTAAATCTCACCTCCTCCTGCCCGAGCACGCAGCCGTAGACGAGCATCTGGAAGCAGAGATCAGGGATCAAAGATCAGAGATTAGAGATTAGAGATCAAACTAGAGCAATAGTGCAGTACTGACATCCTTATAACCATACAGTCGTTGAGAATCATTGATGCCAGAAACAAATATTTTGAAACCCGGCGAATTTGCGCAGCTTGAGATCATCACAACAGTGAAAGTACGTCTCGCGTTCAATGCAGGAGTCGTATTTCCTTCCCAAACAACCAATGCCGGTTGCACAGTCCTTTTCAGCCATAACCATTGTAACCTCAGGTGATTCCGTAGCCGAACCCGTCTACCGTAATTTCATTACTACCGTACATTGGTCATATACCTAAGCGGGTATTCGATCAATTGCTTATCGCAACCACACCATCCTAGTCCTACCGTAATCTCTCACCTTCGCAATCGGGACCTCCACGGGCAGCTTGGCGATCGTCTCGCCGAGCGCCGTCAGCCGATGATTGTCGCGGTCCGGATACAGTACCTGCGCAGAACCACCAGGGAATCAGAATCAGGGCAATCGACAAGTGTATTTTTCGTCGTATACTATCTCGCCTGTCTGATTGTTTGTTGCGAAATGAGAGACAGAAAACGTTTCTGCACATCCCTGATACGGTAGACGCTTACATCAATTTTAAATGCTACTGTAATCCCTGACATTAGTAACCTAACGTTACAATTAGTATGGAAATATGAGGCAGCTCGTGACCGTTCACAAGTGTTATAAATATTACAGACATTAAAGCGCATTATCATTGCGATCACTACGGCCACAGGAGCCTTAGTGAAGAGTGTGCATCCCGAATCGGCCAGGCTATCCGACCGATATTTGATGAGAACAATTGCGCAAAAAAAAAAATTGTAACTTTCTCTGGCATAGCAATTCTCTCTCTCGGGTTGTAAAGTTCACATAGGGCCTAGCACCTCATTAGCACATTCTATCCCCCCCCCCGCACTTGAGGACAGTATGCAGCCTGCACCCGCCTAGATTCCAGCATTCAACTTTCCTTAATTGTCGTTCCATTGAAAGACACGAGATGCACGAAATAACACATCACTATTGACGCTGGCATTTAGTAATAGTATGTATGAGCTAAAACTCAAATTGATCGAAATGCACGCCCCTCATAAGCCTATCAGCACCCGCTGCTGCACGAATGCACATAGTGCAATCAGCAACGAGAACTTTATTACGGGAACTACCTAAATCAAAATAATTCTCGCAATCTACCTTCCATTTTATCTCATGAAAAAAGTGAGGCCAAGATCAAGGCTAAGGCTGAGAAAGAATATCGTTGTTTGTAACTCTAATTGTAAGATGACTCGTCGAAATTGAGGCTTCCTGACCCATCAGCCTATCAGCGCCCGCTGCTGCACGAATACACATAGTGCAATCAGCAACGAGAACATTATTACGGGAACTACCTAAATCAAAATCATTCTCGCCATTTACCTTCCATTTTATCTCTCGAAATAAAAAAAAAGGTTAGGCCAAGTTCTAGGCTAAGGTTCAGAAGGATTATCGTTGTTTTTCTAACAATAAGATGACTCTTGGAAATCGACGCTACCCGGCCCATCAGCCTATCAGTGCCCATTGCAGCGCGAGTTCACCAGGTGAAAAAGATCTCTAAAAAGGACACCGTTTACCTTCCATACATGCGATCAAAGCACAACCGCAACTAATGCAAATCTACACTATCCTTTGAAATGAATGCTCTTTCACTACGATGTACCCGCTCAAGATCAATGAACCTACCGTATCCCTAAATCTTCCCAAATAATCAATAAAGCCCATCGTACCCCCTGGAACTTGAGCGTCGCTATCGCCTCCTGCAGCGCCTCTTCTTCCGGCCGTTCGATGTAGGGGAAGGTCAGCGGGTCGACTGGAATGGGAAATCTCGATAATTGGAGCGGCGACGCGACCGCAACGCCTGACCCTAATAAGCCTCTAATTGTAAGAATCTAACATTAATTTTTGGTTTCACAACCCGTCAGGTTCACGTTTCCATGTGAATACTACAGTCCAGAAATCCAAATTTTTTTCAATTGGTTGATAGCAGGCTACAAAACAAAATTAAATGATGTCTTCGTGCATTATCTGAGGCGCCGTTTAGTAAACGTCGCCGCCGATACACCACACCACCACACCACGGAACTCACGCGCCAGGTTGAGGTTGATCATCTGCAGCACCATCTCCTTCAGCGACACGCGGTTGATCTCGGACAGCGTGAAGTCGTCCATGCCCTCGAATTGGTCCTGCGGGGAAGATTACAGTAGCTACAGTAACCTCTCAGAATATTCCTGTATCCCCGTTCCCGCGTGATTTCAACATTAGATCAACATTAATGGAATATTGGCACTCTGGCCTGAAAAACTCGACCATCTAGCTCAAAACTTGTAAAGTAAATTAGCTATTCATGCCCTCGAATTGGTCCTGCGGGGAAATGGAGGAGGGATTACGGTAGCCTCACCCCAATTCCCACCCCCCCCCCTCCCCGTCTAACTACGGTAATCAATTTACTTTATTCCTCTAGTAATAAATTGCAATGCTGTGAGGAAGCAACTGCTATTTTTGGACAAAGTTTGGCCTGTCAGACTCATGTTTCTAGATTAGCTCCTAACACTCGGAGATTTCGGTTCTCAATTTTTGTTGTGTTCGATCTTGCAAGACCACGATTTTCGGCAGCGCCGTCTCGACTCCAAAATATTTCCCAGCTACCGTACCTCGGCTACCGCAACCCCCCCCCCCCCCCGTACCTCGGAGTAGAGCCGGTAGCAGATGCCGGGCCCGGTTCGGCCAGCGCGACCTGACATTGAGAATGGAAGGTTGAATAACGAAAATCAAATAATTCAGAATCGAATAGTCAGGGAACACTCGGGTTTCAGTGCGGTTATGTATGTCGAGAGGCATCGCTCATTCTGAAGTGTACAACTGACATAATAAATGAATGAAACTATAGAAACCAGATGATCCGAGATTTTACTGTGTGCATGTAAAGAAAGAGATCTTTAGCTTATTGATTCCATCTGGCCAGACGAGAAAAATAAAAGTGCAATTATCTTTCATAACCAGTCGCGTTTGTATGGATTTCCATTGAAATGAGAGGAGCGAGTGGGGAATGTTTTTTTTTTAAATACGGACTACATATATACACTAACCTTTCCTCTGGTTCGCCGACGCCTTGGACACCCAGAACTCGCTGAGCTTCTGGATGCGCGACTCTGGATCGTACTTGATCAGGTTGACCTGCAAAATTTGACGTTTACTTAATTTAATTTTAAAAAATAATTAATTAAAATACTAATTTGTCAGAAATTGCATCAATTTATCGAAACCACTCCCACATCTTTCATGCTTCAAATCGGTATCAAGTTGACGTGCACGCGGTTTAACACGGTTGATTCAAGATAGACGTTTCAAAAAATATTTAAATACTGTGACGTTCAGAAGACGCTCACATCCTGTCCACCATACTTTTCTCTAATCTACTAAATCCTACCGTACCGACCAATGCTATCTACCGTACCTCTCCCGAGTCGATCACAAATTTGATGCCACGGCTAACGGACTACCGTATTACCGTTATGATATCCTACCGTATCCCCAGTTACCGTACCTTCCCGGAATCGATCACAAATCGAATCCCGTCGATGGTCACTGACGTCTCGGCGATGTTCGTTGACAAGATGCACTTTCTCACTCCAGCAGGGGCCACGTCGAACACCTTGTCCTGCTCCTCTTGCGAGAGGGTACTGTAATAAAAATATTAATAGGATAAGACAAGGATACGGTAATAGAGGGTACTGTAATGAAATATTGATAGACCAGAATACGGTAGTATAACTCATTTTAAAGAGGCGCGATTTGAGAGAGGTTACGGTAAGATCAATTGCTCTCTCTATCTATTATTCAAGAAATTTCAGGAATGATATTGTTAATGAAAGCGACCGAGAACCGATTACCTCCAGCTGAAATTCAGTATTCATGCATGATTCCCGAAACCCAAAACTTCGAGGTTGAAACCCATTTATTATGAGCCACTTTCAATCCGCCAATTACAGTACTACTCTCATTTCCAGGCAAAACTCAGTCAATAAAACAGAGAGAGAGAGAGCTATAATCGATAACCTGTGCATCACACAGCTGTGTCAGCGCAGACGAATCCTTTGTTTCTCGCGGCGGATCATTTCGCTCGATTCGAGGGCGAGGAGCGGTCAATAAGAGGGAGAAAATGCGCAATGAATTAGGCGTCCTAGCTCGTGAGAGTGTGAAATGGGTCATGAATGATACAGCGATCGGTTCCCAACACACTCCATGCGAAAAATTGCAGGTCGTTCGGTGTGATTAGAGAGAAGTTATTAGATGGTTTACATTATTTCGAAAATTGAATGACCTCATATTTGGTATTGCTACTGAAAAAGTAAGGCGAAAATTGAAATTCTGCAGCCTACAACTTCTCCTAATAGAGTTTCCCCCAACATCCTACACAGTTAGATTGCCTCTGGCACAATCCGCTCCTTGGAAAACTTTTGATTTATGTAAAAAACGATCGAAAATGGGTTTTTCTAAAGAACCACTGCTTCCGTTTTCAAAATATCATGGTCTAAATCACTCAGGAATGATCCCCTTCCATATAACTACAGATCTTATTTTTTTGGTTTTCGGTGATTCTGAGCATCTAAGCCTTAGGCATCCTGTTTAGCACAGCTCACTTTTGTAAAAAAAAAAAGTTTTCCAGCTTCCTGATTCTGCCCATAACAAACCAGAACTGCAATCTACCGTACCCCCCCCCCCCATCCCCTAGAACTGAAGTTAATCAATAATCGATAACCTGTGCAGCAGGAGAATGATCCATCCCTTGGTATACTCTGCGTAGGTCTTCAGCGCCTCGGCCACCGTAGTCATCTCGGCGATTCCTGTGAGCGGATTCAGAGAATACGGTACAAAAATAAAATATTGATTTTCGAGATACAGTACTCCTACTCCCTATCTAACTATTGAGTCGGGCTCAATGACCCCCCCCCCCCCCCCCCGGCAAGCTGGAAAAAAGGTCAAGATGGTGCCTACCGCTAGATCACGGTTTCACGCGATTCACAGAGGTAAAGCCAGGGTTGCCGAAATTAAAGGGGCACGAATATTTTCTCACATAAGCTGAGCTTGTGGGGTAATAGGGATGCTATACCCGATCACAGATCACTTTATCCGAAGTTCTAGAAATGCCTCTGAACCTCACTACGGATTTTTGAAGTTTCATTGATTGTGCAGGCACGATTTGGGGTACTGTATTCTTGTATTGATTTCACTCGATTGGCAGTCGAAAATAGCAGCAATAGTGAGGTTTGCACACTGCGGGAGTCGAACCAGCGGGTGCAAGATAGCGAGGCAAAAGCACAGCCACTAGGCTAAGTGCCGCCATATTCGTTGAGTCTAGACGGCCTAGATAAGGGAGAGGAGAGAGTCAACCGCTGTGCTGATTACTGTAGTTACAGCGGGGTGCAGGCACGTCGTGGTGGGACCCACCAATTTCGATTCGTGCCCCTCCCCCTTTAATGCCTGTTGGACACCTATCTCAATGTTTAAAAAAATCTAAGTAACCATAACTGATCTGATCTCGCATTATCTTTTCCACACGCTTAACTGTCGGCGCATGTCTACTGTCCCCCTAGCTACAGTAGTCTAGTATCTCAGAGCTACCGTAACCCTACCATTGAGGAAAATGAGGGCGTCGCCACGCTCCGTCGCCGGCACCTCCTTGTCGATTACCTGAAAATATTGGCAAATTGGAGATACTGTAATCTTAGGGGTACTGTAGCCTATCTATATTCGATTTTCGAGTCTGCATCGACTACCTGCAAAATGTGGGGGTACAGTATCCTTCGAATATTGATTTCTTATTATTTATCACAAACCATTGACATAAGTAATCATTGATTTCATGCACTGTAAGTTCAAGCTGTGTAAGCGCCCAAGAAAAATTGCGTTCGCATGAAGAAAGTGAATACCCACTAGGACCCGGTGAATTGACGATTCACCTTTTTCTCAATTAGCCGGCTGCCTTTCTTGCTTCAATCGGTCGAACAATTGTACTTTCACAAACATCATTCACCTTCATCGAGAGATCACCCTGAATGCACGCGCGAAACACGCCCTCCCTCTCCCCTCCTCTCCCGCCTCTCTCTAACCCGTCTCGGCTAGCGCGCGCTCTCCCTACACCTGCCCTCTGGCCGCTTTCCCGTCGGGCCGAAGACCCCCTCGTCCCTCTCCGGCTCTGCCCGGCCGGCCCTCGGATGGGAAGTGCCATGCAGTCTCGGTTCAAAAGAATCCCCAATCAGGCTGAACGTGCCTGGACGGATCCCGGAACCGATAAAAGCAAGGCGCTGCCCTGACGTCACCGACCCCGCGCCGGTCATTTTTGGAGTGTCCCGTGCCGAAAGGCGCTGGGCGAGATACACCCGCCAGGAACACGAGCGAAAAGGCCACAGCAATCATCACCCGGTGCACTCACGCTCCGGTTTTGCTACAGCTACTCGACTGATATTCCCCACCAATCACTCTTGGAGCCATGTGTTAAAAAAATACAATTGCAACCTCCCCTATAAATAGATCATCAGTTATCAAGATACGGTACTTCGAGCACCCTCACTGTCAGGTATAACTCCCCCACCCCTATCTAACCCGGAGCTCCTAGAACGACAGACTACCTTACCTCGAGCACCCTGAGGAACGGCTCGGGGTCGATCTTGTGCGTCTTCTTGTTGCCGTCCGAGATCATCTGCTTGATCGGCCGGTACTTGAGCTCGATCGGGAAGAGCCGACCGGGCACCTGCAAGGAGGGGAGGTTGTTGTTATTGTTTTGTTGTTTTTGTTCATTGCGAATTTGGGAGCGAAGGAGCCGATGAGACGCAATAATCGTAATACTAGATTTTCAAAAATGAATGGGCCTAGATGTTTGCGGTTACACAGTGTGAATATATCGGACAACTATACACTCAACCAATTTTTGCAGACCGTTGATGAGGAAAAACGATACTTTTTCGAGCACGAATATAGCCAGGAGAATAACGGTTGCACTTGAAATTAACTAATTAATAACCTAATTAAGAAAAGTACCTTGACAACGGGCGCGCCCTTGTAGTAGCCCGTTCAACAACGCAATTGACTGAGGACTACCGTAATTTATTTTTTTTTACGCAATTAACAAGCTAATTAATAAAAATACCTTGACAACGGGCGCGCCTTTGTAGTAGTCCGTGAACAGCTCCAGATTGATCGTGGCGGACATGAGGATGAGCTTGAGGTCGTCCCTCTTCGACACGAGGTCCCTACAATGAAATTTAGGGTCAATAGCTAGGAACTGGGCACTCTTTACTCCACACCGCTTTCTCTATTTACATCCTATTTTCATGTGATTATCAGCGCAATGAGGCTTAATCAAGCGCATCCTCAATAGCTAGGAACTTAAGTTAGATAATTACTTAGCTTAGCTAATTAGCGCTCTTCACTAGGCCGGGTAGCGCAGTGGTTGTGTGCCAGAATGCGAATCGAAAGGTCACGAGTTCGACCCCCCGCGCATGCAGATCCACCCAACCAAGGGGGTTAAGAAATGTTGGTAGTGCCTAGTAAACACGATCCAAATTCCCCGTCAGCGTGCACACAACATGCCGGTTAGTCTTTAGCAACAGGCCACTGTCTTCACAGGTTAGGCCCCAGTTGCAGTTCAGACGTGGGGTAGTCGACGACGCGTTACGCGTTAGTAACCGACTCAGTACTTTACTTTACTTTACTTTACTTCACACCTCTTTCTCTATTTACATCCTATTTTCCTATTTGTATAGTGTTACAATATGTATCTCTTAGATGTGTGTATCCAATTTCAGAGCCGAACTGATTTATCACAGCAATGTTTAGTGGTTGTAAGCGCGGTGAAACACGCATGTGCATCTTATGAAATGACGAGAATGAGATTTTTCAGGGTTGATGGCTTACGTCACTTCATTCCGCCATTTGGGCACTCGTTTCAGGGGTACTACTCACTCCTCGCAGCAGCGCTACTGGCAATATTACCAGTTGGTTGGAGAACTCTATTCTATAGTTATTTTTTCATTGTTATTGTTATTCTCATTGCCCCACCTCAGCAATCCGACGAGCAGGTCCGAGTTCAGATTCCGCTCGTGCACCTCGTCCAGGATGATCACCTGCATTTATTTTATTTTTTTCCTTTTTAATATTGCTAGACGCTCTCGTGTCTAGCTTGTTCTATAATGCTGAAGATTGAAAAAATTTTCCCAATTAAGACAATTCGTAAATCTCGAATAATCGACAAGTGGCAACTAGCGGTGCTCTGGTGTTTCAGTAGTTCTACACTTCCAGATTCAAATTTGTGCTTCGATTTGTTTCTTCTCTCAAAATTCCTCAAAAAACATAAAATGTGCGACATGCTGCGCCCCTTTCGATCATTGAAAATATCGTATCCCCCCCCCCCCCACAACTCTACCATATTCCTACCGTATCCCACTCACATTATACACCTCCAGCAGCGGATCCGACGCAAACTGCCTAAGGAACACTCCGTCACTTTCGAAATCCTACCGTAGCCCATGGATACAGCAACGAACCCCTACCGTTATCCACACTCACATTATACATCTCCAGCAGCGGATCCGATGCGAACTGCCTCAGGAGCAGTCCCTCCGTGAGGAAGAGCATCTTGGTACGCTTCGTCTTCGTTGACTCGAATCTGGGAAGGGATTACGGTAAGATTACGGTATTTAAAAAATTGATTATCCGCTAGCAAAAGCAATATGAAGACTAGATAGCTTTGTCTTCGGTTATCCCGAGCTTTAAATATCAGGTTTACTGCAAAATCAATCAACAGACATTTCAGGAATATTCGTGCTTCACCCGAATTAGACGGCTGGTCGGAGCCAAAGAGAGCAATCATCGGAACACTCCAGTCACTCTTACAATACACAAGAATCTTTTCACTGACATTGAGAAGTCACAGCTGTTTCCAAAAATAAAGAACCTACTAAAACAGACCGCTTTGAGTACGATAACCACAAATCGATACCTGATCTTGTAGGCGACTTCGCTGCCGTACGAGTTGAGCGTCTCGTAGGAGACCCGCTTCGCCAGGGCCGTGCACGCGATTCTGAAGGGGGCGTGTTGTGAGGCGCGAAACTAAAGCTCCTTTATTTTCGCTTCACGAAGTGGTTGCGTTCCCTACGCACTCAAGAGCGAAAATAATTCTGACGAATTCTTTTTTAATATTATTTTTTTAACTGCCGAATTCCGGTTTCACGAAGTGGTTACGTTCCCTACACGCTCAATAAAGCTGAAGAATCTTCTATAAATATTTGATTGAGCGATTCGGCTACCGTAACCCTGATATCTCTCATACCGTAATCCCGAAATTACCGTACCTTCTCGGCTGCGTGCAGCAGATCCCTGTGTAGCCCGCCGAGAGCAGGTACTGGGGCACCTGCAAAGGGTACGGTGGGTACGGTAGTCGAGAAAACGAACAGGTGTTGTTAGGCAATATTTCCACAAAAGCAATGCGGATGCAAGCCCTATAAGAACAATTTTCGAAAATATGCAGAGCCTCGCCTCATTTAGTGGAGAATAGCCTACATGTGACAGAGTAATGATATTATTATTCGCGTCTTTCATGAGTTGCGAATAAAATATGGTGAACGCATATGCCGAAATCGGGTTTCACACGTAGTACAGAACGCCTGAGAGCACACAACTACTAGTGTGATGTCGATCGACAATGTATAATCAAGATAACTACCTGCGTACTCTTTCCGCATCCAGTATCACCCGCAACGATGAGGACCTGGTTCTGGAATTTAATTAATCAATTATTTTATTGAATGTTCCGCATTTCGCCCTGCTGATTTTCTGCACCACTAGTATGTTGTATTCCGTGCAATGATATATCCAACTAACAGAGAGAGAGAGAGAGATCATCGCTGGCGTTCTTCAACAATTTTGAGAACCATTGAAGTAGTTAATTTTTTTGTATGTAATGGATTTTTTTAATCCTAGTGATTTTCGGCATCATTTGCATGATTTACCTCCGAAATGCGAGAAAGATTTGATCCGAAATCGTTCTCATTTTCTCAAACAATTCAAAAGAATGTTCGCGCAATATTAATAGATGAATAAAATCAAACCTTCTCCAGTAACTGCAGGATCTCCTCGCGTCGCACGGCAATCGGGAGATCTCAAGGATTAATATGTTTAATTTAAATAATTAACTGAATTTCAACATATAAACAATGCTAGGCAGTATATCCGCTTGGCTGTGTGGATGTGGAGCCCTCTAGTAACATTGGAGCAATTTCTGCCACCACGCACAGCGAAATTCATCAACACTTTGAAGGGCATATATATATATATATTTAGCGGTTAAAAGCCCGTCAGTGATATCAGTGAAGAGCACCATCCTCGGATAATTGCACAACCCCGGGGTTTGGGCAAGAACACGTGTGAAAATCACGAATTTGTCCCCGAAATCGGGGGGGGGGGGGTATAGGCTTGGAAAACGTGGTCGAAATTGGGGGTATAGTATTGGGGGTATAGGTATTAGAGGTATAGACCCCGGGTATAGTCCGATATCAGACCTCGAACTCATCGTTGGTGCTTATTATAAATAATAAAGTAAATACCCCTCTGCGTTCTTCTCAACTCGATGATCTTCTTCAGCTTGAGCTCGTTGGCGAAATCAGCCGATAGCTGGACAGCGTACTCGAAATGGCGCACGAGCCAGCGAGGAACCTGCAAGTTTGCGGGCTGACTCTCTCGATTTGCCGTACTCTCTAGCCATTATCAAATGATTCTCGATGTTGTTTTTTTTTTCAGAATTGCCTGGTGTTAAATATGAAATTTAGTCGTATAACTCTCTCTCTCGATTTTGCATGCACTCTCGATTGCTGTTACACGGTGAATGGTGCTAATCGACGCAGGAAACGCACTGTATCTGCTAGGGACTAACAGAAATTGCGAAGGATCTACGGAGACCCCGAGCAGGACAGGAATTATTTCTGCGGAGCCACCAAAGATACATCTCTCAAAAGGGCGTGATACACCCCGCACACTAGCGGATGAAAGATTCCAGATTATTATCATGGGGATTTCTGTGAATGGGAAAGGAAAAGTCACTCACATGGTTCATTTCGGCCAGATTGTCGACGAAATCTCGCTGAGACACGACCAGATATCGACGACTCAGATCTAGAAGATGAAAAAAGTATAGATACCATTAACTCAATTCTGCAATTGACCAAAATGGGATATGCGGTGGAAATAAACGAACCTTGCGGAATGCCGAACTGATCTCGCTCGATGCGAGTGAGGTCGAGATGGTCCTCCATGAGACCGCCACTCCTGCAATTTGAGAACAGTTCCATCTATAGGTGACCACCTTCCTCTAATATATCGAAACTTGCATGGGTACACGAATACATTTTGTAGTGGACATTAGGGCGGTTGTTGAACTGTGGTTTCATAAATAAATTTCTAGTAGTTCACATCCGAACGACGATAGTGTAGGCATAACTCATTACTATGATCTTATTCGCTGATTTAGCTCTGGCATCGTAGAGCTCTCAACAACTACACCGTCTGAGGAAGATCAACATACCGTATGAATCGTGCAAAGTATGAGTTGATGAACTGTTTCTGCTTGATCAACCGCTCCTCATCTTGCTTCGAGCCACTGTTCACCTGCAAAACACGGTAATGGGCTCGAAATACACATTTAAATGGGCTAATAAAATAAAAATAAATTATAAAAAAAAATAACAAACCTTGTCACGGTCGAGCAGGCAGCGGAACATGACGCCTTTGTACTTTTCATAGTCGTCCGCGGTTAGTTTGAAAGCCATACAAAGCCTAAAAATAGAGAAATAATAAATAATAGCGATAAAAACAGCAAAAATAAAATTCGAAAAAAATAAAAATTTGAAGTAGGTAGTAAAAAGTGCGCTCCAACGAACCAACAGAGAGCCGGAAAAGTACTGTAAGATCCCAAGACCTGATCCGTAAACTAGCTCATATTCAAACAGACATACTCTTAGCACGACCTCAGGGTCAGGTACAGTAAGAAATCCCAAAATTGTGAATTTTTCTTTTTCATTTTTTTCTTCTTTTCTGGCCGGGTCGCTGTCGCTTTGCGTTAGATAATTCGAATATTGATCGATCATGTTAGTAGGCTTCATTTCAAAAAGTAGAATATCTCGATATACTGTTGCCCAACTTGTTGCCCAAGGATTGCCCGTCTAATCACTTAGATTACTTTTTTTACCCATTCCTCCTTTTTTAGAACGTTTTTTTGGAAATATTAAGTGTGCATTTTAAAATTTAGGAATGCGTTTTCCACATGGTCATTTTTTTCTCTCTGTCTCGAGAATTAGGAAGCACTCGTCTTTATTCGTCGCGACGTTTTCCAGGAACAGTTGAACTCTATTTGCAGGTAATGGTCCTGGTCGCGGGAAAGAAGCTTAGCCTTACCAAGAAGCACACTCGTCGCTTCACCCGGCATGAGTCGGACAGGTATGTGCTTTCTGTTATAAAATCTACTTTACTGGCTATGATGATCACACAGACCTGTACCTAGTGTAAGTGCTGGAAACTTATTTATTTACCTGAGCCTTCTTAAACCTTGAAACCATTGTGTTTCGGCTCGTATTTCAATGTCATCGTATCCTCTTTCAGATACTACCGTATCAAGCCCAACTGGCGCAAGCCTAAGGGTATCGACAACCGTGTCCGTCGTCGCTTCAAGGGACAGAGACTGATGCCCAACATCGGTTACGGAAATGCCAAGAACATCCGTCACGTGCTCCCCAACGGATTCAAGAAGGTTCTCGTCCACAACGCCAAGGTAATACTGTTTTCTGTTTTATATTAGTGGTATACTGCTGTGATGAAATCTACAGACCTGTTCCTATGGTTAGCGAGGAAATTAACGTAGTTCTGAGCTATTTTTGTGATTCTTGTACAAATTTTTCTATTTCGTGTAATTTCATTACTAAATTCTACCTTACAGGACCTCGACATGCTCCTCATGAACAACAAGAGGTATTGCGGAGAGGTCGCCCACGCCGTCTCTGCCAAGACCAGAAAGATCATCGTTGAGCGCGCCGCTGCTCTTAACATCAAGCTCACCAACGGACACGCTCGCATCCGTACTGAGGAGCACGAGTAAATGCTCGTTGTTTGTTATGTTTGGCCCAGGAATAATAAACCTGGTTCTGTTCATTCACCGTGCTAACACACTTGCTCCGTTTTTCTCGGTAATTATACCTGAGTACAGACGATTACACGCAGTAACAGAGACATCTAGATGGAGGAAAGATATGAGGAGAGAAGGGAACGGGGGTTGAAGCGAAAGAAAGCGTCGAACAAGATTGAAGATGCTAAAAGGAGTGCTAGAGCTGGTAAATTATCTCAATTTATCGCTTTCACGATAGACGTCTTCCAGAGTTGAACAATTATGGGTGGCAGACGCTAGGATATGCAGACAAGTTTAAATTTCCTCCCATTGTCGACACTATTGAAAGGTTTGTCGTCCATGCTTAGGATATGACCTTGCTGAACCGAGGCCATTCAGAGTAGACGCTTCCCAACTCTCCGTTGACCAATTTCGGGAAAAGTACGAGAACCCAGGCGTTCCTTGTATCCTGCAAAACTGTGCTGCCGGCTGGCAAGCGAATGAGAAATGGTCGATCGAGCGGCTGGGCCGCAAGTATCGCAACCAGAAGTTCAAGTGCGGCGAGGACGATGATGGGTACTCGGTGAAGATGAAGGTGAGGCAGGATATAAGACTGTGCGAATACGTATGTACTGGATCAGTCAGTACTTTATGATAAGGCCCCGCTTGAATTGATACCGGGTTTAAGATAACTTTCACCATTTGACCTGTTTGAAACCCTTAAAGAGGTGAAAAAGGTACGTAATCGGTGGGAATACAAGCGTCTAATGACAACGACGATTTCGAGTTATGACGAAAATGCCGGGACGGGATGATTGTAGGGGTGTAGCTTTAGAGGAGTGTCATGGTTTCTATCACGTGAATCAATCAAATTTAAATAGATTTGAAAAATGAGAAGATATCTATAAAAGCAGATAGTTCCAGATGAAGTACTACATTGACTACATGCAGAATAACAGGGACGACAGCCCGCTGTACATCTTCGACAGCAGCTTCGGCGATGTGCGTATTTATTATTATTTAAATTTAAGAAAAAAACAAGAAAACGAAAAACAACAACAACAACGTATTCGTTACTCGTTGGTTTGGTGCTGTGTTATCTGTGCTTTAAAAAAAAATATTATTTGAAATAAAAGTAAATGAATAATAGAAAAAAAAATGCTCTGATAGCGCTAGCATTTGTGCTACTTGACACCTGTTGGTTTCGTGTTGCATCTCTCTAGGCGCATAGGTTCGTAAGGTTGGTGTATTTAGCAGACGCTTTTGGGTTATGAAAGTGGGAGAAATGGAGCGTGATTGCGCGACAGCTCTGATAAATAGCAATCGCTTTAGCGTTCGTTTCAATCGGAATAAGTTTTAGTTGATCAGCCCGGTGATTCGGTGTTGCACCACCGACTAAAGTGCGGTTCTATTGACCATCTTTGCTCGTAGATACATTCTTTAGTTTTAAAATTTATAATAAATCATTAAACAATAAATAATATTATCGCAACTCCTTGCAGCGGCACAAGACGAAGCAGCTGCTGGAGGACTTTGCCATTCCGCCCTACTTCGAGGATGATCTCTTTCGATATGCAGAGTATAAGAAGAGGCCGCCTCACAGGTAAATTGCTTATTATTATTATTGGGTTGAGGAATTGGTGAGGTTACTGATTGGGGACCTTTCTTCGAGGATCACCTCTTTCGATATGCAGAGTACAAGAAGAGGCCGCCTCACAGGATAGTAAATTAGTTACGCGAGTACTTCCTAGGTGATGAATTTGTTTGCAAGTGATTGGGGATAGAACTACTTACTTTTGATCTATTCCTATCTGCAGCGTATAAATATCATCTCAGAATTTAATCGGAAACTAGATTGTCGGAAGCAAATCGGAAACATGTGATAAGCAGACAGTGATGTTCATACAAATCTTGACCTTGAGCTTTCTTGTTTCACAGGGTCTATAGGTACTGTGTCAAGGTGCGACTATAGTACGGATCGCGTGGTGGATCTTATAAAAACTTTTTTTTTTTAACCAATGGGTCAATTGGCACCAACACCTTCTGCTTCCAGATCGCCCTGCTCGATGTATTCATCAAAAAGTCTACCATCCTGTTCCTGTTTGAAACAGGGATTTTTTCCGGTTTCACAGAGTCTATAGGTTCAATGTCAAAATGTGTCGGTAGTGCAAGTCTCTCGCGTATTCATGAGCTTCTAGGTTTAGTGCCTAGATGCTACTATAGTACTGACCAATTGGTGTATGGAAATAACGACAATTCACGCTCTAATCTTTGCAGATGGTTCGTGATGGGCCCGGCCCGGTCCGGCACCGCCATCCACATCGACCCGCTGGGCACGAGCGCGTGGAACACGCTGGTCAGCGGGTACAAGAGGTGAGATCGATCCTTCCTATACATTGTTGATGCAACACTAATGTAGTGGGTTTGTGATGCAAGTGTGCTGAACATTTGTGAGTAACAGCGGCGGGTACTCCTTGATTCTGGTAGGCAGAGTTGCGTTGCCTGAGCTATGTGAGTAGTAGTAGTTGGTCCAGGTCGTTTATTAGACCAATTAATATTGTTAGAGTGAAGAAACAAAAGGGGCATTACTATAGGCAAAGATACAATTGGTACATAGAATCAGTGTGAAACTCTCCCAGATGGGGATGCTCATTCCGCCCGCAGCGTCATTACTGAGCACCTTGCCCGTTAGGTGCCACCAGGCGGGGCTGTGTTACATGCGGCCTGCTAGAGCGAACATGTTCCTGCGGGGGCAATGCGTGCTCGTTATATTTCTCCCATAAATATTTTTTTGGTGATACAATGATGTTGGGCAAAGAAAGGATAATGACATATATGAGCGGAATGTAACGCAATCCCTCCCAGGTGGGTGCTCATCCCGCCGCCCACTGTGTCTTTCCAATAGAATTTCCGCAAATATTGATTTCATTCCCGTACCCTTCTCTGATAAAATTGTAAGTCTCCGTTTTGCTCATAATTTAGTGTGTGAATGAAACCAAACTCTTCCAGGCGGGTGCTCATCCCGCCGCCCACTGTGTCTTTCCAATAGAATTTCCGCAAATATTGATTTCATTCCCG
Organism: Pristionchus pacificus; assembly: GCA_000180635.4. Classification (NCBI taxonomy): domain Eukaryota; kingdom Metazoa; phylum Nematoda; class Chromadorea; order Rhabditida; family Neodiplogasteridae; genus Pristionchus; species Pristionchus pacificus. The sequence goes on along the minus strand of CM026578.1, from coordinate 28,758,029 downwards.
TACCCTTCTCTGATAAAATTGTAAGTCTCCGTTTTGCTCATAATTTAGTGTGTGAATGAAACCAAACTCTTCCAGGTGGGTGCTCATCCCGCCCGCCGCGCCCAAGCCGCTCGTCAAGCCGTACAAGCACGAGGCCGGCAAGGTGAGCGGGGTTTACTTATTTAATTAAATATTTATTTATTTTATTTTTAAATATTTTTTTTATAATTTATCTTCATTATAACTGCCGTAAATGCGGACAGGATTGAAATGCCTAAATTATTCGGATGTAGTAGTGATGGTGAAGCATCGATGAGCCTACTGAATTGAACCATGTTGTGACGAAACATTGCTTTCCTTTGTTTCTTGTATGCTCACTTTCTTGGTTTGAAAATATTAGGAATCAAGTCTATTATTCGCCCGGGTTATTCCTAGTTTAATGTTTAGTGCTTATTTCGTAGCACCTGTGTTAGCCGGTGGTTCGTCTCTCGATAGCATAAACATACATTATCTAAATAATTTTAAAGCAATGCAATATTTGGGCGGTGACCTGGTTCACCTTCGTGTATCCGCGCTTGAATTTAATTAGGCAGAATATTAATAATATTTTTATCAATATGGGAACAAATGAAGCACACCTGCATGTTCTGAATGTTGCAGTCTCGGTGAAACTACTTCAATTATTTCACTCTGATTTATGGAATCAGTTTCATGAGGGCGTACCTGTTGATTTCGGGGTTTCATTCATTCATAGAGTATTCTTGCAGCACCCCGACGAGGCGGTGACCTGGTTCACGTACGTGTATCCGCGCGTGAAGGCCGCGTCGTGGCCGCGCGAGTACCCGATCATCGAAGCGCGCCAGGCGCCCGGCGAGACCATGTTCGTGCCCAGCGGTGAGTATTTATATTTTGACTGTGAAACCCACGTTCACCGGGGTAAAATGGGGCGGGCGATCGGCGGAAGCGAGTGGAATCAAATAGGCCATGTTTGTGCCCATTGATGAGTGGTGTTTTAGTGGGGGATATGTATGAGAGAGGAGAGAGGTGGTGGATATTACTTGTTCAGACCCCGAAGATAGTTCAAGAAGTTTGCTAATTGATTGGCTACTCGTATCGCAGGAAATAGTTTATTCGATCTTATTCTGAATGTGATAGTGAATCGCTATCTAGTTGGCAAGTCATCAAATGGGGGTGCTGAACACTGCGCGATTTCTCGAACAATAAAACTGAATACACTGTGAGTGTGGTCAACGATGACGATCTTGCAGAATATAAATTATTTTTAAAAGTATTTCTAGTTGTGCATCATTGCGTTTCATTGGCTTGATTAGGGAGTGTATGGCTCAGGGCACTTGATTTTATCGATTCAATACTCTGTTGGCGAACACTTTTTAGCAACAATGCCATGTTGATGATAGATGTGTGTTCGTGCTTCACGGGGTGTACTAGGTGCGGTCACGAGGCGGCCCGATGATAACATTCTCATTTCGTATTTCCAAAAACATTTGCTGTGCTTGCATTTGTCTTATTCGTCAACAGGCGCTTGCGGCGCTGCATATGATTGCTAACTACGTGGCCAACGTGTTGCGATAGTCAATCCTTTGGTGCCAATCCTTTCATATAATAAATCTGTTGATTAAACGTATTAATTACGCGATTCGGATTCTGGTGGCCACGATGGCGATTACGCAGAATTTCGCTACTTTTTGCTCATAGAACTATTGGCGCTTTTGAGTTTCACAAGCCTATTAGGTGCCCCTAGTGCAATGTGGCAATAGTCTCTTCTTCGTAAGTGGATAAACAAATAAAATATATATTTTAAAATATATATATTATTGTAAATTAATTAATTAACAGGCTGGTGGCACGTCGTAATCAACGAGTGCGCCACGATGGCCATTACGCAGAACTTTGCGTCGCTCGCCAATCTGAGGACTGTCTGGCCGAAGACGGTGAAGGGCCGGCCCAAGCTGAGCAAGCACTGGTTCAAGAGGTACGGTAGCTGATCGTGTATTGATTTTATTCCTTGGTGAATTCGAAAGTGGATCGATAGGATTTCTGTTGCCGATTATGAACTGATTATGTGGGGATGTTGTTTGCGGCGGTTACGGTAGGCCTTTCTTTAATGCCGTGTAGCCACCAGATTAGGTGACTGTATGAGAATGTGTTGCGATGGCATGATGGGATCCTTTCGATTATTAATTCGTTGGCTTGATGTATCTCAAGGAGGGTAAAATCTGAAACGTGATTACGGTAGCCAACCTCCAATTATCGATTGTCTCCTTCGCAGATTGCGCGCGTGCCGGCCCGAGGTGCTGCCCATCCTGGCGGAGTCGGCGCCGATGCGGGGAGAGGAGGTGAGCGAGCGAGTTGCTCTTTGATCTTTGGGCGGTGATCTTTGATCTTTGGGTATCGATGGCAATGATGCATTTGGGTGTGTTTGCCAGTGATCATGCAGCAAAATGCAGTAGTGTAAATATCGAAAGTTTGAAGAAGCTAATACTGAGAAACTGTTACTCATACTGATTAGAATGCGTGCGTGAAACGTGAATGGCGTAGCTTGTTCATATTGCAATAGAACGGGTATATGCGATGCAGGAGATGAAGTGGTTGCTTGTGTGGTTTCGCCGTATGTACTGACCGAATCTGAACCCGCGGATTAGCTAGTGTGCGTGAAACGCGAGCGCAGCTTGAGGAATTTCTCGTGTTGTCCTTTTCTGACTGTGTGCTGAATTGAAATTTTTTTTTAATGGATTTCCACGCCATTCCGATTGAGTGAATCTGCACTGCTTGTTTGAGTAGGATCAGTGAAACGCAGCTCTCACAGGAATTGCCACTTCATTTGTGGTCTTTAGATCGTTTAAATTCTTGCAGGACTATTGGGCTGGCCCTAATCTTTCACGTATTTTATTACAGCGTAAAAAAAGTAAACACTAAATGACAACCTCGCACGATGACTACATGCTCCGAATGAAACGCAATCCTTGCAGGAGGACTCATCCGACTCATCATCCTCATCTTCCTCATCATCCTCCTCCTCTGACAGCGACGAAGAGAGCGAGATGGAGGAGATCGCGGCGAGATGCGGAGTGACCATGAAGAAGAAGAGGCGAGTAATTAATATTAATTAGTTAGGCAATTAAAAAGTTTCTAGGTTGGGATGGGGTTGGAGGTTGGGGTGTGTCTCTCCATTTCCCGTACTCTCTCGTCGGTCATAGACAGCCTGAGAGATTATGGGAGATGTGTCGCGGCGAGATGCGGAGTGAGCATGAAGAAGAAGAGGTGATTAATTAATATTAATTAGTTAATTAATGATATAAATTACGTGAAAACAGTGCTAAATGGGCTGGAGACGGGAGTGGGAGATTAGGAGGGAGCATGAAGAAGAAGAGGTGAATGTTGTGCTTATTATTAGGATACAAAGAAACAGATGTGCATTGAGTGGACCTGCATTACCTGATTTTGTACTATGTGTGAAACTCAATTATCACCGGGATTTTTTTGGGTGGATAGTGGTGGTGATGGTAAGGGGGGGGGGTCGGAGGTAGTAGAGGGTCTCTCTATTTCCCCTACTCTCTAGCCGGTCACAGTTCGCTCCAGAGGGAGTTGTGTTTCGGCAATTTCATGAAAGATGTAGTGACTTCTGCCGTCAATGGCTTGCCTGTAGATTTTTCGAAGAATGAAATAATGAGCAAATTAGAGCATGCGTGGAAGTCGGGTTTCACCCTGCCCATGTAGGCACCGTGATAGGTGTTGCATTAGTATCACCTTACTCGTATCCGGTACAAAAATCAATAATCAAATCCTACCGTATTCCAGGCGGCTGATGGGCTCCACGGCCAGCAGCGCGTCGCCGTGCGCGAACAAGGTGCGAAGGAGCGAGGAGAGACGCTGAGGAGGGCTACCTCCCCCCCCCCCCCCCATCGACTACCGTACCCCTCAGTTATCGAGGACTGAGTTTATTTGATTATTTCTTCATTTTTGATCCCTATTTTGCGAGTCCAAATTTTCCGTAGATTACGTTGTTATTGCTCCTGACTTGATAGAGCCTGCGAGGGCCGTCCTAGATTATTGAGAGACTATTTATTGATTGTCGAATTGATTAGTTTGTGAGATACCGTGTCCTCTGGACCACGGTGGATAGGGTGAATCGATAATAATAGGAACCTACCGTATCCCCAATTTGGCCTACCTTATTCAACGTTGTGTAAGAACAGTAATAGGAATGAATTAGATCTCGACTCCGCGCATTTTCACAGTTTTTATGTTACATGATGTAAGGTGATTAGTATACGGTACCCATTCATCAACCTATCCCAATGCTTAACCAGATTGTGATAATATTGTTTATTGTGAAATTTATATGTCCCATTAAAGGTATTTGTCTAATGGTTATAATGGCATGATGTCGGCTTTACTTTTGAATACGGAATTGGGAAGGGGAGGGGGTGTGAGCTATTCTATCGGTCAGATTGCATTCTCCTTGCTCGACAGTTCGTACTAATCGTAGTCGAAGTCGCATCAATACTTTCGTCTATTTGACCGACGAGCAGGGGGAAATAAGAGACGGATTCTTCATACTGGTAATCTCCGCCACTATTCTCGTCTGTCTGACCGACGAAAGAGTATACGAAGATCGATGAGATCGTTGAGTTGGCATCACAAAATCAAACGTTTTTCGAGCTTTGATTTCCCTTTCGCTATCCTGTTCGCATTTGGGATAAAAGGTGGGATCGTTAGCCTTACGGCCAATAGCTAATGGGCTCATTATAACCTGCTGTGGTGTTCCATTGTTCCTCGTTTGGCTCCTGTTCACCGCATTCTCAATCATTTACAGTAGTCATGTTAGTATTAACTGTGCTCCTCGAGTTGTCCCTATTAACGCATTGTTTTGACAAGTCAAAGATGTGGCTAAAGATGCTATCTGGTATTCAAGACTGAAGAGAGATCACCTGTCGGGCAGAGAAAACGAGCGCGAGAGAGTGTGAGAAAGGAAGAGACGTTTTCTTCATTTCTTCCTCTACCACCTTATGCCTCTTCTTCTCGGTAAATTACCGAACGCTAATTATCTCACACTGTTCCTGTCCTTGAAAAGGCACCATCCTTCTGTTTCCCAGCAATCGAGGTCATTATTGTCATAGCCAAATCAATCTATATCCCATTTCCTTGGGGATATCACGCCTGTCACGAGAAAATCGAGCTGGGGGTGGGATTTGAGCGACATTCCTAAAATGAGTTAACATCAGTTTTAGGCACCTCTAGGCATGTCCTAACATTACCCAAAGTCCCATTGTGCAGAATTCATTTTGGAGCTCCCTACACCGGGTTGGTATCCTGGATCCCCAACTTTAATAGTTAATATCTCCGTTCTAGTGCATTTTTGCGATAAATTGTTCTAAGATTAACCCCAGCTAATTTTTGATGCTCTTTTGATCTGTCCCGGTTAGAAGTCATGAGAGTGCCGCTGGGCGGTGGTACACTCTATGAGGCATAACTCAAAAATGGCCGATTCGAGGGAGCCCAGTTAAAACTATGTTGTACATCTCGTCAAGATCTTTCGAATGAGTGGCTTACAGAAAATATAAAGTCATGGAGACGTATCGTTCATTCCCTTGAAAGTTTCCCGATCATTTGAAGTCTTTTTTACTCCATCATTCCACACCGACACCGCGCACTTCTGCGAGCGCGGAATGGAATGAGTCGTGTGTTTCACGATCATTCTAGTGATTTTTCTGAAGTATGTTATAGTGAAACACAACTGAAAATCGAAAAGGATTTGTTCATTCCATTCCGCGCTCGCAGAAGTGCGCGGTGTCGGTGTGGAATGATGGAGTAAAAAAGACTTCAAATGATCGGGAAACTTTCAAGGGAATGAACGATACGTCTCCATGACTTTATATTTTCTGTAAGCCACTCATTCGAAAGATCTTGACGAGATGTACAACATAGTTTTAACTGGGCTCCCTCGAATCGGCCATTTTTGAGTTATGCCTCATAGAGTGTACCACCGCCCAGCGGCACTCTCATGACTTCTAACCGGGACAGATCAAAAAAGCATAAAAAAATAGCTGGGGTTAATCTTAGAACAATTTATCGTAAAAATGCACTAGAACGGAGATATTAACGGTTAAAGTTGGGGATCCAGGATACCAACCCGGTGTAGGGAGCTCCAAAATGAATTCTGCACAATGGGACTTTGGGTAATGTTAGGACATGCCTAGAGGTGCCTAAAACTGATGTTAACTCATTTTAGGAATTTCGCTCAAATCCCAAAAAAATTCATTCTAGCTCGATTCTCTCGTGACAGGCGTGATATGTACAATATTTAAAATATTTTAACCATTTTATAGCATTATCGATGGCAGATCGGAAGAGAAAATGACAGACGCCTACCTTATATATAGCTACCGTAACTCACCAAAAGTACACTATCACATAATCTACCGTAACCCTACCATTGAGGAAGATGAGGGCGTCTCCTCGCTCCGTTGCCGGCACCTCCTTGTCGATTACCTGAAAATTTGGCAAATTGGAGTTTCGGTAATCTGGGGGGTACCGTAATTTCGGGGGTACCGTAATCTGGGGGGTACCGTAATCTGGGGGGGGGGGGGTACTGGGTACTGTTATCATGGGGGTATTAAAATCTGGATATACTGTAACAAAAATAGCGTTCCCTTGGAATTCCATTTCGACCCGGTGAGTTCCCGATTCACCTTTATTTCAATGACCCAACTGCCATTCAAGATCCAATTTATCGATCGAAATCAAATCGGTTCCACAAACAACATTGGTCGCTGTAATGATAGGCTGCCCCTCAAGCACGCGCGAGCCACGCCCTGCCTTTCCCTCCCTCTCGCATCTCTCTAACCCGTCTCGGCTAGCGTGCGTTCTCCCTACACCTGCCCTCTGGCCGCTTTCTCGTCGGGCCGAAGACCCCCTCGTCCCTCTCCGGCTCTGCCCGGCCGGCCCTCGGATGGGAAGTGCCATGCAGTCTCGGTTCAAAAGAATCCCCAATCAGGCTGAACGTGCCTGGACGGATCCCGGAACCGATAAACGCAAGGCGCTGCCCTGACGTCACCGACCCCGCGCCGGTCATTTTTGGAGTGTCCTGTGCCGAAAGGCGCTGGGCGAGATACACCCGCTAGGAACACGAGCAAAAAGGCCACAGCAATCATCAACTTCCACCCGGTGCACTCACGCTCCGGTTTTGCTACAGCTACTCGACTGATATTCTGCACCAATCACTCTTTAGGACAAGGGGAAAAACAAATGCAAATAGTCAGCCCCTCCCCCTCCCATCTAAATAGATCAATAGTGATCAAGATACGGTGCCTCGAACACCTTCAGGAAGAGGTAACCCGGCGCATCAATAACAATGAAGAACCGTACCTCGAGCACCCTGAGGAACAGCTCGGGGTCAATTTTGTGCGTCTTCTTGTTCCCATCCGAGCTTGATCGTCTGCTTGATCGGCCGGTACTTGAGCTCGATCGGGAAGAGCCGCCCGGGCACCTGCAGGGATGGAAGGGTTTTTTTTAGAAGGGTTGGAAGGGAAGGTATTCCTGAGCGGATATTGATTACTGATTTACGGGTACCATATCTAGGGAATATTGGCAGAGACCCTCCTATTGGGGACCCAGGGCAGCTGAAAAATCAATGTGCCTGAAAAAGAGATTTCCCGCTAGATCGCGGTTTCATGCGATTTACAAAGATGTAGCCCACGTTTCCAAGGTCAATGTTTCCTTGGGGATATGTACAATATTTAATCTCGCTCATCAGCATCACCGATTCGTGCCTCCGGATGAGTGCGTTCGCATTATTATTTTTTCGTTAGTCAAGGTCGTGCGATTTTCTCGCCCCTTTCGTTTTGCAGAAGCTTTCCCTTTCTCCGGTCTAGTGGAACGGCGTACACAATCTCACCAAGTGAAAAGGGGGAAGAAAGCTGCTCATTTGCGTGGCATAGCGCCGTCGAGTCATTCTGCGCCGAGCGAGAGGGGAAAGCGGTGTGAAATGAGGGTTTTCACCAGTTTCAGCGCACGTTTGCAAGTGTATCTTAGGGTTGGCTTGCCAAGCAAGATTGCAAGATCTTGAAAAGAAATAACTCAATTATCCCTTCTTGTCAAGAACAACGAGTTGTTTTTCAAGATCTTGGTTCTTGAAATGATCTTGAAATTCAACACGTTTTCGAGCGCTGCAGAAGATTTCCTACACTAATAAAATTGAACTCGATATCTCAATTCTTAGATGAGTCAAATGCCGTGGAGAACTGAGAACAGTAGTTTTTGCGCAAAATTCAACTGAATTCAACTTCACTTAGTATAGAAGTCATTCCTTTTTTCTGTGTCATTTATAAATCGAAAGAAATAATTTTCGCAATATGTTTCACCATTCCAATGAGAGGAATGGAGAAGAATAATGGAAAATCCAAGACATTATCCACCGACCGACTCGGTGTCTCGAGAGTCGCCAAAGTGAGAGGATGGAATTGAGTCGAAAATGTCCGTGCCACGCATATGGGCTTTCTTCCCCCTTTTGACTACTTATCTAAAGACGCTTGAATGCCCAAACATAACCCATCCATTACGCCATTCATTCATTCCTCTTATCGTATCCATCTTTTCTGACATAATGAGCCGAAATTGCAAGGCGTGCAAGAATCGAGTGAGAGGAAGGAGGTTGGAGGAGAATGTTTGGTTGTCTTGTTGTTGTTGAGTGGTATGATTTTGGGAAAATCCAATCGAGCTTCGGAGCAGTACAGAAAATGAATAACATATGTTTTGGTGTCTTCTCTCGACTTCATGAGATTTCATGATATATTGAAAATGTGTAATCTCGCACCAATTTTCTTTATTGTGATATGATTTTCATTTAAAAAAGTGTTTACAAAAACAAATATGATTTCTACAGACAAATGAGCCAAAATAATCTTAAAAAGTCAGTTCTCAATAGGCAAGAATGTGCATAGTTACGGTAGCGAAAATCTTCAAACGGTGCATGATTTGAGTCCTTTGTTTGTTGTTTGTTGGTCATTGTTTTCACTGTTTTTCGACTTTTCTTTACTTGTTTGGATCATATAAATCGCTCTAATTAGCCTCCAGATGGAAGCGGAATTCGGGTTGACCGCGTTCATCGGCGCCGACCGCAAGGAGACGATCGACTGCGTCCTCAAGCGCCTCTACTCGGACTTCATCGTCCAGGTTTGACGGCCTTTCTCTGGTTTATATGAAATATTTTCTTTAGAATGCGTTGAAATGGTGCTGCTAGCTTGACCATATTGACTCAAGGAACGCTTCGAGCGCACAGAGCGTGAAACTGATTTTTTACGAAATGTTTCCATTTCAAACAAGATTTGAGCACGAGGTGCTATTGTTAAATTTGTTTATATATTTAAATACTTTACTTCAGGAAATCGACGCGAACGGCGAGGCGGCGCGTCTTGTGACGTTAGAAGAAGCCAGAGATGCGACCAAGTCCATCCAGCAAGGAGCGGCAGCGGTGAGTTCTTTATTTTAATTTTATTTTCATTGTCACATCGGCGAAATTATTGGTAGCAACATTACTGAACATTTATATAAAAGTAGAGACCACACAATTATAGCTCATTTCGCGCAAAATTAAGCATTTCGAGTGCATTTTATTAATAATATATTAAATATTTGTATTAATCAAGTTCCTCGACGCCTCGGTCGCTCGGCCGGACTTCCTCTCGGAGGAATTCGTCGCCGAGTGCGACGCAGTCTTCGAGCGACGCGAGCAGCAGGCCAAAGTGGACACGGCGGTATTTTTTTTTTAGTTTCTTAGGCTGACGGAAAGTTATGTTTATATTAACTTACATGTTTTTATGAGATATTTATGTTTGCGTTAGTATAATTCTAATTTGCGAGTACCGTTTTTTATCGAACAATTAATGACCTTATTTAAAATTAGGTAAACCAGTTTTGCATAATCTAAATTTTCTTGAACAATTTGTGCTGTATTCCAGGCGCTCGACAAGCCCACTCGCACGAGCGTCCACGGCTTCATCAGAAGCAGGTTTGGATTTCTTTTGATTATTTAAATAGCGATGGTAATTTGTGATGATCCAACTTTTTTTTCTTGTTAATATGCACTGACCAATGCGAATGCATTCACTACATCCCAGTGTTCAATTGCATAATGTCCCCAATGAAACAGCAATCTAACAGGGTCTAACATCACGGCTAGCTGTTTGGCATTGTTGCTACATGAACACTACTAGTGAAATAAGTAATTTGATTATTTATTTAATTCATTTTTATTAATTATTAATAATCTCCAGATACGGTGGTGAGCTCGAGTCGGAGCTGGTCAAGGAGGAGATCGTTGTGAAGAGGAAGAAGCCGGGGTGAGTGGCATTGAATGTGGATTACCGATTGTCTATAGAGGGGGTGTCCTAGGGTTAGATAGAGCAGAGGGATCATGGTGAGAAAATTAACTAATCTGTCAAAAAATGAAATTTGTGTTAATTTGAGAAAAACCTTGCGTTTTTGTTATATTTTAACTATTACTTTGGGGTTTCACATCCTAAGCTTCTGCTGTAACACGCTCCGATGAACAATATTAGCAACGCATAATTTGCAATAAACAGCTGCCCTTTTCTGGACACAGTCTTCTTACAAGATTTTTGGGATAGTGATTAAATAATTCATTATTGTATCTAATATCCTCTGATGAACCTCTCGTGACATTTTTTAGCAGTAAACCGCAACCCCGAAAAAGTAGGGCATTAGGAGCGCAGTGCTAATATCTCTATTTGCAGAAAGAGGAAGCGTTGGGCGCGCGACATGCCGCCGTACACGCACTTCACCATGGCCAAGGAGAACAAGGAGACCGCCTACGCCCTGGGGATAGTAGCCAAGATGAGCGGGTAAGGTTTTTTTTTCGCATTTATGGAATCACATCACTATTTCACGCAAAAAAGTTTTTTTTAAATTGCTAAATAGCAAATTTGGCGTCCTAATCATAGCGGGAAAGAATGGGTGAGTACGGTAGGGTAGCTGACATTGGATTTGATAGGAATGCTACTGTAATACTGGTATTACATCACGGGTGTCCTCAAACTACGATTCTATGAGTGAATTACAATTATTTGCTAGTTTCGACAATAGAAGTAAGAAAGATCTTAGATGAATTGACCCTTTCCTTGTAATACATTGCTGAAACGTGCAATCAGCCTGTTCGATCTTAAGAGATTCTGAATTTTGATCATTAGAATACACCTGCAAATTTCGTAATGCAACGGATTCCCAATCCCTAATTCGTACCAAATTGGGCTTGTGAATGTTGAGTTTCACCGTGATCATATTTTGCACTCTGTCTAGAACATACCAATCTCATTGAGGGTGACGAAGTATGTCCATTAACAATACATTAATTGATACATTTTCGTAACTACCGGGGCCGGTAATCAGACCACAACATCTCCACTATAAAAAAAGTGATTAGACCTCTGCTATTTGTGTCTCACCACCATGTATCCACCAGGTAAGGCTACCCGAGAAAGCACTGGACAGCCGGGTATGTAGTCCGTCTAACAGCTGGCCTTACCAGTGGGTCTTACCCACCTAGCGTTGTCTTACGACGTAAAATCGCTTGACGTGGATACACCTTTACCTTTACCTTTTTTTTAACCTTTTACCATGTATCATCCCCGGTTGGGTCAATGAAATCGTATGAATTAGAATATTTCCAGCTGCAACCAGTCGCTGTTCAAGACGTGCGGTCTGAAGGACAGAAGGGCCGTCACCGCGCAGCGAGTGTCCGCCTTCCAGGTGGATATTGTGAGTTTTTATCTGATTAATTAATTTAGTAAATTTTGTAAATGTGTATGATAATACCTTTTTAAAAATACCTTTTGTCTTATTTTATTATTTTGGTAAACTGATCTGACAGTGTAATCAAGATTTGGGATAATGGAGCGACAGTGAAGCGTGATAGTTGCTAGTGCTTTTTCGATATTGAAAAAAATGTCGTGCTTCAAGAGTTTTTTTTACAAGGTCAACGCAAATGCATTCGGTGATTTGCAGCTTCTTATTCTAGTTCACGTGCATTTGTTTGATAAAATTTCGCTGTTGATTGCTGGTTTCATGGTAATGTCAGTTGTTCGACGAGTGGATCTTCAATAATTGTCGTTCGTTGATCGGTCTGTCTGGGAAAAACACACAATTGATTTTTAAAGTTACCGTAATCTTCAATTATCGAGTTTCTAGGACAAGCTGCTCAACCTGAACAGCCGGCTGCGCGGCATCGTCCTCTACGACATGAGCTACGGTAAGTGGTTATCGATTTTGAGGTGATTACGGTAGACTGGTATCGATGATTGACTTTATTTGTGGAAAAAAAGAAGATATTCTGGATTGTCCTACACGACATGAGCTACGGTAAGTGGTTATCGATTAGAGGGATGATTACGGTAGATGGGAATCGATGAGTGGCTTTATTTTTTAATGGAAATGGTCGATTTCTTCAAAGTTACTCAAGGACGGTGATTGCTTGCTTCACGAGCATACTATTACGCTATGCTAATAAGCGAATTTTGATTCATCGCGAAGATTCTTGTGGCAAAAATACTTTTTATCGATTACTGTGACCTAGTAATCGATTGACCATTGAAGATTACGGTAGTCAATTATCGATCGATTAATTTCAGAGCGTGAGGGCGTGCGCACTGGCTCGCACTGGGGCAACCGCTTCTCCATCGTGCTGAGGTACTACTGTGGTTATTGATTTTCTTTCTGAACTACGGTAGGATAACGATTGACTGCACACTCACAATCAGACGGTAATCATGGAGTATTGCATATGGTATTGCTATTAGCTAGATGCGGAGGCTATTTTATGATTGGGTTTTGGATCCTGCGCATTTATTGCTTCACGATATTCTCTTATTGGAGCTAACATTTCGATTACCAATTTGTCTCTGTTTTAACAGGGATTTATCAAAAATGTATTCAAATAGTAGATTTGGAGTAATTTAAAGTATTAAAGTATCCGGATCAGAGAGAAATTCCAACACAATGTCCGGCCTATCCTCGATTCTTACTGAGCCAGTGTCTTGAGTATTAATCCATATTTCTCGCTCTTTGTCATGCTAACATTTGGTTTATCAGCGGGTCCCACCTAGCGTTGTCTTACGACGTAACATCGCTTGACGTTGATACACCTTTACCTTGTCAGGGACATCAATCCGGCGGCGGAGTCGACGCTGGAGAGCCGCCTGTCGGAGTGGGCGGAGCTCGGCTTCATCAACTACTTTGGCACGCAGAGGTGAATATTTATTGTTCATGAGCCTGCTCTAGTCGCTCGGGATTAGAAAGAGCTGGAGGGTGGAGCGGAAAAGAGCATGAACGACTGATCAACGATTTTGGCACGGGACAGAGGCTTATGTAATGGCTGAATCATTAAACAGACGGGCGATGATAGAAACATAGATATTGCTATTGAGATGTTTTTTTTGCTATTTTAGTACGCTGTGTTTCGCACGGGGCTGTAGAATTGGGTGAAACTGGAAACATCCGGGTGAAGTGACACCCGATTTAAATACAAGTGATAAAAATCACCCCCACTTCACTATTATTAGAGTCTTGTTGTTCTGCAATTATTTTACCGCGCCGTAAAGGGAGCAAAAGTTGCTTGGAAACACGACGGCAGATTCCTGCTTCACTCTCCTCCTATAGCATCTCTGATTCCTTGGTCTTCGTTTATTGTGATGTGTCTTCGCAAAAACAACTCAAATCGGATACACTCACAAAAAATAGCTATAACTAGTTAGACTCACGATATAATTTCATTAGAAGTAGAAAATATTTAATTTTAAATATTTATTATTCTTTTTTATTAATAATTAATTAAGATTCGGCTCGTGCGAAACGCGCACCGCCGATGTCGGTCGGCTGATCCTGCAGAGGAACTGGAAGGAGGCTGTGGAGATGATATTAGGAGGAGCGGCGAGGCAAGGTACGATAGTTTGGGGTTACGGTAGATTGGGGGTACGATAGCTAATGTAAGTGGGGGATATGTTCGATAAGGTGTACGGTAGGTGAGATAGGAACAGAGGAATAATTAATTTAGTAATATCTTGTTATGTTTAGTACTAGATTGTGTTGTGTATATGCTGAGGGAGAGGGTGACATTTAACTGGTAAGTGCTGCAAGGGTTCTTGGCATACTCGTGATACATCACATCAGCAAATGCATTTTCTATGATTTCGAAAAATGAAAGATTAGGTGAAGCTTGCAGGCTGAAGCAGTATCCCTATTTAATTATTGATTATCTGTCAGGCCTGGACACGGTCCAAGCTGCGATCGAGCACTGGAAGGCGACGGGCGACGCGGGAGCAGCCTGCAAGTTCCTCCAGGTATACGGTAGGGAAGGTTACGGTATGAGTACGGGTGTGGTGGAGTCAGGATGCCGTTTTCAAGTTCCTCCAGGTTCAGGATACGGTTGGAAGGGGATGGATACGGTAGTTTCAATTGGTACCGTTAGAAGATTCATCTATAAAGTGCGGTAAAGAGAGCGTATCGATGTTTTCCTTGTCGATTGTTCCCTGGGAATGTTCTTGCTTCAAGAAGTATTGGTATTCGAAGCGTATACATTGAACCTCAATGCGACAGCGTTTTTATTTTTACACCCCCTGAAACTTCGCGCGTATCCCTTTTCCTGCGGCTAGTGTTGCTGGGACTGTGGTTACCTGCACTGCGGTGCTGGTACGGTAATTCGAAAGATTACGGTAGCCAAGGTTACAGTATCCTCCAATTGCAGGGCGCGCAGCAGTTCGCCTCCGTCGAGGGCAACATCCTGCGCAGTCTGAGCAAGAGTAAGAGGCGGGGGGGGGGAGTACGGTAGGGTGGATTGGAAACTGACATGAATTAGGTAGGAAAGGAGGGACTGGTGTGAGCAAGAGTACGATATGGGGGGGAGGGGGTAGCACGGTAGGATGGGTTGCAAACTGATCGTGGAAGACTCTTATTTGAGATCTTGAGAAATGAAGTCGTACGTATTTGGCTTCCCGGGTGTTCTTGGGTTTCATCGTTACTATAAACTCAAGTGGTTCATCCAGTCGAGAGTGCTATCCAACTCTTGGTTCTTCATAATAATTTAATGTTTCTCGATTTTCTTCCCTGTTTGCAAGAGGGAATCACACATTTTTTTGTTGATTACAGTAATAAATTATTGATTACGGTAGCCAATTATCGATTTTCTCTTGCAGACAAGACGAGGAGGCAGGGTATCCATTATTGATTCATTTCCATTTCCGTGTGCAAGAACCTTTGAGTAGTTGATTACTGTAATCAATTATCAATTTTCTCTTTTCCAGACAAGGCCTTTGGGGATAGATTACGGTAGCCTCAATCGATTACGGTAGCCTAATATCGATATGTTCCAGACAAGACATGGCAGGAGGCGGTGCTGTGGCTGCCGCCCAACATCCGCAGCCTGTACGTGCACGCCTACCAGAGCTTGCTGTGGAACAAGGTACGGTAGGGTACGGTAGATACTCAGTTTACGATTACGGTCGCGTGGCATAGTACAAGATTGCGCGGCATAGCAAAGTACGGTAGCCAGTTTGCGATCGATGGGGTAGGGTAGCTTGTGATAGTACACCACGATTGAGGTGGAGAACATGGTACGGTAGAGTACGGTAGTCAGCTTGCGATTGATGGGGTACGGTTGTATCGGTTACGGTACTCGGTTATGAGAGAGGGAACCTGCTGTGGAACAAGGTACGGTATTGTCAGTTTGCGATTGATAGGAGTACGGTAGCCGGAGTATTAATTGACCTCGGGATACTGTAGTGGGAACATACCTGAGCTTGTTGTGGAATAGGGTACGATAGGGTACGGTAACCGATTATCGATCGAGCTAGGGATACAGCAGTGGGAGTATTTGAAGGACCAGATGCGGAACAAGGCACGGACTTGTTCCATGATTATATTAAGAAGAAGAACGAATACCTATAATTTTGCTTTTGGAGGAAACTGATATGTGATTGAGCTGAAACCGGGATGGTGGAGGTTCACCGTGGTGGTTATAATGGGGTTTTGAATACTTGAATCAAGTGTAATAAAGATTGTCATTTGGTTATTATGTCGCAGCATATCATAGCATGTTGAAACGGGATAGTAGTTGGGGAAAATAGTGTATACTTATAAATAAGATATTTATGTGATTATTTAATTAATTAACTAATTCACAGCTGGCCTCTGAGCGCGTGGTGGCAACGGGCGTGGCCGTGTTGGAGGGAGATGTGGATACGGGTGAGGGATATTTAAATATTATTAATTAATTAATTATCATTAATTTAATCATAAAATAACATAGAAGAATGGTGCAAGCGGACCGCGATTTATTGTTGGTCTTTTGTCGTTGGAGAAAGGCGAAGACATGATTCCAAATTAGGATTTTGTGGAAAAAATAACGATGATTCGTGCTCCAGTGAGCGCGAGGTTTCACTGCTGACGCTTATTCTTTGATCAGGCTTCGAGGTTAATGCGTTGTCGATTGAATACAGATTTATCCTGATATCAAGGCATGAGCCTGCAGGAAGAAACATCGTTAGGGAGGGGATTGGGATCTTCGTGCTCAGTATCAAAGGGTCAAGGGATGGTATCTTCTTAGCTGTTTGTTGTCGGTGGCCCGTCGCGCTTACAAGTCGATGTTAGTCGATGGTTTGAGTCCAGAAGTAGATTTCTTAATTTATTAATTTCGAAAATATTAATTACCCTAATTACAGACGCGAACGTCCTGCCCAAGGCGGATTCCTCGCCGTTCCAAGTGTGCGTGCCACTGCCGAATTCGGCCTGTGCCGAGCGGGAGGGATGGGGTGAGTGGATCGGGAACTGATTCTATTGGAAGCGTTGAGGGGTATGGTAGGACACTTTATCGATTGCATTACGGTGGGTTAAAGATAGGGGACTTCGTTTTTGCGATTTACTACATTTTCGATATTTTTGACAACAGATGAAATTAGTGCTGCATAGTTATTGTGTATGCCCGTTGCGTCGAACCTTGTTGATTATTCTTTAATAGATGGTGGAAACAAATAGTCGCTCTAACGTTCGTTGTGTGCCGTATCTTCTGTACTAATTCTCACAACCCGTGTGGTCAGTGCGGTACTGTCATTACCTCAATGCGACGGACGTCGTTCGCTCATAGTGTGCATAATTATAAGCACTAAATAATTTAAAGTTAGGCGTGTCGGGTCACCATTCTATGTTACGGTATTTGATCTTCAATCTTTGATCTCTGATCTCCTTGCAGTGTTCGACGAATACAAGAAGGTGCTGGAGACGGACGGCATCAGCTGGGACTCGTTCCGCACGCTCGAGAAGTCAGTTTCCGATTCATGGGGGATTACGGTAGCTCAATTGGCGGTTCGCTATTAATCGATATTTGGGGTACGGTAGGATTAGGATAGGGGATAATTCGTTCTGCAAGCTCGAGAAGTTACTTCAGTTTGCGATTCGTGTTGCGGGGGGGGGGGGGGGCGGATTACCGTGTCGTTGAGGGGATTTCTGCACAGATCGAAGTTTGAGTTACGGTGGTGTATGGGATAAAATGTTTGGCTTATTGCTGAGACTTCAGAGAACAAGATAAATTTACTGCGGTTTTCTAAGAGACAAAAGGATGCCGTGAAACCTCGATTTTCCATTAATTTTTGTTCCATTTTTTTTTGTTTTGTTAGGATTCAACATTTTAAAATCACGTTGCGATTCAAATTTTCTGAAAATGTAACTATTTTCTATAGGAACTTCTCATTGGGCGACTCGTCGAAGCTCATCCTGCGGCCTCTGTTCCTGCGACCGGGCAATGTCGAGTGGAAGTTTGTGCGCGGCCGCGGAGCCGGAGAACAGATACAGGTATTCGGTAGGGAATCGCGAACTGATGGTATAGTAGAGAATCTTCAATCTTGGATAGGATTGGTAGGTACGGTAGGAGTCTTGAACGGAATCGAATCTGTTTGCTATCGAAAGTAGCGTTCATTTCATTCTTGTGTTATTGCTGAAACTCGCAAATGCCACGTAAATTTCTGTAATTGTGGCTCAGTTGCCACAGGGGTGCTTTCTCTCGTTATATTTATATTTTGGAAGACGTCCGTGACATACTTATTTGGCCAACCTATCCTTACTGTTCTTGTGCGCCTGTTGAAACTCCAAAGTGGCAGGGGGTATTGATGGTAAATATTTGTAGAACACAACAACTAGCTTCCGCCTATTGGAGAAAACGTTTCTAATGTGATCTAATGCACCAGATGAAACACGAATCGTCTAGTCTGCCAGTTCTGTGTTTTGGGATTTCTAACTGTTATCTATTGCAGCGCGACCTGACTGCTGTGCCGGACGTCGGGCTGGAGAATGGCGCTGCTGCAGCTGCAGATTCTGGTAAGTGTGAGGTGGTACGGTAGCGAGTGATCGATAACTGACTTTGTTAGAGTACGGTAGCGGTTGATGGTTGTCCACTTCCGGCTGGAGTAGTGATCGATAACTGGCTTTGTATTTGCAACACCTGCAGTCGGCAATGGAGCTGCAGCTGCACGGAAGGCTGCTGCAGACCCGGAGGCGAAGCTCGCCCTCTGGATGCGCTTCGACCTGCCAAGTAAGTTTTTTGCTGATAATTATTCCCTGGTGAATTGGGGTGTCAGAAGGATGGGATAAGCGTGATGCGATGGCTCTAGTCAGTAAATAAAAGATATGATACGAAAAACTATTAGCTACAAAGAGTGTCTTCTTGAGTGGCCCGGCAGATTTGTGCAATGCAAGTTTAGTATAGGAAGGAGGGGAGTGTTCGTTCGTTGTGCGTTCTCTTGATAAGAAATAAAACTACTATAAATCATCTGATTGCGATTTCCGTGAGCAGTGATTAGCGTTTCTTGGATTATTTACCACGGATTTGATTGTGTCAGGAAACTAGGAGATTTCGTGCACCACAGGGCTCGATTACTATGTAAAAAATGACATATCCAACCCACATTTGTCTGATTTTTGAGTGTGTGGGAGGGAATAAAAGAGAAACCAACCCACATTTGGCTGATTTTTGCGGATGTGGGAGGGAAAAATAAGAAAAGCAACCCACGTTTGACTGATTTTAGGGGTGGATTGGGGAAAGATGGAAAACCAACCCACCTGTTGGCATTTTTGAAAGTCTATGTATAGGGGCCACAAGCCCCGCCCACTGACATGATTTTGCCTAAAAACGAGAATCAAATCCGCAAGCTTCATTCTAAACCAAATCCTTCATTCTAAAGTGCGCTGGATAGCTACTGGCATTCGCAATCGATTGAGCACTGCCCGAAATGTGCACATCTTCATTGAGTAGGTCAAAAATGAACTTTAACGATGGGAATAGGTCGTTTTTACGGGTTGCAGTGTGAATATTTTGTTTGGGCATAATTTTTCTGACGAATATATAATATTTTAGGAATTTTAGAGAAAAAAATAGAATTTTATCATGCTTCAAAAGCTTGCGGATTTGTTTTAAAGATTTCAGTACGCCCGTATTTTTTCGATTCCGATTAGCGCTAAACACAGTGTGAACGTGCGCGGGGCTAGTCAAATGAGAGGAGAGAGGCGAAAGACGGACCCCTTCCCTTCCCCTCTGCCTCGCCTCTCCCTACTGTTTCTAACCCGTCGTGACTAGCGCACACTCTGCCCGGTTAAGAGGTAATTTCTCCCTTGATTTGTCTCTCACGACATGGCGAAGCTCTTGCCTCCGAATATTGGGAATGAGTTGGAAATAGGCTCCGCCCCCTTTCCATCTCGTCTCGCCTTTCCCCCTCCACAACAGTGCGTGTCGCGCGTACTTTTCGGGATGTAGCGCAGCTCGGAGACGAGATATCGACAAACGGCCAAAAGTATGATGTTATTGGGACCATGAGGGACAGTTTCCACCCAGTTTTGACTGGATAGTGATAATTCGGCAATCTGAGTTGTGGCCCCTATCTATGTAATCGACCCCTGGTGCACCCGCCATGCATCAAACATGGGTCCTCGGGCTGCGTATAATGAATGATTCCTCTTATCTTTATAATTATAAATAAGTTATTAATTATCAATTATCGATTTCCCCCTTCTTCCAGGCGGCTGCTACGCGACGGTGGCGCTGCGCGAGATCACTGCGTGCGACATGGGCAAGCGATACCAGAAGGTAGATACGGTAGGAGGGATACGGTAGAAGAGAGCGGGGTACGGTAGGAAGGTATCGAGGACTGAATTTTCACTGATAAACGCTTCCGGAAGGTACGGTAGGAAGTTATGGAGTTATCGAGGACTGATTTTTCATTTTTAGAGTACTGTAGGTAGGCGCTACCAGAAGGTACGGTAGAAGAGAGCGGGGTACGTTAGGGAGTTGTCGAGGACTGTTTTTTTCAAGCGCTACCAGAAAGTACGGTAGGGAGTTACTGGGTGTGTTAGTATTGTGTGAAATATCGGGAAGGTACGTTAGCAAGCTAGTACTGTAGGCGGACTGATTGATATATTTGGATTACGGTAGCCTCAGTGCATCAGTGGATACGATACTGCTCACTGCAGGAGCTGAACGCGAAGGGCGAACCGGCGTCTGAGGAGGGAGAGGAGCAGGAGGAGCAAGGGGAGGTGAAGAAGGAGTTGAGAACTCTTCTCAGGGTCTTATTGGGAGAGTACGGTATCGATCGATAATTGAGAGAATAGTACATTGTCTTGCCATTTTTGACGTTGTGTTGCTACCCGAAGAGGAATTGCTTTCCACGTTTTCGCCCGAACGAGAAGAAATTGAAACTCGAATAGAACAGGAAGGCTCATTAATGTGGGAGCAGACCGAGGTGAAGAAGGACTTGGCCGCTCTTGGTTTTGCCGCTATTTTTTTCCTGCTCTCGATAACTGGCGAGGTATTGGGAGAGTACTGTATGCGAGCGCCATATTTTCGAAAATGTACATTTGTTCGATGACGTTTATAGCAATCATTAGAGAGATCAATATAGGAGCATTCTGGAATGTATATATTTTTTTGATTCCGGAAAAGTTCGGCGCTTTACTGGCATTTCTATTTCCCCTAGGAATAAACGAAACACTTGAAACTCGAACAGATTAAGGAGCCTCCGAAGATGCAGAGGTGGGGTGTGAAGAAGACGGTTAGTGTTATCTCAACTTGAGATTCTAACGGGTTGTATTGCTATAGTATTTGCATTTCCACCAAACTCTACTACTTATTGCTTTTCGACGTTTTCGCCAGAACATGAACAGCGGATGAAACTCGAAAAGAGCAGGCGGCGTTTAGCATTGTGGTTCTGCGCACTGATTGCTTAATTAACTTTATTAAAATCATAATATAAACGAGAAAAATAATAATAATATTTCTAATCAGGTCGAGGAGGAGGCGGAAGGAGAGCCGGCCAAGAAGAAGGCGGTCAAAGTGGAGGAGGAGGTTAGGACGTAGATTATTTATCACGTGTATCACGAGAAAATGTAGCAATATTTACCCCCTCCGGAACAACTTGCAAAAAGTTCAACCAAATTCGACCATACTATAATGTCAGAACCCACTAGGGACCATGATTCGAAAAATATAGGACATTTGTCCCAAAGCCGGCTTTTAGGAATTTTCCGGCCCGAGCCCGGCTATATCATATCTCAGCTCTCCGATGAGCTAGAGACCTGCGGTTTGGCTCAAAAAATGCGGGAAAATATTTCAAAAAACTTTTATATTTTGACTGAAGCCGAAGGACAAAAAATAACAATGGCAAAAAAGAAAATATGTTTATTATCAGGTCGATGCGGAGACCACACCCGCACAGAATGAAGTGAACGAAGAAGAGAAGACGGAGTAGGGAGTACGGTAGTTGAGTGGTCTATCTGGGTACGGTAGACGGACCACGATTTGTCTTGTTGTTATTTTTCTTGTTATCGACTGTTGAGATTTATCGATTTTTCTTATTCTTTGCATCACAGAGCAGAGCTAATTTACCCGTTGACCCACAAATTAATTGCTTATTGTTACTGTTTGAGCATAAAGGAATTGGTTTCGAAAATGTCCCTTGATGTTTCTGAGTTTCGAAATCGTTCACAACGATTGTGTATACCTTACTGGCGAGAGAATGATCTTATCTGAACTAATGATGACAAATCGGCACGCGCCTCTCCACAATTTACATGCTATCTTATCTGTTTGGACTAAAGCTCGAAATATTCGCCGTCTCTTCATTTTGCGCACTCTCTCGCCTCTCTGACCGGTGAGAGAGTACGTGAAATAAAGAGACGGCGACCCGTATTTCGAACTCTACTGGACGGCGAGTGAGCTTTCGAAATGAAAGGCGCGGTCCGAAATTGGGAACGTTATTTTGCTCCAACGACCAATATCTCGATCTATGCAGTTCTGCCCGTTGCTCGTTTGCACGCGAGTTTTGAGCTTCAATCGGACTTGTTTTCTTCTTAGTACGCGCTCTCACTGTTCCTTTTGTCATTCCGCTTTGTAAAATGACGCGCCCACGACGCTAATATGTTCTATTTTTCGATTATGCTTGAAATTTCTCAACCGCGCTGTTTCGTTTTGCGCAATATTATGAAACTACTTGCTTCGATAGTATTCTAGTTTCGATAGGATGATTTTTAATAAATTCGCAGAATGCAAGCCTCCGACTTGCGCAAGTTCATCGTGGACACGGCGGAGAAGCAGCTGGGCGTGGAGGGATATGAGGTTAATTAATTAATTAATTAATAATGCTATTTTGCAAAAAAAATGGTGCCTTAATGGTAAGAGGTTGTTTTGTGGCTACTCTACTATGTATGATACTTCTCGTAATTTTGAAGTCTTCTCATTAAAAAAAATTCGAACATAGCTATCACGTCCATTAGGTAGATCGTACCATCCCCGTTGACTTACATCGCTTGAAACGGGTATCTGTCAGGGTGTCACAATATAGCAAACGTGCATTGCAGTGCGCATTCACGAAATACTATATAGCAAACAAGTTTAATTATATTTTTCCATTTCCAGCTGATCAACCGTCAGACCCCTCTCCCTCAAGTCGGCCTGGACGAGTACAAGCCGACGACGGCACCCGCCCATCGCTGCGCGCTGTCTGGTGAGGGGGAGTTTTTGAATTTTTGAATTCCCGCCGAATATTTCCAAGAAATTGAGACGTAGTGCAAAAAATGACCGATTTTTTTGGTTTTTATTTTGGTCTGGGGACTTTGACCCTCTAGGTTTCCCGTTTCAATTTTGTCTGATATTCTGGTGAAAATGTAGTTGATTGATTTCCATCCGATTTATTCTTCCTTTTTTTTGAAAAATTAACGTACAATCAGCTCTCGTTCTCTATATCTCTAAACGCTCGGATAAATTGTGAAATTGAGAAAATCAAACGATCGTTGTCTTAGTCATACAATTAGACGGAAAGTTCCTCATCATCCTCCATTGCAGTGCACGTGTCCGTCGTCTCCGTCGAGCCGCTCGCCGCCACCGTCACCATTATGCGCCAGCTGGAGGGCGGCGAGGTGGAGGTACGGTAGTATTGTTATTGTTGTTGTTATTAAAATAGATTATTGTTAGCAGAACGATGGAGGGATGAGAGGTCGAGGTGCGGTTAGAATGTTTGAATTTTCGAATCTCGCGCCGAATATTCATAGGAAGTGGTGGCGTAGTGCAAAAAGTCGTATTTTTTTGAGAAAATATTTTTGAGACAGGTAAGTTTGAGGGAGAGGTGGAGGTACGGTGGAAGAATTTGAATTTGAATTTCGCGCCGAATATAGTAGGAAAGGATGGTGGATGGTAGTGCAAAAATGGACGTTTTTGGATTTAGATTTGGTTGTGTATCCTCCAGGTGATTTCGTATTTCTTGAATGCTTTGTATGCCACTCCCGTTTGTAAACACCAATGATTCCTCGGATTTGGCACCAAAAAAAAGTAATATTGAATGCAATAGTGGATACTCTGTGATTCTTGTCATTTCGGGAATACCGGGTGGGCTTCTTAGTAATGCCGGAGAAGGGACAAGAAAGGGAAGACAGATGAAAGATCTTTTATCATCAGTTGAGACGTTTCGGGCAGCAGCCCATCATCAGTCGGAATAACACATGAAAAGACAATGTTAGGACCATAGGAAGTGCAAGTAAGAACGAGAGAGAAAGGAAATGAGAAGTGCAAATTGAGAAAGGATGGATGAATGAGGGGAAGAGGGAGGATGGGAAGGGGTGAGTAGAGAGTGTAGGGAGAGAGGAGAGAGGGGAGATGAGAGATGAGAGATGAGAAGAGATAGAAGAGGGAAGTGAAGGAATGTTGAGCGAATGGGCTAGATATTGAGGGTTTGGAGGATGATGGGGGCACTCTCTTTCGAGAGCTCAATTCTGTTATTCAAAGCAGGATTCAGTTTGACAATAAACATAGCTTCGGCAATTTTGCGACGACAAGTATTAGATTCGCGATGAATGATAGTACCTATGAGTGAGATCGGATTACTGTTATGGTCGCTAATAGCATGAATAGCAAATGCATTATGTTTGTAACTGTTACAAGTGGGATTGCGGGAGGATTTATAGTGATCATAGGCTCTAAGGTGGAGGGGACGCCCAGTCTCACCAACATAAGTGTGGGAACAAAGAGAGCATTCTATGAGGTATACGACTCCCGCAGTTTGGCAACAGCCTTCACCACCGGTAGGACAGAAAAAGCAACGTTCACGTAGTGGGCATTTAGGTGGGTCAAGATATCTATTCCGTGACAACATATTGAGCAAGTTAGGGCCAGGTTTCTCAACAATTCGAACCTCTAAATCAACCTTACACAGTGCATCACGAATATCGCGGGTAAACTCATCACTGATAAACGGGATAGTAAATACAGGAAGTGGCTTATCAACACGACGTGAAACACGTGTATTAGGGACACATTTGGAACGAGGAGGAGGGCAATAACCATTACTACTCACAATATGATTAGCTAGTGATCTGGACTGACTACTGTATGTATGAGATGAAACATTAATAGCAGTGCGAATAGTTGAAATGACAATAGATCGCTTAGAATGACTCGGATTACACGAGGAAGCGTGCAAGAGAATGTTACGACAATTCAGAGCAATTTCCCCCAACATTTCTTTGCCTAAACGCACAGTTGATTGTCTCTCGAGTGGCGTACCCCAAGTACCTGTTATGTATGTGCTTTATAAAACCCATAAGTGTGACCTAGCTTCTGCTGGGAACGATCCCTCTCGTTACCCCATCCGCCCCATCATTGTAGGTTGTGGTGGCCCCACTGATCGTATCTCATGGTTCTTATCACAATTGTTGATTCCACTACTTAAACATGTTCCCACTCATCTGACTAATACTAGGGATGCTCTAACCGCTCTTTCCTCTCTTGACTCCAATCCCGACTTATGCTTTGAGAGCTTTGATGTTTCCGCTTTATACACTAATGTAAGTAACCGAGATGCCATTCGCGCAACCATGTCATTGTTATCTTCTCATTATCGCTCTCTCGATCTACGTGGATTGTCACTACTTGATATTGAGGACCTTCTCAATTCTTGCCTAGACTGTAACATATTCGCTTTTGATGGTCTTTTCTATGCTCAAATCCGCGGTCTTGCCATGGGCAATCGATTAGCTCCTATCCTCGCAGTGATTTATATGCATTACATTGAGGCCCAATCTATCCGTGATGGCATTGTGTGGTTAGGTCGATACATAGATGACTATATAGTCGTTGCTGTAACCCAAAACCACTTAGATAGCCTTTTCACTTCCTTAAATACTATTGGTGCTCCTCATATTAAGCTTACTAGAGAAACCCCAACTGATAATTGGCTCCCATTCTTAAATTTCCAACTCTCACTTACTCCCGATGGTGTTTTCAACACTAAATGGTACCGTAAGCCTGCCAATCGTAACATTCTCTTGCACGCTTCCTCGTGTAATCCGAGTCATTCTAAGCGATCTATTGTCATTTCAACTATTCGAACTGCTATTAATGTTTCATCTCATACATACCGTAGTCAGTCCAGATCACTAGCTAATCATATTGTGAGTAGTAATGGTCATTGCCCTCCTCCTCGTTCCAAATGTGTCCCTAATACACGTGTTTCACGTCGTGTTGATAAGCCACTTCCTGTATTTACTATCCCGTTTATCAGTGATGAGTTTACCCGCGATATTCGTGATGCACTGTGTAAGGTTGATTTAGAGGTTCGAATTGTTGAGAAACCTGGCCCTAACTTGCTCAATATGTTGTCACGGAATAGATATCTTGACCCACCTAAATGCCCACTACGTGAACGTTGCTTTTTCTGTCCTACCGGTGGTGAAGGCTGTTGCCAAACTGCGGGAGTCGTATACCTCATAGAATGCTCTCTTTGTTCCCACACTTATGTTGGTGAGACTGGGCGTCCCCTCCACCTTAGAGCCTATGATCACTATAAATCCTCCCGCAATCCCACTTGTAACAGTTACAAACATAATGCATTTGCTATTCATGCTATTAGCGACCATAACAGTAATCCGATCTCACTCATAGGTACTATCATTCATCGCGAATCTAATACTTGTCGTCGCAAAATTGCCGAAGCTATGTTTATTGTCAAACTGAATCCTGCTTTGAATAACAGAATTGAGCTCTCGAAAGAGAGTGCCCCCATCATCCTCCAAACCCTCAATATCTAGCCCATTCGCTCAACATTCCTTCACTTCCCTCTTCTATCTCTTCTCATCTCTCATCTCTCATCTCCCCTCTCTCCTCTCTCCCTACACTCTCTACTCACCCCTTCCCATCCTCCCTCTTCCCCTCATTCATCCATCCTTTCTCAATTTGCACTTCTCATTTCCTTTCTCTCTCGTTCTTACTTGCACTTCCTATGGTCCTAACATTGTCTTTTCATGTGTTATTCCGACTGATGATGGGCTGCTGCCCGAAACGTCTCAACTGATGATAAAAGATCTTTCATCTGTCTTCCCTTTCTTGTCCCTTCTCCGGCATTACTAAGAAGCCCACCCGATATTGAATGCGGTGATTCATTCGCATTTCAAGATCAGTACATGTTCTACGGAGTGATGATAGAGACGGTGATTGATTGTCCGTTTCCACGAATATAAAAATCTCACCTTCATTGCGTTATCGTACCCCTCGTTACCGACGGTAACTTACCGTACCCTCCCTCACTACCGTACTCCTGTATTACCGTACCCCCCCCCTCTTGCAGTTTATTTTGCAGTTCAACTAACCCGGATGTGAGCCCTATATCCGGGCCGTCTTTGTGTAACCAGTAACCGGATTATAGCATATCCCTCCTTTGCAGTTCGAGCAGCCGATCGTGGTTCGTCCTTCCGACGCGGAGGCGCGCGTGCACGAGGCCATCGCCGTCGCGCTGAGGAAGGCCGGCGAGGGTGAGCGATACTTGAATTTTGAATCTCGCGCCAAGAAATGCACGAATTTGATGGCGTAGTGCAAAAAAGACAGAATTTTTCGAAAATTTTGAAATTGGTCCTGTTGAATCGGAGTTTCGCGTTTACTCCATGAACGCTAGTCGATAGGTAGTGTGATTTCACTGCTTGACTGATGATCAATGATCGACTATTTTAAAATAATATAGCCGAGACGGAGTTTCACGTATATCAGAAAGAGCGGAGAAGGTGAATGGTGATATTTGTATTTTGAATCTCATGCCAAGAATTGCACGAAATTGATGAGGTAGTGTGAAAAATGACCGAATTTTTGAAAAGTTGAAAATAGGACCTGTTGAGCCGGAGTTTCGCGTGAGTTTCGAGGAGTCGCTTGCGTGAGTTTCGTATACACTGGTGAGCTAATGATGTCATAGTTTTTCGGATTGCGGATCGGCGGAGTGGTTTTCGTGAAAAAATTCGCGCTCCTCGCCGTTTGCGGGTCTGCGTAGTGTGAATTTTCCCTACTGCGGTTCCCCGCACCCGGCCTTTTGCGGATCCCCGGGAAACTATGACATGGAAGCACACCAGTGTTCGTATAGACCAGTTTCGCGTGTTGCCTATGGATCTCAATGGTCATAGATCGTGGTTGAGCATCAGGAATTTATAATGCAATGATAGACGCGAATGCCTTCATAGTGAATATTACCCCTTGAATGTCACTGTGGAATTCTTTATCATGCACATTCATCCGAGGAATGCTAGAGCGAGGGGAGCGAGGACGGGACAGGCGAATTTGCACACTGCTGAGAACAGGCGGCCTATCTTTTTCCACTCCTGAAATTGTGTATTTGATTAGGTATTTTAGCAAATTCTAGCATTTCTTCGACTTTTGATCCAGCCTATACTCGCAAAGAAGTGGTAGTTAAAAAAGGTCCAAAAATCGAACAAGTTCTCAACTGCTGACCTTGTCCCCGTTGTAATCGTGAACAGTCCTGTTGATTTGGTGCTTCTGAAAGTAGTATTTTGGGTTTTGAACAAATGAAAAAAGAGCATACCCTGAGATCGAATTGTTCGTAAGGAAACAGTTCCTCGATTGGATTTTCAGAGGATGAATCCTGGGAAAAAATATAGTTACAATTAGAATATAATTAATATAAAATACCTCATCTTTGTTTGGGATAGACATTTCATCTGAAGAATCCTAAAAAGATGGATTTAAATGTTTAAATTCATGTGAAATGCCAAGTACCTCATCACTCGACGGGTTCTTGCCAGTGGGTTTCATGCTACACAGGCCAAGTAAAGCAATGAATAGAAGCCAAACCCGAAGAAGCGGTGGCATTTCGATCGCTAACACTAGGAAAAAGTGGCATTGAACGGAATCACATTCACGGGCAAATTGGTGCTTCACTGGAATGTGATGTACTTCGAGTTGTTTGAGCGTTAGTGACAATCCGAGCACCACGTGGAAAAAATACTATAAGAGAAATTGTGGTGGCACAGATTAGCGGTGGGCCATGACCTACCGTACCTTCGCCCAGCTACCGTACTACCGTACCACCCTAAAGTAACCCCCAATATCCTCCCTCTAGTATTATCATAGTCCTACCGTAACACGCCTAATCACCGCTATGATACCGTAACCCAGCCCAAGTACCACCTACCGTAACCCAGATGATCTTTGATCTTTGCAGTCTCCCTTTCCCGCATGCTCTCGCTGCTGCCGGTGCAGCACGCACTGCTGAAGAAGCTCGGGCCCAGGGACGTCGCCCGGCTGCTGTACGCCAGTCGATCGGTGCGCGCCGCGTTGACGACGAGGAATGTGAGTGAAATATTGATTATTTTCATGATATTTCACTGGAAACTGGGTAAAAATGGGGGTAAAAACACCCTGAAAGTGACGTGATTAAGTAGAAAAATGAGGCTGTTGGAAGACGGGCCGAGTTGGGAGAAGGCAAGGGGAGGAAGTGAGGGAACAGAGTAGGAAGGAGTAGGCTGATGATATACGCCACTAGATCGGTGCGCGTCGCTCTGACGACGAGGAATGTGAGTTGGTTTATGGGAGCAGGGAAACGGGAATGTGGCGGGCCGAATTGTGTGTGGGGAGGACAGGGGATACAGTAGGAAGGAGTTGGCTGATGTACGCCAGCCGATCGGTGTATATTTATTTATTATTTATTATTAATATTTATTAATAATTGGGTATATAAATATAAATAATATTAATCACAGGTGGACGTTGCCTACTGGAAGCCGCGGTTCCAGCGCGACTTCCCCGATGAGAACGAGGTGGAGGACGCGGTGAGCTGGATTAACTTACTTTATTGCTATTGCTAAGAATTACGGTAGTCTAGTCATGCCAGATCGGTTGCTTTGTCGCTTATTGAGATATTGCGGTGAAAATAGTGAGATTCGATGCAAAGTAGATTCGTGTTTCTGGTTGTGATTGAATGTCGAGGGGGTGATCTGCAACCATTAAGCGATTCATAAATGTCGATTATGTAGACAATAATAGGTAGCTATAGTT
This sequence comes from Pristionchus pacificus, assembly GCA_000180635.4. Lineage (NCBI taxonomy): Eukaryota > Metazoa > Nematoda > Chromadorea > Rhabditida > Neodiplogasteridae > Pristionchus > Pristionchus pacificus. The sequence continues at coordinate 28,728,163 of CM026578.1, read as the reverse complement.
AATGCTTGTGAAAGATCGACTATTTGTAATGTACCGTAATCTTGGTTAATGGTGTACTGTAATCACTTATCGATCGATTTCCAGACCTCCCCGTCGACCTACCGCCGTCTGTACTCGTGCCGCGCGATGCGCGAGCTGGAGGAGAAGCGCAACAGAAAGCGCGCCAATCGACCCAGAATGATCGGTACGGTTACAGTATGGCATTGTGCTTGGGATACGGTAGATTGGTATCGAGGACTGATTTTCTAAAAATTGATTGGGGCATTTTGACCGAGAAAAGAAGGATCGGTATGGTGGATTTTGGAGGGGGGTACGGTAGACTGGTATCGATTACTGATTTTTTATTTGGAAAGGAGGGTTCCGGGTTCTACATTCCTTTAAAATACGGTATTAGCCTGAAATTGATGTGTTTGTAAATCAGTTCTCGTATGTTGACTTGGGTTTCATCGTGTACACAAAAAGGTTACAGTTAATCAGAATGTCAATGAAGTTGGAACTACTAACTTTAAACAATTTTTTTTTCGCGATTGCGTAGGACGATTTCTGTTTCTGTGTCTGGCTAAAACTGAGACGGCTCTGGTAGAATTAATAGGTCATTCTTTCCATAGAGAGCAAACAACAATTTGAAGTAATTTGAAAAGTAACAAAAAAATTAATCATAAATATCATCTCGCAGACTCGCCGGACCTGTTCGACGACGGGCTGCTGCAGCCGGCGCATCCGCAGCTGCCGCGTCCCGCGGTGACGCCGCCCCGCCCGGGCCGCCCGCACGCGCCCGATCCGGACATGCCGCAGGGACCGCTCGGAGGGTGAGTACGGTAGGGCACGGTAGGGGTTACGGTAGCGACTCACCAGAGAATGACAGATTACTCGCTCGGAGGGTGCGGTAGCTTTGGGATTTTTGGGCTGCTATCGGACTAGGGCTACTATAGGAATGGTTTTGTTTTATGAGAATCAAATTTTAGAATTTATGTGAATAGAATATCTCTCCGCATGATATTGTGAACTGGCTCTGAGTCGAATCTTATTATGCGATCGTGGCAGCAATCTAGCGGGCTGTAAATTTCTCTTTTATGAGAATAATCGTATTTAAATAAAATTTTCTTGCAGAGACCCGAACGTGCCCGGCTTCAACCCGATGCCGTTCAACCCGCTGTACCCGCAGCCGGATCCTCTGATGGCGAGTTGACAGTTATTTAGAAGAACTGGGCGTTAGCTAGGCACGCCGGGTTAGAAATAATTGGTGAATTGGGGGGTGGTGAGTTGATGTTCATGCGTAATTGTGAGATAGACGAAGGTGAGTTAGTAACAATTAATTTTTTGCGAAAAATATTTGCTGTTGCTGAATTAGCTGATCTCGAGTTGCAGCGCTAGCTCAAGTATCAATATCGTTGCCTAGAAATAATGAACCGTCAGCAGGCAGTTTATTTATGTCAATAATAAATAACTAGTGCAAATGATTGTTCAAAGAATCCCTTGCTTTCATGTTTCGGAACGATCATATCCAACTTGAGAAATTTGTTAAGCGGTGAACTGTCTATCCTTAGTGGAAATGTATGTACAATACCGACTACTTGAGCAAAACCAAATACATGGCAGCTTCATTACTTTAGGATATGCCAATTGATCAATAATTTCTTCATCGCAGGACATCTGTAGTCGACTACTGTACACTAGACCGGTTAGACCGAGTTACTCGGCGCTCGCGAACAAGAATGAAAAAGAATACTCGCGAGCAAGATTCACTCGCGAGTGCATTTTACATTTCCACTTGCGAGTGCATTTTGTTCTTCGTCTTCAATCTCGAGCGGTTTGAGCCCATTCAATGGAGGGTTGCACAATACTAATTGAATCAAGTAATCGAGTGATTAAATAATCGAGCCGATAACACTCGCGAGTGTTTTCGACTCGCGAGTCATTTTCAAGATTTCCCTCGCGAGTGACCGGGTTCAAACGAGTTCGAATAAAACTGACTCGGCGAGTGCGAGCGCTCGGAAAATGAAACTCGAGCAAACAGGTCTACTACTGTACACCCCCGTACCAATCAATCAATATACTTCCTCGTTGTAGGACCCGCGTCGTCCGGGCATGAATCCGCTCCGTGATCCCTTCGCGCCGGACCGCAATCCGTTCGCGCCCGGCTACGGCTACGACGTACTGCCCAACAGACCGGGAGCGCCCAGAGGTGAGGAGGACTCACAGCTGAGCGCGCAGATTTCCTTGGTGGAACTTTGACGCGGCGGTGACCCCGTTCAAATAGGGAGAAATTTCGAAATATTGAGCGGCAGCCCGTGTGATTTTGAGGAAAAATAGGCGAAAATTGCTCCAAAAAGGGAGGTGGCCCGTTCCTCTGAAGCCGTTTTGAATACGGAGACCCGTTCAATTCGCACAGAAAATTTCCAGGGAGCACCCTGGTTCACGTATGGTGAGGAGGAATATTATATTAAATAAAGTCAATGGTTAGATTATTCATATTCTGAAAACAATCGTAAATCCCACTTTGTGACCATTTTGATAGCTAATTTTTGGCTCAAACATTCGATTTTTCTGATTACTGTAGTTTATCGCACCTGGTCATTAACGGTTTCAAAATAGTATTAATATCTAGACCATTCGATCTTTCATAATTCGCGGTCCGCTATGGGAAAAAAGTATAAAACATTTTCATATTTTTTCCAGGACCTCGCTTCCACGACAACAACGACTACATCTAAGGAGACGATCTACATTTGATGACATCACCTCCTCCTCCCTTCCCCGTCTCTTCTGGTTACTGTAGTTTGTCGATAGTCCTCCCCACAATCACTGTATCTATTGAATCTATACCGTCTTTTCCTCCCTCATTGCCCACTCCCATTGAATCCACTCCTTCTCACCCCCTCACCCATTTATCCCTACGTTATCTAAAGGTTGTCAATCACTTCTCCGTTCCAAATGTTATCGATTGGTTGATTTATCGATTTATCCGTTTAGTCCCGTTTAGTCCGAGACCCCTGTGCCTACCGTCACCATGTATAATATTTGTCTGCGCGTAATTCTAATTTTTGCATTCTTTATCGAGACTAGAAGACGTTCCGAGAACCTGGAATGGGTTTACCACCCTCCCCGTATCGTTCACTTACCTCTCGCACTCTCCCGTTTTCGCCTGCTCTCTCGCCCTGTCTGATCGGCGAGATAGTGTGTGGAATCGAGAGAGTCACCCCCGTCACAAACTGTACCTATTCCCTGTATGTGTCTATTGTGAGCGGCCAAGTTACTGTATCGTTTCATCGTTTTTTGAGCGGCCAAGTTACTGTATCGGTAGTCGCACCTCGATTACTGTATGCCCTCCGCCATTATTTGTGTACGGTAGTCGGTCGTTTGCTCCAATTTTATTGATTTTTTGCACTGAATAAAGAAGATGAATGAGATTGTGTGTATGAATTTTGCATGTGGTTCCTTGTGTCCGCGTTTGCTATTTGTCCCTGAATTTTATGTGTGCTCCGGGGTACGGTACCCGGGATTTAGTAATCGGCGTCTGCTATTTGTTTGGCCCTCTGGGGTCTGGGTTATGGTACCATTGGGCCTCGCTCTCTGTTGTGGACTAGGCTAAGCGGTATATGTTGGACTGATTGTTCGATCCACAAAAGTCATAGACCAAGGCTACTGTGCCGCACTATAGTAGCGCCTCCGGGCGTGTTGCGGCGGTTACCCTTTGGAAACAATACTTTCTCTAGTCTCTTCAATTTGCCTTTGCCTTATCCCTAGTCGGTCAGAGAACCGAGAGATAAGGGGAAAGTGAGATAGCCAGACGATCCATGTCATTAAGCGGTTTTCTTCATTGGTTAGGAGGGTGGATAGTGAAAGGAAAAGGAAAAAGAAAGGTGTGATGCGATGATCATAACGTAGAGCGCCCAAGAACCGGAATGCGATCTCCACGATGCGTGTGGTCTCTAGGTGGTTAGAGAAGACGAGAGAGCACGGGGAATGGAGAGAGCGCAGAGAAAGATGGAGGTTAGAGACAGTGAGAGATCGTGCAAAATGAGGAGACAGCAGAGGAAGATGGAGGCTAGAGAACACGAGAGAACATGGGGAATGAAGAGAGCACGGAGAAAGGGGCAGCTTCTTCCCATAGCGAGCGACTCTTTCTTGGATCACATGCGTTCGTAAGGAATGTTCGATATGGGGTTAGTCTGTGGGGTTAGTCTTTCCATGAACATTGTCATTTTGTTACAGTAGTATTCATGCTTCACAGCTTCGTAATAGAAAGGTACACCTAAGACATTGTGCTGTAATCAAAAGATTTTGTTTTGTAGCAGCAATGATTGATTTGTTCTCCAGGGGCTCCTTGTTTTTTCGTGCTTCACAGTTCTGCACTAGAAAATATTGATTGCTATGCATCGATACTGCTCTCAGCGAGTTATCACTAATTATTTTTAATTATTTTCGTTACTGATCCACCAGGAATTGCATTTGTAATTTGGCTTGCATCATATGAAGATCGTGCGACCACCTGGTGGCGCTTTTTTTTGTTTCCGTGACTTTCATGCTTAACAGGATCGTAATAGCAAATGGGGTGGGGGTAGTTTGATATTGTTCCGTTACATCGCAATTATAATATATTAGAACGGCTGAATTTCTCCAAGTTTGAAGATCGCATCTCATTCCTTTACTCGTCGTTGCATTTTTTTCCTGCAATCTATTCTCGCATATTGATCACAAATTTTCTGGTGCAGAACCACTGTCTGTTTTCTATTTTCACCGGGTTTTAGCGGTTTATCATATTGCTTCTCTGAAGGACTTCTTTCTGTTTTCGCCGACTTATCTTTGGTGCACGGCGGTTAAGCGGTTTACAAAATTGCTTGTCTTGTCAGATTGTTATCTTAGCAAAATAGAACTCTTTTATGTTGTTCATTTTACGCTTGGGTGCTCCCTGCAGGGTTGCCTCATCGTTTAATACTGTATTTTCCTGGTCAGACGAAAATACCCCATATGTTTTCTTGTTATCCCACAATCATTTGAGCAGAAGTACCGAGGTGATTAGTAACAGTGGTAATTAGAGAACCGAATGAGTAAACAGACATGGTCGTCAGCTGGGAGATCTATGCTACAGGTGTTATATTGCGAACGATCCTCTAACTCTCTGATCCTCTAAAATAATGTTTGTACCTCTAACTCTCTCAATTCGCCCTGCTCTTTCGCCTCTCTGACTGGTGAGAGACAGTGCAGAATCGAGAGACCTGAACATTCGTTATTTTCGTCCCTGGGCTCGCCGGGTTTAAGCCGCTTCTTGCTGTTGTCTCGGCTTGCACACTGTCAGTTTGTGAGCACCGTAGCTTTGGTCTCTTCTCTTTTTTGCGTTATCTCTCGCCAGGTCAGAGAAACGAGATAGTAGGGCGAATTGAGAGAGCCAAACCTTCCAGTGATTAGTGCTAAGAAAATGGTCATCGAGGAGGCAAATTAGTGGCTGATTAGCGCAAATAGACACGCGGCGAAGCGCGTGGGTGGTGTCTAGGGGACGAAACGCGACTCCAGATTATGCAGTATCTCTCGCCAGTCAGAGAAGCGAGAGAGTATGTGGAAATGAGAGAGTTAGAGAATACGTTGACGTTTGAGTGAGTCTGTGTAGAGACACCTGCTGATCGGTGTTAGTGGAGCAGAGCAGAAGGCAACAAATTGACAGTTTTCGTCAAAACCACTGGAAAGTGGTGGAAAACAATGTTGTTTCGCGTGAAATGTGCCTCCTAGGAGCAGTGAAATGGACGGAAAACAGAGATCTTCACCTTTGTTTTCTTCGTTCCTTGCGAAAGAGATGAGTTTAGCGGCTGTTGTGCAGAAATCTGTTGTTCTTGTGCACGTTTCGAAGTGGAGCAGAGAGAATTTTCTTGGTTCACGAGTCACGATTGGACTAGGCTGGTTCGTGTTTCAGAATGCGACCAAAATGAGATCGGATTGTAAGGGGCATTGATGATCGAGAGAGATTTGGTCTGAAAGAAAAAAAAACAGACTGGAAGACATTAGCATTGTACTGGGCATTGCCTAGACCATTGGTTAATTTCCCACTCGCTTTCCCGATTGCCGCGGTTCGAGGAAATTGTACACGCATTAGAGTGCTACTAGGAGTAATTGCATCTGTCTAGATTGGTCCTCGATTGAATGTTCAGTTAGCAACATCATTAGTTAATTTCGTCGGGCTTTCAAGAACATTGTTTTCCTAAATGTAGGCAATGCCGGTTTTTGTAAAAAAAGATGTATTCATGTATAACGGCTCTCGAAAATAAGCGTACATCAAGATTTGATAGGAATACTGTGGCAATAGTTCCCCATGTCAAGAATTGCACCTCTTCAATTCCATCATCATCTGACGCTCGCATTCCCACTGCATTGGATTGAATCATGCTCATGCAAGCACTTCCCTATCATTGATAAGGTGAGACTCCACTAGCAGTGAGACCCCTAGGAGCTCACTGAAAAGGTGAGAGACCTCTTGTATTGACGTGGTAATGTTAGGCTGTGTCATCCTCCATCGACGGAAGATTACCGTACTCTGTCTGCGCTGGTTATGGTATCCGATCGCCTGTTTCGTTACTTCGACTCGATTAGATAAGGCTGATCAATCTTGCCGTAAGTGGTGATTTACGACCGTTCGCGATTTTCCATCGTCCACCCACCTTTTTTGGGCTGCGCACTTGCTCTTTACTTCCGTTGTGCTGGTGTACTTCAATTGACATTTCATTCGTCAGGAAAAAATGAAAACTTCTTTTATGCTGGGAATGATATGTCTGGAATATAATATCCCCCGGCGAATTTGAGATGCGCACTTGCTGTTTACTTCCGTTGTGGTGATGCACTTTGATTTTTCTTCATTTTCTTCGATTAAGAATCACAGCATAATGCGAAGTAAAACATCTACGGTGAATATATGCTATAATATATGGAATATATTAGAATATATTGTAGCTCTTCTCCCTATAACAAGTCACAGGTGATTTCGGTGTTTCGCGGGCAGCAATTAATAAATAATAATATTGCTAATAATTATTATAAATAATTATTGCTGTTGTGTCGATGCACTTTGATTTCTGTCCCATAAGTGATTGAAGCACTACAATGCGAGGTAAAACACCATAAATTGGCACTGGTTATTTTGGGGTTTCGTACTGGGAACATGCGGTCGTTGTAGCGTTGCGCTTTGATTTCATTTTCTCTTCCTTGTTTCCTTACAAAAATGCGAAGTAGACCAACTTTAGCCATTCTGCAGTGTTTTCTGTCCTATGATCAGGCACTTGTGACTGTGACTTTGTGAGGTTTTGCTCAGAATACGTACTGTTACTGTGGCAATGCACCCCAATGCACTGGTGGTTTCGATTCCCAATACAGTTCCTGTGATATTGGAGAGTGCTGAACAATTTGCAACGCTGTTGAAATGTCTTGCTCTCGTTCCTTCCTTATGCTTCTCGTAATGGTCGATTTGCAACGAATTCGGCGTAATAATATATGCATAAAATCTGCACCTTAAAAGCCATGAAACAAAAAGGCAACGAAATTGTGCACTTTTTCATTGCAAATTCTTATCTAAGGGCGCTTATTTTTCGCTGCGATTGTCGTTTTTGATCCCTACGACTGAGAATGGTAATCAGGGTCGTGAACTACGGAGATATGAGGAAGAAAGGGACTCTTGTGGAGGTAAGAGAGCATGGTAAACGAGGAGACCAGTCATATTTGGTCAAGAGATATGAGAACGAAAGGGGGGGGGGGTGGATCGGTCAAAGTACCACCAAGTTGGTCAGTCCCCGCCCGGAAAAGCACGTGCGCGCATAGCATTCACGTGAAGACAGTGCGCTCGGCGAACTCAGCGATAAACCCATGTACCGTATAGGAGATAATCCGGCGTTATGCGTCATTCTTGTGACCCGGGTGCTCCAGATTAGAAACAGCTAATGGTTCGCCCGGTAGTTAATGAGCGCTTCTTTTTTAAATTAGAAGTTATGGTTTTAATTCACAGTATTGTTAGTCATTCAGCAATTACAGGAAGTCTAGTGCAGGAGATGTGTGGGCTCTTACTAAGGTGAGGAATGTTATGGAAGGGATAAACTGCACGTGAATTGCATTCCAATGAGTGAGATGCTATCGCAGTGGTATCTTCTTACTTTGCTGCGGGGATACACACACCCGGCGAATATCGGTCACAACCGCTGACCGGTCTCCCCTACCCGATTACCCCCCTTACCCGAATTGCGAACTATAGTGAGTACCCCGTCATGTGAGTGGGAAGAATTGTTAATGTAGATTAACTGAGAAGAGTTCAAGAATCGTGCAGGCTGGTACGAGTTGCACCAGCACTTGACATACTGGCCCTACTCTGCCGTGTTGATTAGCGTGGGATATGCGGGGTTTAAAGAATTTACATAACTCATGCAATCACTTCGATGGGTTTTGGAGAATGCGGAAGGGCGTTCGGGTTCCGCAGGCCGCATATTCGTGCTTCGCACTTTCCTCTTCCCAGTTGTGATTATGCTCGCAGCAATTACTGGCTAATCGAATTATTGCAATTGAAACGTCCGAAAAATCGCCCAGACTAAGTCGCTGCACCGGTTACCGATTTCGAAATACCGAAAATGTGTTTGGTTTGCCGCTCATCGACTAAAATAACTATATTTGAGTCCCTAATCGTCGTATTAGTCCGTTCCTTCGAGGAATTTCTCGGAAATGAATGAATTCGAAATTAATTCGAAACGCTAGAAATAGTTATTGTTATTGCTCGCTGTCTCGGCTTTCGTCCACGGGAACTTCTCACGTTTCATAGAATTTTTGAGCGTGAGAAAGTGGCGTGACAGCCCAGACTACAAACTACATTATACTTCTGGGTACTGTAGCTGCGGGGCCAGGCCCCCTCAAAAGGAACCTATGCATGCCACATTTTGATCTTAATTTTAACAAAAATTAGAGAAAAGCATACCACCATTACACAAAAACCGAGAAAATAATACGAAGCATAATCACCACATGCCCAATAACCTTCAAAATCTGTAAAAGCACGCCACAATTTAAGTTTCATGACATGACTATTCGACCTCTGGGACCAGGGGGGGGGGCACTGCAGTGGTAATACATCTCTTTGTTAATTGAATGGGAAAATCTAGATGGAAGTGTGATTTCGGAAAACAAAGTAGGGGTCTGGAATACAGTATCCTCAAATGACTGCTTAATGGTGTGTACGTTGGGTACATGGTAGGATTACGGTAGCGCGGTGTACTCGTTTCTTAGATGCTTGCCTCTTACGGGGGGTAAACAGCATGACACAGCGCCGAACAGAGACTACAAGGCACAGACTAGAGGGAGGCTCTCCAGGGTCGCCTCGGTCTCTCTCGGTTCGACTGACTAGGGAGAGATGGGGGGAAGTAGAGCTTGTTTGTCTCGGAGTGGTGGAGAGGGATGAGGCAGGGTATGGCACAGCTGAACAGCGAGAGGAACTTGCGAAATCAGAGAGTTCAGAGGGGGACGGAGGGTGGAGGGAGGGAGGGGGGGGGTATTGACGAATTCGTGTTTCACGTCTGACTTATCTTTGAGCGGTTGTGGCTGGCTGGCAATAACTCTGTCCTGTCGCACAATACGTAAAATATAATATTCGGTGAAAGAATTTAAGCGGAATGTGTTGACGAATTTGTGTGTTTCACATCTTGCTTATGTTAGTTGGACTGTTCTTTGTTGCAACAATTCATTGTGCGCTGGGAATATTACTAATGAACAAACCATATTTGTTAGCCGTTGATTTTGTTAGATGGGTGAGATACTGACTTCAAAAGGAGCAGGGGGTGTGGACGGATTCGGGTTTCACATTTAGCTTATCTATGGCATCTATTGTTCGCAGCAATCTCAGGTTGTCTCGAAGCTTCTCACAACGAATATATCACGATTAGCTGTAAATTTCGTTATAAGTGGAGGTTGAGATGGTGGAGGATGTTGGCGAATTCGTGTTTCATATCTTGCTTATCTGAGTTGTGAAGTAGCTGGCAACAATCGCGTTGACCAGCAATTCTATCTATGGGGGCGAGGTTACAAGCAAAATATATTGATTAACCGTGTATTCCATGTTTCAACCTTCCCTTATCCTATCTAAAATTCTATCTCAACATTATGTCCCTGTTCGTTTTGATAAAACACACAATCACTATTGTTGTTGGAGTGCATACGTAATGATCTCATATTCAGTTGCTCATTTGTGTTATCAAGATGTATCCATTCTTATCATTCTCTGTTATCACAATCTGATAATTCTGAGTTCGATCATCGAGCTCTGATCTTCGAGCTTTTCAGGACCCCGACCCCGGCGATGGCTCGGTGTTGCTGCGCCTGCTGAGCGTCCCGCGCGGAAGGACGACGACTACGGTAGCAGCCCGCTGAGATTACGGTAGGTCCAGTTCGATTACGGTAGTGTATACGGTAGACGCTGATCTTGCAATACGTTCAACAGTAAAAGTTTCCTAGACTATGGTAGGTCGGAATTGGGTTACGACCTGTGGTTCAAGATTACGGTAGGTCCAGTTCCTAAACAGGCTCCACAGCCCTGTGATTACGGTATGCCGATTTATCACCATAGTTCAAGATGTGCCCCCCCCCCCCCCTCGATAGAACAACAGAGAGTACAAAGGTTCGCACTCACTGAGATAGAGAATCGCTTATCAAATTTTTGTAGTGGTAAGGGTGCGAGTACGGTACTTCGGGAGTACTGTAGGTCCCTCGGATTGTAGCGGGCAATCTGTCACCATAGATCAGGGGGTACGCCTCTTTCCGCACTCAATGAACTTGGCCAGTTAGACGACTAGATAGAGCGCCACACACTTTTTGCACTGGGCTCCGCTGTTCTCTAACTTTCTTTCGAGAAGGGGTGAGGGAGAACGAGAAGGGGGAAAGCCTAGGGAGAGGCAAAAGAGAAAAAGAGCCCGCCTCTATTCCCTCTTACTCTCTTTCTCTCGCTTGTCTCCTGCTCCCTCCCGACTCCTCCTCTTCATTCCATCCCCCTAGCACACTCAACGCACCACGCTTTCCCTCACCTCTCGACACCGTTAATCCCCGGTTAACTGCGTCGCTTTTTGTGGTTCTTGCCTGGGTTCGGGTTAAGTTGGCCATATTCTTGCCTTTTCTATGTGTTAGTCATATTTTGTCCCTTAGCATCTTACTTCGACACCGTTAATCCTCTGTTAACTTGTGTTCATTTCAATCGTTTTTTGCCGCTCTTAAGTCGCGATACCTTATTGTTATTATTTTCTTATGTTAGCTCACTTTCAAGCTATATGTTCATTTGAGTTTCAACATGAGGTTATGAGTAACGCCCAGTGCGCGTAATTGATCGTGACGATACTTCATCCCCCCCCCCCCACAATCTTTAGTTTTCCGTCTGTTCGCAATACAGTGTAACGCGTATTTCGCATTTCGACACACTAGTTCATTACAAGAGACCTTTTCTGATTTTCATGGCGCGTTTGTTGTTTTCCCAGGAGCCTGTTTTGATTCTCCACTTGCCCTTGTGCAACGAATTCAATATTTCAATGTTTTTTTGTAGTGGTTCCCACACTCCACGCGCGTTCTCTGACAGCCTGGCAAAAAAGATAATATATAGCGGACTGTTCATGTTCCCTGTGCACTCTCTTCGCCCTTTCGTCATTCCTTTTCCTTCGCCCCTTTTCGGACAACTATAAATCGCGAGAGAAAAAAAAAGTGTGTTACTACCTACCACCCATGATATTTTTATGCTATCCAACCATTCCCATTCACCGGCAGACCCATTTGTCTGCGGTCCGAAAAGCTCTGTGAATCCGTATCCAACCGAACCCGGCGCATTGCAGTTACACACTTACGCCCGCGGGGCATGGACTTTCTGTGTCGGCGCGCGTGTATGGAACCTCCGCGTCGTGAGGAGTGCCCGGACACGGAGGTGGTGGTGATCGGTGAGTATCTCAAATTAGAAAATGAGAACATTTGGTCATTTCCTATAGGAACTTTGGGAAAGTGCGACGTGAACATTGCAAATGTTCACGTCCCACCTGAAAATTTCGCTTTCATGGAATGCAATTATGGATGCAAAGCCGCGGCAAGCGGGGGGGGGGAGCTCTCTTTGTTCAAGAGCGAAAGAGGGGGATTTCCCAGAAAGAGTTCAGAAAGGGTTGAGAGATTGAGAAATTGCGTCAAGGGATTTTCTAAGATCCCTCTGTTAGGCTTTTTGTGTCGCGCGCTGAAGCATCGATTCTCCTATAGAAAGCACACTCCAGAAAACATGTTTGTGACCGAATTAGACGACTCTCCTCATTTCGATTAATCTCTCGCCTTCTCTGACCGGCAAGAGATAGAGGGAAAAGGAGAGGACAGTGACAGAATTAGATGGAGGGAATTAGTGGGCAAAGCCCCCCGGGGTTTCTCCCGAGGCGATGGAACAGAAGGGAAAAAAACAGTGTGCGCGGTAGTGGAATGATAGGGCGGAATCAGGGTGCAAAAACGGTATTAATTTTTGCCGGAAGAGTGCCTCTTATCTAGCAAACTAAGGAACTGTACAAGTGACCAGTGAATCGTGAGGGTATTGAGAGATCGCGATTGTTGTTTGAGTGTGCAGTTCTATAGTGGGAATGTCACGGGTACAGGCACTGTAGGGGTGAAAGGAAGAGATAATATCAAATCACGAGTATTGCCGGGTACGGTCTAGTACGTGTAATGTGCGTACAACAGTTGCCCAGGTGACGGTTAATGGTGTTTGTGAAGCTAATGTACGGGTAAAGGCGACAAAACGTAGTTCATACGCGGTATGGTGAGCGCAGCATGCACTTTCTCTGGTGTCGAATGGTGAAAAACAAAGCCAGTTTGGATTTATGAGTCATTTATGCCTCCAGGCGTCGACTGTGGACGCAGAATAATGCACAGTAAATAATAGCGGGTGCTGATCTTCATTTCCTCCTTTTTTTTCCGCTGACTTCCCTCAGCTGGGCTAGACGATTGACGAGGTCTGCGTCTCTCATATAGAAATGCACTCTCCCGTTCTCTGACCGACGAGAGATAAGGCAAAATGGAGAGAGACGAGAATATTGCGCGTCCCGTCGTCACTGTACAAATAGTACAAGAATCCGAAGCGGGAAGGGGGGGATGGTGATCTATGACGACGACACGGGATCATTAGGCTAATGAGAGGAGCTCCTTATTCAGCAAAGGGGGACCAATAATGAGGGCGAGCCTGAATCAGGGAGGATTACGGTAGATCGATAAACTGCAAGAAAGGAGAGAATAATTGAATATTTCTGTAGACTATCTAGTTTTCGGGTTACGGTAGATCGATAATCAGAGTGAGCCTGAATCAAGAAGGATTACGGTATCCGTCTTTCAGGAAACGGCCCGGCCGGCCTCGCCGTGTCCGCCTTCCTGTCCGGCATCCACCCGTACTACGATAGCCTGCGAGGTATACGGTAGTTTTGGAGTATTGATTTTTTAAATTGAGAAATGATGCAATCATGCGATATACGATAGCCTGAGAGGTAGGGTAGTCTTGGAGCATCGATAGATTATTTTCATATGCTGAACGGAAGAAAATCATGCCGATGTCGAGAGTTAGAAATTAATTGAGGTTGTGAAACTTATTTCGTTCTGGCTGTTGCACGGTTATATTTTCACTGAATGTAAGGGTTTTGCGTTTATTAAAAAAACAGATCGACGAAGAAATTATTTCCTAATGTACATCATCGTCTTATTGAGTGGAGCGCTGACGTGCTATTTTGAGCAGAATTGAAATTATAAAAAGTCATTTCTTGATAGCTCCCGATTACTGTACCCTCTACCGTATCTCAACTGCAGGCCACCCGGACGACGACGTGCACCGGCGGCTGACGCGCACCGAGCACGCCAGCCTGATCGATCAGGTCAGTTACCTACCGTAATCTTGAGAGGGGGAGGGTACGGTAGGCAGGTATATCACGGAGTGGTTTTATTCTGCTATTGTGGTGTTTTTGCCATTGAGCTGATCGCAAACTTTAGGTTCCCCCTCCAATTCCCTCCATCTTGATGCGGTAGTTAGCGCTAAACGATCGTGTTTTCAGGGAAATTGTATTTTTCTCGTTCTTGAACGATTTGCGAGAGCTTTTTTGCGTCGGTTAGAGCCCTTTGCCCACTTATCTATGCTTGATTGCATTCTGGTTCTCTCGTCGAGAAAATCGACATGAGAACTCACGAGCGAGGGAATCTAAAATTGTCGTCAACGGGGGATCTTTGACGCTGTTTTCTACTAGCTCAGCAATGTTCTCGCGGTTTCGAGGCGAGAGAGTGTGAGAAAAGAAGAGAGTTAGAGAGTAAAGCAAGCGAGATATGTGCGCGTTTCGTGAAATTCTGTAGCTTGACAAGGGGGTTTTCGCAAGCAAGCGAGATCCGATGACAACATGGGTGCAAAAACGCCTCGGATGGAGCTGGGGCAGAAACTAGAGAGGATGACTGCTGAGTAAGGATGGAAGGATGGGGGGGGAAAGAGGGGGATTCGCTAAAGGAAAAGTGGAGGAAAAGTCCTGCGATTCCGAGCAGAAGCGCTGTAGTCTCTAGTGTGCGGCAGAAACTACGACGGGTTGCTAGGGCAACTTTTTGGCCCGCGAAAGCCACAATTTGCTCTCTCTCTCTGTGACATGGGAGAGATCGGGAGCAGGCGGATCGTGGTTGCGATATAAATGTAAGAGCTTGGGCTTCTTTTTCGGGGGTTGATTCTCGACTTCTCGACTATAAAACGACATTTATCGATATTCTTGCTTAGTTTTTGACACGTTTTGGTCTCAGACTTCTGAAGCAGGCGGGCGGATCGGTGAAGCAGTGGGGAAGTATGAGATGAGGGATTACCTTAGGAGATGTTTTTTTTAAATAAAAAGTTAATTCTAATAGGGATTGGAGTAAATGAACCGCGTTGTTATTGTTGAGTGCGCCTTCTCGGTTGTGCCTGTGTGTGAGAACAGGTGGAGCGGTGGCGCGGTGAGAATGTAAGAGGAGACGAATGATGTTGGAGCTTGTTGAAGAAGCTGTTCCTCTGAGAATAATAATAATTGAGTACATGTGCTTGAATTCCCACGTATGTCTGACAGTGGATACCAGGTGGATCCGAGATGCGATGAGAATGCAAGAGGCGAGCGATTTCTTCGGAAATGATTACTTGTTCATTCATGCGATACAAAACACTTTAAAGCCTGTGTATTTGTATTGTTAGCGGGGAATATATCATGAAAAGCGGTGCAAAGTGCAACAAAAAAGTGCAACACCGGCACAGCGACGAAGCACCCAGCGTGGCTTTTTGTGTCGCCATTGAGTTCGAGTCATTTCGTCACTGCTCCGTTGCTGTTTAGCAATGAAAAGTGCGCGGCAACGGCGCGGCAATCGTGGCGCCTATTATTGTGCTATGCATGCACATTGCTGATACCGTTTTATCATTAGAATGACCGATCTGACTAATAGGAGGAAACCCATGCAAAAATGGATCGTCAGCGCTATTTTGCGAGTGTTCTTTCGACGAGCTGAGCATGGGTTAGTAGTCTGATTCTCTCAGTTTGCAATACTCTCTTGTTTGTCTGACTAACAGAGATAAGACAAAATGAAGTCACGAAGATTGCTTGAGTAAGGCAAAGCATGCAGATAAGCAGGAATCGGGAGGAAATAGCAGGGATATTCGGCGCTATTTTCCACTCGTCTTATCAGCTTGAAAGCGCTTATCATTCCCGCTTAGGGTCAAGCGTGGATTGATCTCTGCGCGGAAAGGAAAGGCGTTTTGTCACGTTATCAGAATAATATATGAGATGAGCTCTCTCCATCTCGCCGTATCTCTCGTCCGTCAGAAAAACGGGGGAATATTGTGAAATGAGAGAGAGGCTGGTGATCTTTCCCTGCGTTTTGTCACGATGTGTCACGCATATTCGCACCTTTTTCGAGTGAAGGATTGCCGTGATAAGACTACGGTCCTGTTTGGAGTGTGACAAGGGAGTGATGAATGGGGGCGAGATTGAAGAATGTTCTGGATCGGAGGGTTATCGAGGGAGATCATGAGGGAGATCGGAAGATGGGTTCAATGCTGTGGAGACTAGGTGAATCGGTGATGCGGTGTCAATGCACAGGCTAGGCATAGCATGCAAGGTGTTGATGGATGGATGGATGTATAAATAATAATATAATTAGAACAAAAAAAATTATCTTTGTTTTTTGAGCGGATCGGTGGTGCGGTAGCTTAGTAAATGTACGAGCTGGCTCGAAAGGTGTTGGATGCCCACCTAGTTGTGAAAAAATACAACCAATTGTAGCATGAAATGTGTGATCTTTGATCTCTGAGCTCTAATTCAATAGAAACAAGGAAGGAGCGCCAGTGTCCGATCAGAGTACGGCCAGTTGGATCAATCGTTCGATGTAGTTCCCCCATAAATCACGTCTCGAGTCGAGCAATTCGAGCGCTAATTCGATCAGTTTGTACGCACATGATTAATGGCCGCACGTAATCGAACGAGTGGAGATTTATCTCCCAGCCGAGCATCGGCTGATCTCAAGACGACACGGCCGTTCGTGTTTTTATTTGACCGAACGAGTTCCCAAGTAGGAATCAAGTTACTTCCAAGTAGCGTTCAAACGTGGTGATCGACTTGGAACAGGGCACCAAACTTATAGGATGGGCATGACACCTTACTGTAGATGAACCGGGGATAGATCAAAGCGGCGAGCAGTGGGGAAACAGCAAAATAAGGTTGCGCGAACTTGCACACCCGAGCAATTTGCGGAGGTGATTAACCGGTTTACGGCGCACCGCTCACTCGGATTTCTCGCAACGCTCTCGCATTTCTGTAACTGTCGAGAGATTATGGAAACTGTGGAGACGCGATCATTGCTCGATTTATGAGTCGATTTGCGAGCCTTTTCGATACGCCGCACCAAGCTGGAAGGGTAGACTCTCTCAGTTCGGCACGCAATCTCGCCCGGTGAGGCGATTGAAAGGTGTTGGGAGTGGGGAAACGGACCGAAAATAAGGATAGATGCGATGAACGAACAAAGCATGCGGAAGATTGGGCTATTCACATGATAAATTGCGACGAACAGGTGAAATGAGAGACCAGGGAGATTGGGGGTTCGAGGGTGTGATGAAGGGATGGTTCGGTAAGTTCGTTCAATGTGATCAGGCAGAGGGATATTAAAAAGTTATATATTGGATTGGACGAACAGGTGAAATGAGAGACCAGGGAGATTGGGGGTTCGAGGGTGTGATGAAGGGACTTTCAAGTAATTTTATACGATTTGAACGGGCCGTTACTAAAAAGTTATATATTGGGCGAACAGGTGAAATGAGAGACCAGGGAGATTGGGGGTTCATGAATGGAGGGTTTAATAAGTGTACACAATTTGTGACGCTTTCGGCTGGTAAAATATTGTCGAAATGAGCTCTCGAGCGATCAGTCAGATCATGGATTCGTAGGGTTGATGCAGAGGTTGGTAGTCGAATTGTGACTGATTCGGCCTCGTCGGCCTCTAGTAAATATACATGTTGGCGGTCAGAAAAGGTTACGGTAGATCGATAAATCGACAGTCAATCAATCAACTTCGTTGCAGGACCTCTCGTGGTACGAGCAGAAGGTGATGGAGCAGGCGGACCGCGCCATGGGCTACCTGTATGACACGTGAGTTATTGTGGGGGGTACGGTAGATTACGGGAGTACGATGGGGGGGGGGGGGGGGGTACTAGGGCACTGTAGGACTAATCATTATTGTGGGAAGTCGGTATGCTGGGAAATAATTCTGCAAAAAAAAAAGAATCAAAGCCGTGAGCTCGCGGTTGCACGAGCCTTATGAGGTGTGTTGGGATTCCCCAAGTTGATGGTTCGGGGAAGCATGTGCAAAACAAAATAATCAGATCTCCCTTGTGAACTCCTCTTACGTTCTCTTTGTGTATTCACTTTTGTAACTCAAATCTGGGCATCGAGATTTCGGTTGCACTGGCACTACTAATTACCATGAGGGCGCTTTCGTCATTGAATCATTAGAATACCAAAAGTCTATAGAATACAAAATATGTCTTGACTGTTGGACCGTGGTGATTACTTTTTCCAATAAATACCGTATCCATTTCAGTCTCGCGCGACCCTCGATCGACTCCGGTCTGCACCGGCCGTCGTGCCTGCGGTGGGCGGCCGACCCGGCCCGGGCCGTCCCGCACGTGGTCCTCGGGGCCACGGCCCCCGGCGGATCCTGGAGCACCCACGACCCTGAGGTACGGCAGCTATTTGGGTACGATTAGGGGAGTACGGTAGTCTACTTGAATATAACGCCGCTGTGGGCGTATAGTAAACGCTTGATTCATTGGGGGTATTGACGCAAATTGGAGAAGCGGGGTTACTGTTGCACTTGCGCATGATATTCACAGGGGGCCTTGAAATTTTGATAGCTCTTGCGCACGGATTGCAATTAATATTATTCTGAACAGCAGCTGGAGCATCTAATTGTAAGAGATAGGGTAGATGTGGGGTGTACGGTTTCGAATGCTGATCTTGATTGCGATGCCTGAAAAAATTGGTTGAAAAGCCGAGTTGCGCATCGCGGTTGCAGTGACATGTTATGTGCTCTTGTGTCTCCTCATTTCTGATATATCCTCGGTATTTGTAGGCTTAGTACAAAAATATTCAACCAATCCCATCCTGAACATTGCGGTTTCATGGGCCTATACTTGCGAGGGTTCACCGTGTGCTTGTTCGATGGATGAAGACAAAGTTTAAAAACAGTTTGCTGAATAAGTAGATGAATCTGGGAAGCGGAGTTGCGGTTGCACATGTGCGTGATAGTCTCATGAGATTTTTTGATGTCAATCTTTCTGACAATGAGATCGTTTCGGTCATTACAAAAACACAATCCGTTAGTCATACCCGGTTCCATTCTGGATATCGTACCCGCCATCTACAGTAATCTTTTATATACCGTAATCTCTCCCTCCTCAGATGGTGGCCGTCTCGGTGGGCGGTCTGCTCGACCTGCCCGGCTTCCCGATGGCCGCCTGGATGCAGGACATGAAGAGCGCCAGGGAGAGGTACGGTAGGCGTAATGGATCTGGTGATCGAGGACTGAGTTTTTTTATTGGCAGGCTGTAATTACGGTAGTTAGATAATGACGAAGAAGAGAAAACAATCAGAGAGTGATCGGGGTCCGACTATATTGGTTGAGTTCCGATGCCGGTTCTGTATGATTAGGTTTCAATTGGCATACTGTAAATACGCAATTTTCATTTGAATATTGATTTATTTTGGTTACAGTAAGCTACCGTAACCAACTATCGATAAAATTAAGCAGGCAGCCGGCATCCGTGGTCGCCGCGTACATGCGCGACTATCCGCGACGCGTGGGCATCTCGGCGCGCGTCCGCTCAGGGACTACCGTAACTCGGCTGGAGGTACGGTAGTATCGATTTTATCTTGCTCAAATGGATATCGGTAAAATAAATCGATGAAACGGGAAACTAGGCGGTGTTTAGTAATCTATAAACCGTAGTGCAACTACGGTTTAACTGGAACTACGGTAGTATTGATTTCTGGGGATAATTGGAGTGAAAATGCAGCGATGCTCCATCGGTTTAGGGTTTTTTAGACATTGTTTAGTCTAAAAGAGAAAAGATAATCTTCAATGTGCCTCCGAGGTATTCCTGTGCCAAGTAGATCCACTGCAACAGAATTGTGCCTGGTTTATTCAGCTCTGCAAAGTATTTGTCTCTGGGTATTAGTCTTTTTTTCTGCCAACTCGTTCGGTTCATTGGCACTACAAGTTATGCCAGAGGGAAGTAGATTCGCTGCAACGCGACGGTGCTTAGTGGTGTGGAATAATAAAATGCGGGTTTAGGTTATATCTATTATTTTCTCGATTCGACGATGTAGCTGTATTGGCGCTCTACCAAATTCCAGCGGCATGTAAAATCGCTGCAACAGAATTCCGCCTGTTGTTGACCAACAACGAGCCATTGGCTCCAAGCTGTTTTGCGCTCATGTCTCTCCATGCGCGTTGAATCACAACGTCCTCTAGGATGTCACTGCCCAGCACTGGAGTAGAGAGAACAGCGAGATGAAGGGAGACATGGTCTCTCTCTCATCTCGCAATGATCTCTAGTCAGTCAGAGAAGCGAGATAGCGTGGGAAAGCGAGAGATTCAGACGTGGTCTCTTGTCAGAGAGAGAGAGAGACGAAGAGAAAGAGGCGAGAGACTAAGGGTGTAATGGAGTTAGCAGAGAGACAAGGAAAGATGAGCAGCATGGAATGTTGTGTGTTTGTGAGGGTGGGGGTTATTTTGAGGGGGCGAGGAGTTTGGTGCGTTGATCGAAAGCTTCGAGTCATGGCCATTGTAGCATCTACAGGGTTGTTAGTATGTCAGTAAACGGGAGCTTGTGTGTACGGGATAGGCGCTCCTCCAAGCACCACAGTGTTTTGCAGACATGTGTGTGCTTGCATGTAGACACATTCCAACACGTTTTCACAGACAGAAGCAAGCATGGTCGCCGCGTGTTGGTGACGATAGATTTCTCAATGCTCTCTGCTTTGTGGTTTGTGCTGATAGGTGTGAGGGAACAGTCCACGATTGTAGTCATAAAAGCGACGAAGAGGCGCGTCTCTCCACTCCCTGCACTCTATCAGAGCGCCTAACGGGGGAGATAGCGCTCCAATCGATGAATGATACGAGTCATAAAGAATAGAGTTCGAAATATGGGGCGGCGTCTCTTCATTTCACACACTCTCTCACCGGTCTGGGAGGCGAGAGAGTGTGTGAAATGAAGAGACGGCGGCCCGTATTTCGAGCTCTAATAAAGAGGGGAGAGCGGGGATTGTTTCTCTGTGGTGCAGTGAGAGGGGATGGATAGGATGACAATAGGAGGCACGGAGCGGCGTGTTTGTCAGGGTGCAGGAAGGGGTTATCAGCTGAGATAGGGACTTGCTAATCGTCGACAAGTTGGAGCTGGGTAGCCAAACAAGGGAATTCCTGGCATTGATAGAATAGAATCCCTAGTGAGCAGAGATCCCTTGCAAGGCACCCATAATTTGTGTCTGGATAACCAAACAATGGAACTCATGACGCTAATAGCTCTGATGACAATTTTAAGTGACCACGTGTTTTTGTGAGGGTGCATCGAGGGGTTATCAGCTGATAGAAAGGAAGGTGGTGATAGGATCCGGCGATAATTACGATGTGCGACACAAACGTTTCGCTCACGATACGTGGCAATACGTGGCGATTGAGGGGTGATCGGGGCCAGGCTATAATGGGATGCTTGATTATTTGCGAGTATCCGGTTATTTGGTTACGAAGTGTGACTACTAGCATCACACCCTTGATCACGCTGAGAACCGCACAATAGTGGCGGAAACGCCATTGATAATTGGAATTTAACAAGGAAGGCACGGTGTTTAGCTCGGGGGTTTTCGCATGTCTGGACGCTATTTCTGGTTCGTATTTGTTCGAAGCACTCAGCATGTCTTGCCAGCCCTCAGAGGTTAGAAACAGCTGTGATTCCAGAGGATGAAGCAGAGGTTAGAGCGCTCGTACTCGATCGTGCCTCCTCCCGTTGCAGTGGAAACTGTGTAATAGTGCAGAAGGCGCAAGTTTGCCTCTCGGTCTCTCGATTGCTATGCTGTCTAACCTTTCTCTGACTGAGTGAGTAGGAAAGATTGCAGTGATCAGTGATGAAATTGAGCTGAAATTGCGACGAAATCGAGATGCGAGAGAGATGGGGGAAGCCGCCCACCCGGCAGTTGCGGGTTGCAGGGATTAATTATGTGAAGTACGGAAAATGGGGAGCTGATAGACACTTGACATCCAGCGAAAAAAATTATAATATAACAATATTACAATATAATATTACAATTATAATATTACAATATAAAATTATAATATTACAATATAAAATTATAATACAATATTATTAATTATTGTACCTGTGCGCAGGATGCTGTGAATTTGGCGCCCCGCAGTTGCTGGTTGCAGGGAATTGTTGTTTTGTGAAGAAGCACGGAGGGGCATTTGATAGACCTTGAGCATGAAGCGGCTTAAATGATAATACTGCTGCGACCGTGTCCTATCAATTTGGAGCCCGGCAAGTGCGGGTTACATGAAATTATTTAGCTGAGAGGAGCGTGTTGGGATCGGATTAGAGGAATATTGAGAGCCAGTTTAATATTCCGTTAATGATCCCCGTATGTGAACCACCAGTCACTTGGTGGTTTCAATGTAGCCTTAACCCGTTTGGTCGAGCGGGTGGCTGCAATGATAATCGATTGCCGCTGACTATAAATATATATATATCCCAACCTTTAGCTTTCTTTTAGCTGGGTAAATTATTGAATAATTTACTCATTATTTCCAGAAAACGCCCGCCGGCCTATGGCGAGTCTCCGGCATCCAAGCGAGCGGCCGTCCGTTCTCCCTGGTGGCGCGCCGTGTGGTGCTCGCGACGGGACTGATGGAGCAGCGCATGCTTGCGGTATGTTATGCCCTTGCTTATCAGGAATGGGAATGTGGCACGCCTCTTTCAAAATGTAGCGCGCCGAGTAATGCTGGCCACCGGCCTGGTGGATCTGGCGCACCGTGTCAGATAATGCGGCGTGCCGAATTGTTTGTAACGATTGAGAATACTGGACGTACGGCAGTAGCTCGTGCTTACAACGCCTCTTGCAAAGAAGGCCCTTCCATAATTCACAAGGGTGCAGGCATTGTTATTGCTTTGTGGTGGGTGTTGACTTCGTAGTAGAAGTGGCGAAAGGAAGACGAAAAGGGAGGAAAAATAGGCCGCGGGTGCCTGATGCACCCTGATGGTCTAGAGTCATTTCACACACTATCTCGCCTCTCAGACCGGTGAGAGAGTGTGTGAAATGAAGAGACGGTTACCCGTATTGCGCACACTAGTCTAGAGGGAAAAGCATTCATGGGGAATGACCCTCCTCCTTTCCCGTGGTGTCTAGACTGTTGTTGAAGTGAGAGTACAACAGGAGGAGGAAGGAGAGTCCGCCGGAATTTCGGAAGAGCGAGGTCTTTGCTCGAAGGAGATCAACATGTTTTGCCATTCTTTTTGCACCATTCTTCGGGTGCTAGTGTCAAGTGAGGCAGCCCCCCCCCCCGTGACTAGGGGATGTTGAAAGACGTCCGTTCTCATGGGCAGAGAGTGTTATTGATATGCCCTGCCCCGGAGAAGTGTGACCAGAGCGAGAAGTGGGAAATAATACCCTCCGGAGTGGGGGGGGGGGGAAAACAAGTGTACTCTGTAAGGGAGCGAAGAGCCGATTCGGAGGAAAAGGGATAATCAGAAAGAAGTGCAGTCTAGCGAGCGTGAACTCTGTTTCAAATTGAAAATTGTTAATTTGAAAATGGCATGGGAGATTGGCGTTCCCTTGGTACATTTTATCCTGAAGGATCCTGGTGATTCGAAGCTCATGGGGATGAAGAAAAGAATGATATGAAAAGAACGACGAGTATTTTTCACAAATTTGTTGACTACAGTACTCTTCAATTCTCCAAATATCAATTGTTAACAGAACTACCGTACCCTCCAATTATCGATTCCTATCTCCAGGTCGAGGGCGAGGCGGGCAACGCGCGCGTCGTCTACACAATGCAGCAGCTAAAGGAGAGCATGGCGGGAGGAGGGGAGATTACGGTAAGTTGGCTTTTGATTGGTGGGGATTCGAGGGTTACGGTAGAATTGAATTATTGAGTTATCAGAGCAGGTTAAAGTAAATTGTTGATTGAGAAGGGGGAGGGTGGTCGGTAAAGTCGTGTTTCATCTCATCCATGAAAGCTTGATTTTTTGATTAGATATGATTTGCGGTGGGGTCCGTAGCGCGAAAACATTACTATTAATAGTCGCGATGATGAGAAAAAAGTGGGAATATGAAATTCAAGATAGTTTTGAAAGTATACAGAATTGTGTTTCACCAGATCTATGAAGAGTGCAGGATCTGGGAAAGTGTGATCGGTTTATAAAATCAATAATAGCAATCCTTTCAGGACCCCACCGTGCCCAGCAGCTCGGCTGCAGCCGCAGCGACTGCAGCCCTTCCGCCGGTATGATTGTTATTATTATTAAATTAATTATGACAATCAACTCTCTAGCAATATTTGTGAAAGGTGCAATATCAGGAGCAATGAAATGAATAATTAACTTAAATTCCCTATCAATTTAATGAATCCGAGGTGATCGTTGCTCGACAGGTGCTCGATAAATGATTATGATTTATTATTATTCTTTTGATTACAATGAAGATTGTAGGTGATCGTGGTCGGTGAATGCTAAGATACAGTTCCCTGATCAAATGATAGATAGAACAATGACGTAATTACTTAAATAAATAACTTAATTAGCTTAATTAATGACCCTAATCCAAGGTGATCGTGGTCGGTGACGGCATCTCCGCAGCGGACGCTGTCCTATTCTGCATGGAAAGAGGCAGGAGAGTGGTCCATGTGATGAGGAAGAACGAGCATGAACTGAGAAGTGAGAATTGTGTTTATGAAGAAAAAAATGAGCCGTTTTCCAGTTATTTTCAAAATAACTTATTTTGGCACTTTTTTGCCCATAGTGTTGTGTTTCACGGAACCTATGAAGGCGTAAAGACTCGAATAAGGTCGATGCGAGGTTGAAGGGTAGTCCAAATAGAACACAAACTTTTGCAAACTGTAATCATAGGTTAGGATGAACTTGGTAAGCAGTAGCCCTAGGCCGATTGTGCAAGGAGCGGGGGCCGGAGGGTGGTGCACGAGATGAGGAAGAACAGTCAGTAATTCAGTAATTTTACGGAATTTTTGAGATTGGGAGTGTTGGGTTTCTAGAGATCAAGATCAAGTAGGGCAAACCACTCGAATCGATGAGATTCTCATTTGGAATGTAAAACTAACCATGTTAATGTTCTGCATAAATAGCGAAGTGAGATTTATGTTTCACGGTTGCTACTGAAAGGCATGCATGCCGAGCATGGGACAATGTTGCGTCCAAGTCTGTCGTGTAAAAACATCAATAAAAATGCCATGTTCTAGGTGATGTTGGGTTTCATGGGAACTATGCAATATTGGAAGCTTGAGTGAGGGTGTTGCGTAAGAGGAATAAATGAAAAAAAAAACTGTACAGTGGTGAAAGTTCTGCTGCTAGATCGTCTTGAAAATAAGTATAATCGTCAGGTTGTTACCGTACCCAACTCGAGTCTACAATATCCAATACCGTAAATACCGTACCCAACAATAAATTCCGTTGCAGGATCGGCGGGCCGCCTTCGCTCGCGCTTCTCCGCCACTCTCTACCCCGAGTACTACAACGTCTTCGAGCTCATGCAGGTTTGTTTTTGTTGTTGTTGTTGTTTTTGAAAGTGTCAAGGCAACAAAAATTGATACAAGCAGAAGCATCGTCTTTGTTTTCAATGCATACATATCGGTAGAAGAAGAAAAATTAGAAAATAACAGAAAAGATTGCCAAGGCGTTGATATGTTTCAAGCACGCACTATCTTGAGAGAGTTCGCGATTGAGCAATTGTGACTGAATTGATATTAGAATAAATCTATCAAAATAAACTATTTTAAATAAGGAACATTTGCAGGGCCGTCAGATCGGAGCAATAACTCTTTCAATAAACAATTAATATGTATTTTGATGTAATATTCGCAGGGCCGCCAGAAGCACGCTCTCTACGAGCGACGAGTGGCGGCGCGCGTCGAGAAGATCGAGGGCGCGTCGGCGTATCTGAGGACACGGGCGGGTGTGAAGGAGGTACGGTAGCCTGGAGTACGCTTGGGATACGGTAATTGAGGGGGGGGGAGTACAGTATAAAAGGAAGTGCATGTAGGTTTTGTTTCGAACCCTCGAAGTTGAGGTTGCACGAGATTGATACATGTTTTGAAAGTTCGTACATTACTGATTTCGCCAGTTTGAGTAATCGAAAAAAAATCCCAATAAATAATATGCCTTAACCCAATCATTCCCCTCAGGAGCCCTTCTCCCTCCTCGCCGCGTGCATCGGCCAGCGCAGCACCTTCGAGGGCGTCCTGTCGGGAGGAGCGGGCGGAGATCAG
The DNA here is from genome assembly GCA_000180635.4 of Pristionchus pacificus. Lineage (NCBI taxonomy): Eukaryota > Metazoa > Nematoda > Chromadorea > Rhabditida > Neodiplogasteridae > Pristionchus > Pristionchus pacificus. Next base: position 28,702,126 of record CM026578.1, on the reverse strand, counting down.
GTACGGTAACTTTATTGATTTATCGATTGATTAATTAATTGATTGATCGTTGGTATAGGTGGATTACGGTGTAGCGGATACTGCAATTGGTGATTTCGAAACGAATCCCAGCATGATTAGCTGAATACGAAGCTGAGGGTGATATCCTAGGTGTGAAACGCAACTGTGAATGGCCCAATTTTTGAGTAAAATTTTTTCGCTCTCAGCTAACAACCGCTCACTTTCGTAGTCGCTGACAGTGTGTGTCTTGAGTATCGGGTTGACTACATTCTAATCAATCACACACAGACCCTCCCCTCGTCGTTCGGTCGGGACTACCGCAGCGAGGACGACCCTTCCCTCTTCTGCGTCGGGTCCGCCGTGGGCGACCACTACGTCCGGTTCCTGGTTGGCGGGTGTATGCATGTGAGTTGTTGATCTGATCCATGGAACGGCGCTGGGGTCCGATCCATTAGGGAACTAAAGACGGGGGTACGGTAGGATTCTGTGCACGATAGCTTATCTGTGGCTAATCTATGAAAATCGAACCAAATAGGCTGAGTTATCAATTTGACCCACCGAACTCCAGCGCCCTCACAAGATTACGGTAGCCCGCATTGCAGGTCGCGCAGCAGATCGTGGCCGAGCACGAGGGCGGCCGGAACCTCGTCGTGGACGACCCGCTCCTCCTGGATACGGTAGTCGGCGAGGATACGGTAAGCGTATTGACTAATTGATTTTTTTTCTGAAAAGAGCATTATGGTGATACGGTAGTAGTGTGGATAATATTTTTTTCGAGAATGTGAAAAAATACGGTGTTGCAGAAGTGAATGAAGGTAGCCAGTTCAAATAGCGACAAAACGGGAATTGAGATTGCTCAATATTTTTGCCATTGGCAGGTACTCCCTCCGGCCGCGGACGCCTTTCTCGACGGTGACGACGGTCTACTGGAGATTTCTTGTTGATCTTCAATCTTTGGCTTCTGATCTTTGATCTATTGCACCACCCCTACTCGACCGCCCTTTGCCTTGTTATAAGTATGCATGTTGCCTGAGTATTCGTATTGTTGACTCGAGTAGTAGAATCGTCATTCGTTATTCGATTGTTTTAGAACACATTTTTGCCTAAGCATTAGCGGGTCGAACGAGGACATTAAACGCAGTAAGTACCCTAGAGTAAACGCAGTAACATTTTTTTCTTGTTGCAACGACGTATTTATTGGCCATTGTCGTTGTTACTCGTTCCCTCCTTCCTTTCTTTCTTTCGCAACTTTTCCCACCCATTCCTATTTCAAGATACGTTGAGCTTGAATTTGGCAGCTCGATTTGATCTATTGCTGTAAGCTACCGTAATCCCATACTTCAATTGATATCACATACCATTCACGCACGCACGGAAATAAACATGTTCTCATGGTTGGAAGAGTTGGATCACAGATACTGGAACTAATTGAGCTGACTAAGATTTCGTATTAATCTCTGATATACGAACTCTGGTCTTTGATCTCTGATAGAAAACGGAGGGTCTTTCCTATTGTGCATACAGTATGCCCCCGTTATCGTAATTCTCACTTGCTGCCGTATTTGTACAGCCTCCCTTTTATTGTATGCCTACGAGTTCTACTCGAGGTTTTCGCCCGCTTCGCTATAATGAGAAAGTGCAGTTGACTGCTGGTTGGATGTTTTCTTTTGTTTGTGAATTCTCCCGATAGAATGACTGAATCACCGCGTGTCCTGCCGATAAATGTACAAAAACTATTGATGCAGTACGAACACCAATCTTGTTAGATTCAAGCTTAATACTAGATGTAGAGACCGCAATGTGATTGACCGAATCTATCGGTAGGGCATGTTTGAGTATCCAAAGTATCCCTCTTGGTCTGAATAAGATAGTACTTTTTACCGTTTGTTGATATCTCATTTCTGAACCGAGTTATGAGCCAAAAACCATGCGATCTGGACTCAACAGAGAAGTGTCCAAAACCAGGACGAACCAAAAGTGGGCGGAGCCTATTTCAAGCTCATTCCCAAAATTTGACGGCGATAGCTTCGCCCAGTCGTGAGAGACAATTTAGGAGAGCAATTTCCCCTTGTCTACTCTGGTGTCCGGAATCAACTTGGAATCAAGCAATTCCCACAAGTTGGAATCAAGCTTGATGGCAACTTGTGGGAAGTGTTTGATTTCAAATTGTGGGATCGTTAGAAATCGGTGAGAATTACGGTAGCTTCCTCCATTATTGATTGATGGAGAGCATGGGTTTCCCCATACCGTGACCAAAGGCCTCACATGGTACGACCATGTGGGTACGGTCACATTCAAAAGGCGGTCCAACTGGGGTCCGCAAATAGTCAAGCGCGCTCGTGCCCGAAGGCAGTCAGAACAGGACTGTGAAAAGGGACCTTATAGGCGACGTGCGTGCTGGACACTGCGGGTACGTAACCCTGCTTGATTCCAACTTATGGGAATGGGGCAGGGGTACTGTATTTGATTCCAACTTGAAAACCCATTTCTACTTGATTCCAAGTTGATTCCGGACACCATAGCGGTAGGTCAGCTAGGTGTGGGTGGGGGGGGGGGGGGGGGATGCGGAACGTAGTTCCGAAGAGCAACCTAGAATGACCGACATGGATTTTGGGAAATCCAGGGAAATTCTGGTTGCTTGAGTATCAGCGGGGATACACTCAGTCAAATACGGTATTTTACACTACGGGGAAAAGCCGGCTCTGGTGTAACCGCACCCGTTTTCTCTCGGAAAACCAACATCCCAACATAACTTTCCTACTGCAACCCTTCGAAACGGCCTCTTCCCTACCTTAAAGTCTACTGTTGATCTAGATAGTGATAATATGGGCGTTTATGTATCTACTCATTTAATAATTGCAATGTTTATACGAGAAATATATATCTATCTACTCATTTAATAATTGCAATGTTTATACGAGAAATATATATCATTTAATATCTTTATTTACATCTTGAGATCAAAATAATAAATAAGTTATGAAGGATTAAGGCATAATAGGGATCATTGGTCACATTCCATATCAGGTCCTACGGCATCGAGAATTGGCTGATCATCATTCGGGGCAGGAATATCACCCTCCTTGGGTTGATCGATCGCCTTCTCTACCGTAATCTCGATCTGTCTATCGATTGGCCGAGGATTCGCTCCAATTTCGAGAGTTCCATCTACAGTTATTTTACTGTAGATAGTGGACAGATCGATTCGATCATTAAGAGTGATCATTCTCTTGAAGGAAGAAGAGAAAGAAGAAGAATCGGTAGTTGTAGATTGTGATCCTTCCACAGTTAGAATTCGACCAGAGAGGGAAATCTGGAGGGAAATCAAAACAATGAGTTATCTAGTTGTATAACCGATAAGAGGGACGGTGAAGAATAAGAGATAAAGAAAGTGTATTATAGTAATCTACCGTACCTTTATATCCTCAGGCTTGAAGTTTCCAATGTGAAGAGAGATCTTGAATGGCTCATTCACTGTTTTCTTCACTTCTTTCTTCTGATTTTGAGCGATTTGAGATGCTAGAGTCGATTGACATCTGAATAGGAAAAGATATGAAGTCAGGAATGAAAGGTCAAAGATGAAGAACAGGTCGATTAAATGAAGTTATCGTACCTTCTCTTGTGAGGAAGATCGTCTATGAAGAGAACCATTGGTTCACCTCGGATTGGATAGAATGAAGAATCGACGAAAGAGAAAACCATTGTGGAGTTGAAGTAGAAGTCGAAGGTAGACTGAGAAACTCTGAATTGGTTGTGATTCTCATCATTCCTCGTTCACTATTTCAAGTGAAACCTCAAGAAACGACTAGAAAAGTCGCGAATGTTCCATTTCTCTAACACACTCTCATCTCTCTTCATTCTCTCATTTACTCTCATCATCTAACTTTCTCTCACTTTCTCTAACTCTCTCACTTTGTCGCGTCTCGGGAATAATCGCGAACCTTCTTTTTCTCTGTTTCTCTTCCATTTCTTCACTGACTCATTCAATTCCAGTGCTTTCTAGATATTTCTCAGTCTCGGATATAAAATGAAGTTATTTCTTCATTCATCATCCTCATCATTTCTCAATCGAACTTTCATCTCGACTCTTCATTTCATTCTTCAATGTCTCTCATTGGATATTCTCCTTTCGATCGTTCAATTCTTCATGCATTCGATCAGGTAGATATTTATTTTAACTAATTTGTTATTTTCCCATCCCACCTCTTTACCATTACACAAAAAAGATGAATTGTATTCAGATGTTGAACGATTACAATCTCCCTCAGAGAAGTCTCCTCCCTTATTGGAGAAATATTTCTGATGAGAATTCTCTCAAGTTAGGATCGTCTCTAGGAGAGGTGAGAGCTCACTCTTTAATGGACTTCATTGTTATTGATCAATCTCTTTGTCCAACAGATTCATAACTTTATTTCAGATCGAAAATACTCCAGAGAAATTCTCCGTATCAGTCGATGTTTCCCATTTCAAACCGGATGAAATCAAGGTAAATTTGTCTGGAAATGAATTGACGATCGAAGGAAATCATGAAGAGAAGAACGATAGACACGGAACAATTCAAAGGTAAGGTTGATCTTTGATCTTTGATGTTTCAATTCCTGCCGTGATTCAGATTTCAGCCTCTCTTTTCAGATCTTTCGTTCGTAAATTCGTTCTTCCTGAAGATTCGAATCTTGAATCACTTCGTTCTTCTCTCTCTGATAATGGTCATTTGACTATCGAAGCACCGAAAAAAACACAAACTGTCACCCAGTCAAGAACCATTCCTATCACGAGAGGATGAAATTACTACTTATATCAATTTTCGCTGATAAATGTTTATTGCTGTACATTTGTCTTATCTTCTCAACTCAGGTAAGGCTACCCGAGAAAGCACTGGACAGCCGGGTATGTAGTCCGTCTAACAGCTGGCCTTACCAGTGGGTCCCACCTAGCGTTGTCTTACGACGTAAAACCGCTTGACGTGGATACACCTTTACCTTTTTTTCTTTTTTTACCTTTGTCTTACAGTCTCAAATGGGAATTCTCTATTGTGTTCATCTCCCTCGTTCCAATCTCTCCTACATCCTTCCAGAAAATAAAAGTTTATCTTTACTGGCAATACAACAAATCAACAATTCATATAATGTTCTCATTCGTCTTTGTCGTACGATATCCGAGAAGACGACAAACCCCTCGAACGGGTCGACCTGGAGAAGATTCAATCATTTCAGAAACTTGTTAAATTGATCTTTATCATTCTACGTTAGCTGATGGCTATTGTTGACGAGACACTATGAGTAGGGGCCACAAGCTCCGCCCACTTTGTGTGGACACGAAATACCATTGAGAAGAGAGCTTACGGGGGCAGTAGCTCGAGAGGCGATAGGCTTGTTAATGAGTCGTTCTCAGCTGTAATCTTGCGACGCTTCACCCTCGATCGAGTTTCCATGCTTAATACTTCCTTTATCGCCGTCAACGTTGGAGCGGGAGCGGAACGCTTTGATTGCGAGCGAGCACCCATTGCTGATGGATGAACAAGGAAGAATGAGGGTGGGGCGCAAACTTCCAATTCAGCATTCATCCTTCTATGGCGAGTAAGGATGACCAGAGAGTGAATAAGCGAGAGACGCCACGAGGTGTAAGTCGCTATTTGGATCATAGGCTCTCCGACGATCCGGATTCAGGAAGTATTTTTTGGTGGTTTCACGAAGATCATAGAACAACATTTCGGGTCCAACTTCTACCGAAGGCTTCCCACCCCTAGGGATAATACTTCTGACTGTTGAGTGGGCAATCACAAGTTTGGCAAAAGTATGCCCCTCATTCTGAGTTCTCAGCGGAGGAAAGGAGGTGGTAAGGAGGAAAGGAGTTTGTAAGAACCTCGCCCTGTTAGACTTTCCCATCAAAATTAATAATAATTTATCTGCGCCCGAAGCGTAACGAAACCGAAAGTTAGAATATTAAGGTCGAAAACCGAATTAAGTTTCTTCTATTGTTTATGTTTGTTGTACACTTCGAATATGTTTTTAAATAGAGCTCGAAATACGGACCGCCGTCTCTTCATTTCTTACACTCTCTCACCGGTCAGGGAGGCGAGAGAGTGTGTGAAATGAAAAGACGGCGGCCCGTATTTCGAGCGCTATTTTTAAATATTCAAATATATCAACCACGATGAGATATGTTATCCAAGATTTCGATTTTTGGCTGAGTTAATTGTGATTTTTCCGTGCGGAACTGAAATAGTTACAATGAGAAGAAAAGAAAATTCGGGAAAACAACCTTTTACATGGCAGTCGTTGGTGATGTATCATATTGTTCAGTAATCATGTTTTGGGAGATGGAAGCGGAAAACTCGATCTTCTTTCCAATGAGTGGTAATTTCTAAAACGCATTCAATTCTTTTATTGTTTTCTAAACAAGATATTAAAATAATTATAGGAAAACCACGCATTTAGCTTACATTCATTAGAGTTTTTACGCTTTGGATTGGAAGATATCCAAAAAAATTCGCAATAGTTTCAATGTAAAGCCTGCTTATTTTTTTCGACAGCATCTCAAAAATTATGGAAGTCCAATCATCATTGCGAGCTACGAGAAACTCATTGCCACTGTTCACGACTGTGCCAAACTGATTACTATGATCCATCTTGATTTCTTCGACGAGTGAAGATAAATTTATGAGAAAATGAACTGAAAACGCGTGATAAGATCTGATTCATTTAATTCCGGGCATTAAATATTTCACCTGGATTTGAAATTTTATACTCAGGTTTCGTTAGGAATCGTAAATGAATCTCTTTTACTTTGGAGAGTTTAATATTTCTCAGGAGAACATTTCTGTAAATAGTATAGGTGTTAAAACAAAAATTTTTTTAGTTAACAGTGAAATTTTGCGAATATTCATCGGAAAGGTCATCAATCTCTATGTCCAATTTTCTGAACTGAATTCCATCTTACGGCAATTCGTTTCCCTATCACTCCTTCCAAATGCTTGGAGAAACTTTGAATATCTACTTGATCAATAACTCTCAATAAGTACTTGACGATTCCATACTCTAGAATTCGCTGTCACGCAGTTCGTCACGAAGCGTCACCGTTCAAGAACTGTCCGTTACATGTGACGTTTCGTGACGGACTGCGTGACAAAACGAGTCACGATCGTGACGGTCCGTAGGTGTCGGATGAGGGAAATTTTGCAAAAACAGAGCTGCGCTGGGGTGGAGTCTAACCCAGAAACTACCTACCCGTTGATTTGAATGCCGATGTCTTACCCACTACGCTATGCCCGCTAATGGTGTAGGTGCGCAAGAGAGACTAGAGATCACCAAGCGCAACTTCGCACTACGCACTCCGGTTGTGCCATGAGCCTGTGCTCAAACTTTCAACTAATGATAGTATTGATGAAAATGTACAATGTCATCCAAGAAAATGACGGAGGAAAAGCATCTGGATGGAAAATATTTTTTGTCTCAAATCTCAAAAAGTCCATTATCACCATACTCATTTATAACTATAAAATGCATCTACAAATTTTTTTCAATTTTTGATCAATCGTCAGTCACGGACGTCACGGAGTGACGTAGCGTGACACCAAGTGTCACGACGTGACTATGCGTATTCCCTGATGTCACGAATCCTCCCGATCGTTACTTTTCGTGGTACTTTTTGTCACGTTTCGGACGGATCGGGATGATTCGTGACGGACGCCGTGATGGATCGTGATGAACTGCGTGACAGCCAATTCTAGAGTATCCATATTTCCACTTCTTAAAATAGCTCGATATGATTTCCGTATTCAGAAAAAGCTTAAGACGTAGCTCGAAAAGATCAACGTAGCATTTTGAAATGGTGAAATCTAGGCACAATATTGAGTCATCATCATAGTCAGGCCGACAAGCAAAGAGACATGTGACAACTTTTATATCAGAAGTATTCCTCGCAAAACATCCACGGAATCTTGAATTGTTCGTGAGGTCTAAATGGAGTAATATATATAATTAGCAATACATTGACAAGCATAATTTGGGCATACTAATCTAAGATTGTGAACGGATTCCAGAGTGTATTCAGTGATCATAGAGAAGATCTCGCGCGACAATGACTCGAACCGAGACAGACTTCCACGTTCCGTGCTATCCGAGGGCTTCTCACAGCTTTGTTTTGCCGACATTTGAGACTCCATAATTGAATTGTGGGGTGGAGAAAGCAGGAAGAGCGATGCGAATCGGTATATGTCTATCAGAATGCACTAATAGGTTCTAAACATCCACTCTAATCATTGGACGAGCGAGCACATCCGGAGGGTATATAATCGATACACGCCACGAGGTTGAATCTGAAATTCCGATCGATGCATCGGGCTACTTCTTTTCGTGGGTTCTTCTTTACTCGTCGTTTTGTGTATATTTCAAATCCTTCATTTCGGATACCGACCCTGGAATGTCACGAAAACGACCCGCAAAAATGCAAAAGAAAGAGGAGCAGGATGAGGTCAGTGTCTTTTTTCCCCAAACCTCACAATATAATCTATATTCTTGAGGATGTCGAATGCTCGCAAGCGAAGCAATTCATGACTGAAAAGCCTTCAAAAGAGCCTAAAAAGGAGGAGCCCGATGAAGTCAGTGTCTCTGTTCCATCTTGAATAGCATGGTTTCCATTTTTAATGCTCAAGAAATTTGCACACCTTCCATTGGATTCGGATTTTACTCGAAAAATATTCTACAACAAAAGTATCTGGTAATTTAATTCAGGAAGACATCAAGGACTTTCACGAAGGGACTGCCACGGGCTCAGTTAGCTACCATATCAAGGGACAGATCCTGCCGGAGCAACTGATGCATGTGAGTGTTTTATAAGCCATTAATCAGGATTATCTTGTGGTTCAACGCGAAAATCATAGCATAAATGTCTCTGAATAAATGTGACATACATATAACATTTTTTTTGTTTTTATATGTTTTTGCAACGTTAGTTCCTGCCGGGGCAACTGATGCATGTGAGTTAGGGATGTCAATTCAATACCCAATACTCAGAGACAATACCAATTAATTGGGTAATTGGTATTGGGTTGACCAATTAATTGACTTTTATTCCTCATTTTCCGAGGGAGTGAGCGGCCGCAAAGTCAAATAATTGGGTATTGGAATTGGTCAGCCAACCCTAATGTGAGTTATTTGATGAGCTTTCGGATCAACTTGAAAATAGTTCGGAGCATATGCTTAGTATATTATATCCCATAACAACATCAAGGGAGAAATACAGCCAGAGCAACTCATTCATGTGAGTGTGTTGTCAGAAAACTGAAAAGTAAGAAACATGGGATACTGCAACTATTATTCCGAATGAAGCTTGAATTGAAAACACGGTAGTTAAAGGTTTTTTAAACTAACGTTTTCAACGTGCCAGTTTCAGCGGAACCTCCACAACTGCGAGTACTGTGAGTTCTCCGCACAAACGGATGATCGATTGGTCGCGCACAGGGAGCAGAAGCACAAAGTGAGCCTTTTTTTTTAGTAAATCGGCAGTCTACGTGTCAAAATACTCTTATGTTGAGTTCCCTCTCTGACGCGAATCTCTTCATCCTGGCAGCCTTGATCCTAAGGGTTTTTGAGTTTCTATATGGATCCTTTTCAGATCTATCTCTGCCGGTTCTGCAAGTCCGAGTTCGCGTCCAAGTTCACGCAATATAAGCACTATACGGCACGTTTCGCTTGATTTTTGGACAATTTATCTCAACCTTGACTAAATGAGTTTACGTAGATCGTCGTGTGTTCAAAAATCCTCGTAACGCAGACGTTCTAGAATATTTCTAGAGCCGGAGAGACAAAAAAAATCGGCCTTCATCATCATTCGGCCATTGCAGACCTGCGCGGATCTCCTTGCCATGAGGTCGAAAGTGAAGAAGCAGTGCGCGGAGATCAAGGACCGATCGCACACGCAGGACTGTATTAGGTGCATGCACATCAAAGTGAAATGTCCATTGTGCAATGTAAGTAAACAATAAGTTCCGTGAAATCCACAAGCCCGTCAACAACATTTAGAGAATAAATACTGAACCTTCCTTTGCCTAGCGTTTGCTTTGCGGGTAGAGCAGGGTTGAGCTCATGAGGTGCATGCATGTGTGGATGGAATCTCGAAAGATAGGTAACGGAGAAGTAACGTAAAGGGGGATCTTTCGCGCAACACTCATTAACATTTCACTTTTGATCGAGCCTTTATCTTTCCAGATCGTTTTCGCCAACATGTTCGACCTCGGCGATCATCGGCAGCATCCTTGCAAGCAGTATTCAGCCAAGTTGTTCGCGTGCAATGGATGCAAAGTGCAGTTTACGACTGCCAATGGGCTCAAGAGCCATCTGATTGCGAAATATGTGAGTGTTTCTTCTTTGTGCTTAATAAGATCTACCTCTCCCTTCCTTCCCCTTCCTCTCTCCCAGAAAATCGATTGCTCGCTGCTGATCACCACGTTTTTTTTTTTGCTGATAATTTGAAATGCACGATATTTTCCAGTAAGAAGAATCTTGCAAGGGGTTCACCAAAATACATGAAGCATAGATATTCCTTGAGTAGTGGTAGATGTCGTCGAAGTGCCATCATAAGGGGATATTAGAAGAGGTGTGATCCGTTGCAGAACGAGAGGGACTTCAAGTGCTACAACACGGGCATGCTCTGCTATGAGAACATGAAAATTCCAAAGTATACAAGAAGTAGAGCGCAAGCAAGTGACGAAAAGGTACGTATCATTCTCTACTAGCTTGAAAAAGTGACCCTGAAAGGGACGCGTACACGTAGCTTGATGTAGCTTGATGAAAAAGTGAATGACGCTTACCTTCAAAATCTTTCAAGAAATTTTTCTTGGTAAAGAGTCAATTTCCTGTGTGCGACCAATTTTCCCATTTTTAGTCCCTTGAAGGCATGCAGAATTCGGTAACTCTTAGTCTCGTGCCAATCAAGGACGAGCCCACACTGCCTGATGAAATGCGTAAGTTGGACGCGGTTTATGGAATCCAATACATCTCATATATAGGAGTCTGATATGCAGTGCACCACAAATCACACTTTTCGTGCTCTGAGTGCATTTGCCGAAATGCATGGGGTGTCAGACTGTGATAGGAGTCTGATAGGAGGGTAGAGTACGGACTTGATACGGCTCACATTCGTCTGTGCCCCTATAGACCATCTCCATGTTTCCAAAAAATATTTTTTCGAGCTACCAACTCAATGTAGAAAAAAAGATGCTCGTTCAAGCGATCTTAATGGTTAGGAAACTTCTCGCAGAGAGTCAATATTTTAATGATTCTTCTTCTTCTTTCTTCTTTACCTACCGTACCTACCTTTGCCTTGGAAGCCTTGGCGAGAGTGGATTGGGTCGATACTTCAATGATTATTCTCGATTCAGACGACGACCAAAAGAAGCAAGCGCTCGTCGCCTCTCACCTCCTTTCGGAGTACGATGGAACAATAGCCGGCGAGTACTACAATGCAATGCGGAAGATGTTCTATCACGTGGCCTGTCCGTTCTGTGGGGTGAGTGATCGATTGCATCGATGAAAAGAATTTTGGTCCACGAACAAATAAAAAAGTCATCTTGGGCCTGATCCTTCTCTTTTAACTCACATTTTGCGGCGAGTGATTCATTCAGTTGGCAAAATGATCATTGATTTTTTTTGATAAAAATTCTATATCCCTTGAGGAACGCCATTCAAAGAACGTATGAAATATAAGCTCTTATCAATACATCATAACAGGTCGAGTGTCGCACCCACTCCGCTCTCCACACGCACGCGCTCATTCATCATCCTCCACACGAGCGATGCCTCTATCAGTGCCGAGGTTGCTCGCTGACGTTCCAGACCCCGACCGGACTCGCGCAGCATCTCAAGAGGGAATTCGTGAGTTTATGATTATTTGGGAAATCGTGAATATTGACATAGTTGACCTGTGCTGATCTGGGCTTATACGTACTCCCGACTGGTCTCGGACAGCATCTCATGATGGTTTTTGTGAGTGCCTCTTTAGGCACGATGCTTATTGAGACCCTCTCAACAAGCTGTGATTCTCTCGGTCTTCTTGATGACACTAGAGTGCGTAATACGGGTCGCCGTCTCTTCATTTCGCACACACTCTCGCCTCTCTGACCGGGGTGAGAGAGCACGTGAGAAATGAAGAGACGGCGACCCGTATTACGCACTCTAGATATGACACTATGTTTGTGCCGGGAATTGCTGGTGAATGATAGATAGACCAGTGTTCAGGACGAATCTAATCCCGTGTGCTACAACACAGTCAGCCTCGTGCGAAAGGAGGACTATCTCGGGCCGTTGACGGGGTGAGTGAGTGACATCAGAGGGGGGGGGGGGGTGGGCAAAAGCGAATCTAGGCGAATTCGAAGCGAATTCGAACCAACAACCCCTTTGGACAACTCTAGCCTCTTGGTTAATATGGTCGCAGGACGCGACCAAAAAAAAAGGGAATTGTCAAAATGGACATTTGACAATTCCCTTACAGGTGGAACAGGAAGACATGGAACATGCGGAAGAAGATGCCCCGGTGTCATCAAGAAGACTTCAGGACGGTTGATGTGAAGACGGGGGTGGATGAGGAGGTAAACATTAGAAATACGGGTCGCCGTCTCTTCATTTCACGTGCTCTCTCACCGGTCAGAGAGGAGAGAGAGAGAGAGTGTGGGAAATGAACAGACGGTGACCTTTATCTCGAGCCCTAGTAAAGATGGGCGTGTTCACTTTTTTTTGGATGAGCAGCGAAAAAGGAACGAACAATATCTGTTGAATGCCAGTTTCGTCGCCTATACTATTTGGTGTTACTGGAATCAAAGCACCTTATGGATACGCAAATTACAACAATTTAAATTTTAAGGATGACCGAGTGAAGAAGGAGGAAGCCGATGATGGATACGAAGACCCAGCCGGAACCAGATTGAGGTTTCCGATGAATCAGAGTTCAATGAAGGGAGATCGGGAAGTGAAGATGGAGCCGGAAGACGAGATAAAGCAAGAAACGAGAGATTAACAATGATAATTTTCCAATTGAAGTGTGTTTTCCTGCATAAATGTACTTTCAGAAGAACTACGCATTTATATGCAAACAATACAATTCAATTCAATTGTTTATCCACCAGGTTAAAGGGAAATATAATAGCAATAATCTTAATTATATGTATAATAGCAATAATCAATAATAAATAATAATTCGTATTTCTCATTGTATTGCAGAAATTATAAATTTACTTGGCAGCCAAACAATAATGCATCTATTTCTTTTTATTTTGATGGTATAACATCATTAATCGGTTCATTCTCCATAACGTGAAAAAATCAATTATTAATGATCAGTATAAAATGATATGACAAATATTTAATTATTCTTTATGATCAGGAATAATATTAAACGAGTATTCATGTCATATATATATGGACTATATTCGTCAAGTCTGTGCATGTGCCGGATCTCCAATGTATATGCCTCGCCGATCTCATCATAGCACGGTGATGTTACTAAGAAAATCATTATTCAAAGTATCTTGGGCCATTTCGCTATTACCTTTCATCAAATAGTCGTTCTGCATATTTTCCACTTGAAAGAAGAACTTCAGAGCAATGGGAAGTAAACGCGATCTTCCTGGGGAGCATTGGCAAACGTTTGATACACAATTACGTTGCGATATGACAAACGGTCAAAAGTTCACATATCGTTCGACCTTCGCAGTCCAGTCGCTGCTCAATCCCAGCAACGCCTCCATTCCAGGTACGGATCACTGCGGTGAAGCCGGAGATGAGAAAGCTGGTCGGCAGGGACACAGTGAGAGGGAATGGTCCAGCGACCTAAGTTTCTGGACTTTGATCTCTCTCATTCTCACAGTCGTGACAATTTTGGAGTGACGAACCTTCGGTTTCGTCGGGGCCCACTTTGAATTCTCGGCGTCTGAGCATCTTTCGGGGCCGACTGTACATTAAGAGCGGTTTAGAATTCGAGAATATTTCGGAAAAATTGCCTACGCGCTCGATCAGTAGCATAGATGGAATCAGTAACCCATTTTTTTCGAGAAGTTCCTTTTCCTTTCAATCGACCCTCTCGTCTCTTCGTGGGAATGAGCAAAGGCAGTGTAGATGCCTGAATAGTTCTTTTTTTCACCGTGAATTGGAGAAGCATGAAAAGGAGGGCGAGAGGAAAGAATCTCGTCCTTGTACAAACGTCCATGAATCACCTCATAAACGTGCTAGAGATGCAATAAAGACACTTGTCGGGGGGAAACGAATAGATACGTGTAGGGACCGCAACGTGATTTACCGAATCAATCGTAAGGTCATGTTTCGGTGCTCAAAGTATCCCTCTTGGTCTGAATAAGATCATGCTTTTTACCGTTTGTCGATATCTCACCTCTGAACAAAGTTATGAGTCAAAAACCATGCGTGCGAGGCTCAACAGAGAAGTGACCGAAATCAGTCCAAGCCAAAAGAGGGCGGAGCCTATTTCAAGCTCATTCCCAAAGTTCGAAGGCGATAGCTTCGCCCAGTCGTGAGAGACATTTTCGGAGGAAAATCAGACCTTGCCTAGGGAGAGTGTGTTCTATCCACGACGGGTAAGAAAACAGCGATACTAAGAGGGTCTGTGGGGGCGGAGTTTGCATATGGGAAGAGTGGGGGAGATGGGAAGGGACGAAATTTGAATACGCGCCAGCGGTAAACACCATAAGTCGGAACATCGTCACGCGCGTAAAGCCGATCTTTGAGTGGAGCTGACAAATTCCAAACACTTCCAATCATCGAGATTTCTTCTCTGATCGTCTCCTAATAATCCAAAGAATGAATTACGAAAGGGGGAGCCATGTCCGAACACTAGAAAGCCTTTTATTACGTACTCTGCACCCTTTCAAGTCAGTTTTGACCAACTCAAACTAGTCCAATCATTTTCCCCCATTGGTCATTTGTGGGGAACGATAGTAGCTTCAAAGCACGCTGTTGAACGTCCCAATCGGTTACGAACTACGGCTGTCAGCTCTCGGCGCAGTTTTTACCCCTCTTCCCTGCCCCTCAAAAGTGGGCGGAGCTTGCGGTCTCTAGATACGTGGAATATCGATTCTACGACATCAAGGAAGGAGTACCAAGATGACAACGGTCGGGGCATGAACCGTACCCCCTCCCCCTCTTCACCTCCTCCTACTAGGGTTGGCAATACGGTGTTTGCAACGCCCCCTCCCCTTCCCTCCTCCTCTATCACATTTTGACGCAAAGTTGTTTCTTGTTCCGCGCGTAACAAAATTGCTACTAAACTATGTTCGCGTTTAAACTTGAGCATTAATTATATAATTTGTGCTTAATGAACGCGAAACCATCCCAGAAATCGTGTTTTATCATTAAAAACTAAAAAAAGATAGTGAAAATAGGCTGAAAACGCGTAAAACGAAGTGAAAGTGGGCGGAGCTAACGCGTTTGCCGCGCGGAATAGTTTAATAGGTGTGCAATTACAATCGTATCATTTTAAAAATGTAATACCCCCTCTGGTGTCCGGAATCAACTTGGAATCAAGTAGAAATGGGTTTTCAAGTTGGAATCAAATACAGTACCCCTGCCCCATTCCCACAAGTTGGAATCAAGCAGGCTTACGTACCCGCAGTGTCCAGCACGCACGTCGCCTATAAGGTCCCTTTTCACAGTCCTGTTCTGACTGCCTTCGGGCACGAGCGCGCTTGACTATTTGCGGACCTCAGTTGGGCCGCCTTTTGAATGTGACCGTCCCCACATGGTCGTACCATGTGAGGCCTTTAGTCACGGTATGGGGAAACCCATGCTCTCCATCAATCAATATGGAGGAAGCTACCGTAATTCTCACCGATTTCTAACGATCCCACAAGTTGAAATCAAGCACTTCCCACAAGTTGCCATCAAGCTTGATTCCAACTTGTGGGAATTGCTTGATTCCAAGTTGATTCCGGACACCAGAGCCCTCTTCCCAACCCGGCGCGACTAGAGCGCGTGCGCTTCTCATCTCAAAGCTTCAAAAGGCAATGTGCCCTACTCGCAGAAGCTTTCGCAGTTTTTTCTAAATGAGATTATAATATGATGCAATGACAAATATTCCAAATATATGATACTCAATAGCTTTACTTTGCTAGTAGATTTACATTTCCGATGAGACACCCAATGGACGCGCTCACTCGCACTGAGTGAGAATGTGGGAAACAAACAATTGTATTCATTACAAATGTTCCTGCTGGCGCTTATTCCATAATACATGACAAAAGAGGGTGTGGCTTATTTAGCAAGTCTAAGGGATAGACCTAGCATTTTTAATTAAATCTAAAAAATTTTGTCTTTGTTTTTTTTTACATATTATCTTTGTTTACTGTATTTTAAACATGCATTTACTCCTTTTTGCTCGTTTTCCAGGCGTCTGAATGGATTCGTCACTTACATCGCTGCTCGGTCGCATTTCCATCCAGCCTCCATCCCAACTCGAAAGATTACCTCGCGAACTCGTGTGGATGGTTCATTGATCATGAGGCCGTCTTCGAACTAAGAGTGGTATGTTATTCCAAATATTTGCTCCTGAATAACTAAAATATTTCAAGACCTCATCGGCAATGAAAGCTACAGTTGACGAGTATGCTATGCAGAAACAACCATTCCTCTAGGAGTTTATTTTTCCATAAACACTCCGTATGGTTTGGAGGTTTGTGATTGTAAGCATACGCGAGTGTAAATCAAGCACGGTTTTTCAGAATTATACTGTGATTTCAATAAAAATCCACGTCCGAATGTATACGACCAAATTGCTCGAATTGCGTGCGTTATTGAGAAATGCTTATTTACGAAAACTGAGGAAGAGCGAATTGAAATACGTTGATAAAATGTTTGCACTACGCTATCCGATAAAGGGAAACGTGAGCATGTTAACAATATTTATAATCGAAATACCTGTCACCAGTTTTAATCGCACACTAAAATATATGAGAAATTGCCAGTGCACCCATCAGGATTTGCATTTTTAGGAATACTCGGTAACAGTTCGTGCCGTTGCCAACTCGAGCATTCTCACATCGCTGGCCTACTGCATGGACCAGAAGATATGCGCGGCCTGGTTTAATAGTGGTGGAATCACACACTGAAAATTGCTACAAATATGCTCAAAGCCACACACATACCGAGGATGACGGTCGACTTTGTCGCTCTTACGGAAACTATTTCGTGAGCCATCTCTCAATTTGTTTCCAAAAATAAATGAAAATTTATTTAAAGGAATACATTCTTGAATGCCGTAAATGAATTTTCTGTTGAAATACTATATTTTCGGCTAACAATAAGTGCACAGAAAATTTCTCTATCAAATTCAGGTGACGCATTTGCTGTAAATAGACGGAAAAGTAAATATTCAAATTTCAGTGATGCTTCTTTTGGACATGACATCGCGTCATCGAACAATCAGATTTAGAGGATAAAACCCGCCCTCATTTTTTCGGCTGTCATAAAACCGAGTGGGCTGCGACTTTCATTGACATGCTCTCGAGAAAACTCTCAAAGTTCTGGTTTTTATTTTCAATGATCAGAAGGAATTTCTTAACGGCGATAATGTTGAGATGCTGAAAAGAAGTGAGTCCTTGCTTAGATCGGAACTAACCAGCTCCGAATCATCATTCTATTTTTTTTTCAGCGAATTCCTTTTATTAAAAAGGAAATACGTCAATTCATGGCCGAGTGTAGCAAAGATGTCGAAAATGTTGCGTACAACGAAAAAAAATGACTTCTTAGTGAAAAGTGAGGTGTATGAAAAAGTATTTATAAATTTGTAAAACTGTAAAATAATATTTGCTTCAGTCGATAACTCAACGCTAAGAATCACAAAAATCTCCCAACAATGAGAACATACCAAAAAAAAATGGTTCTAACAACAATGTCTCTACAAATCATTAACCAAATATCAAAACTGGTCGTACAGCCCTTGTGCGATTTTTCCTGCTATGAATAAAATATTTAGTCTCAAGTCTCAAGTAATCAATAGTCAATAAAGTCTCAGAGAAACACTCTGTGTTTGTCCGCATCACAAGCATCACAATGGGGTTTAATCATAGAGAAAGGTCACATTTATTTGATAAATTATTTATATTAGATGCAACGCACACAATACAACCGCACAACATTTCCGCGCACACTTATCTTATATTATTATTCCCATCCGTGTATTCCGTGTTATCATTTTCTTTCTTGGAGAAGGATCGGCGACTCTTCAGTTTACTCAATCGTGACAGCGCCGATTTACTTGCAGGCTTCACTAGTCTGAAAAGTTGACTTGCGAATTGCTCGGTATTCGACCAAAAAAGATCTTAATTCTATGAAACCAATCAGTCCAATCGTTATCACACTGAATTTAAACCAACAGGAATGATCTCTGCTTAGTTTTAAATCAAGAAAAAAAAGAAGCGACCTGTTCAGCTTGAATCCGGCAGTGACGTTGCAGGGACGAGGAGGTAGAAGGGGCTTCGCATTGTGGATGTTCAGATGGGGATGGGCTGGAGATCAGTTATCAAAGATCAAGGATCAATGAGCAAAGATCGAAGATGAACTCACCAACATAGTGCTCGGTAAGAGAGCGGACGACTCGACCGGATCTGTTGTACGCTACCTGAGTAGGGAATGTTCAATCGATAAACTACCGTAATTTATCACTACCGAGCATTAGAAGATCGATTTTGCTCTTCAGGCGGCACTATTTGTTTTCAGATGAGCAATTATTTTATCAATAATAGCATACTGACCATTTCGTATTTCTCCTCGCACAGTCCTACCCTCTCAGCGGTTGGGCCGTAGAAGATCTGAATATTGATTTCATTATTTCTTTTTTAATAATATTAGTTCCTGATCGCCCATCCTACCGTAGCTTCCGCTTTATACTTCTTGAGCGGACCCCTCTTGAGCTTTATACTTGTATCTTCTTTCACACACTACCGCAAAGAAAGGCAATAGAGTATTTGCCAAGCCGTACCGTACCTCATCCTTGTATCCCTTTCTTGCCTCTGCAACAATTTGCATCATTCGCTTCTTGTACTGGGCGACCATGTCGCAATCGAGCTCGAGTGACTGTAAGAGTATACTCTTCTCGAATGAACTGATGGGAATGAGAATACTAAACTCATAGTACATGCTGTAATGTAAACGAAGTAGTTATTCACCGAGATATGGTTTGCAGTTCGTCTCCTCTTAGCAGTCTTCTTCTTGCCTTCCTCCTTCTTCTCGTTGTTCACTCCATTCACAGGAATCGTCTGCTCCGCCTTCTCTACCGCCTTATTCTTCGACTTCTTATCAGCAATCTTCTCATTGTCAGGCTTGTTAACGTTTCTCTTCTTTACCTTCTCAATAGTCCTATCCTCCCTCCTCTCTCTTTTCTTCACTAGTATCTTTCCAATCGTTTTCTCCTCATTATCCACCTTGCCACGCTTCGGTTTCTCTTCATTCTCCACTACCTTCACTTCACTCTTCTGCTTATCATCCTCCTTCTTTTTCTTATCCTTCTTCTCATCGATGGTATTCTCCTCCATTTTCATCCCCTTCATTACTTCATCTTGCTTGCTCTTTCCACGGGTTCTCCACGGACTTCCAGCCTTCACACTTGTCTTCTTTTCGTCCCTCACCACATTGTTGGTGCTAACGGGCAACTTCTGCCTCATCTTGGAACCGAAATTGACGATATTCTTCTTGACAACCGACCGCTGCGGACGCGCCATGCCTGCAAATGTAGTGTTGATGAATGAGATTTGAGAAGAAAACGATTTTGCGAAATGCAATGATAAATTGAGTTGACAATCAGGAAAAGAAGATAAAAAATAAAATATTGGGAAATAGATCAATAAATAGATCAATATCAATAATCTAATGAAGCCAAGTGAAACACCGCCAGGAGACATTCAGAAGCGTTTATCGCCCGACGGTTTATCTGTGAGTACCCACAGGAACCGCTCTATCTCTCTTGAAAAATTTCCCCAGGAACTAGACTCATAGTTTTGAACGTTTTCTCACTGGTCAGCGTGGCGAAAGAGAACGTGAAATGAAGAGACTATCTATCCCTCCCGAACCCTCTGGAGAGGTTTGTCTCTTCACGTGTTAACAAATTCCTCTCTTGTGCAAGAAATTTGCGCGTCTATTTTGTCAACTGAATCTTTGATACTGTATGCTAAATCAACTGAATTTAGGGCCAAATGGAATCTCAAGCAAAACCTCTTTACTCCGACATTGTGCGTCGCAAACCAGAGCGAAAAATACGAGCAAATAACATCAATATAAAATGGCAGGAGGGCCCTCCCGTAACCCTCTGTATCACAATGCATGTTCACAAGAGCAAAGTGGCACTGCTTGAATTCGATTGGCTTATTGCCAAGTCACCCTGATGCGCAGGCAACGAGCTAGAGAGCATGCAAAATGAGGAGAGTGCTCCGCATCACTTTGCATATCGGCGCGATTCATGCCTCTCCTTCTTTAATTTCATTTTGTTTGTTCAATTTGATCAGAATATTTTGGAGAAATTGAGCTCAACATTATTGTTGAACCCAGTAACCCTTTGGCATTGCTCCACCGATTTTGTGGCATAATGAATGGAACCTGGTTTAGTTTAGGTAAAAAAAGAAAAAAAATGTTTCATTCTCTTTTATCTGTTTATTGACTATTTGCTCTACTAAGATGCTGTCGTCGAATCAAATGACACCATTAGATGAATCACTGATTACGTTGTCGATGCAAGATCTATCTAAACTGGAGAGCTTGCCTCGAGAGCTAGTGTGGATGATTATCGAATATATACCCGAGACCGTGCTCGATCTACGGCTGGTAACCGAGTATTATTAATAATTATACATTATGCCATTCTAGGCATCAAGATCGTTAAAATTATCTGTCGACGAATTAGCCCAAACTGGCCAATTCATGCAAGAATTGATCATCCGACGACGAGATTGGGTTAGTAAAAATATTTACACATAAACATTCAAAATGAGTATTTTATTGTTGTCTCTACCCTCTTTCAAAAGATGATATTGTTCTCGTTTATCTAATCAATAACTCATTTCTAGTTTGCAGCTCAATCCACCCGAACTGGTAATTGAGGTAGAAACGCTCGAGTGCTATTCAAAATTGTTCGAGTTACGTCTGAAATTTGGCGAACTCTTTTCCGAGCTTTCTAAAAGAATTTCGCGAGAAGAGGTCGATAGCGAACCCTCTGATTACATGGTTCGTTTTCATTTTTGAACTGCTTTTGCCAATATCATTTGTTGTAGAAATACACCCTACCGTTGACCAAGAACGACGATATTCCAATCATTCTCGATTATCTACGAGAATGCATGGGAAGACGAATAAAGACGGTGCGATTGCTACATGTGAAAGATCGCAATATGAAGAAGGCAGTTCCGAGACTACTCGAAGGGATACAATTCGCAAATTATGTGGTTAAATTGAAATCGTTGTCAGAAGAAGTGGGGTGAGCCTTTGATCTACAAATAACAAAAAAAGTGATTCGTTCAGAAAACTGCTTTTGCAACGAATTATGACGGCTGGAGTGGAATCGCTTGAACTGAGCCTGGATTCAAGTGGAATTACAGATCCAGGTTTTTTTAATTCGTAAGACAGCTAAACTGAACGTTATTCGTTCCAGTGCAATTTCTTCTCGATTTATCCTCACACGTTTCGTGTCTTGGAATCGGATCAAGATCTTTCCGAAAAACGGCTCCTCTTCAATTTGATCAAGTTGTAATTATTCTTGAAATGTTCTCGAGAAAACTTGACAGATTGAAATTGAGAGAAAGCGTCTTTTTCAAGCCCCTCAACTCTGAGAGCGCTAACACGCTTCGTCAGGTTAGACAATCAAATACAGATGAAAAAAATTAAAATATATAATAAAATACATTTAGCGCCTTCCTTACCTGGACAAGAATATTTGTTTCTGGGCCGCTTGTGAGCCAAATAAAAATAACATACGCTACCGCGAGAATGATTACATAGTGCAAGGTAAAAATGTTTTTTTCCTGATTCGATATTTCGAAATTAATATTCGTTCAGTGGATGAAAGATGGTTGAGAGTTATTCACAAATCGAGACAGTTCGAGGGACTGGATGGATATTTGTAGTGAGTGTTCGATTCAAGTATTACCTCTTTAATTCACTTGATGAAATGACAAATTTTCGACCTGTTTGTGTGATCTGACCGTTAATTGCTTTTATTTTCTTTGTCGTTGCATTGCATTATATCCAATTTTCCATGGTTAATCAACTTTGAATAAATTGTATTGCTCTCAGATTTTACAGATTTATCCTGATATCAAGGCACTGGGCCTGCAGGAAGAAACATCGTTAGGGAGGGGATTGAGATCTTCGCACTCAGTATCAAAATTCTTCTCAATTCTTTATCAAAAATAATATTAAAAAATACAAATTAATGCGCGCAACTCTTCTTATGGTCCCTCAGCTGTTGCACTAAATCGAATCTTTCGCCGCATGTTGAGCAACCGTGCGGCTTCACATTGTGCGCCTGCCTCCTGTAATCATAAAATACAAGTCTCTCGAATTCTTTCATCTATCACAGAAAAAAATGTTCACAGTACCTGTGCTTGTTCGCTTCGCTATTCGACGAGTAATTCTTGCCGCAAAATTCGCAAGCGAACGGCTTTTCTCCTGAAAAAAAATTAATGTACAATCAAAACAATTTCAAAAATGAAGCAAAACGAACCAGTATGACTCCTCATGTGCTGTCTCAGCTCCGTCGGTGTGCGCACTTTCTTGCCACAGATTGTGCACTGTTGCAGAGTTCTGTTTGTGTTGGCATGACAGCGCATGTGAATCTAAATTTTTATTTTCTCATAGCTTAAATTTTGTTGAAAGTAAAAATAAAAATATTTTTGTAAATGCTCACCTCCAGCTCTTTTTTAGTCGCCGCTGGCCTCATGCAGACCGCACAGCGCCACTTCTTCTCCTCTTTTTGAGGTTTCGTCGCGTGAAATCTGTCAATAATATTCCCTATTCATATATTCGTCTCCATTTCATGCGCCTTGTCATCGGTTAGTGCGGAAAAAGGATGCTAGGACTAAAGAGAAGATTCCTTTTCTCTACCTGTTGATGTGGTCCATGTACGCTCGGTCGCCCGGCACTTGCGCAACGCAGAAAAGGCACTTGACAAGCGGGACCGGTGAAGACTTCTTATCCTGAAACCTCAGTAGTGATTATTACAATTCGTCTTCAAAATAACGATTGATTTTTCTATGTTAATTCGCAGTAGTGATGTCAATTCAATACCCAATACTAGGAGACAATACCAATTAATTGGGTAATTGGTATTGGGTTGACCAATTGATTGACTTTTATTCCTCATTTTCCGAGGGAGTGAGCGGTCGCAAAGTCAATTAATTGGGTATTGGAATTGGTTGGACATCCCTAATTCGCAGCCCTAAAAACTTACTGATGAAGCTTCCTCTTCACCCGCCGACTCGACAACTACAGCTGCATTACTTGGTCCAGGAGCATCAACGGCATCTTCAGCATCAACGGCATCTTCAGCATCAACGGCATCTTCATCTGGAAAATTCAGTATTTTGTCTGTTGCTGAGCAAGTATTGCATTTTCCATAGCCTCTATAATTGTACAATAAGCGTCTGCTCATTAAAATTGAATAGGAGAAATGGTACCAGAGGAAGCAGTAGCTTCAGCTCGACGCCTCGCCGACACGGAGTCGTCCTCAAAGTTCAGCCATGCTTCCTCATCAGGGATCGGCCGTGGAATGCTGTTGCTTGGCTGGATAATATCTATTTATTGGAAAACGAAACATAGGCATGTGATTTGATTACATGACTGCTTCATAAACAAGAGTATAGAAAGAGAATGAAATACTTACAGAGGGATAATCCTGGTCCTCATTCTCCTGCTTGATCTCCCTATCCGGCACGTATGATGAGGCGAAAAGTGGTCGGTTGTCAGCCATTACTATTATTCTGGAAGGGACGGTTTCTTTTTCAGCCCTGAGAGTCGAAAAAAAAGGGGAATGGGCGACACCCACCCCTCCCCTTGCGATTCAAGGCATGCCGCGGGGTATGTTACCATGGAGACGACGGAGACGCAAAACGAAAAAAAAACGAAAAAAAACGAAAATTCAATTTCAAGAAAAAATATGTGCAAAAGAATGCCGTTATGGCAAGAATGCTAGAAAATATTGTTAACTTTTTGTTGCTTACGTTTCCATCCTTTTGCCCTGCGCGGGGGAACGCTAAATAACTGATGAACTGAAAAGTGAGAAAGTGGAAGCGGTTTGGCGCACACACTTTCCCGCCTAGTGCTTTGCTCTGCAATTGCGCGTTCTGGCAAGAAATCGACTACTCTCGCCGTTCTGTAAGACTCCAGTTTGATGGGGCGAATCCTCCGTTAGCAAAGCGAGTGAAGCTGTGGAGCGTAGTCCAAGATGTTTGGCCGGCCGAGAGGTGCTAACGAATTGCAGAAATGAGCCCATTTCATATACGAATAACGATCATTCTGTGACAGGTAATTTTCGATTAATATAAGACAGTGCGAATACGTGTTTTCCTAATCAGTAAGTAATTCAGCTAATTTAGACTTTGAAGATTCTTCAATTACAAGATTCAGGTTAGATTTTTTCGGAATCACATAATTCAAGGTCTACATAAGATTGACTTCTCACACTTGAAAAAGCGTGTTTTCGTAATCAGTGAGAACAGGGTTACTCACTGATTACGAAAACACGTATCCTATACATGTGTTTTATATCAAAACCTACATTTTAAATTTAGTGTGGCAACCTCTTCCGTCACTGCCGAATATGTTGAACATCAAGCACCTGTCGCGAGTGAATGAGAAATTTTAACAGATGTTGCATGCAGAAAAAACTTTTATACCAAAAATATGACCAATGTTTATTGTAATATGTTCGTCTATGCACTATAGCCATCATTTGTTGAACAAATAAATAAAAATGAACCATGCCATTTTGGAATTACTGCGAAAGTTTTTAAAGCGAAATATATTAAAAATTACAACAAAATGAGCAGGGCGGAAAACAGGGTCACGAAAAATTTGTCAGCAACACATTTTTTCAAAAATTGTTTCCGATCTACACACCAAAGTGCCGCTGTACAGTACCTGCAATGCAAGAACACTTTTCCCTTTCGTTCGTGGTTCACATCATCACGGTAAAGCGAGCGAACAGAAATTAAAATACATAATCATTTTTTGGAATTCCGATCCTCAACTCTTCCCCCTTGAATTGTGCTTGCAACTCTCGTCGAAAAGACGTGCCCGCAATCCAAGGACGCTTTTCCCTCTCCCCTTTGAGGTTCTCACTATCACGGTCAGTTCGGGAGCAGAGAGATAGTGGCGGAACTGATTGAGAGTTATTACAGCCTGAGGAAAGGTCGAGAGTTACGAGGTTACGAACTGAGCCGGGTGTTGCGCGTCGTTATAAGGAGGAGATGGCTGGGGCGCGCGAGCCCGATCGACTCGCTCGAAGCTCTCATGTGTCACAGAGAGACTGCCGCCGATTGCTCTCTTTGAATTTATTCATTTGCCCTACTTTTGGTTCCGTGATCGCTTTACTCGTTGCGAAAAAAATACTACGTTTAATACGATAAGGTATATTTTTAAATGTTGATTGATTTTCGAAGTAATTCCGGTTATTTTTAAGGATGAGGTCCGTCGCTCTGGTCTTGTTGTTTGTCGGCACAGCGGCTGCCCTTGTTCATGAGTGAGTTGATCACTGGCAAATTGAAACGTTCGCAACGTATGTTTGATATAATATTTTTCAATGATTTTTTGTGCGAATAATAATGTAACGCGCGCTCAAAAAAAAGTCTCTCAGATAATCACTAACATAGCAGTGATCTCCCGCGGGGCGCAAGTGCCTAAAATACCCGGGATGACCTCTACCTTTTTTACCTTTACCTCTCAGATTCGAGTCCGACTTCCCGCGGCCCGACGACCTCTTCCTCTACACAATCGAGCGATCCCGGCGAGAGGTTGGTTTGGTAGAGTGCGCAGGACGAGTCGTCGTCTCTCCAATTCACATACCCTCTCGCCTCTCTGACAGCTGGGAGATCAGCTGAAATGAAGATACGATTACCCGTATTTGGAACTCTATGGCCACAACCTCACCATAGATCAATCTGCTGGAATATTTTCAGACTGCACTAAGATGAAAGATCATACGGAATGAAGAGTCGAACTCTCCAGCTTTGTCAAGCCTGAAAGAATCATTTTAGGAAGCCGCAACTACGACACCTGCGACAACAACAACTACCACCGAAGCCACAACCACTACGAACGCAGGTTTGCCAACGGGTTTAAAGAATTGGCTTACAATGTCTAAGTGTAAAATCCCAATCGTGTTAGCGAATCCACACCAAGGATATATCTGACCGACCTAGGAATCTTTGATGTCCATTCTTTTTTCAGTTCTTTCGACCACTCCCACCCCCTCTACCACAACGACCACCCTGGCGCCCGTCGCTACAACAGGTATATCGAATATTGATCTTTGATCCTTGATCTCTGATAATCTCTCTCTAATCAGTAACCACCGCCCTTCCCGTAATCACCGTCACTGCCCTGCCGCTGAATCTGGTGCCGCAGCCGGGTTGGTCATCGTTGATCTTTGATCTTTTGATTGATCATTGATCTTTGATCTCTGATCTTGTTTCAGCCCTCGCACTTCCGGGCGCTGCTCTGGGAGGCTACCCTAGCGGGCTGCAGGTACGTTATCGCCAGTCGGGAAAAGGGAAAGTGGGAAAAGGGGCAGATTTCATAGATCTTTGTTTTCACTTTTTTTTGTCTATTGAGTGTGAATTAGCCGTACAAGTGAAGTGATTGACAATGAACAATCGGAACTTCTCTGTTTTTTTTTGGCCCATGCTATGACTAGGGGCCACAACGTAGATAGCAGAATTCGAGCAATGCGGTCACAAATGTTTTAAAACTACTCCTATGGGTCCCAACAACGTCATACTTTTGGCCGTTTGTCGATATCTTGTCTTTGAGGCGCGCTAGAGCCCGAGAAGTACGCGCGCAACCCTCTGGGAGAGAGGAGGGAAAGGTGAGACGAGAGGGAAAGGGGCGGAGCCTAATTAGCTTGTGTCTCTCTCCCTCCCCCCGCCCTCTCGCATGCCTCTCCCGCCCAAAAGTCACAAGCCGGGGAAGCATGCTAAAAATCTGAAAAAAAATCTAAAATTCCTAAAATATTCGAATTAGTAAAATAAGTTTGGTCCGAGAAGGATCGTTCAGTTAGAACATGCCAAAACGACCTATTCCTTTCGCTTAAATGCGAATTTGATCTACTTACTGATAGTATGCATATCTGGGACCAAGCTCAAATGAAAGAGGAATATCATAGCTTTCCATAGCGCTGTCGAACGTCCGATTTGGTTTAGAACGAACCTTGTGACTTTAATTTCTCGCTATTGCACGAAATCGTGTCCACACAAAGTGGGCGGAGCTTGTGGGCCCTAGCTATGACCGCTCCGAATGTGGCAGGAGTAGGGAATGAGAATGATAGGGAGAGAATGCTCTGCGAGAAAACGCTGGGCCAAAAAACAGAGAAGTGCCGAACAATGCAGTTTTGAAATTCCATGCTCATTCAGCTAAACCATCTCGGCTGGGCGGGGCAGCCGTACCGGCTCGGAGTGCAATCCTTCCCAACGGGAGGATATCGGTACATTATTTATCTATCTACTTTATCTTCATCTACATGCTGAATGGGGTTCCTCCGTACTGAATAAAATGATCAATTTAATTACGGTATATCCGTGTAATTACGGCATATTATCTTCACTATACAATAACTGTGCCCCCACCCCCCCCCCCTTGCAGGTTTCAACACGCGCTGCTCGCGCCGGGCGCTCCGGCCACGATCGCTCGTAGCTACGCGCCCGCCGTCCACTATCGGCCGACCGCTCCCCTCGCACCCCAATTCGGCGCCCCGTATTACGGCGCGGTGCCCTTTGGAGCGTGGCAGGGACGACATTGAAGCAGCAAGTCCGGCATCATCATCCATTAGCGATTCACACTCATCAGTCTAACAGCAGCACCTAGACGATAGGCTGCTGTTAGACAGTGAATTTTTCGTTCGAGCTATATTTGTTCAAGAACAATTCCCAATTCCCTGTGTGCTATTGGCCCTAATTTATTATACCTTTTTTTCCGATTGCTCTGTCTGTACATACCTGTGTGATTTTTTTAAATTTACGGGTGGATAAATACGCTAAGTACCGTGCTCAATTTGCCTCGAGAAATTGCAAACGAAGGGAATGTGATCGTATTTCAACGGCTGATCGAGAAAAAAAATTAAATCGCAGTCTCTGAATTTCTCACTCGAGTGGGCGAGAGAGTGTGCAAAATGTAGAAACTGCGGTTTAATTTCTCGAGCTCTAGTCAGAAAATGATGCGAAACGAAGAGCCGGTAACCCTCATCTCCTGCTTTATTTCAACAAGTAACAAACAGCGTCCTTGGGTGCGTTTGCCGACTGATCGAACGAGCTGCGAGGCATAGGTACACATTACGCAGTGATATTGTAACACTTGTTCGGTTGATCGAGCTCGTCCACTACTGCCTCTGGCTGAGAATTCATCACCGAGCCATATTTTTTGGCGGAGATGATAACTTTGGTTCCGCCGTTTTCAATCCTCACTGGCACACACGTTCAAGGTTCTTCCTTCTTTTTAGAGGTCGAAATACGGGATACCGTCTCTTCATTTTACACACTCTCTCGTCTCTCTGACCGGGTGAGAGAGCATGCAAAATGAAGAGACGGCGATCCGTATTGCGGCGCACTCTACTCCTCTCCCCTTTCTTCCCTCATCCCGGAGCAATGCCATTGCTCTCTTCAATGCGGTTGATCACTAACTAGCAAGGGGAAGTGTGAGATACATGTGCCCTTCATTATCTCTTTACTGTGTCGGGTGATAGATAATGATAAATGAAGAGACGGTAGCGAGGATATATCCCTTATACCCTTGCCGCGCGCAGCTATAAAGCTATCGCCGAACTGTAAGATTTCACACGCTTTCACTTATCCCTCAAAGACTCTCACAACGAATATGTTTCATCGATTCACTTTATTTGCTCCATCGCTCTTTTCTCAGTTTCATTGCAATTCTTTTTTTAACAACAACAACATTTCCATTGCCATGTCTAGGGGCCGCAAGCTCCGCCCACTTTGGTGTGACATGATTTCACCAAAAGGCGAGACGGGGAGTGCACAAGGTTCATTCTAAACCAAATCACTCGTTCTAAACTGCTATAGATAGCTCTTAGTATCCCTAATCGATATAGCGCTGTCCGAGAAATGCACATCTTCACTAAGTTGATCAAAATTGGACTTAAACTAATGGAATAGGGTCGATCCTCGACGAAAAGGGACTTTTCCAAGGTTTCCAATATGACAATTCTGCTCGGACAAAGTTTTTCTGACTGCTTGGAATATTTTACGATTTTTAGAGAAAAAATTAGAATTTTTGCATTTTCCCCAGGCTTGTGCATTCGCGATTAATAAAGGACGCGCGTGCGGCGGGCGGAGGGGAGCGAGAGAGGCGGGGGGAGGGAGAGAGGCACACGCAAATTAGGCTCCGCCCCCTCCCCTCTCGTCTCGCGTTTCCCTCCTCTCCCACAGTGCGTTTCGCGCGTACTTCTCGGTCTCTAGCACAGCTCAGAGGTAAGATATCAACAAACGGCCAAAAGTATGATGTTATTGGGACCATGTGGAGTTGTTTGAACCCGCATTTGACTGCATTGTGAAAAATCGGCATCCTGGGTTGTGGCCCCTAGTCCTTTCTTCGATGATTTTAGAATAATTGAATTTTCGTTTTTTTGTTGTTTTTTTTATTTTTTTTTTTAATTTTTGAATAGAATACTGCGTAATCTTCGGCATGATGGTGATGAACTTCTGATTACTGAGTGTGGCCAGAGGATGATTGCGCGAAGGTATACATAAGATCCCGATAAATAAGATCATCTACCCTTCGCGCAATCATCCTCTGGCCACACTCAGTAATCAGAAGTTTTTGAATAATATATATATATTTTTTCAGATTCTAATGGCCCGCTTGCTCGCTGTGTTGTTCGCTCTCCTCGCTGTTGCTCTAGCGTTAGTCGTTAGAGTTCGAGAAACACGGGTCGCCGTCTCTTCATTTCGCACACTCTCTCTCGACTCTCTGACCGGTGAGAGAGCGTGAGAAATGAAGAGACGGCGACCCGTATTTCGAACTCTACAGAATACTTCTCGTACCAATGGCTAGCCAATATGGTTGCCTAACACAAGATTTCCAGCAGTCGAAATCCCCGCAGCAGCACGGTCCCTTCTCACAGTTTTTTTCTTCAGAGCTCCTCGCGACCGCCGTCAAGCCTTCCTCGCCGCTCCTAACGTGTTGGCACCCGCCATTGTAGGCGCTCAGCAGTCCCCGGGCGGACATGTCACGGGCGCATCGGTTAGTGAAGAACTTCTCTAAATCACACCTTCCGTAGCAATCGTCTGTTAAAAATACAGATTTTGAAGTCGGGATTTACCCCGCGTTTCTTTCTATGAAAATTGCAATAATTTGATGTTTTCCATCCAATTTCCCGATGTTACTAACTTTCGCGGGAAATTTTGTATTTAGTACTTCCTTTGAAACTCAACTCGAGATAAAATTAAACGAAAATCGACAATTACACCTCAATTTCAGGCGTCCATCAGAATCCACGCGTCTCCCGCCATACAGACGCCAGTGGCCGCGCCGGTCGTACCGCTCATTCCCACTGCATCTCGTATTCTATAGAGTTCGAAATACGGGTAATCGTCTCTTCATTTCCCACACACTCTCGCCTCTCTGACCGGTGAGAGAGTACGCGAAATGGAGAGACGATTAATTACCCATATTTCGAACTCTAGTATTCTACTGTCTAAATACGATGCCAATCGCAGTTGATAGCAGCAGCAAACGATCAATATGAGTCATATCATAAATCATTCGTCGACTAAAATCGGCTCTCAACTCACAGTAATTTCTGGCTTTCATTTTCCGGCTCTCACGATGGTGGTCCCTACAATATGACGCCGATAATTTCAGTCGCACCCGTAGCCCTTGCTGCAACTCCGTTGGTCGACCCCTCAGCAGGCGCCCTTGGTGGGTCGAAAAATCATCCTATCCTCGCGAAAAATATATGATCAGTAGCCCCGCATTATACCAAGCATCACCTAGAAAGCAGAAAAATAAACTTTTTTTTATATTCCAATAATTTCAGCGCCCTTGGATCCTACCTTGCTTGGTGCCGCGCCGGTCTTGATTCCTGCCCGAGCATAGACGACCATTACGCTGCAAATAAGTTATCAACGATATTGATACATTCATGTTGTTCCACGTGTCCCATCCGCCGTATTTATTCTGCCCGTGTGTTATTTGTGTCACCTGCTCTCGTTCGGATGAAGTCATCGTTGCGAGCAATGTTTTGGTCGCTTAATTTTGCCTTATCCTTCGTCAGCCAGAGAGCCGCGAGAGCATTTCGAGATGAGAGATAGATAATCCATATATTGTCTCATGAAGTGTGGCCAAGGTGGACACTACCCTCCTCTTCCTCTTCTCACTCTAATTGCGCAGATAGATCGAGATGAAAATTGTGGCCATTGAAACATATTTGCATATTGACTTGATGATGGCAAGCAATGGGGGCGATTGCTGATTACAGTTTGCTCAATTTTGTTTTCATGTAGAGTGATTTCACTTGGCATAGAAGGTGAAGATAGCGGGCTAAGTCGAGATAAAACAGGCTGGAAACTACATGATTTTCCTGGCTACAGTGGACTCTCTTTTTCCTGCAAGTGATGGGAAAAGTGAATACGGTGTTAGAGATATCATGAGCATGAGAGAGAGAGAGAGATTGTAGGGGCTCTCGTCCAGAAATAAACACAATGTCCATTGTTTTACAGCGGATGAAACGGATGTCAAACATCTGGACAATATTGCCGATGGGACTATAAAGGGGAGGGGAACAATGTCATCGGACATGCTATTGTGCGTCTCGGTTATCCTTGCATTTTCGGAATATCTCGAGCAATATTGTTATTTCAATCCAGTGCCCGTGCTCAAAATTTTACTCTAGGGCGTTCAGCGAAGAGCGATCGTTGCTTCAAAAAAAAAATAGTGAAAAATAACCATTCCAGCCGATGCCCACCCTTCTCCACCTCCTCCTCCCCCTTGCTGCAGTCATAGCGCAGACAGCAGCGCAGTGCGGCGGACACGATCATCCAGCGTAAAATATTCGAATATTATTAATTTATTTAACTTACTAAATATTAAAAAATATTTACTTATATGCAAAAAAAAATTTCAGATGCGCCCGCTTCATGTCCAACGGCTTCTGCACGAACACTACGCGGCCGCTGGAAGTGAGCATTTAATAAAAAAATCAAATTGCAAAATATAACATTGATTACGTTTCAAAGAACCTACAAACAAGAAGTATCGCGTTTTTAACCAATATTTGCGAGTCTCCTTTGGAATCCTAAAAACATTTTATTAAAAAAAGAATAGAATATTTTAATTAAATGAATTACAGTTCCGTCAGCGCATCTGCGGTAGGGGCTGCGGGCTGTGCCTCGCTGATTGCCATGACACGAGTCCCATGTGGGTGATGATTCATCTATTTTTCTCACGATTTAGCGATCTGTTTTTCTGTTTTTCGTGCAAGTGGACCAAACTTCGCTGTGAAGAATACGTCCCTGTGAGTGTACGCCCGAAATTCAGAGACAGATTTACCATTTTGGCAGCTCTAATTTATGTATGAGCGCAATTCAGTTGATTTGCACAGGATCTCTCCTGATCCTAGAGAGAAACCATTTCCTAATTTTATTGCATTCTCTTACAAATGCACGAAAAGTCGTCACACACCACCGAATATAACGTTCCGTTCCAATCAATCGTGCACTTTTTTCGCCACTTTTATAGTCACACTGAATATTCTTTATATGGTATTCAGGTGCGCGGCGTACTCACGCACGGGCTTCTGCGAGAACGGCCGATTCGCGGTGGAAACGAAGCGATCGATGTGCATGAAGACCTGTTTTTGTGATAAGAGGACGACCACGACGGTATACAATTATTCCTGGGGGTGGGGATTCAAAAAAGAGGAGACAAAGGGTGCTCACACGCTCATAACCGCGTTGATAGGATGGTAGTGATAATGAAGACGTGCTTCTGCGACAAGAGGACCACAACGACGGTAGGTTTCTGACCAGCAGACCCTGAGCGGGTGCATGTTTTCGGGACCAACAGGGACACAGCCTCAGAGGGTGCCTTTCAGTCACTTTCTGAATTATTCCCAAACACTGAACAGATTACGAGTGTCAATCCTTTCATTTGGTCCAGTAGCTCAGCTATAGCCTTCCCCCGCATTACGCCAGATTTGAAGCTCAATTTTTCTGAATTACCTGATAATACTTGAATTTTAGATGCCCACGCCCCTGGGAAACGTCGACGAATCGCTGGTGAAGATCACTGACAACGAACTGGGTCCCGCTATTCCCCA
Organism: Pristionchus pacificus; assembly: GCA_000180635.4. Taxonomy (NCBI): domain Eukaryota; kingdom Metazoa; phylum Nematoda; class Chromadorea; order Rhabditida; family Neodiplogasteridae; genus Pristionchus; species Pristionchus pacificus. The sequence continues at coordinate 28,668,598 of CM026578.1, read as the reverse complement.
GCCGGTACCCGTTGTCGGCCCCGGACCCTCAGGACCCCAACCAGTACCCATCGTTAACCCCGGCAAGGTACCCCTCATCCCCAACCCGGGCCCTCAACCCGTACCGCTCATTGGAACCGGCTCCGGCAAGGACTCTTCCGGTCTCCAACCCGTACCCGTCCCAATCGTGCCCGGCCCAGAGGAGGGCCCGCTGCCCGTAGTGGTCATCGAAGGTGGGAATCCGGGCCCGGTGTTCCCGGGCCCGGGTGGGCCCGTGCCGGTGCCCGACTTGACCGGTTCGGACCCGAACCCGGTTCCGGTCCGGCCCAAGACCCGGGTCCTAGGAGGCGGCAGCACCGCAACACCTGACAAGGACATGCTACAGCCGGAGGGCGTGATAGCAGCGACGGAACAGGTACCATATTTCAAAATTTGAAGTAAATTATCAGGCAAAATCATTCTTTGAATAATGAATAATATTTCAGCCCCGTCGACCATTCACCTCATGCGGCCTGCTCAAGGACGATTCGGTGAGCATTAATTGATTGGTATTTTGGTATAAAGGCGAAATATGAGGCGATAATGCGAACAATTGCAGTCTGAAAATTATCCCTATTCAATACGATGTTGCAGAACAACGAGGTGCTGGTCGTACACGAGGGCGTCTCGCTGGACCTCGCCCGACATCCTTTCAATGACCGGGTCAGTGGACGGCGTTCTATTATGCTTCAATTTCCACTCGTTCACTTTTCCTTCCTAAGGACGAAAATGATTCAATAACACTCCTCTATTTCATAAAACAACAACAAAAAAACGAACAAAAAAAACGAATGAACGACTGGCGAGTCGACGATAGGGCTAGAGGACTATCTTTGCATTGACTAGTTGAAAAAAAAACGACGAGGATAAAGTGTGATGTCATTCAGGCCACAAGCGTACTTCTCCTGCCCGACTGCGAGATGGACCTGTGGCAGCACGTGGGACAGGCGGGGCACTTGCTCAGGTGAGGGTCCCCTTATGTTAATTACCTGTTTGATTAATTAATCCTTATGTTAATTACCTATGTGTTGTTGCGGAGTTTGGTGCTAATTATTAAAGCTGAAGAAAACTCATTCAGGAATGTTTCAGCAAATAATGATCAGGCTCAATTCACAACCGATCCGATTTTTAAAAGAATTCTTCTTTGAAAAAAAACCCCATTTAATTCTATGAAAATTACGTGTTTGATATTTACTTGGGACTTAGAAAATGATTTTAATAAATCAATTTCTCCAGATTCCACTCCGCCTCCGAGCACACCTTCAAGCTTGACGGCCCGTACCGACGGGCGATCAGCTCCCTGGCCTGTCGATGCAATTAGACATTAGACATTAGACATTAGACATTATCTTAAGTCTCAGGTGCGCTGTGCCTGTTGAATGAGGTTGTTCTTCCATGCATATCGATGCAATTAATTAATTAATCCTTATGTTAATTAACATATGTATTTTGTAAATATCCGAGCACACTAATCATAATAATATTAATAATTAACCCTGATGATAAAGTCATAATTCTTGTTCGAAAGTGTTGCCAGGGACAGAGAGGCACAAGTTGAGACAAATCGCAGTTGCCAAATTCTCACGCTAATACACCTCGCCCCGCGTAAGCAAATCATTGATTTACCACGAGCGTGCTTTGTGGTTGCGCGATGGCTTGTGCACGTCATGGCTAATTTATTAGCGCTTAAAAATTGAATTTATCGTGTTTCAAACTGTCAATTGTAAAAAAAAACTTTAGCATGTACATTATCGAGTAATTTTAGATATTCAAACCACATTGAGAAGTTATTCGAATTCAGTAATGTACATCAATTTCACCTCGGGCAATTGGTCCAGCCCGATGTGGATCGCGATCATTTTGAGGCAGTATGAGTCAGTTTATTAATTCTAGTGTTCCAAATACGGGAAATCGTCTCTTCCTTTCACGTACTCTCTCGTCGCTCTGACCGGAGTGTGAGCGCACGTAAAATGAAGAGACCAGCAACCCGTATTTCGAAATCTACTTTGCAGAATCAACGACTCGTTCCTCGCCTGGCTCGGTTGGCTCACTCAACTCATTGAAATGCTCTCTATGCTCCTGACCGTGACCACATTTTGGTTCTGTTTCATCGCGATGAGAAAGGCGAGCACGTTTTCTGAACAATAATATTATCTGCAAACTCAGTATCTCGTAACATTTTCGTAAAAGTTCGATGGTTTTCTCACACATTGTTTACAAGTCATTCTCCAATCGTTCAAATTCAAAAGTACAATTCAGAAAGTGTTCGGCCACCCAAACGTCACACAAATCATGCTGGCTTTCCTACTCGATGGTTATGTTTTGGTGATTTCGAGGTAACCGTGGTTTCGAATTGTTTCGTAAGATCAGTTATTTTAGAACCTACCTGCTCTACTACCAGTTCTCCTATCCGTATGTGTTGCAAGTCGATCCAGATTTGGGCTATCCACGTAAGTATTTTTGGCTTCCTTGAAGCTAAAATTGTAGTGGTATATCATCTGATCGGCAAGAGAGCATGGCGAGTTGAGAGAAACCTCTGTCGATTTGTCATCACTCTTCTTTCAGCACCATGGCTGATTGTACTCTATGGGAAAAAACCTTTGCGTTTTCAGGTCCGATCGCGTTTGATTTTGTGCTTCTCGCGGGCACCTTTCTGCGGCAGTACTATGTGTATTCCACGCTACTCAGCATGGTCATTGTGGTGGGTTTCCAGCTTTTTTGATGGCGTTGCTAAATACCTTCTTGCTAAATATTTGCGTCATTCGCAACGAGCTAAAAAGGTGACCAGAAAATGCATAGAGCTACTGGAGTATACTGTGATTTACAAACATTAGTACTTCTCTCTTTTTTCCTCAATTTAAAAATGAGTGACACGATTTTTTCTACTTTTCATGTGGTAGAGAGAGCGTTCGCCTTTTACTACCTCGACGATTACGAGAAAAATCGGCGGAGATGGATCGAAAGTGTACTTCTTGCAATAAAGTTGTCGGGATGCTCGATCATGTCCTTTTCGAATATTGTTGGTAAGCTAATTTTTTTGAGAACCTGTTTCACTTTGGCGGGATGGCCGAGTGGTGTAAGGCGCCGCTCGCCATTCGAAGGGTACCGAGTTCAATCCCCCGCCGTGGCCAACCAAGCCTTGCTATCCTCCCGGGGTCGGCAAATTGGTAGTAACTTCGGTTGCGAAAGGTAAGGCTACCCGAGAAAGCATTGGACAGCCGGGTATGTAGTCCGTCTAAACAGCTGGCCTTACCAGTGGGTCCCACCTAGCGTTGTCGTATGACTGTAAAATCGCTTGACGTGGATACACCTTTACACCTTTTCTGTGTCACTGCTATCGCACTTTGAGAAGTTATTGACTTTTAGTATACGCGATGAAACGCATTTGAATGTTCATTGTAAAAATGAAATTATGATAAATCTTCAAATATTCCTTTTTTCTAAGTAAAAAAAAGATTTATTTCCAGGTTGGGTGGCCAACGCATACGCTGTGCTGCTCTGCACATCCCTATTCATTCTGGCGATTGTGGTATCGAGAATTTTTTTTTCCTTTCCACTCGTAGTTGACCTTTGACTACCGTTCGACGGGCGGAGTTAGGAAGAGGCCGGGAGGAGGCTAGTGATCTACCTGCTCTCCTCCGCCCTACCTCTTCCCTTCCTCTCTCTCCCAGACAATCAATACGCTAACCAGCACATTGAGTTTGCTAAGCATTTGAAGCGCACGATATGACATTTGGCAACGACGGACAATAATTAGGACCATTTCAGGGCTTCGCACGATTGCATGTGCTCAACAAGCGGAAGTACGTCGAGGTATCATATTGAATTAAACTTGTTTAAAAAAAAGAGTTTCACGGAGCACGTATGCTTATCATGTAAAGACAAAAAGTTGATATCTGATGCACGTAAAGGGAAAACATCTTTGAAAATGAATGATTTCAGATCAAGAGCATGCGTGTGCAGACGCGCTGCACGCTCTCCCTCCGCTATCAGATCATGGAGAACGAGCGGGTGCTGAGGGTCAGTACGCTCCGTTTCCAAACGGGAGCGTAGCAAACCAACTGGAAATTCTTCCCTATTCGACCAGTTTCTTCTGGAAAAATGATAGAGAACTGTATTTAAATTTAGTGGCAACACAGCGCCCACTTTGCACGGACGCCGATCTCACGACCTAGAGAGTTCTAGAGAGTAGGCGCGTTCCTGTGACCTGTTTTTTCCCAGGATAATTTTTCAGGATTTACCTAAGTAAACCCAAGGATCATTTCAGGTCACAGGAACGCCCCCTACTCTCTCATTATGATCTGTTCAGATGATCTCCGTCGTCTTCTACTCGATGATCGCGTGCGGCATCGTGCAGCTGGGACTGGCGCTGGCGACCTCGGTGGTGAGGCCTGAATAATAAACATTATAACAGTGCCACATTAGATGCTGCGGCAGTGGAAGTCGTCGACGTCGTGTAGTACAATAAATGGGGGGAAAAATGAGCGCAAAGAGCGCTATCTTTAACACAATAACACGACGCTCTTGTCGATGGACATCTCAGGATTTCAGTTCATTCCTCTCGAGAGCTCCGCCTACGACTTCCTACAGGCGGCCTTCGAGACGAGCGTCGCTATGTGAGTACCGTATCTTGTTTACCGAGTGACTGAAAACGGATGACCTTGCGAAACAAAAAGACTTCCTTGCTGGAATTGATGAAATGATGCACAGCAGGGAGAACGAACCACATAAATGGAGCGTTTTAGATACGAGATACGGTTTCAACGATTTTGTGTGACCATTGTCTCGAAAAGTGTTTGCAACTGAGAATAAAGAGTAGTTGTTTTCTCGTTGACACACACTGTGAGCTGTTCTTTCAGCACGTAGTTAAGAGAAGACAACAAGAAGGACAAACAATAAAACAATAAACAACAATAAATAATAAACAGTAAACAATAAACAGGCCTTCTCTTGTTCTTGCAGCACTCCCAACATCGTCGTCGTCGCAGCCATCTCGCAGATACCGGGCGCGTGGAAGGGACTGAAGCGGAGAGCGCTGAGGAGGAAGGTGAGATATTATAGGAATTTCGGCAGCTGGTCGCGTTCTCGGGTAAAAGTGAGAATGAATCCTTAATATGTATTGGCGTACGCGAGTAGTAGCGTGTGATCAAATCGTAGTTAAGAGAAGACAACAAGAAGGACAAACAATAAAACAATAAACAACAATAATTTCCAGGTTTATATTTTCCATATATTTTATATTTTCTTATATTTTATATTTTATATTTTCTTATATTTTATATTTTTTATTTTATATTTTGCAGGTTACAGTCGAGCCGGTCGTCATGAATGCGCCCAATCGAGGAGAGGACCAGATGAAGCTATACTTCCAACAGCTGAGCCAGAGCTGGCAATGATCCTACTTGACTATAGCCGATTTACCTATATTAATGTCGTCGTTCAGCACCCCGCTCTTTCTGTTTCACTTAAAATTGGTTCGACCATGGGTCGGCTATCTTCCATATTCTGATTTTGAGTTGCAGTTCAGACGTGGGGTAGTCGACGACGCGTTACGCGTTAGTAACCGACTCAGTATTTTACTTTTTTACTTTTTATCATTGTATTCAGAAGTGTCCTGTGTAGAGATGGTGAAGGAAGGGTTATTTTGCGATTTTTCGAAATTTTTAAGCGGTCGTGCCGGGCGAATGAGTACGGAAACCTAGGGAAGAGTTGATTCCTATCGATGACAAATCTATTCAAGAACGTATTCCTCTTTTGAACGGGTCAAAATATTTACATCCTTCCGTTTTATTCAAAAACCCTTCCTTCGAACTGTGTGTTTTTCTGCATTTTTCGGTTTATTGTCTAGATTATGCAAATGAGGTGTACCATTCCCGAGATTAAGCGCTCTGTTTGAAGTAATACAACACCTAAACACATTTCTTAACCAAATATCCTAATTCGTTCCTTCCCTAATTTGTGCTGTCCAAATGAAAATTTTCTGAACCCTTCCTTCACCATCTCTAGTCCTGTGTAAAATGATTGCACATGTTCAAGTGTCGCATTTGTTCATACATGACATTGTATACAAAGTATACGCGGAATCGAAGTGTTTTTTTATCGTTTTATCACTCTTATTCAATCATCTGACTCACAACTTCTCTCACGAAGTGTGTTTGCCGTCGAGTCATGTTCCAGTCATTGAGTCACCGATGCTTGCCAATTTTCGGGCGAGATCGGGCGGGAGGGATCAGGTCAGGAACATCGGTTTGAGCAAGGGGGGGGGGAATATAGACCCCTAGGACTCAACGCTCGCTTCATCCTTCCCTTCTCCTACTCTCGGATTCGTACAACAAGCCGCGTCTTCCACTCCTCTTCCCACTACTCCTATTAATCTCGTGCGAGGACGGTCGCCGGTGGCAACTGGCTATAGTACACTCCACCTTGAGTCTCTGAGTCTCTCGATTTCCTCTACTGTCTCGCATCTTGTCTGATCATGGATAGAGCATCCAAAATGGAGAGAGAGACATGGTCTGACTCCTCCTCGGAAACGAAGAATAGTACAGTCCACCTGTACTATAACTCTCTCAAACGCCTCAAATCTCTCTTCTTCTGTGATCGTGCAGAGAGCGTGTAAATAGGAGAGTTACACGATCGTGTGTTGTTAACTTTTTAAACACTTTTAGCCTGCAAACTCACTTCATCTTACGCACCGTCTCACCAGTAGAGTTTGAAATACGGGTCGCTGTCTCTTCATTTCTCACACTCTCTCGCCTCTGTGACCGGTGAGAGAATGTGTGAAATGAAGAGACGGCGACCCGTATTTCGAACTCTACTCACCAGCTGGGGAGCAAGGCGCAGGAAAAAAAGTCCCCTCGCATCCTTCTCTTGTCTTTGTCCATCCCTCACCTGCCCTCGGGAGAGAGAGAGAGAGAGAAAAGAAATGAAATGAAGAGACGGCGACCCGTATTTCGAACTCTACAGAGCACTCTTCCTACCTCCGCTTCTGTCTTCCAACGGGGAAAGTAGGTCACAAGGGCGACCGTAGTTCTTCTACATGAAAATATGTAGGACTCGTGTGACAGATGATTGAGGAGGAGGAGGATTAATGAGACGAATTCTTAACCTTGACAGGACTTCTCATGATGATCTAGTAACTACTTCCACTTGTACGCTGTCTCGTGTCAAAGAAGAAACTTCACTTTGTTTGTCGCTTTGTTGTTGTTTGTCACTTTGTTTTGTCACATCACTTTGTTTGTCGCGCCGGAATCTTTGTTGAACATCTGGACACTTTCGAGAATACTCACTTCGATGGTATAATCAATCCATGTCCGGTCATAATCTCCGATCACTCTCGGAAACTCCTGAAAGAGTGAGAGAACAAGGGCGCACCCTTGCGATAAGGACGTCTCATACAGTCCACTGTGTGTTATGGGACTCGGAAGAGCGGCGCTGATAAGAAGAGGTTATGATCAGTTCCATGCGTGCCGAATCTATGAGGAACACAACTCAAAATTGCATCATTCAGGCATTAGGAAATGAGTTGGTATCACCCCGTTTGAAAGACCGGCTTGGCATACAGTGTTAAGGGAATGTTAAGGGGGCGCTGATAAGGACTCGCTAGCCCTCGCAAGATTATCTCGAATAGCTATGCGGATCAATGGGATGATTCGCCGGGAATCAAATTTGTGCAAAGGATTTAGCTACATTGCGACTCTTTGTAAGCTTCATACCGCCACTATTCTCAACATGCATGACTCATGAGGCATCTCATGTGGCACTAAAGGTTTCAAAAGACATGTTGTTTGGATGTGAATCCGCTGTGGTCCGTTTGTAAGGCGCGATGACTCATGGGTCTATATCAGGTGCGGTGGAATGAAGCTGTTTTGCTGTTGTGACCACGTCATCTGCACATGTCAGCTGGGTTTCGCAAGCCACAGATGGCTGTGATTGCATCATTCAACTCTTATTTGAATGCATATCTCTAGGTGTAGAGCGAGATAGAGCGCAGCTCCTCGACCCTTATCTGTTATTAGCAAGATGACGTGTTCACTTTGAGCTGCACTGTGACTAATCTTTCGTGATGAGATGGAAACAGTTCACGTGAGAGAAAAGTTCAATTTCCTTGCAGGATTCCTTCCTATGCATCCCAGAGGAAAACCGTGACTAACACAGTTCGTACTACGTGGGAGCGGCTGACTCAAAGCACAGTCAGCGATGATGCAGTTCTGTTCTGATTTGCACGCTTGCCTAAACTCCATTCATTTCATTCACACCTTGATACATCACACTTTTTTGATAGATCTCTGGTTTCCGACAATCAAATATATCGTCGAAATCGAAGAACATTCATTTACACTTGAATCATGCTTGCTGGTGAGATCTCTGGTTTCCTCCTACGGTTTCCCATCGCAATCACATCCATCTGTCTGCCACGTGTCGTGCTATATAATCCCAGGAAGCACCTAATAACTGTGCTTATGAGACGTCACTCCAATCCTAGGAGGAGGAGGAGGAGGAGGAGCAGGCTTTCGCCAATGAAATGAAGTTTCCGCGTCTCTCCTCTAACTACGGTCACCACAATTCTTCCCTATTCGATTTCATCTTGTTCGCTGTTGTGGACGACAGCACCAAATCCCAACACTTATTCGAAAATCCTCCTTGCTAGAACCTCGGGAAGCCCCGCGCCTCATGAGGTAGTAACTTGTAACTGCGTATCGGTCCATTTTCCACATATTTATCTAGAGAATCCCCTCTCTATACCTTGGCCAACGCCGAATTTGCATGGTGCTAGAGCCATTCCATCGGTCAAGCACGCACGGAAATACGGGATCGGACTATGGTAGGAGCGTTGTGAGTACGGTATCCTTAATCCCTAAGTGTATCCTTAAGTCCTTAAGTGTAAGTGATGAGGGTCTTAAGGAGTGGGGAGGTATCCTTATAGCACTATGCACTCTCGACGCCCTTTTGGCGAACAAGGATTGATAAAGGAGAAGGGAGGAGGGAGGAGGGGGAGGAGGGGAATGAGGGGCCATCAATGGATAGTGTTGGCGCTGTGTCTTCTCCTCTACACACACACACATAGAGAGAGAGGGGGAGGAGGGGAGGAAAGGGGGGGGGGGGGGGAGAAAGGAAGGGGAGGGATGAAACGATGAAATCCTCCGCCATCTGAACAAATCGATCGATTTGCAGTGCGCCGCACTTCCACGACGCGTCTGACTTCGTTTGTTTGGCCACGAACGGGGGCCTAGAGGTCCTCCATAAGGGAGGATGTGCCTGCGCGAAGTCGGCGCGGGGAGGAAATTCGAGAGCGGCGCCTAACGTGAGAGGGGCAGGGGGACAGAAAGGCTACTAGTAGTATGGGTAAGGGAGGGGGAGAAGTAATACCCACCACCTTGCCCCTTCTCCCTCCTCCTTCTTTCCCCCCTTCCCAGGCGTATCGATATCGGGGCTGCCGCCACAGCGACGACGGGTTGTCCGGGGATACGGCGCCAGCGCTGATTCCCCCCCCCCCCTTCTACCAGCTACTCCTCGGACCGGGGAAACTCAACCTCCCCCCCCCCCTCCCCCCGGGACGTCTAAGATCCCGCCAATGGGGGAGCGGGCGGGGTGTGCCTACCGTAATCAGGGCGAGGAGGATTCCGCCGTTTGCGAAACGTCTCCCTGATGAGCCGCACCACCTGGCGGCCATAATTACTACGCTGCTGCTGCTCATCATTGCCGAAAGCGAGCGGGGAGAGACGGCTGGGGATTAAGCGGGGGGGGGGGGGGGGGGGCTAGACCCGGCTATTACCAGATTGGGTAACGCGCGCGCGCTCGGGGATCCACCTGGTACTACGGTTCTCGATCTAAAAATTGGGGTGGGGGAAGGTTGAGAATCGACTGTACGCAGAGTACTGTGTCCTCATGAGGTAGTAGTAGATGCAGGCTTACCTGTCCATTTTCTCATTTTTATGTATCTAGAGAAGGTCGTCGGTTCATATGGAGAAAGGGATGATGGGAAAAGGTGGAGAGAGGGCACTATCGACTGTGTGAGCATGAATGAATGGAGGAGGGGGCTCATAGCACACTATCAATGGCCCTCTCTCTCTCTCTCTCTCTCTCTCTCTGCCTCTCTCTCTCTCTCTCTCTCTCGCCTCGATGAAGGGACACGGGCGTTATCTATTGATACGCGAGAGCACACATAACATGCCCGCATCGATTGTCATGACTCAGGGGGGGGACTTTCGGGATGACCTACCTCTTGGAGCCAGAGGGGATTAGGGGAGGAAGCCGGAGGAAGCCGGAGGAGGATACACCGGACGTCGCACAACTAGACTGAGGAGCGGGAGTGAGAAGCCCCCGCGGGGCATGGTAGGGAGGGGGAGGGGAGGGCTCCGCCCCTTCCCTCCCTCCCTCCTCCCCCCTGGTTGCTCGGAGCGACACAGTGCGCCACGTAGAGGAAGGGGCGAGGACGGGCGGAGCTCCGCCCCGTCTGCCTCTCCTCGTTTCGCGCGCTCTCTCGCCGCTGTAGAGGAGACGAGAGAGTGAGCGGATTTGAGAGACGCAGACTGCTCGATTAGTACAGGTGCTCCATCCATCCCCCTCTCTTGTATAGTAGTGGTGGTAGTCAATGGGAATAGGGGATGCGGCCCCGATGTCCTCCTTTAAGGTCTCCCTCTTTAAGGGAGGACTTCTCAGTTATTAACGAGGCACCTTTTGTGAAGTGCACCTGCCTGCGGTAAATGGGCCCCTGAAGAATCGTACTATTAGCGGGAAAGAGGACCCCGAGGAGGTTGCCTAGGGATGATGAAAGGAGACTTCTTGGCCTGGCTCGCTCAGCTTCGTTTCTCTTCTTTTGCGATTGTGCAGTCTAATCTGAATAAGCTCCGAGGATAACTCAAAGATCCACAAAGTACAGTCCGAAGAGAGGCAATTTATAGGTTCCTATTCTCCACCCTACCTTCTCGTATTTTTGACTCAGTTAACTAGTTACTCGACACCACAAAGCTAAGAAGAATCCATACCTTGTCCCATTATCACTAAGTACGAAGATCCCAATCCCCTCCCCAATGATGTTTCCCCCCTGCAGGCCTATTGCCTTGACGTCAGGATAAATATGAAATATGAAACCTAGTTACCTAGTAGATGTAGGTCGAGGAGATTAGGCTCTCGTAGCTGAATTGGACTCCGTGCCGGTCCTCCCGCCTTCCAATGAAAACCACACCACCGTGGATCATCACTGTCACTGCTCGATCTTCCAGTGATCAATAGAAAGAGAAGGGACAAGAGCGGATTACGGTATCGGCACAAGCGGATCAACTGGTTCCCCCGCTCTCTCGCCTTCTCTGACCGACGAGAGACCGTGCGGAGTGAGGAGATCATGCCCATTCATTCTTCCTCCCCCTCCTGTTTTCTCCCCCCCCCCCCCCGTGTCCGATACTACTTCAATAATCCCGCGCGCCGATGGACAGTGGGCGAGTGAATTGATCATTGCGAGTTGGGGGGAGGGGGGGGGAGGGGGTTTGAACAAAATCATTTTACATGGAAAGTGACTCAATAATTTCTAAGTTGACTTCAATATGAAATTACCGTCGCATAGAATTTGCCAAAGAAATAGAATGAGATGTCTGTTCAGCATTGTATTCTGTGACTACCTAGTGATGATGACTGTTCTGGTGGAAGAAGGAAACAACGCAGTTCTTTGTTGCCGAAACGAAGTTTCAAGCGGACAAGGCTGAGACAAATCGGCTTCACCCCGTCCATTTCTTCAATGCGAGCGCTGACAGTGGCTGAACAATTCTCCTTGTGGATGGAGGCACGAACTCTGAATGATTGACCAGATGGCACTGGGTATCGGGTTACCACAACAGTGACTCTGCCGGCTTGTATCGTGTGTTTTGCTGCTAATCGGTTTTTTCCTGAACATGCGGACGGTTGCAAAAAAATTGTGCAACGAGAAAAAATGTGGCCTGGGATTACCCGTCACTGGTGTTATTCTGCAGACGATTGAACCATCCATTTTTCGGCTTTAATAACCGCATACCAGATCAATAGATCGAAAAAAGTTCAAAGCGGCTTGTAGCCGCTTGTGCCGCCCCTTCCGATTCCCCCCCCCCCATCTCTCTTCTTCCCAATCGATGTTCGAATGTGTCCATGCGAGCGCTCAAAAACGAGAGCAAAGGCGATTTTATTGCATCTGTACATGGACAATATATATGAGGGACGATGAGGGGGCATTATGAGAGGGACGATGACGCGACGAGAGAGCACGTCAAATCGAGAGGGCGCAGACACCCGCTCGTCGGCTAGAGCGACGAGAGAGCGTGCGAAAAGCGGAGAGCACAGCAAATTGAACGCATTTCTGTACAGCAATGAAGCGCCGCAGTTGGTCAAATAGTATACACATGGAGAGCCTCTCATCGGTCAGCCAAAATGCAGAGGAAATAAAGTCACTGGTCGATCGCTAGATCAGATATTACGGTATAGTATCCCGATATTAGTCAATAATTAGGACCGGTACAGAGTGGAGGGGGTTCCCGCAGGGACAATGAGAATGAGGGGATACTGTAGGTGGTGAAAGACGAATCAATAGAGGCTCATCAATGACATACAATCAAGAGTTACCGACAGCTGGAATTTAGCTGTGGTTTTGCGAAGTGAGGTGGGATTGTACTAGGAGAGGCCAGCGCCAAGACACCTCAAGCGCGCCTGCTCGATCGTCTCCGCATCGGCGTCAGGTCGTCGTCGTACAGGGAGGGGAACGGCATGCGGAAGGACTCGACGGAGATGTCGTGCGCCTTGAGGATGGCGAGTTGCTGCTTGACGCGCTGCAATGAATGGATTATAGACCGAAGTAATCTTCACCCTTGAAAGAGTAACTGTTTTCTGGCAGCCCACTTTGATCGGCGACCAGAAAGTAGTAAGACCAGAAAGTAGTAAGACCAGAAAGTAGTAAGACCAGAAAGTAGTAAGAGTGTGTACATTGTATTGTCCTGATGAAATTGGCTCCAAGATGCCCCTACTTGGGATTAAGAATCTCCCCCACTACGGTACTTGGAGATACCTACCTAATCCCAAACATCCCCTGCATCACACTTGGTAATCAATGTACATCCATCCGACTTGTTCAACATCACACTGTCATCTCTTCACAGCCTCTCCATTCCAGCTAAACGTTATCCATCTCACGCTCCTAACCATTACTTAGTTGACAAAGTGCGCTTGGCCTTTGGCTGTCTTTCCCGCCGCCGCTTTCTAATTTCCACCTTTTCCCGGTAAATTGGAATAGGCCTCGGTCAACACTCACTCTCCCGCTACGCAGGTGCAAATTTTCAGGTGGCGCCTCTAATTTCCGTCGGGACCCTCTCACTTTGCCTGATCTCTCTGGTTCTATGACCAACAGCAAAGGATAATGGCGCTCGTTACGTGCGCGCGCGTGGATTCGGAGTAGTAAAGGTGTAATTGAAGAGTGTCGCTTGCTACGACGGAGGCAGAAGAGGTACCTCATTTGGCGCTATGATTGGTAGTGAGAAACTGCGAGTGAGTGGGAAAGCTACGATCGTGAGACGAAATTCGGTGGTCAAGGGAGAATTTGAAAAATGCGAACAAGAGGGGATACTAGGTGATCAAAGTGCAGTGCAACATTAAGATCCGTAGAATTGCTCTCACAATCAGAATCATGCAATCCAATCAAAATGCCATGCCAAACATTACCCAGTACACCATGACCCTACTCGATAAAACATTGGTGAGACCCACCTCAGCGCAGTCTTCTCCCTGTTTGAAACCCGTCCACACGCGTCGCAGCTTCTCTTGAAGTGCGGGCTCGAGTCGGCTGAGAAAGTGGGGAAGCTGGAACGGGGTGAGATCAAGGATCATTTGTACGAAAAACTGTCCCGCAATCTTCGTAATTCTCAATATGATTTAGTGCATTAGATAGATGGAACCAAAAACCAAAAACCAAAAACCCAAAAACCCAAAAACAAAAAAAACCCACCTTGCAATCAAGCTGCGGCGCGGCCGTCACTCTCGGCGCCGGCTTGGCTGCTGGCTTCGTCGTTGTCTTCATGGAAGGCTTCGGCGTCGTCGTCGAATAAATCGTCCTCTGCCTCGACCGTCCAAGCGCCGCGCGAAACCGCAGCGGCATGTTGATCATGATCTGTCTGGAAGGGATACTACTGCGTAACAAGAGAACCGCAAAAGTAGGAAGCGAACGCTAAATTCGCCGCTAGCACCAATTGAAAGTTACCCCTCAGGGAAGTCCAAAACAACAACAGTATGCGATATTCCTAAGAAGAATAAATATGTTAGACGAAAACGAGGAAAGACCTCGGCTCAACTTGAAACACGTAAACTACCTACGATTCACAAAACACCCAATTTTCAAACAGTTAGTTGGGTTCTGCGAATTGCTTACTTGGTCTTTCTGTGCATCTCGCCGCAGCTCATGCCGGGCGAGCGGCGGCGCCAGATGGCGCGGATGCGCGCGCGCACGGCCGGCGGAAGCCGCGCGACCGTTGCCGGCTGACGGCAGGGCGCGGATGGCGCGCCGGCGCGCACGCGCGGCTGTGCCTGCGACCGCCCCAGCGTCGAGTACCGCGGCGCGGGCGGCGGCGGCGTGCCGGGACGCTCGCGGAGCGGCGCCGGAGGCGCGGGGCGCGCCCGCGCAGGCGCGACACGAGCGGTCGTACGCGGTGGTGATGGACCGTGACGCAGAAAGATGTTGTAGTACTCGGCGCGCGAGAGCTTGGAGAGGAGAAGCCTGAAAATATCGATATCGCATGTGATACCTCGCAGAACGAATAATGTCTAACCTACGCTAGAAGACCTTTACGGGACAAACTTCAATGCCGTGTCACTAGCAGTTATCACTTCATCCCTCGTTCTGAATTTACCCAAAAGTACAGTAACCTACTTGGTGCTCCTTACTAGGATGCTAAATTTACCGAATTCAAAATTTTCAAGATTTTTTCGAGAAATTTTGATAGGACTCTCCGTGGTACAATCGTTATCATATCCATAAATTCGACAACCCACTTGGTCCTGCTCATCCTCCACTCGCAGCACGGTTTGAAGATGACGGGCTCGTCTGCGTAAGTTAGGGTGGTCTCGGGCTCGGGGTCGGTCCAGATTTCGAGCACCTGAGGTGTATCCACTTTTAATTGCTCTCCTGAAAGATCTTTTTTATGCCGAAAAAAATTTAGCCGATTCTTACACTAACGGCCTCTTATAGAAGGACACGTTTTCCTTAATTTTTCGCATCTCTCCGGTGAGAGAGTGCCATCGGAGGCTACACTTTATTCTGACGATGAGACGAATTCAGTTTTCTCGAATACTATTTTCATTTTTTAATAGTGACATCATTGCTGGTGCTATTTCTGGCAACTGCTCTGCGTTCTTGAGTACCGTTTGAGAACCTTTACAGCCGCGGGTAAGTGTCTGCGCTCTTCCAATGACCTCTCTTTAGTTTCACATTTTACTTTTTTTCGAGAGATTTTTTTTTGGTTGTTGCCTACTATTTCAAATTTTGTTACGTTAACATGAGCAGGAAATAATGATGAATCGGGAGAACTTCAATCAATCTCGATTAGTCTCGGTCACCGGGTATATTTCATGCACTTGGACTTCACTTGGTCCCGTACTGACCGTTTGTTAAACACATGTTTGCTCCCTTTTTCAGCGGCCATTTTTCGTCCGCGAACGCAATTTAAACGGTTTCGGATAACCATCGGCCAGGCCTTTTTCCCGTCACGATAAATTAGGGTCGAGGAGAAAAGAAGAATAAAGAGATGCTGGGAAGCGATAACTGAGAAGAGTTCGGAGTGGAATTTAAACCGAAATTGAAAGCGTTCCGGCGAAGGCTGATCAAGGTACACATAAATTTTTTTTTATATTTCGTGTATGATAAAGTTGATTCCAAGGATAACGAATACGTAATTCATGAATTCGCCGGAAAAAATGTAAAATCGCTTTTACCTTTACCCTTCTTTTGGGTCCCACATTTTCGAAATGCCTATCCAATCTAGATAGAGGCGGAATGCATAGGTGGAGGGTAGTTCCCCTTCCCCTTCTACTTCCTTCTATCTGTGACAAATAGTCCGCTGATTGCAATCGCGTAGTTTGCGTTAGCGAACCGATTTCGCGCCCGAGCAAGAAGTGCGCCATTATTTCGAAAATGTTCGCAAAAAGTGACACGTGTGTGCAGTTATCGGCACTAACTGCACGTAAGAATAACGGAACCTTTTTCGGTTGTGGAAAAATAGCCACGACCAAGACAGTAGAGGTTTAGCAAGAACGCATCTATTTTTGATCAGATTTTGTTTTGATTTTATTTTGTTATAATTAATTAATTTAAATTAGTTGTCTCACTTCTCCCTGCAACCGCTGCGGCAACTGCGGCAGATAGGCCGGTCGCCGACAGTCGTCCTGAGATCAATCAATAATTTTTTAATTTGATTGTCTTTTTAAAATGTTATATTATTTCATATCTTCTGAACCCTTACAATTAGATCCTCCGAGGTAAATCAGCCCCCCTTAGTTTCATTTTCCAATCTCTCTTGAACTAACCCGAGCTATCCCCATTCACGTCTCCTCATTTCTCTCTATCTCTCGCCAAACAGAGAAACATTCAGAGACACACCGACGATCCATCCCGATCGGTCCCATTCATTGTTGCACCATCACATGTAATCTCAGCGGGGCGCTCCATTCAGAGAGAGACAGTGGGGGCTTACAAGGCGCTGTGTCGCATCTCCCTCGCAGGTTAGAGTTGGCAAGAGATCAGGTGAAAGTGAGAGAGCGCAGACAGCAGTCTCTCACAATAGGCAAGGAGATTATCGTCTTTACGGCACGGTTTCATGGTCGTGACTGATGGCTTTTTGTGCACAAGTACTGGTGGGGCGAAACGAGAAAGGAAAGCATGACGAACTGTCCTTTGCTGAACATCGAGAAGAAGAAACCATCCCTTGTCCCATTGCCAGTAAGTGCGAATACCCAAATCCTCCCTCATGTTTAATGCAGGCCCATTGTCTGATGATAAATGAAAATGCTAATGCAAATGCTGCACGTCCAAGCCATAATTGCCTCGGCATAGAGAGCTGAGGGATAGCCACAAACTCAAGACACGTTGTTTGATGATCCCCCCGCATCGAGAAGAAATATCCAACACACACGATACGTGCCGAATCGTAACCCATACCCGTTCTGGAGTGTTTTCGATCGAATACCTCGCACGCAATTACATCTCCCCCACTAGAGTCATTCGCCCCTAGATCAGAGTGGCAAGATAGCGCGCGTTTTGAAGACAGTCAAACTAGAGGGTTGAAAAAAAGCTAGACTCCTCAGCGGCGCGCGCGTGGTCCCTAGCGGCTAGGAGATGCGAGATAGCACGAAAAATGGGGAGAACCAGAGCAAAAAGTCGAAAAACACCCTCTTGAGTAGGCTACTTGTAAAGGAGAGCGGAGGGGGAACACTTATTAGCGCGCGAAACGCCTCGTTACAACTCTCATCTCTCCATTCCCCCGGTCAATAAAAGGTAAAGGTGTATCCACGTCAAGCGATTTTACAGTCATACGACAACGCTAGGTGGGACCCACTGGTAAGGCCAGCTGTTTAGACGGACTACATACCCGGCTGTCCAATGCTTTCTCGGGTAGCCTTACCTTTCGCAACCGAGGTCGCTACCAATTTGCCGACCCCGGGGGGATAGCAAGGCTTGGTTGGCCACGGCGGGGGATTGAACTCGGTACCCTTCGAATGGCGAGCGGCGCCTTACACCACTCGGCCATCCCGCCTAATATATAGGCTATATTGACCTAATATATATATTGACCTAATATATAGGTCAATAGGCTTGCCGCAATTAGGAGTGTTGAAAAGAGCCAACCACTGTTGTTGTTTTTCCTGACCAAGAACACTTGAATGCTATGGACAAGAGGATTGCACTAGAGTTCGAAATACGGGTCACCATCATTCATTTCACACACACTCTCTCTCTTCTCTGGTGAGAGAGCACGAGGAATGAAGAGACTATTACCCGTATTTCGAACTCTAGATTGCACCCCCGTAACACCTCGTTACAATTGCAACTAATAAGCTTAGTGAGAACCACTAGCATTTTGAATGCGAAAATGCTACAAGTACAGAAATATTTGTATATTGAGTATTATGTGTTTGCTTTTGAAGCAAAAAGAAGAGAAGCGAAAGCTCCTAAAACGACTAGGTAAAACTCCGCGCAACCTTCAAAAGTGCGCGCGCTTGTTCAAGTGCGCGCTTTCGATTTCCGTGCCCAATCGTCTAGAGATGATTGGCTCTAGGCTTCAAACCGACAACAGAAATATCTCGAGGAAATATTTTAGCTGACCTTCTCAAGCGATTCTGCTCGGAGAATCGGGAGTGTTAGCAGAAATATTGGCAATATTCGTGACATGGCTGAAATGGAAAATTAGTCATCACAACGTAACAATTACGCAAAAAAAAAGAAAGCAAATGACAGAAATCACGAAAAATCACTGCATAAGTCATTTACAGGGGAATATGTTCTACCAATGATGAGTAAAGATTTATTTAGGCTCCGCATTCGGCAGTAGGCGTCAACCACATTACATTTACCACGGAAACGCCTCGCCTAACGACTACTAATTATTTGCTGAGTGTTCGACAACATTTGCTTGCGAAACTACAACAAGAGCCGAAACTTCTACTCGATACTTTTCTCGAGAGTTAAAACCGATCGATTTTCGAAATTAGCAGCTGATTTAGCGGGGCCTTTCATCTCACCGACGCAGTAGCGAAAGTTGATAGGCGCGTGGTCGCTAATCCCGTAAGCAATCTCTCCTAAATGCTGGTTCCTTCGCGGTCAGGGAAAGCGCGACTCTTGGTATTAAGAAATAACAGCAAAGCATCCAATAAATCCCTACATCGGGAGCTCACAATGTTTCAGCGGTCACAGAAAAGAGAGAGAGAGAGAATATCTAACGCGAAATAAGCAGATATATCGCCTTATACCCGAAACGACTCAATAAACCAATGTACAATCCCGTTTACGTTCGGGATACACTTAATAGGATGAAACTATCCCTTTATTATGGATCTCCTTCGAAGATCTAGCTCAGCTGGTGGGAGGGAGACGTTCTTCCTTATCTCTTCCCTCTCGCTAAGGGAAAGTGGCTGAGGATCAGCAGGGAATCATTCGATCTCCTAGAGTTCGAACACTCTCTCTCGCCTCTCTAACCGTGTGGGAGAGTGTGGGAAATGAAGAGACGATAACCCGTATTTCGAACACTACTCAATCTCCTATCATGCGAGCTCGTTTCCCCTCTCGCAGGTGAGGCTACGTGAGATATCGCGGCTGAGGAGGAACATTATCCCAATCGGTGGCTGGTATGCGTCTCTCAATTAACAGTGCCCCCTCGTTTCTCTCTCTCTGACGAGAAATAAGGCAAGATGAAGGGATGAGGAACATTATCCCAATCGTTTGAGAGAACAAGAGGAATACGACACACGCGCCTGTTTTGATTGACCACTCTGCCCAAATGCGTAGCGAAGACATTCCAATAGCGTTCTTTAGATGGCTAACGGTCTCTGCTGTTGCGAAGGTATCGGGTAAAACAAGCGTTCATGTGCAAACTCATTTGGTGATTCGAAGAGGATAATCGAGATCTCAATGCAGAAACATCGTATCACCAATAGATCGTTCTGCCAATAATAATGGAGAATAGGGATGTCTATACGGAATTTATTCCGTAATTCCGAATCGATTCCCCTCTCATTCTTCGATTACATTTTTTTCCGTAATCGGTCTGAAGAATTACGGAATTCCGTAATTCCGTAATAAATGGGACAATGAAGAGTGGTTGAAACTCAATCATTTCTCTCCTTCTCCGAGGCGCACCGGTCTCCTCAGATCGAATACGGAAGAATGAGAATTACGGAATTCCGTAATCATTCGGAAATCCGAGAGGAGAATGGCAGCATTACGGAATGATCGAAACGAGGAATGAGAGAGGCGTTTTTCCGTTTTCCGTTTAGACAACTCTAATGGAGAATAACACCGGGAGAAACGAAACGAATCGAGGGGGCGAAAATCGTGTGACGCAAGAACAGAGCGTCGTAATTCGCCGCAATGCGGAAGGAAACAGCAGTGGGAAAGCGAAATGAATGGAGATGATTCATTCTGCTCAAGTGCTAGACTGCAGAGTAGGAATGTTAAATGATGAACAACTGTCCTGCGCACTCTCTCGCCGGTCAGAGAGGCGCGAGTGCCCAGCGAAATCATGCTAGACATGTCTTGTCAAGTCATTCCTTCCTTGGTCAAGTGCTAGACTGCACAGAGAGCAAAGCCGTTCCTCATTCCGAGTGATCTTTTGTTGGTCAGAGGGCAAACGGGAAAAAAGGTTATTTCAAGTGACCGCGTAAGCACTTTGTTGGCAACCGTCTCTCCATTTCGCACACCATTTCGCACAGAGTGACGAGAGAGTGTGTGAAATGAAGAGACGGCGACCCGAATTGCGCACTCTACTGATTTTGCAAGAAGAGGAAGTGGCAAAGCGATTTTACAGCGCAAATTGCACGGACGATCAGAGTGTGTTAATCTGACAGATTAGTGTTGACAAATTCGGCACTGGCTTTTCATGTTTGTGAAATAGTGCATGATGCGTCGTTTTTTATGGTTCTTAGATATAATCTGATGATAAAAATGATATATTTCGAAAAGTACGTGCCGTTTTGTGAGCACTCGAGCAGAGCATGCGGAAGAGGCGGCGACCCTAATTTACGGAGCCGTACACTGATCAGATGAAAAGCTCACCTGAGCCCGAATACCACCTGTTGCCTCCATACCGTCCTTAACGCACACTGTCTATGTGGTGAATAAAGAATAAGAATAATAAGAATAAGAATGATCAGATGATCGTCAACAGGGAAAGGAATGTCGGCGAGAGAGCGTGCGGATTTGAGAGAGCGCGCAGCGTTTAGGGGGCGGTTAGCACAGAAAAAAGACGGCTGGGAACCGTCAGTTAACTGTTTGTGTGTGGTCGGGCGGCTCTCCATGCTCATGCAATTATCTCGGGGTCTAACTGACCGGAGCTGAACTAGAAGAAAGAAAAGAGACGAAAACGCTAACTATCATCACATTTTTAACTGCCATCATAGTTTATTCGTAATTTGGTTACGCGCTTAACAATATATAGCTTTGTGTCAAAATTTGATGCAAAGTTATTGATTGTTAAGCCCAAAAGGAAGAAAGAAGAGACGACGGTCCGGCGCTAGCAAACATTAAACGTTTGAGGCGACTAGGCGATAAACGAGCGGCGCGCGCTCACGCGAAAAATGGCGATGATAATTTGGAATGGTTTGCGCACAAACGGGGAGAAAACAAGCAATAAGCGAGCGCGGGTTAAATTGGCCAACAGTTGCGCCCACAATCAAAACGATTTTGCTGGAATGTCGTTGGTATAATAAATGGATCAGAAAGGTGATCATAGTACGCTCACAAGGTATTTTCTCATACAAGAAGAGTGCACAGAAAGAGTGTAACAGAATGCATGGCCGCGGCCCTAAGACCATAGTGCGAGAACGAGGGCATGCCAGTATCAGGGTAGAGCACCCGCATACGTTTCGGAAGGTCGGGGGTTCGACTCCCTCTGCCTCCAACTGACTTTTGCGCACTCCTTTGATCTAACAAGAGCGCACCGTTCAATCATGCTGCTGCGTGCCCACTCGGAGGTGGTGTACACCGGGGTAGGACCGGGACGAAAATGGTTGAGGTCGCATCTCAATCGCAGGAAGAATATTTGCAGGCAACAGACCATGAAAAGAGCGCGCACCGTTCAATCACACAGACTGTGTGCACCATTCGGCGAGCGCAGACAATGAGAAAAGTCTGCGGGGAGATTATTAGCATAAATGATCGAGTAGCGTAGCAAAAGTCGCGCGTGCCAGGCCACATCAATCACTTGGATGGAATTACACAGACAGTCAAATAAAACCGAAGGACTGTCCCCCGGTTCAACTTGCTCTTGTCTCTCTCCGATTCGCCTATTCTCTCTCTCTTCCTGTATAATCTCATTGAGCTCGTTCGGGAACGCGAGGGAGGCCAGGAAACTATGGGCCTAGCGGGGGAAATCCCATGAATGCGGCGGACATGGCCTATTGTTGAACAAGAATGAGCAAGAGCGAGGCTGTTCGAACAGCGCGCACTCTCGCTAGCTATGCCATGAAAGAGAGGAGGGAAGGAAGGAGCACGGCCTGCGCCTGTTCCGTTCTCGGTTTAGCTTCTGTTGGGGCTGCGACTTGGTTGGAGATCCTCAACAGAGATACAACAAAATCAACACGATATTATGGAACCACGAATTCGTATCACGTAAGAACAGGGTCTTCTTAGCACGGGAATGGATGAGAGGGGGGGGGGGAGGAATGGAGGTATGGCCGTTCCCTTCTCTCCCTCAGCGCAAAACGAGCTAATTGTAAGCACGGGATCATGAGAGGGAGGAATAAAGAGCAGCGGGGGGGGGGGGATGCGATCCTGACCGCCCCCCCCCCTCTAATTTGCCAAGTAGAATTCGAAATACGGGTCACCGTCTCTTCATTTCGCACACTCTCTCACCGGTCAGAGAGGCGAGAGAGTGTGTAAAATGGAGAGACGGCGACCCGTATTTCGAACTCTAATGCCAAGGGAGGGTCAGCGGAAAGGAGGGCTGGCGAATTGAGATAGTGAATGAAAGAAGAATTGTTCGGGAAGCTGCTGCATTTGGCAGGATCGGGGAAGTGCTGGAGAAGTAAGGTTATAGTGACGAAAAGGATTATGAAAATTATAATGTATGGGCAGTTTTTCGCAATCAATTAATCACAATAATGATTCATGAATTAAATTTTTCATGAAAACCATCTGCGACCCTGAGAGCGCTAACTCGTCATTTGACAACAAATGAAAATGGAGGTTTGCACTCAATCGAAACTATCGCACCGAAACTAATCGCGAACATTGGTCGTCTCCCTCTAGGCTCGAACTACAGCGCGTCATTTTGAGATTACGAGCTGATCATGGTGCGCTCTTTTCAAAGAAATGAGCATCTATGGTGGTTCAGGCTAGAAAAAAAACGAATGAACGTGCAAAATCAGACTTAAGAGCATGCAAAATAATGCAGATGCCGTCATACTCAGTAGGTCTGCGTATTTGTTGTCCCATGCAAAAAAACATCACAGGAGGGGCTACGGAACAACAATGGAAATGAACGGGATGAGGTGTGGGAGCCCACTCACGCTACTCATAAGGAAGTGCTGCTACTCATGACAAATACTATGCCCCGCGAGGTGTGGTCTCCGACCTTGAAGCATGCACATTCACACACACACACACAAAGCTGCGCAACGGTCCCGCTCTCTCCATTTTACACGCTCTCTCGGCGGTCAGAGAATACAGGATAGCACTATGGGGACGCAATAGAAGATGGGCAAATGATGGTTCAAGACGGGAATGCCTCAGTAAACGACGGAGTAGCGGGACTAGTAAGTACGTCACGCTCATGTTGCAAGAGTGTGAAATTAGGGCTGCCCCACCGCTGGACAAGGATTGTCGCTTTCGTTGTTCTGTCAACCGAATTCTGGGCAAACGTATGTCACAATGTGGATTGGAGGCATCAGAATGGTATCCTTAGCTCGCACTTAGCAGAATGCAAGTCAGTATGCAAGTCAGATGCTTTCATTATTTCAAGACGTTCGAAGGTGAAATTGAAAAGATAACGTGTCACGTCGAAGTCGAAGGAAACATGCAAGTATGTATATCGAAGAGGCAACGAGCATGCCTAACATTCGCACATCTTCGGTAGGTCAGCGAGGGCGATCGGTTATGAGTGCGCGTATCTCGCGAGAGAGAGGTAGAAGGAGAAAAACGCGCGAAGGTAATTCTACTGCGAAGCGAGATGGAGGGAAGGGGAGGCGATGTAACTGGGTAGATCAACCGGGCAGATAAGGTAGGGGAATGTGAGTACAGACTCCCTCTCGGTTCGTCTGACTCTCTCAATTTCGCATGCTCTCTCTCGCTTCTCTGATCGACGAGAGAGCATTGTGAAATGAGAGGATCAGACGATCTTTCTGGTCAGACAGCGCGAGAGAGTGTGTGGAACGGAGAGATGCAGAGATGGTAGTAGAGAAAGACGAGTCGCCGTCTCTTCATTTCACACGCTCACTCGCCTCTCTGACTGTAGAGAGAGCACAGGGAATAAGAGTGGATAGAGAGAGAGAGAGGGAAGAGTAACCTCTACGAGAGAGATTGTACAGGCATTAGTCGTTAGGAACGCACGCAAGAATTGGAGTGTGATCTATTACCGTGAAGAATAGACAAACGAAAAAAAAACGAACAACAAAAAGCCGAACTAATAAATGAAATGACGCACCTCTATCCTGTCAAAATACGTTTAAATTGAGCAATGAGGGTGCTGTACGAACCCCAAACAATGGGCAGGTAACGCACATAATTCAATAGAATAAGAAAATTTTCCTGCTCTCCCACCTTATTATGTAACGTTTCGGTCTCGTTGCGCCTCGGGCGTAGATAAATCAATTAATTAAAATTGGAGAGTAAGTAAGTGAACCTTGATTGAGTCTCGAGTAGGACGACTTGGCATGACATGATCTCTTCATTTGGCAAACTCTAGTCGATCTCGAGTGGTTTCATTGCGACAATGGCGAGATCATTCATTACAAGCGTACACGATTCAAAGATGACTTTGCACATTTCGAAAGATCACAGTCAAAACAAAAGGAATAATACTAATGCAACTACCGCACTCATGTTCGAGTGCTTTCTACCATGTCTGGAGAGAGAGAGCTTTAATAATCTAGAAAATGAGATCATACTCTCATGACTCAAAGGAGGCGTGCGTGTAGAACGATCCCTTTGGAACAAGGACACTAGTGAATGCAAGCTGGGCTAAACCTTGGGCGTTCCCCTAGCCTCTCCCCTTCTCGAAACTTCACGCAGCCCCCCACGCAGCCCGGCTTCGGAAAGAAGCAGGGTACAAAAAGGTCAAGCGATGTTACAGTCGTAAGACTACAGTCGTAAGAGTCGTAAGAGTAGTAAGAGTAAGACTAGGTACATACAGGGGGTTGCAACTGACCAATGCTCCTCCTCCTCCTTCTCCTTCCTTCCTACGCCTCCGCGAAAGGTCGAGGAACAGATTAGCATCTTTTGTGTCGAGAGACTTCTCTGGCCGGTCAGACGACAGTGGAACATCGGCTGAACATAGTAATAATCGAATTACGGGCATTCGTTTCCTCATTTCGCACACCCTCTCTCTTCTCCAACCGGAGAGAGAGAGCGTTGAAAATGAAGAGACTATTGCCCGTAATTCGAACTCTAGCTGTCAGTAAGAATCGAACACCCTCTCACTTCTCCGACCGGAGAGAGAGAGCGTTGAAAATGAAGAGACTATTGCCCGTAATTCGAACTCTAGCTGTCAGTAAGAATCGAAATATGTGGCGGTGTAAATTTGCTTTGCAAGAAATGGTTCTCCTCATACTACTACGTGTTATCTAGCTGTTTCTTGCGAAGTCAGTCTCTATTGACTATAGTGTGATTGTTGCCGAAAAAAATAAGCGAAAAATAAACGATTCGCTAGGGAACGATGATCAAGATCAGACTGGAGTTAAAGTTACCCAACCAGGACAAATTATCGTTTGAATGCGCGCAAATCCGGAAACCGTAAAGTAGCGACCAACCAACGAATGACTTTATTTTTAAATGAATTAAATATATTATTGAATTATGTTTATTGATTAATTGTCATTATATTTTTGAATCTGCCTGGCTCAGGGCAGACCGGGTGTTCGAGGCCGCTTTTTAGGGTTACTATCGATTTTCTGACTTTTTTTAATGCGCGAGCAATACTATTTCGACCATGCTCTGTTCAATGGGCAAATAAAAAAGGGGGGTAAAATTCGTCCTTGTTGGGTAACTTTAAGATTCATGCACCGCAGTCCCCTTTGTTGAGATCATTTTTCGAATCGTGGGGCGACAACTGTCACTTCTCATTTTCAATTTTCGAGACGAGATCACCGGTGCATTACACTTTTGCCAGCTTGGAACGGATAGTGAACGCAATCTTCGAGCAGCGATAGCAAAAAGAGCAATTTTTTGGCTACGATGAAAGGTAGGGGCGCAGAAGATTCACGTGGAATATCCTAAAATAATAAACCGTTCCGCGAAATTCGATTAGTATCGTTCGTTTAAACTGTTGACTGGAGGGTCTCCGGCCCTAGCTCTTGTTCCAAATCGTTTCCTAGCGGCAATAGTAGCACTTACTGAGAAAATGAGAATTTTCGTATTAATCAATAACGAGCTAATAAAATGTTCCGTATTATGCGCTAAACACCGTAGCGTCTCCGCTGAGCATTTGAATGTTACGATAAGAGTGCAGAAAGATAATTGTAAAATAACATTGCAACAGTGATTTCTGTGCAGGCACTCCATGTCAGGATAGGATAGATGTATGCGCGCATTCGAAAATTAAAACCGTAATTTGCTAACATTAAGTTACACAGCGAGTATTGCGGACTGCATTGTATAGGCTAGGTCTGGATCTGAAAAAACATTTTTTTCTGTGCATCGATTTCTTGTGTAGCTACAATAGGACGAACTTGAACATGAGGCCAACTCGTCCTGACAATGAGCTAACATTAGGCTGGTATTTGATCGCAATCATTTATTATCGTTCTTGGTTCTTGGTTCTTGGTTCATTTAACAGAAAGCAGACGTGTCAGGGGTAGGGGGGGGGGGCTTGCCAAGGAATGGAGATCCGAGAGCGCGTATGGAATGATGAGAGTCATTTATGGTCGTCAAGCCAACCCTAGTCAGGGGGGGAAGAGAGGGTGTGGCGATCGACGGTGACGACTGTCTGTAGTCGCTGCTAATTAGCCAGGGTCGAAATCGCGAATCTGTAAAGGGAACGTTATTAGCTCACTCCGTTGAGAAAATTACCATGAGATACTTTGTGGGTTTCAGAATTCTGTGAACTGTGAACTTGAGCCCGAGCAATGATACCGCCGTCCACCGAGTGGGAGAAAAAGGGTGAAAAACGAAGAGACGGCGGTATAATCTCTCGAGATCTAGTAGATCTAGATCAATGATATTCTCAGAGCGCACAATGGACACAAATTGCCAAGCCTATCTAGTACAGTTCACAGCATTCTGAATCCCTTGTTTTCTATCCAGATAAGGGCGAAGAATGGGATTAAGATTTGAAGTAAGATTTGATTTGCCACTTTTTTGAAGATTTAAAGCGCTAAAGTTAAAATGTACAAGATTGCGCGATTCGGGTCGTCGTCTCTTCATTTCGCTCACTCTCTCACCGGTCGGAGAGGCGAGAACGTGTGTGAGATGAAGAGACGGCGACCCGTATTTCTCGAACTCTCGAACGTACCCCAATGAGCGGAGCGCCGAGTGCAACGGCGACAGCGACGGCGAGCAGAGCGATGAGGGCGAGAACGTTCATGGGTGATCTGAAACTAACGCTGAAAAAAGAGGTGCCTTATCGACACTGGACTACACGCGCACACGATAGAACAAAACTGGAGGAATTGTGATCCACGCGGCACCGCCCGCTGAATTGGATCTACTATCGCAACATTCAAATGCTTAGCGGGAGACACTACGGCGTTTAGCGCATAATACGGAACGTTTTAATAGCTAGCTCATTATTGATTATTTCTAAAGGATCTGCCTCTAGGAAAAGATTAGGGACAAAACCTGAGACGCTCTAATCAAAATGTGAAATGAACGATAGGAATCGGAATACGCGGAACGGTTTATTATTTTACGATAACAATAATAGACTAAGTAAGTAAGTAATCGGAGAGACCTCGGCTTGATCCGTCTCCTCCTCCAACCCTTAAGTACCGCTTCGGGTTAGCTAGTCGAGAAATGGTCTCTTCATATCGCATGCACACTCGGTGAGAGCGATTGCTCGACAAGCCAATTACCGCTGCATCAACTCGATTTCGATTTAAAAAAACAAACAAAAAAGCTGAATTCCTCTCTCACTTCCGTTTTGCTTGGTGACTAAATCGAAAAAGCCTTTGTCTCTCGAGGGTGATATGGAAGGGAATAGCGGGGGCAGGTGAGGAGAGTGGCTTGTGCTTACAGCCAAACTCGCATCGACACTGAAAAAAAGAAAAAAAAAAACGAGCAACGCCTTTCGCTCGGCTAACGATTGTGCACCTATCGATAGTTTTCACTTTTTGTTACCAATTCGCGTATTGCAAGACAAACTCTTCCTTCATTGATTTCCCTCCTAAACTTGCTCGATGGGCTCGAGAGGTGAATGATAACAAACTGGCCAGATGCTCAAAAGATCTGACTTGACGCATTGATCTATCTGAAATCATTCCTCTCTCACTTCCGTTTTGCTTGGTGACTAAATCGAAAAAGCTTTGTCTCTCGAGGCTGATATGGAAGGGAAATCATGTCAGAATCCCGTTGAAGACGAGCTTCGGACTGTCAGGACTAAGGACTGTCCTCAGCAAAGAAATGAAAATATTCAGAGCGTCTACATATTGTTAGATTTTGCAAGTGATCTTATAATCCCGAAATTTCAATATTCTGAAAAACAAGTAAATTTCCATATCAAGATCTTCAATTTCGCTGATTGAATCATTGCTCGTCTTTAATCAAAAACTGAGAGTGGATTTCCTTCCGTCATTCTCACCTCTCTCGTCCATTCGATGCGGTTGCCGCTCCAAATCGCGCGTCGCTTCAAGTTCGCCGTGGTGAGGTTTAGACGTTTTTTTTAGAGTTCTAGAAACAATTCACAATTTGAGATAGTTCCTGCGGTAGCATAGCTCTCAATTTCGATATGGGAACGTTTTTTTTCCATCCGTATAGATCTCACACTGAATAAATAAGTCGTTCCATGAGTGCTCATCTTCACGCTTTCGCTCCCAAATATTCTTCAATTTTGCCAGTTCATCCTATTCATGTTGCAAAGAATAAAATGTATTTTTATAATTAAGTAAGTCAATTAACTAATTAAGGTGGACGACTCGGAGGCGCTCGCGCGGCGCACCGTCGCCGCCGCCAAGAACTACACGATTCGACCGGTAGTTTTTATTGATCATGCCCCTCACTCCTTCATCCTTTGTACTCCTGTGAAAAAGGATGAAAAATAGTTCATTTTTGCCTTCATCTCTAAAAAGGTGCAGAAAAAAAAGAAGTGCCGAAAAAAGAACAGAATGATCGGGGGTGATTTCAGTTGACTGCCGCCGACTTTCCGGCCCTGATGGACCTGGGCGAGGGCTTCGTCGAGGAGGACTCACTGCTCAAGGTTAGGACCCGTCTGGCTCCACCCCTTTCACGAAGCTCCGCCTTCCGTAAACTCCGTTCCTTTTTGTAAACTCTACACTTTAAGTTGCAAAGTCCTGTCTACATCGCCTTCAAAACTTACCAATCTGGTTTAGCGATCCTAGACACGCCCACTCTACTGCATTCTCCGCCCACTTCTCCAAGCTTCGTATCCTTTCACAGGCCCGCCCCGCCTTTTTAACTCTAGCACGCAAACTTCCCATAAGCCCCGGCCCTTTCCCGAGTCTCCGTCCACTTCCCCGTAGCTCCGCCCCCCCCCCCCCCCCTTTACAGGCCGTCAAGGCGACGTTCCCGCTGTACCGCCGGTCGCTGGAGCACGTGTTCGAGCAGGCGATCCGCTCGCAGGACATTGTCGATACGTCGCTGATGGTCACGCATAAGGTACGGTAGGATTATGGGAGGGTATGGCAGCGGTACCGTAGGGTAGAATGATTTCCGACTCCATACCCAAATTGCTCCGGCACATGGTGCCGGAGCTAAGCCTAGGTTAAGGTGGGTGCTAGGGAATGGTAGGTAGGGACCAAGGTACGGTGTTTGATGGTTACGCATACGGTACGGTGAGCGGGTTGCTGTAGGTACTAGGGAATGGAAAGGGATACGGTTGGGAAACTGTTGATAAAAATAAATTTAAAAAAAAAATAAAATATTGAATATTGATCAAACGCAGGAAACCGGCCGCCCGGTCGGCTACCGTCTCTACTATCCGGTGTGGCGTGACGAATTGCGCCATCGTCCGTGGCCCAAGCACGCACTGAACATGGAGGAGCGGAGCGCCCGTGAGCGAGTTGATCTTTGATCTTTGGTCTTTGATCCTTGGTCTTTGAACTGTGAAGATCAAAGATCACCACTTGCAGAGTCGATGCAGAAGCTGTTCTACGACAAGTTCTGGGAGCTGTATCCGGATGAGACGGTGAGAGATCAGAGATCAAAGATCAATCCTAGCTCAACGCGTCCTTCCTTTGCTTGTGAATCGCAACTGTTATTATTCTGAGAGTTTATCACAGCCATCAATGAAAGTCGAAAATATGGAGCGTTGCACACACGGTAATGAATTGCTGCTACAAGATCAATCGGATACAAATGGCCGATTGAAGATCAAAAATCAAAGATCAAAGCCCATCGTCGTCAGGTGACGTTCCGCGGCGAGACGGTGTACGTGGCGCGCGCGCACCGCCAGCACGGCCTCTTCCCCGTGCTGTACGAATACGGCCTGCGATATGATGACATTGTCGAGGTATACGGTAGGATCAGTACGGTAGGATTACGGTAGGATTAGTAGGTTGAAGGTAACAGCAGTGGAACAGCGATACCACGGGCGTACGACGGTAGCAAGGGGTGGAAGATTGATGATAGATCACAGTAGATTGGGTTACTGTAGATATGTATATGGATACGATAAGTTTGAGCGTACGGCATGTTTTGCAGTAATGTACCACAATTGAGCGCGCGCGGTAAAACACACGTAATGGTTGTTATTGTCGTCAAAATTAAAGCTTTATATAAAATTTCAGAAAACGGGCGCAAGCTTCTTCACCGGACCGGCCACCGCGCAGAAGATTAAGGCAATTAATATTTATTTTCATTAATTAAATTAATTTATTAATTGAAATAATTAATTTGAGGAGCTGAACCTCTCGTCGATGACGGTGATGTACGAGGGACCGAAGGCGGTGCGATGCGCGGACGGAACCGAGGTTTGGGTTCTTGGTCTTTGATCTTTGATCTTTGTCAGTTGATCTTTGAACTTTCGCTGTCACTCACAACTCTTTTTATTTGCGAAATCATAGAAAGTCGCAGCAGCACTTAGCCTTAGGCGTAACCTAGATAATGATGACTTTAGTGCTCCTTAGGCTTAAGGCATAGGGTCATAAGCACTAAAGTCAGTAAGCACTTTGTCAGGTGCGCCTTCCCGACGGTCCGATCTCGCTCATGTCCCGTGAGATGGAGGGCGCACTCGCGTGCGATGTCAAACCGCACTGGGAGAGGATGGGACTGATCTAACAAGTGTCCCTCCCTATCAACAAGATCACCACACGTTCGGAATCGATAAAGTTCTACGATGAATTTATAGTGTTTCCGCATTTTGTGGTTTATACACAACAACTTGTTTACAAGTGAAAATCAGGGGTGACAATAATTACACATTGTTCAGTATGAAGCGTTATGGCAACGGTGCTTTATCATGTTACTATCGGGAATATATTTCGCTTCGGAAAAAATATGGAGATAAAGATCAAAACTCAATCATTTCATCCACTCTTGAACGATGTTTCACTGACATGACCTCGAGCATGAAAATATGCGAATGAATATCGAAATATTCGGCTGAAAACAATTACTTTGAAGAAGGAGCTATCGTTCATCACATTTTTTGTCAAGTGTAATGGTCGCATAAAATGATAAAATCAAGAACTTTGCAAGTTTTTGCAATCGAGAGTAGTAACAGTCATTTATCACGAAGCCCTCGCTAAGCAAGATGAGCTCACTTTGAACGGCATAGTCGATGTAGACACGGTTGAGTAGGGTCGGTTTTTGGGGCACCGTCGCCGCAAACCACACCGGCTTATTAAGTGCTGTTAATCGCTGAATTTTTCAAATTATAAAGTCATTATTGAGCGTTTAAAATGCTCAGCAACGTCGAAAAGTGCTTGCTAGTGAGCTATCGCGGTTCCCGAACGTGAGTCACGCGTGGAATAGAAGCTAATCTCAAGATGATTCACTCGAGACTACCAATTAGGGGCAATCGTCGTCTCTTCAGTTCACCTACTCTCTCACCGGTCAGGGTGACGAGAGAGTGTGCAGAATGAAGAGACGATTACCCGTCTCATTTCGAATTCTACCAACCATGAGCAGTCGATCGGCGCCTTGCAGAAAGTTCACGTAGTAGCGGTTATCGATGAATAGCTTGTCCAATCGCCGCTGGAACATGCCTTCTATGACCGGTGTCCAGTCAAAGTTGACCAGGCCTTAAAAAAAAATTTTAAAAAAAAATTGGAACTTCTCTGTTCTTGCAACTGTTCTACATGTGCGCAAGAAATTGATACCAGGGGATAATCTGCTAGAACAGGTTTTGCCAAAAAAACAGAGTTGAGCCAATTTTAGGTATGATAAAGCGTTGCTTCGAAAAATAATCGTATAAAAAAGTAAATAAATAATTTACCGCAAAAGTATCGACTTGATTGATCAACGCCGGGCACTTGCAGTTGAATAAGGGCGAGTGTACGGACAACGGAAGCGAGATGTAGCAGGAATTGCACTGCAAAATATTAATCTATTTTTCTACCTTTTTATCCGTCTTTAAAAATAATGCACCCGAAAAATCGAAAGCTTTTTTTTAGATCGAAAAAAAAACTCACCAGTTTCAATTGTCCGAAAGCTCAGCGTTATCTGTCCGAATTTTCCCGCTGTTATCGGCATCAGAAAGTCATTTCTAAAAAATTCAATCTACATTTTTTATCGCAAAAACGAGACGATTCTTCAGGGAGTTGAAGAAATAAAAATAATAAATGTTGAAAATAATAACGCACACAATTTCTTGCGTCACACTGCTGACTGACATTTTCAGGTGGCCAATTTGCTTGCCTGAGATTCATGTGTGGAAGATAAAAAAAATTATTATATACTCCAGATTAAACTCACCTTCAAGCAATTTGTTCACTGCAGCCAGTTCAGTGGGAATCATGCATCGTTCCAGTACAACTCTTCTGAAAAACAAACAATTTGTTTCGACTCTTCTCACCAGCTTCTTCTCAGCCTCTCTCATCTATCACCTATTCAAGTTGGTGATTATTGCTACCTTTATTGTATAAAAAATAAAAAGTGAAGCGCTTGTGAATAACTTAGTTACTAATTAATAAATTATTAATGTTTAAAGGTACAACTAGAGAAGCAAGAGGATAAGAAGATATCATCCCTTGACCCTTTTGATACTGAGTGCGAAGATCCCAATCCCCTCCCTAACGATGTTTCTTCCTGCAGGCCCAGTGCCTTGATATCAGGATAAATCTGTATCTGTAAAGGTACAACTCACTTGATTCGTGCGCACATGCTCTCCGCCAGCAAGTCCACCATCCTTGTGTCTCTCGCATCCACCACGACCGAGTAGTTCTGAAATAACAATTTTTCGAAATATTAATAAAATTATATCCCAGAATTTATTACAAATGACTGTGATATTGCCAAAAAAAAACATGAAGAATACACAAAAATATATCAAAAGTTGCCAGCAAACTGACCTGCGTCCCATCGGATATTGGGAAGACGTAGGGCAATGCCAAACCAGCAGTGGGCAGCATCCGCATTTTAAACCGCCTCTCGAACAATTTCGCATTGCATTTCTTGACGTAAATTGATACGGTAATGACATTCGATTCGTCCTATAAGTGCGTGATTTCCCATATCAGTGCGTTCGCCTAAGAATCGCACAATTTCTGGGCTTTTCGGTACAGCTCTAAATGACCGTCTGGGTTTTTGTAATTTTATGATAGGTCTAGATGCCCTGCATCGATTGCTGTTAATGAGATGGTCATAAATTGCTAATTTGCATAATTACATGACCGCAAAGTTTGACTACTTTTTCACTTTGACTGTTGTAACTCAGCGGAGAGATGTCCGATCTTCACAAAAATTTGGCTCTAGACTAATCGTGACGTGCTGAATCCGTGTATGTATTTTGTTTATGCAAATTCGAAATTTGGATTTTTTTGCTGAAATTGCAAAATCAATTTAGTCTTTGTTTAAAGAAAGAGAAACTTCCGTCGAGGCAAGCGTAACGTCAGGAAGTCAACAAGCGCTGACAAAAGTGCATATTCTAGATATTTGAAAATTTACTCTAGAGAAGACTCCCAGCTTCTCGACCAGAAGTAGTGCGCCGGGCATTAGTGAGTACTCGTCGAGGCATCTTTTGAGGGAACGAGAAGTCTGGAAAATATTTTTTATGGGCGTTGAAAGTGAATAACAAATCAGTTTTGTGGCAACACCCATTCACCGATTGCGGTTTACTTGAAATCACGGAGACTAATGAGAATAATAATCGACTAACCAATCGAAGATCAAAAACAGTTTGTGGCGCGTATTCCACTATTCTCCAAGCGAGCTCGCGTGGGAGCCGCTCGAATGGTGATTGCATTCTGTACTATATATAAATTGCGGAATATTTGCAATAAATGAAATCAATAGCAAATTCAAATGCACGCCTTCCCTAATTCAAACAAAGGAATAAAAAATGGCGTGCAAATGCGGATGGGCGGAGTCTGAGGTGCGAAAAACTCCTCAACCCAATTGCTGATAATCCAAGCGTGCCCTGAAGCGACGCTGGACAACGGTGGCTCAATCGGGAATAGTCGGCAAATGATAGACGCCTCAAGTGATCAAAATAAGATTGAAGATAAATACGCTTTATTGACTTGAAAATATAATAGAATGCATTGGGACAATTTCACGCTAGTTTTTTTGGCTTTGATCACACTCGGATGATTAGCTCGTCAGATGTGGTTTCCTTGATGAGGCCGTCCAGTAGAGCCTGCAAAAGAATACTTTTTTTTGTTTTTTCTAGATTTGAAGAGTCACTATATAATAATAATTATAATCATCATCATAATGATGCGATACAACAATTACCTGCACTTCCTCAATGATCGCGCGCAGATGTTGCTGATTCTGGAAAAAATATGCGATTAAGAAAAGTTTTTTTCAAAACATACGTGTAATCGTCTCTTCATTTCCCACACTCTCTCACCGGTCAGAAAGGCGAGAGAGAGTGCGAAATGAAGAGACGGTGATCCGTATTTCGGACACTTTTTTCTTCCCGAAATATTCTCTCACGTCAGCACTCAAACAGGATGCGTGCTCCGACTCGAACAGGTTGGATCGCAGGATTTTGACGGCTTCTAGAAAATATTAATTGTTTACGTTGTTGAGTTGTTTTCAATGATAATGAAGCTTTTTTTTCTAAAATCACTTGCCCTGGGCGTTTTCGACTACGGCAGGAGCTGAAGCGCCAGCAACGCGGAGAGTCTGAACATTTTTATAGTTTTAGATATGTATTTTTAACTTTCATTCACAAACCTAAAATGGCGTCTAACTGGCAAACCGATCGTGCAAAACCATGAATTGATGGGCATTGTTCAAAGGCGTGGCTGGTCCGTCTTGCGACGATGATGATGCCTAACACCTTTGCCTTTACTATTCACCAACCTTGGGCAATTCGTGCAGAATGATAAGCAGACTGCCGAGGTCCGTGTCCAGTTCCGTGTCCTCCTGGTAGGGATGTCTGATCAATTCCAATACCCAATTAATTGACTTTCAGACCGCTCATTTCCTCGAAAAATGAGGAATAAAAGCCAATTAATTGGTCAACCCAATACCAATTACCCAATTAATTGGTATTGTCTCTGAGTATTGGGTATTGAATTGGCATCACCACCTCCTGGGAACAACATCGATGTTATTAAAAAGGATGAAAAGCACTTCACAACATTATGTTTTTGTCCAACAAAATCGAATAATGATCATAAAGAACAGTTGTTGTTGTTGTTCTAAAAATTTCAATAAAAAAATGGTAAGTGAGGAATTTTTGAAATCAGTTACCTCTGAAACTGGGCACTCTTCGAACGCTGTGCGATTGCCGGTGATGACTATGAGATCTTCTGAAATTAGAAAAAAAATCCAATACTTATGCCACCTAAACATGGATTGAACTACATATATATTCTTTACTGCGTAAAAGGAGCCAAAAAAGTCAAATAATGCATCACAGACAAAAGCCTGGGACTAGGATTGGTTTGGCCAGAAATTCGCTATTCTTCGCTATTGCAAGAAATGAAGAGATCGTTTCTTGAACAGCTATTCTAACGTGTCACATACCCAGCGCGCTTGTGAACCCGGAAAACGTAGATGCGACTTCTGGCGCAGCGTTGACGTTTATCGTGGAGAGCAGGAGAATGACAGAGGCGAAAACGAAGATCATTCTGGAAACGCGAGTAACGGTCGTGTCAAAAAGCGACACTAACGAGTAAGATTTTAAGATTGATTTCGTTTCTAAATTACGACATAGATCAATTGATAAATCAGATGTGACGACTCATTAAACGACAAAGGGAAAGATTACGGTCATTCTGGAAAGAGCAGTCATGCCGACAGACAAAGAAGAGACGCCATCATTAATCTCCGTAATTACGGCAAAAATCAATTGAATAGCGAATGATCGAGCGATGGTAGAGATTTTGCTCGCTGTTTTTCGTCTCAGCTACCTTACTCGCTTTACGATCGCTAGTAAACAGTTCGTTTAGGCTACTGACTCTCTTTGCTTTGCTCTGACCTCTCTCGCTTCTCTGATCGGTGAGTGTTCATGCTGTGTTTAGAGGCATCTCATTACAAAGTGGATATCACGGGTTGAGTGGTTGAGCACCACAAGATTGTAGCATTGATCCCTGTCGTATCGCACGATCGGAAAGGAGGGGGGGGGGTGATACGAGCAAGCGGTGTGACCAGCAATGAATGAATGAATTCCGTTCTTCTTTCAAGATAGTCATTCATGACCGGCAAAAGTGCAACGAAAGTGCACAGTGTCCAGCATGATACAATTCAGACGAATGTGGATATGTTTTCTATTGCTTCACCGGATCATTAGCGAATGAAATTCACATTTTTCGACACTACTCCAACCACTTGCATTGGAAAAGAGACTCCGGTTGATATATATGATAAAATCGAAAGGCCATTCGAATGCTGCACCGATCAATGCCAATATTGATGATCTAACTCTCCCTCATTTCCCATGCTCCCTCGCACAATCTGGCCGATGAAATTGTTCTTCCATCCGAGAAAGGGCGAATTTATAGCACTTACATAAACATATAAAAAGAGAGCATCTCGAATTCGCTCGTATTTCTCGCTTGCCTTCATCGATTTCTAGAAATATGTGGGACACCCCAATAATTGACAATCGATTGTTCGTAAAAATATTCACAATTTCTGACAAAAACGTTTCAGTCGGAAATATTCTCACTTTCAGCTGCCTCGAAAGACACCCAATTCATTACAGAGGAAGGAGATTGGTTCATGCACAAATATTGTATGTTTCCCGTATCATAAAGTTGATTTATTGCACTCTTCACTTCACAATTGAAAATATAGCATTTTTTGAACATTTTACATCAGTGCCAAGTATTCATTAAATCGGTGTGGGCAACTATCCACATCCACGCTCATTTTAAAAAAAGCAAGAATACATTTTGAAAAATCTAGAATAACTTTTTTTTCAGAATTCAATTCGTGCTGCCGCCCGGCGAGGAGGCCACGCAGAAAGAGCACAGCTTCTTCGACTGTAATCGTAATATTATTACCGTTATTTTGTTAATTGTTATTATTCATTAAAGGGACCCGGACACACAAATGAAGTAAAGTTCAGAAAAAAGTTCTGATTTTTCTGAGAAAAACTCAAAAAACCGCATATTTTTACGATTTTTTTGAAAGAAGTTATCACGCCTCTCACCTAAGAATCGACTCAGAATAAAAGAGATTTGTCAGCGAGTCAAATTTCGAGGTTGATATTTTGACAGTTTTGGGGTCCACCAAGCCCTACTAGACAACCTATGAACGGAATAGTTCCAGAGATCATTCCCGACTGAGCTGCAGCACCTGTCGGCTGCAGCCTCCTAACTTCAAACCCAATTTTCAGCCCTTCAACGTAGTTCTAGAAATGACTTTTCAGAGCAATGCTCGCGAAAATGTGAAATGAAACGGAAATCGACTGTTGAAAAAAAAAGTTCAAAAATTGAAAAACAGTTTTCTGGCATGAAACCATGCTCACTCCTCTCCGTTTGCGAGCGCAGACATATCATTCGAATCGTCATCGCAAGGGCTATCCATCTGTGAAAGAAAAATCGTGGGTTTTCGAGCGGTTTCCTAGATATACTTCGTTCTGTATAGCACTGTTTAGAAACAAGATATCGATAAACGATCAACACAGAGGGATAGCGCTTGGAAAAATAGCCCTAGCTCTTTCAGAATAGTCATTTCTAGAACTACGTTGAAGGGCTGAAAATTGGGTTTGAAGTTAGGAGGCTGCAGCCGACCGGTGCTGCAGCTCGGTCGGGAATGATCTCTGGAACTATTCCGTTCATAGGTTGTCTAGTAGGGCTTGGTGGACCCCAAAACTGTCAAAATATCAACCTCGAAATTTGACTCGCTGACAGATTCAGGTCGAATCTTAGGTGAGAGGCGTGTTATGATTTTTCAAAGTTGCGCCGCTAAACACAGTATGCCGGGGTGCACGGCCAAAATGCGCAACTTCATAACTTCTTTCAAAAAAATCGTAAAAATATGCGGGTTTTTGAGTTTTTCTCAGAAAAATCAGCACTTTTTTCTGAACTTTACTTCATTTGTGTGTCCGGGTCCCTTTAATATTGGACTGTAATACAATATCACCCTTATTTCGAAGTAAAAATTGATAAGAACAGAAACGAAGAAAACTATTACATCATTCAGCAGAAAGACAATAGCGTTGGTGGTTGCGTTGAGGATTCCGAGGACTGCGGATAGACTGGATTTGAATTTTTTATCAATTTTTCGTTGAATTATTTTTCCTTTGCTAGAAAAATTATATGCTGATACTCAATCGTATGCAAATCTTTATATTTATGTTCTTTGAAATTTTTACTTCATATCGTGAAATTATTTTCCGTTCCACTCGTAGTTGACCTTTGACTACCGTTCGATGGGCGGAGTTAGGAAGAGGCCGGGAGGAGGCTCGTGATCTACCTGGTCTCCTCCGCCCTACCTCTTCCCTTCCTCTCTATCCCAGACAATCAACACGCTAACCCGCACATTGAGTTTGCTGAGCATTTGAAACGTACGATACAGAGATTGTAAACTAACCATCTCAGCCAGCTCATTGAGAATGCCTCTCCGGGCACGACGGCGAATGCAACCCACGACAGAGTATACAGTGAAGCTATGGAGGCGAATTGGACTGTGAATCTGAAAAGAGATTTCCGAATCGGTGTCTCCTCCACAGTTTGGTGAGCTATTAGACGGCCTATTAGAGAAGTAATAGCGGAGATTGTGTTGACGACTAGGACGAGTCGATCTCACTTCAACTCCTGCTTCCTTCTCTTGTTCAGCTCTCTCGATTGCAGCTTGAGCTGACGGCCGATCGAGCGGGTAGTGAGTAAGATCTGAATGTAATCGCATTTAAAGGAGGAGTATCAGCAATATTTACTTGGGGTATCCGAGCACATTATCCGATTACTTACTACAACCATGTAAGAAATCCAAAATTTGAGTGTTCAAAATTCATTTTGAAGCGAGATATGGGCGCGCAAAGTTTACTTGATAGGGCAGGGACGATTTCGATTACGGTAAGTGTTTCGATGTCGACTTTTCCCTGACACGCTGGTTCGACTCCCGCCAGCTGCAGAAGTCTTTTGCCGGATTTTTTCCACACATACAAAAAGATTTTGAATGAAAGTATGAGGGTTTTAAAGAATTAGCATTGATAACTAAATCGAATTTTGAAAAAATATCGAAAATACTGTCCAGATGAACTAATTGTAAGAGGATCAATGTTTCAACTCACGAAAAGACTGTCATATCGTAAAAACTAATAATGCCTCGCTTGTGGTCAAATATGATACATTATACGATACCTGGGCTGACATTGACGTCACTTCGTTCTTGATTGTGTGGCCATGTCAAACATATATCAATAGGAAGCCATTTATGAACAAAAGACAATAATAACAAGTAAACGAGGCAAGTCATCTTTCGACAACAGTTCGGCCGAGAATCAATCGTGCCGCTTAGTTGGAGGCAGCGCTCTGAGTGCGCTTCTTCTGGGAGACAGCGACGGTACCCTCACGGAAGCCGTTCCTGGAATGCTTGTATTTTGAAATTTTTTTGGACCACTTGCGTAAAATTTAAGCGAAGGCTATGTAAATTTGCCAATCCTGCTCTCGTTTGTAAGGATTAATGATATAAGTCAGTTCGAACACTATTGTAACGTTCCATGAGCTCGTTCAGCATTTAACGTTAGTTTTCATATAATTGAGCTAGTATAATCTATAAAAACAAACGCACAACTAATTCATGGAACGGAACCATAGTGTGTGTATCGTCTTATATGTATCCTTCTCAAACAAAACAATTGGAGCAACAAACAACAATTCACATCACTAACTATAGCAAGGTATTTTGTTCAAATTTAATATGACATAACGAACGCTAAGTCACCAAAATAAGTTATTTAACTCACTTGAAGCGGTGCTGGATCTTCTTTAGATGACGCATGCGACCAGTTCCGGTGGTGCGTCTGCGGATAGCCTCTGGTACACACGCTTCTTGGCGGCGGGGTATCCGCACGAAGCGCAAGTGTGCTTCTGAAGTTATTCATTAGAGAATAGTGCGACCTTATCAAAAATATAAAAAGAGAATAACTCGGCATTCAACGATTTTAATTAGAATAAGAGGCATCAATTTGAACTAATTATAAGTTAAATGGGACGAAAAGAAGCAATAAATTTAAGCTTTTAGCCACTAAGCCACTAATATTTTTGATATAGTAAGGTAATCAACTCACTTGAAGCGGTGCTGGATCTTCTTTAGATGACGCATGCGACCAGTTCCGGTGGTGCTTCTGCGAATAGCCTTGATGGACCACTGGTACACACATTTCTTGGCGGCGGGGTATCCGCACGAAGCGCAAGTCTGCTCCTGAAATGCGATACTATAAGATGCTATGAAGTGCGATACTCAAAAATATAAAAAGAGAATAACGCGACAACCAACGAGCATAATTAGAATGGTACGATCAAGAAGTCGTTAGAGAATGGGAAGGAATGGAAAGGATTGTACTCGATGTTGCAAGAACTCGCACCTGACAAGTGTATACTAGTTTTGCATCAATTTGAACTAATTAGAAGAGAAATGGGACAAATTTAAGCAATGAATTTAAGCTTATAGCCACAAATTAGCACTCTAAAGTGTTAGAACAAGGACAAAACAGAGCAATTGGAGAAGCCGAGAAAGTATTTTAGGCCTCGAACCGCGGAAAAGGATAATTAAAGTGGCCAGAATAGATTAGTAGGTATTACAATTTTAAAAATAAGGGAAGAAGAAATCATGGATGAAAGATAGGTGCAAGAAAGAAAAGAAACCGAAAGTTTTTGGTAACAGTTTTTGGGCTATTCGATGCGTTTTACAGCTGATCAAAGCTGTAAACCGAATCGACGATAATTGTGAGTCCCCTAGTCACGAGTAAACCCAAAATTACGAGTGAAACAATGGAGAAAAACAAGCGAAAGGAACGAAAATTCCAGTAAGGAAAAAATCGAATGGCGAATACCGTACTCGGCCGCCCTTTTTGGCAAAGTTCCAA
Source organism: Pristionchus pacificus (assembly GCA_000180635.4). NCBI lineage: Eukaryota > Metazoa > Nematoda > Chromadorea > Rhabditida > Neodiplogasteridae > Pristionchus > Pristionchus pacificus. Next base: position 28,626,890 of record CM026578.1, on the reverse strand, counting down.
GAAATTGATAGGGCACGGTTTTCCGTGTGAGAGTCGCCAATATTCTTTCCTGATACTCCTCCTTTAATTGTATTTTCAGAGTGCGAATGAAATATTGAAAATGGCTCACGAAATTCGAGGAAAGTAACTATTTCTACTGGAAAGAAGACAGAGATAACTCACCATCGTGTACAGCACCAGCGGTACAGCCGAGCAAGCTATCTGCACGGGCAGTTTCAGATGCGTCCAGGAGTAGTTGGGTACACCGGGCAGGTAGACCTCGTGGTAGGAGAAAATGGTGAAGTCGAATTGCAGACTGAGATGGAATCTTATTTTCATATTTTTTTTGCTTCTGCGAATCTCTTCAAATTTTCCCGAGATCTCGACTGAGTAATTTCACTATAACGATGTCAAAAAAAGTTAATGGGAGACACGGATTCGCCCGATATGTTTCAGTTAATACAATCAAATTTTCGAAAAAACTTACATGCAACAGGGTAACGCCAGTTGTGCCGCGACAGCAATGACTATACCCATTAGGTGCTGTGCGGCGGACAGTATTATCGCTCTGTCCCGGGTGAAGAAATTGAGCCGCAACAGAACGGTCACGATAAATCTGCGAGTTTTTTCTCATTATTTGATATTATTACTAGGAAATTTAGCGAAAAAATATCGAATTCGAGTACCTATTGAGCGCCAACGAAATCTGCGACAGCGAATTGTTGAACCAACAGTAGGTTTGGATTGAGTCGAGCATAAATGTGATTTGCTTTCCGAGCGAAGGCTCGAAGAGGTAGTTCTGGAATCGGGTTGTTTTGACGACCCATAGCTAGATACGTAGAGTAGAGCTGTACGTAGAGCTTCGCAATAGTTGATGATGTCACACGTTAAGTCAGTATTTGTTTACGATGTTGAATAATGAATGAATGAATGAAAGGATGTGGCGATTCACTAACATGTCACTAAGCCTGAACAATTATTAACGTCGCGTGCTGTGTTTGCTTATTTTTTATATGTCGAGTGAGTGCGAGGTAGGAAACTATTCAAATTCTGTAAGGCTACCTGAATAATTACGGACGGGGCGTGATACAAGAGGTAATTGAGCTGATAGACAACGTCAGTGAACAGTGGTTGCAGGTAGATGATGTACATTGCGGACTACAATTTTCCACATTTTTTCAAAAAAAATGATTTCATTTTTTAAAGGTGAAAAACTCACGTTGTTTTTCCTGAGCTTTCCCTGCGAAAAAATGGCCCGAATTGTGAGGCAGTTGAGCGTAATCTATCAAATATTGGAAATATAAGTATTTTTCGAAAATGAAACTTACACAAACTAACGAGACGACAATGTAAATAACTCCGACAAGCACTGGATCATCCATTTGCCATGAGCGTATAGCTTCTTCTCACTACTAGTCATCATCATCGTGACATGAGATGAATAAGCCGTTCGTATAGGGCATGTGACAAGCATCGGCATAACATGCACTTCCGTATTAGAGTGTTGTGGAAAGGTCGTCTCAATCGTACGCTCATCTTATTGTTTGACAGCGAATTCTAACACACATACAGCTCATTCTCATTCCCATAACGACCTTTTTTTTATTATTTTTTTATTTTTTTTTTATTTATTCACTCACTGAGGATTACGTTTGCTTGAATTTCTTGATCTATTTTCTTTACGCCTCCTTAGCTTACTTCCGTTCATAGATCATTCATTGAAGTTTGATCAAATTTTCAGCGTAGTTTTTTTCAAAAACTGCTAGTTGCTGGTCGCAATGTGTTAGCACAACATATGAACACGATTGGTGGGCAGCTATTTATCAAGGGTGATCAAGGGGAAAAATGACAACAAAACTACTAATAAAAAGGCTCAAATTATTCGTACTCATAAAACGACTGATGAGGGTTGGGTTCGAATTTCTTGGTCGATTTGCGCCTTCGTTTTCCATCAAGGAGAAGTGGCTTCACATCCTTCATGTCCACCGGCTCCTCCATTTGATTCAACTCCACTGCTCGGTACTGCATCTCCATTGTCGGGTTGATCATGGGTGAGTTGGGCTCCATGGGCGCCTCCTCCTCGGGTTCCTCTAAATGAATGGTCATTTTGGATGAGATGGAAAGGTCGACATTGAAATCCAGCATTTGCCTGTTCGTAAACCATCCCCATCAACCAACTCTTGGACACGACGAGCATCGCGAAAAAGTGCAGAAAAGTGGAATACCAATTGGGGATACTCGGTATTTTTCCCATAATGTGGGAAAAGAAAGACACGAGTAATCTAGTCATGTCTAATAGAGTTCGAAATACGGGTAGTCCTCACTTCATTTCTCGTGCTCTCTCACCGGTCAGAGATGCGAGAGAGTGTGTGTAAAATGAAGAGACGATTACCCGTATTTCGAACTCTAATGTCTATAGAATGCTCACCTTGTTTCACCTCCCTCTCCGTCTCCTTCTTCTTCTCCAACTGCACTGGGGGCTCGAACATGAGAGTGTTCTGTTCTGAAATCGCATTGTTTAATTTTTCAAAAAATCGGAATTCGAGTAGAAACATTAATCTGATGTTCGCGTACCCTATCTCTATGAACCGCTCAACACGTAATGACCAATTTGAGCAACCAGATATCGTGCGTTTGAAATGCTCAGCAAATGAGATGTGCTGTTTAGCGAGCTATCGATTGTCTGGGAGAGAGGCAGGGGGAAGGAAGGGGGGGGGGGAGGAGGACGCTTGATCTACTGCCTCCTCCCGGTCTCTTCCTTTCTCTGCCCCCCTCGAACGTTCGTCAAAGGTCAGCTACGAGTGGAATGGAAAATAATCTCACGATAACCATGACTAACTCACCATCCGCTTCCTTCTTGATCTCCTTATTCTCCTTGTTCTGGCAGTTCACGGGTAGTTCGATCTCCTCGACGACCTCAACGTCCCCTTCTTGCTGGTGGCCCGGCTCCCGCGACTCGCTCTGAAAAGGTAAAAAGGGTTTAAAATGGGTAAAGTCTGCAATCATCATAATCTTCACTCTCTCTCACGAAACCACACGTAAAAAGTCGCTCTAACCGGTGGCACCATATTTTCAAAAATAAAACACTCACCCTGGCGGCCTCCACCTTCCGCCACTCCTCCTCGATCACTCGCCGTTCTTCCTCCAGGGCCGCTCGCTCCGCCTCATCCCGCGCCTTAATAACATATATATATATATATATATATATTGTTTATCGCAACTACTAAATGCGCGAGTACATACAGCCAGCACAATAATTGTTTAGCATGCAATTTAACGAAAATAAGTATTAATCAATAATGAGCTGGCCGAATAAAATGTTCCGTATTATGCACTAAACAACGTTGCGTCTCCGCAGAGCGCTTGAATGTCACAATACCTTCTCTCTTTCCAGCTGATCCCATTCCTCCCGCATCCTCACATGAAAAGCCTTCTGCTCCTTGGCCAGACGATGCCCCGTCTTGTAGCCCTTCAACGAAAAAGGTAAAGGGCTATTCACGTCAAGATCACATACACTTACGTCTCTAAATGAATAGCTAGAGCCTCTTAGTAAAAAGGTAAGAGCCTCTCAACCACGTCAAGCGATGTGAATGCTCTCTAGTTGAGTTCGAAATACGGGTAATCGTCTCTTCATTTCACGCGCACTCTCACCGGTCAGAGAGGTGAGCGAAATGAAGAGAAGATTACCCGAATTCCCAACTCTACGTTCTAGGGTGGGTTACTAGAGTTCGAAATACGGGTAATCGACTCTTCATTTCACGCGCTTTCTCACCTCTCTAACCGGTGAGAGAGCGTGTGAAATGAAGAGACTCTTGGACACCTTACCTTCATCGCCTTCTTAGCCGCTTCCAACTCAGCTTTCTCCTCGTCGAGGCTGTTCTTGAGGCCGCTCAACGACGTCATCGCTTCGTTCAACTCGCTCTTCACGGCGTCCAAACGCCTGGAAAATGTCGGGATCATTGTTCCAATCGAAATATATCGTAGGTTAATGATTACACTCGCCGCTACCTCTTCATCATAGTATATCTCGTTTGTCATAGTGGAGCAAAAAAAACCAACCTCCTCTCCGCGTCGTTTCTCGCCGCTTCGTTCTCCAATTGTTGCTTCATCTCCCCCAACGCCCTCTTTTCCTCCTGGACTTCGGAAATCCGCAGGGTAATCTCGTCCTCCATTGAGGTCTTCAACTCTTGTTCGAGCCTCGACTTCTCTTTCTTCATCTCTTCCTCGAATTCCATCCTCAATTCTTGTTGAATCTTCGACTTCTCCTTCTTCATAGTTTCTTCCATCGAAGTCTTCAACTCCTGAATCGTCAACTTCTCCCTCTTCAATTCCTCCTCCATTGAAGCGTCAAGTATCATCTTCTGAAGCTTCATCTCCTCCTCAATAGCCATCTTCAACTCTTGATGAACTTTCAGCTTTTCTCTATTCAATTCTTCCATCATTACCGCTCTCATCTCGCCAAGAGCCCTTTCTGCTTCATGATGAACCTTCTTCTCATCGTCCTCCATCTTGGTCTCCCTCTCCGTCAGACGGCGCTCCCTCTCGATGACGTCAGCGATGATCTTCTGCTCCTTCTCCCGGAGTGTCGTCCTCTCCCTCTTCTCCAGCTCTCCATTCACCCTCGTCTCCTTCTCGCGGAGTGCTTGCTCCCTACGAGCCATCCTCGCTTCCGCTCCTTCCATCCTCAGTTTGAACTGAAAGGAAATTATTTAGCACCCCTGTCACCACCCCCTGCCTTGTGCAACTTTTGAAAAAAAAATTGATGTGATCAGCTTTGATAATACGGTATATAGCGTACAATACTGTGAACAGTGTACTTGCTAGCTCATTATAGAATAATTAATTAAATTCATTAATAAAATTTAATTTTCTCAGTAAATGCTACTAAACGATAGGAACATCAGCCGTAGATCCGCTGAAATATGCAGAACGGTATATTAAGAAAACTTCGCAAAAAATATTGTTCTGTTTCAGTTTCTCGGATCCAAGTTACATCCAGTTTTAAACTGAGTGCGTACCTTCAAATTGAGCAGACGTTCCCTCTCCTCCATCTCGGCTGCCTGTTCTTTCTTCTCCAAGCTTCTCTTGATTTCTTCCTCTTCGGTTTTCGACCTCAGCTGAAAATTGATTTATTCGATTTCTGACAAGCTTCGTGGTAAAATATGGCAAAGTCAACTCGTTTGGAGGTCAAGAACTCATTCTCTTTGATGACACAGGGAAAAGTTAAATTCGTACCTTCTCACTGAACTCCCTTTCCCGCTCCGCCATCTTGAGCTCTCTCTCCTTCACCTTCTTCTCCCTCTCTTCGAGGTTCATCTCCTTTTCAAGAAGCACAGCTTTTGCTTCTTCCATCTCCTTCGTATTCTTTTCCCTCTCCAATCGCAACTGAAAAGGTGTTGATCAATTTTTGTTCCCTATTGCAAACATAAGATCGTGTCAAATCTTACCGCTTCCTTGAGCGCATCTTCCCTCTCCTTCATCTTCACCTCATCTTCCATCATCCTTTTCTCCCTCGCTTCAACCTTCCTCTCCCTCTCCTGGATCGAAGCACTCGCTTCGTTGTTCTCACTCAATTTTGTCTGAAAAGGCGTAGTTCAATGTTTCGTAAGTTGATGAAAACAACTCATATGTTTAAGTTCGTACCATTTCTTTCAATTTCTCCTCCATTTCCTCCATCCTCTTCCTGTTCTCCCTCATCTTCTTCTCGTTTGCCTTCAACTTCGTCTCACTCTTGCTCACTTTCTCACTCATTAGCACGAGCTGATTGAGGAGGTCCTCTTCACTGCCCTCGTTCTCGGCGACCTTCTCCCGGAACCGACGCTCGCGGCACCGGCCTGAAAAGGGTCGGGGTGTATCATAGATAGGGGCCACAACGTAGATTGCCGAATTGTCACAATCCGGTTAAATTTATGTCCAAACTGTCCCTCATGGACCCAATAACATCACCCTTTTTACCGTTTGTTGAAATCTTGTCTCTGAGCTGCGCTACAGCCCGAGAAGAACGCGCGAAAGGCACCGTTGGAGAGGGGGGAGAGGCGAGACGACAGGGAAAGGGGCGGAGCCTATTCTGCCCATTTCCCGCATCTCAGCCGGCCATAGTTTCACCTAGTCGAGCTTGCGCTTTGCGACGCTCGAAGTCGAAATCGAAGGGAGATATAGACGAGAGCGTGCGCTAGTCCCACCGGGTAAGAACAGCGGGGAGAGCGAGGCGGAGGGAGAGGGAGTGTAGTGTGTCTCTCCCCCCTCTCCTCTCACTTGACTATCCCCTCTGGCGCTCACACTGTGTTTAGCGTGAGTAGGAAGCGAGGAAATACGCGCGTACTGAAACCTTTAAAACAAAGTCGCAAGCTTTTGAAGCATGATAAAATTCTGTTTTTTTTCACTAAACTTCCTACAATATTCGTATTTGTCGAAAAATTGCTGCCCAACCAAAAAGTGCACACTGCAACCCGTCAAAACGGCCTATTCCCATCGTTTATGTTCAATTATGACCTACTCAGTGAAGATGTGCACATTTTGGGCAGTGCTCAATCGATTGGGAATCCCAGTAGCTATCCAGCGCACTTTAGAATGAGTGATTTGGTCAAGAATGAACCTTGCGACTTTGATTTCTCGCGTTTTGTGGGGAGTCGTGTCTCATCAAAGTGGGCGGAGCTTGTGGCCCCTAATCATAGAAACCATCATTCTACCATAGTCGTGGACCAAAATCGAAACGTGAGTTTTTGATAGAACCTCCGTGTTTTCTGAGATAAGACAAGCATACCCTCGCTGACAGACGTCTCCTTGGGAACCTGTCGTTGGGCGGCTCGCGATGCCTCGACGAGCGTCTCCTTGTTTGTTCGTCTTTCGACGACTCGCGAAGATCTCGACGAGGGCGTCTTCTTCGTTTCCTCCTTCGGGGTCGGAGGCTCGACGTCATCCTCGGGATCAACGTCAACGACATCATCAACATCCTCGACCGGCTCAACCGTTGGGACAACGTAGGCTTGTAGCTTCTGCCTCTTCGGTTCCTCTTCGTTCAAGGTGGCTGAAAATGTATTGGTAAAATTTGCTATGGTTGCTCTTTGCTGTGCATGCACTTTCCTATATCATAAGACCCTAAAAAATTACTCATTAAAAATTATTGGAACACGTTGAGTTTCATTTTTCTAGAAGAAGTATAATAATTGCAACGGTTTTCAAGTAGTTAGAATTGTGAGATATTTAGATAATTTCAAGATATTTTTAAATTATTGGTCAAAATTAGCGACTCTGCTCTATTGACAAATTTTAAAATATCTTGAAACCGTTGCAATTATTCTACTTCTTCTAGAAAAATTAAACTCAAGTAGTCAACTCACATCCTCTCCTTTTCATCGTCTGGCTGCTGCTCCCGATCGACCGGTCCATCAGGTGCTCCACCGATTCGATGTCGTCGTTCTGTACAATGATATTTGGCAATATTTCGGTGCAAATAAGATCTGATCTAACACAATCCTCTCTTTTGCCTCTGCGATCCTCCGCTATTCAGTCTAATGCGTTCCGATTTTTTCGAATCGCCATGGTTTCTTCTTACCGTGACTCCCTCAAGCGCCTTCCTCAACTTGTCTACAATCGAGCTCTTCGTGTCGTTGAAGATGAACTTCCGCTCCGACTTCTTTCCCTGCAGAAATATATTTGTTAAAAACGCGGAGTGATTTAAAAAAAAAAAAAATTTTACTATGAATATAGAAGTATTTGAACTGGCTTCTTTGTATTACCCGATAAAAAATCGTGTATACCTTCTTATCGATCTTCTTCCACTCGATCAGATGCGACAGCAGGGTTTTCGCGCCTTCGAGATGATGAGGAGGGAATATTTTGCCGTCTGAAAGAACTAATGATAAGATTGTTATCGAGCAGAGTGATACGTTGATATCATATCTGTCCAGCGTTAGCCCATAAAAAGGTGTATAAAAGGTGTATCCACGTCAAGCGATTTTACGTCGTAAGACAACACTAGGTGGGACCCACTGGTAAGGCCAGCTGTTACCCCATGACCCGGTCGGATGCCCACTTGGGCCCACGTCAGATTGAGATCGAATTGAAAGTGTGCACAAGATATGATATCGGTTTTCAGTAACCTAAACACCGATTTGAATGATCGTTTTACCTCTCAGTTGCGCCGCCAGCGTTCGAGCCGCGTACTAATTCACTAATCTATTGACTTCTTCCCCCCTTCTTTTTTTTCCGGAGATTCGATCGCTATCCAGCACGATAGTTACACATATGCCGTCTAATCCGAATCTTAAATTCACTGTACCTTTCAGTTGCGCCGCCAGCGTGCGCGCCGCGTACCAATTCACCAGCTCGAATTCCGGATAGAAGAACGACTTGCCCGTGGTGTGCCGACGCTCCATGGCATGCACTCTGAAGAAGCGTTTGTGATTATAAAAGGGAATTTTTGAGTCACAAGAAAAATTGCAAAGTTGGCAGCGATGAACGATATCATCCATCGAATAGGAATAGAGCTTCGAAAACAAACGAGTACTCGTCGAGTTTTGAAAACGAGTACTCGTTTTCCGATCCATTCGAGTACTCGTTTTCTCGGCGAGTACTCTCGAGCATTTCACTCGAAATGGGAGAGAGTGGGCGGTCGATTTGAAGTGAAAATGATGTGAATGACGAGTTATGTTTCAAGGATGAAATAAATAACGAATCAAATTTTCTTTTTCGAAACATATTAGAACCCTTTTGAACAGAATTTTATTTAATTTCCTGATGAAACATATCTAGTTGTAAAGGTTGGATTTCACTCAGCGCCGATCATTCCTCATTCCACCGACCGCGCGAGTACTCGCGAGAGTACTCCAATGAGATGAACAAATGCTCGTCGATAACGAGTACTCGTTTTCGCGCGATCGCTCGTTTTCGAAGCTCTAAATGGGAACCATCAGGGAAGAACTAAACAATCGTTACAGCACTACGTGAAAATTGTTCCATAATTTTCCTATCATTTCAGTTACCTAAATTTTCCTAATTAATTTAGTTTCATAACTTTTCCTATAGTGATAGAGGTGTGTAATTGGCCATTAATCACGTCCTTGATAGATAAAATACTCACTCGCACTGCATCCCCAGATCATTCATCGTCAGGAAGTTGCCTCCGAACACGATGGAATCCTCGGGAGTGTGCACGGCGTGGATCCAACCAGCGGGGATGATCAGCGTTTGACCGGGCAGAATCTCGACCTGAGGTTATTTGCATATATTATTGTTTTTAGAAAGTTACGCATTTTAGAACTCGAGATAAAAATGGATACATCAATGTGTATCAATAACATCAATATCGTCTATTTCGAAATCGACGAGAACAGAAGCTAAGACTTTTGTGTTAGTGCTTTCTGGTAATCAGTATAGTGTTCTCACCCTCCAGCATTGATTTCCGTAGATATCAGCGAGGAACTGGTCCTTGGTGATCTCATTTCGCTGAAATTACATATTTTAAAAATCTATTTTTTTTTATTTTTTTGTTTATCTAAATTATTTTTTCTCTTTCAATAATTGTATTTTTTCAACAGAAAACAAGCCTGGTAGATGTCCAGGTTCTCTTTGGTGGGAGGGACGACGTAGAAGACCTTCTTGCCCTGGAAATGGCATTGTTATCGCAGAATTTTTTACGACCCCCTTCAAAATCAATGTCTCCCATATTGACGTTTTGAATGAGATTTGTTTCAACAATAGACTCACCGAAAAAAAAACGTGATACCACACCGACGACCCGCCGAAGTCAAAATGAAAGTCCGTGAACGACCCACTTTTCCCATTGATTTTTCACTTTTTCTCATTGTTTTTTTTTTCACATTTTCACACTGACTCAATAAACAAAACTAACCGAAAAAACGTGATACCACACGGACGATCCTCCGAAATCGATATGAAAGTCGGTGAAGGATCCGCCCATTCCGATCAGGCAGAACCTCTCCACTCGCGGCCGCCTGTCTCTGTGCCGCGGGTCGACGAGACTGGGGGCTGGAATCGGGCAATGATCATATTTGTATCATTACAATTACGGGGGATACTAATACATATTTCGATCACATTGACAATCCTACTACTCGTCTAAACCTATTTTGTTCTCATTCAGTAGGTTATAATACAAAAAAGGAAAGAAATTGTAAGCGAATTTACCTTTCTCATCCGTCCTCTCGGGCCAGTAAAACTCGGCGAGACTCATCATTCGGTACACATCTGGGGGCGAGACGAAGTTGGCGAGTCTGCAAATTTAGATAGTCAATGATGAAACAAATGATTGCAATCAGGTATATGTGCTCAGCAATGACTGAACCGTCGACCGTCGACGTCGACCGGTACTCAAACAAAAATATCAAGAAGACTTGCTCAGTCTTGCTGAACTCCAAGCTCAGGATATTGTACGGCTTCTCGTTCGCCAGCTGGAGCGTCCTGCAAAATTTAAATTTAATAAGAAACTGCATTTTTCTTGCTCAACTCTCTCATTTCGTATGCAATTGATACATTTGAGAAAATTCGAATTATGTCTACTAGAGAATTTTAAAAATTGAGCATTGTAATTTTTATCTACTAAAGCTTCTCATTCTCACAGCGAAATAGTACAAACATTATGGATATCATTCGAATGTCTTACTCGCGACCTTCTCCGTTGCATCATGCAAATAAATAAGAGGTATTATCCAGCATCTTACCTGAACTCCTCCAATGTCATGTCCCTGCTGTGCTGCTCGTAGACATCAATGGTAGACACGGTGTGAGTGGCGCCTAGAAATTGATATTATTTTATTTTTAATTTTTATTTGTTTAAATATTTTTTTAACAATTTCATCATCAAAATAAGTCTATTTTAACCACTTCAAAAATTTAAAAAAAATATGTTGACACAATTAGCGTACCCATGATCTCAATCACATCGTCAATGCCGAATCCCTGCTCAGGCATGTTCAGCCCGAGTCCCTCCTTGTTCTTGATCAGGAAGATCTGAAAATGTTGATTATTAATCTTTCATTTCGCGTTATTTTCATCATTTTTCAAGGGTTGTGCCTTAGGTCAAAAAAGGCACAACTCGTGAAACAATACCTCTTCATTTTCTTCCCTGCCACATCGACAAGAAAGTGTGCGAAATTAAGCTATATTTCGGGCCGTATTTTCAGCACTATTTCACTTCTCTTCTCCCCAACGACTACTCTTCAAGTAAAGTAATCTTCAAGTAATTCGTTTTCGAGTACTCACATTCCTCCACTTCTCATCCTTGTCGAAGTGCTGCATCAACTTGTGTCCATTTTCCACGATGATGACGTTGTGATCAGTAGTGACGGGCTTGCCGGAGGGAGAATACTGGACGGGTGGACTGGAAATGTTGGAAATTAACGCTTTTTTACTGATTATAACACATTTATTGCGCGAATAGCAAAAAAAACCAGATAACACGGTAAAATTAACAACTTACAGTTTGTTCTTGGCGATCGCGGCATCCTTCACGGGAAAGAACGTATCCATCCACTCCTTGGAGCCGACCTACAATAATCATCATTTGGATTTTCTGAATGAAGAAACAAAGATTGTCAATGGTGATTAGGGTATGTTTCACACAGATCGTAAACGTTGCAAGGATTATAAGAAATCAATGTTTTCACTTTTCTTGTCCGAAAAAATACAAAAAAAACCGCAATCGCGAGTTCATCGAGTATTCGTTCACCTCCTGCACAGCGTGTCAGAGTGGATCGAAATCTCATTTGCGTGTCGCTCGCCCATTTCTTCCCCTCTTTCACTAATCCCATTCCCTCCCTGTCATTTTACCAGCCATACTGCTTGTCGGCTGGTCGGCGGTGAGAAATGAGAAATTAGAAATAGAAAAATTACTATAGAACTCATAAAACATCTAAAATGAATTCTCGGATAAAAATTGAACAAATTTCCTTGTTGGTCACTTTACAACAAATGTGAAACATAGCGCATAAGCAGCGAAAAACGACTGTTTTGGCTACTCTAGCTCAATCAACTCATCAGGGAAATTTTTTAAAAATATGGTACCTGCGCAGAACATTGGCCAAACCCTTCCCACAAAGCGCAACGGTGAGTATGCATTTTATGCATGTCCCCATCAGCTGCAGCATGCGAGAATGTGCCGAAAAGTAGGTGAAAACAGCGAAAAACGACTGTTTTGGCTACTCTAGCTCAATCAACTCATCAGGGAAAATTTCTAAAAATATGGCACCTGCGCAGAACATGGTCCAAACCCTTCCCACCTAGCGCTACGGTGAGTATGCATTTTATGCATGTTCCCCAGCATACGAAAATGTGCCGAAAACCTTGCCATTTCACGCCGCTTTTCCCTCTCGCACGGCCCAGAATGGTATTACCCCAAATTGTAATTTTTTTTTTGGAAATCAACTTTATGGAAATAATTTTTAAGAAAATCCATTCTGGAAAGGTATATTTTGGAAAAAGCCGTTTTGTCAAAATCGTTGTAGAAATCGCTTTTTTGGAACCGTAGTTTGGGAACCGCGATTTAGTAAATTTCATTTTAGAAATACCGTACTGTAAAGGTTTTCGCGGAAGTGCCGTTTTGTAAATTTTTTTATGGAAATGCCGTTTTGTAAATTTTTACATGGAATTTTCGTATTAAACTATTTATCATTTCATTTTTTCATTTATCGCATATATTTTATCGAAATTTCATTTATCATTAATTTTTGCAGTAGTGCTAAAGACGGTCCAAACAGCTCCTTCCTCAACATTTAATTTTGACAGCTCCCGCACGCAACACATACTCAACGCGTCCGATTGAAATAGGCAACAAAAATCAACTCATTCAACAAAATGAATGTTTTTACACAAATAATAAAATTTAGTTCAGGCAGTAAGAAGCAATACTTCGAAATTTACTTTTGTAATATCGTCATTGTCCCTGACGATCATCTGTTGCTGCGAAAATCATTGAAAAATTCTACCAAATATGGAAAAATGAAATGAAAACATCACGAGATTTCCATGTAAAAATTTACAAAACGGCATTTCCATAAAAAAAATTTACAAAACGGCACTTCCGCGAAAACCTTTACAGTACGGTATTTACAAAGTGAAATTTTCTAAATGGCGGTTCCCAAACGACGGTTCCGAAACAGTCATTTCTGAAAAGTTTATTTCCAGAATTTTTTTTCCAAATTGGATATTTACAAAACATCTTTTTCTAAAACGAAATTTCCAAAAAAAAATGACATTAGACATTAGAGAGAGAGCAGGAAGAAGAGGCCAAATTAAGTAATTATTAGATTCTGACAACCCCCAATCGTCATCTTGTCCACTTGTCGAGAGATTAGATACTTTTTTAAATATCCTTCATGATGCTTTCCCCTATCGACGTTCATACCTTAGGAGCAGACGATTGGTTAACGGCTTCTTGGCCCTCTGGATTTCCATTTCCATTAGCCGACAAAGTCAACTCGTCAATGACGGCGTCGTTAATTGCGCGCTGACCATCCGATGATGTCTCCTCATCGTTGATGTCGACAGCCTTGGCAGGGGAAGCGAGGTATTCTGCTAATCCTGCAAGCGAAGAGTCAGGATAAGAAGGAAAAGAAAATTTTAAAAAAACAGAATAATAAAAAAATGAAAAGATAAATCAGATTTTTCACTTTTCTCCGTCCTTCCTTTTTGCATTGTGTGGGAATTAAGAATGGTAGAGTGAGAATTCAAAAGGCTGAACCAAAACACGAAAATGTTCCCTATCTCACCGGTCTCCATCGATCGATTGAGTCGCTCCTCCTCCTCCTCAAGCGCACTCGCCATCTCCTCCAGCACGCGAATCTCCCCCGTGGCCTCGACGTTGTCGACGATAGCAGACATGACGTTGATTACGGTAGTCGCAGATTACGGTAAGATCGAGCGAACGAGGTAGTTACGCTGCAACTGACTACAATAATAATAAAAATGTAAGCAAAAAACGAGATGCGCATCGAGTGTCGACGGTAGATTACGGTAGCCGCAGATAGCATGACGATATTAGTGACAATTTTGCGTAAAAAGCGACGCGCAGCAAGTGGAAGAAACGGAATAACGGTAAATGAAGAGAGTGAAGTGGAGATGGGCCCGAGATCGGATGTTGTCTTCTTGTATTCAAGTTGGACGTCCAGTTGTGAAGCGCGCCCAGAGGGTAGAATAGAAGTGCTCTCTCGCCACTCTGATCGTATTCCGTCCTATACGTTGACCGGCCATGATCGAGAGATAGTCCGAACTGGAACCCTGTGCCATGGGGTATATCTCTTATCTGAGTAGGACAATGTGGATCCGTTTTGAGGAAACCAAAAGCAAGGGAAGATGCCCTCCTCCACGACCAATCCTCCAATAAAACAAAGTTTCTCTCCTATCTGTCCATTGGGCAGCAAGTGCCGAAAGTCCGACTCCGATCTGGAACCAGGCCCTTTGCCTTGATGCCGATTTAATCTTTGAAGAAACGCCCAGCCAAAAGGGGTTCATACGTCGAAAATTGAGTCCTCACGAACCATCGAATTGTATCCTGTTTTACATCAGAACTTCGTTCCCTATGTATATTTTATGTTTTGTCAATTACTTTTACATCGAATGCCATACTTCATTTATTCAGCATGTCTCGACAGCTGCCCACTCAAGTTACTATAATTGATCCTTTTACTGGAGAGAAGACGAAAATAGACTGGGACTTATACATTGCAACAATCGAGACGAGGGACGCATAGAGGTGTAAGGATGATACCATGTCTGATGAGAACCAAAAAAAAAGAAATTTGCCAGGGTGCACACCAAGTCAAAAGGGGGAAGAAAGCTCATTTGCGTGGCACAGCGCCGCGCTGAGCGAGAGAAAAAAGCGGTGTGAAATGAGGGGTTTCGCCGGGTTTTGCGCACGTTTGCGAGTGTTGCTACCGAAAGTTTTGGAAATTCATAACGAGCGCGACGTAGCGGGTTGTGGGAAGGGTTTTGGAATAGCTCTGCTGCACAAACACCATGTCACCGCCTCCGCTGAGTTGTTAGCCTCTTTGTAGTCAACATGATCGTTTTTGGCCATTTTCATCAGGTTTTGCGCACGTTTGCGAGTGAAACTCGATATGTCTCAACTCTCAGATGGTTTAAATTCCATAGAGAACTGAAAACAGTCATTTGTTTGCAAAATTCAATAGACATTCACATATGTTTCACTCAGTATAGAAGTCACTCATTGGTCCGTGCCATTTGTCAGCCGGTTGAATTTGGTTTCACAATACGTTTCACCCTTCGAATGAAAGACATGAAGAAGAATGATGGGAAATTCAAGACATTCTCCACCGACCGACTCGGTGTCTCGAGAGTCGCCAAAGTGAGAGGATGGATTTGAGTCGAAAATGCCCGTGCCACGCAAATGAGTTTTCCTCCCCCTTTTGACTTGGTGTGGGATGTTCCAAACACCGCAAACGGATACAATTTTAGTTGTCGGCAGTTCTCACCCGACGGTTTTCATTCGACATAGTACCGTGAGGACCATTAAGCACCGACACAAATCAAGCGAAATATTACAAAATTTTAAAAAAAAGTCATCAATGAGTTCAGCACAGCACGTGGCGATCGCTTCTCTCGTGCCTGTCGGTCTTTTGCTCCGACGACGCTGACCCTGTTCAACGTTTTGCTGTTGTTTTGCCATGCGGGCACACGATATGCCGTGCATGCGGCGGACGGAGCGGACGATTGCCCAATCTGTATACAACTCGACTACACAACCCTTCCCTTCATTAAGCACGTTCG
The DNA here is from genome assembly GCA_000180635.4 of Pristionchus pacificus. Lineage (NCBI taxonomy): Eukaryota > Metazoa > Nematoda > Chromadorea > Rhabditida > Neodiplogasteridae > Pristionchus > Pristionchus pacificus. The sequence continues at coordinate 28,611,167 of CM026578.1, read as the reverse complement.
TTTGTAGTATGAAGATGAAAATAATAATAGTCAAGTGAATGTCAGATTTGTCCCGTTTCGCAGAATCGTTTTATCCAAGGGTGGTCATATAAAATGTGTGTTTTGTGTGTGCAATGCGATTGAGGGCCTGCACTTTCTGCTGTGCCCCATTCAATAATGATAATATACGAGTAGCCCTGAACGAAAGAACGCCCCTGTAGGACCCAGGACCCCCAGTAGGACCAGAAATGGACCCAGTAATTATTTCTAAAACTGGATTGCGCAATTATACGTTCGAAGTCGTGTCACTGGCATCTGGCGGGAAAGTGCGTAGTGTCATTCCGTAATTTGTATTGTGATTTTTTTGTTATTTCATGAATTCTGATAAAGTGTTGTGTCCGAACAAAATATTCGGCAATTGTTTGCACTGTCACTCTCATTTTCTCTCTCACTCTCAAGAATTCGCAAATTTTCACGTCCTTAATGTGTAACGAACATGCACAAAAATGCACCATTTATTCACACAATATTGTTCAGTGGCTCCAGAAGAGGAGAAGGTTCCCTTGCCTCAGCATACTCATACAACTTCCACCGCCCTATCAGCGTGGCATCGTAATCGTCCGATGTGGAGATCGTCGTGCTGTAGAGAGTGCTCCATTATTGAAATACGCCGCCTAATCGTCTCTTCATTTCACGTGCTCTCTCGACGGTCAAAAAGTCGAGGTAGTGTGTGAAATGAAAAGAAAGAACTAACCCTGCTCGAATTCTAAACTGCCGTTGGCACACTCAAGTGTCACGAGTAAATTGTCACTGTTGTAAATTGCAATATAATTCATCGAATAGTCGTCGTCGTACGACGACATCATCCGTGTGTAGGCCGGAGAATCTGAAAAATAATCATTTTATAAGCGAAAGTAACAAAAATAGGAACAAGACGAGGACGGCCGCTGTACGAATAAAGAAAACGAAGCAATCCCTCTCCCATCTCGTCTGCGAGTGAGATAGAAGACAGGATAGCATGCGTTCCTTAGCGACGGTGGCAAGGGCTGCGAGTCTCTTCATTCCACGCTGGAAAGTAGGCCGAAGGGCATTACAAATCGAAAGTCTACCTCGAAATTAAGTAATATTGAAGTTGGATCCAAGAACTGAAGTGTTTCTAGGTCGAATGTGCACAAGACATTATTCCGGAAATTTCTTTCTAATTTTCAAGCTATTATCTTGTTAGTCGACCGTGGGTATTACAATCTACAACGAACACAGACAAGCAAGAGTATCATTTATTAACGCAATTAGGTCGAGGCGAAAGAAGTTTCGTCACAGGAGATATTCTGTCCAAATATTCTTGCCTGTGTGTTTGTTAATCACGACATGAAGGCCAATCTGCAACATGAACTATCCTGATAATCATAATCACAATTCAAACGTACCTTGGATGCACTGCTTATTAGACCCTACGCGTCTCTACACGTAAAGGATGTGGTAGTATTATAACTTGCTTGGCACGAGTAATTAAGTGCCAGTTATAACAGACATTTCAGCCTTTTTCAGGTTTGTAATTCCACTCGTCGAATGTATTTTTGTCGTACTGACGACATCCTCCGTGCGTAAACCGGAGAATCTGAAGAATGTTTGTCAAAAAAGGGGAAATAACGAAAAAAGCAAAGACGATGAGGACGTCCGCTGTACGAATGAGGGAATAGAAAGCGACAATCCCTCTCCGATCCCGAACTAGGAGGGAAGGCGGTTTCTTAGCGACGGTGGCAAGGGCTTCGAGTCCCTTGAATCCACGCTGGCTGGCGAAAAGGCAAGAATAAGGAGACTAAAATGATTAGAAAATTGAACCAGAAAGCACTTGCATTTCATTTCATTTTGTTGACTGATATTTAACTTATATTCGGAAAAAAATAACGAATACTCACATTGACTACATCCTATTTCAAAGCTACTATTTAGAAATCTTTTTTTTAAACCCATACAATTTTTCCATTCATTATTTGTTTTTAGTCGCGCTTAATATAAGGTCAAAAGTGTGTGTTTTTATTATCATTTTAGATTGGGATGTGTTTCACGGGGCAAATATTTCAAGTGAAAACTACACTGTGCTAATCGTGTGAGCTTTGCTCTCACCTCCGTCAGCATATCCTTCCACGATCCTCGTCCGGTAGGAGGATGCCCCATTTTATTGGTTGGAAAATGCCACTCCATTCGTGGTCGCATCTTTTTCTCGTTCCTCTCTAATTTTTTCGATGCATCTTCCGTGGATGATGAATCACTTTCCATTCGTCCATTCTTTTCCGTCATTCGGCAACAGTTTCGCCGTTTTCGTATCGTCGAGATTCTTTCCTTGTCTTTTCTTATTTTTTTCTACTTTTTTCCAGATTCTCCGACCTACTTTCGGAATTCTTGCTCGACAGAGCACACGATTATTTTCTACGAATCACGGCGAGTTCACTCTTTTCGTCCTCTAATATTATAGAATATAGTGGGGAAAAAGCGAAGAAACAGCGAGAAAAAAGTGGAACGCGAGAGGCGATATCTAAGTTTTCCGGTTGACAGAAAATCAAGGACACCAACAGAAAGGTTTTTTTTAGAAATCCGTACAAAATCGTCCGGGACTGCAGATAAAGAATTCGGTTCGAACATGATTTGTGGAATGAGCTCATCCTTCCTCCATGTGCTCCTACAACAGCGTGGACAGATATGTACGCGTATTTTTCTCCAGTATTCAACATTCGTTTCGAATTCTGTTGATAAGGGGGCTTTTTTCTGTTGGTACAATTATATTTGAACGGATCCGTAAAACCGTGAAATTTCAGCCCTTGTGAGGCCACCTTCAGGACCGCCTCTCGTCCACCGGCGCTTCTCTATCGCCGTCATGGCGTCAGTTCAATCGTGCGCATCGACGGGTTGGCAAACCGAAATGCTAAAGAAAGAATAGTGAAAACAAGAAAAACAAGAAGATTGACCTAATTGCATTGCATTGTTTTATTGTGATATTGATGCCGCCGAGATATCAATCGAAATGCCGTATTGGTCAACGTATTTGAGCACTCTTCCGTGCTCAACGATATCTCTTCGAATTAAAAAAAAGCTAATATTACGCTGGATCGCATCTGTTTTGTTGCAAATTTATCGATGATAAATCATGAATGTCGATTTCGTTCGCATTTATTCTTTGAATAAGTCAATTTGTGAACCAATTGAATCCTTTTGAATCCGTGCCCAGAAGAAGGGAGCTGTTCCACTCTTTCCATTCACTTCTCTTTTTTCCAAAAAAAAGGGTTTCTCTTTGCACTTCGTCTTGTGCACTCTTTGACCAGCGAGATGAAGAGATGAATGAAGAGACGCCAACTTTTGTAGAACTCTTCACTTCCTCTGTTTGCACTTCTCTCTCTTTTCATTCTGGGGAGAGTCAAGTCAGTTCCGAAACGAGGAGAGTGTCTTCAGCAACTTCAAAGAAACGCCTTCCAAGTTCTCAATATTTGTATTCGATTCTATAGTCTTTCACATTGGCTTTGCAGTCTGTGCAATCTTCTATGAAATTGTATCCCCTACTGTCTTGGCTACTGTCTTGTCTTGTCTACTGTCTTGGCGCTGAATCAACACAAGTTCTGCGTTTCAGTTTCTCCGACCTACACTCAGAGGAATTTCTGCAAAGAGCGAAGCATGAATCATCAAAAAACAAATAAACAAAGGTGAACATAAACAAAATTATTCATCTTGCATTCATTTTATTTTTTTTAGCATCCACTGCACATCCACAAGTGCTTCAGATGCGTAGTAACAAGGAATTAGTGGAATTTACCATCCCGAGAAATTCAAGCAGATAAAGTGTTTTGCGATTTCTGCTCAAGGATTTTTCTCGTTTACTTTCGTTTACAATTCATTAAACAATTCTATGTTTGTTTTGTATAAATAAATATTTGATTCATATTATCGAGAGCATGCGAAAACATGAAAGCAATCATACCTGTCACAGCTTTCACTCCAAGAATGACTTCGTATCGAAACTATGAAATTAGGGTTGGCAAAAATAGTCTGAACCGACCGATTCCTTCGCGCGCAATTAGTCTGGAATGAGTCCGAGAGAGAAATTATCTCTCTTGTTTGGGACTATGAATAGTCCGAGAATGAAATGGTTCGGATTATTGATAGTCCCAACTTTTCCTGTTCAACTTTTCGGGGTAGAAAATTTAAAAAAAGAACAATGATCGAGGTCCCAGCGAGAATCATTGATTAAATTTTTAGGCGTGGTTTAGTTCTATTCAATTGATCTTGGTCTGACTTACGTGTTTGGTCTTAATTTTTGCAATTTACTGCAATCTCAACCTTAACTGAATAATGATCCAAATCCAGAGGCTGATTCCTAGACAGCAAGGCGGAAGTCCCGATGTCGAGTTCATTCCCCGAAATTCGACGTGTCGATATCTTCGCTCCGTCGTGAGAAACACCGTGAATAGTTTGCGTTGTTAGTTTGCGCCCTAGTTTGCGTTAGTTCTAGTCGCGCCTGGTCGAACACAGTGGCGCGATAGGCCTTGGATGACGGAGATGATGGAGAAAGAGGGAGGCGAGAAGGCGCGAGACCGTAACACATTTCAACATATTTCAAAGTTTGGGACTACGCATAGTCTCGGACTATCGTCCTCCCATCATTCGGACTATCGATAGTCCGAGACTCCTCCGGTCAGTCCGAAAAGTTCGGAATGAAATAGTCTCGGACGTTTGGAATCATTTTGCCAACCCTGAACAATGATTAGATGATTCGTTGAAGTAAACATTTTGGACGTCGTAGACACTAGTAATTGGTGCTTTCGTGATTCTGGTAGTAACTGATGCCGCTGGCAGTAATTCAAGGTTGCAGTTTAGAAAGACGAAAAGGAATCGCCAGCAACCTCCTACTGGGTTCGTCTTGAACTTCCTATATTTTTCATGGCTTGTTTTTAGTTTGAGCCCGTTATAAACAATTATCAGTAGTTGATTATCCTTCGAATCCCAGTGATTTGTTGTAGAAAAATTCCAAAACTTTCTAGCATACACAGTACACATACACTGACGCGATGGAAACCGTCCTCTCCATAGCCACTAACGTCCTCATCATTGGCACCTTCCCTCTACACTGCCGCTACCTCTACGTAATGGTCCGAAATGATGCTCAGATCTCCTCACTTGACTACGCCTTTCGCCATGCACTGACGAATATCGGTAGGTCCTCTTCCTTATATATTTATTACCTCCGTGTGACTGCATTATGCCCGGTTATTGTTAGAACTTTTTTTTTGAGTCATCGCCAATCTGCTCTACTCTCTCGTCTTCATTCTCATTCAACAACCTGCGTCATACGGTTTCTTCGCCGACTTTTACAAGGTGCGAATTTCGAAATTATGCCCATCTTTTTCGTTTCTACAAAGCTGTAATTATGACTAGCTGCGTATATTTGCTACACTACATCTTTACCCTAAGTAATGTGAATCCATACCTAATATCATGGTTAGAGTACAATTCGTTTGTGTTTAGTCTAATCTTCAACGTTGCAGTCGCAAGCCTGGTGGCTCGGCAAGCTCTTCATAATGCAGGCAGTCCCTGTCACGATGCTAACTGTCTTCTTCCATCTTCTCATCGCACTCAATCGACTGAGTGCCCTGTGCTTCCCGATGCGGCATGGACGGGTAATCTAGTTTGTTCAGTGTCTGATATTATCGGGTGGTTCTTCCCCTGAATCATTTGGTTGATATTAGGAAAGTAGTATCCTTGCATCTTCTGATTGCATCACTCAATAGACTGAGTGCGCTGTGGTTCCCAATGCGGCATGGAAGGGTAAGTTTTATCATACTTCAGTTTGCCTGTAAATGCATCATTCTTGCATTTCAGTTAATCATTTTTGAAGCTTATGAAATCCCGTAAAAAAAATATTTCCAGTTATGGTCCGAACTGCGCGTCAAACGATTACTCATTGTCTGCTGGACAGTGGCCGCTATCGAGTGCATACCGCTCATCTATCCAACAGAGGTGCCGAAGTGTATTTTTTTATATATATATATTTTTTATTTTCAGCTATCTAAGATATTTTCAAAAAAAAAATTGCTCTTTCAGGGAGAATACTACAACATCACCTCGCCCCTTCACACCGTCGGTGTGGCTTTTCGACTGGAGGAGGACCTGCCGAATTTGGCTTATCAAGTCCGTTCAATTTAGTGTGTTTCTTATTCGTTTTCGTATTCGTTGTTCAACACCTCGATAGGTGTGTGTGGTAATGTCGGGTATATGTAGTGGTATTCAAGCACAGCACAGCCTTCGTGGGGATGGGGTTGTGGGTTGGAATTTCTTACAGCTTCCATATCATGTCTGTTTTAAAACGTTTTCCATATATATTCTTTTTTTTATTTTCCAGATCCTAGCAGTGGGCGTCGGTGGCCTGATGGAGATTCTCGTCGTGCTTATTTATGCGTTCATTGGATGCCGAGTTAGCCGGTTGAAGGTGGGTCGAAGAAATTGCTTGAACGATTCCCATTTTGAAATAATCAAATACACTATTCCAGAATCTTCCACACTCTACTGCAAGCGTCACTATCTGTGCGCTGTTGGTCTCGACAGGTATGTCGTTCCTGTATTTACTGTGTTTATTTACTGATTTTTGGAGGAGGTTTCGTCATTATCCTGGTCGTCCTTCCGTACATGCTTGCTTATCGAATAGCAGGAGTGAATCTGTGGAGGTGTTCTCATTTTTCTTTTCTACAAATATGGCAAAACTCCGATCGATCTCTTTCTTGAAGATTATTATTGATCCCAATGCTAGCTTTCCAGCCCGGAAACGTTCAATGCACTGTTCAAATTCGCCTTTGCATACAACAACGCTGTCGCTCCGTGGGTAATGGTCATCTACTACCGAAATGTGCGTACCGTACTGCCGTTTATGTGGTGATTATTCCAACAATTATCTCAGTAAGGATGACTAAAATGCCTGAGAATTGATAAGGAGATGTATATATGGTGGGTTTTGAGCTCGGGGCACTCCGTGCAAAATGATCCGTTTCGAAATATCTCCAGAAAGGGAGTCACAAAACGCTCCGGCACCATCTGTTAACATTGAACTTGAAACAACTTATTTCGTAGATTCGACATCTTCTCTTGGGCAAGAAAGCAGCGACAGTTGCGACGCCGTCTACGACCATGTTCAATTGAACAACTGTGCAGACTTTGTGAAAGTCACTGTTGAATATATTCTCGTTGGGGCTTCACACTATACCTTTTTCCAGGCAATATGAATATATAGCTTAAAATACATAAATAGAGTGTCTTCTGAGAGTGTCAGTCCACACATATACCCTATCTTGGATATATCTCCTAGCACGATTCATAAAAGAATCAGGTGACGTGACAGGCTACGGTAGCTTGTAATCAAAAAGACTTAGAGAAGCTGTCATCTTCGAGCATGATCGCCTTTTCGCCCATTTGTAATGATGCTTGTAACTATTTGAAGGGCCGGCAGTCCATGCGCATCCAGTGCTTAACGAGCGTGAAGCACAACCATCTGAAATGTTTAAATCGACAAAAAATCTAGAACACTGGGATATCAACGAGGAAATATGGTTAAAAAACGACGGGAGCGGAACTTACCTGGACTTTAGATCCATTTTTTTCTAACTTTCAAGCATCGCAGTGAATCACCACAGCAGAGAACGAGTAGGGATCGGAAAGTGTTGGAATTGAGGGCGAAAAATATTCATTCAAACGATTCAACAATACGTCGGCATGAATCAAGCAAATTTAGATATGATTGGCATAAGCAAAGTATCAATTCCAACACGATAGGGTGTGGTAGAAAGGGTCAGCGAATGAAAGGGAAGATAAATCTTGATGGCTTCAATCCGAGTGTCCTTGCCCTCGTGCCGTCTCGATCTAACTACACGATAAGAGCAGTGTAGAAGATTGGCGAGATCGTGGAACAAGGGAGAAATAAGTTCACTGAAATAAATTGTTCATTCGCAAAATCGCTCGCTCTTACTGAGCATTCTTCATTTCGAAGTTAATTTTTTTCAATGTAACTGTTTTAGAAAGTCGAGAAGTGGATAGTGAAACAAATAATTTATTCAAGATTGACGGAGATATAGGGACAACGCATATCGATATGAGGTGAACGCCATGTCCGTTGTCGTGTGACAACAACAACAACAACAACAACAAACACAATGGGCTGGGGTCTACGGGGACAACCTACAGACCGTGATGAAGCAGTTCTTCAGCAGTGAATACTGTTCATCTCGACTACAGTGGCAGGCGATGGGGAAGGGCCACATTGATGTTTTGGAAGTATCCATTTAGATAGTTAGCGTAGCGAAGCAATTCTCATGACCGGATGGTAGATGGTGTCTGTAGATCCATTGAGGCTTGTTAGGTACGATGGTTCTCTCTCCCCGGCGATGATCCGAATGTCGAAATGAGTTTTCAAGCGTTGACTTAGCGATGATGATGCACCACAGCAGAGAACGACGGGTAGGGTTCGGAAAAGGATTAAAATTGAACACATTTCAGACAAACAATTCAAAATGCTTCAACAAGTATCAAGCATATTTATTACTGGAAAATATATCTCAATATATTAATATACTTAATATATTCCAGGAAAACAGTTCAAAATGAGTCGACAATATTCGGGAACATAAAGAAGATAGAAAAATGGTATTTTCAAACAACACGTGGAAGTCGTAGGAAGGGGTCGCCTTCAGCAAAGGGGAGGCAAGAGAGATCTACACTAGTGATGACAAATCGGCCGAGAGCCTCTCCTCGATTTGCATGCTCTCTCGTCTGTCTGACCGGCTAGAGAGCATGCAAATCGAGGAGAGGCTCTCGGCCGATTTGTCATCCTTAATCTACACAATCTCGCACCAATCGGAACATCCTTGCCACGGGGATCGATTATATCTCAGAAAGGGAAGAGGATAGTGAGTCTAATATGATATTAAGGAGAAAGTGAAGAAGTTGAGGCGCCACCTTGAAGCCCCTAGAGTTATGGGAAATTATTCCCTAGATTGGGCAGAGTCCGGCTGAACGTTTTTTCGTGCTACAACGGCGCAGTGCAAATACATTCATGTAAACTTCTCGGATGGTCTCGATTTCTCACCACCCAATATATATTTGCATTGTAAGGAAGATTCATTTGAAATCATTTCGCCAAGGAAAAAACAGGCCGAATCGATCTCGCAAGGCGACAAGAGCAATCATCGAGGGCTGAGGAGATCTTGAAAACAATGGAGAAGTCGGGTAAGTACTCTCACTCGAAACATATTGCTCTTTAGCAAAATCATTACTGACATTGAGCATTCCTCGATTCGAGCTTGATATTTCAATGTAATTGCTGTAGACAAGTCGAGAAAAAATAGAGAAAACTGGTTTATTCGCAGATTGCTGTAGGTTCCATGAACCCTTATGGATGCATGCATCATTTCTCCTTTTCGTCTTTCGTTGTGTGGAATACACAAACATCGTTCAGTGGGGAGTCCTGTCTCTTCTCTCCTTCTAAGTCTTTGGTCGTGTGAAAGACACAGATCGCGATGTCATGAGGAAAATGGCATTGGCATTGGGAATGCCCGTAATGGCAGCGAAGCAGTTCCCGTGAGGGATTGATCCACTGGACACACACAGTGACAGGCGATCGAGAGGGCAACCGGGTATAACAGAGGGATCCATTCTCAGACAGTTAGCGTAACGAAGCAGTTCTCGAAGGAAAACGAGGCAGTAGTGAGTCTGCAATGTAATTTTTAACGCCAATCGACCATAATAACTTGGCTTACCATTCATGTCTGCTGCTTTTCGCAAGTGTGCAGTGAAATGCAATTGAGAACGAGTAGAGTTCGGAAAAAATTAAAATTACAAATTTCGGAAGCGGACTCGCAAACGTATCAATATCAAGGGCAAGCAAAAAATTGGGTAAATGTGATATTTCCAAGAATAATCCAATAATAATCATACAAATAACTTTGAAAAAACTAATTATGACCAGTTTTGCGACAATTCAGGCAATTTCGGGGAAATGCTTTTGGTGAAGGAGATATATTCGCAAAAGAGTGGGAAGAGTTCCCGTTCGGCGAAGGAGAGTGAAAGCTATAAAATCGCAAGCAGAGGAGCTGAATGTACTTGCCGCCTGGGAGCGATAGCATCATTTGAGAAAGAGATGAGAGTAAGAGGGAGAGAACTAAGGTCGTGTGGAATGTGAGAGCAAAGAAACGATCAGCAAAGAAAGAAAGGACGACAAATGGTCACTTCTGGCTTACTCTTTCCAATCCATTATGACTTGCAATACTTGCAATAATAACCAACCAAGCTGTAACTCAATTTTGTTCGCACCGGCTGAAATACGACAAATATTCACCACTCACTTCTTCATTACAATCTTGCAATAAACAACAAATTATGTAAATAAACTTTATTCGCACCGGATTTACACAAATTTATACAACACTTACGAGTTTTAGCACACTGTTGGACAGGGACATTTTACGAGAAGCGACAACATTTCCTTGATTTTTGTTTAGCATATTACTCGTTCGTTCAATGAAATTCGATAGGGTGAAAGAACAATAATTGAGCGAAATGTGAATCTGAACAATCGTCTGGCTCTCTCAATTTCGCATGTTCTCTCGCGCTTCTCTGATTGGTTGGAGAGTATTGGAAAGTGAGAGGAGGGTCAGACGATTGAACACGAATCGGCTAGCGAATAGTTGGACCGAGGCTAGTAGTGGGTACGAATCATTGCACCGGGTAAAAGAGTTTCGTGGAATATCATAAGAGAAAATTACAGCGAGATGAAAATGAAATATGTACAGGAATGTGAACAGCGTATGTACAAAAACAGTAGGCCAGGTACAAATCGTTCGAGGTGCGGTAAGTAAAAGGCCGGTGAGAATACTGTAAGACGAGCTTCAGGAGGGGGTACGGTAGGTCACAGGGCGGGATACGGTAGGTCGCGGACCTTACTTCACATGGGCGTGTAGTAACCCTTGCGGTTCTTCAGATCGAGCGCGCTTCGGGCCAGACTCTGCAAATTAACAAAATTAATATTATTCATAAAAGTGTCTTATAATAAAAAAAAAGAAAAGCAAGATCAATGCAGTTGATACTGCACTGCAAACTCAGTGCGCCTTATATGTTATATTTTTAGAATATTGAGCTTCGTGATAACGATACGAGATTCCATCCCGCAATAATGTACCATCGCAACGCCGATCCACCAAGTTTCGTATCCCGCATCAATGTTCTCCCCATCCTATCACAATCCACCCTATCCCCATGCACTCGCTCCTTGCGCTTTGATTATTATAGTTTGTGCTTTGATCTTTGATCTCTCTCCCTCACCTGCCACTTGGTCTCCTTTCGTATCAACTGCTCGGCGGCCGCCTCAATCTTCTCCTCGTTCCGCCGCACATACAGCTTCGCGTCCAGCACCATCTGCTCCAGTCTGGAAAAAATAAAATAAATAACACATGTTTTTAATTACAAAATTGCATGAATATATTGGCACTGCATTATGTGAATACAATTAGTACCTTAAAATTTTTAGCAAGTATCCAAATCGCGATGATTACAAAATCACGCCATTCGTAACGATATCATGGTGCAGAAACACCAGTTCTACTGGCTAGTATTTTCAGCTAATTTGTCCTTGGTTACGCTTGGGACAGAACAAATCATTATTATTGGTTGTTCCATAAAGAAGATCGTTGCCATCAGCAGAGGCACTCGCGAGGTATGATATGGCCAACTCGAAGCCGCTAAACGGCTGGTTCAATATTTTCCAGGGAACTTGATATCATAAAGACCAGAATTTTACTTGTTTTAAAGTATTCAAAAATTATAAAACAACCTCAACGCGTCGATCTCATCCAGCCCGTACGAGTGGCTCATGTACGGGTTGAAGCGGTAGTACGCCGACTCGGGCAGCAGGTCGGACATGGCGACATGGACGGACTGGAAAAGAGAGCAGCAATAAACGGTTATCTCTTTTTTGGCTGGAGCTTTCTTCCCACTGAGTGGATTTGAATTCGCGACTATTTGCTCGCCGATGAAGCACCAACATTCGTCGGACGAATTTAATTTTAAGAAAATACACGGATCATGATTTAAAGACGTGCGATTCGCATTGATACCATGAAGATGAAACACCTTTTCAACTGGTATTTTAACAATTAGACCTCAACGCGTCGATCTCATCCAGCCACTGGTGAGCTTCGATGTCATAGTTTCCCGGGGGGTCCGCAAAATGCCGGTTGGAAAAATTAACACTACGCAGATCTGCAACCCAAAAAGCTATGACATTGGTAGCTCAGCAGTGCATTCAGCCCATAATTGAAATAACCTTTTTTTATGTTTTCGTCACCATGCGCATTCATGCTGCGTGCTCGCGATATAACTAAGAATGGTCAATAGGGATAATTTGATCTTGTCCCGGTGTTGAAAAATAATACATACCCCTGCATCCACAGTATTGATACGCAGTTTCGAGATTTACTGTCTACACAATAGACACCAGCAATGCAACCATATCAAACTACAGGCCATGAAACCTCAAAATCCGTCAAAGATCAAACTACAAATCTTAGCATAAGTCAAATATCAAACTACAAACTAGAATTACCTCCGTATCCGTCGCGCTATCAACGATCTTCAGCAGCTTGTGGCCCACCAAAAATGATCAAACTACAAACTACAAACCCCCATCATAAAGTTCAAAGATCAAACTCTATACCTCCGTATCCGTCGCACTGTCAATAATCTTCAGTAGCTTGTGGCGCGTGCCCGAGGAGGAGAACATCGGCGTCGGCTCCAGCTCTTGCACCTGTGAAAAAGGAGTAATGGAACGAACACATGGTGAAAAGGTAAGGTAGCTTCCACAGCTTGAAATCACGCTAAAAATCACCATCAAGGCAAATTTACAGGTGTTTTGAGGCAACCATGCCTGCTGGTGTACGTGACCACATAATTATATATGTGAATAAACACCCATGGATTGATTCATTGTTGAGACTGCAATAACTTCACATAATTATATATGTGAATAAACACCCATGGATTGATTCATTGTTGTGACTGCAATAACTTCTCATTAATGAAACATTTGTCAAATTAGTAAGAGTTAGTAAGATAAAAGAAGGCATTGAAACAGCAATTTGACTTTTTGCAAAACAGGTTTTCAAAATCTTTTAAGATTAAAATACTCAATTTCTTCGGTCGATTGGAGACGCAAAACGTCAAAACTATTCAGGTAGTTTGAAACTCAACATTTTCAGGCGGAAATGGAAATATGCCTATTTTGTAGTTGTCCTCTAATAAAACCAGTCTTAAATTCTAAACTTTTGTGAGGCTACCGTACCGTCCGCCCGTTGCCGATCGACACCAGGCACTGGAGCTGCTCGGCGGGCCAGCAATTGCGTGCCTCGTGCACGCCCAGTGCCGTGGGGTTGTTCGCGATCACGCCGCCGTCCTGAGGAGGAAGAGGTTACGGTAGGAAGAAATTACGGTAGGATTATCGATTCCCAAATTGATTCTCCGTCCGAAGAGAAGTATTAATATAAAGAATTGGGGTCCCATTGTCCTGGTCAATATTTCTTATTGATATCCCAATCTAGAAACCCGAATCCTACTGGTCACCAACAATCTCTCAGCACTCGCTCAAAAATACACTTAGTCCCCCGCCCAGTGATGTCGGGTTGTTCGCAATCACGCCGCCGTCCTGAGGAGGAAATTAGGGTTACGGTAGGTATGTATGATACGGTAATAATAGTTATTATCGATTTTCAAATATAATATGCTCAGAAAACAACAGATAATAGTAGCATCGATATATGCTACCGTATCCAAAGACTACCGTTTCAAACATATTGCTGGAAAATCAATAACTGATAAACTACCGTACCCCCCCCCCAATCAATACTACCGTACCCCTTACCTGGTGCAGGATGTCGCCCAGCACGACCTCCTCGAAGTACCCGGGCGCTGCTGCGGATGCCTGCAATCGGATCGATATTTAGTTAATATTTTTTTTTCATATTTAAATAAAAATTTGTGCCCGATCGAACAAGGTTTCACAGTTACATAAAAATCAATTCTGATTGTTAATCTTTGATGATTTCGGCATAATTGTTTCTAAATAATCATACAGCGGAATCGTATCTATACGGCCTTATGTATTCGTGTTTTTGTTTATTATGGAGGCACCTTCTAATTCAACATTCTGGCCAATGCTTCGCGCTGATATCCCTAGCTTGATGCACGAGTACTACTGGCAACTAACAATCTCACAGACCACGCTCGAACCCGTCGTCCGCATATCCAGTACCGCCTTATCGTTTCTCTACTGTATCAATACCGAGCCCCCGTTTACAGTCATTTTGCGATTGCTACCGTACCCCTACCGTACCTGGACCGCCTGTCACAATTAATGCCCTGTTCCGCTCCTACTATACCTCTACCGCATACCACCATACAAAATGAACTAATAATAGCTACAGTACCACTACCGTACCTGGACCGCCTGCCACAACTGATGCCCCGTGCCGCCGCGATAGTGGCTCTCCTTGCCGGACGGCGTCTCGTAGTTGCGATGGATGAATGGCTAAAATTAATTACATGTAATTTATATTAATCGAGCTCGGTAAAAAGTACCGAATGTTACTAGTTGCAGAGCATTCTTAGAAACACCATTCTGAATATCACAGACGATTCTGGAGGAATAGATGTGTAGAAAAGCTAGGATCACAAGTTAGTTTGAGTTGCATAAATCGATTTGATTGCGTGAAAGCAGAATCATTCACTGTTGATCAACAGGATCTTTTAAAAAAAGATAAGATTTCAGGGAACTCGATAAAGGCTTGCTAGTCAAAGCTACACAGGACATTCGAGTTTCACATCTTCAAAAAAAGCCCAATACCCGTTTCTGAACCAATATTCCTGTGACAATCACGATAAAAATTACCAATATTTACTTACTCAGCAGTTTATTATTTAACAACGATACAAACCTGCAGCTGCGGCAGGTTGACGATGCTGCTCACGATCTCTATTACCCCACCCCGCCCCGCCCCGCCCCCCCCCCCTTCCATAACCGTTGCCGCGCACCAAAAGTGGGCGGAGCTAGACAAACCTGCAGCTGCGGCAGGTTGACGATGCTGCTCACAATGGAGATGTTGGGCGTGCCCTCGGCGCGCGCCGTCCAGATCATGCTCTCCTCACCCAGGATCTGACGATTAATTCAATATTATGTTTAAATATTAGTTAAGTAAGTAAGGAAGATCACGAGAAATTCACAAGAATTCACAAGAAGACAATTCACGGCATTGATAATAGTAGATTCTTTTTGGAACTTTGTTGGAATTATTGCAGCAAATTTCGATCAAATACTACAGTGTCCCCGATTAATTAGAGTTTTACAAGATGATGAAAAATAACTAGTTTGTAAAAAAACCCAATGTTGTAGAGATAAATCGCGAAAGGAACCACACAAATCCTAGAGCAACGGACCACCATTTTCTCACAAAAAAGACTTTTCGAGATATCATGATAACTAGTTAATTAATTAAATTCACCTCCTTGAGCATGAGCACCCACTTCTTCGTGTCGTAGTACGAGTGGTTGGCTTTTTGAATTATTGAAGTGCAAGTTTTGACCAGATACTAGCATTAAAGTGTTCCCGAATAATTAGAGTTTCACAAAATCATGAGACTCTAACCTGTTTGCTAACCTCGATATAGAAGAGGCAACGCGTGCAAAAAAAAACGAACAAATCCTAATGCAGTATAAACAACTATTTGGCATTATTTTCATTAAAAAATAATACTAAATGGTAAATTAAATAAATAATTAATTAATTAACTAATTAAATTCACCTCCTTGAGCATGAGCACCCACTTCTTTGTGTCGTAGTACGAGTGGTTGGCTTTTTGAATTATTGAAGTGCAAGTTTTGACCAGATACTAGCATTAAAGTGTTCCCGAAAAATCTGAGTTTCACAAGATGATGAAACTCAAACTGGTTTGTTAGCTTCAATAGAGTAGAGCTAACTGGTGGAAATATCAAACACAATACTCAAAAGAAACCAGCACACTACCAATTTTCAAGAAAATTTTTTTATTTAATCAATTAATTAATTAAATTCACCTCCTTGAGCATGAGCACCCACTTCTTCGTGTCGTAGTACGAGTGGTTGAGCACGAGGCCTGTATGAGAATATAGTCAGTTAGCGATTTGTTTTGCTTCGTTAATTGTTTATTAGTACGGTAATCTTAGCTAGGTCATTGTCAGTTGGTGACACTGACAGACAATTCAGCAGCAAGGCCATGCGGGCCCAACAGTAATCCATTTTTTTTCCAATCAGTTTATCCAAAGGAGTGTGTCTCACCTCACATGCCTCAATGTCATTACAAAAAAAAAATAAAAATAAGGAAAGATACCACTTTCGCGCTCCATCACTTCTACTACTCGCCTAGATCAACTCAGAAATAGTTCCTCCTCATCAGATGCCAGATCAAAACAAATCAACATTACTCTAATCTGCTCACAACAGCATATTTCTCTATCGAAGATCATAATTCTTTTATTTAATTAATTAATTATACTATATCCTCACCCGTCGCTCCCGCCCACACTCCCTGAGAGAACAGCTCCGAAAGTTCAATGTTGCCCAATTTCAATTACAATTAGCCGATGGAATAACAAGGAAATTGCGTCACTAGATGCTTCTACGCTCTATCACTTCTACTATTCTCTCAGTGCGACTCAGAAACAATTTCGTCTTGAGTCCCCCTTTCACACAAACAAAATGATAGCTCACTACTTTAACCTGCTCATACCGTAGTTCAATTCCCAATCAGTTTATGTTTAACTAATTAACTAATTAATTAACTCACCCGTCGCTCCCGCCCACACTCCCTGCGAGAACAGCTTGCGCGAGATCTCCATGTACTTCTGCAAGGGGAAGAAAATATTAGCAATATTAATTTAATAGTGTCGCGCCACATTGCGGTATCACACGCAATTGAACAGTGTACATTAGGGATGTCTGATCAATTCCAATACCCAATTAATTGACTTTGAGACCGCTCATTTCCTCGAAAAATGAGGAATAAAAGCCAATTAATTGGTCAACCCAATACCAATTACCCAATTAATTGCTATTGTCTCTGAGTATTGGGTATTGAATTGGCATCACTAGTGTACATTGACAAGAACGGTTGATGATCAGAACACTGCCTTTTTAAAACATTGATACAATATTTTCACCAGAACATTTCAACCCGGCAAATTCTAGCTACTCAGTGTCAGTTTTATGATACTGACCAGAGACCACGGGTCCGCAATATGCTCAGCACTTCTCTGATCAATAAAATTAAAGATACTTTCAGAATCAAATTAACCACCGACGTTCTCGTTTCAGCAACCCATCGTCACCTCGAGAAAGCTTGGAGCATACAATAAATCTCTTTCATCCGGTTAATACTACAGAACATTACGCCTACTATTGCCTAATCATAACCTTTCCTACCGTAATCCCCAACCTGTCGACACTGCGCGACGCTCATCTTCTTCACGCCCAGCATCACTGCTCGATAGCTACCGTAACCCTGATCGACCACCTTGCCCTAACGCTACCTTACCCTTACATTACCTTATCCTAACGCGACCTTACCCTAACGTCACCTTACCCTAACGCTACCTTACCCTAACCCTACCGTAATCCCCAACCTGTCGACACTGCGCGACGCTCATCTTCTTCACGCCCAGCATGACGGCGATGATGGCACCCGTCGAGACGCCGACGACGTGGTCGAACAGCTCGTGCACCTGACAAGAAAAGGATATGGTAGATTACGGTAGTCATCGATCTATTACTGATTTTACTGAGTACGGTATCATGTACTATAGTAATATAGGTACTATGGTACGGTATCTACAGTAGCCCCCCTCCCTCTCCCCATAGCCCACGACGTGGTCGAACAGCTCGTGGACCTGGAGAGTACGGTAGGATATGGAAGGGGCTACGGTAGCATTAGGATAAGGTAGGGTTACGGTAGGGTAGCCACACCCGATCGATAACTGAGTTTTTAAGACTATGGTACAATATCTACAGTAGCCCCCCCCCCCCCCCACAATTAGCCCACGAAGTGGACGAACAGCTCGTGAACCTGCGGATACGGTAGGATTAGGATAAGGTAGAGTTAACCACCACCGATCGATAGTTGAGTTTCTGCCAAGGATTGGGGTTTACGGTAATGTAGCCACTCCAGGTCAAAAATCAATATTTAACATATTATTGTTTGAACTTCACTACACATTATTTTCAAAGATGGTGAACACCGGTTCCTCGCTTCAATGATACTAACCAAAGTATCAGTTGTTTGATACGGCGTACGCACAGGTTAAGAAAAAACATTTCTGACCCCCACTCTCTCTCAAGCCTTGTTCAAGTCACCAATCTTCTAACTTCTGATTTCCCAACTACATTCTCAGCACTGTTGCTCCCTTCTCATCAGACTCGAGACTCATTGTGGTGGTAGACTGTTCTCACGCGTCAACAGCGTTCCACTGTTGTCACCCTGTGTTCCACGGCCATGTCCTAGTGTTCCACAGCCATATGGCCATCATACCCTCAAAGCACTACGATTGCAGTGTTCCACGGTCATTGCTGATCTGAATGACAATGACAATGAGAGACTACCCTTCTCGCATCATCAATCTACCTCGCTTTCCATTCCATTCCATCTTTCAAACTGCTGTCGCCTAATATTCCTCCGCTATCACATGACCCCAATGTAGATATATAACAAACGAAAGGTCACCCCACCATCCTTCATCGGCATCAGCATTCATCACAATGCCTCAGGAAACAGGCAAATTCTAGAACCCATGAAATATGCTCAAAGGAACAGATAAATGTCCAACTGGGAGGTCCTCCCATAAAATTGAAAGATTATTTTCGATGAGAATCCCAATCTACGTCGAATCAACATCCTTAATGACTCACCCTGCTCTCTGACATCATTAGTTCTTCTCGCTTCCTCATATTTTCTCAGTGTGCCTTCCTCCTGTTTTCACCCAGTGTTCCCCCACCTCGTGACCTCATCTTGTGCCCGGAGCTCGGTCAGTCCCTCTAAACAATCCCTCTACTTCAGCGTGAGGGAATTCCCACGCGCTCCCTCGCTGATCCACACCCCGAGCGAGTGCGACCGCGTGGTACACCCTTCCCTCATTCCATTATCCCCCTCTCCCCCCCCCCCCCCCCCTAGACAGACCGCGATAGCACTGTCCCTTGCGAGACGGCTGACGATCAGACAGCAGTCCGGCTATCTCTTGTGATTACTCCCTGTGCCGCATGCTATTTCGCGGGCCGCACGGGGCGAGAGAGCACGCTGAATTGAGAGGGTGATAGAGACAGAGAGAAAGAGAGGCGGGCGAGAGAGTACTGTAAATTGAGAGAGTGCACGACGGTCATGGACCACGTGCCCTGCTATGCACTGAACAATGAAGATGCTCACCTCGTGGTCTGTCTTTCTCTCGTCGCTCTCTCACTTTCGCACGATCTCTCGCCGCCATCTCTTCGAAATAAAGGAAAAGTCGAGTGAGATCACTCCACCCATCACGCTTCCCTCCCTCCTAGCGTGACTAGGGCTGCCCGTGGGCTTTACACTCGGCACAAAGCCACATTTTCAATTGGGAAGGTGGATATCAGACAAAGAACAAACCCCCAGAACCCCAGGATCCCGAGAGAATTGCAAAATTGCAGTCACTCAACGAGTTAGATGAAGTACGTGCGTACTTTCTGGGGTTGAAGAGCGAAACGCGTTTGCAAACGACTGAAAGTTCGAGGAAATGAACTAGGCGGTTTCCCGGTGCACTGATCTAATGCATTCGATTCCGGAATGCAGAAACAATGTGTCGAATGAATGACTCGAACTTACAATCATCAACAATGATTGGATTTTAAGTTAAATGATGCTGCGTGCATAACATATTCGCAAAAAGAGCAGACGTCAATTCAATCCTTCAGAGATTCAATCTCCACAATATTTTATATATTCACTATGTGAATCTACAATAGTCACTATTGAATCTCAACACCAATCGTTCCCGTAATCATTTTCGGCAAGAAAACAATATAGTGCAGGCTACCGTACCTTCTTGCCCGTTGCATTCTCTAGCGCCTCCAGTATCTCCAGTCCCATCATGCCCCTCGTGCCTCCGCCGTCGATCGTCAGCAAGTTGTAGCCGTGACCGCGCGGGGGCTTCACGAATCTGGAAATGGGTGTTGTTGTTGTTGTTATTGTTCTGATCGGTGCAAATTTTGAACAAGTTTTAATTTAGGTCCATGCGAGTTTCGTGTTACGGCCATCCCATAACCACCTAGTCCTGGTTTTTCATCAATTACTGATCCGGTCGATCTTGAAAAAAATATCACAAACAATTCGTCGAATACGCTATAACAAATTAATTCGAATGCAAGCCTCAACTGAACCGACGAATTTTAATATATAATTCACTCGATACCAGTTTTGTGCAACGTATGGCCGAACTCTGACCTCTACCTCGCATACTCTGACCCTGATAACCTTATCAGATCTTGCTATCACTCAAAAAAGCGTAGAAAAGCTAGCGTAAACGATGAAATGCGCAAATGAATGTGCAATGTGCATGTGCATGGCGTGCGCAAATGAAGCACACGACGCCATGCACAATAGTGCCATAATTATTCCATTAAAAACATATTAATAAGGACTCCGATTCAATATCGAAAGGCTAAGGTATGAATGGTATCGCAAAAAAGAAAGCTGATTACATTTGCTAGCCCCTTAATCTGAAATATTCCCCACTGACCCGCACAGCGCTAGGCACATCCTCGCTTCCTCCATCTTATTTTCATCAGAGAACTTCCTTTCAACCACTAATTTCATTCACAAATAAGATTTTAGCACATAATCAACCTTCTAATCCTAAACGGATATCCTCACTGACCCGCACAGCGCCAGACACATCCTCGCCTCCTCCCGCATCCTCTCTTCCGCGGAAGACTCGCACTCGAGCAGCAGGGAGATCAACTGGGGTTCCTGGAACACAAATTTTAAAATATTGACATGATGATTGCTGGCAATGAACTCAATGAAGGAGTCGTGGATCAATAATAGCTCCTTAATCACCAGCACTTAGGGAATTTCATAAAATATAGTGAATTTGGGTAAATTGGTAACTAGGCAGATTCGAGCAACATGTAATCATGAACTCAAGTCAATGCTTTCGAAAACGATAGTAGAGCTGAACGACGTGTCAAAAAAATATTCTTCTAACATCAGTGACAATAAGTAATCAGCTGGCAAACCGGAGATTCCATGTAGTGAATAAGCTCATGTATATTTTAATAATTAAAACACAATAAAATAATAATAATTTAATACCTGCACAGCGGATAGTCGCGTAGCCGGGTACGTCTGCAGGTGGTCGGAGAGCTGTCTGGAATAAATTATTTATTATCAATAATATTAGTAATATTTATTAGATTATGATGTCAAGGATCATAAGAAAAGTGTCAACAGGGTGTGACGCAAGTACCGGAATCTTCGGTAATCGGATGATTTCAGGTGCAGATTTCAAAAATGATAATATTGCTCTCCATTATCTAACAGTACTCATATTGAAAGATTCATCAACAGCAAATCCACTTCAATTCGACACATTTTTTTAACGGCGAGCAAAGAAATTTAGACTACTGACCTCATCCTGCGAATCTTCGAATCCGTCTCCTCCGACAGCAGCAGCTTCTTCACGAGGGCCGTCGTCGTGGCGGTGACCTCGTCGCGCGAGACGCGGAGGACGATCGGGCGGGCTCTGTAAATTAAATTAATAAACACTAATTAGATAAATTTAAACACTTTCAAGTGATGCACAGCATTAGTGGCAATTATTTCTGTTCGCTTCTTCATTTTTTAGCCAATGCATTGGATGGCATCTCTAATGATAAATGTGTGTCATGAATACAATAATGTAACAAGACCATTTCAATATCGCTAAGAGGTCTATTCCAATTCAAACCATAGAAAACACAAAAAAAAGGAAGTAATCGGAAGCTCACTTTTGCTTGGCGTTTGCGGCCGTTTCGGGCGGCGGCGTGGCGGGCGCGGTGCTGTTCCACGACAGGTTCGTGATGATGTTGCTGACGGCGTTCGACAGGTAGCCCATGTAGCCGGGCTCGTCGAGGCGTGCGGCGGCGCCCGCCGCGGCAGCGTTTGGCAGCGCCGGACCACCCGGCGAGCCGCCGTAGGCGCGCGCGGCGGTCGGCCGCGCCAGCCGCAGCAGCTGCGACGCGGTCGTGGAGGCGGCCGAAGGACTCGGCAGCATCAAACTGAAGAATTTAAACAATTTTATGGACAGTAAGCTTACTGAGTTTATCAAATTTACGTGGAAAACGCGTGAAAATAGCGAAAATGGGTCAATAAAGATAGATTATGAAAGAAGAGGTCAGCGAGGCAAGAAGCAAAGAAATGCGAGAGTGATAAAGTGACAGATGCGTGCGAAAGGGCGGAACGAAACAGCGAAACGTCAGCGATGATCGCCCCACCCACTCGGAATAAGAAGTCAGTTTGTGATTGTGTTTAACCTGCGAAAGTACTGTAAGCAAAATCGTCAAACTTTAGCAATCTCCGGTCCATGGAGCGGATTTCCATTTAAATATTTTATGATTATTTTTCCGCAGTCAAGTTTATTTATAGTCGAAATCACACAACAAATCAAAAAATCGTTTTGGTTTAAAGGTTGAGATAGCAATTGGCTACAGTATCCTCTCAGCGATCCGCATCCAGATTTTGAGATGAATCAAAAGTATTTCAGAAGTATCTTATAATTTACTAGAAGAGAGAAGGAATCTTTATCACTCAGGAATTAGAAAAAGGAAAATAGGAATTTAATTAGGAATTAGGAATTACACTCAGGAATTCATTGCAATAACCGCCCCCGTGAAACTCATCCCGATTTATGCGCAGATGAAGCAAAAGCAGAGAAAAATGCAGAGATGACTCAGTTGCAAATAAATATCCACTAATCTCAGCATCTGCTATCCCGATAACGCTCGCTAGATCAATCAGCTTGTGTATCAAAAATATCTGTGAACGATGTTTTTTTAATGCTAATTGGTCAGGCTCTTCTTTGTCCGACGATTTTTGTTCGGATCCATTTTTTTCCATGAATAATTCATGCATTTCTTCATATTTGGCTTGAAGATTTGACAAAATTTAATTTTGTGACTAATTCCGGTGGGAAATTAGCAGCTCGGGGTCAAGGAATGAATGACTCATTTGCAGAATCAGATCCATCTCCCCACTCATCGCTTCTCTTTGTTCGAAGTTACCTAGTTGTTCGAATTTAAGTAACCGAATTTACATTGATTATTAGGAGTTAAATCAATAGGCAATATGTGCAGAACACTTTTCTCCAAATCGAGCTTCTCTAAGCTTCAGCTTTCTCGAAAAAAATATGAGGAACGTAGTCTACGCTCCTCATATATTTTACGATGCGTAGATCAATGACTCATTTGCAGGTCCACTCCATACTCATCCCCCCCCCCCCCCCATTGTTCGCCGTTCACTCACCCTATTCACTTTCTGTCACTTTCTCTCGGTTATCTCCCCTCCTTACCCCTCCTGCCTTCCCTACCCGGCCCCCTAACTATCCCCTTCCTTGCTCTCCTCACTTCCCATGGCCTCTCGCCGATCAGAGCGAGCGAGAGATCATGGAGAATCGAGAGAGTCAGAGAGTCAGAGAAAGGTTCTCCTCTCTATCTCCCGCCATCTGTCTCCACTGCGTGTGCCTGTCCCCATCTTGAATACCATGCCGGGCCGGCGCTTGACCTGATGACCGCCCGAACCGCCGTGCGCCCTACTTGGACTGGGACGCGTCGCGCGGTCCCCCGACGCGACGCGTCTCCCAGGCCTTCTGAATGCCGATGCTGGTTGAGAACAGTAAGCATTGTCGCTTTTGCTCCTCGAAAACCATTCAAAATTTACCCGTTTCGCACTTTTTTTCCCAGTGAATTTTGCCGCGAAAACCATTGATTTTCACGTATTTATCAGTAGGTTCGATCAGTCCAGGCCTCCGAGAGTCGCAAACAAAGCGCGTGTTTTCTCCGAGAACTCTAATGGCTGTCTGAGAGACTTGTTTTTTCCTGCCCGATGTCGTCGCGGAACCTAACTTTCACCAAAGAAACTTGCCACACACAACGTTTTTGGTCAATTATTCGCATCGGAAATGAGCCAATCGCCGTGCAATTGTGCTACGAAAAGTCCCGAAAATGATTCAGTGTTAGGTTTCGTCTTCCGGTCCGGAGAGGTCACCCCTACCTAGACAAACATAGAAAACACCCTCGAGTCCGCCACAATCTTTCGCCTTGACGTATTTCTTCCGCGGTTATCATGTCCTATCGTTATCATTCACACTAATCGGAACTAGGTCACCCGGGCGCCGTCCTCGGTAGATACCCCCCCCCCACTTTCTTCGAAGAAACTTATCTTTCAACCTGTCCCGGCTGCTAATGTCCTCAGATTTCCTCTGGGTTTCGGGAGGAAATCATGCAGGATGTCTTTAAAAAAATCAAGTCTTTAAAAAATCAAGTCTTTAAAAAAATTAAGATACCTTTATTCTAATATTGCAAAAAAGAATACCCAAATTCTTTTACGTGATTATGAAACCTAGGGTTCAGGGAGGAAAACATGCTGTCTCCGTTCCGCCAAGCCTTCTCCCCTTCCTTCTCCGCGCAAACTCTCCCCTCTCTACCAATTCGTCATCTCTCTGTCGATGCAGTGACCACTACGCGCTCCAAACTGGACCACCTCCCTCCCTTCCTCCGTCCTCTCTTCTCTCTGACTCTCTCCATTCTGCACGCTCTATCACTCTGTCTGACCAGCGAGAGAGTGTCTGGGCTGAAGAGACGCTGATGTCTCTGTCTTTCTCCAAACCCAATATATTCTGGACACAACAACTTGGTCGATGTTTTCACTCGCGAGACGCGCAATTTGGCCAAGATCCAATATTCCTTGCTTGAATCCGAGCCCTCTCTCTTTTCTGCAAATGAATTATTTGTC
The DNA here is from genome assembly GCA_000180635.4 of Pristionchus pacificus. Taxonomy (NCBI): domain Eukaryota; kingdom Metazoa; phylum Nematoda; class Chromadorea; order Rhabditida; family Neodiplogasteridae; genus Pristionchus; species Pristionchus pacificus. Next base: position 28,586,082 of record CM026578.1, on the reverse strand, counting down.
TTGTGCAGTTCAAGTCTTTAAAAAAATTAAGATACCTTTATTCTAATATTGCAAAGAAGAATACCCAAATTCTTTTACGTGATTATGAAACCAATCTCTAGTTATTCATTTTTTCTCACAAAAAACGAGAAGAAATTAGCTTCAAGTTAATTTCATCCTCTTAAGAAATATCGGTGAAACCTAACGATAAAGTGGTCATTGCGAGCAGTCCATTACTCCCAAAATTCTTCGGAACCAATTGAGAACATCGAAACCAATAATCACGAGCCAAATGAGCCTTCTCCTCTTTCTTTTCCTCGTTCTCATTGTGTGTCCCTTCATCTGTTCCTCTCATTCGCATCTGCCCTATCCCCATCAAGCGAGTCCATAATGGACTCGTGGTGGGCTTTGAGGGTCCGGCGGTGCCAGGCTTTTTCCTGGTTCTGGCTTGGAGTCCACATTGGATGATTCTTTTTGGATGGAACAGGAGACATCAGGGTTTCTCCTGCTTCTCGAGCCATGACGCCCTGTCTGGGTCCATTTCTATACCATTTATATTCTCTGGTTAAGAACCCGGATTTTCCGTCCCAAGTTCCTTGTTTCATCATTCAACTGGCCTAATGTCTCAAAAAGTTGCGCTTCCGTCCTCAAATCAGCGCTTTCAGCCCGATTTCACTCTTGTCTGAGCACTTTTTGTCCCGTTTTCCTCCTTTTTTCCGTCACAAACACAGAACTCGCAATGCCCTCTTTGATGCCTAATCGAAATCGGTCTCTTCACTCTCCACAGACTCTCGGAGGGCAGAGAAAGCGAGAGAGCACGGGAAAGTGAGAGAGAGACCACTCGAACTGAAGGGGGAACCCCCTTCAGAGGACGGTCCACTGACCATCTGGGCTCTCTCGCATTTGCGTGCTCTCTAGAGGCACCATTCAAAATAGATCATTATTGCCTGATAAGAACGCGTCAAGGTTTGAATTGGGTGGGGAGGGACGGGAGGAGTTGGGAGGGGAGGTTCTCTTGACCTCTAGAGGTCTAGTGCCGATTATTTCAAGTGTTGATCATATTCATGTGATCAGTTTCTGGTATTATTGTCATGACCAACGCTTTGCTACTTTGATTGGCCTGAATTCATGTGTTTTAGGCTCTTATATGGTCTGAAATGAGCGTGAGAGCGAGGCCAACCTTTGGAGAGATCTCAAATCTACCCCCCCCCCCCCCCCCCGTCTCACTGTGCAGAAAGAGTGCTGGTGTTTGCCTAGTAACAATGTTTTCTCTGCGCTCGTAGAGGGGAGAGGTGAGAGTGGAGCAGATAGTCTGCATATCTGAAGGGCCGTATTGATGTTATTCCTGTATTATTTCTTCCATTTCCTACTGTTAGATTCCGTATTTGGCTGGTATCAATCCCACTGGCTGGATAATCTGGCTGTATTGCTGAGTTTTCTCATTTTCCATATTTTCATTTCGATATTATTAGATTTTCCTTGATTTCAACTTGCTTTCTACTGAAGAAATTAAGGCAATTGTGCAAGACGCCTGCAAACCTCTCTGTCATTTCCACTCCTTTCCTTCCGCGAAGTTTTCCATGCAAAACAATCACGCTTGCTGACTGTATACCACCTCCACCACTTTCAAACCTATCGTTTGCTCTCTCGATTCCGCTTGCTCTCTCGTCGGTCAGAGACAGCGAGAGAGCATGGAAAAGAGAGAGAGCAAGACAACAGCTAACTCGCCATCTCTTCTCCAAACTGCGCTATCGTTGTTTATCATAAACACCCGAACAGAACGAGTGAGAGGGGATTTACTTTTCGAGAAGAGTTTTATGATGGACGATTCATGTTTTCGGGAGCTGTTTTGACCCATTTCTTTGTAATGTTTACTCCAGTTTGCATTTCGAAGCTTTCCCTGCAACATAGTTTTGTGATTCATCATGAAAATTGGTCCGGATACGGTCTATCTCGCGATACTGTGCAAGAGTCGAGTTGGCAAATATTTTGAATTAGCGACCGTTTATTCATACGAAATCAACCAGTCGTATGCATCTCGTTATTATCTACAGCGTGAAACATATTCCAGTTATCTCTTCATTCTCTCTGAAAATTGGAAGTTTTAAGCCGAATCACGCGTCTCCCTTTTGTTTCCCTTTCAAACAACAGTTATTCCTCCTCTCCCCACATCCAATTCTTTGTGTTCAATCGCCTTTTTCATCCGCCAATATATTTGTTTATTTATCCAGTCCGTACCATTATTTCGTCCCTCCCTCCATTCTTCCCCGTCGATTCCTTAGCGAGAAATCGACAATAATTCGGATAGCTCCCTCCCCTTTGTAGGCTCTATTTTCATTGCAAAATTGCTGGGTTTTGTTTCTTTTCAAATCAGTTGCATAGTTCCGATCAAATAGACTGTAATAGGATCAGTATGTCGGATAAGGAGGACGTCCAATGGCAATTGTTTCACTGTTTTTTCATAGCAATTGCATTTCCCGGACATGACTTGTATTTTCGAACAATTTTCTTACCACTTTACTAGGACCATGTGCTATTCTCCTGAATTCAACAACCCATCCTTCTCTAGTTCGAATTCGCTCATATTTCAAGCTGTCTGCGCATGGGATTCCCCATACCGTAACCAGAGGCCTCACATGGTACGACCATGTGGGGACGGTCACATCCAAAATACGGTCCTACTGGGGACCGTAGGCAATCGATCGCACTCGTGCCCGAAGACAGTCAGAACAGGACTGTGAAAAGAGACTTTATAGGCGAGTTGCGGGCTGGACGCTGCGGGTACGTAAGCCTGCTTGATTCCAACTTGTGGGAATGGGGTACTTGATTCCAACTTGAAAACCCATTTCTACTTGATTCCAAGTTGATTCCGGACACCAGAGTTTGTCTCTGATCGCCGATGGACAATGGCTATAATGGAGAGACGACAGACGGCTTAAGGCTAATTGCCGGAAGCCGGCGAGTGATCTACAGCCCTTCTTCAGGGGGTGGCGAGAGAGCGGGCGAAATGGAGAGAGTGCAGAGAAAGAGAGATGCTTTCTTAAGGGCGAGCCAAAATGGGATCATGTTCTCCTCGTTTTGCCATTAGACATTATTTATTCAATGCCCATTGTCAGGTGTGCCTGTTGAATGATTCCATTCTTACTATCTGAATTCGTCTAGAAACATGTATCCTTCCCTGCATTGCCATTACAGTTGTTAGTCCTTGCAAAAATGCTTTTCCAGCCACGAGAGAGTGTGGAAAAAGCATTCATTGCTAATCGACTCACGCGAACTTTCGAAAAGTGTGTGAAAATAGAGGCATTTCCATTGGAGGGAATGCACTATTCACGAGAAAGGTCACGTCCTCTCAACTTTTGAGCCCGTTTTCTCCATTTCCTTAGAAAACAGTTGCCCTGGTCTTGATCAGGTGTTCGGCGCGCATCACTTGTGCGAAGTTTGTCCACGCGATCTATAGGCGCGAATTAGTCAATGCACTAATACCCCCAAAAAGTCTCTTCCTTATCTCGCCCGTTTCCTCCTCATATTTTTCCAGATCTTCTGAAGTCGACAGAAATGTTTAACTGGTCTCGAATTGTATGCGCACGCGACGATCATTAGTCAATGCACACTATTCCCTTCAAAGGTCACTCTTCTTTCTCTCACCTTTCGCGCCCTCACCCCCTTTGTCAGTGAATGCTTGGCTGATTTCGCGCTGGGAGTCTCGGAATGGGATGGGCTCTCTCTCACTTTTCCATGCTCTTGCGGTTTTCTCTAACCGATGAGATAACAGGGCCAAATGAGAGAGTCATCTGTAACCTTCTTTGTTTCTCTGGACTCTCTCACTTTTCCCTGATCTCTCGCTCGTCTCTGACCGAAGAGACGATCGTTTACGCACTATCGCCTACCTACGTGTGATGGTATAGATCACGAGTGCGAGCTTGGTTCCCTGATGTACAAGAAGCCAGAATGACTGTATTATTCAGATTGCTGAATCTTGAGAGCAATTTCCAAATGAAAATTTCAATCATGTCCTCACTACCGCAATCTGATGTCTCTCGTAAACAGTTTCTCCTACTCAGCTTAACTCTTAACTCAACTGCTCCAAATCCGAAATAGGTTTCTTCATTGCTCTCTACTCCCTCTGTCTGCGCATCTAACTCATCTGCAGGTTTGTATGATGACAATGTTCCAACATGTCGACATCCAAAATCGGTTTCTCTCTTTCTCTGCTTCTCTCTGATTCTCATTGTCTCTACTCGACTCTCTCTCTCTATATCCTCGAATCGCTCTCCCTCTACTCATCCCTGCAGATTCCGCGGTAATCCGATAGCTGTCCGGTCTCTTTCACTCGCTCACTCGAGGTCTCATGAGCTCAGCTCAACCCTGAAAGTCAGATTTCAATCGAATGTTGAACTAATTGCAAATATTGCATATTTTTGAGCAATCTAACGCTTCTGTTTTTTTTCTTCGCCTGATACACACCCTCATCAATACAATTACTACGCTATGATCACAACAATTTTATCATTTTCCTTCCATCAGTCTTGCAACTAACTTTGCAACAACAAAAATTCGCAATTTGTATGCTCATGATGATTCGTCTCGCATTTGCCCATCTGTCCCACACAAATTCAATGGCTTCGATCAAGCCTTTCAATCTTTTATGTGTTAACTCTCCCTCGAACGTAAACGATCTAGCATAAAAGTTGCTTCTCTCGTCTTACGCTTCTCTCTTTACAAATGTCTTGCTCGTTTTCAAGCGTATTCGTTTATTCATTCGCAATTTTTTCTGAAACATACAAATGCCGAAAATTTCAGGTAGTTTTGCTGGTCGCATGCACTAGGCTAGACGGTCGTCCGCAACGAGGCCCATCAACGGAAACGATCTTCTGGTGAGGAACAGCGTGGGCTTCAGGGAGCTTCCGGTAGAGAGGTGCGTCAATAGAATCATTTATTTACTAAAACTTAAATTTAATTCCTGTTTCTGGGAGGATGTGTAATACAATTGCCTGATGGTGTTTAACGAATGACTACTGTGCGCAGTCATAACGAACTCTCCTTCCGATTGCGTTTTATCATTAGACACTGAATAATTACAGTATCCCGGTCAGATCAATACCGTACCCTCCATTACAGGAACGGACGCGGTCTTCCGAGAGAGAGCAGTGTGGACAGGCGGCGAGCGAGGCAGAGAGACAAGTGGGGGCAGATCTTTGGTCTTTGGTCTTTGATCTTTTGATCTAATTCACGATATAAATTGAACGGGATCTAGTCGAAATTTGATCTGCCTAGATGAGGGTAGAATTTTTTATTGAAGATTGGCTCAACTACTAATCAAACTCTAGAAAGAGAAGGTTATTTTGATGCAGTGGTGAAGCTCATTGTGAATTGAAGGGGTTTGACGAAATTTGTTAGCTGGATGATCTTTCATCTTTTTTCATGATCTCCTGATACTGACGTAGTGACATTTTGATCAGCCTGGATGATAGTAGAATTGTTGATTGTAGAATGGCCAGGATACTAATCAAAGTCAAGAAATAAACAGATATTTTGATGCAATTGTGAAACTCATTGCGAACCGAATAGGTTGCCAAAATTTGTAAGTTGAGTGATCTTTGATACCATTCACGATTTACATTGTCCCCGGATCTAGTCAACATTTGAACACTTGAATTCTTAGTAAAATTGTCATCAACTACATATCAAATGTGAGAACAAAATTGTTATTTTGATGCAATGGTGAGACTCATTCTGAATCGCTACATGTTTCAACTGATTTATTTGAATGAATAAAAAATATTTAAATAATAATAAATATTTTTTATTCATTTAAATAAATCATAAATAAATAAATAATCAATTCCAGAATGCCGTCGCCCTCGTCGATCATCAATCCGTTCTCGTCGCCATCGCCAGGTCATTTTTATTTTTTTCATATATTATTTAAAAATCGATAATTGCTCATACCGTGCCTACAGATAGTATCTGTCAGGTACTGAAGTCGGGTAGTATATTCGAAAGAAAAAAATGTTCAACATGTGCTTGACATGAAGAAACGATATTTCTTGCCAGGCCATTCATGAATTAGTTTCAAACGATAATGTTAGAGTTAGGTTAAAAAGGTAATGATATCCCGTCAATCAAAGCGCTTGCGTCGTGCGGTTGATCGCTGCTAGTCCTCTAAGCACGCGAATCATCCAAACAAGACTGTATCCTACACACCAAAAATCAATACCGTATCCGCTCTTCAGGGATCCTCACCCGCTCGGCCACTGTCACCAGTCCGTCCGTGATACAGGGAGACGCCAATCGAATGGCCGAATCGTACAGCTACGGAGGCGGATCGAACAATAACAGCAGGTACGGTAGCTTTATCAATTGTTTATCGAGTGGTTACGTGAATCATAATGCAATGCCAACTAATAATTATTTTTACCCGCTCCTCCCAGATAAAAAGACAGCCAAATTTGACATCGATTATTTTCGGAATAAAGAACCGCGGAGATACTGAACCTAATAGCGCGTTCATTCCCTTGAATCACTCGTGAAACTCATTCTCAACCCTTTGTTTCTCTCATCTCTCCCCGTCTCTTTTCTCTCATCCTCTTTCTCATCACCGACCTAACCTCACTGATTGATTGATCGCTTGTTAGTAAACTTGCGCTGTTTAGGCCCAATCGTACGCGTTTAGCGACGGACTTACGCTGGTTAGTGCCAGTCCTACGCTGTTTAGCGCCGATTCGAATCGATCAGCGTGATCCCTTTGGCTGATTTTTTTTCATCTCGCTTCTCTTTCTCGACTCTTGGGCCTCTCCCAGCCTTCCCCCTCCCCTCCACCCGCCAATTCATTACGTTACAACTGCCGTCGCCAAAGCGTGATGAGTGGGATTGACGCTTTGCCGCTGCTTTCCAATTTATTCCATTTTGAGCTGAAATGTTCCTGAAATGATCGCCCTCCATCTCTCAAAACTGCGCACTGATTGAACGTGACATGATTCCTATCGTGATCTCTTCTGTATTTCGCTCCTCGATAATTGAAATTGCGGATTATCGTTATTCTCAATCGTTATCAATCGTTATTCTTAGATACTGAACACGTGGGCCGCGCCTAACTCTCTTTTCCTTCACTCCGTTCCCACCCCATTCAGAGTGGACGTTGTGAGTGGAATTGAAAGAGAGATCGCCATTGAAATTCTTTCACAGATGTTGATCAGCCCAATTCACAGCCTACTCTATTCGTCAACCCTTAGTCTTCCTTGCCTTCTTCTCTCCCCGTTCAGAGTGGACAGCGTGAATAGAACTATGAGAGAAGAGAACAACAGGATGATCCATTCTCAGTGCATCACTTCCAGCTCCCCTAGTGTTATTCTCACTGGTTCTCGATTTTTCGAAACTTGTTCGGAATTTGTCTCGGTCATTCTTGGCTTGAATGGGGTTGTGATCTCATGATCTTCACTGATTAGTCCGCATAAAAAAAATGAATTGGTGCCATTCTCTTCCTCTCTCTCTCTGAATCGCGCACATGTGCACTGATGTGTCACTCTCCAAACATGACGGAACGCTTTCTGATCCGTTCTTCCTCCTTTACTTTTTCCGTGACGTGATGGGAATTGTTGCAATCAAGACCAGTTTTTTCCAATACACGTCAACATTCTCCGAATCGAGCTAAAATCTTTATGCGTATTTTTGAACCTGACAATTTTAATCGCAATCTCTCACTCGATCGCAGATTTTGATCTAATTTCTCGAGATGAAGTGACATTTCCTTTGAAATCCCTTGCGAAACACCGCGATCGCATTCTCTAGACAATAGAGACACATCTTCTTGCATCTTGCAGTGAGATATAGCTAGTGATCATGAGAAATCGAGAGGCGCAGAGACTTCTTCCCATCCCTTGAGCCTCCACACTTTTCATCCTTTTCTTCTACTTCTTCCTCCCCCAACAGGTGTTCAGTGTTTTAGGAGTTTCGCCACACGCTTGAGCTCTTCCCACGATAGATTCCTCTTGCAATAGCCTCAGAAAATAATTATTCGCATTCAGAAATTGAGTGCTTATTCACTTTCTTATCATTTCTTACCGAAATTTCAATACCGATACATGGAATTCGCTCACATTGTGTTGATCTAATCAACCCGGTTCTTGCATTATCTTCGTGAATAGTCTCTCACTCCCTTCCTTTGATCTCACCATGTCTGATTCTCTGGCGCTCTCTCACTTTCACTTGATCTCTCGCTCCCTTCACTTTCCTTCCTTTTCGAATCTTATTCATTCCTCTCCGCGCATCGACTCATCAAGGTAAACTGTCGCCTAATCGATTCACTTATCCAGCCAATTCATCGATTTTGCATTGTTCATAAATATTTCATGTTGGTTAGAATAGGTTTCAACGAAGTTTCTTATTCTATTTGACGTGCGTGGCTCGATACCGGAGTCTTATTTTTTTAAAATTCCAAAACGTTTACTCGATTCAACAAATTAACAATGTAAACGATCGCGGGGTTAATCGATTCAATTTCTTAATTTCATCTTTTTAATAAACTTGTTTATTGTTTAGCTAGATATCTTCAAGATCTCGTTCCTCCTTTTATATTTAGTTTTGCTTTACCGACCTCGGTGATTGTTCGGATAGGTTTCAGCGAGGTTTCTTCTTCTCTTCGAAACTCTTGAATTCGATGCCATCAAGTATAAATTCTATGGAAAAAATATTAATAATTACTTATTCCTTAATTTAATATTTTCCAGTTGGCTCTCGGGTCTGCGCGCTAAGATAACCGGCATGAGCGAGTGGCTGACGCAGCTCGGAGTGGGAAATAAGGAAGACAAGGAAGTAAAGGGGAAGGAACATCGAGGAAAGGAAGACGAAATGGTAAGCTAATGCCTAAAATCCCATAAAACCACACACACACACTGACGATAGTAGTACATATGCCAGACAGTAATAGATATTTCAATGCGTTTTCATGAAGATATGGGATGCGTTGTTGACATTAGATGGGATGGGCCGGTATGAGCGAGTGGCTGACGCAGCTCGGAGTGGGAAATAAGGAAGAAAAGGAAGTGAAGGGGAAGGAACATCGAGGAAAGGAAGACGAAATGGTAAGAAATTTCCTAAACACTTCGGCGACGAAGACAATGTGCACTTGCTACAGCCGCTAGAGTTAGGTTAGAAAAGGTTCACAAAAAGTTAATTTGGAAGATTATTTTCTGATTTCGAATACGCTTCAGCAGCTGTACACAACTGCGCAAAGCGCGCGGTCGTCAATTTATGGTGCTCAGTATTTGGATAAAATATTATAAAAATTCACAATTCAGATGGCTTCATCAATATGTATCTGAAGATTGCTTTAGCAACTGCTAAATGAATAAAATAGACAAAAATACGCTCTTTCAGATGGCCTCCTCATTCCCTATGTGTGGGAGACAAAAAAGAAAAAAAAGAAAGCTAACCAACAAAAATTAGAAGGAGCCGTCTCGTTCCTCACTTATGTCGCCGGCGCAGTTCTTGGGACTCCTTCTTTAAACCCATTTCAGATGGCTTCGTCATCCACCTCCTCCTCCTCCTACGGACCGGGTGAGGGATACGATGAGGACACTGGCTTCTCATTCCAGTCGATACGATTGGATGACTGCTCGACGATTGAGGTGTGTTGGCTGGAGCGATTGAAGTGTTGAGGGCAGTCAAAAGGAAGAAAAATAAGTAGTAGTGGCTGCAGAGAGTCGGAATATGATGATAAGTTGTGTGTTCGGAGACAACGCGTCTTGTCCTGAACGTCAGCAACATTCATTGTTGTTACCAAACAAATGTTGCCTAGTCACTATTTTTTGTGTCAACGACGACTTCCAGTGGGATTCGTAACCAGAAGTAAAACTAGAGATCAAAGATCACTCATTCCAGATCAACCCCCTCGGATGGATGGACCTCGACGGGCCTCAGTGTTGGAATGACACTCTAGACAAGCAGCACTTTGGACCGTTGAAGGACCTGTTGACGATCGGAGGAAACAAGAGGGGAACGGGGCATGAATTCAGGTGACAATTTCACAATTTAAACTTGGATTTTTTCCAAATTATCCGTTTGATGGTTGTGCAAGTAGATCGGAGAAGATTGAACGGGAGGAAAGGCACTAGTCACTGAACGTATATTAGTGAACGATCTTTTAGATAGCGATTGGAGGCAATAAGAGGGTAACGGGGCATGAGTTTAGATGTGCTTGTGGATAAGGCTATCGAACTGTAAGGGACAAAAAGGGATTTTAAAAGGCCTATTGAAGATTAGTCGCAATAAGAGGGGGAATTGAACATGAGTTCAGGTGAGCTCGAGAAAGTTAGGGCCTATCTCACAGCGATAATTATTTAATTTGTACGCATTTGTTTCGTTGTGATAATCAACGAAGGCATTTTTCCTGATAAAGGTGATTTTGGCATTGTCCTCGCTAAGGGCGGGCTAGCCAAAGGCTAGCCACTGCTTGTATTTAGCTGGATCTGGAATCGTTTCTAATCATCAGATATCAGCTTAAAATCTGGATTTTCCAGTGCAATTTTCCTGCTGCACCCCACGTGGTGCGAAAAGTGTTGCTTATAATAGGGCAGGCAAACTAAAGACGCTATTTGAAAATATTAAAATCATTCCCCTTTCCTACTTTTCTTCAACAAAAACTAAAAAATTTATCATGAATTTCCAGCGCCATCTCCCTCCTGCACCCCACATGGTGCGACAAGTGCGGCGACTTCATCTGGGGCTTCCGGCAGCAGGCGAGCAAGTGCAGCAGTGAGTTGCGATCTTTGGTCTTTGATCTTTAATCTTTGGTCTTTGATCTTTGATCTTTCTTTGGACATTGCTATCAAACAGGCTTCACTCTCTATTCAAAGGTACGTGCAATTCGACCTAGAGCGATTACTGGTTCTTATATTTTTATAACAACCGATAACTTAGAAGTAATAACTTGGAAGGAGTGTTCCTGAAACGAGGGTGGTGTGCTCGGTACGCCTGAGCCGGTCGACGTTTCCCATCTTGCAGAATGCAACTACACGTGCCACGAGCGCTGCATCGGGCTGGTCACGCTGGACTGCCGGTCGGCAAGCGCGTCGCTAACTGACGAGGTACTAGGGATGTCTGATCAATTCCAATACCCAATTAATTGACTTTGCGGCCGCTCACTCCCTCGGAAAATAAGGAATAAAAGTCAATTAATTGGTCAACCCAATACCAATTACCCAATTAATTGGAATTGTCTACTAGTATTGGGTATTGAAGTGACATCACTAGTACGGGACACAGGCTACCGTATGGCTGCAAAAATATCTGTCTACTACGGCTCGCCTGATTGCAGTAAAATATGTATTTCCCCCTTTAAACAGTAATTTTGTTTTGCAAGGAAACGAAGGTGCTAACGCAACCAACACCGAGAAAATGTATGCCTTTTAGATCATTGTGAAACCGATCTGAACAAATTACGAAAATTCTGCGATTTTGGCCCCATTTTTGGCCCCATACCGTATGCTTCTCGCAGATTATTCGATGCATTCTTGCTTCCCGATCGATCTTCTGTTTTTAGTCGGTTTGGGGTCGAAAATAAAAAAAAACCAAGCTAGTGAGCTTGTTCAATCAATCCGCCTTTGTCGACCATTAGACACAACAAATACATTCATCAAAGTTATTTATTAACGATATTGTCAGGCCTTACCAGTGTGACTTACCGCTGGCTGGGTCCCACCTAGCGTTGGCTTACGACTGTGAAATCGCTTGACCTGGATTTACCATTTTTGCAGCCCGATTTCTACCCGCACCTCGAGGACGGCACGCTGGGCACCATTCCGACGGTAGGAATTATTAATTGGTTAGGGAATGCAGTAGCATACGGTGACGACGACATGACGTTTGCTATATAGGAAAAGTGATGGACCTCATGACGTTTTTTTGTAATCGTGGCGCGCAAATGCTCAATTCGATCTACAGACGAATTCTTAACGAAGCGTGGTGTACTCCGTGTGTGCCGAGTGCATTTCATAAACCGACGTATTGCAGTCAGCCCGCGTCGCCATGCGCACGAATCATTCGACCGAATCTGCACCATGCCCGGAGCTGCCACCGTTGTCGGGTAGCAGGGAAGGAACCGATAAGGAGAACAGAAAGACGAGCATTAGCGTGAGTTGGTTTAAGTATTGCTCTAGGCTCCTTTAGACATCCTTAGGCATCATGAGGCTTCCTTATGGGTATTAGGGCCTAGGCAATGGATTAGGAAAAGAGAGTAGAGAAGTCTCTCTAAAAAAGTAATCTAAAGGTGGAATCAAATGTTTGTTCTCTTCAAATTCGATCCTCGATTGTTAATGTTTAATATATTTCGTTTTCAACTTGATCTTTGATCACTGATCTTTGTAGAACCCCCTCTTCCACTCCAAGTCCGCCTCGTCCACCGTGCCTCGCTCCTTTGCCCCATCGGCTAATGAGAGGAGAGCGAATGAGCCCAGTGCGCCGCCGATTGAGGTTTGTCTACACTAGGGTTGATGGTTCTGTAACATGCGCATAATTAGCGTTCATGATGCAGCAAAGCAATTCCGCTTTGTCTGATTGCAAAAAAAACACCCAAATATTTCGATCAATTGTTGCGAATGGTACTGGCTCGAAGTCCTAGAGAAGAGAGAGATTAAGGTGTACCCACGTCAAGCGAGTTCACAGTCGTAAGACAACGCTAGGTGGGACAAGCTGGTAAGGCCAGTTGTTAGACGGACTACATACCCTGGCGGTCCAATGCTTTCTCGGGTAGCCCCTTGTCCTAGAGAAGAGTCCGGGAGAAGAGAGAAACATTTAATTAAGAAATTAATTCCAGGAGCTCGAGATCCGTGAAGTATACGTGAAGGAAGACACGCCGTTCGAGGCCGCCGTCGGGTACAAGTGAGCATCAAAACAAAAACAACAATAACAACAACAATATCAAAACAAGAAAAAGCAATAACAACAAACAGTACCCGACAGTCGAGGCGGCCGTCGGGTACAAGTAAGTTTGTTGTTGTTGTTGTTGTTTTGATGTTATTAAAAGCTAAAGCTAAAAAGCTTGATTACGGCGCTATCCAGACAAGGCTGGCTGTGCCGCCCCCGCGTCCAAGTAGCGGGGTTAGTCTGTCCTGAGTAACTCAGCGACTTCCCACAGAGGACTATCCGCCCGTGTTGTGTGCACGTGGTGGGGGATTTCTGACCTATTTCTTAACCCCCTTGGTCTGGGTGGATCTGTAGGCACGGGGGGTCGAACTCGTGACCATCGGATTCGCATTCTGGCACACAACCACTGCGCTACCCGGCCTACTATTGTTATTATCTTTTGTTATTTTTAACTCAAAATAGGACTATAGCAGCTCCAATGTAGACATCCTATTACTTATTTGTTTATACAACGGTTGCCGTGGTACCACTTCAGTTGATTACTGAATCTTGTCTTGATTGGTGTGTGAAACTTAACTGAAGAACGCGTCAACCAAAATCTCTCAATGTTTACCACTCCGATATAGTAATTATTGAAGCACCCCATCAGTATTTGAACACTAAAGTATTCCCTGATTATCAATCAATATGCGACGACTACCGTAATCCCCCGCTCTCTCAGGGACGTCGAGCTGGACCGTCGCATCGCCGAGTACAACAAACACGTCGAGAACGGTTTCGAGATGGCCATGGTGAGACAGTGTCTGACTCTCCTCAATTCGCATGCTCTCTCGCTCTCCCTGACCGGTTATCTAGAGGGCGTATACGTAGGGGCCACAACTCAGTTTGCCGAATTATCACTATACAGTCAAAACCGGGTGGAAACTGTCCCTCATGGTCCCAATAACATCATACTTTTGGCCGTTTGTCGATATCTCGTCTCCGAGCTGCGCTACAGCCCGAAAAGTACGCGCGACACGCACTGTTATGGAGGGGGAAAGGCGAGACGAGAGGGAAAGGGGGCGGAGCCTATTTCCAACTCATTCCCAATATTCGGAGGCAAGAGCTTCGCCGTGTCGTGAGAGACAAATCAAGGGATTAATTACCTCTTAACCGGGCAGGGTGTGCGCTAGTCACGACGGGTTAGAAACAGCAAGGAGAGGCGAGGCGGAGGGAGATGGGAAGGGGTCCGTCTCTCGCCTCTCTCCTCTCATTTGACTAGCCCCGCGCACGTTCACACTGTGTTTAGCGCTAATCGGAATCGAAAAAATACGGGCGTACTGAAATCTTTAAAACAAATCCGCAAGCTTTTGAAGCATGATAAAATTCTATTTTTTTCTCTAATATTCCTAAAATATTCGTATTCGTCAGAAAAACTATGCCCAAACAAAATATTCACACTGCAACCCGTAAAAACGACCTATTCCCATCGTTAAAGTTCATTTTTGACCTACTCAATGAAGATGTGCACATTTTGGGCAGTGCTCAATCGATTGCGAATGCCAGTAGCTATCCAGCGCACTTTAGAATGAAGGATTTGGTTTAGAATGAAGCTTGCGGATTTGATTCTCGTTTTTAGGCAAAATCATGTCAGACGAAAGTGGGCGGGGCTTGTGGCCCCTACGTATACGTACATGAGATAGATACCTATGATGCGCGAATGCTCATTTTGCTCATTGTTATTATTTTTGGAAAATCGCGGACCAAGCATAATTAGAAACATGCTCCGGTATTCGTAGAAATGAAGATAGTGAAACATGGAACTGTGCTCGCATCGCCGAGTACAACAAGCACTTCGAGCACGGGTTCGCCAGATCGCCATGGTGAGACAGTGTCTGACTCTCTCTGTTTTCCATGCTCTCTCGCTTTCTATGACCGGTGAGAGGGCAGGCAGATTCTCTCAGATTTGTACGCTCTCTCGTTTTCTCTAACCGGTGAGAGAGCAGATTCTCTTCATTTTACACACTCGCTAGCACTGTCTGACATTAGTGTTTTTTTTTGGAAGCCGCGACGCGAGAATCATTAAAAATGCGGGCAGACGTCAGTTTAAATGAAGATAGTGAAACATATTGATGAACAATCTTTCTTTTACCTACCACACTTTTCATTTACACTTCGATCGCAGATTATGTAAGATAGTTGCCTACTGTAGACCAATACAGTGCTCTCTTCTACCTTACTCTCTTCACCGAATCCTACCGTAACTTTCCCTCCATTCCAGTCCCGCGCGGGCGACAGCTTACCGTAGTCCTCAATCCGTTTTCCTACCGTACTCCCCTACCCTACTCCCCTACCGTACTCTCCAACCGTAATTTCTTACCGTACCCTCATTCCAGTCCCCCGCCGGCGACAGCTTCACGGGCTGCCTGCAGATCCACATGAACTTCACGCGGCCCATCAATATCGTTGCTGGCGAGAGGCCGCCCACCGTATACGACGTGGTGAACACCGGTGAGTGCGGGGTATCGAGGACTGACTTTTCTAAAAGTTCAGTATCTAAAGAATACCTTATGCGATTTGGCGATTTGGAATACTTCCAAGTGGGGGGTACCGAGGACTTATTTGAGCTAGAGTATACAAATATTTCGTACTCAAGTGTGCTGACTATTCAGATTTGTGTGATGATGTGATGTGATGATGTGATCCGTCATTCAGTGCAAGTTACAGTACTCCGTGTACAGTAGTCAGTTTATCGAGTGGGCGAGAGATTAGTCGAGGGGAGGGAGGGGATGAGGGGGCACGAAGATATGTGGAGCCGGGGCCGGGCAGTAGTAGCTCACTGCTCGCAGCCGGAACTGCGACGCGGCCGGGACGCGGCGGCCGCGCGTCGCTGCGGCATTGGCGACGCGGCTGCAAGAAAGGGGGCGGAGTCAGGGGGAGCCGAAAGGGGGCGGAGGCTCTTACCGGCGCTGCGCACGTTTCGCTCCGCCGCGCGGCGCTCGATCGACATGCGTCGCAGACGGCTGAAGAAAATGGCTCAATTTTTGAAAAAGGGGGCGTGGCTTAGCCGAACCTTGCGCGATTCTCCAGCGGCGTCTCGTCGGTGCGCGGCGCCGGGTACGCGCGGTCCAGCCGGTTCTCGCTGTGATAGCGCGAGCCCTGCAATTTCGAAGCGTGAAAGTCGCGCACCAAACGGCTTTTCGGCGCCCAACCTCCTGCACGTCCTGCACGAGGTGCGCATCTTCGCGCACGAAAGCCGCGAACTTTTGCTGCTAGAGCCGGGATTTCCGTATCCGTAATTTGGAATAAACTCACAATGGTGGCGAGGCTGCAGGTGCTGCCGGCGCGCGAGGGCGTGCGCGAGGCGGCAGCGCAGCGCGCCTGCGCGCGTCCGCGCACCACCGGCGGCGGAGCGGCCGCGTGACGCGCCACCGCGGCGCCTCCCGAGCTCGCGGGCGAGTCGCGCGACGATAGCGAGCCTGCAATCAAGAGTGTAAAAGATCGAATATCATGTCCCTCCTCAGAGATCAAACTACACAACAACGAATCCCGGTGCCAACTACAAACCTCCTGAGAGATCAAAGATCGCTCAGCTATGCTAACACTTTGGTTCTGGCCCGTACCACGGTGTTAAATACAGCAATCCTTCAAATGAAAAAAAAATCGGGTCCAGGGCGCGGAGAGCAAAGATCAAACTATACGCTCACCTCGCGACGACCGCAGCGACTCGCTGCCGAGCGCGTCGCGCGCGTGCGCGTGCGCAGAGCGCGCGGGGAATCCGCGTCCGCGTCGCTCGCGGCCCCGCTCGTCGATCCACGGCCGCTCCTCGTCGTCCGTGTCTTCGTTTTCCTCCTCTCCTCGACCGGCGGCTCGCAGCCGCCTCAGAAGGAGGTCGGTCACGTGAGAGGAGATGGCGCGCGAGAGCTGATCGAAGCAAGGGTGCTGAAAAGGGCAGAGATCAAAGATTAAAAGTGAAAGGTTTCCCCCAATTAGCAATCCTTTCTGGCCGCATAGCGCCCGTGGAGTGGTCTACTCGGAGTGTGAGAGCGGTTTGTCGACTACAAAACCAAAGAGCCACTGAGATCAAAGACCAGAGATCAAAGATCAACCCTTACCTGTCCGTCGGCGGAGCTCGGCGAGGCGGGCGAGTCGATCAGGTCGGACTTGAGCGCCGCCCAGTCGTCCGCCTGCAAAGATCAAAGATCACATCTCTCCTAAGACTCCAGAGATCGAAGATCAGACTACCGTATCCAACTTCGTCAAAGGCTACAAAGATCAGAGATCAAAGACCAAAGATCAAGTTAGAAAGACCGAACTACAAAATTCGCTTCAACTACGATTCCGTGACGTCAAATACCGTACTCAATCAACAGACTACAAACAACAAAGATCAAACTACAAATTACAAAGATCAAAGATCAATCATCTCACATTCTGCACAAGCTCGCTGAGCAGGGCATCCAGACTCTGCTCCGTGGACGTTGTCGTTGTGCTCATCTCTCTTGCAGTCAGTCAGTCAGTAGTCAGTCGAGTACCGGGGTCAGTAGGGTGAGGGCGGGGCCTGGAAAGGGGGGGGCGGGGTTTAGAGATACTGCTTTACTTTATGGGATCGCAAGTAGACAAAGAGCGCCTAAGGTTATGACTTAGGATTTGGTAAAGGATAATAGCAACAGGTAGACTTAGTCTACGGTTAAGGTTATGGCTTAGGAACTGGTAAAGGCAAGCAATAGGAAAAAAAGAGAAAAATGAAGTGCTTACGACCGCACGCGGGGTGGGAGGGGCGAGCGAGTGAGGGGTGGAATGGGGAAGAAGGGAGAGAAATGAGGAGGGGAGGATATTCAAATGAGGCGAGAAGGGGGGGGGGGGTGAAGTGAGGGTGGATTAGGGATATTGAATTGTCGGGCACTTGAGAAATTACTGGTGAAGTCTGGTGTAGGTCGATGATAAAATGGCAGTAAGTCGGGATGGAAGTTACTGTAACGATATGAAAAATCGGCGTTCACTTTTAAAAGAATAAAAATGGCACTTCGCAGATTGCTTCTGTGTATTGTGCATTGTAATCTCTCAAATGGACGGTTTTATGGCTAATGAACTGAAAAAAATACGCGAAAAGAAGCGAAAGTGTGCTTGGCGGGCCAAGAAGCCGTAAGGGTGTGAGCCCCCTTTCTTTTCCTTCACCCCTTTCTTCCCTGTTCTCTTCATTTCCCATGATCTCTCGTTGGCTAGAGAAGACGAGAGAGTGGGGGAAACGAAGAGGGTTAGAGAAGCGAGGTCTTCGCGAGAAAACAACAATGGGCAGTTACTGCAGTAGCATGCATGAGGAGGAATGACTGAGGAGGAGGTGAGAAGGGAGTTTCTCGCTCAAGGAAAAAGATACGAGACGAGAGAGATTAGATATCAAAGATAACGCGGAGATTTAGTATTGAGAGTGAGATGGAATGGTTCAGTAGTAACCTATAACGCCAGAATGTCAGTTATACCGGTCATCAAGCAATAAGTGATGATTTTCGCAGAAATAGCGAAATATTACGCTTTTGAAGTTCATGGTTGATAATGTCAATAAAAAATAAAGAAATCAATATTGAAAGCTAGGACATCTGAATTTCTACGAGAAGACCACAAAAGCACTTGATGTTGACTCCTCGCGACACTAGCTGCACCTCCTCCCGTAAACCGTTATGCGAATTGGGGGGGGGGGGAGAGAGACTCCGATTACTGACTCTCCTCGTTTCGCATGCTCTCTCGTCACTCTATCACCGATGACTCTCCTCATTTTCCATGTTATCTCAATAGAAAGACTGTGAGGTATCGTGTGAAATAGAGAGACCACTTCGTAGTTGGAAGGGGGAAAGGCAGGAAATGTGTGTGGACTCATCGATTCCCCGCGTAGAGGTGACGTCCAAGTGGTAATCCGACTCCCCTATGGGAGGACATTCGCAGCCAAAACAAGCATTCATTCCGTAGTCCGTCTCTCAATTTTCTCTGGACTCTAGTCATAAAGTGCTATAGATAACGTAATATTAAAGGACATTGTCGAGGTAAAAGGGGATCGGACGGCGAAAAGGCACGATTTCGTCGCAAAAATACGACAATTTGACGTCACAATTATGCGAAGGGGAATCAAAATACGCGAGATTTGTCATTTTTCTTAATGATTTGCGCGTCGAGCGGCTGCAATATCTGGCTACTACGAGGGATTGTGACTGACCACAACAAAGGGTTCTCCATTTTGCCTTATCTCTCATCGGCCAGAGAAACGAGATAGTGTGTCAAAATGAGAGAGTCAGACACTATCATCCGTCGGTTTATGCCATTATTGACCACAACAAAGGGTTTGGGAGTCTCTCTATTTCAATCTCGCTCTTGAGCTGGTTAGACAGAGCGAGGGAGCATGAGAAATTGAGAGAGAGAGAGACAGACTACCGAGGAACGCAAGCGGCCAGTAATACGCGCGATAACTGTGAGAATTGGCTGCTCTCTGACTGTCTGCACTCTCTCTCGCTTTGTCGTTGTCTCTCGCCTACCACACATTAGCATGCATGCTTGTCGTGGGAAAACTACGACTGCTGCTGCTCCTGCATAATTAGCGTCTGTCTTCTCTTCATTCTGCAAGCTATTTAGTACTTCAACGCGATGAAGAGCGAAAAGATGTGGGAGGTCCGCAGTTCGACGATAGTAGAGTGCGCAATACGGGTCGCCGTCTCTTCATTTCGCGCACTCTCTCGCAGCTCTGACCGGAGAGAGAGTGCGTGAAATGAAGAAGCGGTGACCCGTATTGCGCATACTACTATCCATCGACGTGGACGGTCTTCTGGTCGATAGTGTCTGCATAATTAGCGAGCGAATGGGCACATTGCGAGAGGATGAGATGGGACTACGTCATTGCTGCAAGGCGGTCAACAACGGAGGGTTCTGCACGAATGCTAGAACTGTCATTGCGTCACTTCAACGCGTGTTAGCAAATAACAAGCAAATTCAGCAAAAAATTGTCCGATCTAGACAATTTCTAGAGTTACAAGGACTTGAGGAATTACGAAAATGAGGCATCAACTCAATCCATCATCTCCCAGCAATGAAAGCAATTGGAATTGGGAGGAAGGGGAAGAAAGATGAGGACCACGAGAGGGAATGAGTGAAATACGGGTCGCCGTCTCTTCATTTCACATACTCTCTCGCCACTCTAACCGGTGAGAGAGTGTGCGAAATGGAGAGACGGCGACCCGTATTTCGAACTCTAGAAGAGAGGGAATGAGTGAAATTGAAGAGGGCCTACGGACCATGAATGAAGAATCCGTCTCTTCGTTGGGCACGCTATCTCATCCCTAGAACGGGTGAGAGAGTACGTGAAGAGTCGAATGAACTAGTGGCCAGTCAACCGAAAATTCTCCGAAGAGAGGAGACGTAAGGACGAGGGGAGCTGGGAACGGAAATCGTGGGAGTTCCGCCCGGGTTCTACAGAGAATTTGAGAATTTTCAGCGCGCCCTCGATTCCCATTTTCCCGTAATCTTGGACCCTTTTTTCGGCAATAAACGTCCATATTTGAGAGGCGAGAGTTCAGAAATCATCCTTGAGAGGCTCAGGATATCCCTGGGACCCCCCCCCCCCCCCAAAGTCCCATTAGAGATGGGATGTCGAGAGAGATTTTTGGGCGGCGCAAACGTAATGGCTTTTTGATGGGATTATTCGATGTTCGCGCTCTTGGATCGTACTGCTGTTCACAGTTGGATTACGGACTGGGAATTCGAGCAACAATAACGAAAACGAGTACTCTAAAATACAAAGGCAGTCAATGATCGTCGCTCTTGAGTTGTGTAGTCGTGTTGACATTCGGAATATGGGCATGAAAAAAATGAACTGCGTTCCATTTCAATGCCAAATTTCATCGAAATTCGCTATCTATTGGACAAAATTGGTGTCAATTGGTACAAACGTCGATTTGAATCGAGCGTTCTGATTAGATACTTGGACCTTCTAAAAACTGTCAAAAGTGCCCATCAAAGGCAGTAACCGCACATAGCCAGAAAGCGGGGAAATGACATCAAGCCGAAATCGGACACTCCGGAATGAGGCAAGAGGAGGAAGGGGTGGGAGGGAGGATAACAATGCGCGAGACTGAATGCGAGACCATTCTGAAATGCTTTCTAGAAGTGGCCAGCTAACAAGCCCGTCTATTGTTCGGAGAGTGTTCCCAAAACAAGAGCGCGAAAAAGCGAAGAGCATAACATCGCTGCGCTTTTTGGGGATTCTGACGTGAGAGGGTCTCTCGATTTTTCATGCTCTCTCGCCATAATCAACGATTGAGAAAGAACACAGTGCAACGCAAAAAAAAGTCAAATTCTGACGTGAGCGTTCGCCGACAGAGAGATTCTAACTGGGGAATGAGGTAGTAGAAAGCATCCAAGAACTACTAGAGAGGCAGAGTAGCGTCTCTCGATTACGCATTCTTTCTCGTCGGGCAGAGAAGTGCATCGAGCAACGGCTGGGAGATTGTGACGTGAGGAGGAATGTTTTCTCGTCTCTCCATGTTGCCTTATCTCTCGTCAGTCAGAGAAACGAGAGAGAGTGTGAGAAATGAGAGACGCAGAACATTCATGAGAGGCGCGGAATGGGGAATGGATATTCCGGGGTGCTCCTCATCATCATGTATGATGAAATGACAGTAATATTCGTTGTTTTTTTACAATTTCCGCATCGTTGGAAACGGATGAAATAAAAGTGGTGAAACGTATTCGAAAATGAGAAATCATGGATTCTGACGTTAGAGGGGCGGAATGGACATTTCGCGACTCATCATATCATCATGCATGACATCTTTTGATGAAAAGAGAGAAAGGCGGGCAGGGAAAGACGAGATGACGACGCTACATCAGAATTGTTTGAATTTAGTATTTTTTCACTGGCAGTGAAGTGAGAACTGCAAGCTTTGAGTTGGCCCGCGTTTTATGGGATATGCGAAGCATATTCCAGGAAAAAAAAGAGAATTTTCGAGATCAGAAAAATCAGTTCGAATTAGCAATCATCGACTTAGCGGATTCTGACGCAAAAACGAAGTCTAGAAGATTTAGACGCAAGGAAGAGACGGAACTTTAGAGGAGTCGGGAAATGTGTGAGAGACTCGAGGGCAGTTTCGGTCCGAGTCCGTAATTAGAAACGCTCTCACACACTGACGAGCGTCTAGAACCGAGTTGGAAGTGTGAGTGGCAGACTCAAGTGCGCTTCGCGTAGTGAGGATTTTAGCCCAATAAAAGTATGTGCTTTCGAAACGACGGGAGGGAAGAATATAGGTACTGAGTCAAGGATAGCTCATCAAGTGCCGAGAGTTATGCATTTGTCATGGGCCATGTGGCCATCTTATAGACGCGGTTGTAACTCTATTGGTGAGGGAGTGTGTCCACACTAAAATACTCGAGGAGTGGGTGATGTTATGCTTATTAAACGAATTTAACATGTTTCTGGAAATAGATCGAATTCTGACTCGAATGCAAGTAGAAAATGGCGGTGAGTCCTCACTAAAATAAGTGGGCGGACGGGTGACGTTGTGCTTTCCTCTCCTATGCCTTGTTATTTACTGCCTTGAGGAGGTAATGAGAAAGGCTTGCAAACGGAGAACGAGGAGAGGTGCTTCAGGAAATACAGTATTAACATACAGTGCAGAACAAATGGATTCACATCAATGAAAATTTCTAAAACACGCTAACCACCGCATCGATACTCTAACTCGCCTTCTCCTGAGTCCTTCTCTCGACTACTCATGTTTACTGTCGCTTTTTTGACGTCTGACGACTCTCTTTATGCTCTCCTTTTCTCTCCCTACTAGGCGCTTTCGCTCTACTTGATGAGCTCGTTCTCTATGAGGGAGTGAGTAGAGAAAGGGAATGAGTTTTTCATGTGCACGCTTTAGCGACGTTCATACGTCGCGCGTCCTTGTTATTTTCAAACTCACCGTTATCGGAATACATTCGCCTGGAAACCTGTGAATGCTTCACAAGTTTCCAGGCGAATGTATTCCTATAACGGTGGGTTTGAAAATAACAAGGACGCGCGACGTATGAATATTCGGGGTTTTTTTCACTATAGATTCTGATGAATGTCCTCGCATACTTTGGATAGTGTCCGCAAGCTATGATGTAGAATGGAAAAGTACTGACTAAGAAGTAGTATTCCTGAAGCAAGAAGAGAGACGGACAAAGGAACATCGCAAGCGCACTTGACTCTCAGAGAGGAGAGAAGAAGGTGCTGATTCGCTTAGCGCGCACGAGTTAGCGAGAGGATTTGGCTCTCTATGTCTAGCAGACAAGAGAGGCCAAGTAAACACCCCTGAGTCAAGCGAGGAAAATGCGATTTCCTGGAGCTGTTAGCGAGAGCCGCTGCTAGAAGCGAGGGGGGGGGTTGTTAGCTACAAGTAATATGCATCTGATTTACACACATCACTAGACTTTCAATCGTCACGAAACAACTAGTCGTTTATTATGGAAATCATCCATCGCTCTCCTCATTCCGCGCTGTCTCTCGTGAAGAAAGCGGTTCATTTCCCTTTTTAACGACTAGTCGTTTCGTTACGATTGAAAGTCTACACATCTCATTGCATTCTGAACAGAACATGGGAGGGCAAAAATGAGGAATGAATGGCGAAACAGATTGAGAGCAAGTGTGCTTCACTCCGAGTCATTTAACACGTGACAATGTGGAACTATCAGTAATGCGCAAAAACTCAGCAGCTAATGATTTTCGAAAAAAAATGGTTCATGACCATTATTTGCAGCCAAATCGACCGTCTCCCTGCGCACCATCACCTCCTTTTTCCTGCCGCGGAACACGGTCAAGACGGTGGCACTGAATAGTGAGATGACCACGAGGTATCGTCAGATTATTTTCCATTCCACTAGTAGCTGACCATTGACGAACGTTCGAGGGGGCGGAGAAAGGAAGAGACCGGGAGGAGGCGGTAGATCAAGTGCCCTCCTTCCCCCCTTCCTTCCCCATGCCTCTCTCCCAGACAATCGATAGCTCGCTAACCAGCACATCTCATTTGCTGAGCATTTCAAGCGCACGATATGAGATTGCAGATTACGATAGCACTGGTATTGCTAAATAAGGATCGCGAAAACAATGAAATAG
The DNA here is from genome assembly GCA_000180635.4 of Pristionchus pacificus. Classification (NCBI taxonomy): domain Eukaryota; kingdom Metazoa; phylum Nematoda; class Chromadorea; order Rhabditida; family Neodiplogasteridae; genus Pristionchus; species Pristionchus pacificus. The sequence goes on along the minus strand of CM026578.1, from coordinate 28,562,144 downwards.
CTATATGATACGGCATCAGGGAGAAGGGTCAAGGTAACTATGGAAACACGGGGGGCTACGGTGAGATATTAGCAATAGAATATGTTTCACTCCGCGCTTTTTTTCGCGTTCCATTGAGCAAACCAATCTCTTTTCGATTTTTCTTTTGAAAAAAAAATAAAGTATTTAATTGCAGGCAGATGATCGTCGTTCTCCTCCGTAAGTTCAAAGTGGCCGACAATCCGAGAAAGTTCGCGCTGTACGAGTGTAGTCAGACCATCGAGTGCCAGACATTGATGAGTGAGTTTAAAAAATTTTTAAGTAGATATTCACCCCCAAAAGCTCGCCTGAGCCCGAATACCACACCTGTTGCCTCCATACCGCCCTTAACGCACACTGTCTATGAATAAAGAATTTGAATAAGAATAATAAGAATAGATCAGTATCGTGAGAATATTTTCCGTTCCACTCGTAGATGAGCTTTGACTACCGTTCAAGGGGCGGAGTTAGGAAGAGGCCGGGAGGAGGCGAGTGATCTACCTGCTCTCCTCCCCCCTACCTCTTCCCTTCCTCTCTCTCCCAGACAATCAATACGCTAACCAGCACATTGAGTTTGCTGAGCATTTGAAACGCACAATATATTTTTTTACAAATTATTTAAAATTGTAACGATACTATTTGATTCCTCGTGATCCTAGTGAATACGAATTTCCCAGTAAATTAGTATGATTGTAGTCTGCCTTGCGACGCTTGACTGCAAATGTCGAATAAGAAATAGAGAGAGAGAGATGGTAAACAAAGAAGTTCGAAATATCGTAGGCAATAGTTAGTCTGGCGAGATGAACACAAATAGAGGAACGAAATAGGAAACGAATGGGATCTAAATGACTGGAGCTCACGCTATGAGGCCACATGAGCTCGGATAGATTGTATCGCTCTACAATATCTTACCAACGAAATACTGAGCATTGATCATGGCTCGACATATCGTGATAGAAGAAGAGAAGCTAGGAGGCAAGCCTTGACCGGAAGCTTCTTTTATGAAAGGAGAATAAATAGAGAAACATTGAGGGTTCCGCAGGCAAAGAAAGGACCTGATCCTTCCCCTTTACGGATGTTGCTAGGTTGTTGAGAGAAAAGACGCGGAAACTTTACTCACAAAGGGCAATTGAGTTCACGCGGGGCGGGCTTTTGACGCCTTTTTGTCCCGAGAAAATCCTCGCCAAAATTTTCTTGGTTATTATCCTACTGCACAGCAAGGTCGGTGAAGTCGTCTTGTCAAACATAGGCCCATATCGTGTTTTTCCACGATTTGACCAGCGACAAAACTGCAAATCGAATGAGTGGCTTGAAGAGATTCGAATTTTGAACTCTAGTAAGCCCCTACTAGTAAATTCGGACAATGCTGACGGGCGCCGCAGGTCATCTATATCCCTATAGGGTACTTCAATCTTTCAAGCGGGAGAGAGAGAGAGAAAGGCGCGAATAGAGATGGCCAGGGCGCGATATGAGAGCCGCTGAATGGGCAATGAGCAGAGGGCGTCGGGGGACTCTCTCGCTTCCGCGTGCTCTCTCGCTCTCTCTCTCTCTGACCGGCCCGGAGAATAGGAAAGGAGAGGAGACCTGAAAGAGAGGGGGCTACCCCTGGCTGAATTTGTGATGAAGTAAGGGGAGAAGGAGGGACAAGGGGAGTGTTTTGGGAATGATATTCGAGAAGGGGTGGGAAGGAGTTGCGGTCCGGAGGAAAGTAGGGGTGAAAGACGGTTAGTAAGCTAGAGTTAGAAACATACCAAATAGTTTAGATAGGCTCTGGTCCGTTTTGGGTGTCCCATCAAAGTTTTCTGGACCCATATAAGTTTTCTGGACCCTGTAAAGTTTTCTGGACCCCGAAAAGTTTCCTGGACCCGAAAATAGTTTTCTTGACCCGAAAATAGTTTCCTGTTCCCGAACATAGTTTCCGGGACTCGAAAATAGTTTCCTGGACCCATCACTTTCCAATTGCACTTGAATAAATGCCAGAAAAGTCATCTTTAGCCACAGTAGACCATTACTTTCTTTTATGCTTCATGTTTGATAGTGCTTAGCACAGACTAAGAATTTATCAGAAAAGCATTAGGACAAATGTGCAATGGTGGGTCCAGGAAACTATTTTCGGGTCCAGCAAAATTTCGCTGGGTCCACAAAACTTTTCAGGGTCCAGAAAACTTTGATGGGACACCCAAAACGGACCATAGCCATAGTTTATTTACACACACACACACCACCTAACCGGTCAACGAGACGATATAGCTCGAGAGAGAGTTGTACAAGGCGTAAGACTGAAAGGCACACAACGCGACAAAGGGAGACTTTTCCAGAATAGAAGAATGAGGCCTCAAGTGTTTATTGTGAAGGCAGGGGAAGGCGAGGGGAAGTTGTGGTTTGGGAGCCTTTCGAGAGAGGGTGGTGAGAAAAGTGTGAGGGCCAAATAAAGACTTCACTCCCAAGGGAGTGGCGATTTGCACCTGCCTTAGGAAAATGGAAAAAAAATACATTGAAAAATCGGCAGAATCGTCTAGTTAGAAATATAGCACAATGTACAGAATTTGCTTATTTTCGAGAGAGATTCGAACAACCTTATTTTCGACGACATTTTGAACATGTAATTCACAATCTCTTTTCAGGAAAGTTCACGCGCGTGCCCGACAACATTTGTCCACTTCGCTCCGCCCTCTCGTGGACGAACCCGAGGGAGAAGTGCTTCGTGCTGCAGGAGAACGATGCTGGCGAGATTCTGGTAGGTATTTGGGGGGGGGGGGGGTGGCTGATATCTCACGCGAAGTCATTCATCAGTAAAAATTCACAACAACAGAAATAGCAACAATATTTTTTACCTGGTTATCTGCTGATCTGAATACTAAGACGTCGTTATGACCCCATCAGCAGAACCCATGATAAAGCATAAAATTACAAAACAAATAAAATTACAACAAAAAAACAAAATTACAAAAATATAAACAAAATTACATAAAATTACAAAATGTCAACGTGTGAGCGACTCTGAGCGCAGAGTGTGTAACGTGTACTTTCCAGTGGGACGCCTTCGAGGTGCCCGAGCTGCAGAACTTTCTGCGCATTCTCGGTCTGGAAGAGCAGCAGTACAAGGCGCAGATCAAGGAGAAGTACCGGGTCTATGAGTGAGTTTGATCTTTGATCTTTGGACTTTGGTCCTTGACCTTAATGGGTTTAGGATGAAGGCATCAAGAGGATTCCATATTCAATAAGTATATTTTTGAAAGGAGTTTGGTCTTGATGTCGCAATTATCAATTTCAAGTATGCTTCAGCATGGGTTGAAAATGATCTTGGGTCGACCTGGAGTACTGATGTCTAGAGTTCGAAATACGGGTCACCGTCTCTTCATATTTCACACACTCTCTCACAGGTTAGAGAGATGAGAGAGTGTGTGTGAAATGAAGAGACGGCGGTAACAGTATTTCGAACTCTACTGATGTATTTTGATTGTTTTCAATAAACATCGTCTTAAAATATTCTCAATTAACAAAGTATCTGCAGTTCCTACCTCATCGCGGAGCTGCGTGCGCGCGAGCAGGAATCCTACGACGGCGACTTCATCCCGAGAGAGTTCGCTCCTCCGCCGCCACCGGTAAACAAGTTAATGAACTGACGAAATGCCTACTTTGAACTATGACTATGATGAACTATGAGTCGATAGAGTCGATAGACTATGATGAACTATGGAGTCGATGCATGACTGAAATGTAGACAGGCGAAAATTAGTGCTTTTTTGCGAGTTAGCGCCGCCCCCACCACCGGTAAGCAACAATATTTTTAAGCTTATTTTCTCTTTTTTTGCAGTCTCCCTTTTCACCTTTTTTGCATGCAACTTTGGCCGTTGAATTGAAAACACTTTCGCTTCACTACCATACGCTTAAATTGCTTACTATTGGCTCTTAGCCAATTGCTATTGGCGAGACCATTAAAAATATAAAATAATTACTCATATTCCTTCTTTCAGAATCGCGACTACGACTCGTCCTCGACGTCCTCGTCGATGGTCCACGACGACAGGCACATTTATGCGACGGTACGCGGCGCAAGATCATTTTGCATCAATATTTCACTATCAAAAATATTCGATGCTTACAATTTTACGAATTGACGAACACTTTCTTGGGAGCATTGTTCTGCTCGGTAATCAGACGATGTTTGTCAGGTCGGCGAAGAGGACGACGATTTCGGCACGATGCGGCCGGCCGATTACGCCACGGCGAGGAGTATGATACGGTAGGTGGATAGATATTCTGGGGTGGCAATCAATCAATCAATCTATCAATTTATCATTTCAGGCAATTATTGCTAGATGAGGGGGGGGGGGCAAAATCTTCATGGGGTGTATTCCACCAGTTCCCAATAGCTCGGTCCAAGTCGTCCCTCCAGCGTGCTCTAGGCTTGCCTGGCGGGCGCTTCCGGTTGTACGGCGTCCAGAATGTAGTCGCACGGGTCCATTGCTCCACTTGCATACTCCTGACCTTGAGGGCCCATCGCGCTTTCCTTTGCAGTGCTTCTCGGTTCCAGTCTCGCAGCTTAGTGATCTCCCGTACGCGCTCGTTCCTCCAGCGGTCTCTCAGCGTGACTCCCAGCATCTTTCGCTCCATCTTCCTCTGGGTGATGCTCAGTCGCTCCTTATCGCTCGATCTGAGTGCCCACACTTCGCTCCCGTAGAGTACGGTAGAGGTGATGCAGCTCTCGAAGAGTCTTCTCCTGGTCTTCATGGGAAGAAGGCGAGATGAGAGGAGATGCGATAACTTGCTCCATGCAAGCCAACCGAGCCGAATCCGATGCTCAATCTCGTCGGTGTGGTCCAAGGCGAAGAGAGATTCTTCCTCCGAGGTAAGTGGTCGAGTCGACAAAGTTGAACGTCAGATTTTGGATTGTAATTGGGGCACGTGTTGTTTTGCAGGACGTGAGTAGGTGGGTCTTGGTTGCATTCACTTCGAGACCGACTCTTCTGCAGGCATCCATCAGCTTCCGTAGCATGCGCTCAAGTTCCGGCCGAGACTTCGCGATGAGAGCCATGTCATCAGCGTACTCGAGATGGCTGAGGTTCCTTCCGTCGATTCGGATCCCGTCATCCTCCCAGTCGATGGTGTCCATGGCAGATCGAAGTGCAATATTGAATAGGAGGGGAGAAAGCGTGTCTCCTTGACGGACGCCTCTCTTCACTGTCACAGGGACGAGGAGTTCCTCGTTCACTCTGATGAGTGTGGTGGAAGACTCGTAGATCCGACGGAGCAGGTGGATAAGGGTAGGATGGGCTCCGTATGACCATTCCAGCATGCACTCCATTCCACGCAGTCAAATGCCTTCTTGAAGTCGACAAAGGCCAGGTAAATGGGAATACCGTACTCCGAGGTTCTTTCTGCGACCTGCTTGATGGCATGCAGGTTGTTGTCGAGCGTGCTAAACCCTCTCCGGAATCCGGTTTGGGTTGCCGATTCGGACTCTTCAAGCACTGCCTCGAATCTTTTCAGAATGCACCTCGTCGTAACCTTGAGGGTTACGGTAAGTAGGGAGATGGGGCGGAAGTTGGCAATGTTCGTTGGGTCTCCTTTCTTGTTCGTTGGGTTTCAGTAGGGAAACGACGGGTTCCGACAGCTCGCAGGGTACGGTATCTCCGGCAACTAGTCGATTCAGCAAATGGGCGATGAAGTGGGCTAGATGGTCTCTCGAGTGGTAGAGCATCTCGGGTAGAATGCCGTCTGATCCGAGGGAATGGCCACACTTGAGGAGGGACATTGAGTGTCTCGCTTCGTCGGGAAGGAAGGGAGGGAAGGGGGTCGAGCGGATGAGAGGGGACTGCGAGAGGGAGCTGAACTGCGGGCGAGTTGAGATCCTCGTAGAAGCTCTTGACTGCTGCAGTTTTTGAGAGTGCTCCCGTGGCTGCGTCAGGGACGAGGAGGCGCTTCTTGGTGGACTGCAGTTTCAGAATCTCCTTCACAATACTTCTTCCCATCAGCGCTGCTTGTCTGGTCTGCGCTTCCTTTCTCTTCCTGATCTCCTCAGCTAAGCTCATCCGGGCGGATTTGCATGCGACTACGTAGGCGACGGGTCCTTGCGAATTGGCTTGCGATGACGTAGCGCAAGGAGGTTCCGGGTTGCACGTGAGATCCAAGGTGGGGTGTGGCGCTTTCTCCAGCAATTGGCAGCCGCAGCATCCGTGCCTTGATGTTGCAGTAGGCGTCGGCAGCGGAGGTGGGGCTGGCAAGGGGCAGTGACGCGAGAAGGGATGCGTTGACAGTAAAAGAAGCCCGATCAGAATCTAGCTTCTCCCTGCATCTTTTCTGCCTCACCTTGCCAGAGATGGACAGGCACATACGGACGAGGCGGTGGTCGGAGTTGAACTCGAAGCGACCCACGACACCACAGTTGACAACTCGTGCTGATGGAGGGCAGCGAGAAGGTCGATCTGATGGTAAGTGACGCCGTCGTTTGATCTCCATGTCCAGGTACGGCCGTGTCTTCTCTTGGGGAAAGTGTTCCATGCGCGCAGTTTGTTACCTCACGAGGGCTTCCGTGAAAGTCCGCCCACGAGAGTTAGGGGACTGAGAGGCGGAATTACCGACAAATCTTTCATTGCCAGGTTCCCTCGCTACTCTACAGCCCCTACCAGAACTGGCATGGTGCCTCTCGGCGCACTCCGCAGGGCGGTTTCAACCTGGTCAATGAAGGAATCATACGCGTCGTCGTCGTAGGAGGAGGTTGGGGCATACGCGTTGACCAGGAAGAGCCGTTGGTCGGGAAGATGCAGAGTGGCCAGACGGGGAGAGAGGCCTCGAAACACGGCTCCTCGCACGAGATGCGGACGGAGGAGGAAGGCCACGCCATGGGAGACGCAGTTGGGCCGCCCGAGTGGTAGACTGCAGTACCTGAGGATATAAGGTTGAATGAGGCACAACCCACAATCCTGGCTTCTTGTACTGCAATCACGTCCCACTCTTGATCTTGTCGAGGGCGAGCTCCATCTCGGTCTGCTTGTCCGTGGGGCCGAGCGTCCTCCGGGGATGGTGCCGATGTAGAAGTGGCGTCCCATCGATGGTGGCATACATACAACTCCCGCGTGCCAACAACGCTGCTGGGAGAGGGAATCCGGGGGCTGAGGGAATCGGAGACAGCGGGACGAAAATCGCACCCAACCGCTCGCCACTAGGGATGTCCAATCAATTCCAATACCCAATTAATTGATTTTGCGGCCGCTCAACCCATCGGAAAATAAGGAATAAATGTCAATTAATTGGTCAACCCAATACCAATTACCCAATTAATTGGTATTGTCTCTGAGTATTGAGTATTGAATTGAAATCACTACTCGCCACTCACTTGAGAACCCAGAAGGTACTTTAGGTCTGGGTGGTACTTTAGATCTTACATAGATACATGTATCAAGCGATTTTGTGAGTACAGTAGTAGGCTACTGAAAGGTGAGACCGCAAGGACTATGATACGGTAGGTGGATAGATGCGGTAGATGCGGTTACTGTAAAGCGGACTCTAAATACACTCGTTTGCTACCTATTCACCTGCCTGTGGCACAGATCAATTGGACACAGTAGGGAAAGTACGGAAGGTGTAGTGGTTTCTGTAAGAAGTAGATTATTGGTCCATTGATGAGGTAAGAGTACGGTGGATTTCAAAACAATCGCAATCGATAACTGACTTTTCTTCCAGAAACTCTTCGGTCGAGGACGAGCCAATGTACGTGAACATTCGCGAAATGGGCGATTCGACCAGATTGTAGATTACGGTAGTCCACTCTCTCACTTTGCCATGCTCTCTTACCGGAGAGTACGGTATTCCGCCACGGGTAGCTCGCTAGGTCACACTTTTATCTTTCTCGATCAGTTGTTGTGCGAAATGTTGCCACGAGTGCGTGATCTTTGATCTTTCCGAATTTGATTGCCAATCAGAATTGATTTGTCTCCTCAATAAGTGAGATAATGATTTATATTTCGAACCCTCTTCATTGATGAGCTCAAGTTTCCAATGAAAAATTTTCCATGAATTTCCTCGACTAACAACGATTTTTTTCTTTTTTTTTCTTTCAATCCTAACCACATACGGAGTTCTCAACGATTGTAAAAATCAGACCATTTCACATAATTCCTCATTATATTTGTTGCGTATGTATGATGTAACGGATAGCATGGATAAAGTACATTTTTTAAAAGATTTTATACATGAAGAATACAGAGGAATAAAAAAAGGAAAAGATGTATCCACGTCACAGCATTATGACCCCCTTTGTTCTCTACAGATAAGGATGAAACGGGATTAATTTTTGAATTTTCCCGCCACACCGTAGCCGAACTGCAAAACAATATCAGAATATATAATGTTTCTGAAACATATCCCGATTTCAACCGTTCAGCCACATTCAAAATGAGAATTGGAATAAGTTTCACAAACATTTCATAGTTCAAGTTTGCAGTTCGATTACAACCCTTTTCTGTCGATGAAGAATGCTGTGACGTCAAGCGATTTTATAGTAGTACCTACTGGTAGCTGTTTGAGCCGTAATTCCATTTATAAACCTGTCATTTTGTGAACTGGATCTTTTTTTCAGTGCACACTCCAATCTAAGATGTCTTATCATGCATGAGAGACGACTGCAGAAATTCGAAGTGTGATGAAACAAATAAAGCTCTTCGCATGAATCGTCTCGTAATTCCGCACACACAAAGGAATTGTGTTAAAGGCGAAACATTTCGACATCAAACAATTCACGACGATTTTCGTACACGATTTATTCATTACTCTTTTTTTTCGCGCTCAGACATTCCCTAAGCACAAGGCTGGCAGAATACCTATTGGCAATGCTTCCCATTTCTGTGCAGGTGGTGTTGAGCACGTGCGAACACGTGTTTTTTTCTTATGATTAGCTTAGATTTGGTTGGCTGAATCTAATATGTAAATTATCAATCTATTCATCAATTTGTCAATTGTTAGCCAATTTGTAAATAATCTGTCTGATTATTATCTCTCATTTTAATTTTTTAATTATTATCTCTCATTTTTTTCGCTGAGAATTAGAATTTTCAGGAATACCAATTTGACGTTAAACTAGAGTCTGATGAAGTGGCCTGGCTGGACTGTCTTGCCGAGTGGATGGGTAGGAGCGTCAATTCAGTGCAGTTTATGATCGAAGAATTCGAATCCGAGCTGTGCGCCCTCGCCATTTCGTTCATGAAAAAGTTGAAGTTCACTCAGTTCATGATCACGTCGTCACAGTGCTGTGAGAAAACTGTGTAAGAATACAATTAAACGTATTAGCCTGTTGTCGCTACAACCATAAAAATCCATCAAGTTTCGACAGATGGAGTTCGAAATGGTGGCGATTTCTTCCTCGGACTTCACGATTTTGACTGGGTGCCAGTTTTTCTCGAAATGTTCTCCAGAAAAGTCGACAAACTGTTGATCATAAATAACCGCTGTAAGGGTTATCTGCCAATGGACAGCTCAGAGGAGCTCAAGCAGGTCTGTAATTTGAATCAAAATCTGGGAGCTGCCTTCTGACCTACCGTAACTTTGACCTACCGTACTACCGTAACCTCGCACCGCAACCGTCCCCCGCTGGCTATATGACCCCGCACCCCACGCTGATCGTATTAGACACTCGCTCCCACTGTGGCACCACATGCGTTAATAATGATTGATATTTATATTTATCTTATAAGATTTCAATGAACGATTTTTGCCTTTTCAGAGTCTCCCATTAAAGGAGGAGTAACATGAATATTTTTGTGACCAATCTGCCAACGTCAGATTATGGCAATCCATAACCATATCAGAGATCTTTCACCAACCCTTTTTTTAAATATTATTTTTTTCAGTTGTTCAATATGAATTTTATGGTGACTTCATGATCCTGAAGCATTCTTCAAGAATTGATGAAGATTTCGATAACGAATGAACACTACCGACGCCTGATAAATCCGTCAACATGATGCCATCTTTTCCTCGATTTGCATGCTCTCTCGTCTGTCTGATCGGCGAGAGAGCATGCAAATCGAGGAGAGGCTCTCGGCCGATTTGTCATCCCTATTTCCGATTGCTCATTGATGTTTAAATGTGATTGATAAATATATCTTAAATACTATGGTAGCAAATAAGACTAGCTAAAGTGTCGAGTTCCAAATGAAAATGCTCTTTTGTCGATGAAAAAGCCTTTATAACAATTAAATCGAACGCGTCTGAATCAGAAGCGTCGTAAATTTCCTTGTCGAAGGATACTTCCATAAATACCATTTGTTACGCGCCGTTCAGAACACTTCGCACAATCATGATAGCAACCCTACTGGCGTTGCTTGCCCTCTAATTCTTTGCGCAGATGTGTTGAGTAGCTCTTCAGTTTTCACTCGCACTATTGTTTCGGAAGAATAGATAGTTCACTTACGGTGAAGTGAATCCATAATGGCTGCTTCTACTCGATCCCTGAGCCCCATGGAGAGTCTGCCTCGCGAGCTCATGTGGGCCATCATAGAGTATGCGACTGAGACCGTGTTCGACCTGAGATTGGTAAGGATATTTCTTTTTCTTTTATTGAGGTCGCAATGTAAATTATATTATGCTTACTAAGAGCTCGATGTTGTAATCGTAGTTGTTGTAACAAAAAAATAATCAAATGAAGGTCGGAGAAATGAATAACACGCCTCTCACCTAAGAATCGAGCCAGAATGGACAAATCTGTCAGCGAGTAATTTTTCGGTTTCGGACCCTCCCAGATGCCCCCCAGCCCACCCGTGAACGGAATAGTCACAGAAGTCACTCCCGGCCGAGCTGCAGCTTCTGTAAGATGCAGCCTTCCAATTTCAAGGACATCTTTCGACCCTTCAACAAGGTGCTAGAGAAAACTTTTCTTTTAGAGGTAGGGCTATTTTTCGACCCTCTATCGACCTGAACAATTTTGAACTAGCTAGCTTCCCTAGGAAGACAGCTATGTGAATTCAAGAAATATCTTGAAAATCGCTCGAAAAGCCACGAATTTTATTTCATACGATTGTAGATCTCGTCACGACATTTCGAATGATAGGTCTGCGCTTGCATATCGAGGGGATCAACTATGGTTTCATCCCCAAAAACTGCAGTTCCAACTTGTGAACTAGTTTTTCAACAGTTTTCGCCGCTTCATTTTGCACTTTCGTTCGGAATGACTCGATCTCAACTTCACAATTCCCGTTATGTTTCATTCGCCGTTAATTGAAATGAAATTCACGGTTATGGTCACAATGAAACTCATCGAAAAATAATGGCAGACGCCGAGTCATTCCGAGCGAAAGAGCAAAATGAAGCGGCGAAAACTGTTGAAAAACTAGTTCACAAGTTGGAACTGCAATTTTGCGCTCGCATAACTAGGGTATGCGAGCGCAGACCTATCATTCGAATCGTCGTGACGAGATCTACAATCGTATGAAATAAAATTCGTGGCTTTTCGAGCGGTTTTCAAGATATTTCTTGAATTCACATAGCTGTCTTCCTAGGGAAACTAGCTAGTTCTAACTTGTTCAGGTCGATAGAGGGTCGAAAAATAGGCCTACCTCTAAAAGAAGAGTTTTCTCTAGCACCTTGTTGAAGGGTCGAAAGATGCACTTGAAATTGGAAGGCTGCATCTTACAGAAGCTGCAGCTCGGCCGGGAGTGACTTCTGTGACTATTCCGTTCACGGGTGGGCTGGGGGCATCTGGGAGGGACCGAAACCGTTGAAAACCAACATCGAAAAATTTTCTCGCTGACAGATTTAGCTCAATTCTTAGGCGAGCGGCGTGATAAGTTGTAATTTGATTTATTCAGGCCTCTTCACTCCTTAAATCCCACGTTGACGATTACGCTGTCCAGCGAAGAATTGTCGGATTAGTGGAGAAAATGGATATGATATCAGAAGTAGGCATTTCACATAAGTATTAGCTATCTGTTATAATTTCGTTGCGTTCATTGTGGCGTTGGGACGGGGTGGATGGGAAAGCCTTTGCAAATATTGAAGTGTTGTAGATAGTTGACATGGATTCCTCGATCAAGGATGTCGCAAAACTGCATGGATGCATGCTGACTTTATTTTCAGGTAACCTGGATGGAAATAAAATTGTTCGTCCGCACATGCAGAGCAAGTTTACTCGAACTGCGCTACAAACTTCTCGATCATCATGAAGAGCTGATTCCGGAGGATTGCGAAGTATATCGTGTTAAGAACAATTCAATTTTTTTCAATAAAAACTATTCAAGAATGCAAGGCTGTCACGTACGTTTTTTCATCGGCCGGTATGGTTGCGAGTTCGGTTGAAGCGCCAGACAGAATTGACATGAAAGAGAGCATCCCGATTTTCGCTAGAGCAGAGCCTTAAAATCCCGATCATTCTGTCTCTTTCAACAATTTCTTGCAGAATTATGTAATTGCGGTCTATCGCGAGCCTGCAAAATGGCTGCAAAATTTGCCCGAATGGATCGGTGGAAAGGCGAAAATTGTTCGAATAGAGCAAATTCACCAAACACAATTCCCATTCGAGACGCACGTCATTGCATTACTCGATCAAATACGCACAAAAAAGCTCAAATTCACAAACTATGTCGATGATGATTTCATGTGAGAATGCTATATTTAAATCGAGCATGTGTCCATGTTGGGATTCTCGCAGAGCTCAATTTGCAATTATAGCATTGTAATGAAACCCGGGACTCCAAAAAGAGATTCAGTTTCCTTTTCAGACATCATCTCCTGACCACTCATCGTCTGGCGCAACTTGAAGTGCTGAGTATTGCACTTCGAACCATGACTGATCCAAGTTTGTCAATTATATTTTATTGAGAAAAAGATATTTTCAATTTCAGAAAAATTCCTACTATACCTCTCAGAGCATGTTCCAGCTGTACAAATATATCAAATTCTTGATCGTGCAATCTCCGACACAGTCCCATATTTCCTTGGCATGCGAGATTTTGACTGGGCACCAACGTTTCTTGAAATGTGCTCGAAGAAATTGGACAAGCTGTCGATCGTAAATTTAGGTCTTACCGACTTTCTCCCAATAGAGAGCTCTGAGCAGCTCAGGAAGGTCTGGAAATTGAATCAAAGTTTAAATAATATCGATTAAATTTTATCTCGATAAATAAACAGCATTTCAGAGACTGCCTTACACTGGAAAGGGCATTTGGTTCGAGGCCAGTTGTACGAACTATGAACAAGATAAAAAATACGTGGAAAACAATCATCAGCTCAGTGGTATCCTCACTGTTATTTTTGTAAGTTTTTATTCTTATTTTATATTTTCAGTGGACAGCCGAGATATTTTTGGAAATTTTGTGAGCGTGAAGCATACGTCAAGAATTGATGAAAAATTCGACAACGATGTAGACATCACCAGATAAACAAGCACTCAAATCGTTGTCATTCTTCCTTTCTGATCTGTAATTTTGTTACTTGTTAAATGTCCAAATACTGGGATAACTTAGCCAATAGTCTCTAGTAGTGAGCTCTACGCGCAATAAGGTTTGCGTTAAACATATATACATTTCATCTTAACATGTGCGTATTGAACGCTCTGGCTCTCCAATTACCAGCAGTCTCGTCTCTGGTCGATGAGTTCACTCATCCAATCACTCCCTCTTTCATCCCATTCTCTCATTCAGTTAGATACTTTACCTCGTTTTCCCTTGTAAGCTGCAAATTAATGAATATTATTTATTGATTTCTCTTGCATTCTCACATCGCAATACCTAACACGATTCTGCCAAGCGGGCTAAGAATCGCGTACATGTGCATTCGACTGGGCACCAACTTTTCTTGAAATGTTTTCCGGAAAACTCGAAAAACTTTCAATTATGAATGATAGTCATTACGGACATCTCCCGGTTGAGAGTACGGAACATCTCAAAAAAAAGTTTGATATTTGCTTTTTGCCTCTCTTGATAAACCGATAAACAGTTCAGAAATTGCCCCTTCTCGGTACGAAAATTTGGTTCTAAGCGTCATCCGCAAATTATTGTGAAGGGCTGAGCTACATCGAGAATGATCATCAAATATACGGTTCGAATTTTCTCATTTTCTGTTGTTTCTCAAAGAATTATCCAAAAAGACAAAGAAGCAACAATCAATGGAGTTTGCTCGGGCGTGAAACATTTGTCAAGGGTCACTGAGAAGTTTTGTATCGAGTGAACTGTGTCCGTGATAGACAATGGATTCATCTATTTTAGAAATTGAGTTAATCGATGCAAATTGTTTAATGAAAACTCGATACTCGTCGATCCTTTGTGTCTCCGGACAATCCCGGACAATACGGCGTCCGTCCGGACACGGACAAAAACGGACAAATTCTCTTTCATTCTTCACTTCTCTTGTTTACGCAACCCTAATCATTTTTTTCTCTAACACTTCCGTGATGACAATCCTTTTTGAACCATAGTAGAACAAATCTGTCAATTTTCTCCACCTTGTGCCCACTTTATTTGTTTGTTCTTTTATCATTCAATGCAAAACCGAACAACAACTCATCTCACAAAAAGAGGAATCAACAAAAACATTTGTGCGGGGATATTTACAACAATTGAACCAGCAAGTGGTAAGGACCGGTAAGTCTCCTATATAGGAATGTTAAAGAAACAGAAAGGATCTGATCAAAACTTCTGCTACCGAATACTTCGAATAACTAGAATAACTAGCAATAAATTAGCGAGAAAGTGAAGAGGGGCTACGGTACCTTCTAGATTGTATCAGCGATTAATTAGTGGCCATCGTGAGGGTTAATGAGGGAATATTTTTAGATATTTTTATAGTTACTTCCCATTTCGCTCACTCGTGGACGAGCCCACGTGACAAACTTGTCCAGCACCACCGGCCACGCGCCGTCCTACAAGCATACATCTCAAAGCATTTCATTACCGACCGGGAACCACAAATATAAAGTGGTCTGATACTGGAAACCATAGGTGGAAGAGGCAATGACGCCGTTAAGTATATAGTGGTCTGATTACCGGCCCGGTAGCAACAACAAAGTATGGTCCTAACAGTGAACTTTGATTGGTGGGGAAAGGCTGATAAAAAAAATCAGCGGCACAAATAAACATCAACGTTCGCCTACCGAAAATATTTATAAAACAATTCGGCAATTTTTCGAGTGAAGTATGTGTGAAATACCGTAATGCTCAACTAATTTGTGTGAATATCATTTTCGAACCCTCTTCCTACCGTACCCCCCCCCCTCCTACCTCATCATAATCGGAGAGGTCCTCACTGAATGTGGCGGCAAACTCGCCGAGCAGGTTCCACGTGTCCCGCGTGACCGGCTTGCCCTGCGCCGTCATGAACTCCTCCCAGAGCGACAGCAGCGGGAACTAGAAAATATAGTTTTATTGTTCAACTTTTTACATTTTAAGATTCATAAAACGATTCAAAAACGCAATGGTAACTTTCATATATTTTGATAAATAAAAAGTTTCACAAATGATTTCTAATTTAAAGGGAATAGTTCTCCCTTTCCTTTTACTCAACTTCAGTAGTAAATATCGGGAACTGAAAGTAGCAAGTTACGATTTAACATCAAACAAGGGTTTCCAAGATTTAATCAAATTTTTTTTCTGCAGATTTCTAGAAAACATGCCAATTTTTTTCGAACATTTAGTCACCTATATTTGTCATGTTTGTCTGCGACTACGCTGCTAAATCTTGTTTCATTCGCAAATAAAAATGTCATAAAAACACACACAAATAAAGATCTAGAAAGCATGAAAAGCAAGCTGACAGCTTCTAAAATCCGGAATCCTCACCTGGTCCTGGAACAGGATCCTCCAGTAGACCAGGGCGATGTCCAGATCGAGATTGCGATGGCCCGCCTTCTTGCCGTACCCGAACGCGAACTGGTACACCGGCTGAACAGAGATTATTGCGTTTTTTGTAAATCGGAAAATCGTGTTTAGGCTCAAATATCGAGCTCCATTGGTGATGGTAAATAGCAAACTGAGATTATTTAAAGCAAAATTAGTCATGAAAATGACCAGCTATTTGATGTTGATTTTAATTCATTTCATTTTCATTTAAACAACTTTATCAGCTGGTTATTGGTGGGATCTCAGCTGGGTTGCCATAAGAGTTCTCCACTGAGTACGGTCGCGTGCGAGTTGAAGAAATTGTGGACCGGCGGCATTGACAAAGTCGTCTCTCCAACGTTTCAGTGGCCTCCCGCGATTTCTTCTTCCTTGCGGAGTCCATTCGAGAATCCTTAGACTCCACCTTTCGTGGGAGAAGTTCGAGAGTCTTTCAGCCCACATCCATTTACGCTTTTCCGCCTCTCGCACAACATCCTTCAGTTTTGTAATACTACGCAGGTGCTCATTCCGAATGTGATCAAGTACAGTAATGCCGAGCATTTTTCGTTCAAGTTTACGCTGGGCAACGGAAAGAATTTGTTTGTCTCGTTTACAAAGATACCATGTTTCGGCTCCGTATAGGAATGCAGGGAGAACTACACCATCGAATAGCCGCTTTTTTAATACCATGGGACATCCTCTTTTCCTAAAGAATTCAGAGTACTTGGAAAAAGCCCAATTTGCGCTTCTTACTCGGCGGTGAATTTCCCCCTTGAATCGATTTGAATCCATTGTGACCTCTTGCCCGAGATAAACCACTTTGTCTTTTACTACTACTGTTTCCCCTGCCACGATGACCGGTCTGCTGTTAGGAATAGTTGAAAGAGCGACAGTTTTTGCTCCGTTGAGACAGAGTCCCACCGCTAGTAGTTCCCGTTCCAGCTCCCGAACCATGGATTGAATTTGGCGCGGGTCGTGTGAAATAAGGACGCAATCATCTGCATAAAGGAGATGTGATAAATATTCTCCATTAATGCAAATTCCCTTTTTTCCCCAGTTGAGTCCCCTGAATACTGTATCTAAGACGGCAACGAATAGACGCGGACTTAGACCATCCCCCTGTCTGACCCCTCTCCCGATGTCTACTTCTACTCCTTTCCCATTGACGACCACAGAGCTTTTACTCTGAACTGTGAGTGATTGGAGGAAACGAATGAAAGTAGAATGAACTCCATCCCGTTCCATGGCAGTAAGGACAGAATCACATAGAACAGAGTCAAAAGCCTTGCTTACGTCGAGAAAGAGTAGGTAGAGGGGGCGTTTGAATTCCCGACAGTTTGCGATGAGAGTGTTTAGGATGAAAATACCGTCTACTGTTGAGTGACCACCACGGAATCCCTGTTGCTCCCTTGCCCGAAGATTGTCGAGTGAACAACCAATCCTATTGTTGATAACGGCGGTAAGGGTTTTTTGGATGACTGGGAGAAGGGAAATGGGGCGGTAGTTCTTAGGAAGTGTTTTGTCCCCGCCCTTGAACAGGAGGATTGTTCTACTGTCCCCAAAACCCTGTGGAATAAAACCTTCGATGAGGATTTTATTGAAGATTGCAGTGAGGTATGGTGATAGTATTTCAGCCCCTGCCTTAAGCATTTCCCCGGATACCCTGTCCTCCCCTGGCGATTTCCCAGATGTGAATCCCCTTAGAACACTCTCCACTTCGTCTCTCCCAATGGGAATGAATTCCTCTTCTGTTTCTCTCACTGTGTAGTTTCGTCCGCCATCCCCTTTGTAGAGTTTGTTGTAGTATTCTCTAAAGACTCCTTCTAGGTCAGCTTGGGTAGTGACTATGCCCTTTCCACCTTGCATTTTGACAATTCTTTCTCTCCCGACACTCTGACTTCCTATCGCTTTACTGTAGTTACTTCCCTCTTCTACTGCCTTTTCCACCATTCTAGTCATCCGATCTATTGCGTCTTGTTGTAAGCTACCCCGGAGCGCCTTGTTGATGGCTACCCATTGGACCCGATCTCTCCCTTGAACTGTGGCTTTGATCTTTGATCTTTCCGCGAACAGTTGCCTAGTTCTAGGAGAAAACCGAGGGACACTTGGAGCAGGCGTAGAGGAAAGTGTTGCAGCCTGTTGTATTGAGCTAACCAGAGTACTGTAGTCACATCCCACAGGAATCCCCTCTATCGAGCGTACAAGGTTATCTTTGAATTGGTCCCTGACTAGTACCACCTCATTTTTCCCTCCTCCACGATGACTTAGCGGTCTCCCTTCCACGCTGAATGAGGCCCGGACCATTCTATGATCTGAAGTGAAGTCCATCCGATTAACTACATCTACATCAAGAGCAGGGAAGTCCCGTGGATAGAGAATGTAGTCGATACGGGTAGTTGTGGTCCCAGTAGGTGAAACCCAGGTGTGGCAATGGCTTTCCTGCTTTTGAAACATAGTATTACCTATGCGAAGGCGCAAAGTCTCACATAGAGTAATTACCTTTTCCCCTCTATCGTTTCTGTCCCCATATCCGAATTTCCCAATAGCAGTATCCCCTGGGAGCGCTTTCCCAACTCGTGCGTTCAGGTCGCCCATGATCACTCTGTACACTTTTCGAAATTTCCGTTGCCCTGGTACTACTTGACGAAATACGGATTCAAGCTCGCTAAGGAATGCATCGTATTCTCAAATAAATCCAAACACACGCCAACCTTGAACTCGATCGACTTGAACAGTCCCTGGTCGAGTTCATCCAATTGAGCACGAAGCGAATTCAGCGAATCCGCGCGCAGACTGTAATTATGCTAATTAAGATTAATTAAATTTTTAAAATAATTAATTAGTTAATAAATAAACTCACGTCTGCATGCCCTTCAGCCACTCGGGGAGCGAGAACTCACACATCACCTGAAATATTTTATTTTTGAAATCAGAATAAATAACTTTTTTTGATCGTATAGCATTGTACATGCATCAAAACTAATTTTAAAAAACTGAGCATGGAAACGATTACATTTTGCATTTTTTTCACGCATCCCCAGGGTGGTGTTGTATGGGGAAATAACAAAACAAATCTGAATTGTAAAAAGGCAAACCTGCGCCTCCATCTTGCCCTTTTTTGCCTCTTTTCTCGCTACCCATTAGTTTTGACCACCTAGTTAGTCCGACTTTTGTGCATAAAACTAAAGAAGTGCCATAAATCCCGACCTGCGAGTCTTTTTTATTCAAAACGCATTCTGTTCAGTGGTCGAAAAGTCATGTCAACAGGGTTTTGCCGTCGGGCACCTAGGCCTAAATTTTCAAATGTTTTCGGAAACATAGACCTAAAATGACAAAATAATGCATGCACACTTGGTTAGAACACTTGAAAATTCAACCCTTTCGGGCACCTAGACTAAAAATTTGGCCGACTTCGTCGGGCACCTCATGTTGATGTTGACATACTTTTCGACCACTGATTCTGTCAATATTTAACTTGCTGCAAGACGATTCTTGCACCTGATACCCACCTGGGCCTCCATCTTGCTCGCGAGGACGAGCACCCTTCTGTCCTCGGCGTCGAGGGAGAGGTCGCGCAGCAGACGCGCAACGCCGTGCGGGCCGATGCGGTCCGGCTGTGAGTCCAGAGGGTCTGCACTTATATTAATCATTAATAAAATATTCGATGTCCTAGTAGTGGGCTCCCGCAGGACGCAAGTGCCTTGAGTACGGGGTGGCCTCATAATTCACGTCATGATAAAATAGTTTAGGTATAATAAGTAAGAAGTGGAAAACAATATTTTTTCGAGATTCCAAATGGAAATATCAACTAGAGCAATCACTCCTACAAGATCAGCATCGGCTCTTGGTTCAAAGTGAGGCGAAAGCACAACAACTCACCATTAGCAGAATATGTTCCAGATGTAGTAATGGATGAAAACCTTTTCAAAAGTATATATGAAATACAAACTAGAAACAGCAACTCACCATTGGCGTATCTCTCGAAGAGGTTCCTCACAGACGTCTCATCACAGCGCTGCTGGTGTTGATCGCCGAAGAGATGCTCGTGCTGAACGGAATCCATAATTGAAAGCAATTTCCCACTTATTTTGAAAGCAGAAGTTATACGCTAGTATCCCGCTGCAAAATGCCATCGATACCATCGCTGGTTGGTCAGAAGAATGGCAGCTTCCCCTTGCAGCTCACAAATGCAACTCGCTGCACTGAGGAAGAGCTAACCCTAAGAGGGAGTACTCAATTGGTACTACTAAACTTGAGCAAAAGATTGAAGTCAAAGATCTTGGCTTCACAATTGACAAATCCCTTATTTTCTCAAAGCACTGCCAGGCGATAGCGCTAAAGAGCAAAACTGCCTGCCACACCATTCTTAGAGCGCTCCGGTCACACAACACAGAAGTACTCATAAAAGCCTACTCTATCTACATCAGACCCATCTTAGAAAGCGCATCGATGGTTTTCAACCCTTACCTCCCTCGCGACAAAAAGGTTCTTGAGAAAGTACAGAACTACTTTACACGGAGACTGTACATGCGCTGTCACAAAGCGACATGGCAAAGCATGCCCAGAGCTGCTG
The DNA here is from genome assembly GCA_000180635.4 of Pristionchus pacificus. Lineage (NCBI taxonomy): Eukaryota > Metazoa > Nematoda > Chromadorea > Rhabditida > Neodiplogasteridae > Pristionchus > Pristionchus pacificus. The sequence continues at coordinate 28,541,747 of CM026578.1, read as the reverse complement.
ATAGGAACGCCCAACTAGGAATTACTTCATTAGAAAAGCGCAGAGAGGAAAAAGACTTGAAGACAACCAGAAATCTTATGAGAGGCAAATACAAAATCTCAAAACAGAAACCACGCCACTTCTGTTACTACTTCGCTAGGAACGGTATCAACTTCACCAATAGTGTCTCATCATCAAACTACAGGCAACACAGTTTCTTCACCAGAGCAGCAAGGCTAGTAGTCAAATACGGAATATTGACGACCAGTTTCCCTGAGTGATATCCCCCGAAATTGTCATCTCTTGCCATTCGACTTTGTTTTAATTGGTTTTAATGCATCACAATTTTCTAATTTGTACCCGCGTTTCCCGTTGTGAACACGCATAAATATATATCATATATATCATAAGTGACCACAACACCATTCTACATGGTATTAACGTTAGAAATATTAACAGTTGCGCAATCAAAGAAAAAAGGAAAGAAAAAGTAGCCGATACTCCAGTTTTCCTCAACTGATAGTATTGTTTTATTGAAATCCATTACAACTTTTTTTGCTATTTTATCAGTCGAAAATGAATATATAGCCTCGTATCCCTCTCCATTAACACCGCTAACCTCAAACAGCTTGTCATGCCAGTGGGTCCCACCTAGCGTTGTGTTACGACTCTAAAATCGCTTGACGTGGATACTCCTTTACTTTTACCCTCTCCATTCTCACCTGATAGTAGTTGTCGATGGCCTCTTCCACGTCGTACCCGACGGGCGACAGGCAGGAGATGGCCACCTATTCAAAGGATGGCATCTGTCTCTCTCATTTCACAATACTCTCTCTCTCTCTCGCTTGCCTAAGCTCTTAGTCAATGCCAAATCAATGCTAAACTAACTCTAAACTCTTAGTCAATGCTCTTAAGAGATATACAAAGTGAATAGACGCTGCTCACCTCCTCCGTCGTGTGCATCATGTCGCAGAACGACTTTACCTGAATAAATAATATTTAAAATCATTAAATTCAGGTTAATTCATCCGTGATCAACTGTTACACTACGTGAGAACAACGAAGCTCAAGTGCGGAAACGAACGCACAGCGCTTCTCTCGGCAGAGCTGGATGGGCCGGGCATCCTTCGTTGGCGATGACAATGATGGCCACTGAAACGCTAACGGTGAAAAAATGGAGAATTCATGTCGAACAACGTTACTCGGAACAAAAAAGTGGCAAGAATGGGGCGTTCTGGGGACAGTTCGCGACAAATTCAGGCTGGTGGTAAAGAAAACAGAAAGGGAGATAACGCTGATCATTTGCTATTGTCGCGAAGAGGGCAATCTCAAGTGAAAATCGAGGGAATCAGGCTAGAATGAAAGAAGAAGAAAAGAGAAAAAGTTTGAAACGACAAATGCTACAGTAATCTCAAAAATTAGAGTTGGAGCTGATGCTGTAGTGTATTCACAACTACGAGTTCAGGAGAACAAATGTAGTCATATCAAATGCCCTTCTTGACAATGAGTTACCGTCTCATGCTCATATCGATCGTCTAGGATTCTTTCAAGAGCAACTACCCCGTTGTTCAATATATAACGGACAGGTCCGTGGAAAATCGATAGACGGAGAAAAAAGAGCGTGCATAATGCGAATGTTTTTTGTTCTTTTTTTTCAACTCCTGCGGTTAAGAAAACAGCGCTGATCTTAAAGGCATCTTGATCTCACTTTTCCAGAAATGCATCAATTCGTACGGCACACACGCGGGAACATTCAGACTCGCTTATTCGAACTAATCAGACGAAATAAAACCAGAACCAAAACTTTAATCACACCTTGAATATACCCAAACAATGCAATGTGAACATCAATCGAATCACCGAAACAACAAATAAAATATCAGAGAAAACAATCACGCTATATATACGTTTTCCTATCACAAAAAATCCTCCAACAATAATAATTTGCAATCAAGTTACGGTACGCAATAACTGAGAAGAGCTTGAGCTCAGAACAAGTTTATTTAGCTACTCTATAAGGGAGGAAGAGCATGGGAAGGGCGGGGGATACGGTAGCTCAGAACCAGTATAGTCTAGGTGAATTGTCCTATACGGGGAAAAGGCATATGCTAGTTGGAAGAATGGAAGAAGGGAGGTAAGATAGCTCAGAACAAATCTAGGCGAATTACACTATCAGGTATAAAGGGCACGGTAGCTCAGAATAAATAGCTTCACGGTAGCCTCAGAATAGCTTGAGCTGTCTGGTCGCATCCTTGGCCGTGTTCTTGGGGTAGGGCTTGAGGGCGATCGCCACGCGCATACCGTCCTCCACCCACACACTGCAATGGCAATTATCAGGATTACATTTTTTTCACATTTGTGAAAAATCACTATTATTGGCTGAAGAGTAATTGAGAAATTGGCGTGGGGTGGCAAAGCCCGCTTTAGTCTCCGGCTCTATTCATTGAAAAACTCACAATATCGGGACCAATTACCAATGAACACATAAGTCGCATCATTATCATTTGTCATTTGATTATTTAAAGTGAATTAAATAGAACAATTAAAACCAACCGATGCAGTAGGTTCTTCTTCTCCAGCTTCTCCCTGGCCGCGTCCAGCTCCGCTTCGCTGTCCACCTGTGCAAATTATTGTTTTTCCAAAATTATTTTAAGCGATCTGAATCAGCCGCAAAATCTATTTCATGCGACAGCATTCATTTACTCCAAGATTCCAAAGACCCCGAACATCCCTTTCTCGTGCCACTTTATAGCGATTATGTGGGTTTATTAAATATCTTTAAATAAATTCTCAATCGAACACATTTCCCAGTAGGAACCTTTTTGACACTGATCGAATACGTCGAAATAAATATTTCTATATACTAACCCCGAGCGTGACTTTGTGCATGTTGTCCATGTCCTCCATGTACTTGATCGTTTCGGCGTCCTCGCGGAACGTCCACAGCGCAGCGGTGGCCGCGTGCGCTGCCTGGAAGGGCATAATGAAAAAAAACAATTTTAGTTTGATATCTGATGTTGAAATCTTCACTGAATATGAAGATCAATCCCCTCCCTAATGATGTTTCCTCCTGCAGGCACATTGCCTCGATGTCAGGATAAAAGTATTAAAGTATCTGATGTTGAATCCCGGCCCTACCTGCTAAACCCTTGAACATTACCTAGCCGATCCCTTAATCATTGACTTCAGCAGTATTCTATTCAGCATTCATTCTATTCGAACAATGAGATAGCAACATCTCTGCGTTTTTTAAGTCTGAATTTTTGTATTTTTGGCAATTCTACCCCAAGATTGCGCAATGGACGCTACCTAGCATCATTGAAACCCGAGATCGCGCACTGCGCTGCTGGTATTTTTCCTTTTGTTTCGGGCACTTTCTCATTAATCTACCACTGTTCACGTACAAATATCCCCGAGTCAAACAAACATGAGGATCTACAAACGTTCTAAATTAATCCAACCAATTTCTCACCTGCGTGGCGACGGCTCCGACGGGCCAGTTGAGGGCGGAGATGAGGTCGCGACGGAGGATGATGTACATCACGAGAGAGGACGAGGGAGTGGACATCTGTATACATGTATTAGATTAGGGGGTATTTAAATGGAATCATTCGCTAGAGCGATGAAATTTTGTAATTCAAGAGAAGAGGGACGGAAATATATAGATAGGGAATGCTATCCAGGATCTATCACGATCGAGCAAATAATGACGATTTCTAAAATAGTATTATTAACACCATAAAATACGACGCTTTCGTGTGCGATCTAGGGAGTAGGTATGAGGAAGGGAGATTACTTGAACCAAATTTGATTTTGAATCAATCTCATTGCCCATCGAGGGATTGAACTGATGATCGTCTACTCTACTCATCATGAAACGGAACACTCCCGGCCACAATTCGAGATCAGATATCAAATGGTCTCAACCACATTCTTTCAAGTTCACACCGAATAATTCATGTATAAATCAATTTATCCAAATTACGCAATATCATACACAATTAACAGCAATACAATCAATCGTCGATCGTCCGATCTCCTCCGTCTACCGTAATCTCAGTTGTGCTTGTCCAGGAAGGCCTTCACGCAGCGGACGCACTGGTGGTAGACCTGAGCAGGCAATCGATTGGTTGGGCTACAGTACTATCGGTAAACCGTATTCCCAATAGTAACATTACTGTAGCCTAAAACTATCGATCTACCGTACCCCTACCGAACCTCCTCAAATCGCGCCGTTCCACTCTCGTAGTACGGATCCGGCACGTGTTTCTTGCCTGAGATTGCATCATCATTAGGTAATCGATTACAGTACCCGGGGTAATGCCCCCCCCGCTCCCGGGGAGTATTTATTGATTAAAGAATTAGGAATATATGTATTAGAAAAAGGGTAATATTAGTGATCTCTCTTTTTCCATTGATCCACCGATTTATCAATTTGTCTATGAAACCAAACCACCCACACGCTCGATAAGGACTTATAGAGTTCAATTCATCTATCGCGGCCTCATTCCACTTTACGCCCTACCTAAGCTAATCGAATAGTATGGCTTCCTTCCAATAGAAGACTTCCTTAATTCCACCGTACTCCCTACCGTACCCTACCGATACCGTACTCCCTAGCGTACCCTTCGTCTACCGTACTCCCTACCGTACCTTGTGGATCGTATTCTCCGAGCAGCTCGATCACCGCCTTCCCGGCCACTCCGCGCAGCTCGTCCTTGATGTCTCTGCAATGGGAAAAATAAGTTATACGCACCGGCGGACCTTATGTTTCAAGGGGACCACACAGCTGGAAAGGATGAAGGACCCACTGATACCAAGGACCCATGAAAGATCTATTCGTAAAAGTTGTTCGATCTCATTTCGATTTGCCCATCGCTATCGAAAAAAATTTAAACCGATATTTCACCCTCACCTGACCATTGGGCAATCGTGTTATTTCAGATCCCGCACAACTGCGTTTCACAAGAGGCACAAGACATGGGACTTTCGTTGATGTTGATTTAGATAGTTTTCTTTTTTTCCCAAAATATAAATCGATCATCCCTTCACTTGATATTCGAGCTCGAAATATGAGCATCCGTCTCTTCATTTTGCACACTCTCTCTCGCACGCTCTCATGACGAGAGAGTGTGCAAAATGGAGAGACAGACGGTGGCCCATATTCCGCCTCCCTCACCTGATATTCGAATCATCCATGCCGAAAATGAAGTCGAAGTCGTGTGCGTCGTCACGATGCAACTGAGAGAAAAAACTTTAATCTTTGATCTTAGGACTTTGATCTTTATCTTTGACTTTCCTTATATGATCCGGGATTTCAGATTCCATTGAACACAACATTTTATTTTGTTTTTACTGTCTCCCTGGATAGTACTGATACTTACCACTCTTGACCGTTTCTATGTCCCCAACGAAACCGTAACCTTCCCGCTCTAGCAACGATTTCGTAGCAACAATTTTCCTATTTTTTTTTCTAATAATTAGGTCTAATTACTCAATTTAAGATGTCTGACCACTCTCGCGCGATGCTTGTAATCCGTCACGCCGAACTTCTTCAGGGTCGACCTGAAATTAAATTCAGTTTTTAATTACATTGTTAAATTCGTATTTAATTTAAAAAATGATTATCTATCGCTAAGCCCAAAGACCTTAGACAATTACCCATAAATAGTCACAAAAATTATCCTACGTAATCTGATGCTTCATCAATTATATAATACCGTAGTAGTGCAAGGAGTTTGATAGACCGTGCTGTTACTTGACAACAAGCAATAAATCCGGAAACCTATTACAGTATCCCAATCAAACGTATCCTCTCCTGATTAACCAATCAATAACCCATTATTGTCTAATCAAAAATCTCCTCACATCGCTCTTCCTTCGGGCGACTTTCGCCGGGTAACTCTTTACTTCTCACCACAACTAGATTGCATTAACCATCGTAATATCCTAATCATAAATGTTATTACCAGTTATCATCAATCAATAATCAATAATCCGGCTTACATCGCTCGTCCCTCGGGCGACTTTCCCGTATGGTAGCCGAACGTCGCCGCGCTGTCCGCCGCCCAGCGAGACTGGAAAAAAGAAGGTGATCATTGTGACCGACAGCTCCTCTCGCGCTCTACGTAATCAACGAATCGACCGATGTAGTGCTCCTTTCAGAGAAGAATAAACAAAACTCAAAGACGAATGTCCAAATTTGAAAACAAAATCTATGTTTCTCCCCCTTTCATCTTAACCATCCGTTTTGCCTTTCTGTAATAGTCCGCAGATTCGTATTACCACTTCTCAACTGTTTCGAATCGGTCACCACAGAGTTTTAGCGCTACCGGGGCCAGTGATGACAATTTAGCTATTTTCTCATACCTTGAAGTAATTTTTTAATCATCAGTTCCCGATCACTACCGTATCCACAATTCTACCGTATACCTCGAGTCCGCGCTGCTTGACCTCCTCCAGGAAGACGGCCTCGGCGATGGGCGAGCGGCAGATGTTGCCTGCATATTACGGTAGTCACGAGGGTACGGTAAGTAACCGGCAGATCAATCGATATTCTGGTTGATAACTGTGTGCTTTTCATTAATGATTGCAAAGAATTAATGCATTTCCAATGAAATTGAAACCCGAATCTGCTCGGCGACGGCTAAAACTGACAATCAGGTAATTACGCTCAATCAGCAAAAGTATTAGTTAGAAATCATATGGTAACGAAGTCACGTGACAATTCGAACAAATCGAAGAATGAAGACCATCCAATCTAAAATTACTCACCCAAACAGACGAAGAGTACGGATCGCTTGCCGTCGCTAGGCATACTGTAATCGATAGACTGAGATAAGGTATGACTCTCTCAATTGCCCATGCTCTCTCGCTTCTCCGATCGACGAGAAAGCAGTACGAAATTAGAGTGTTCGACGACTATTCGACATGCATTTTCCTCAGCCGAATCGGTCAATTATATAAAACGAAGATAAATCTCGGAAGCAATCAACCAGATGAGAAACACGAAACAGCAAGGACACTTCAATTGTAAGACCTCTTTATCAGCGAGTAACCCGTGAACAATAACAGCGAAAATCGATCTACTAACAGTCTACAGTAATCTTCCGGAGGGCGAAATACAGTAATCTATCGTAATCGGAGCGGGATTACTGTATGTGGGAGCTCCAGCTGGGCTTCGGCTTCGAGTCCGCTTCTGGAAAAATATACTGTATTTCAAATAAATAATAAACCTTTAATGCGGTTACCGTTCATTCGGTCAGAGAAATGCACACCAAATTTTAGAACGTTGACCCCACAATCAGCAAAAACACTGCTACTTTCGCGCTCTCACGAACTCTCTCAACATTTCACGCTCATTCCCTATAGAATGCTGTGCAGATGTCCGAATTAAAATTATAACTAAATTAAAATAGATAATAATTAAAATACCAGAAGTGTCGAATCCGAGGGCGCGCGCCGGGTCAGTCATCACCGCGTTCACCATCTCTGCAAGAGAAAATATTAAGTTGGACCATATTTTTCAGAGCTGAAGTTCAACGGGAATTGATGTTTCACATAACATCCTTATTGCCCGACAATTTCTCCAAATTAATAAAGGACAGATGTGAGATTAAAAAATGCACACTACTACTAAAAAACACACTAACTATTTCCATTCTCACTCATCTGTCCCAAAACGTTCTAGATAATCGTATGTTTTTTTTGAAAACAGAGAAACGATCATCTCATCAACCCACTTGCTCCTCTCTTTTCTAAAGACAACAGCCCCCCCCCCATCTCGCCTGCCGAAACTCGCACCTCACAGACAGTCACTTTTATATCCTACCTAACGTTATCTACCAAGAACATCCTCTGCAGTAATCAAAATTATACTAAATAAATATTTAAATAATCATTAATCTCACCGGCCCACTTGCTCTCCGGGTTGATCTCCGTCTGGAAGTGCGCGTACGCGCCCACGAACACTGCACCGAGGAAGACGAAGAGGCCGCGCTAAACGAAAGGGGAGATATAGATTCCGAGAATATAGGAAGGTGAGAGGAGAAATGACAGAAGGTGTGTAGTAGTAAAATAGCAGTGGTAGATTGAGGGCAAAAATAAAACCCATAAATACAGTTTCCCTCGCCGTTTGTGTGTAGAGTGTCGAAAACAAACGAATATTCGAAAAATTCTTAATCGAATATTCGAATTAAACAAGTCGTTTCGAATTTCGAATATTCGAAAACAATCTTATTTCGAATATTCGAAATGTAAATCGAATATTCGAAATGAGGGAATTGATTCCTTCGATTCATCATTCTTCGTGATCGCCGATCCATTGAGCGGCATTTTAATTGAGTTTCACTCATCGAGTCGGACCGTTTTTCGCCCATTGAATTGGTCGGAATGAGTCTATTTCGAATATTCGAAAACAATCTCATTTCGACTAGTCGATTCATTTCGAATATTCGAAATTCGTAAAACATTTGTTTTCTAGACTCTATGTCATGAATATTCCAAGACTGTGATGGAGAAACACAACCAATGTTCCTTTGAGACTCCGTATTCCCAAACCAAACTTGTCCGAGCACAAAAGTAAAATTCGCCACAAAAAATGCGATGCGATATTTGTGTTTCTCTTGCTCACCAAAGCCTGAAAGGATGGACTCAACCCGATGGATTTAGCATTTCTATTTGGCACAAAATAAATTCTCAACGAACATCGAAATTAGCAATTATGGATCATAAATACCTATTATCTGCACTAAAAAAATTAATAATCAAATAATATTGAATGAACTAAAACTCAAACCTGTACGAGGGTGAGGGTCTTGCCTCCCTTGGGGAAGTACAACTGGCTGACCTCCTTCCACTCGGGCTGCCCGTCTCTCAATTCAATGAAAGTAACACTGCGGAAAAATAATTGTCCATGAACTAGTTGCGCTACTGACGCTCTTCCCCCCCCCCCTTTCTTTTGAGCATTTTCCTCTAAAAATAAGTTTTCCCAAAGGGAGGTACTTCATTATACCATCACTTATCAACCATTGGTGTGATATCCGCTATAATTACCCATTTGCTTGCTGTCCACCGTACCCCATAACCAAACAAGCATCGATCAATATCCGTTAACGTCCCCTGATTCAAGAAATGCTGATTGGTCAGTCGATTTCTTCCATCGCGATTCATTTTTGTTGTCCTAATAAATAACGAGTCGGAATCGATCAATGATCGTACTCTTCTCTGATCCCCATACCTTCCTCTCGTGAGCACTCTCCTCAGCGCGGACAACCGCATATCGATCGATTGCCTACAGTAAACCAATCTTCAGTAGTCCAGCAAGACATCAGCTCAAGCTGATCAATAATGTATTCAAATGCGAGCTACTCAACGCAATATTTAACATTCCAATGGGAAATCAGTAGTCATACACGTATTTATCATCGTTATTATCAAATATTCTTCGAACGAATAACACCATTTTTAGGGGGGAGCACAACCACGTTATTATTACAAATATAAAATAATAGTAGTAATCAGACATTTTCTAGAGCAAATTGTCGATTGGCCATCACTAATCAGTTATTGATCGGCCGGTGGGAGCAAGGTATACTGTAGAGGTGCATTAATACTCGTGGGAAGCATAAGTGTGTTTATTAGGGGGGAGTTATGAGGGTGTGTTAATCGAGAAATTAGGTTATTGATCATCTATACGACAACACTATGCAACAAGGAAATGGATGAGATTAGAGGTGTTTGTGGAGACAACAGGTAGCAAGTATTTAGAGTGCGAGATACGGGTCGCCGGCTCCTCATTTCGCGCACTCTCTCTCACCGGTCAGAGAGGCGAGAGACTGTGTGAAATGAAGAGACACGGCGACCCGTATTTCGCACTCTAACTGATATATGTATGCGGTCTATCACCGAGGAGGAGGCGGGGGGGGGGGGGGAACGGTAATACGGGAGATTATCGATTAATAGTGTTGCGGAAGGCCGGGATACGGTATAGGAAGCACAATCATCCTAATAAAAACAACCAAAAACAGCGCGCAGTTTACAGTGCAAAAGTGAAGTTGGGAAAGGAAAGCGGAAAGAATTGAATAATACAAAGACGAATAGTTCAAAATACGTAAAAACGGAAATGAAGAGATCAACAATGAAAACGAATAAGTACTGAATTTACAGGGAATATACGGCAAATCACGGGTGAAAACCCTCTACAAAAGTCTCAAACTAGTACGGGAATGGCTGGGTTTGCTGGAATGCGGGATAGGACGGCATTGCGCCGTTTAGCATGAAATTGTTGGTGGCGCCTGGCGCTGCGGCCGTGCCGGGAAAGGGCGGACCGAGCGAGGGCGTGGTCTGCCAGGATGCAGCTGCGGCTGCTGCAGCAGCCCGCTGCTGTTGCTGCTGCATCGGCTGCATGCCGGGGTAGGGCGCGTAGAAGGGCGTGGTCGCAGCTGCGGCGGCTGCAGCCGCTACGGCCGCTGCCGGGCCGGCCTTGCCCGACTGCATCATGCCTGCAAGGAGCGGGTTTCAAAAACGATTAATGTAGGAGAAAGATCTTGTTGCACAATAGCATGCAATCGGACAAATTTTCTGTAAATATCGAACTTCGAAAAAACGTTTCTTATCATTTCATTTATGAATCGATTGGTAAAACTATGATTTATTTTAAAAGTGCTGCCATTATTCACAAAAATATTCCACTCACCAGGCGGGTATCCGATGGGCGCGAATTGCTGCGTGGCCGCCATCGCCGGATACTGCATGTACACGTTGTTGTACGCCTGCAAAAGGAGAACAATTGGTTTTACGGGTGGCGAAATCAGGTTGTTCCAATCATGAAACCCAAGATCAACAACCACTATTTTTTTTACATTGACCGTGCTACGCGGTGTTATACGCATGCGCAAAAGGAGAATAATATTAATTATTTAAAGGTTTGATTGGTGCCAAACCGAGGTTTATTGCTCGCTCTTGTGAACCCTCTGACTAGTACTAATCATGAAACCCAAAAAAAACACCCACAAGGCGTAATGTACCCATTGTTGTACGATTGCCGAGAATTTGATATTTCCTTGGGTGCAAAACCCTACTCGCATTGGTCACTCATGTGAACCCGGTAGCTTATACTACTCATGAACCCTAAGATATCCCACTCCACTCGACCTATCAACTTTTTGTTGGAAAGGCATGCAGAACAAATACTACAAATCGGCAAAACGTAAGATACTTGTGGTTATCATGAAACCTAACATTTCCGAGCACCTTTAAACTACAATTCGACAAATTCCTCACCTGATTGTACTGCATGTAGTGCATGCTCTGCATGCTCTGCTGTATCATCCTCACCCCATAGCTATCATACCCTTCATAAGGGTTGACCTAGTGTCTCAATCACGTCCTCACAGCAACCAAGTCGGCGCCCGCATCAAATTCGTATAGATCCATCCTTTTTCATTGGCATAATGCTCACCATTGTCAATGTCACTAAGTACGAAGAACCCATTCCCTTCCATAATGATGTTCCCCTTGAATCAGGATATAAATGTATGTACGTATGCCTCACCTGATTGTACTGCATGTAGTGCATGCTCTGCATGCTCTGTTGTACCATCATCGCCTGCACCATCTGCTGGTTCATCTGCTGCTGCAGGTGCTGCGCCTGCTGCAAATATCATTGAATTAATTAATTAATTTACACCGATCATTTTTTGCTTCATTAGGTTATGACTTTAGCTAATTTTAACTACGTGTTATAGATCCATTCTAGTCTTTTACAGTAGTGCGGTATGTCTTTACCTGCACTTGCTGCTGTTGCTGTGCTGCGAGGGGTGAGGGCATGGGCGGCGCCGTGCCGCCGCCAGTAGAAGACCGCTTCTTCGATGTAGCGACAGTGCCTGAAGTAGAGAGCATTTATGGATTGCCCATCACCTACCGTCCACTAAATTGATGCGATTTTCGCTGGGAAACCACCACAATTCTGTTCTCACGTATAAAATGTATTGACTTATCGTCCCTAACCTGTAGTAGCAGCAGTCCCTCCAGCAGCAGCGTTAGGCGGTCCGACCGACGCAGCCTCGCTGCTGCGGCGACCGGCCAGCGCCGGTGCTGCAGCTGCTGCTGCAGCCGCGTGCTGGTGCTGCTCCGGCACTGACAGCGGCTGCGACACGACAGGCGTCGGCGAGTTGAACGGCGGCTCTGCAATCGTCTCGTTACTTATCGGTTTCACCCTTTCCTTATGAACCCGAATATCGCACCATCACTGATCGTGTCGTGATGGTGCGTATTCTGCGAAAATAAACACTTTTTTCCTCTCATAGGGCAAAAACGCCGTTAAAATGATAAAGGGCGGGGAAATTAAAAAAAAAAAAAGTAAAATTAAAATTAATAATTCAGCTCATGATCACCTACTACCGTAACCCGTTGAAGCATCGCTCCAATTAATATCTGAGACTAAATAAATAAATTCAGCTCACGATTGGCGCTGCCCGGTCCGCCCGTGGTTGCGGCCATCGCTCGTAGAGGAGTGGACGGGTTGGAGTGACCACCTGGAGAGGGAATTATTATTATTATCAAGAATTATCAATGAAATCATTGCCCCCCTAGGGTAATTTCAAAACTGATAAGATTCTCATGAAGCATCAATTCAAAGGCCTCTTGCCTAACGAACACCACCTGGAGAGTGCAATTAATTTTACTATTACCGGAAGATTCAACAAAGATATTATCCTTGACGGCAATTCACAAATACATATGATTCTCATGCAGCACCAATTCACCGACCCCGTGTCTAATTAATAGCCACATGAGCCGTTAATATAATATTATGTTTCCCACTAGAAACTCTCCTTAGATCGCTTATGAAGAACTTCCAGGGGCATTGTAATGCCCGTGGAACACGTATCTACCGGCTGATTAGGTTGTAAAATGTGAACTTCGATTATATTCCTTTTCAGTCAACTGATTCTCTTTTGGAACCGACGTGATACCTCAATACACCTACTAGCCGGCATGTGGCAAACCAAGAATTGAATGGATCATAGCGACATGCATACACAGCTTCCCTTTTACAATCTTACATCTTACATAACACAGAAATCAATAACTACCGTATTCTGCATGATACCTATCCTACCGCAATTTTTTCATAGAATAATAAACTACCGTACCCTGCAGCATCTGCTGTCCACCGTATCCGGCGGGCACACTTCCCGGCCCTCCTCCTCCCCCTCCTCCGGACATGTCGTGGTGGCCCGAGTGCGTAGAGTGCACGGAAGAGGGCTGCTGCGAGTACATCTGAAAGGAAAGCGATCGGTCCAATACAACTCATTCACTACATGATTCTTTCCCGTTTCCCCTCGTCAATATCTACTCTTCTTCCCAGCATCTTCAATATACGGTTTTTGTGCCTTACCGAAACAATTGTTACCCACGGCAACATGATTCTTTCCAGTTTCACCCTCCCATACCTGCTAATGCCTTGTCCCTAGCCCAAAGTTGTAGATCCTTCAACATCCCAAAAATTGAACCTTCTGCAACACGATTCTTTCCTGTTTCACCTGTTCTATGCCTAGACATCACTCATTCGATTACGATAAGTGGTCTGAGAAGAGTATCAGAACAATCCCCACCTGCTGCTGCATATTCGTGGGGCTGGCAAACTGCTGCATGTGCAGTTGTTGCTGCTGCTGCTGCTGCATAAGGGGCGTAGTCTGCGACTGCTGCAGCATGCTCTCGGGCGTGTTGTGGGCGGAGGAGGGAGGTACGCTGCCCGGCGTGGACTGCATACCGCCGCCCGAGGCCGAACTGAGAATATATAAATTTTTCCCCACTCTTTGCATGCCCCATCATTCAATAAAATTCTGTTCCAGCTTTCATTCACAAGTGAAACATGCTATCAACAAATAAAATACATGTTGTTCCTCGATATTTTAATAATATTTTTCGAACGAGCTCGAAACACTCATGATTCTCATCATTCCATCGCTTTTATGGCAATCCCGTGAAGCACAACATCCCCTGCCCTCCTTTCTCATTGCTCTGATCTAATTATGCGACTCACCCCGGGTACGTCATCATCTGCGGTGTCGTGTGCTGCTGCATGAGCTGCAGCTGCTGCTGTTGCTGCAGCAGGGGCGAGGTCTGGGCGACAGCGGTAGGTGGAGGGCCGGGCCCGCCCTCACCACCCGATAATCGGCCGTGCAGCGAGTGAGGGGCCATGCCAAAATTTAGCTGCAAATAGAGTATTTTTTTGGATTCACCGAGAGCTGCTCAATATTGTTCTCTTCTGAGCCGTCACATGTTCAACCCAACCTGAAGCACAAGCCTATCATGATTTTCTGTTAGATCATCTGATAAGACCAAAAGCAAGCTAAGCAACCATGAACTACCGTAATCCGTCAAATCAATAATTCTCATTCGTTTTCACTTCCTGTTCGGAACTACCGTAATCTTTAATCAATCCATCTTTGCTCACCTCCTGATGGGACACGCCCGTGTCCATCGACGGCCGCACGGACAGCAGCTGATCCGCCGAGGGGAGGGGCGCCTGAGACGGGGCAGTTTTAATATAAATAGTGATTTTTTTAGAGAATGTCCAATTAAGAAATTAGAACCCAAATTACAAATGCTTCTACATAATTTGCGAGAACCCGAGAAGCATCAAGTGCCAGATTTTATTTCACCTTCCACGTTCGAGCACTAATCAACATAACAATGCTCCCAACAAAAATCTGGAGTCGCAATTGTGCGCGTTAGTGCCACGCATCGTTCACATAATTGGGTTACTAACAGACACACCAATGTAATCACCTGCACCTCTTTTAATCACTACAATCCACCCTCTATTCTCTACATCCTAGACCAACCTTGGGCGGCGTATTGAAGGGATCGTAGGCTGCAGCTGCTGCAGCACACGACTGCTCCGAGATGCGGCGACCCATGAGGGCGTGGCCATTGCTGCTGCTGCTGCTGCTCGGGCCGGCTGCAGCTGCTGCAGAGGCTACGAGCGCCGCGTGGTCCAGCGACATCGTGCGGGTCACCTGAGAATTATATTTCATATTTTTAAAGTGTTTTTTGTTTTCAAAACAACCAAAACAATAACTACAACAGCAACAACAACCAACATTGCTCGGTGCCAGTATCGGGGCGGCACTCGCATCGCTGCTCGCTCCTCCGTCCTCATTGCTGCTGCTCGCGCCCTCTCCGCCGCCTCCGTTTGCCGCCCCGGAGAAGTCGCCTTCGCGTTCCTGGAGAAATGGATAAAAAATGGATCGATATTTTTGAGACTTTTCTTGCAAGAATAAACTAGGATACATATATCCATTATTATTAGAACATTCGTGTTCCATTGTCATTGAAACTACTACAAATCTACTTTACTATATGTATGAGTGAAACATGAATAAACGGAGAAAACATTCACTCATAACAAGATCCAGACGATCCAGCTCCAACACACTCAATACCGTTCTCACCGCCCAGTCGCGTCAAAGTCAATCTTCCCTACCGTATCCCCCCACTATGCGATAACTACCGTACTCACCCCAACTCTCGCGTACTGCGGCGACAAACACGGCGGCGCATCGTCCTCCGAGTCGTCCGTGCTGCACGCGGCACCTGCAGCTGCTGCTGCAGCTGCTCCGACTGCAGCAGATGATGGACCAGCCTGGAACGATTGTTATTGGAAAGAAGGAGATCCCACGCCACCAACATTCTAAACCCCCGAAACATTAGCACAGCCGCTCTTTTGTGAGCTATACATCCACATTGGATCATAAAACCAGCTGGGCCCTACACAGAAGATTATCGTGGAAGGAATGAGTAGGAATAAGTGTTTGAGTTACGGGAACAGAAGCCATCACGCATAGTCCGCTTCTATTAGACCAATGGAACATGAACTCCGCAGAGGGGCGCACCCGAGGATGCATGCGGACAAAATTGATAAAATATGTTTTGAAATCGAAGAAGATGGCTTGATATTGGCTCGATCAGATACGATCGATCTACTAGCACGCTTGAAACCTCCGATTCCTTGGCAACTTTTTGAGAATACTTTTTTCAACTCGATGTTTCCGACGTATCAATTCGTCACGTCCGACTCCTAATAGATCATCCACTCGCAACCCCCGCTCACCTTGCCCACTCCATTGCTCATCGGCGTCAGGGCTGCGGTCGCTGCAGCTGACGGCTTCCTCTGCTGCTGTTGCAGCTGCAGCTGCTGCAGCAGGGAGCTACTGCTGGCTGCGCCGGCTGCAGCTGCAGCTGCAGACAGCAGCCCGCCGCCACCCTTGGCCATCTCGTGCGACAGCAGCGACCCGAGCGTCGGCTGGTCCGGCTCTGCAAACGAGAGATTTGTTTCAATCCCAGGAATCGAAGTTTCACTGATATTCCTTATTCCTCCGTTTTGATATTTTTCACTGAACCTTCGGAGAAAGAGCAAAAGAAAACATATTTTTTGTAACGCGCGATCTAGCTGCGATATTGGTGCCTCACCAACTCCTAGTTTTCTATTGCAATTGAGGTCAGTTGACCGAACAGTGACTGGTTTTTCAAAACAATATCAAATCTGTATTCTGCACTCCCCTTTGAAGGTCTAAATTAGATGAAATACAGTAATTAAGCTAATTAATTAATTAAAAATCCACTGACCCTCAGGCACCCTCGGCTCGATCGGGGACATTGCCTGTAGGGAGGGCGGTCGCTCGGAGGAGGAGGATGAGGAGACGGGAGGGGCCGAGATGGGACTGAAAAAGAGGGAGGAATCAGTTTGGAAGATTACACAATCATTTTCATTAGTGACCGCCTGTGAGAATTCGGTTTCGCATCTACCCCAAGTGGAGCTCTGCACTGCAGACATTGATAACGCTGAATCTAGAGTCACAATCTCAAAAATCTCTCCATCTAGCACACCCATTCACCTGATGTTAGTAATCAATAAGTTCCGTACCCTCCATCTACCGTAACCTTCTGGCAAGCCCATCAATATCAATAATAATTTACCGTACCGATTCTCCATCTGCTCCATTTTAATCACTAACCTACCGTACCCTCACTACCGTATCATAGTCAATCAAGAACTACCGTATCATAGTCAATCAAGAACTACCGTATCATAGTCAATCAAGAACTACCGTATCATAGTCAATCAAGAACTACCGCACCCATTCTCCATCTGCTCCATTCGTTTATCAGTAATTAGTAATCTTTCGTAATTCTTCCCACAAATCAATAAATACCGCATCCCGACTATTAACTAATCAATAATCAGAAGCTACCGTACCCATTCACCATCTCCTCCATGCGCTTTGTCCGCACCGTAACTCTTCCATTAATCAATAACCTACCGTACTCCTCAGCCCGACCCATCCACCGTATCCCCTTCCAATCAATAATCAATAACTACCGTACCCGTTCTCCAGCTGTTCTATTCGCATCGTCCGGTCGTGATCGGTCTCCTCCTCGTCCCAGCCCATGTTCATCGTGCCTGAAAGCGGGAGCATTATTGATTATTCATCTTTTAAATGAGTATTTTTTTGGAAAAGAAGGGCAGTAAGAAGCACTACGGAAGACTACATTGTGCTAGTCATGTACTAGCTGTGAAACGCCGAAAAAAACAGCAGCCCATTTTCATAGTTAGAAATTTATTATTATTATCCCGGACGGATGACAATCCAATTACATAAGTGCGTATTCCGCGTGTCGTCTACTAGTTGTGAAACTAAGTCAGAGTCGCCGCAAAATCAAAATCGCAACTTCCTCGTTTCACCCTCAATCACGGCTCCACCATTGGCCCAATGGTTTGCCCATCAGTACTTTAACTAATCACTAACTTTCCCGTTTCTCGCCTCTTCCATATATTGCAAGATTATAGTTATATGTTATAGTTGGGTCGATACTTTCTTCACAATTCACTCCTTTTCGCAACACTAATTAACAATAGTTATACCAACAAATCTCACCTGCACTTGCGCTGGGTACTCTATGGCAATAAACCAAAAATCGCAACTTCACCGTTCGCCGCGAGTTTCAATGAGGTTGCAGATCATCTTTCGAAAACATTTTTATCTCTTATATCTCACCTCCACTCGTTCTCGCCTATCTTTCGACTAACTACCTATACGCGCAACTTTCCCGTTCCACACCCATGCTATATTTTACAAACTTGCATCGGAATCAATTTGTCCAGTCTGTATATTCAAACAAATACAAATATTGCTCCCCTCCACTGGTGCTCCACATCTTTCAATTGGCTATAAGCAAAAAAATTAGAGGAACTTTCCCGTTTCACGCTAATTTCATCTTTCGCAAACTTGCATGCCAATCAATTCATCCTTCTCCGTGGATCGAAAAATATTTTATATATTGCTCACCTCCACTGGTGCTCGGCACCCTGTCTCCCATCGGTCGCGGGGACGCGCCGCGGAAAAGTGAGGAACCGGACGAGGAACCGCCGATCGAACTGGATGATGAGGGGAGAGATTAATCGAACGAAGATCAAAGATCAAGCTACCAAGCACCATTAAGACTATCACTAAAATATAACGTGATTGAAAAATAATTATATTTATCACACGGTTGGCCTACAAGAACTATTGCAATCGCCATATTGAGGAAGTTATTTATGCTAGTGATGAAACGCAAACTGTCTCGCCTCAATAGGCCATGGAAGCTCGCCGTTTCACACCCTCCTCAACTAAGCGCAGCTTCTGGCAAATTTAATAACAGAAAACGATTATGGTCGATTCATATCTCATAATTTCGGTTCACATATTCTACCTGTAAGATACGGTGGTAATTACATCATGCCGCGTACCTATCACTCTGTTCATCCTCACTCGTCTCTCCCCTTCTCGTTCTTCCATTCCTTCTCCTCTCCACTTTCCGGCCTCGGCCGCAACTCGACGGGCGGGAGGAGAGCGCGGAGGCCGATGGACCGGGCTGCAATTGTTAGAAATATTTTCATTTAATTTACAATTATTTATTTGCCAGAAAGTTACGAAAATATTGGCACCACGGGTTCCCTACAGTAATTGGACGCATCATGATACTCTAAAAAAACACCAACTAAGATATTCGGAAATACATGCGCTGAAACAGTATTATGTGGGAAAACGAAAACCAATCCGGCATTGGGGGGGATACAGCTCCCACAGGTTATCATACTATTGTGAAACGACGCATCACCATCTTCGAAAGGACACAATTTCAAAATCCGATTTTATTTCTACCGTAACTGTCTCGATCCAAGTTCCTCCACTACCCTAACCCAATCGATTCATAGGCCCGCCCTACCGTGATCCCCCATTAACATTCCCGCCCTACCGTATCCATTCGACCCTACCGTATGCTCTCTGCCCTCGCTCTCGTGTGCGCAGCCGTCGTCCGTCAGCATCGATTGGTCGGCCGCCCACTCGGTCGCTTGCCTGCAAATTATCGATATTTCATGCTCAAATATCGATTTTTCGCCCCCCCCCCCCCAAAATATCCGTCTATCGCTGCTATTTCGGACTACAATCAAATTTGGTTGAAAGGATAGCGTACATGGGATGAGCGTGAAACGGGAAATGTTTCGGTGCGTGAGGGATGCTGAAATTATGATATAAATCGACTGCGAGGAATATCAAATTCACCAGATTTTACATTATTAAGTCAATATTGGTTATTTGATATTGGGACACCTGGTCGTTTTGAGGCAGTAATACATCAATGGAGCTATACTAGCAGTGAACACACAAACTGTTTGGTGGCAATTGGACATGGAACCTCGCCGTTTCTCACGCAAATCTCAACTAGGTACAGCTTCTGGGGAATTTGATATTCCTCGCAGTCGATTTATATCATAATTTCAGCATCCCTCACGCACCGAAACATTTCCCGATTCACGCTCATCCCATGTACGCTATCCTTTCAACCAAATTTGATTGTAGTCCGATCTTTCTTTTACTAACCTCATCGGAATAGTGGCCGTTGAGCAGAGGGAGTCGGCCGGCGAAGCCGGTCGACCGTCCTCTTCTCCTGCAGCCGCAGCTGCCGTGCTGGCTGCAGCCAGGTCTGCGCCTGCTGCAGCGGCTGCAGCCTGCGAGCTGCAGCCGGGCGCAGCTGCAGACTCGGCCGCAGCAGCTGCCGCCTGCTGCTGCTTGCGCGCCGCAATCATCGCCGAGTAGTTGGACGGGAAGACCTGAAGATTGATGTTTCAAGAGAGATAGAAACCAGCCTGTGGGCACTTCAAGCAATTATTCGTACGCTTTGTTGGTACAATACTCAAAAAATCTCATCTCGGTTTCAATACAATTCCTCGATTTTCAGACAAATTCATTCTGAGTAATGTCTCACAAACACTTCATATTTCGACGAGAATCTCTTTTCTTAGTAATACTTTTGAGCCTTGGCGCTCAATATCGATTAATTAAATTTCGCAAATCCCTCGCATCTATGTTTCAGAATGCACACATAGTTCAATTACAAGAGAAGCGACGCTCGCAGTTTCATTCAGGTCATCTCAAAATACAATCGCTCACCTTTCCGGGGCTCTTCAGCTCCTTCTTCCGGCCCTTCACTGCCACCGTTGAGGGAGGCGACGTCGTCGTAGATGCGCCTGAAGAGATTACGTGTCACTATTTCACTTTATATAACGCTCCCATCGTAAATCAGTAAATATTTATTTCTTCGTAGCAGTATTTCTATTTATTCTGAATCAATTCATAGCGGGTCTAAACTACGGAAATGCCAGTATTTGGATGAGTAGTATTGTGTTTCACGATTTGATCAAGAGTAGGTGAATATCTCTTGGAAGAAATTTCAGGAATGCATAGACTCCAATCGATAACTAATGATGTAATAGAAAAGAGGGGCTGTTGTGTTTCACAGATGAGTCAAGAGAATAATTACCTGCAGACGGCGTCACCGTCGTCCCCGTCACTCCATTCTTCTTGCCCTTCTGCGGCGCCGCCCGGGCGCCCTTCTTCTGCGGGATCTGCGGCGTGGGCTTGCCCTGCAATGAATTACAATTATAACTTCGGTTTCAGGAAGGATTTGTGTTTCACCGAGACCTTATGTATAGTCCCGGAGCGGAGCATTTGGTAATGTTCTTATTGATTGTGCAATAATCTTATTCTTATTTTCAGGCAAGTATTAGGTTTCAAGAAGCTCTAATGCATAGGGCAGGTTAAAACACTCGATAGGGTTCTCTCAGATTTGAGAAAAAATAAAACCACAACAATTGCAACCATCGGTTTCATTAGCAGGTGAGTATAGTCCTTCACAGAGTGATCTTCTACAGTCACAGGGCAGATTAATGAGTACAGCCGAGTATAAAAGGTAAAAAGGTAAAGGTGGTTTGACAAAATCCTCGCAATAACGGTCGAAGGGCCAGCCACCTCGGATTAGCAACTTGAGCCTATCCCGGGATGACCAGTGGCGTCCCGGGATAGGCAACGGGAACGACAATTGTACCTCATAAAACAACCGCAAGAATTAAGGCTATAAACTGTAAAGAACAACTTAGTGCGGACCAGTTCTACGTTACGTCTAGCTCTCATATACTGTCACAATTGCGCTGGTGAAATCCCTCCCAGCAAGGGGCAAGAAGAGCAGCAAGGCGGGGTTACCTTTTGTAGTTTTATATAGGAGCAAGGCTACAGTGGCAAAGCTTATAGTATTATTTAGAATACCCATTGAACGACTGGATTTACTACAGATCTGTTCTACGTTTCATTGGTATATTATCTACTGTCACAATCGCGCATCTTCAGTGATCGCCCCTCTTTCATGGAATAAAAGTGGATAATGAATATAATAAAAAAAGTACAAAGATCAAAGATCACCCCCACCTTGCTGCTCTTCTTGCCTTTGCTCGGAGAGGACTTACTACAGATCTGTTCTATGTTTCATCTACTCCTTATCCATTGCCATTACAGTGCCATTTATACCTAATAACTAACAGTTACAAAGCCTTTCTAACCTAGCATCGATTCTTGCCCTTGCAAGGCTGGGGACTACCACAGTCCCACATACATATTTATTATATATAGTGCGTAAACACACGAAAAACTCATATTTAGAAAACTACAAGCTATAAAGATCAAAGATCAATCTCACCTTGCTGCCCTTCTTGCCCTTGCTCGGCGGGGGCGGTCGTCGCGCAGTCTGCGGATGGAACGACGTGTCTTGGTCTGCAAGGGAGGAGATAGAGTTAGATGGATAGATCAAAGATCATCATCTTTATCTTTTGGTGTATCAGGTGTTGTGTTTTCACTGATAAATCATGAGATATATGGTCAATGCATCGCTTGGCTAACAATGGAATTGACATTGTTTGAAAAGAGTAGTATTGTGTTTCACGGATAGGTCAAGAGTAGGTGAATCGGCCATGTAAATAATTTGAGGACGCAACACACTCGAATATAAAACTCCATTAACTACTAGTTATAACTAGTTCAACTGATACCCCAAAATAGGATGATCATAGGCTATAGCTATTACAAGCCCAATTACAAGTCGCTTCCCAGTAGACAACTTCCATATCAACGACCTCTTACTAATTTTCGTCATAGAGCTAGAAACTACAACGAAGATCAAAAACCAAAGATCAAATTCCAACTGACCACTATCGCTGTCGCTGCTGTCGTCGCTGTCGCTGCTCGTGGTGGCGTACGCGGAGGACACCTCGCCTTCCTGCGAGTTATCAGAATCAGAATTTATCAGGGGGTCTCTTTTGTCTAGGATGCCTGGGAATTATAGAATAATTCATTTTAAAATATTTATTATACAAATTGTTCTGAACGGAAGTATTATTGTCGTCACTAGGGTTTACGCAGTATTATTGTCGTCACTAGGGTTGACGAAACGAAACGGAACTCGGAAACTCCGAAAAACTAATTCAATTATCTCCACTTTTACGGAAAAAAAAGAGTCGAACAAAGACCTTTCCGAAACTCTTCCGAAAAAGATTAATTGTTCGAATTGAATGAAAAGACCGGTGGAACGAAATTGAATGAAAATTCAAGAAATGTTCAATTATGTTTCAGGGGCATATGTACTCGACGAATAAAAAAGTGTGAAAAATTCCACTCTTTTCTGAATTTGAAATATGTTTCACATCGGTTAATCTTTTCCGGAAAAGAGAGTCGAACAATGGCTTTTCCGAAAGTCTTCCGAAATTGATTATTGAAGTTTTCCGGAATACGGGTCAATTCGTCCAGTCTTTTTCGGAATTTCCGATTTCCGAACGGACAACCCTAATCGTCACCGAAAACCGACAGCTTTTGAAATAATCGTGGTGCGCAAATGCGCCAGGTATTGTGAATTGTGTAAAATGTGTGAGCAAAATGTGTCGTTACTCAAAATGTGCACTCGGATTGTTCTTGTTTCAAGATTCTCATATGACAAACAACTTGCGGCCCAAGTGATTTATCTTCAATCGACATTTTTCTAAACCATTAAAAACTCCTCCGCTTCATTTATGATCAGCATTGATATGTTTCACTTCACTCTCACGTTTCACGTCCAGTACTTACCCCATTCAATAACCCAACTAACAATAGTTTCGTACGACGGTAGCAATCACATAATACCAAAATATCCCCTCACAGTCCACTTAACAAGTTGTGCCTCATGATACTCTTGCGTTTCACAGCTATCACATCCCAAGATCTGGATGCTGTTAGCAATACATGAAACAAATGCAGTGGAAAATACCCACTGTCTAATCAAAATATACAACGAGTTCACTTTTATGCTTCACGCTCATTAGTTAGCCTAATTAGAACCTTAACTTGTAATCAATGATCTGAATACCCTAGAAATCACCCACCTCATCATCCTCACTCTCCCTGCCTCTCCCTCCCTTCCCTCCTCGCTTCCTTCCCTTCGGCGGACTGGCGGGTGGCGCGGCGGCGCCGCGTGACGCGCCGCTCGCGCGTCGCGTCGAGGCGGACGACGGACCGGACGCGGATGGCCGCTTCTTCTGAAAATTGTATCGATTAGCTTCTCGAAACAAAAAAAAAAAAAACGTCCTTTCTCGGTTCAAACCAATCAATTCACTAACCGGCGACGCTCCCCCTCCTCCTCCTCCTCCTTCTCTCTCCTCATCACTCGAATCCGAGTCCTCACTCCGTCTGTTCCTCCTCTTGCCCGTGTCCGCTGCAATGAGAAATGTTACTGGCGACCTTTGGTAAATCTCGTCCGATAGTCCAACTCGTCTAGTTTATTCTTGTTTTCAAGAGTGGATTATTCAGCATAATTAATCGTGACTCGTCATCGTTGTCTTCACTACTCGGTGAAACGTAGCTTCACCACATCCAATTCAATGTTTTTCCAACCGAAACTGTTCGACTATCCAGACAACTTTCTTATGCACTTTTTCTTTCTTATGCTTGCGTTCCCACACTACTCTACCATACTCACGTTTGCACGTCCCCTTGCTCTCCGGTTTCTTCTTCTTCTCCTCATCGGAAGAGGTGGACGCGAGGGAGGAGTCCTCGGAGGCCGCGGCGATCTGATTGTGAGAAGTCAATAAATCAAGAAATTTGAAATTTGCAGAAATATTATTTAGGTGTTTCTGGGCATCTGTCATATTACTAATGCCTCTCGAGTATTGTGCTTTTGTTGTGTCTCTGTTACCGCTTCAAAAATATCGAACATTTTAAGATAGGGTTTTAGATAGGGTCTAGGGGTGATTTTGCATAGCACCGTGTCCACTAAGACTTGAAAAGCAGCTTGAACTAATGAGACTGGCTCTGTCATCGAAAACACTAATGTGTACAGTCCTTTTTTTAAATCAATAATCACTACCGTACCCGTGTCCACTTCCGAGCGGGACTCTTCTCTAATTCAAAAAATACAAGCTATCTACCGTACCCTTCCAAATTTAAATCTACCGTACCCTTCTCGACTTCCGCGCGGGAGTCGCCGTGGACGTCTTGGACGATGACGTCGCCCCTCCACCGAACCCGACGTCCTCCAGCTTCAGCTGACGCGTCGCGCGCTTCTGAAAATACACAAGTGTTTTTTTCCAAACCATTCCCCTTTATGTTGCATGCTGTACTCAAAATCTGATAAGGAATGCCAGTATCAATGTTTCAGACGCAGACATTGAGAGAAAATCCACAGAAACTCGTGCACATTTTCAACATTCAAGGTTCTGTGCGATTTCACGTACACCCCTAATATCTACTGAAATGCCATCCTACAGTCACAGTCGTAAACAAATACCTTCTCAGCCATCTTCACTGCTCCCGGCTGCTTGCGCGGCGTTGGGCCGCTTGCAGCAGCAGCAGCTGCAGCCGCGGACGGCACCGCGTTTGCTGCGGCCAGCGGGCCGCGCTTGATCGTGCTGCCGCACGCAGCAAGGGGCACGCCCGTCGGCGTCACACCAGCGTGCTGCAAGAGTCAATCGATGCAAATACAGATTACGGTTTAAGTTTTTAGTAATCGATGGATTATCAATAGCCTCAGGCTACAGTCAGCACCATTCTGATAGCTAAATACCGATAAGACAGCCGTCGGCGTCGAGAAAACCTCAAGAATACCATAATAATCGAGAGAAATGGTTGCGTAATTACCGTGCCCCCCCCCTACCATAAGCCCTACCGTATCCACGTACCGACGGCGTCGGAGAGACCATCCTCGCGGGCGAGCGAACGATGATGGCGAAATCCTTTGACGGCGTGTGAGCAACGGGGATCCACTGTAAATTTTTGATTAGTGTGTATATAATTATTTTTTTTTTTATTACCACAACCTTCCCTACCGTACCGCTACCGCGTAATCATCCCCACCGTACCTTAAGCGCCGTCTCATCCAGCCATATTCTTCCCTTGTTCGCGTGCGCTTTAGTCCAGTGTCTCTCCACGAGCTCCTCGTTGTACAGAAATTCCATGCCGCTGCAAATAATGAAATAATAAAGTTGAGTTGTTCCCATACCATCACATTTATGTTTTATAGATACTCAAAATGACGGTGCTTGTGCCAATAGTGCAGTATCACTGACCGTGACAGATGGAAAGAAAAAAAATTGCGCAGAAGTTAATTCGAAAAAAAGCGTAATTGTGTGTTTCACGGTTACTACAACCTGCCTATGATCACATTCGCAATGATCCTTTCTTCACCTTTTGTTTAACAAATATTCCCAGTATGATCCATATTTCCAAAGCGGCATTAGTGTTTCATAATTAGTTCAAGGTGTCTCAGATCGTGGACAGTGCAATTTAGTTGAGCCCTTCGACCATTTGTCAATCAATGTCTTTGAAGTTTCAGTCAGAACTATCCCACTGTTTTGCGTTTCAGTGTTACTTCAACACATCCAAAATAGTTGGTTTCCATTCTCATATCCGTTCTCACTTATCGCTAAATTGAGTACTTTCAATGTGCGGAATTCAATTACTCCCGGACCAATAAAATAATGCTCACCCGTTCTCGCTCTTGACGAGCATCCCGAGCGCCTCCATCGTCGTCGTCGCGTCGTACAGAGAGATGCCCGTGTCCGCCGCGATTTCTGTGGATACAATTAATTAATTTTATATATTTATTTTAATTAACGGCAATGCATATTTTTTACCAACGAAAGGCGCCAGAACATCGATCCTAATGCGAAAGGATAACATTAGAAGAATCGATGAAACGGCAGTGAGCTATCGGTTGTTCCTTTTTTTTTGCAATGCCCATTTCGACTGATTGGTTTCTCCTATCATGCTCGGAATGTAAAGTGCCGCTGCATCGAAAAATCGCAGATGTTTTTATTTACAACAGAAGCTGCGGGCCACTAATCCTCGCCGACCTTCATCCTCTATTTTTTTCTTTTAGAAACACAAATCATCACACGAAATATTCCCTTTTAACTTATCTGCCCGAAGATTCAAAGAAAAAAGATCAAAGACCAGCCACTCATCATCACTATCACTAAACTGCAGTCCCTCGTCCACTCTCCTAGGGTTCAAAGACCAAAGATCAAAGACCAACTCCTCACCACTGAACTGCAGTCCCTCGTTCTTCTCCTCAAAGATCAAAGACCAGAGATCAAAGATCAACTCACCACTAAACTGCAGCCCTTCATTCTTCTCCACCTTCACCTTCTGTCGCATGTACTCGAGCAGGGCGGAGCGCCAGTACGCCGCGTAGCTCACTCTTAATTAGCATTAATTAATTAACTAATTAAAGCTGTTTAATTGGGCTAATTAGGGACTAAAATAGCCATTCCGTGTAGTTCACTCTTAATTAGTATTAATTAATTAACCAATTAAAGATAATAATAATAATTGAGTGCACCGATTCGATGATAACACTGTCAAGTCTCCATTCGCGCGAACTTTAAAACAAAAAAAAAAACAAAACAAAACAAATCTTCACATTTGCGCTTCACAGCTATGCCCAAATGCCTTGCAATTACTGACATGTCAATGAGACAGAATGTGACCAGAATGAGAGGTGATAGAATAAATTAAATAATTTAAAAAATAAAAAAAATAAATAACAATCTATCATAAATACCTCCCCAGATCGGACAACGGCCGCTCCGGCGAGCCCACCATCTTCTCCCGTCGTGTAAGGAGGTAGCCTGAAGGTCGGGGTTACGGAATCGAGGCAAATTAGATTTTGGAAGGGAAATGTCACGCTTCGAGCGTATCGCAAAAGCTCAAATGGCTAAAAAAATCTAATATACAGGTGAAATGATTGATTTAATTAACCAGACATCTAACAAGAAAAATTGAACTATCTGGAATTATCATTGAGATGTGGAACACAGACATAATATGACATAATAAACAAAATATGCAAACTCACTGAAATCGATGAGGAACCTGCCGAAGCCCTGCTTGTGATAACAAGGGAGGGTGACGATGCAGGACAGGTTGAACTTCTGCGCAGAGTACTTTTCCTGGAATTGGCATCATATTTGCACATCAGCGCGTCATTTCTTTAGAGAATACTTCGAATTCAAAAGCGTCAACGCATAGCATAGGTCAGTTATATAATCTAATAATTTACACAGCTCGTGTGCAGTCTTCATATTAAGTGATGCTCAAAAACACCCGATTTTTATGATGCGAGGATTTTTATGATTTCCCCGGGGTGACACACTCCGAACAAGCGTCTGTTCTGGCCTACTAGAGCAACTAGGGGTATTTCAGACTTCATAAAAACAACAATAACAACGACCCTCCTCACCTTCGAGAAGTACCCCACAAAGTGGCAGCCCGTCTCGTCAACTAATCTCACTTATCCCACACACCTTACAAAAACAACAACAACAACCCTAATATCAAAACAACAACAACAACAACAATAACAACAACCCTCCTCACCTTCGAGAAGTATCCGACAAAGTGGCAGCCCGTCTCGTCGTTCTTCGTCACGATGTAGAAGAGGAACGGCTCAACGTCGTAGTAGAGCGTCTGAAGAGGAGTTGTTATTGTTATTGTTTTCACTGTTGTTGTTTGTTATTATTGTTCATCCACTGTCTAACCCGTCGGAATCCTAGTGCCATCCAGTACTGACCTTTCATGATTTAGTGAAACGTAACTTCTACTGGGAGATACGAATTGTCGGATATATATATATATATATATATATATATTTACCTTTCTCAAACTACATGTAACTAAATTTTTGGCCATGCTTGGGCATTTCCCCACTGCCCGTAATATATACTCTGAGACAAATTATATTTTGTTTACCCCGTGCATCGAGATTCCACTAATCTCCGAACGCATCCCCGGAGGATGAACTCCGAGTGAGGCATGAATACTACTGGCAGGAGGACATTTGATTTTCTCAAAATGAATTTTGTCTTGGCACCACTAACAAGGGAAGATTGGAATCTCGATATGGAGTTAGGGAATGAGACTACCCGCAATCGATGGCGGGTCTAATTCTAAGAACTTTAGTGAAAGTAATTTTTGCTAAAGAGCACCTGGGTCTGAGAAAATCGATAAATAAAAATGGGTTAAATTTTTGCATGATTTTCGCGGAGCGGCGCATCGAGCCTATGAGCGCAATCATGAGGCTCTCTCACCAAGCATCGGTGGTTCAGTGGTATAGTGTTCGTCTAGTAAGCATTTGGTTACCGGTTCGAAACCAACCACTGCAAAACTTTTTTGCACATTTTTACCTCTCGTCTTTTATGGACTTTAACATTTCCCCAAAAAAATTTGCATGCGATGTCCGATCATTTTGTTCGGAATTTGTTCGGATTGTTCGTTCATTTTCGCAACACTAGTTCACAGCTTGTCAGACTGGATCGAATTCTTCGTATTCTAATGTGACTCATTTCGAGGGAGACGATATAAATTATAATGCAAATTTTATAAATAATCGATTCACAGTTCACGATAGTTAATTTGAATAATTTAATTAAATCATTTAATTACCATTTACACTATAATCTCATTCGTCTCTATCGGGATGAGAGGGGAGGTGGGTCCCACCTCATTTTCGACTAGACCAACTCCTCTCGTCGATCAGATTAGGTAACCGTCCAATAGGGAGACATCCAACATTTGACATTTTCCTCAAACAAAAAAAGAGGAAAAAGAGGTACACCAAGAATGCATGCAAATTTTTTTGGGGAAATGTTAAAGTCCATAAAAGACGAGAGGTAAAAATGTGCAAAAAAGTTTTGCAGTGGTTGGTGTCGAACCAGTAACCAAATGCTTACTAGACGAACACTATACCACTGAACCACCGATGCTTGGTGAGAGAGCCTCATGATTGCGCTCATAGGCTCGATGCGCCGCTCCGCGAAAATCATGCAAAAATTTAACCCATTTTTAATTATCGATTTTCTCAGACCCAGGTGCTCTTTAGCAAAAACGACTTTCACTAAAGTTCTTAGAATTAGACCCGCCATCGATTGCGGGTAGTCTCATTCCCTAACTCCATATCGAGATTCCAACCTTCCCTTGTAAGGGTTCTGCAACCTTCATGCTTACAATTGATAGCGAAACACACGAAAGATTGTGGTCCATTTTTAAATATTTTTTTGTGGTACAAAATAAATAAAAAAAAACCTTGTGATCGAGGTACAGCTTCGCTAGCAAGCACAGGTTCTGACAGTAGATGCCCGCCACGTTGCCGTCCACCTGCAGGAATATTATTATAATTGTGAATTTATTAAGTTTACATATTTTTAAAGCACGGTCCACATCAGCATCGGTTGTTGTAGAGCCAACTATCTCTTACACTATAGATGAAGCATGTAAGAATCGGAATGAAATAAGGAAAAAGCTATGCGGTTCAGGATTATTTTTCGTCTATTCAAATTCTGGTTTCATCATTAGCACACCGTCGCTACTTTAGTGATCCTTCCAGCGACGGTCTTAAAACAACCAAAAAAATACTTACGACTTTCGAGTTTCGGCGACAACACTAAGCCAAGAAGATTTCTATAAATTCAATCAAGCGCTGGATTTGATGAATAAAAAAAGTACCAGCAACTTCCCTATTCGTGCTTCATCACTACTACTGAAGCACCAAGTGTCGCTCTACTTCAATCGAATCTCGACAAATAACGATAATTAAAAGATACTATTCACGTTTCATCACTACTATTAACCGCCGTGATTCACCAGTCGCTAAAGATTTTTTCGATTGATTGAAAATTAAAATAAATTGTTTAACAAATAAAAGATAACTATTCGTGCTTCATCACTACTACACAACCACAGTGATTCACCAGTCGCTAATAAAGTCTCCTTTTATTATTAAAATAATTAATTTTAAATAAAATACCTCAAACACGGACACGTCGTCCTTGCGGTAGATCTCGTTGCCCGGCGGGTGCCACGACTTGCACTTCTCCTGGAGATCAAAGATCGAAGATTAAAGACCAAAGATCAAATTGAAGATCAAGGATCAAACTACAGTGATGCCCTCTCTCATCCCACCTCAAAGCCCAGGCTAGGCTATAGAGTTCCTAACCTAGTGTCTGATCAAGCTTCAAAGATCAAAGATCATCACCGTACCGCATGGCGCTCCAGCTGGGTGAACGTGCGCATGTACTTGAGGCAGAACTCGCAGATGTACAACTTCTTCGTGTTCGCGTACTCGTTCGGATAGGGCGCGGTGAACCACGTCTCCATCTCCCATTTGCCTGCAAAGGGGGATGTTGTTGTTGTTGTTATTATTGTTGTTGTTTCCCGTTTCACCATCTAATAACCTTCTGTTCCTAGAGCGAGCAATGTGAGACGCACGTGGTTGAGAAGCCAAAACAGACTACCAACGAATTTCTCGTTTCCTTCCGTTGCACTGACAAGGCACCGTGATTCCATCATCTCGTCTTCGTGAAATAGAGGAAATAGTTTCGTAAATGGTGACACCTATTCGTTCCTCAGCCTACACAACCATCCTACATCATTCTCGTTCACAGCGTATAATCATCATCTTAGAATTTCAGAATTCTCCGATCCTTCTTCTTCTTCGCATCCTTCAAACATGAAAAGAATGAGCCGTATCATGCTTCGTTCCATTATCACCCCCCGAAATATTTTTGAGCCTCAGTATACTATCATTCTTTCAGCATCTCAGTTTAATCAATGAAGTAAGCCACACTTTCAATTGAATGCACAATTAAAGTAAATTTAATAAACCCGGCCAATTTGCAATGTTCACCCACTCACCAAAACAGATGGTCTCCGGCCACCGCGGGATCTCCCTTCCATCCGCCGTGAGCAGCGGCGTCTTCTCGATCGCCTGCAATGTGCAAGTTTTACTCTGCACCGTCCTAAATCCCTAAATCGGAAATCACACCTTCCCTCCTCAGCACCTACAAATTGTTCACAAAAATGTCCGTGATTATACATTTCTTTAATCTATCTAATCATACAATCAGCTTCCCCATTCTCTTCGGTTATTTACAAACTCATGGATCCTCAAACCGCCTAGCTCGCACCACCTCCAGGTTAGCTCAGTGCATGTCTCATACTTCACCGTGATAAAGCTGTGACCTACACCCTGTACCACACAGGCAATTTGAGCTTTACACCGCTGCACACGTCTCACCGCATTGGCCTTCTCCGTGCACGCCTCATATGCCGCCCACTGGTCCTGCGTGATCTTGATGTCGGACCACGTCTCGATGCCGCCCAGTGACGAGCCGACGCCTGCAATTAGGACGATCAATAAATGGCGGATACGGTAATCGAGGATCCCAGACCCAACACACTGCATTCCCCCGAGGGTAGGTAGCAGAGTCAGGATACAGAAAGCAACGGGGTCCCCAAAACATACAACTCTTTGCCCCCACCCCCTCCTCTCCATTTCGTGCTTCAGCTTCCCCTCAATTTCTCCAGATTGCCAGTACTATCAATGTACGATTCATTCATTGTCTGTCTCATTGTCATTGTCTCAATAATTGTCTGAATACCCGTTCAGCCGCCAATTAACCTTCCGCCCTTCCCCATTCGTGCTTCAGCCTTTACTCAATTTCCTACGATCCAAAATCGCATCAATTTCAGTTCAGATTCTCGTTCAAAAACCACCATACACTCAGTCTCGTGTGTAAGATCAACAACCCCAGCTACCGTACTCCTACATGTAAGTACTCAGCTATCATACCCTGTCAGTGTCACCCACCCAATAATACCGTACCCGTACCGCTCAATAGCCCGCCTACAGTACCCCTCCAATATAATCAATAATACCGTACCCGTGCCGGTCGATTGTTCATCTACCGTAACCCCGCAGTAAATCAATAATACCGAACCTATTACTGTCTCGCCTAACATTAAGATCAACAAAAAAAATCAATAAAAAAAGCCAAGCTACCGTTCCCGACTTGTGGACTACCGTATCCTCATTCAAAAATCAATAACCACCGTACCCGTTCCCGTCGAGTCGATGGGCGACTGGGGCGGCTTGATATTTGCTGCAGGCACAGCGACACTCTTGCGCGGCTCCCTGCAATGGATCAATAATTGACTTGAGACTACCGTAATCACACCGGATTCCTCATTGCCCTTATTGAGTAATATATTCTAAAAGGAGTCTGCAACTTATCAGTAATGATTGGTGTGCTCCGCCTTTCATAGTTTCATGAAGCTCAACTCGACCTAGTGAAAAACGTTGAGTTCGAATGATTGGCACGGGAACGAAATATATATACTTTAAAACCATTTCACAAACTCCATAATTAGTAGTGGACTGCAAGTGCCGCCTTAGACACCACTCTGGAGCGGAATTCAGACTAGCCAAATTCTAACTCTTTTCAGGGCCAAAGATTCTACCACGAATAAAGAGCGACTAGCGACGAAGGTGAATTGTTTTACATCCATTCTCCACAATCATCGCCGTTTGGCGACACGCTCATAATTTGCTACTACTATGAAACACAACTACTCCAAATCAATATCTCACTTTTATTCCAGAACAGGGACCGATCACTGATGTTTTGAGGCAATCATCTTTTTTGTCACCTTGCTGCGGCTCAATAGCGCCTAGCCAAAACCTATCAACTTCATTTTGAAAAAAAAGAAAAAAATCGCTCACTCTTTGATCTTCTTGCTCATCTTCTTCTCCGGGCTTCCTCTGGACGTGGACGGCTCGGCTGCAGCTGCGGCCGGTCGCAGGCTGCTGCCGGGCGCCGCGCGCCGCTGCATCAGTGGCTGCAAAGAAAGAATTATTTGGACTATGAGGAATTGTGTTTCAGCAAGGATATGAATGCGGCTGTATTTCTGACAAAATTGATTCGGTCAACCTATCTTCGTTCCCAAAAATCGAATTTATCTGTGAACGAATACCGATAAAATAGTTATTCGAAAGCCAATTCTGAAGAAAATCAAATAACCCCTCACATCCGCAACAAGTGCACCCTTCGCAACACGAATCCGGCGGGAGAATTCAGTGATAAATCGGGGCGGCGAATTTCAACGATCGATTACGCGCATAATCATTTCAAAACGAGCGGAATCATGTGTGCCTATCACGAGTCTCTCCTTGCTGCATGCTCTTTCGCCGATTAGAGCGAGCGAGAGAGCACGTGAAATGGAGAGAGAGTCAGGCAAGGGCGCGAGGTATAAACGGATGAGGGAATGATAACAAACGCGAGTGTGGAAACGTCAAGGTTTCGGCGGACTTCCGGTCATTTTCAGAATCCGTTCACCTTTGAGTTTCATCATGGGCACTTAACAAAAGATGATCGGGCTACTACTGCAATCTTGGTGCCATGAACAATCACTCCCGGACGAGCTTATGGAACGGAATGTTAGGGATAGCAGCAATCAATCGAGCGCTCGCAACCATCAGTATCGGAAACTGCGTTTCACGCTTATTTCTTCACAAGGCCTGGGGTATCGCAACCACGATCGCAACACCTGACACCAAAATCCAAATACCAGAACTAACTCCGTATCGCGAAATCCGCACGCCAAAAAAAACCTCGCCGAAAGTCAACGACGCACGGGGCAAATAACACTTTGATAACACGAAATCGAGGCTCGTATCCCCACGACGAGCACTATCCGATAATAAGTTTCACGCTCACTACATCACACGCGTTGATCGAGCAATCACGATCTCCTCTCGCCCTTTCAAAATCACTCACTAAACCCACATTTCGCGTCGAAAATCAGTCAAAACCGCAGCGGACAGAGTCGGCGAATGCGAACGATTTGCACAATAACCATTCCTCCCTTCCCCTCCTTTCCACCCCTCGCGCATCAACGCGCGAAATAGTGCGTGAAATCGCGAGAGTATCGACGAAAGGGAGGAGATGGAAAGGGATGGAAAGAGGAGGAGAGTCTATTCTCCCCTCCTCTGATCAGTGCGCGCGAGAGATCACGTGTAAGGGGTAGAGGGGAAACGGGGGAGGCACAATCGTCTCTCTCTCTCTCTCGTTTCGCCGTGCTCTCTCGCTGGTTAGTGAGCGCTAGAGAGTGCTCGATTGAGAGAGGGTAAGTGAGGCGAACGGGAGTGCTCTGACTCGCCCGCTCACACACAGAGGGAAACCAAAGGAAAACGAGAAAGTTAGAGCGGGGGGGGGGGGGCGAGTGGAGAGGGGGAGTTGCGGGAGTATGGATTGATCGGGTGGTAAGAGGGGGGCGGGTGAGCCCTCGCTCTCTTTCCTTTCACGATGCTCCCTCGTCTTGTATGACGACCTAGTGAACATGATCAATGAAGAGACGAGTAAGTCAATCGCGTTTCCCCATTCCCCACTCGCCTTTTCTGATCGGCTAGAGAGCATTGTGAGAAAAGAGACAAGAGGGCGAGCGAGCGAGCGGCGAGGGCACTTTAACCCCTCAAAGTTCGAAACACGGGCACCCATCACCCTCACCGGTAAGAGAACGCAACACGTGAGTATGCAAATTAGAGTGCGCAATGCGTCTCTTTCGCAGCACTCTCTCTCTATCGCCTCTCTGACTGGTGAGAGAGCACGTAAATTGATCAGAATAACCCTATTATCGCCCAGTCGCTCACTTTTGCCATGCGTGCTGTGCAAATCAACTACTTGCCGCGCCATGCACACAACGGGCGAGGGACTGTGGGCTGATGGGAGAGTCCAGACAGTCAGAGACAGAAAAAAACGAGAGAGATACTAAGGATGATGAAGAGAGACTGCGGAACGCCGCACCCCATTCGACTACTGTTTTGCTATTGCTTGCTTCTCTCCTCCTCCCCTCCCCTTCCTCTTCCCTCCTCCTTTCTCCCTTTCCATCTCACAGTTCTGCCCCATAACTAAAGAGATACATGTGGAATCCGCTCTATAACCGAAGGCAGAAAAAGAGGATACATAAACCAGAGACTTGCTTAAGCCTTTGAAGGAACGTTCAGCATGCTATAAAGCTTCCATATCCTTCAGAAAGGTTGAAAGTACAGTGCGACTGACCCTATCTAATAGCAAAGGAATGAGCCAGTAAGTGTAAAAGGGCCAAGCGAAAGGGAAATCGGAATAAGCGAACGAATCGGGGGTAAAGGTTGGGTGACTGAGGGCTGTTCTGACTCTCTCCATTCCCCATACTCTCTCGCTTCTCTGATCGATGAGACAGCACAGTAAAATGACGATTGGTTAGGTGATCGCATCCTCTTACCCAGCGCGTGAGGGGGGCGATCGGCTCTCTTTTCTCATCTCTATCTAACCGCCGATAGCTAGGAGCAAGGGAGATGTCATTGAAGGAACACCACCTTCCAATCGCTCTAACAAGCCTCGCTGGACCAGATATCTCGCAACTCGTGGAGACGACAGAAACGTTAACGATTCTCTTCATCTACTCCTTCAGATGCCGACACCACTCCAATCCGTGATAGTCAAATCCATCATTAAATATACACTAGTGATAGCAGAGAGGGCGAATGGAGAAAGAATAATGGGACACATCCGCACCGAAACAGGTATGATGAAAGGTCGGCAGCCCCTTGCTATGGCTCTCGGTGATAGAGCATGTGTCTTGTGGAGACCGAGGAGGAAAACAGTCTCTCGTCGGTTTACTCCTTCCTCGCTTTCCTCGTCTCCCGCTCTCCTCCCTTTCTCGCATGTGCGAGCCTTTCTCGAGATATTACTGCTACCTGCTTGCCGGGGAGTAAGTAACTGTATCGGTGCCTCTTCATTCACTGTGTTCTCTCAATTTGCCTGATAGTCAAGCCATAGCTGGTGCTATATTGAACACTTTAGCAGGCCAGAGATTGCGCCGAATCTAAAGAGTAAAGTAACTGTAAGCACGTCTTTCCATCCATCCATCCGGAAATCGATGCTACATCGCGGGCGGAAAGGGATGAAAAAAGCACGAACCAACGAGCGGCGTTTCACTGCTAACACGCTCACCGAATGTACCAGTAACTGAACGTATTTTATATGACACCTAGGTGCTTCAAGGACTCATGAATGCGTCAATAACAGATGCGCAGGACTGCCCTCAATATGTTGAATGCAACCGCATAGCACAACAAACATATCATTGGAGGATACAAGCTCTAGGTGAATTTGCGCTGCACGAGTAGCTCATACTCAATCACGTGATCGGCATGCGATCGACGGACCAAATGCGTTGTAGACAATAAAAACCACTGAACATGATCGTCCATGGCCGGGTGAGGCAAGAAAGAAGATGCCGATGTGCGATTAGATCACTCAATAGAGAGGGTTCTGCACCAGTCATAAATTGACCATGTTAATTCGGGATTCAGCAGCCTCATATATATGAAAAAAATCTGCAAAAGGCAATTGCTGTCTCTTTTGCGTCGCCAAAAACTAAATTTGTAAAAATGCACGCAAAGATCAAGCGAGAACCAGCCAACAGATCTTACCATACTCGATGTTAGACCACCAAGCTGTGAAAAAGGTGCACTTTTAAAGAGAGAGAGAGAGGGCAAAGTTCTCACTGAGAACTTGTCAATAGATGCCGTCTCGCGATTAGATCGGCATCTCTAGAGACTAGAGGGTTCCCGTGCACTAACGGCGGTCCGCTTGTAGGGAAAAAGAGATGCCTTCTTCTTTTCGCGGGCAGCAGCTCATTCTGCTTTGCACCCAAAGAGGAAGATCACCACGCACGAGATCGCTCGCTTTGATTGTTGCCCTAACAGAATGTCATATCTGACCAGTAACATGCGCGTTGCACGCATAACTCTTTCGTAGAGTGCGGCGAGAGCATGGATCACTGAGTTTCTCGCGGTAGAATAAGTACTAATGAATAGATGAGGGCAATAGTCGAACGTAACCCGGAAGGTGCGCGTTAAACTATCTGCCTTTGAGATCTCTGCCTTTCAGTTCATGAATTAGCAATAGAGGGGACATATCGAACTTTCACAAACAATAAATTACGACCTGGCACTTTTCCGCTACACGCGAACCGTATTCATCGCTGATGGCGAACCAGAACTAGTGAATGGTGCTTATCGGATCCACTAACAACTTCACACTGCTCTAACTGCTACACCTTCCGCAATCTAGATCCGGGAATTATCAAGCGATATAAAAAAACAGTGCATCTTCTGCACTCACCACTTATCCATACTCAAAATGAGGTAAAACAATAATAGGAACGATACTATTTCAAGACAAGCCAAAAGGCATTCCTTCTCCTGCACTATCCGTAATATTTCTCGGGATGAAAAAGAACATCTACCAAATCCCGCAGACAACTTCGAATCTTTCCAAGAACTCCGATGTCTAGCCTCCTTTCCAGTCTTTCCTACCATCCCCCCCCCATCTCTCCCCTTCTCCCGTCACGCATCTAGCACGCAAAAATACCCTGCTGAAGCAGCACGGTAAATACAGAGAGAGAAAGCCAGAGATGAACGAGAGAATCAAAAAACGAACGCGAGAAAATACTCTGAGAAAATAGCAGACCAGAAATGGTTTAAGCTCTACACCATATTCCTTTGGAAGTTTTTATGGAAGTCGATTTCTATTTTAAAAAAAATGATTATCTAATTAATTAAGCAAATTAATTAATGAAATAAGTACCTTATCATCGCTGTCGGAGCCGTCACTCTGCGTTGTGTCCTGGAGAAATATTAATAGGATAATTAAGTTTTATATTTTCGGTCTGCATCTCCACTATCAGCGACCATGACTTCAAACGAGTCTTTATATGAATCTCAAGTAACTCAAGTCCGCCTAGGACGAAATTTCCATGTGCACCAAATCTTTGAAGGCTTAAATTGAATATTTGAAACAGCATACGAATGAGCTATCGACGGGAACAAGATCTTCATCATTTCATCAATACACGGAACTTAAATTTCCCTAGTCTTTAGTGTATTTTGTCGAATTGCTCTATATCTTCCCATTTCTCATTTCCCAGTTTAGATTAGAAGTTCTAACAAAATCCGAGTACTACCACACTTCATCCTTCACAGGAACTCCACCGACATTATCAATTGCTTATCAAGCGAGAACAGGTAAATGCCCACCTCATCACTGCTCCTGAGTTCCCTCTTGATCCTCTTATGCAGCGGGCTCTTGGACGTCGTCGCTGTCGAGGCCTGTGGAGGCGGGGGATGGCGGGAGGACTGAAAATTAAATCAATCACTAATAAATAATAAACAAAACGAAGATCACCGATACTACCTCTATCCCCTTTTCACCTGGCGGATAAATAATTGAATTGAATTAATTGCATGTAAAGACGAACGAGGGAATATCGCTCAAGGCTACGGTAAAGTGATCTGCATCTCACAATCAGAGTAAAGTGAACGCTGAACAGCGGAAGCCCCACTACATTTACCGTTACTGCATCAACCTGCCAATTCAGTGCTGCATCGGTAGAATTATCTCGAGATCGACCACGCGACCAATGATTCGCTCTCAGGTTCGTTATGCAAAATATTTACGCACTTATGATACTCGGAAAATGTCGTAAGCATACACCCAGCAGATTCGAGCTGCATCGAATCTAGTTACACCAAGATGAGAATAGCATTCAATCAACGAACGGGTGATCATCCATAAATATTAAAATCTACATTCAACCCATTACGTTTTCAAGTCCATGCATGTCGTTCAAAATCAAACCTTATCATCTCAACCCCGCCTCCCATAGCGCACACCTTATTACTAGCAAAAACTCCCATTTTATTGCTCCTAAATCGCAATCTATCTTGATCCCGAATAATACCCGGCTCATTCAGTGCGCACTTTCCACCCACCTTATTCTTCCTCAACGGCGCCTCATTCGGTCTCCATCGCTTTCGGTCTCCATCTCCTTCTTCACCTTATTCCCTAGTTCCCCCTTTTCCCTCAAACCCGGCGCGCCTATCTCACATTATACACCCACCTTAACCTCTACTCTCAAACCCGCCTCGCCTAGTGCACACCTAACCCTCACCTTCTACCCTATCCCCCTGTTCTAAAACCCGGCGCGTCTAGCTCGCACATTATTCCAAAATATCAAATCTAACCTTATTCTTCCTCAACGGCGCGTCATCCTCGCTCTCGTCGCTCTCAATCTCCTTCTTCACCTTCCTTTGTCCCTTGCCTCCTCGCCTGTCGTCGGGCGACGAGAACAGCGCGGCCGAGGCAGAATTCTGCAATTTATTTATTGGAAATTTATTATTCGCAAAAAGGCCATCCAGAATCGAAAAGCTTTCAGCCAGGCCCGTTCTTGTAGAATTAGTGAAACCCGTAACATTCTGACTAAAATGTTTTTTAAAATATATTTTTCAAAGCAGCTCGCGCGGCAAGTAATCGCCGAATTGTCATGTACTTCAGGCGACCATGAAATATAAAAAATATGGTTGAATTGATAATTGGTTCTCGAACTCTGTACAATCAAGCCAAGGCGAACGGCACGACCTTCGTACACCTAGTTGAAAATCGCAATTTTTCTGGGATAAACTTTCTAAAACTTAGTAAACATAATAACTAAAGTTTATTGTGTTGTCTACAGTTCATCACCCATCAAACAAAAATGAACGACACGACCTTTGTACATCTTGTGAAACACACAACCCCGCGCATTTACTTCGCACCATCAGTGGAGAAAAACTATTTTAATTATCACCATTATATCATTTACGCTCAATAACTTCGCCGAATCGAACGGACAGCAACGATCCGCACTTGTGCACCCATTGAAACTACGATATCCCTATTTTAGAAGACTCTCTGTTGCATTCTTAGCAAGAGTTCTCAGTGAGAACTTCTCACTTTAATTGTAT
Organism: Pristionchus pacificus; assembly: GCA_000180635.4. Lineage (NCBI taxonomy): Eukaryota > Metazoa > Nematoda > Chromadorea > Rhabditida > Neodiplogasteridae > Pristionchus > Pristionchus pacificus. Next base: position 28,501,196 of record CM026578.1, on the reverse strand, counting down.
TTTTATTCGCGAGAAAAGACTCTCCATCATGAACGAGCATACAATCCTGTTGATGGAGACCTACTGCAGTCGCGAATCGCCAAGTTGTCAATGTTCATTTATAAATATATCATTACAAAAATAAATCATTACCGGATCATTAATCATAAATTATTACCGGTCATGCTAATTTTTTTCGCTTACCGTTACACACACGTCCCGATAAATCAATTATATACCGCACCGACCCGCTGACTCCGACTACCGTACGCTCACAATCGATCAATCAATAAGCTATCCCACCGTATCCCAAGATATCGATGAAATCAATCAATAATCTACCGTACCTGTGTGCTGCTTCCCTGCATCCTCCACTCCTCCCCCATCCCCTCCTCCTCCTCTCTTCCTCTCCTATCCCCTAACTACTCAATCTCCTATCAGATACCGTACCAACTCACTCCCACTGATCACTGACTAAGCATATTTTACCTAAATAATTAACATAATTAAAAGTAATCACCTGTGTACTCCTTCCCTGCATCCTCCACTCCTCCCCATCTCCTCCTCCTCTCTTCTTGGAGGGTGACGTGCTCTGCGACTTGCGCCGAGGCGAGGCTACGGCCATCTGAATAAATATTTACAATTAGTTAGCTTAAAACTATAGCTTAAAAACAACAGTAGCTTAAAATGTAATAGTAACTAAGTATTATTGCCTAATTAATATTAGATTGGCAGCGAATCAAGACGAGATCAGGAACCAGCGCCTTTCCTCAAAACATTACCCAATACCGCAACGCCAATCTGCCTTGACCTTTCTCATAATAAATTCGATAATTTTGAAAAAAAGAGGGGCTTGTACGCATTAACACTCTAGCTTTCCTCCCCAGATAGCCTATACCCGTAGCTCTGATCATCCAGGTTCCCGAATTTATCATTTCGTGGCTTACTAATCAAACTGGTCCATTACTATTCCTCATACTATTCCTACATTACCCTCAATAAATATTCCACCGTACCTTCACCCTCTGCTCCTGCTCCTCCTCCCCGTCCTCGTCCTCTTCTTCCTTCTCTTCGTCTCTCGTCGAGGCGGACGTTGGGGATCCGACCAGCCCCAGTGTCGACGCGACCGATGCTGCAGAATTCGTGATGCCATTTACTAGACCTTTCCCGAATGAGGTGAAATAGTTCATCGTTTGGCGTGCTCTTTGATCTCTGAACTCTGATCTACAGTGCAATTCACCAAGAGAGTGCGGGCCCTGCAAGCGGGGCTTAGTGAGAGACGAACCACCAACACCACAACATTTACAGTTAGGATCGGTAATGCGCGACGAATAATGAACAAGATGAAGGACCGAACGATTGGGATAGTTTTTAACAAGAAGAATTGGAACAGATCACGCACGTACTGACTCATCGCACTAAATGGTGGTGATGCAACACCAAGTCTGCGGCTATGAACAAAATAGTTTCGAAATGATTGCCAGATTAAAAAATGGAAGAAACAGTCAGGAAAAATAGAATAGCGAGTTTTTTTTTGAAAGAATTTCGTGGATATTAATGATCAGCTGTCATGTCGCCAACCTAGACGACGCTTGTGGAACACGAAGCAGGCGGGGTATCACAAACAGAGCAGCAAACATTGACTAGTATTTTGTTTGGAACCGTCAAGCACGATCATATTGCTGCGCTCACAGTCGCCTCAAAAATCATAAATAACAAAAAAACTCATCTTTTTCCGTACCGAGGAGGGGTGCGATTCTTAGACGAACGCACTGATATTCGCAGTGAAACACGAAGCGCGCATTTGAAACCAAATTAGGAATGTAAATTATAGTGCCGCGAATCTATTGTTCTCTCACAGTCACGCCTTGCTCTCATATCTCCAATGCAACACAAATCTCGCGGCAAATGAAAATCGCGAACCGGTAGGAGCAAAAATCGATATTATCAGAAGTAACCAAAAAGGAGTTATCATTATCTCACAGCCTCTCAACGTTCATAGCACCAGTGCAACATCAAGCTCGCGGCAAATGAAAATCGCTCACAATTTTTTTGAAACAACAGATCTGATTAGTCAATTCTTAACTAATTTCCTAGACATGATCACTCAAAATCAATCCGATCAACCTTCATAATCCCCATGAAGCACAAACATTCCAAATCCAAAGTATACGCGCAAACTCGGTTCAAGAGGGGGTCTCCTCTTCCTTTCTTTCGCCAGAGGGCCTCGATTGTGACACAAGCAAGGGGGAGAAAGATAGAGGCAGAGTCTCTCACTAGAGTATGGAGGACAGGGGGAGGGACGAGTAAATGGGTGTGCTCGCTCCTTGCCCCTCTGTTACTCCACCCATAGGCGATGCTCTTGCCCTCCCGACTCTGAGCGATAGAAAGGCGAGAGACAATGGGAAAGTGAGAGAGTGCCGAGGGTCGGGGAGGGCGAGAGACAATGGGAAAGTGAGAGAGTGTCAGCCCCCCTGGGCGAGATAGTGTTGCTAGCTGGAGAGATCGCAGAGAAGCAGGGTGTCGCCTCTATTCTCTTACGCGCGCGCTAGAATGACAAGAGGAACCACTGACTCCTTCTTAGATTCACTCCAAAATAATCATTAATAAGTTAAATAATTTAATTAACTTAAAATAATAATTTTCAGAAAGAAAGAAAAATCAAGGCTAAATCAGCAGCGAACCACACTGGATAATACAGTCAATATTGATAGCAACCGTTTGAATATATAGCCGAGATCCGCTTGCTCACACGAGCTTTTTCTATACAGAAATACAAAACACCATGCGAAATGGATGATCACTAATAAAAAAAAAGGAAATGTCTCCAAGAAGCTATCAAATCGCGCGGCCGTGTTGCCCCATTCTAAATTATCTGTCAGACAACACTATAGACCACACCAACCTAGAGACCATTGAGAATTAGGAGCGCGTCAAGCCTCTTCTTAGGTCAGACAGAGGCCAGAGACAAGGGGGGAAATTAAGAGAGAGTCCCCGCTCCTACCCCTCCTTCGCTTTCTTGACAATCAATTAGCGGCTCTCTCTCGTTGGTCCCGGGCATCTCTCATTCATCTAATCCCCCTATGCTAGGACATTCCGAGACCGAGAGGAGGGAGGGCACAACGATTAATCAACAATGAATAGACAAGTCAGGCGGTTAAAATGGGAGAATTAGGTATTAGGAACCAATAAGAAATTAGCAAACTAATTTCAATACCCCATAAAAGGATATTAGGAGGGTCGTCTCGGAGAGAACAACTATTAATCCATAACCCCGTCAAGTCTACATGCGAAATTTATAGCAGGATGACGTTAAGAACCCTATAAAAAGTGCATCCATACAATTTCTAGAGTGGCTGTGTCTTAGTCTAGCGCGGCAAAACACAAGCTCAAGATCATGGCGAGTTCCAAACGTTGACGATGCACACTCAACACATCAAGTGCACTAACAGATATCATGACACTCTCGAAAAGTTGCAGGTACTTGAAATTAATTGGAAACGTAGAGCGCTACGTAAGAAGTGTGCAAGAGGGGTTGGATGCGGAAGCAAAAAGAGGCGGTGTGGCCGGAAAATTTTCGAGTTTCATCATTGAATGATAAATCGAGCACACAGTCATCGGAAACCAATGGTGCGACACACGAATTTCAATTTAATACACCTAAAACATTATTATCCTATCCGATGATCAATGGTCAGCAGACCCTGTGGACAGGAGGCGTATGTGCGCCACTTCGAGGGATTGAAGTTCGAGCAAAATGTTCAGATACTATAGTTCGGCGATGGTGGGCACTCGAAAAAATAATATACGTCTGAATCTGCTGCTTTCGCCCACCCTCCCCGGAATAATCGCGCCTCAACGAGCAACTATAACCTGAACATGCTGTTCGAGCACTAATTCGGCAGAAGATCGATTTTCAAAAAATCCTAACAATGCATCTGAAAATATCGTATGCAATCACTAGCCTTCGATCACGGATGACCACGAAATCTTGAGTTTCATCAACGAATGATATTCGGGAAAGAGATGCACAGAAACCAATTAGATGATGTTGACGTCTTTCAAAGACCTAATCAATACTGCTATTCCATCCCAGCAGACAGACAGAGCGTTCACTCCCTCCTTTCTGCACCATTCCTCTTGTAAAGAAGCGCTCCTTGGTAAAAGACGCCGCCTGTCCAACCCCTCTCGCCGATGCGCTTTCTCCCTCGCTTTCTCTGATCTACCAGCATGCGCGCGAGCATTACTAGGGAACAGCGAATGGTCTCGTATTGTCACTTTGCCTTATCTCTCCTCGGTCAGAGAACACGAGTGAGTATTGCCCCGAATGAGAGAGTCAGAGACACCAATTGAGTAGAGAGAAAGGGAGCGAGCCATAGGTAAGTGGTTACTGGCCAGTGTTCGGGGGGGGGGGGGGGGGGGGGGGGGGGCGCAAGACAAAAAATGTCTCGCAAGGTCTCCCGTGTCTCCCCCCTTTCATCGGCCAATCAATCCGCTAAAAAGGAGCGCAACCGACGATTTCGAAAATCGCGCAATGATGATGATGAAATAAAGCGTGCGCAAGACCTGAATGATTAAAGGATATTGAATTCGTCAACTAATAAGCGCTCCTTTCACTAACAAATCTGATAACAGAGTGTTGCAGACATAGCTGAGCGCCGATTTCCTTTAATTTCCTTTAATTCTTTCCTTTCCTTTAAGGATTTCCTTTAAGGTGGCGATGACCCGTTCGTTCATACATTTAAACATTTCGAAAAATGGAGCGGCAACCCGTTGATTTTGAGGATAAATTAGGGAAAAAATAAAGAAAAAAAGGAGGTGACCCGTACTTCTGAAGCCTTTTCTGTACGCGGAGACCCGTTCAAATCGTTCAAAAATATTCGAAGGAGTTCCCTAGCTCACGTATGGTTGCAGAATAATTAATGAAGATAATTGTTATCAAAGAGAAGTCTGGCGATAATCAGCCCTACCACCCCATTAGCCTTACATAAATACAATGCAACTCTAAACTTCCTACCTTCGAAAATAAGGAAGGAAATTTCTAGTAAAACTCGCAGTCTTAAAAATAGGCCAGATTGTGTGCATATTTATCGAGTGTGGTGGTATGTGGGGTGGGGAGGGAGAGGGAGAGAATGGATATTCAAGACCGTCTCTCCTCTCCTCCTCTCCCTCCTTCCCGCGCTTGTGTTACTCCAAAACAAGGCACATTGAGAGGAGAAGGGGGCTCGCAAAAGGGAATGAGAGGAGAGAAAGTCATACAGTGGCATTAGTCTCGGTCGGACTCACTAGTATAACAATATAATATTGAATATGAGGTGGAATCTATCAGGCTTTATGCACAAAATAAGCGATTGATAAAAAAGATAGTTCGATTAAAATACGAAGCACAGGTGACCAAATAAGCTTGAGTCTGAGTGAAATCAGTGACTGTTAACCCGGTGACTAATCACAAAAATTAGTGAGCAAGCGAGCGAGACTAGTGTAAACACGGTGAATTCCGGCTATGCTGATAACACGAATACCGGAGTATCCACTAACAGCAATGCCGTCTACTTCTATCACAAGAAAAAAATGTATCATAGTTGACATCACGAATGCGCCACGCGAGACTTATCTTAGCAAAAGATTTTTTTTTTTAAAACACCAGGCAAGTTGAGGCTGCATTGGCAACACAAATGCTCGAGAACCCGTTACTAGCAATGTAACCATCTGAGCTACTGCTAAAAACACAATTCCGCCTGTATTTTAACGAATATTATTCGCAAGTGAAAATTAACCTTCCACATCACTGCTATACTGCATTACAGAACTTCCAAGAAGGCGCGCTAGCCCCAATCATGCGTACCTATCTCAGGCATGAAAACATCAACCGCCATTATTTGGTTACATCGTTTACATCGTTTACATCTCAAAATGGTTTCGCAAAATATAAAACCCGTCACTACCTGGTTTCACCATAATCATAACCTCACAGAAGCCTTTATACAACAATTATACCGCGATGTTCAAGTGAAAACCTCAGAACAACAACAGGAAAAAAAACCGAGGCCATAACCCCCATCTCTCATTCGAGATCTACGCAAGCCTGTGGCCCCTTTTCCCCTCCGCTCTCTCCTATCTCCACACTCTCTCCCCTTTCTCTGACCGTGCTTCCGTCTGGGCTCTCCTCCCTTCTCCCACTCTCTCTCGCCCGTCTCTGTTCGTCTGACACCCTCCTCGATCGCCGTGATCTCTCGCCTAACAAACGCGGCCAGATGCTCATTCTCTCCATCTACCTCCACACACTCTAGCCCGTCTGCGCTCTCTCCCTTTTCCATACTCTCTCACCTTTCTCTGACTCTCTTCATTCCCCATGATCTCTCGTCGGTCAGAGAGCACGAGATAGTGTGCTGATAGTAGAGGGTCTGCCTTCGCCCTGACCAAGGGAATAGAGAAAAGGGAGGGAGATGGTTCTTCCCTCATCTCTCACTGACTCCTCTGGCCAACCATCCAACCATTGATTGCGTGTCTTTGGATCTTGATCTTTGATCTTTGGAAAGAAGAGGGAAGTATGAGCGAGCATCGCACCTCACAACATCATCATGAGCCAGGCAATACAATAGATTGATTATCGATTAGGAAGGAGATAGATCAAGTCCTCATGCCAGTTCACTCAATCCCTGTCGATGGCCTGACATGCACACGGGGAGACTAATGATACAACGGAAAGATGTCTGATATCCTTGGTATTCGAATCGTGGTAATGATTGAGTTCTCATCCACTCCAACCATTCTGATGGCCAGTTCAGATATAGCAAGTGTCATGAAGGGCACGCGTTGACTAATGAAACAACGGAGATGCTCAGATTAGATAGCGCGGGTGCGATGACTGAGTGACAGTGACGAATCGGATGGATGCGGTGATGGGTCAATCAATTGTTTGAGACACTAGCCTGCATAGAACACCTGAATTAAACAATATCGGATCAAACCGGTGATAAGTATCCTATGAAACATAAGAGGAGCAGGCTATGTTAGCAATTACCACATGAAATTTGGAAAATTGCGAGCGGATCGAGTGCGATGACTTCGTGAGTGAACGGAAGCAATCGATATTGGGTCAAAGAAAAAGATTTTGAGATCAATCGCGAACCAAGAATAAATTAGCAGCTCTTGGAACGAATAGATAACAAGAATAGTATGAAACTGCAGAGCAGCAGGCGAACACAATTGTTATCTGAAATTTATAGTGCTTTCGCGAGCCAAGAAAGAACGATTATCTGCAATCGGACCAACTTGGGTATAATATTCCTATGAAACCGGAAGAGGTCCAGACAGCGCATACAACTCTATGAGAATAAGGTCTGCTCAATATCGGCCAAATGAAATAAACAGGGCTGGTGCGAGAAAATGAAAGTCATTGGCGAATCGGAATCAGTAGAAGATGGATCAATCAACACTTCCTTATTCTGATCCAGCTTGTAGGAAACATGATTGTGAGGATGGAATACATTTTTGACGCCACGTTCAGAGAACTATTGACGATACTCTGCTCCAATCGAGTATTAGAATACTATGAAACGGAAGAGGCGTAGGCGACCCAATCTTCAGTTAAAAATTTGAGTTAATGATCAAGCAAATCGGAGGAAAAATCAGCAGTCCCCTCGCCTGGTCATGAGAGCGTTGTTAGGGATGGAGAAAAGATCCAATAATTATACTTCATCAATAAAGACCAGCTATGAGAATCCTACGAAACGACAAAGTCACAGACCATACAACAACAAAAATTGCATTCGTGGCAGTTCGCTCGCTCAGCACACACTCTCTTGGATTTTCATATTATTTTAAATTAATTAATAAAATTAATAATTAATAAAAAAATAATTAATTAACTGATCAACTCACGATTCCTGGGCGGGCGTCCGCGGCGCGAGCACTTCGGCGAGTTGAGGCCTGTAATATTTAAATTAATTCATTAACATTATTCTCAAAATCGGACAATTAGCTTATTTTTAGTTTCACCTAGCACATCATAGCAATAAATTGCATTCGCAGAGTTACTGTCGGGAACTGGGATTCGAAGTTATTCTAGTCCACGACGGAGCAACAAATAAAACGCATTGATATTTTTGCCCAAATCATGAAGATGAAACTACCAACGGTCTTCTTCCGTATTATTTTTATCTCCACTGTTTTCATTTTCAAATATATACCAAACCTGGCGACGGTCCTCCTCCTCCTCCTCCGGGCGACAGCATGGCCTCTGCGCCACTCGAGTGCCCTCCCTGACTGCCTCCTCCGCCGGCGGCGGCGCCCCCGCCTTGCTGCATGCGCGCGTACTCGCCCTTAATTAAAATGAATTAATTAATAAATTAATATTTAAAAGAAACAGCACCTTCCTATGCGCGCGCGTACTCGCCCTTAATTAAAATGAATTAATTAATAAATTAATATTTAAAAGAAACAGCACCTTCCTATGCGCGCGTAGTACTCGCCATTAATTAAAGTTAATTAGTTGATAAATTAATATTTAAAAGAAACAGCACCTTCCTATGCGCGCGCGTACTCGCCATTAATTAAAGTTAATTAGTTGATAAATTATAACCTGGCAGCCCTATTAGCGTTTGTCATTATATTTTACCACACGATCACCCCCACACAGTATATATTCATTATAAGCAGTTATAGAAACATGAATGCCCCCAGGTGCCCGTCCCTGACTACGACCGCCCTGCTGCATGCGCGCGTACTCGCCCTGTAACGAAACCGTTATATTACTGACTAATATAGAAAACTAATTTCGTAATGTCATATTGTTAACACCTATCAACCCTCCTACAACAATCGATTAACTTTGAAACGTTACAGAAACGCCAAAATTCTCTATGCGCGCGTACTCGCCCTGCGAAAGTAATAATGAATAATCATTATTGCTAATTGAACGTTATTTCGAATCACTGGCTGCATGCTATCAAAACAAGCTGGCCGAACCATGATTTGAGTATCTGCTGAAACAACGAATACACGAGCCTAAATAATGTAATTGTTTTTTATTCGCGAAGGATCCTCGGCATCATCAATAGTCCAAATAAATCCCAAACATGGCCAACTACTGAAACACAAACATACACGGGACAAATACACCGCGATCACGACGTGTCTTGCTTTTTTTCATTCAGACCAACCTCTTTCTTACAATTAAAATTTTAAGCTGACCGCCGCGTTCTGATTGGATCCTCCGCGTCACACTGACTATTATGCAAGAATCAAAACACCAATCAACCTACTGTGCTCGTCTGGTTTTGTTTCACTATCCACACGTCCTATCCACAGTACTTACTCACACTGCGCCGTAACCAACCAACCAACTACCGTGTCCTGTTACATTAACCTACAGTGCCCTACCGTACCTCTACCGCTCGGCTAATTACTGTACCTCAACCGTAATCCAACTTTATACCGTACCCCTACCGTACCTTCACCGCGCTCCTCCTCTTGCCTGAAGCGGCCGAGAAGTACGGCGACAGGGCATCATGAAGCTGCTCCTCCGCCCGTCGGTGATGATGATGAGAAGATGAGGTCGTGGAGGAGGGGGCTGCAATTGTTTCTACATATTTAAAGGCTAACACATGATATTATTTTGCTCAATGATGAGGGCTACACATTAGTGATGTCAATTCAATACCCAATACTCAGAGACAATACCAATTAATTGGGTAATTGAGATTGGGTTGACCAATTAATTGACTTTTATTCTTCACTTTCGAAGGGAGTGAGCGGCCGAAAAGTCAATTAATTGGGTATTGGAATTGATCAGGTATCCCTACTACACAGGATCATTGTGCGCCTTGCACCAAACCCTTTCAGCCAACAGTGCTGGGCCAATTCACCTTGTTTCATCAGTGATTGTTTCGGGAATTAATATTTTTTTCAACAGATAGCGGCTCACGAATTAGCTCCGGGAACTCTCGTTGACTTTCATGCAAGAATGTAACACGCGTTCACTATGTCTCAAGAAAGAATATTAAAAAAAATTGGAATTTTAATCTTAATGTTGCGCAGCGCCGAGTCATCATCTTCCACAGCCCTCTCTTGCCTAGATGCTCTCGATGCAGCATGAAATCTCATTGTAGCGAGCGGATAGACGTAAGAGAACTACTGTATTGTCTTTGCTTTGATTGAAACGCTCATCTTACCATCACGTGCTCTCTAGTATGATAATTGCGAGGAACATTTGTAGGAAATGCTGGGCCAGCGCATCATTCGTGAATATTTTTTCACAAGCTAGGAAATCGAGAGGAATCAATTCCGACAGTCATGTCACGCTTATCCCACCTCGATGAAACACGCCACACCATGGCAAAACACACAAAAGAATAAGGAGGACACATCAGTATTTGTTGATTTTTTCCTGGAAGGCAGTTCGAAAGCAACATTTATCTCACCACCCCCGTGCTTTCTGGTAATTGTGAAGACCCGAAACACCGCAACCACGCCAAGTTTGATTGATATTCCGCAAAGAAGGGGAGAAAGCGGTTGTTGCACATAATCCGATTAGTAAAGAACAGAGATCAAATGCTACCCTCGAAAGGACCTATACATGCCACATTTTGAGCCTAATTTGAACAAAAATTAGAGAAAAGCATACCACCATTACACAAAAACAGAGAAAATAATTCAATAACCTTCAAAATATGCAAAACCACGCCACAATTTAAGTTTCATGACATGAGTATTTGACCTCTGGTAAAGAACAAGAAGACGAGAGTCTACGCTAGCTGGTCCACCATAGATAACTAATAAGGGTGCGGCATGCAATCACCACGTATTCACCTAACCAAATCAGCCATCGGTAATTATTGCCAAGGATGGAATTAGAAGTTTTTTTTTAAATACTCCGATGACAAGTCAGCATTAACACGGCATGCACTATTGAGATGTTGTACGAGCAACGCAGCTGCGAATCACCATGGTGCAGACACTACTCTCACTGAACTGTCTATAGGTTCTAGTAGTAACTCTATTGAACTATATTACATTTGTCCATCGCTATCACCTCCTAATCCCCTCGCGAAACCCCCTCGCACCAGGCCGATATTCTATTGAAAGTTCACGCATTTTCTCAGTATTTTCCACCAATTCTAGCCCATACCTAGGGAAATACTTGTGAGTAATTAATGTAATAACTAATTAATTAAATAATTAAATCGAACTCACTCGTCTTGCTCGCCGTCCCGCTGCCGCCGGCGCCCTCCGTGCCCACCTCGCCCGAGAGCGGGCCCTGAAATGGTTAGAGATCAAGGATCAGAGATCAAAGATCAGAGGTCAAAGATCAAAGATCAGAAATCCGACTTGAGACACTATTGTGTTTACAAGAAGCAAAGCGATATATGTTTTAACGACGCAAACAAGAAAGAACTGATCCACACCACCATCCTCTTGTTTCATGCACACCGCGCAAAAAGTGCTATGTGCTACAATTCTTGGAAAAATGGAAATACAGCAGAAAACATAAAGATCTCTTATAGAAATATGGGCACTTCTTTAGAAGACCGGAATAGGCTTATATCGCTCGGTCTAAAATAGCTCAGGTCTAAAATAGCCAGAACATCACTAGAAACAGTTGTAGCGAACATGGGAACCCCAATTATTGCCATTCTAGTCTTCTAAAGTAGTGCCTAAATATACTGTAGAATCGTATAATGACATTATTATCCTTCTAAAATCAATAAATCAATAAATACCATACCATGAGTTTCGACGCGCGCCCGTCCGGCTCCTCGTCACTCGTCGAGTCTTCTGCAAGGTATACGGTGACATTTATCTACCGTAATCGTTAGCTACCGATAAAATTACCGTAACCTGAACCATAAACCTATCGAAATCCAATTCTCACTACATTAGATACGCTTTTGCGATGGTAATTGGGAACTTCTCTGTTTTTGGCACAGGGTATTTTGCACGAGGTTCTGCAAATTGCAGAACCCCATTCTGCCAATGCAGGATGATCTCCCTTTTGGGAGATCCCAATCCAATGGAGCCAAGGCTTCCCGCACCCTCCTCCAAAGTGGAGAGCGCTGAACTGTGAGGAAAAATTGGAAAGCTATGCCTTTTATAGGGGGGTGTGTAATTGAATTAAATCACACTATTCAATAAGATAATTGAATGACAGAATAATAAAACCATTCATTTCGACAATCACGTTTCGTATTGCGGGGTTGGTTCGCTACGGAAGCTGTTGTCACAGATGGACGAAGAGTTGTGGGAATGGATAGCTAATTGTGCGCTGATATCCATCATGAATCCGAAGTGCTCGTGTGGTGCGGTTACCAAAATGTTGCATTATTTACATGTGGAGGAAATTGTACATTCTCATTCTACAGCGATTGACCGCGCGATTGAGTGTGAGGGAAGAGAAATGATGGCGGGGGGAGAGGGAGAGTAATTGATTTCTGCATATTGCAGAAACTCTTGCAAAATACCCTGGGCCAAAAAACAGAGAAGTGCCGGTTATTGTTAATGGTAATCAGACATTACCCATGTGGCATTGAAAAATACTCGACAACATGGATGTAAGGATACTACGCAACCCGTACTCACCAGGCACGAATATTTCTACAATTTTCTACCCTACCCTTCACATTGTGTCTTGTATTCCTATCCCACCGGAAGATACATTTACGGAGATTTCTGATCCTACCGTGACCCAATCTACCGTCCCATGCGCACTGATCGTCGTCTTTCTCCACCTTCATCCTATCGCTATGCCATACCACTGCCAGTACCGCATCAGCACTATCCTACTGTTGTCCACATAGACCTCACTGTTAACCTCGGCGGTTTCCTACAGTACCCTGATTAACATGCTACCGTACTCACCATACGTATTGATCGTCGTTTTCCTCCTCCTTCTGCCGATCGCGTTACCGTACCACTACCGCCCCCCCCCCCTCACCATACTACCGTACCCTACCGTGTCCCGATCTCACCATGCGTATTTATCGTCGTCTTCCTCCTCCTTCCTCCGGGAGTGGGAGTGAAGAAGGCGCTCAGGCTGTCCGTCAGCTTGCCCTGTAACGGAATAATTTATTGTTTAGTTCAGCTTAAAGTTCCTTAATTGACGAAGGGACTACCTCTACCGCCCTCATTCCAGTTAGGACTGAACGTATGAAGGTGGGAAAGACCTGGTTTGAAGCACCAACAGCAGCTCAACAAGCATTCGTCTTGATTCGCAAATAGATATTTTACAACCGACAGTCTCACAGAATCAACCCAACTCTTTTCTTTCCTGACATGATTCTATGCCAAAACTCAGAGCCACCGGGCACATAATGCCTAATTATATATCACCAATTTCAAAATCGCTTTTGGGACAAACTTCCAGTTTCGGACCTATATAACTACTATCTGCCAACAGTACTCACCTTCTCCGATCCGGGCGTCGTCATTGCTGTCACTTGCGAGGACGCCGACGAGCACGTCGCGTGCGGCGACAACGAAGCACAGGAATAGGAAGGGTTATTTATTTATTGATTGATTGATTGATTACCGTATCGTGAGATTATTTTCCATTCCACACGTAGCTGACCTTTGACTAACGTTCGAGGGGCGGAGTTAGGAAGAGGCCGGGAGAAGGCGAGTAATCTATCTGCTCTCCTCTCCCCTACCTCTTCCCTTCCTCTCTCTCTCCCAGACAATCAATACGCTAACCATCGCATTGCGTTTGCTGAGCATTTGAAACGCACGATACTCCAATTTGAGCTACCGCACCCCTGTGACATCTACCATACCCTCCCAATGATATTGGTAATCGATTGATTAAACACGGAACGCCGCACGGATCGAAAATGAATCGCTGCAGTTCTTTGACAATGAACCCTTGAAACACGAACCTATCCGAATAATCTCAAAAATCTCATCTTCCAATATCACATATCAACCCTATTAGCAGCAACCCTCATCACGCACGATTCCAATATCCTAGCATCATTTTTTTATCGTGCCCTAAATCTACCGTAATCTACACTACTGACGCTTTCATAGCTCCCCACTGTATGTCATACTATCATACAGTATTGCTACTAACTTCCTTACCATCAGCTACCGTAATCAACAGTACCCCTTGGCTACCCCGTATCTGCTCACGCATACGACAGTAGCCCACCCATAAATTATACTTACAGTACAGTGCCCTACCGTACCCTTTTCTTCAGCTACCGTAACCCCCACTCACGTTTCCTTGGTGGGCGACTGCAGTCGTTGTCCTCCGCACGCCGCGCACTTCTGAACGGTTGGCCCGTCGAGCTGGAAAGAGGATACTGTAGAGAAGGAGGATACTGTAATCCGTTAGGTACCGTAATCAGCTAGGTACCGTAATTAATTTGTTAAAACATCTACGAGTGATCTAATGCATATACTTTGATGGCGGAGTCATAACGGTTGCGTAAGAGCGTAACTCAATACGTTATATCCCAGCCGAAGCGGTAGTGCACCGGCCGGAAAAAGTCAGTCAGTTATTTTTCGGAATTCACATCCGCCGTGTAGTATTTTTGAGTACTGAAACCTATCTACACTCAATCGGCTACCCGCACCAATTTCAAAGACAAAAGTGTTCGCTGAAACACCAATCTACAGAGAAGCCGTAATTCCTCCTCCACCTACGCTAATTATCGTAGAGTAATTCCTATCCCGCGGTAATATACCGTAACCTACACCCTCTACCGTACCTTTTCGTCTCCGATTGAGTCAGACTGCAAGTCGCAGCGTCGCATCCACTATCAGCAACCCAGCCATCATCCTATCGTACTCTACCGTAACTTTCATCCTACCCTACCGTAATCCTACCCTACTCCTACCGTATCCTTAACCCTACCGTACCGTAATCATACCGTACCTCTTCGTCTCCAGTAGTTTCTCGTAGCTCGCAGCGTCGCACGTGCTTCGGCTCGTAGCACTTGGGACACCACGCTAGCGGATTGCACGCGGTTGGCTGCAATTAGCTAAATTAGAATAACTAACATAAATTAGCATAATAACGATTCATAAATCAAATTATTAACGAATGTACAAGAACTATGAGCCAATTCGAACGCGCGATAATATTATGTGAATTGACAAAAGAAAAGAATTGCTCGAATCGCCCCTGCCGATCGTCCAACCGAGATAAGACAATGGCGAAACGTGAAAATCGCGGGGTATACGAAAAGTTAACGGATCACTGTGCGGCGGTAGTTTTTACCGATCGAATATTATACCCCGGTGATCTACCGCATGCTACTTACTGGATGTATGTATTCCAATCCTATCAAGCAATGTCCGTGCAAGCAATTTTTCATTTAGCATTGATAACTCCGCTCACAATTGCGCGTTAATCTAATGTGAATTCAAATAGTGCGAATCGAAAGAATCGCCCCCGCCGATCACCCGGGCGAGATAAGACAATGGTGAAACGTGAAAAACACGGGGTGCGAGGCATGCGAAAATATGGGGAAATCACGATCAAGGGCTTGATTTCGCGCAATTATTTGGTCCATTTGAAGCTATCATCGTTTCTACGTGCTCTAATCAAGGCTTCACAATAATCAAGATAATTCGGAATCGCCGTACTATCGTTATCTCCCCCCACTTCACCCTTATCAGTCCACACACAATTCCTTCACTTCGAACAATCGGACCCTCTTATTTCGCACTGATCTCTCGCCAATCAGAGAAACGAGAGAGCATGAGAAATGGAGAGAGTCCGACCGTCCTCGCCCCTCTCGCAGGTGTGACTATTTGCCCCCACCTTCTGTGTTGATCATCTCTCGCGAATCGAGAAGGAAATTTAGCCGGCGATTGCTTTTTTGTCCCACTGATCAGCTAACAATCGATCAAAGAGACTGTCCCCAATGCTGTGATCTTTCCTAGTCCACCTTGAACAATAATTATTCCCCTAATCGGCAACATTTCTGACGCATGCTTCTCCTACTCAGTGCCAGTGTACAATATATACGTCAATCGCTAGCCCTTGACCAGAATTTTTTAAATATAAACTGGTTTCAACCTAGCCAAATCGGTGAACTATCAACGAGTACAAATCAATAGCCCCAATCGCCCGAACTACTGAACCCCCTCCGTTCTCTCATATTCTTCCTCCCCATTTCAACCAGACAACGATACGGTTTCCTATTTCGGCATAGAGCGAGCGGCGGGAAAGAAGAAGAAGAGGAGGGAACCGCCAAGTGAACTGCACCAACAACCCCTCACTCACAACACACGGAACACTCTTCATTCTTCGCGTCATTCGGTCACTAACCTTCTGGAAATCGCGGAGGAATCATTTGAGAGTTTTCAGGAAGAGGAAAACCGACAGAACTATTTCGTCTACTGCATCAATGAAGCAACACTCGAACGGTAGAAACGCGGAGAATATTCCTCAGTTTCTCTATTTCATCATCAGTTTGAGCGTCCTCATCGCTAGAACTCGCCAGAACAACGGACAGATCACCGCTCGGGCAATTAAACATCTCTCTCATCATTTCATGCGCGGGGCGCGCGCGGGAAAACCATCGTCTTTACAAGATTTTCACTCACTCATTCTTCCCTCCCATTTCCTTTGCCTCCCTTGCCATCTAGCAATCAGGGGGGCGAGGGACTGTTCCATCACTCGCCAAGTCGAGTTCAAAATACAGGGGTAATCGTCTCTTCATTTCACGCACTCTCTCGCAACAGTGACCGTTAGAGAGCACGTGAAACGAAGAGACGAACTGCTCCATCACTCGTCCAGCAGCGCGAGAGATTACGTGAAACAGTGAGACAGTGCCCGACCATTTGCCCCCCTTCGCTTCTCTGATCGACGATAGAGCATTGTGAAATGGGGGGGGGGAGTAAGATTGTTCCTCACTTCCCTCCATCTAACCACAAACAGTCGGGCGGAGGTGTCAAGCGAGGAGCCAAATCGCGCGCAAGTACCAATATTGGCCCCTCCCACTTTCGTCATCTTTAACTCCTCCCGGAAAACAGTGTCCCCTCCCGCCTCCATCATTCTTTCTTGGGGATATACAGGCACAGCGACAATATATATGAGACGTGCAAAACGATAAATAAAGAAAGATATATTGCGCGTCGCGAATACGTAACGACTATCAATATCAGCACCTCTGGTTATCAGGATTCTGAGCATCTGAACTTTGGCGTGAAGAGCATTGTGAATCAGACTCACAAAATCGGGCAAACGTACGCGTAACAGCATTATCGCAACAAACAGGCCGGTTATCAAATCATCAGCTTCAGACCACTGTGTATTCTCAGCCCCGGTCGACAATGAAAATGTAAGAACTAAGCGTAACAGCTATTCATTATATTAACAACGCTTTGTGATCGTAGTTATCATAAAGCGCACATTTGGATTCATGTTAGCAATGAAAATGTAAGGAATAAGCGAAACAGCTATCCATTCCGGTGTCCCTATGTCACGCGCTCTGGGTTCTCTTTCTCTCGTCAAAGTTCTCGTGAATCAGAGACTTTCTCCTTCACTTTCACAACAGCAATTCTCCAATTGCATCACGGGGCGAACAACACATGAGGAAACTCCTCATATCCACGCTCATTCACTTATTCATTACCAACTGAGGACCACCATAAACAATGGTTCGGATAACAATAATCAAGTATCTTTCAATGAGCAACAATAGCTGTGCGTTAACCGGCCCGGTCGGAATGACAACGCATGGTCACAATCACACCGGGGCAATACGCTCGCACAAAGCGACGAGTCAGAGAGAGACCATTTCCCCCTGTCTCTCTCGAGTCAATCGAACACCGAAAGGGCACAGGGGGAAGGAGCGAGGCGAGGAGGGAAGAATGAAGTGAATTGGTGGCGAGAAGAAGAAACGAGCGAGAGAGAGAGAGAGAGAGACGAGAGGCAACAGCGACATACACAACTCGGAAGGATGGATGGAAGGCAGAGGATCATGAGGCCAGCCAGTCCCGGGAAATCATCCGGAGGAGCAAGAGGGGGCTAGTAGAAAGATAAACGAAAGCAAGAGGCAGGGGCGGGGAGTAGAGAAGAAAGAAAGAGAAGGAAGCGGAGTGAGAATCTCTCTAGGAATGAATTCAAGCGGCAAAAGAGTGGGGCGGCGGCGGAGGCGAGGCGAGGGATAGAAAGGCGAGCGGGCGGCGGGCAAGTAAGTAACACATCTGTCCTGTGTGTATGAACACTTCCCATCTCCCTCCTTTCTCCTCCCCTCCTTTGCCCCCCCCCCCTATCGGTTGAGGGCGGCGCGGGAGAATGCGAGTTGAATAGAGGGCAGCGAGGGAGCTTACTTCTCAGCGGAAAATAGAAAATGTCACAAAATGCTCGCGCGCTCGCAAGTGCCTATTTTCGGCTGTGTGTGTTTGTTGCGAGATGCGGACGAGTTAGAAAAATTCTGTTATTTGAGGTACTTGCCGCGAAGTATATCACTGCTACTAAACTGATGACTATTCTTCTGCATGCAAAATGTGGACCGTGAAATGGGCAGGTGCTAGATGGTTGAATAAGAGGGTGCGGCGTTGCACACATTCCGTTGAAGAAAGTGACGTCTAGGAGCAGATGCAACAATATCGGAGACTTTTTGGATAGGATCATCGGAAATAAATGGTCGTCAGTTCCAGAAGAATCATAGTGACTTCGGATTCATCACCGAGATCAGGATATTCTCATTAGCTATAGCAAACACGGAGCAATCTTCTCAAATGAATTTGAAAATTGAGCTCTTATATTACTCATCTTGCTGACAACGAAGAGCGATTGCGGACCATTTCGAAAATGGCTAACCGGATCAGTCACCAAAAAGTTCCTACAGCATTTCGAAAACCTTACGACAAAGAGCACGGCAAATGCTGCCTTCTATTGGAACCTTGCGTTCGCATAAATTATTCACCAAGCAAAGCCGATTACACATGTTGCCGATAAACTTGGGAAAGTGATCGTCGGGGAAAAAAACAAGTGTTTCACAACCGCCCTGTTGAATAACAAGTAGTGCTTGTGCATTCGAAGAAGGAAGTTCCGGGCACATTTTGACTTCATGGCTGTGATTTGACATTCGGGAACGTCGTTGAAGAAAGTAATGTGAAGTGATCGCGATATTTAAACAGGTAACTAGCAAATGGTAAAATAGCAGGAAAAACAACAACAGTTTCAACCGGCCGGAATGACGAATCGGTCAGGCGCGAAATCAACACATGATAAGGATGCGGAGAGGCACGCGAAACGGCGCATTTAAATCAGAGACGGAGTGATTGGCAGAGCACTTTCCAAATTCAGCAACACCCGAAGCTTATTTCAAAAGCTATTTAGATGATATTACGATTCGTTCGAATACCAGAAGGCATTCGGCAACCATTTCGTCCGTGATTGATAAGAGGGGAAGGTGTTGAAGTCAGAATAGAGAGCGGGATGATTGGAAGAGTGCTAAGTGATATGTGTGCGCTGATAAGGTTAGAGACCAGAGTGATGAGATCTAGTACAAATTTCGGCGAAGGCGAATCGCAAGCTAATACTGAGGCACTGAGGTAACGTTATTCACGTTTCCAAACATTCGTAATAAAATCTCAATATAATATGCTGACACTTCAGACTTGCCGTGATATAATCGACGGACCTTCTCGAAGCTATGACAGGCAAATGTTCTTGATGAGCTCTACAGCGATTCATGAGAGGAAGCCACACAATCTCATAACACTAATACGGCGGGGCAATATAATGCTCGATATCTCCTATCACTTGCGGGCCAAAGCTCATACTAATATTACCTCATACTAATATTATTTCGGAAGAATAAATGTCAACGTTTTATAGTGACCATCCTTCCAGCCAGCTTGATTAGGGCATATCAGGAACAATTTTAGCGAGAATTAGGTGCATTCAAGAAGTCCAAGCGAAGTACTATCATTTCAACGAAAGCTACTTTTAAACAAAAACAGGAAATTGCTCGAAATTAGAATCAACTTGGTCAATAATCCCCTTGCCTCCGAAAATGCACGAATCTTCCAACGCTACCAAATAACTCGTCGAAATGAGCTTTCTCTCTGGTTTCTCCTCTTTCTCCACTCCGGACCCCTTTTCTTTCCTACTCCTCTCCCAACCCGACTCTTATCCAATTCGTCACGCACCTCCCCAGTGCTTGAAAATGCCGAAGAAGAAAATAAACAAAATTTCTAACTTGCACTCTTATTCGGCAATCAGATGGGAAATAACAGATGACAGTGTTCACTCAAGAACTAAACCTTTGCAATACCAGCACAATGTTGACGGACAGTAGTAAACCGATTACAGTCATCCGACTACATTCCACGAATAACGCTGCTGCCCAAAATGGAACTGAAGCAGCAATGATAAATGAGTTTGCGGTAAAGATGTGCGAAATGCTGAGAGACTACCGGTTAGTAATGACCAAGGGATCCTATTTCTAATGCCACGCTCATCCCTGACCAATTCCAAAAATGCATCCCTCGGTAAATGGAACTGAACTAGCAACCAGCGAGAGATCCTGGTTTGAGCGCATCAACGTCGCCCCATCCAGGAATAAAGGAATAAATACAGGAATAAATACAGGAATAAAGAACAGGAAATAGAGGAATAAAGGAATAGCCGAACTGAACAGAACAATTGCGTCATCTAGCACCACATGCGAGGTTTTGCAGGGTCGATCCTCCTCTCTGTAAGGAAGTGGGAAGAAATAGACTCGAAATGCGCGCTGCTCGATAGCAAACTCCCCTTGTCCCTCTCTCTCTCTCTATTTTGCACTGCGTTTTTAGTGCATGTTTCCGCCGCTTTTCTTCTTTCCCTGCAAGCTTTGACGTCTCACTAGCGTTATGTAACCCGTGCGCTGGAGCTATATCTTGATCAGAATCAGACTACAAATATCCTCGGATGAATTTTGTAGTTCAGCAATTGTAGTATGCGCTGCTCCGAATACGCATAACTTTGTCAGAAAACGGAGTAGCATTCATCTGTATCGTTAGACGTTCAAGCTAGCACACTTCGAAAACACATTCCCACATTCTCTCACAGTGTCACGTCACGTACACCCTATGTATCTCTTCTCTTGTGAACAGTTCATGTGACTGCGCAATTTAATGCAAGCCCGCCTCGGGAACACATTTCCACACTTTCTCACTTTTTTGCGCATGTCATGCGCTCTCTTCTCCGGAAGCCCTTTCTGACTGCCAGAAATTGAACCCTCCACTCCCTCTCCCGCCTCTTCTTACCAACATCTTGAATGTTACGACTGAGAGAGAGATGGTTTCACATTTAGTTGCCCGAAAGAGGGGAAGGAAGAAAGCATAGGGCGCGATGGAGAGAAGAGAGGGATCTGTTCGTTGGGCCAATATTTCGACAGTCAGAGAAACTAGAGAGTGCATCGAAAAGAGAGACAGACCAACCGTCGGAGAGGAAGAAGGGGGAGAGAAGAGATGGGCAATGAAGAGAAACGATGACGAGCAAAGAACGCGGAACTTTTCTGCACACACAAACGCGCGTTCTGGGAACCAAAAATGGCTTTCCTGGGAACGTCAGGAAAAAATTCCCCGAGGAAGCCAAATACAGGCTCTAGCTAGCACATAGCAAAGCGTAGATTAAACTCCAGAACTTTCCTGGGAACTTCGGGGAAAAGTTCCTAAAGGAAGCCAAATAAAGACACAAGGTCTACTGTAGAGCATAGCACAGATTAAACTCCAGAATCCACCCCGAGGTGTTGGCAACTTGGGCTATTCGAATTCCCCGA
The DNA here is from genome assembly GCA_000180635.4 of Pristionchus pacificus. Classification (NCBI taxonomy): domain Eukaryota; kingdom Metazoa; phylum Nematoda; class Chromadorea; order Rhabditida; family Neodiplogasteridae; genus Pristionchus; species Pristionchus pacificus. The sequence goes on along the minus strand of CM026578.1, from coordinate 28,479,492 downwards.
TTTCATCTTGTTCCAGAAAAAGAAGCAAGCAAGCACCGGAACAGTAAATAAAACCCGCCTCAAATACGCATACGAAATCTCCTCGAGCTATTGGAATGTCCAAGAATGGCGAGCAGCTGGAATAAACAAGAAAACGGAGAGTGGACGGATGACTGATGTCTCGGATGGTCACTGTTTGCTTATTGTTAGTGCCCTGAGCACCGGATGAGTAACTAAAATAGAAATAATAATAATAAGAGCACGAAGAAACAGAAAGCACATAAACATTGCGACCTCCATCCTTAACCATTGTCTACAATCTGATAATCTAGCCTCCTCTTTGGTTCATTGAACAAGGTAACTCAACATCAACACGCAGCAGTGGCAATATATATATATATTGAAAGACTGTTGCCTCTGCTTCATCTGTCAAACATCAGTACGTGCTATTGAATTCCGGACAAATCAGAGATGAGCAACGGAATGAACGAATGAGGTGGGTGAGAAAGTAAAAAAACGGCACGAGAGCCAAAACACTGCAGCGAACTGACTGGCGAAGCGACGAAAACAAGTGTGTGTGTGTATTCGTGAGGCGAATTGAGCAAGTCTATCACCTCCCTCCCCCCATTTCTTAGTCAGCGATGTCTGTTTTTAGAATATTGTTTCACATTCATTCACAGAGTGGAGCGCACTATCATAGCCAGGTATACCAGGCTTTCGCTAAGAGTCAATGAAACCGAACTCTTCCTATGTATGCATTCAGAACGAAAATAAAATGAGCAATTCTATCTCACCTCCCTTTCCTTCCCCAGTCAGCGATAGCTGAGTTGCCCTTTAAGCGACGAAAACAGCGACAGTGAAAGAAAGCCCGGGCTGATCTTTCTGGATATCCCTAGTGCTATGTCGTCGGCCAGAACTTCAGAAAAGTGGCCTCGTCCCTCCCTTATGACCGACTAACAAAATGAGGATCAGAGATCCCACGGGCGCGTTCCGGAAGGAACGAATAATGGGGAGGGGGATTCTAAGCATTGGTTAAGATTCAAATTGAAAGAACGAATAGCGCGTAATACAAAGGAAACCAGAACTTATCAGATCATGAAACCCACTATCGCTACTTGAGAAACGTGCCGCTGATCTATTCAAGTTTACTTGTGTGTAATCAAAGCCACCTATTCATTGACAATATACGAAGCCGTAACCATATAAGCCAACTGCGAAACCGAGAAATAACTGGCAATATGCAGCAACGAGATAAAGCAGTTACAAATTAATTGATAACGAAATGAGATATGATTGCAAGCATCGCAACGTCGTTGAACAAGTATGCTGGCCGAAGCGCGGATCAACCAGGAGAAAACTTGCTAAAAAAATTTCTGTAAATTTCTGCAGTGATAATTATTATATTTCGAGCCTACCCACACGACAAATCACTCACGCAACAGTTTCTCTAGAAATGATCACGCACTGCAACACAATATCACCACGGCCGGAGCCGCGCGTCGCTTCACTACGCCTTGAATTGCGAATAATTGTTGGAGACGAGAACGATCACTAACAATAAGGCGATGGGCTTCTAGTGTCCGAAGAAACAGGGAAATGACGGGAATCAACAACTAATTTGTTTAGCGACACCGATCAACAACCAATCGCTGTATCAGCTACAGTTTCTATCATGATCACACATCGGAACAGAGAATCACCACGTCCGAATATACAGGGGCAGAGCGCACATTCCGAGCGATAACTTTTCGCACAGGGTCAATTGAACAAATCGCCTCATACGCCACTGCTCTCATCATCTACCGACCGTGCAACTCGGAATCACCTTAATACAATCGCGCGCAACACTACAGCTACAGGCAATAAATGTAGAGCAATATTATTACAGAACGTAGTCAACATGAAATCATCAGCACCAGTGCTATCATATCATATCATATCATGGAGCGATGGACGATCTGATATCATATCATGGAGCATATCGTATACACATCGTCCATCGCTCCATGATGATATATGGTTGTTGCAGCACTGGTGCTGATGATAATCATGGTCGCCGCATCGCCTCTGTTCATTACAGTGTGCCGCAACTCGAAATCACCGGGAGCACAAATCGCGCGCACTTCCACAAGCAGAGCAAAGAACAACGTGCGCTTCTCGGAACCACGGTCGCACACTAAATAGGCGGACCACCCAGGCAGCCCGCCTCCCCCCCCTCCAGTCTCTCCCCAGTCATACAAGCTTTTCATTTCTCCTCGCCACTCCTCCCTTCTCTACCACTACTGATGTGTCCACTCCTCTCTCTTTGCCGTTGTGTCGAAATGTAAGAAGTGGGGGATAGGAGGAAGAGGGAGGGGAGGGAGAGGCAGAGGGAAGCAAGGAGGAGAGACACAGAGAGTCAATAAAGACCCGGCAAGTAGAGACTTGGACCTTCCGCCCCCCCCCCCCCCCCCCTTCTTGACTATCTCTTTTCGCTCCCATGTCTTCAGTCAGCCTCATCGGGCCCCGCCCATCGAAGCGCCAATCCTTGTTAGTCGCTCAGCAATAACAATTTGGAAGAGGATGCGAGAGCAAAAGGTCAATGGGGGGTACGGAAACTCAGCTGCGGCCAAACGTTATTAATGGCACAGGCACACATCTCTCGTAGCACCTATGAAACACCAATCATTCCCCAGAAAAATGATGATTCGAATCGTTGCTGACTTATAAAGCATTTGAAGTTCGCACTGTCCAACAATCAAATATCGTTTACATGAAGCGCCATTATATGATGTAATATTTCCCCGATTCCGATGATTACGCGCCCTTTCCTAAAGACCACGAAGCCTCAGCCGCCCTAGTTCAACTTTTTTTTTTGTGACAATGAATTACCGATCTTTATTGTCTAAACTCGACACCCGGCTATCTTTTCTGAACTCATGAAACGCTAATCACCATATAGCAGCAAAGATAACGAATCTAGGGCTATTGCCTATATATTTATATACTTATTAGACAGCCAAGTTGGGTAGCATCGTCCAAAGCACAATCTTCGAACTTTAGAATGTTTGTGAAACCCTACTCCTCCTATAGATCAGCCAGGCGCAGGAACACATCATAGCATACAAGATCTCGCACAAATTACGCCCAATTCTGCCTCCGTGAAGCCTCATTTCGTCTGTCTGAGCGCCCGGTTCCCAGTATTGGCGCACAACATCACATAAAGATCTCATCATTTCGCGCGCTGTCTGGCAAATCGTTCTAAATATCGAAAACAAGGGGCCATACTGACATTAAGCGACTATTGACAGAACTACACAAAAACGGGGAAAAAAACGAGAGAAAACGTGCAAGCACAAGGAGACAAAAGTGCGGCATTACATATAATATAATAATATAATATAATATGGCCATAAAACTATGGCAATAATACGGCTGCCTTTCTGTCCCAAATTCCATTCCCTATTCTGCAAAAGTTCCTTAGAAAATTTAGAAAACGTGCCAGACAGGAGGCAATCTATGGCAATATTATGTTCGTTCTTTCCCATTCCATTCCATTACATTCCCAGCAGCTGCAATTCAAATTAAATTCAAATTATTTATTTCCTGTACATGAGAAGGTAGGCCGGGGATGTTAGGGCAGATTCTTCTCATTCACGTTATACGGGGTCAATGTTGTTATTATTGCGGCCAGGTGCTCAGCGTATCGCACAGCAACACCAACTCGGGCAACAACTCATGAAAACAGGCGCTCACAAGCGACAAATAGTTCGATTTTTTTACATCTGTTCTGAAAAACCGTGTTCAAAATGTTCTTCATTCTTTTTTATCCCTACCGGATACCGAAAATACTACTGCCTCAGCCCACTCCGGCCGCTCCTAGCAACGATGTAACCGAGCACTTCCTAGTGCCAACCTATCTTATCAAAACAAGTTTTTTTCGACGAATTCGAGACCAGGCTCGGATTCGGGGCAAAAACTTCTCTCGAAAGTGCTTGTGCAAAAGTGCCCGAGACAAGGGGCGCCGCCGCCGATATGTATGAATGGGAGAAAACCGCAAAGAAGTGAAAGAATGGGGCAAGGGAGAGGAGGAGGAGGAGGAAAAATGGGCAAGCTAAACCGGACAAAAAATGGCCCCCGGACAGACCTCGGAAATGAGATGTAAACAGAACCGAAATGGCCAGAGAGACGAGTCTTCCTACTTGAGGAATGATCTGGCCTCTCCCACTGTCCCTTGATCTCTAGCTTTCATTGGCTGACGGGAGAGCATTGAGAAATGAGAGAGGCAGACGATTGTTCTCCGACTTACAGAAACATCAGTGGATTTTGATGACGCACGTGGTATCAGGAAGGCTGCGTATCTCATTGTCTGGTCGGAAAAATTATTTCTATTAACAACTATCTCAGGATAATCGATTAAATCATATGAGTCAAATCCTAAAGAGTTCGTGAAACCCCAACCCTGCATGAACGAAACGAACCAACACTGAAATTCGCACAGGAAATAGAATTCGCAGCCTATTTCGCGCCTAGTTCCCATAAACTTAACAATTCATCGCTCGGCAACTTCCCAGGTCTGCACAGATGAGCGCGCCGCAGTCTATTTTACCTCGTTTCTTGGACCATCCGTCTGTGCTATCCTCATTTCACACACTCTCTCGCTCTGTCTGATGATCACCTAGAGTGCATTCAAATGAGGAGACATCGCTTAATGGTCTGGCTCTCTCGGCTTTCCACTCTCTCGCCTTCTCTCACCGGCTAGAGATCAGGCGAAATGAAGAGACGCGCGCGAACATTCTGCCGGACGGAAAAGTGCGCGCTGATGATTTATAAATGCCGAAGGATGGGGGAGACCGATGGTCTCGTCGTCTCTTCATTCCGCATGCTCTCTCCCCTTTCTCTGACCGGCGAGAGAGCATGCAAATCGAGGAGGGCGCTTGAAAGGGTAGATGCAACATCTATCGTGCATAGCACAGCGAACAAGCAAGCGCGTCAGAGATGGGCAAAGAGAGAACTGCACGGAAACGTAGTAGAAATAAGGAGAGGCCAACACAGGTTCTAGAAGAGCTTTATGGCTTTATGACATCTAGACTACAGTTCTATGAAAACTCACTGAAACCATCTCTCAAAATAAACAACCTGGAAGGCTACATTGCTTTAGAACATTTAGACTACAATTGTATCAAGTATTACTGCAACCAGCTTTTCAAAAGTAGCAAACTGGAGACCACACTGCTACTATTCTGCACTTTCTAGTCACTACAAATGTGAGCACAATTCTATCAAATATTGCCGCGAAAATCGCCAGGCTTGCGATAAAAAAAACCTGGGTGGTATACTCCCAATCCCAAATCCGAGCACCTTTCCATCAAATACTGCAGCAAAAAAATGTACGATCAATGCGAGAAGCAAACTGGGAGGCCTACTCCCTATCCCCTCCAACATGGAAACCATTTCTCGCCCCGCTATCCGCCCAGCAACCGTTGCTGCTAACCACAGTCTGATACTCTCATTTCTCGTCGGTTATAGGAGCGAGAGAGTATGACAAAGTGAGAGAGTCAGATCAGTATTCGTTGCTGATGGCGACTTTTCCGAGGGAAAAAGGGGGAAAGGAGAGCGGAAGTTTGTGAAAAGGGAGAGAGCGATTGCGAGGACAGTGAAACTTGAAATGGACCGACAGCTCCGCAATTTCTTAGAAATCGCAATCATTTGAGTTACGCAAGCCAAGCGTATTCCTAGTCTTAAATTCCGCCGCCAAAGGTGTTTGGTGTTACATAGTTCGCATGAAGTTGCGTCACAGAGATCGAATTCGATAGAGCGAACTGTTCCTCTCGTATGAATGTGACAATATTCTTCCAGGCAGATTCACGTTTCAAACTCCCTAGTTCCCATTTCTGTTAGTTGTCGCGAGCGGTTCCCTCTTCATTCTCTCTGATGAAGTGCGGTTTCTCCTAATCCCCTCGTCTCTCTGCCAACGACTCAACAAGATCGGAATCCCCATCCAAGCCGGACTGGTCGCCGTGTGATGGGTATGACCGCCTAAGATGTTTGGTCCCTCAGAATCCAGGCTCGTATCTCTCGCTCAAAGATGGAATTTCGAGTTTGGAGGACTCGAGCACAAAGAAGACTCCAGCACACGCCAGGCTTCGTATTCGACTTACAGTGGGACTCAATCTACGTGCAACTCCGTCAACAGTTCAATCGGGAACCAAGGGAGCAGGATTCTTTCTCCAGCCATTGCGACTGTGACAAGGAAAGAAGACCAATCCACTGGCCCGAGACCCCTCAAAATGACTATCTTGAAAGAAGAACGGCCTTCTGACACCCCATCTTGATCAGCGCCCAGAAAGCGACACTGATAAATTCATTCATGAGCTAACGCACACTCACCCTTTACAATCGACTTGAGGATCACAAACAATAAAACATAGTATATTCACATCGCCAAGTAGAACAAATCAAAGGCAACATCCAACAGTTCGGTGAAGTACCACGTGAAACACAATTCCCCGCGAACATTTATTGATCATAAATAAACTACAATTGTTTGAATTATTGCAACCAAGATGATCGCGCTATCATACGCAGCATCTATCAGTTCCTTCAAGAATCTCGTGAAACGCAAATCCTCACTTTCCACAACAGCCAAAATCTACATCGCTAATCAGACCGAGGACGCTAACGTAGGGAAGAAAGCTCAGGAACGAGATTCATAAAAGAAACTAAAATAAGGTCATTCAAAAAGAAAACACGCAAATCGTCCATCCTCACTCATGCTGTGGAAAAAGTCAAAGAGGAAAGCACAGATTTGAATTCCCGCAATTTTATATCTCAGCTCCCAGTGGTGCTAGGCACTTGAATTTGGATTCTGGGGTGTTTTTTTTTAAGATTTCCACCCCAGAATTCAAATTTCAAGTTGCTACCTATACTGAGAGCTTAGATATAAAATTGCGGGAATTCAAATCTGTGCTTTCCTCTTTGACTTTTGTCCACAGCACAGCAATCAATTTCCACACGAGAGAAGAGAAAAGAAGGTGCATCGCTATCCCATCTCACTCTGATTCCCTCTTTCCTTCCCCCATATCCCTCTGATCTCCTCTAGCCCATTCAGAGACAACTCCCAATCGAGAGAGCTCCTCTGATTCACCCCCCCCCCCCTCGTATGATCCTCTCATTTCGCCACTGCTCAGTCGTCGATCAGAGAAGGGCGAGAGATCATGGGAAAGCGAGAGAGTCAGACGATCCCTCCCTCGTTCACCATTTTCTTTGTGCGCCCCTCCCTCTTGCGATCACTTTTCGCCCTCACACTTTTTACCGCCCCTACCGCCCTTCGGCAGCCAACGGTTCTCGTTTCTCTTCACTATACCTCATCTTTCATCAGCCAGAGAACCGGGAGACCACAGCCGAATTGAGATGCATCCCTCTATGAGGGATGTGGAGGGAGTACGAGCCAGTGATACTCCCATTCAAATCGCTCTTTCGAGACAGTCAGACAGTGCTAGAGACCGTGCGAAATGGAGAGCGCAGGGAGTAGAGTTCAAAATACGGGCCGTCGTCTCTTCATTTCACACACTCTCTCGCCTCTCTCTGATCGGTGAGAGAGTACGTGAAATGGAGAGAGCTCAGGGAGGCAAAGGGAGGCGAATTCAAGGTCGCCCGAGTTCCCCTTATGAAATGGCGACTGGAATGGGCATGATGGACAGGGATGGGAGGGATAGTTACTATTCCCTTGTCTCATGTTAGTCCGGCGCGTGCCTTGATCTGTATAGCATCTTATGGAATAAGGGGGGGGGGGTGGGTAGCAGAATATACAAAACGTATTCCCATAATCATCAGTGTACACTCCTGGGATACCGCATAAAATTCGTATTCATAAGTTCTGTGATCTACATAATACCATAGCATAGGTTCCTAGAGGATTTTCGAAACTCTTTAATGATGACGAAATGGCGAGGGATAGTTACCTCCTTGTCTCATGTAGAGTCTGGCCCGCGCAACCCTACCACCACATTTGTCTGGGTGGGTTGAGCCGAAGAACCGCAATAAAGCAGCGGCCATTCGAGCAGGAACAGCACGAGGAAGATCTTGGGCTATTGGAAATTAGGCACGAGCATAATGTGCGAAGCCGGAGTGCATTACTAATTCTAGAAGTGGAAATTATTCTTATTCTTATTCTTTATTCACCACATAGACAGTGTGCGTTAAGGGCGGTATGGGGGCAACAGGTGGTATTCGGGCTCAGGCGAGCTTTTGGGGGTGGGGTTCTGTGGCAGTCCGTGTTTACAATTTAATTTGGGAGACTGGGAGGACAAGTGAAGGGGTTCGTCGTATATGATTACGATAAGGTATCCGGGGCAGGGTAACTATTGGGTTAGAAAGGGAATTCCAGAGCGTTAGCGGTCGTGTAGCAAAAGAAGAGAGCGATGACGGCATGAGGAATGGGATTGTGAGACGTAATCTATGAGAGGAACGGAGAGTACGAGAGAGAGGAGCGATCGAGTATATATTAGAGGTGTCTAGGTGTACAAATCCATGCGCAGAGTCAAACAGAAAGTACATGTCGTTTAATGCACGTCGATACTCCAGTGTCTCTAACTTAAAGTGCTCAAGGCGCTGTGGATAAGAGGACTGAGACAAGTGGGATCGCCAAAATAAGCGCCTCGTAAATTCACGCTGTACAGATTCCAACTTATATACAAGACCTATGGCAGTGGGGTTCCAAATGACTGTGGACGACTCTAGAAGGGGGCGGATGTAAATTTTGTAGGCTTTAAGGAGTACATCGGAAGAGGTAGTGAGAAATGAACGAAGCATTAGGTTACACATAGATCTGGCTTTACGCGTTATCTGATCGATATGATGCGCAAAATGTAGTTTGCTGTTAAAGAAGACACCAAGGTCACGAATTTCATTTTTTGGAGAAATAACGCAGCCATTCAGAACATATTTCGATCGTGTTTTAAGACGGCCTAGATGCAAGACAGCACATTTCGGGGCGCTTAAGGTCATGTTCCACTGAGCAGTCCATGATTCTATACTCTCTATTGCCTTTTGGAGGTCACTGCTGTGTTCTGGTACTAGTGCATATATCTTCAGATCGTCGGCAAAAATGTTGTAGTTCACAGTAGGGGGGATGCTTTTACCCAAGTCATTTATGTAAATGATAAAAAGTAGAGGGCCAATAGCAGACCTTGTGGAACGCCTGATCTGATAGGCGAAGGGGGTGAGAGGTAGCTCCCAATAAATACACGCTGCGATCTTCCCAAGAGGTATGATTCTAGCCAAGCTACAAGGTGGTTTGAGACGCCTAGCGTAGACATTTTGTGCAATAGGAGTCGCAAGTCAATAGAGTCAAACGCTTTCTGATAGTCGAAAAATATGGTATCAACAGACTTATGTGAAATCGCTTAAGGAACAACCATCGAAAGCCTGAATGAACATGTAATCATCATACATTCGTGAAACTCGAGATCACCACCTTTCAGCCAGGCATCTTTCTGGCCGCAACGTTAGGAAATATTGCTCAACTTCTGTCAAAGCTGAGTGGGAAATGATCGGCAGATACTCTTCTCTACGTCATCACTCCAGTCAACATAAAGTGGCCGGAGTGGTGTGGCATGAAAACTATCAAAGTCAGAAAGAAAGACAAGCAGACTGTTAGAGGAAACCACCAAATTTCGATTCTAGCCTGCAAATCATAAATTGTGATTCACAATTCCTAGACATTGTTAAAGCTCTCGCAAATATCATCTTGCTAATAATTTTCGCTATCAGTGAGATATTGTTCTCCGATCTATCGGCTATGCCACAGCCATCACATTCCAAAGAGTTCATGAAACCCCAATGCTCCCATAACTGAGGAGAAAGACAAAATAGATGACGGCAGGCCATCTGCAGTCCCAAAATACGCACGGAACAGTCCTATTTTCGGCACATTATTATTCCCCTCCTTTCTCTCCTCTCTAATGTGGTCTTAGTTTTTCGGAAAAAGACTTGGAAAAAAGCACCAGATTTGAATTCCCGAATTTTCCGTTTTTGACCAATATCTCGGCTACCAATTGCCCATTCATCACAAAAATTTAAATTTAGTTTCCCAGATGGGTAATACATTTTTCGCCAATTTTTTGTATCGATTGATTCATCAGGAACCGATATGTTTCGCAAAAACGGAAAATGCGGGAATTTAAATCTGGTGCTTTTCCAAGTCCTTTTCCGAAAAACTAACATAGCGTTATTGTTCGCGGAATCTGGCGACTTCTCTCGATGGTATTGGGAAGGGAAGAGGAAAAAAGAAAGGAGAAGGGAGAAGATGAAGAAAGGGAATGCACTTTCTATGGCGAGTGAGACGCGAATGATGCCCGGAAAACAGCGGGACGGATGAGAATAAATTTCGAAAGGGACTGATGTGTGAAGGAACCTGGAGGACTATCCCTTCATCGCGGAAGATTCCAGATACGAGTACAAGAGGTATCTTTTCAATAATCGATTCAGCTACAGGGCGACAAAAGAATTTCAGGACAAAGAGGCTAGGCTCTCGAATTTTTATCAATCTAAGCCGGGCTGAGTTGTGGCCAGGTGAAATTGCTCGATAGTTTCCGCAATATTAGACAGACCACAAGAAGAATAACGAGAACGAAGAAGAGGTACCGTGTTTTCCTCGCCCCTCTCTGTGGGCGGATTTTGAACAGTGAGACGAGAGTAAGTGACGAATCTCGACCGCTGGGAAGGAGAGAGGAGGGGAATTTATTTTCACCTCACTAGGGAGGAAATAAGCAACAGTTATCGCAGTAGAATATCTAACGTGAGTACGTGACAGATGGTGAGATGGAAGTAGTAGCCAACGACCGCACAAGAATGATTATGAAGAGAAAAGTAAAGAAGTCGCATTATTTTTGTAATGCCAGACCATGATGGAGCGAATAAACAACAGTTATCGTCGTGGAATATCTAACGAATGTCTACGTGATGTCGTGCAATAATGATGTGAGGTGTAGCAAAATCAGCAGCCTAATCATTTATAATGAGCACACTGATTCTGTGAGAAAAAACAAACGTCTATGAAATTTTCAGGCTAATCACCGGCATAAACCAAATCTAAAATCTAACCTAACGCCTTAGTCGATAAATACGACACATAACTCAACTCATACGCGCATCCTATTTCTTCCTAAAGCGTCTCTTTACTCCTTCTGCGCAGAATCCTTCTTCTTGCCTTGTTGAAATTGGAGACAGTGGCCCATAGAGGGGACAAATGAGAAGCCGGCGCTCTCCTCGTTTCGTATGATCTCTAGATGGTTAGAGAAGGCGAGAGTGTACGCGAAAGTAAGAGAGTCTCGGTCAGAAGGCAGCAATAGGATGAGAATGAGATGAAAGGGGAATGAAGAAAACATGAAGCGAACTAGAAATCAGGGGAAGCAAGTATCCTTTCCGTTTTGTTAAAGTTCACGATGCGCTTTTGTCCCGTCCTGACAGCTAATAAACATGAAAAATTGAGCAGCTATTGCTCAAAACTCGACCAATGTGAAGCGGATTCCATGAAAAATCTCCTTTTCTTTGTATCTTTAGCTGCCATAAACTCGACGTCGCAAAAACAATCCGAGCATAAGAAATATCGGCTGCTATCAACAGGAGTTTTCCCGAGAATCGTGCCAAAGAACGATGCAGATACTTCTCAGAGAGAGAAAAAGATAAAAAAAAAAAAAGAGAAACACCAACAGGAGAAACGTAGAAGACTTTCCTCCAATATCAAGAATGCTATCATTCAATACACTCCTTTGGAGCAGGGAACATGGGAGATCATTTAAAATATATATATCAAAAAATTCAACATCATGTAGCACATGATCAGGGAGGCGCAATTATGCGTTATGCTCCGAACCCGTCACTTGTTTGTTTCATCAAGCACATAACCATGATCGAGCTGCGGTCTATGCTAATATTGTCGTGCCATCTATCTGTAGGAATAAATAAATAATAAATCAATAAACTCATCACAAAAAGCGCTTAAAACCGACGTCGAATCGTCCACTTTCCATAAACAATTGAGAGTGCTTGGTAGATTGAAGATTCTCTTATAACATACTACCAATGAAACTGGAGATCTTCTTGAATTGCATAACCAGGGAAATCACTTTCCCCGTCCCTATCATTGTTCAATTGTATTCTGCTTTAATTTCGAATGACAAAAGTGCTCCATTCAACAAAATATAATGTTTTTTTAATCTCTTTGCTCCCCCCGCCCTTCCTTTCCCTCAATACACTCCTCGCATCTCTCGCCACTTCTCACCGATACTTTCTTCTTACGCATATATGCAATTTGAAACAGTCGTTTACTAATATTTCTGATATTGAGGGAGTACAAGCAGTCGTGATCACAGCAGTCATAGTCATGCAACTAATAGCAAATAGGTGAAACACGAATCGCGAATGCTCTACCGATTAGGACCAAATTAGACAATACTTTTTAGAATTATTTAATTAAAATTGAAGGAATATAAGAACATGGTATCTTAATATAGAGAAGTCGGTGGTGCACAAACCAACAGACTCAATTGACACCACAACATCTCCAATTTCACCCCACCCCGAAGCTCCTGCCATGACTCATCTCCACATTATTTATATGCATATTATTTATTTTTCTGATCGAACACCGAACACTAATCAAAGTAGCCCCATAATTCGCCACTTTTATGAAGTGCATGAAGCCCAAATCAGCCAGCCAAATTGGCAGAAATCATCTCATTTCCCTCCATCTCACCCCTCCCGACTAAAGACCCTCGCCATGACTCATCTCTACCCCTTCCACTTCTCGGAATTCACACATGTTGCAACAGGAAACTCTGTATCGGAGCCGGGGACCGGAAATAGAAAGGGAGAGAATATCGCAGACACGGAGAAGTCTTTCACATTTCCCCATGATCGTCTGATCGACTAAAGAGCGCTGATAATGTCCGAAGAATACCGCAGAAACGGCTAACATTCGTCAGAGCGTCAAGTCAGGCCGGCGAGAGAGTGTGGATAATCGAGAGACCTAGGCAACAAAAATGATACCATAAGTGCACAGCCCTAAATCTGCGAGTCACATAAAAGCGAGAACACGTTGAATACAAAAGTGCAAATGCTAGAGAATTCACGTGAAGCAAGTATCTATTTGCTGAATTATACAAAGCTGGCTGATATTGAAACATTCGCTGCACACCTACTCACATAGTGACGGTGAAGCGCGGATTGGCAGGGTTGGTGGGAATACGAATTAGTATAGCGGGCATTCAAGTCATATCGTAACTGCGCAGCGCGAAATCAGCTGTTCGTGTCCGCGGGAAACAAACAATTTCATAATCATTAAATGGGGAAACGAATTCATTAAAACAAATGCTGGCTATATACTCAAACAGGCCATGTGAAACCGAGAAAGATGGGGGGGGGGGGGGGGGTGAAGTTGTGAAGGAGTAACGCCAGGACTATCGGGGCGACAAGCAATACTCGAGAGCAATATCATAGATACGCAGCGCGAAATAAGCGGGCCATAAGAAAAGCGAGCGGTCGTTGCAAAATGCTAGAAAATTCACGTAAAAATGTTTTTATGAACTCAATTACCTAGTCAGACTGATGTGGTGTTAAAAATCAAGAAAAGATCGGAACTTTGATCAAATGCCTCTTAAAAAATCCTGCAAAGATCCGATCTTTGCCTGAACAAAAATCGAACCTTGCAATGATCGGATCTTTTATTTGAATTTTTCGTTTTTAGCGAATAACTTGACTTCCAGAGTAGATAGGGACTTGAAATTTTAAATATCATTTTCTAAAAACATCTAAGAATCTACTCTGAAAATTTCAACTGTCTATCTTATCTGGGAGCCAAGTTATACGCCAAAAATGAAAATTGAGGGAATTCAAATTTTAGATCGGAACATTGCAGATTTTTTAACAGTATCATTATCAAAGATCCCATCTTTTCACGTTTTTTAACATCTCATGAAACCGAACGCCTGCCACATGCTCTCATAGATCATGTTAAACACAAGGCGCAAGGGTGAATTGATACGGTTATTGTAAAGGAGAAGGGGGAGATTCCATCGCTGCGACCAGGGACATTCAAGTAATACCATAACAGCGCGGTACAGGCAGGGGCAGGCGCCTTCTCACAAGTCGTGAATTACGGGTACGTGCGAATTAATACAATTATTGTAAGCGCACGGGGGGGGGGGCGGGGTAGAGTGCATCGGGACGACCAGGAACATTCAAGTAATATCACAACTGCGCAGCACAAACTCTGCGGGTCACGGGGTGCAAATGCCCGAGAAATTGTTGAATCCGCGACTTGAGAGCATCACTGAAACAAGCACTGACCACATACATTAGTGACGGCGCTGTACCATCAAAGCTGTGTGATCGTGAACATTCGAGCGATATCATCAATGTGTAGCACTAAAACACCTTGCTGAACAGAGTTGTTGCGTGCTCAAATACAGACGCAACATATATTTCGTATTGCACGCGGAACCTCGGTCGAATCAGCCAAAGTGCGCACATCTGGCATTCGTAGACAACGTGAAGCACCAATCAGAGAGGCTTGCTTCGCGATAACAATATATTTTCTCGCAGTATTCAGGAATAACATTGCGAATACGGATTACCTATACAAAGAAAAACCTTGCGGCACGTTGCGGTGCAGGTGTTGTGAGTCTATCTTTCCGAAAAAAAACATTGAAATAAAGTGCGACAAAAATTGGAGGGAACTATTGATAGAGTTTCTCGTAGTTCTCGGGTGGATACTAATGATCCAACACTGAAAATCACATAAAAGAACAAGCGTGATACGCAAAACAACCCGGGCCCAACTAGTGGGCTACTCCTTCCACTCCTTCCATCCCCTCTCCTCTCATACCCTTTCTTTCACTCCTCCGCCCCACTCGCCTCCCCTAAACTTGTAAACAAGTATTGAGAAATAGGCACGGGCCCGTCCTAAGCGATTTCGAACAATCGCGCACCTCTCTCTTCGCGATGCTCCTTCGTCGATTAGAGAATGGAGAGAGAGAGTAGGGAAAATAGATAGAGTTAGGCAATCCAACGCAATATTATGCGCGCAAATTAGTAGACTCCCGAAAGCACATAAGTTTTGCAAACTCAAACCAACACCAGCCAGGGTACTGCATTTTTCTCATCCGTAAGAAGATTCCACTAGTCGTGAACCATCAATCAACGATCATGAAATCTCCGGGACACACAAATTCGACTAGTGTGCCACACTACAGACGAACTGAATGCAGAACGTCTAATCATCCCATTCCTTCGCAAATAGTACATATATACTCAAAAGACCCGGTTGATTGCTTTCTTTTTTTTCTTTTTTTTTACAGAGGGGTGCCAAAGCTGTTAGTCAGAGACCATCAGCTCAAAATCATGTTGATCAAATGAAGCACATAATCCACGGGTAGTCAAGAGCTTATTGAACAACTTCTAATCTAGAACCGGCATAACTCATGACATTCTCTATTTTCTCACTCGCAGGATCCTCTTTCAAGAAGTCCAATGCCTGCACTCGCGTCGGTTAGAGAAGCGGCTCTAGAGCGGCTGGAAACGAGAGATAAAGTCAGACCATCTCTCATCTTCTCTGAACCCTCAAAATCTCCGCCGTCGTCTCTCCATTCTGCACACTCTCTCGCCACTCGAGCAGGTGAGAGAGCATGCAAACTAGAGAGAGAGAGAGTCAGACCGCTCGCGATGCCTCGCGTCACGAATAGGATAGGAAATATATGACCTGATGTTAGGACGGATGCTCTACTTAGAAATACTGGGAAAGAGATATATGTATGTACAATCCGCCAGAAAATCACAGCAAGTACGCACAATATTTTTTTCAAACACTTTTCGTACACATATTACACACGTCGTAACCATTCCCATGATACAAAAGAACTGTAAGACACGAATGGCGCATCATTTTTTTTTGTAGAAAGCAAACAGAGAAAAAATTAGCAAAACGCATAAACACTCAACGAAGCACGGGTGCATCAAGTAAGCATGCAGTATAAATGTTCTTATTTACCACTTATCTAGATGTCCCTACACCCTCCCTAATCCTATTCAATTCTTACCACACAAGTGCAGTGCTCACTCCTACCGTATCCCCTAATAATTAAATCAGCAAATCAATAACCAACCTCCTTCCCGCAGTCCCTGCACCGCGCGCACTTCTCA
Source organism: Pristionchus pacificus (assembly GCA_000180635.4). NCBI lineage: Eukaryota > Metazoa > Nematoda > Chromadorea > Rhabditida > Neodiplogasteridae > Pristionchus > Pristionchus pacificus. The sequence goes on along the minus strand of CM026578.1, from coordinate 28,463,331 downwards.
CTCTAATGCCTTTCTACTACAGTCCACCATCTACCGTATCCCCTTGATACCGTATTCCTACCGTAATCAATAAATCCATCACCCACCTCCTTCCCGCAGTCCCTGCACCGCGCGCACTTCTCGCACTCAAAGTCGCCCGTGATCTTGTGCTTGCGCAGGCCCATGCACGAGGCGTGTCCTGAAACGAAATTAGATGGTTACGGTAGGTTATGGTTGGATACGGTATCGGACGGTTATTGATTGGTATGAGAATACGCCCAAGTTCCCTAAAAACGAACATGCACGAGGCGTGTCCTGCAAGGAAGACCGTGGACACGGTAGGTTACGGTATGAGAATAATATTGATTGGGTACTACTTTAAAGTCAATGTTCGACGCGTGCCCTACAAAAAACAAAGCTTACGCAAAGATAATGGAGTTTCAGCAAACTGTGCATTCAAAAAGGGAGTATTTTTTGCTAAGAGAGGCGCAGTCGCATTATCATCTATTGCAGTCTCCGCATTTCAACATCACCTGCATCATCGAATCACCGTGTGATGGAGAACACAACGGATTCGCCTAGTGAACACTGGCACTAACGATTTCTTGCAAGGAGCAAGTTGCTATACTAATCCTGACTACCGTAGTTATAATATCACCCAAAGATACCGTACTCTATCGTATGCATTTGATGTACTGCAGTCGGCAGAAGGCTTACCGCCGCTCCCTATCACCCGAGTAACCAAAGCTATTTCCGTAACCCTTCGAATACCGTACTCTGCCAGAGGCAATTCGTGCACTTCAGGATGCTTCTCGTTCCTTAGCCTTAAGCTCTAAGGTTCCTTAAGCCCTAAGCTACCGCAACCCTAAGAATACCGTACTCTGCCAGAGGCAATTCGTGCACTTCAGAATGCGCTCGTGCACGTTGCTCTTCGTGTTCGCACACAGCACGCACATCAGGATCTGGAAATTTTATATTATTATGAATATATAAAAAAAAACAAATAAAAAATGATGGGCAGTAGACTCTCGAAGCAGTAATTGCCCAGAATCACCATGAAATCAAATTCAATAGAATCAAAAGTATTCTAAAATGCGAAGGATTTTCGACTACCGGTTGAAATGCCCAGCTAAATGCCGCCCGCCCGATCGATACTACCGTACTCTACCCCTCCTTCTATCGTACCTAGCTCTTCCTCTCTCTCTCTCAGAGAGATAGATACAGCCTCTCCCTTTCCTCCTCCACCTCCTCTATCAATTCCTCCTCAACTGCGCCTCTCTGCCCAAGAGCTATCGTACTCCTTCTTTAACCCCAGCAATGCCTCATACTACTCTTTAACCTACCATACCTTGCTCTTCCTCTCGCCCGATCGATACATCCTCTCCTCTCCTTCCACCACCTCCTCGATCAATCCCTCCTCAACTGCTCGCCGCAGACCGTAGTCGAAGAAGTTGTCGTAATCGGCGGCGGTGAAATTCTGAAAACAGCACATTTTAAAATCAACCAAAAAGTAAGTTCTTTTCCACTCATAGGTCGATCTCGATTGTTCATACTTCTGCTTCCTCACACTTCAGAACTTGGTGAAACCTATTTCAAGCGGGAGAATCGTTGACGTTAGGATGAATACAATTATAATTAATAATACAAAACCACAAAATAGTATCCTCGATGACCTTAAATAAAATTTGTTTTAGAAGATATGTACAAATAATCACCTCTCCTACCAGTACAAAGAATTTCAAAATATCACGTAACCAATTTCAAGGGGATGAAATTTTTTTTTAAAAAGCGACCTGTTCTACCAGTACCACAGCTTTAGTAAAAGGAAGAAAAAAAATTCGGCAACCTATGTGCGATGCTGGACCCTACCGAAACCACGTTCACCTACACCAATCAATACCATCGTACCCTTGTCAGAACTCATCGTAGTCTGCCCACTGCTCACCTCGATAGTGTACACCTGCTTGCAGAGTGCCTGCAGCGCGTCTCGCGTCACCTCGTTCTGCAATTCGTGAGTGGTTAATTAATTAATTAATATTATTTAATTAATTTACTAATGATATTTTAAGAACCATTGATAGAAACAAGTCATTGACTCAACTATTCACAGATTGTTTAAACACAAACATGGAACACCGAATCACCTGCCTACTCCAAACAACCTTTTTATAAAGCTCGCAAATTCGAATCCATTTATCAACGAGCACTTCACGCCATGGTGCCCCGAGCCACCTGCCCCGCCCAAATAATTTTCTAAAACTTGCTAAATCGATTCTATCGATCCACAAACGCCTCACATCCCTTTGACGCAATCATGATGCACGGAGCCACCTAGTCCCTCTCCCCGTAAAATGCAATTTTGTTTTGATATTACATTACTTTTGAAGTAACGCACACTCACCTTCACATAAGGAACATTTAACTGCATAACCCGGCGCATCAGCACCCATTCTTTCCTCAACCGCCCATACCTTTTCTTCCTGTAGCTGAGCAACCCGGCCGCGCCTAGCACCCACCCCGCCCTCAATCGCCCTCACCTTTTCCTACTCGTAGCTCCGTAACCCGGCGCGCCTAGCACACACCCTATCTTCAACTCAACTCTCAAAGGACCAACATTTTCCTTCCTGTAGCTGAGCAGCGCGTGCCGGATGCGGCCGGACATGTCGAGTCGGGCCCGCAGCACGAGCGGAGGGTTACTGTAATGGGATAATAATAATAATAATAATAATAATAATAAAAAAAATAGTAAAAATAATAATAACTATGGATGCATTTTTTAAAGTTTTCCCCTTCCCATGTCACTGCTATTGAACAAAATAGCCAATCCATTGCTCAACAAGGATCGATGCAACGGGCATGATGCGGGTCTTGGCAACAAAAAGTCCGTAGCACGCATTTACCGTAAAAGGAATACAACTTTATTTTAATGTTAATTCATATATATTTTATTTTGATTTCTCTGCGAAAAGTCTATACTATTGAACTAAATTTCACAACCACTGCTCAACTAGTATTTATGAAACAGACATGTCGCGGCTCAATGTAACAACAAAAGGGGAATCAAGATCAAAGGGTTACTGAAGAACAAATAATAATACATTTGATTTTTGATAGATATTTTGAGGTAATTTCTCGTGGCGAACTCAATGGTACTGCACAAAATCAGTAATCCATTTCTAAACTGGGAACAGTGCAACAAGCATGTGGCGGGTCGTGATAGACAGCACAAATCTCCTAGAAAACATTGCATTCACATTTCCTACAATTCGGCGATAAACCAGAGACTTTCGATATTCGCTATATCTTTAGGCCCTCCCTACCGTAAACAGCCCCTGCTACCGTATCATCCAAACTCACATTTTCATTACAATTAGTTCCTCCTTGAACCACAACCTGCCCTTCTCAGAATATCGACCATACTACCGTATCATCCCCATTAATCTGGGCCTACTATATAAATCCACTTGCCGATCAATCGGACTACCGTACTACTCACATTTTCCTGAGTTCCTCCGTGAACGACAACCGGCCCTTGGGCGCCTTGCAGTAGTGGTCCGCGACTAGCTCGCCCGATGTGAGCATCTGAAATTAATTTAATTAATTAATTATCGAATTAATTAAAAGATTATTGGCTTCCTCGTGAACATCGCATTTTGTTCTGCAGACTGAATTGCAGTTTCAGAACTGATCAAAATGAGGATTCAGTCACTGTAGACGATTTACGGCCGGAAGGAGAAGAGAAAAATGAAATCAGTCAGTTTTCATCCAACTACATCCACGTTTCACGATCAAGGCAAAATCAGAGAAATCGAAAACTAGCTATAGGTGATAGACTATCTCCAGAATATAAACAAAAATTATAGAACCAATACACTATCCACTAATGATTGTGTTGTGTGATTGTTTCTCAACCTATTCAATGAACCACTCATAAAGTCGAGCGCCTCTGCATTCAATCATTTATAAGGTTTCACCATCCATATAAAGACACGCCTCATTCCTATTCGACGCTTAGTTCTTCGGGTAGAATAGTAATAATAAATCAATTAACCAATCAATATCTACCGTTCCTTGCCGATCGCCGGGTCCACCTCCCTTCCACAACGACGCCACGTTTTGCGATAAAGAACCAACCACGTTTCCGAGGTGCCACACCACACCACATCAATACTTTAAACACCATCACCTCTTATGTTTTTTACAATCAAGCTATGTATATGTAGATCCCGCTCATTGCTAATTGCAAATCAGCCAGTATTTTTTCCAACAAAAAAAATCAATAAACCAATCAATAAACTACCGTACCTTGCCGATCGCCCTCTCCACCTCATCCCTGTCCTATCCCTTTGATCAACCTAATCCCGTGCCCTACTCATTATTCCATCCACAATCACCGACGCATCTACCAAAAATCATAAATTCTCCTCTGTTTATCCCAATTCAATCAATGCAGTTGAAATTGAATCCCGTCATCTCTTATGTTTCACGAGCCAGCTAAAGTAACACGCCAGTCGATAATAATACTGGTGTTTTTGATATTCAATAGACACCAATTTTCGCCTTTCGTAATGAAAATCCACCTTGCCGATCGCCCTCTCCACCTCATCCCTGTCCGGCCAGCTGCTCCGGCAGCGATGACTCGTTTTTTTGAGACAAAAAGCACCACCCGCGTCTCTGAGGTGTCACACAACATCAATACTTTAACTACCATCACCCAACTCTAATGTTTCACGTGCAAGCTAATGTAAGACGTCAGTCATTGACAATAATAAGAATGTGGTTAACAGAATTTAGACACCAATTTTCACCTTTCGTAATCAATAAACTACCGTACCTTGCCGATCGCCCGGTCCACCTCATCCTTGTCCTTTCCTTGCCCGGCTAACTGCTTGCGAAGGGATACCTCGTTGTGCTGCAAATTTGACCATTGATTACGGTAGTAGACCGGTTTATCAATTATCAACTTCAAACATTACTCAATTAACATATAATCAATATCGATTAGCCAGGAACCATAATCGAATGACAGCACACAAACGTAGCCCAAATAATATGTAGTCCAATACCGTAATCCGGATATAACTCAATATCGCAACCTAATCAATATCCAGTCTGATTCCGAGCTACAGCCTCCGCTCACTACCGTACCCCAATCAATAACAATCGTATCCTAGCTACCGTACCTGCTCCTCCTTCACCGTCCGTCGTATCTCCTGCTCTATCCGGCCCGCTCTTGTGGCCATCGTGCCGGCTACCGTAGTACCTACCGTACTCTAGAGCGGCGGAGACCCGATGTCGTGCCGGGAGCCCGCGTGATCTGGATTATCGATTGATAGAATAACCGTAAGCGACCATGATCTAGAGACGAAAATACGTTATATCGTGTGCGTGAACGCAGGATATCGAGGCACTTATCAAAGAAAGAAGCAAAGTTCACAAACATAGACTACGCGAAACACGAATGCACCAAGAATTCGAATTATTTAAACAATGGAAACGAAACCACCAAGGTAGATAGATCATACAGGTCAGTATCGCCAGTTTCGATGCAGGTAAATGCTCCATGCACTTTCCACACATTCCTCCCCTTGCATACCCTCTGCTAGAGACAGACGCAAGCAAAGTGGAGATGCGACTCATAGATAGGACAGAGTAGTGACGGCCTCTACTCATTTCGAATGCTCTCTCAGCGGTCAGGCAGACGAGAGAGCGTGCGAAATGAGGAGAGGCGCATGCGGCATCACTGCAAGGTAGGACACAGGGGGTTCGTCCCGCGCGCTAGAACCATTAAATGCGAGAAACAAGTTAATCGGAGTTTCACTTGCAGACTAAGAGGAGCGAACAATTTGAAGACCAATAAAGACAATCCATACGCGTATTAAATAATGCCAGCGGGGAAAGTGAAAAAAATGATACAAGAAACAAGTTAACCGGATCTTCGTGAAATTAACAAAAGCTGTCAAACGTGTCGAAGAACTTATATGATGAGCACGTAAAATCCATCGAAACAATTAGTTTTCCCTCCGGGCAAACGAATTTACGACAAAGCGTCAGGTGGGGGGGGGGGGGGGGGGGAGGGAGGTTGGTAGATAGGGGAGGTAGAAGGAAATGCGCAAAAAGGGTCAATCAATCCAGGACATATCGTAATTATTTCAAAATTGTGTTGAGCGATTAACACCCGGAGAATCTTCGCTTCACTGAATCTTAATCTAACGACTTTTGAAACAATAATTGATATGGCACTCCCGTTTCTCAATAGCAATAATTTCGAACTGTTCTCCATGGTAGAAGTCCCCAGAACCGGTACATCGAAGTTCTACGAATTTCATATCCCAGTCAAAAGCATCAATTTACCAATAAACAGAAGGCTAGCAGCAGTTTTAGAAATATGCAATACTATCAACAGTTCCATCCCTCGTCAGTCACATTCATCCCTTGCCATATGGCTCATATTCTGCAAATTCCATTTCCCTGGTAGAAATCTCAAAATCAAGGTAGATCGGAGTTTCACGAATTTCATATTATCAGTGAAACGCATTGACCAATAACGATAGGTCTAGATAGCACAACATGCAATACTATCAACAGGTCTACACGTTGCTAGTCAACCTCATCCAGTGCCATAGGGCCAGCATTCGGGTAATTTACATCTTTCTGGTCCCTGGCCATGACTGTCATCGCGAAAGTGATCATGAATAGTCGGAAAAAAATTGGGAAAAGATCAACAGAGCAGAAGTTCTTCTAGTAAACGCACGGCAAAGAACAACAAAATCTTTTGTATAATTCGATGTACGCTTCAATAATATGATGGATAATACTACGACAATACTGGATAATACTGTTTCATCATTCTTGCGCTCGCGACGGGCGGTCGACTCTCACCCCCGCTCTCTTCCATCTACAGTTTGGAGAATCCTCGTCCGTCAACTTGGGCAATCGCCCATCTGGATCATCAAGGAGGATCCAGGACGGATTCTCATCGGCTCAAGTGATCTACGGTCAAGAAAGGCCCCACTCAAGAAGACTGCTTCGTGAGTTTACTCTTAACCACGCATGTCAGAACTTCGGCGGGTGGATGATCTAGTTCGTGGCTCAAGATTTAGCGACTCAACGCGACGGACAATCGACAACCCCCTCGTCACTGATTACGAAGATCCCAATCCCCTCCCTAATGATGTTTCCCCCCTGCAGGCACAATGCCTTGAATCAGGATAAATGTATAAATGTACTACGACCAATAACCATTGTTGAACAAAGATTGTCATGGAAGGTGTCAAAACGAGAAAGACACAGCGCCGTCAAACAATAGGCACGTCGGGGCCGTTCCTTTTCTGCATTCACTCTGGGGACAGATTCAATCTCTTCAAGCGCTCTCGGATATCCTATTCGGTTGGGTTAAACAGTAATTCTGAGATGGAATCTTCAACAATAGGATATTACTGGTAGCAACAACGATTGCCATGTAACGTGACAAAGTTGGAAAGAAAGAACCCCGTCATACAATTGGCGGGCCGTTCCTTTTCTGCATTCACTCTGGGGACAGATTCAATCTCTTCAAGCAAGACGGCGGCCGCCGCATTGGGAGGCGAGCGAAAAAAAACGGAGGGAAGGGAAGGCGCGAGAGAAATGACTAAGAATGAACAAGCGTGTCTGACACTCTCTCGCTTCGCCCTGCTCTCTCCCTTTCTCTGACTGACGAGAGATACAGCAAATTTAAGAGACCAGAGCATTGCTCGAGAAAAGACAGCAGCGTCATGCGTATATTGCTGTCTCAGCGAAGAAAAAAGCCCAATTATAGCCGTGCACCTACGGCCAAACCTAAGACAAAAATGCCCTGCTTTTTGTAGCATAACCATAGCTAAAACACGGCGTGGAACTCTACTTTGGCCACCAGAGCCTTGCCAGAATCGAAAAAAGCGTCATGCGTATTGTCGAGAAATATATAGTTGTGCACCCCGCACCAGAATAGGGCAACTGAAGTACAAAAGCAGGGTTCACGAAGTGCAATCAAAAATCTATCGGATTTCTCAAAGGCGAAGTTTTTAAGCACCCCAAATCCAACCGCTCAAAATTCAGCTAAATTCGTGCAACACAGCGACCTTTGCCATTCTCCCTAGCGAGTCTCCCTCCCCTCTTTCCCTCCCTGCAATCCTTTGTTTCTCTCCTTCTTCTTCTTTCTGCGCCTCTGACTCTCCTGCGCTCACCTCACTTCGCACGCTCTCTCATCCTTTCTGTTCTCCAAGAACCAATAGGGGAGAAGGTTCCGACCATTTCTGGTCTGAATATTCCTCCCCTTTTCCTGCGTGATACATCACCACACGGTTCGAATCCTCGTTGCCACTCAAAAATATCCCACTATTTCTCTCCTTTTTCGAAGCTACTCCACAAAGTACTAAATACCGAACAAAACGCAATACACAAATTTCGAACAGTTCAGAAACAACTATTGCCCTCCCATATTATATCCAATTATTAGTTTATCGTAGTCTACAGTTAACCTGCCTATCCTATTCCTCTCCTTTTCCTGTGACACATCACCACACGGTTCGAATCCTCGTTACCACTCAAAACACAGTTGAAAAGAGCCACATCATTTTATGCATGAATTTTTAGAATGGAACTGTGAGTTTAAAAGTCGGCCAAAAAAATGCCATTGTGAATTGTAATTTTTGGGATTATCTTTTGAACCGTGCTCCAAAATATCCCACTATTATTTTTTCTAGTGGGATATTTTTTTATATTCTGATCACTTATTTGAGCCGATCGACAAAGTCATAAAAGAACGACCATAAAGGATTAAACAGATGTACGAAAATTTCTTATAACATCACATTATTAGTCTATCTCATCTATCCTATCCCTATAAATGTAAAAACGTTCCAGATACATCTATTGCCATAGATCATGTATTCCATTGCAAATTCCTCTTACATATCCCTATTCCTCTCCTTTCCCGGAGCCACTCCACAAAGTCATAAAGCCAAACTATACCCTGCGATTGACTGACATGCATTGCATGAGAGAAAGACCGAGGAAGCATCGGGAAATGAGAGAAGGCGAAGTGTTTTCTCTCAGATCTATTATCCAAATTAGTCGATGGCTAATCCTGAAAAAATTGAACTCGTTGAAAAACGACCATGTTTTCGTATTCGTAGACAGTTTGCGACCAACTTTTTTCGACAATTTCGCTGCTCTAGCTCACACCTCACTTGCCCTATCGCTGCTTGCAATCAGGTTTTCGCACCCCCCAAATAGTCAATAACTCATGCAGAGCAGAGGCTCTAACGGGGTCAGAGCGCCCCTAGCTAATAGGCCTCGTAACACTATTCACATTCTTCAGCGACAAAGAAAGGAGTGAGGAGGCTGGCTAATTCGAAAATAGACTCCTAGTTTTGCATGCACTCTAGCGATCAGAGAAGCGAAAGTGCGTGCTTGTAAAGGAAGAAACTCGAGGACAGAACTCGATGCGTTTTTGCGGACGCTCGCGCGAAACGGACTAATGCACTACTATCCATTCAACGGATTCAGTGCTGGAATTCATGAAAATGTTCAGTGACAAAAAATGACGCATTCGTTCGATAAACTAAGAATAGTCGATTCTGAGTTTGCGAGTAAGAATAACTTGTAGTCATAAACTTGCACCAAAAGTAGCGCAAGGTGCAGAAAATTCTCACAACTCTTGAAAACTTCTAAACTAGGAACAATCCGCAAGGGATTTGTGCAGACTGCGTTCAAGGAAATCGAGGCAAAGTACAAGTACCGTTAGTAATAAACCTCGAACACTGAAAATTTTAATTAAAAGACTCAAAAAAATAATACAGCATTCCTTATTTCAGCTAGCACATTTGCCCGAGAAAAATTCACGTACGGTCTACGTCATCAACTTCGAAGAGCCGTGGAGCATAAGGTTCAACACATTCGCAATCGGCCGAGAACAAGCATTTTCTCAATAAGAGCTCTCGCCCGGGAGCAGGCGAATTCGTAATTGCTTCTTTCTCATCTCTGGATTTCTCTGGCAACTAAACATCTAGCACACTGGCAGATGTTCTTTCTAGACCTGGACTGACATTGGGACAAAACATCTCTCATTTCGAAATGCTCTCTCGGAATTTTTAGTCCAGAAACAACTTCAACCAAGGATTTCGAAATGCTTTCTATGCCATTTCGAACCCATAAAGAGAATTAGACGCCAGAAAAATATTTGCACAACCCAGCTTCGAGCGTACGTGAGAATTCTTAGCAAGTCTCGACTCGACTCCTTGACAATAAAAGCATACCTTTTCAGGCTTTCTAAGGACACAAAAAGAAAAAGGTAACACGCAAAGTCAGACATGTACTTCAGCACACAATAGGACGGAAAACCTACTCTAAAAGCGGAAGTGAAACACAAAGTCAACGGGAGCAGTGCAAAAAAAGCTCGCATCTACCACACTCTCTCAGCTGTCAGAGAGGCGAGAGAGCGTGTGAAATTAAGAGACGATTGCCCGAATTAATGCCTACTCTGCTCGCGATCAGCACCCGAGACAGTTGAGGTTGTGTTGGGAGCAGTGCCTCGGAACATTGCAAGGTCTGGGAGGGGAGCAACAGACACCCTCTTCACTTTAGACACTCTCTCGTCGGTCAGACAGTGCTAGATACAGTGCAGGTTGGAGAGACGCAGCGTATAGCCTGCGAAACTCGGCGCGCAAGAGATCATGCGAAGCGAGGAGGGCGCAGAGACGCAGAGAGCGAGGCGAGAGAGCACGTGAAAGCGAGAGAGTCCCTCGTTGTTCCGCTCGCGGGGCCAGCGTTCTCTGCGCTTCACAGTCCCCCTTCCATCTGTCTCTCTCCATTTTGCCTGCTCTCTCACCGTCTCTGTCCTCCATCCTTCTTTGCGCTCTCTCGATTCTCCCTGCTCTCTAACAGTGTCTAACCCGGAAAAGAGACGCACAAAGGGGGGCGAGATCCTTACCCAAAAGGCGCGGGGAGAGGGGAAAAGTGAGTGGGGAGAAATCGTGTTGAAATGTCACATACTGCCAGGATTACTAGCGTTGACTCGCCTCGGAGCTCCCCGCGGAATTTCGGTTACACACTCGCTTCAAAAGGGGAGCCCGCGCCGAATCGAGCAAGAACTGGATTTGTGCGAGTTTTCGTCACAATCCCACTGCCAAAACCAAAATAAATACCAAATTGCTAATTTTGCATGATGAAATTTTTTTCAAAATGTTTGTCTTTCCTTGAGGAGTCCAATGGTACCGGAGATAGACGTGTACGATCAGTTTGGGCCGAGTTATGAGCAAAAAAAAACGAAAGCGTGACAGACGTTACAGACAAACAAACAAACAGACAGACAGACAGACAGACATTACGATATGTTACTTATATCAAGTAATGTGGGGATGAGATGTTCGGCAAGAGAAAATTGAAGCAACGTAGCACTCCAATAATTCTGAGGTAGCCTAGAAGAGAAATTTCAGCAAAATCTGCTCAGCTCGATCCGATCTAGGGGATAATAGCCCTCCAGTGCGCGCGTATCATAAAACTACACAACCGGCAGCTATTAGTATAATGCGAGCCAGAGGGCAGCAGGGAAGAAATGCGATATGCGAATATTTGAGCAGGCAGAAAAACACACGCATGGGGAAATAAACTTCCTTCCAGACCAGACAAATAGCGGCGTGCTTAATAAAAACAACCATCAATTAAATAATGATCATTACTCCATATTATTATTAATCATAGTTCTCATTAACAGACTTAGGTGAGATGGCCAATAGATAAACTATTTGGAAAAGCTCGAATCCACTTATGGCATGTAGAACTAAGGATTGAAACTTACTAGATCCCTAAATTGCGAAACAGCAAGATGTCAATGAAAACTGTTCACATTTCCTTCAGTCCTAACTTCAGAACGTTTCGAGCCCAAATCCTGGAACAGTTGTAGCCTGAGATCGTCAAATAGGCGTCTTCCACACCCTTCTGACGAGGATAAATGTGCTCGTCACTCCAGTTTACATTATCTCTCGTCAGTCAGAGAAGCGAGATAGCCCGTCAAAGTGAGAGAGCATCGACAGCCGCCGCCGTGTGGGCAACAACATGGCGAAATGACAAATGGCCGAATGAATAACGGCGCGCGGCGTCCGAAGGTCAGAAAGCGGCGAGAGAGAGAGAGCGAAACGAGGAGGGTGCACTACTCATTGCCCGTCATGAATCTGGAGGGAAGGGACGTTTCCCGGCTCCCGGATTCCGGATAATCCATCATGGCCCGCCGAGTGCGAATTTCGTGCACGGCAACTAGAAGTCTAGCGCGGAAGAATGATCTAAGATACCCACACTCTGTCACAAGGAAGATTACGGTTACCATACAGTTACCACCCTTCCTGCCAAGCAACCTCGTACACCAATTCGATCCTATCACCTATTTCTTGTAAAATTGCAAAAAAAAACGGAAATATATAAATGAGTGAATGAATATTCTTGACCCTTACACCTTCCACACCAAACAAGGAGACACGGGAAAAGAACTGGTCGCTAAGCACGGTACAAATTTTTGAAACCCCGGGCGACTGGGATTGTGTAAAGGCCTAGTGTAAGGACAAGGGTGTGCACTTCAAATTCGGACTCGAGAAGGTGAATTTCACTTTCATGAGATCAACACATGCCAATCATAGATGGTGAACGCGAAGCAAAACAATCTTTCCGTCTCACAAACCATGTTTCACTTTAACTGATGCTCTTTCCTTAAAGAAATGCGGTGTAAAAAGTGCAGACTACTCCCGTAAATTGTGCCAATATTGGTATTCCAATTATCGATCACACTATGATAACTGCTGTCCCTATTTATGATGCCGTTAGCAATTCATACATGTCATTCAAAATAATACTAGTACTTACGAAAAAAGAGCAACAAAAGCGTACCCAAAATAGCCTCGCGGAACGCTAAGGCAATCCAATTAGCTAGGCTGCAACGCAGTGAACCCGCTCGGCTAAGCCGCCTAGCAGAGAAGAAAGCCGGCAGCAATTTGTCTGCACTTTCAGTATTCTGCTCTCGAAGCAAGAGCGAAGTGAGGGGGTAATAGCCTAAGATTTCTTGGTTTTACGTGCTATTTCGCAAGTCAGAGGCGGCGACAGAGCGTGCGAACCGGAGAGACGCAGACAAATGTGAGCGCGGGCGCAGTGACGGCGCATCGCATCCGCGCTTTTTGTCGCTGCCCGCCGGATTCTTGGTTTTATGCGAAGTTTGGGCGGTCAGAGACGGCTAGAGAGCGTGTGAAATGAAGAGACACGTCGAGCGCATTGCTGTTTCGCGAAACGACACAGTGGCGGCGAGAAAGCGGGGAGGAAAAAGTCAGGAATCCGAGTGGGGAAAGAGGGAAGTGAAGCGGATGCTCCCGTTGCCAGGAAATTACAAGCAAATTCTGCCACTACCTTAGTGCCGCGCGCTTGCAAATGGGATGAATTTCAGTCAAAAGGCCAACGGAAATGATCGGCGATAAAGGCAGGGCATACTTTGAGGGCATATTACGAGCGAAAAGCGATATGTCGGGAGCAAAATAACATGCGACGAGATGAATTGCTTCACGGGCGACGGGATACGCCTTCAAAACGAGCACGAATACAGTGAGAAAACGGAAGCTTTAACTTAAAATGCAAAGATTTCAATAACGAACATCATCAATCGATTAATCGATAGACACTAAATACCGTATACCGAATTTAAAATCTTTTGTGCCAGGTCAGACATTTTACTTTTATTATTTATTATTTTTATTTATTTTTGTTTTTTGGTAATTGTAGTAAAACAATTTTGTCTCGAATATTTGAATAAATCGTGTGATCGAAAAATGGAAATCATGTTTGTTGTATAGTCATTCCTATTATAATAATGACATACACAGAATAAGTAATTAATGTAATTGCACTATCTAGTAAGCAGACTAAATAGTATGTGATACGCCGAGCTAGACCTGCTCCGTTGCTAACTTACCGTAGTTACGCAGTGTTACTCGTGGAACACTTTATTCGTCATACACTCCCATACACTTCATTCATTGCGTATTATGTTTAGGCTATTCCCCAATGCCTATTCTCTTAGAAGTTGAGTCGACTGAAGTCACGAGTATGCGTCGTCGATAAAGCTGTATTATGCTACTCGTCACTCTTCTTCCCCACACATCGACATAGTGCAATGCCGGCACGATTCGACACCACAATGTCATGCTTTATTCACAAGTAAATAATTCCTAATCGCTGTGATGATCAGCAGAGGCAGCTTGCCTCCGCAAACAACTTTATTGCTCCTTCCAACATCATTCGACGTTGTCGTCCAGATCATCGATAACCCGTGTGGTACTGTCGGCCGGTTACGGTAGCTAGACCTCTACGTATTTATCCGCGTAACTTCGGTCCTGTATCGCCTTCTGACTGCCCGTCCGCCCGTTGCATACCGTAATCTCGGGCACGTGAGCGACCACTCGGTCCTGAACGGAAATTGATGGTTATGGTAGAATTCCCGCTCGAGATCAAGATTTTTATCAATATTGCTTAATAGCGCTAACACTTCCGTTGACCTCGATAACTCAAACTAAGCATGGTTCGATATCTTTCAACTATTTCAGCTCCCCTTATCAGTTTCATTCGCCATATTAGGATAACTTACATCGTGCATTGTCCTAATAATTGCAGAAAGATCATTCATATCACCATAGAGTATTTATCAATCTAAACATTTTGTCTGTTGACTATATTTTCTCTCAGAAAACTGCCTGAGTGCTTGGCTCTAATATTTGTTGAAAGGTCATTCATCAGCAGACTATCGAGGGGTCACCTCAACGAACTCCCACTTGCATTCACTTCCCAATCGTTCGATTTGTTCCATCGATCTCAACCCATCCCTTTCCTTTTCCTTTTCTCCAACGTGATTGAGCACTGACCAAATCGAGTGTGAGCCGGGTGCACAAATTCCCTGGTTCTCTAACCCTCTCGAATTTCAGTGATCTATTTCTTTTCTAGCCAAAAACCGCGCGAGATCTCGGTGATGATATCAATTGCAATCACGCGCCGGGTAAGTATCTAATCGGAAAAATACGACGAGCAACAAACACAATCGAGGGGGTAAGATCAGCTGGAAACCTAAGGGTGAACCCTCTTCAATTTCATCAGTCAAATAATCGAGATGTGTACAACAACAGTATTCGAAAAACCGACCAGAGCTCGGTTAAGAATCCCCGGGTAGATCAATTTCATCCCCGCTTTCGATAACTCTTGAAACAACGTGCCTAAAGTGGAGAACTCTATTAAGAACCCAAAATGGTGCGCTGATTCGATTGCGTAATTGTAAATGGCCGGGAATAGAGTGAAAACTCGACAAGGGCTAATGGAGTAGTTGTGACATACGAAAGCGCTCCCAGCTACCAGTTCGGAGATAGTGCGCCGTTTCTCCGTTTAGCGCACTATTTCGCTGCCCTATTGAGCGGGTCGGAGATAGTTCGCAATAGTGATTGCCAATGGCTCAGTCTGTCCTGCATGAATGAACCATTATTCGACAAAGCGAAATAGTCCATGCCCAACTATCGATGACAAGTGTTGCTGAGTCTCAATACGTTGAATCTATGAATATCGGTGAAGAGTTAATAGTGATCAGTTCTTTTTTTAATGATGATCTTTCATCGATCAGAGAAGTAGTCACGTGCAGAAAAAAGTGCGCAACTCAATCTACCAATCTACTAATCTACTAATGATTGTGGTTCTTTGAACTGAGAGAAAGAGGAAGTTGCGTGCGAGGCGAGAGGGAATGTGACAACAAACAGTTTTGTTAAAGATATTATGACAATTCTTCCTGTTATTATCACAAATGTCATCTATCACCACCTCTTCAAGAATATATGAAACTCAACTGAATATCTCAGGAACCACCCGTCTATTTTCGAGCTCTATCTAGTAAAGTAAGTGGTACTTTGAGCAGCAAAGAATAAGGAAGTTTCGTGCTATTTGAGAGGGAATGTGAGAATATATCGATTTTTTCGTTATTATAAGACTGCCTGCCCCCAAAAAATCATAAACGATGTCTCTCTTCACCTCTTAAAGAATGCACGAAACGCAACTGACACTGAAAATTTTTAAATTTTTTTTTGTGAATTCTATCCCTCCCCCCCCCTCCTCCTCCTCCCTCTCAATCCTCAATCTTCAGCTATAATATTGAATGCAGGGTACTAACGACAGACGAGCGTACGAAGATCCCAATCCCCCTTCATTAAGATGCCACTGCAGGCAATATGCCTTGAATCAGGATAAATGTGTGTAAATGTATGTATTGGATGCATATAATCGATAACTCACCGGTCGAATGCTACGGTAGTAGTCGATTATGATCGCAACCGCTATCAACAGTACGATGCCGACCAGCGCGCATGTCTGGAAAAGGACGGAAACGGGTATACGGAAGAAGGATTACGATAGGCAATTTATTTCTTGATCGATTGGATTTTGTCTACGAGCGGGCAAACAACAATTAGTGGTATTTGCAATTCTTCCCTATAATAATAGGTCGAAACATATCTCAACTTCACCACTAACATTGTTTTTATGTCATATTTTCGAAATGCAATCGCATTTCCTGCCCTTCTCTACATCAATCTACTGCTTCCTACAGAACCCAGCCTCCGACAGTTCCCTTTCGTATCCTACATAGTCCTTCCACATCTTACTGTACCCTACAGTACCCTACAGAATCCTATCGTGCCCCGACCACAGTTCCTCACCGTATTCTACCGTACCCCTCCCCCTTCACTCACCGCCGCGATCAGCTGTTCCGGGCCGGCCTGCGCCACCTCAACGAGCAGGTTTTGGAGCGAAATGGTTACTGTAATTATCGATTTAATTATTGATTTTTTTAGATTATCGACTTCTTCTCGTAAAATGACAAGGAACAGCGAATGAAGCAGGTTTTGGAGCGACAGGGTTACTGTAAGTATCGACAATTATCGATTTTTTTAAATTGTCGACTTGTTCACGGAAAACGACAAGGAACAGCGAATGAAGCAGGTTTTGGAGCAAAATGGTTTCTGTACTTATCGATTAGCTCGATGAATTATCGATTTCTTCAGCGCACATGAAAACTGATCTGAGGAGAATTACAACAAGGAAATGGTTCAAGTCATTCCTGGTGTGATAGGGAACAAACACATCGCGAACGCCATTGTAGCAACTTAGGAACGACGCAGGCATTCATACATTCCCTGCAGCTAAGGGTTGTGCATCAATTGGAAGGGTGAGTGGTAGACTTTCAATCGTAACGAAACAACTAGTCGTTTAATAGGGAAAATGAACCGCCTTCTTGAGACTGTGCGGAATGAGGAGAGCGATTTTTGATTTCCATAATAAACGACTAGTTGTTTCGTTACGATTGAAAGTCTAGTGAGTGGGTTATCGAGTAGTGATGTCGGAATGAATAAATTGCATCCTCATTCTGACAGGAAGCTGAGGCCAGCTAACGCTATGCGAGTCAATTAATGTGATACCCTATCAATCTCATTGCAAAGATCTCGACAGAAATGTGATCACAAAGCGTTCTTTCAAGGATCTTTTTCGCCGAGATAGCTTGCAAAATCAGTACAGTCAAAAGCGACAGCCACAGTGCTCTAATGATTAAATGGGAACGTTAGCTGTGCAGCAGCTAGCTAGCTAGCAGGGTCGCTTTCCAATCGAAGAATTCGAAAAGAGGAGGAAGGAAAGGGAGAAGGGAGTGAAATGATAGCGGTAGTGGTGGGAGGTACTGGCCTCTTCAATACCCATACTCTATCGACCTCTCTGACAACTCTTCCTATCCCCATTCGTCTACCCATCTCGGCTCTCCTTACCCAGTTCACTGCCTCACGTGCGCTAGCTTCTCTGGACTCTCTCGAATTTGTCTGGTCTCTCTCTCTGCTCTGATATCTCTGGTGACCTCTCTAATCACTGGGATCCATGGTGGATTTTAGCCGTGAGCCGTTTCTTGCCCGAGCTAGATCAACGTAGCATAGCAGGATAATCCTGAGGGTGAGCCGTGAATGAAAAATACCCCCGGAGTTTATCACGGAATACATAAAGAACACATGGACACATTGTGTCGATGGTCCTTAAAAAGATAGTTGTTTCCGTATAGCAGGATAATCCATGGAGGTGAGCCGTGGCTGCAAATCTGCTACGATAGCCCCGTAATTCCCATGTACGAGTACAATCCAGGAGTGCTCTTTGAAGATACGGTAATCCCAGCCGGCAACAACAGAAGTTAGCAGCACTACCCACGATTCAAACAATGCGCATATCGTGATCCGTAGTCACATTTTATGTGAGATACTGCACCTATCTCTATTTTTATTCTACCAGAGAATTTGTCTCTAAATCTAGCACGCTGATTCTTCTTACAAATTCTTGTTATGTACCAAATCAGTTCCATGCTCCTTTGATCAGCGTCCCCCCCCCCTGCATCTCCTTTGATCTCTGGCAAAACATCGAGAAAGACAGTTACCCGGTTCAGATATCGAGAACTGGTACTGGATTGTTGTGTCACTAGCACGGTTCTCCTTCCTTCAGAGTTCGGTTCCTTCAGTGTTCCTTCTCCCTAGAGAAAAACTTCGAAAACTCCTACGTTCTTTTCCCAATCAGCGCTCCTTCGAACTCAACAAGAGTAAGGAGAAACTTCGAGAATCTATCCGATCACAACTAGAGATTGGAGATAGCCAGACTATCACTTTATCTCTATGATATCATTGGTCGAGATGATAACAAGATAAGATTCTGCGCTACTCCACCCTCACAATTGTTGCAGAACGTTCCATCACACGTTACTCTTTCTGAGAGACAATAATGAGCCTCGTCTATCCTCCGGAGGCCCCTGCCGGGGGCTGGGGGGGGGGGGGGGGGCGAGCGACCGCTCCTCTAGTCGCGCGCAAAGCAGAATGATTTCCAACTCTCCTCTCTCCCCTCACTCTCTCGCTATTCCAATTTATTGCGCCAGAAAATGTGGACACGAAAATATCGAAACGCGTCTAGATATATGTGACTAGCCCAGATTCGTCTGACAGAAAATATCAGGATGCGTATAGGTATAGGAGGATCGTGCCTGAGAGTTAGTAACAACAAGGTATGCAGATTGCGCAGAGCGTTAATTCTATCACTTTCCTAGCCGTTGCAGAACATTCCATTGCTAGCTAGTAGAGTTCGAAATACGGGTAGTCGTCTCTTCATTTCTCGTGCTCTCTCACCGGTCAGAGATGCGAGAGAGTGTGTAAAATGAAGAGACGATTGCCAGTATTTCGAACTCTACTACCTAGTCCCCTTGATCTCATCTTCTCTCCTCTCCATCTAGCTCAACCCACTTCCGGCCTGCTCGTTCCAGCTCGGCTCTTCGAGTGATACGGCGATTATCGAACCAGTGAACGGTGGAGTTATCGATATGACACGAAGATACTGTAGTCTCCATATCGATCACGAGATTGGAAAAGGCTAGACC
Source organism: Pristionchus pacificus (assembly GCA_000180635.4). Lineage (NCBI taxonomy): Eukaryota > Metazoa > Nematoda > Chromadorea > Rhabditida > Neodiplogasteridae > Pristionchus > Pristionchus pacificus. The sequence goes on along the minus strand of CM026578.1, from coordinate 28,443,881 downwards.
ATCACTGGATGTCTATGAATCATATCATTGCTCAAGAATATACCGTACTGCAATGTAATGTAACGAACAACAATGCTGTAGACTGGAGAAAGAGGTACGATGAAGCTGAAGCAGAGATCAATCCTATGAGGAACCGATTGCGAATAGAGATCAACACAAGGAACTGTCTAGTGAGCATGAGCGCGATCTCAAGCAATCACGTATTTCTAGCTAGTGAGGTCAACATTTCAGTATTGGAAAGACAGGGCATTTGGTTGAAACAGAGAACAATCGAATGAAAACCGTTTAGACGGATCAACACAATGAAGTGTCTAGTGAGCTCGTGAGCTCTGTCTCAAGCGGACGTAAATGTGTATTGAATATCTAGTGAGGTCAACAACTAAGTGATGAGGGATTGAAGAGTGGCTCTTAGATCGGAACAAAGATCAATCAGATATGGAACCGATTACGAATTGAGATCAACTCAGAGAGCTGATTTAATCAGCTTTTGAGCGTGATGTTAGTGAGGTCAAACCCCTCAACATCAAAATCTCATAATAACTGATCACTCAATAGCAAAAAAAAAATCAGAGAAGCCCTACTTATTGTTAAGGAAGTGAAGATAGGGAATGAGGAAGAGGGATTAGGGCAATGAGCTAAATCAGAGATCTCCCGATGAGGAAGTGATTAGCAACAGAGGACGTTAGTGGGATCTCAATCGCACAAAATTGGGAGAAATGCTCGAAATAGGGAACTCTGTTTTACTTCCGCACAATGTCTCATGAAATCGACCTCCTTGGGAGAAGCGTGAGGAGAGAAACTGGAATGATAGTGAATAACCCTAAAGGAGGTTGCCGGGCAAAACAATCAAGCACCCAAAACAACAACAAAAAAGTGTCCAAGACAGAAGTATTTGTGGATATATTTCCGTCGGATGTTTGCTGCGCTACGGAGATGAACGGAAATGAGGGAATTGGCCAACTCTAGCTCTATTTATGGAGTGTGCGGTGCAATTTTCCCGTCTCTTCATCATGCAGCGCTCTCGACAGTCAGAGAAACGAGACATTTTGGTGAAATGAGAGAGAGACTATCCGAGTGCGCGGTGCATTTGACTCATCCGAGCTCGGACTCGATGTTGTTCAGGCTCGGAAACTAAGTAAGGAATGGTGTTCCCCGAACCCAAAAACTGTCTAGCGCGCCAAATATTGAACGCGATGAAAATATTGACATTGAAACACGTCGAAGAGATTCAGCGTGGTGTAGTGATCATTGACATTTAAAAAATGGAACTGCAAAGGGGAACTATAAACCATGGACTTTGCAAGAGCTGCCATCGATAAAGTACAAGGGACGGTTCAAAGAAAGCGATAGTGAAAGCTGACTCATCCGGGTTCGAAAACTGCCTCCACTGTTTACTCGATGTTTTCACTGCTCGAAATAGATACATGAACTAAGAAGTAAATAGTGTTCACGAGTGGGATTGCCTGAACTAGCGCTTGGAATACACATTCCAGAGCGATTCTCTTCCTCAAACTTTGGTAATTGAACCAACACCGGCTGTGCATCCTGTCGATTACCAGAAGGTTGCGCTATTTTCCTATTCGAAAAGAAGAAACCCACATCTCTCGCGCACAATATCGGTTCAATAGAATCGGAGATCTGAAGAATCGGAGATCTGATTCGTAGTTCACCATGCACAATCGTGACACGCACATGATTTTGTTGTCTAAATACCGCGGCCGAAATTCGACCTCCACCCTCACCTCCCTAACAAGCAACAACGACCTACTGCGTCACGAGGAGCAAAAATCGGCGTGCAGTGTAAACACTATTGTGACGTTTTACCGAATTAGGATTTTACGGTTCTATTGACCGGATGGGGCATGGAACCAAGGGGGTAATCAGAGCAATTAATGTTTGTAAATTAGAGATCATGAAGGGAGTAATGTCTGATAGGGTTGGAGGTTTGATGTCGGAGGTTCGGAAAAATTGCAGCTGCAACAATCCTAGAACGTTCGAATGCATGGCACATAGCGAACGCGTGGCTCTAAACAGTCGGCGGATTTCGGTTGTTGTTTAGTTCAGAGTAGACCATGCTCTGGAAGCGATCAGCGAAACGAGGAACTGTCTAGGGCGAGATCTATACTCCAAAAATCAAAGCAATTCTTTTACTTTGACGGATTTGCCAACCAATAGTCTGTTTTACGGTAAAGAAGCGTGAAAAGTGTGGGTGTATCGTTTTGCTCCCGCTTGACGGTATTTACCTGAGAAGGGAATGTCTTCTCAACGAGGATATTGATGTATTGATGAATTGGTGAGGATATTGGTGATACTCTTATTTCAGTGAGATTGTGAGAGTATTGATTGCATTTGAGAATATACCATCTTTCTTCAAAGTGGAAAACTTTTGCAAGTAATGATTTTTTTCATGTTTCATACCAAGCCATTGCATGGTGTGATAGGCTAAGGGTAACTGCTATACCACCGAAACAAGGAAGCAACTAGCTTGATAGTGTGAGCGTGATCTCTTCCGATCACTGCGTAGGGGAGATCGAAAATTGTCTTTGCGTCTCTCGATTCACCGTGCTCTCTCACTTTCTCTGACTTCTCTAACTGAATAAGGATGCTCTCTCCCCCCCCCCCCCCTGATCTATCGCTTTCTCCGACCATCATCAACATGGTCGCTTGCACAAAAGCGCGATCTTTGAGTGGTCCACAAACGGTCGCAGGACGACTCTCTTCATTTCACATGCTCTCTCTCGTTTCTCTGACTTCTCTACCCGAAGAAGGACTCTCCTCATTCAGCACACTCTATCACCTTCCAGAGATGCAACTCACACTAGCGTGTACACTGGCGACTCATCAACGAAGGGGGGAGAGAGTGTGAGAATCGATTTCCTCCTGCACGGGGCACCATATTCGTCCACCTGAGATGTCTCAGACTCTCTCGATTCGCCATACTCTCTCGCTGCACTGATTGACGATAGAGTAAGCGTTTCGGTGAGGGTGTTCGCCAATTCCTGCACCGCACCCTCTTCATCTACAACGTGTACACTAGGGCTGTCGCCGTGAACGATGCGACTCTTCATTCCGCAAAATCTCTCGACACTCTAATCCGATGATAGATCATGGGAAACAAGGAGAGTATTGATATTCCTGCACTGCACGGCACCTTATTCGCCTCCAACGTGAGCACTAGGGGTGAAAAAGATGTCGGGGTGAAGAATTCCTCTCTTCTTTCGCACTTTCTCTCGCAACTCAGTTCGGTGATAGATCATGGGAATGAAGGAGAGTATTTATTCCATGCAACGTTGTTCGTCTACACCGTGTTTATACTCCCGATCGTATCTCGCACTCGCCTTTTCGCATGCTCTTTATGTAGGGGCCACAACGCAGATAGCCGATTTATCGCATTGGGTCCAAACTTGTGTCTAAACTGTTCCCTGTGACCCCAATAACATCATACTTTTGGCCGTTTGTCGACATCTTGTCTCTGAGCTGCGCTACAGCCCGAAAGGTACGCGTGCAACGCACTGTTGTGGAGGGGGGGGGGGAGGGCGAGACGAGAGGGAGAGGGGGCGGAGCCTATTTCAAACTCATTCCCAAAATTCGGAGGCAAGAGCTTCGACAAGTCGCGAGAGACAATTCAAGGGAGAAATTGACCCTTATCCAGGCAGAGCGTGCGCTAGTCACGACGGGTTAGAAACAGCAGGGAGAGCGAGGCGGAGGGAGATGGGAAGAGGTGTGTCTCTATCCTCTCTCCTCTCATTTAACTAGCTCCGCCCACGTTCACACTGTGGATAGCGCTAATCGGAATTGAAAAATACGGGCGTACTGAAATCTTTAAAACAAAAGCGCGCCCTTTTGAAGCATGGTAAAAATTTATTTATTTTTCTCTAAAATTAATAAAATATTCGTATAAGTCAGAAAAATACTGCCCAAACAAAAATTTCACACTACAACCCGTAAAAACGACCTATTCCCATCGTTTAAGCTCAATTTTGACCTACTCAATGAAGATGTGCACAATTTGGGCAGTGCTCAATCGATTGGGAATGCCAGTAGCTATCCAGCGCACTTTCGAATGAAGGATTTGGTTTAGAATAAAGCTTGCGCTTTTGTTTCTCGCATTTTGGCGAAATCGTGTCTCACGAACCCCCCTGACTCATCATCACTACACCTTGCATAGGGTGAAAATGTCACAGTCAACTGACATGTTCTTTTCTCTCTTTCTGCCTTTACTCTTCGAAAAAAGGACAGACAGACATTATCTTTATATTACACAATAATGTATCTTGTAGTATGCACAAATCAATCGCCACGAATACCTCTAATCTTTATCAATAGCCCAGAAAGTGTGTGTCCGGTTTGAACTACGGTACGGCCTGATATCTGTTCGCGCAGTCGGTGGATTCTTCGCCCTGCGCATTCTTGCACACCTCCATCGTCGTGCAATTGGTCACTGGAAAGGGCGGCGCAATACTTGCAATCTGATTGAATTCCATTTGCGATTCCAAAGACGCTCAATGTGTTTGTGCACAATTCCGACTTTTTTTCTCTTTTAATTCTCGACTTTTGTTGTTCAAACTACTAACGGAATTGGCAATTTTCAACAAGAGGGAATGGAATGCCTCACCGTGATTGCACTTGATATCCTTCCAGATGGAGATCTTGTAGCTGAAGCAGTCAATGCAGGTGCTGCCGGTGCAGCCGCAGCCCCAATCGCCCCGCTTCGCGCGCTGCACAGCTGCTGCGTACTGAAATTAAAAAGAAATGTGGTTTAAGAGACGAAAGAATAGAGAAACTGCTAGGAAGAAACTAATTTTGAAGACTTCCTAAAGAAATTGCGGCTGGATGTTTCGGTCCATTGGGTCGTAGACACCCAACCGCCTCACGAAGGGTGGACCTCGTCAGTACGACGCCCCTCGCAAGTGGGGAAACAAGGGAGATAGGGAAAGAAGAAGATGAAAGTAAACAACAAACAACTAACGCGGAAACGAGTCAATGTATCGCGCAAATGAACTAATGGGACAGTAAGTATTTCATATCATTATAGGCTAAATGGTGGGTGTGGAATAAACCAATTTTGACGAAGAGAGAAGAGAGAGACATCCACCCGATCGTTAGTTTGAGTGACTGCTGTCTGAGGGAAGAAGGGAAGCGATCAATAGACTGGGAGAGGAGAGATCGGAAGGTCAAGAGAGATCAATGATCTACCCCCTGCCGGGAGAAGGGAAGATAAGGAAGGAAGGATAGATGCTTCAAATAGTGAATTAGTGGGGAAATATCATAGTTTTTCGATAATATGAACGCATATATCATTATTACAAATTGCGTATTTCAGGGATATCGCAGGAGTTTTGTTTAACGTTGAATACAGTCTAGAGCACAAGATTTCCTTTGGGTATTGAATTTGCAGGAAATAACGTGCAAGTTGACGAGTTCTCTCCAAAAAGTGTTCGAATAGAGAACAGTTTCGGAAAATGCGAATTATTTCTCCATGTAGTGTGTTTAGACCCATACTAATTGGAATATTCGATTCGTAATGAGGGTATCTAACTACTGAGAATGAGTAGTCATCGGTCTTATTGTATAGTGAGGTTTGTTTCCTTAACTTTTTTTTTAAAGTTAAGGATGAGATTAGGCTCCGCCCACTTAGATGAGATTAGGCTCCGCCCACTTAGATTAGGCTCCGCCGACTTCTGTTGAAAGGGTACGGTAGTAGGGGCACGGCAGAAGAGAAATTGATGGCCCGATGTCTACGGTAGGTGGGTTATCGTAGGAGCAATCTACTAGGAGGGGTACAGTAGCAGGGATACGGTAGAACTACTGTACCACAGCTGCCTGCTCCTCGACGGCTCTCTTGCCGACGATTCAGATCGGAGCAGGGAACTGCAATTGCGACCCAATTTTGTCGATCACCAGTTGTAAGAAAGTATGTAGGATCTTTTCAAGATACGATATGAACAGCAGGCAAAATAAAATGTGTTTTTTCAGTCGGGGTCGGATACGGTAACTGGCCGTACCTTTTCTGCATTCATTTCCGTCGCAGAGCTGGCAGTCTTTGCGGTAGTCGGGAGCGCACCACTCTGTAAAACGATGAGGATACGGTAGATCAGCTATGCGGGTGGACGGTATATTCGGTCACAGAAGCTTCCTTTTTGGTGACTACTCTAGCATTACAGTATGAACAGAAACAATATTGCAAACTGCGACGATAGACGGGTTACGGTAACTGATCGGTTACGGTAATTGCAATTGATTACGGTAAACTAACGTTACGGTAATTGATCGGTAATCGATAATTTATCGTACTTTTGGTGCATACGCCTCCGGTACACCAGTTGCAGCCATCAAAGTAGCGCTCCCGCGAAGCGAGCGTGACCCTGGAAGGGAGGTACTGTAGGATACGGAAGATGAAGGTATGGTAGGAGCACTGTAGGATACGGTACTCTTGGAAATGGCTATTGTAAGTATGATACGGCAATCATGAGTGTGACACATAGTACGGTAGGTATAGGGAACGAACCCGAGAAGAGTAGGTACTGTATCTAGGATACGCGAGATTAGATCAGTAAATGCAGTGGAGATACGGTAGAAGCATTGTAGGGTACGGGAAAGAGTTTTTCAGTATAAGGCGGTAGGCGTGAGATTAGGATTGATCATAGGAATGAGGGCGCAAGGATATGGTAGGCATTGGGAACGAACCCGAGAAGGGCGAGCGAGAGGAGAAGAAGAAGATTCATCGAAGAGACGATCCAACCGAGAGATGAAGGAATGAAGGGGTGAAAGGGATGGGAGGGGGTTTTATAGGCGGATGAGAATAGGGAAATAGAGGGATGTTCTTGTAAATTTGAAATGAAAAAAACAAAAATACGTGAGCAAAGAAAATGACAGAATAACCAAATGTGGAGATTAGTGTTTTTTGAGTGTACGTATCTAGTTTTCTCATTATATTTGATGTTCAGCGATGCCAACCTGATGGCAACATGTGCGGATTTCTTCTTCGCGGGTCTAGAAACAACCACGACGACACTAAATTGGGCAATGCTTCTTCTCGCAAAGTATCCAGTTATACAGGTGAGGAAAGTGAAACGTTAATAAACAACCTCTATTCAGGATAAACTACGGGAAGAGATGATTGATGGGATAATCTGTTGCAGATGGTTTACACCCGTGCGTTCATTCTCGAGCTCCAGCGCTTTTCCAATATTTTTCAATCTCCTCTGAGAATGACGTCTAACGATACCGAGGTTGGGGTAAGTGAATCGTCGTATTAGAACTATTGATATCTAGATGCAATATATATAAAAAAAATGATGCAGGGCCAATTCATTCCTAAGGGGAACTATCGTTATTGCAGACATTGCCTACGTAATGTCGCATGATCCGGCATTTGCTGAACCTGAAAAATTCCACCCTGAAAGATACCTCACAGATGACAGAAAGGGGCTCAAGAAGGTACAATGGTGAAAGTACAATTCGACAAAATGCACACTACAGATTCTGTGGAGCGCACTCTGCCCTTCTCATTGGGAAAACGAGTCTGTTCGGGCGAAAGTCTAGCAAGGGCGGAACTTTTCCTTGTACTGACGGCCACAGTTCAACATTATCAATACCTTCGGAGCCCATTGACTTCATTCAACTCCCCCAACCGATTAGAATCCCGAGAGAACAAAGAGTTATCATTGGAAGAGTGTAGGAGTTCAGAATTTGATTATTCGTGAGCGATTTATTATTAACAATTATTGTTTAATAATTATTTATGTGACAATTTTAATGATCAAAGTAGTACTATTGTGTGGCTTGCGTTTGTTTCGAAATAAATACTGCGTTCCACAAAATTCTTCACAGCTGTTCGATAATCATCGTTCTTCATTCGTAGGTCTGTGCGTAAATTCAACAATAGCGTTTATGTAAAGTTTACTGAAAAATTCTCTGCGTAAATGGTTTTTTCCACTTCATGAAAAGGAGCTCTCACAAAACAGCGATTGAGAGAGAAAAAGCAACCAGCTGCTCCAGAGGGTATATTCCAATTTCATTTCTCATCACTGAGCGCATCAGGCCAATCAGTTCCTTCCGATCTCGAATTGGATACGTACGGGCTGGAATACGATCTGATGAGTACTTTAGCCTCCACATCTCCGATAAAGTCTCTCAGTCACTCGGACCTTGCATTTTATTTCTTGTTCGTGATTCCCTATCAATTTTTGATAACTTAAAAAATATTAAATCAATATTAATACAAGAAATGTTGGTAGTGCCTAGTAAACACGATCCAAATTCCCCGCCAGCGTGCACACAACATGCCGGTTAGTCTTTAGCAACAGGCCACTGTTCTCACAGGTTAGGCCCCAGTTGCAGTTCAGACGTGGGGTAATCGACGACGCGTTGCGCGTTAGTAACCGACTCAGTACTTTACTTTACAGATTATGCCTCGCTACCTTCTGCCCAAGCCCGATTGGTCCATTCCCAATATGGTCGCGCTCGCTCTGACCAATCACGGCCCGCAACTCGCTGTTGCAGAGATTTACGATTTTATTTGGTGAGCTCATTACCCACTCTTTTGAGTCATTTCCCTGTCAAAAAACTCAAAAGAAATAACGAAAAATTACCTACAACTTTTGTCGAATTATTGTTGAATTTACATCTGTTACGAATCATTATTGCAGAAATCTACGATTAATTGTAAGTGATCGATCCTTGCCTACTTTCGAGTCATTCCACTTCTAGAAGCTTTTGTAACACGCTTTCGCGGAACTTCCTTTTGCCCCTAAGATTTTTTTTCGCAATCAGGAATTGAATTTTATTCATTTCAGCTTTGCCTTCCCTTTCTATCGCACGGCCCCCGACAACTGGAAGAACTCCGTCCGGCACACACTCTCGCACGGGGACGCCTTTGAGAAGGTACGGAGAGCTCGAAATACGAGCCGCAGTCTCTCGGAAACTTCTCTGTTTTTTATGCCCCAGGCTACGACCACAGGACTAATTGTAACATGAATCTTTTAGATCATTCTCGACGATGACTACAGTGGGCGGTCCAAGTGTCTGTGGCGGATTCGCCCGGAACAATTGTGGAAGGTACGAATGATCTTTGATCTTTGGCGTACCGTAACCCGCTTGAGTTCGGTTGTCAGGGCTACAAATTTTTAATTCATACTGAGATTATTGCACTTCTCAGGTCGAAGTCGCAATCTGGAGGAATTTCGAGAAAGATCCATCACCGTTCGAGAGGCAAGAGGACAACGAACAGTTGGTACAGGAAATGGTAAATCGAATTCTGCTACTAGGAATCCATATTAGAACCTCAAAATTCTGATCACCATTTCTTCATTACACAAGCAAAACTTTGTTTCTCGAGCTAACGAGACAGCATGTGCAATGAAGAGATGCGGCTGATATTTCGAGCTCTAATTAATATTGACTATTCCAGAAGCAGAGACTTGCCGAATCAGCGATCAACGTTGTCCGAACCCGTCCCGCTAACCTGACGAAACCGACTTTGAAAGTGAGTGATTTAATGATTATTTTAATCACAGTGACATTATTATTTTAATCACAGTGTTCAATAATATAAAAATTGCTATTTCAGCGACCGGCATACACTGATGCTACAGAAAGGCCTGTCAAGTATGAGCGCGAAAGCTCGTATAATTCGTATTCTGCAAGCCCTCCTTCGTCAAGCAATGGGCAGGAGAACTATGACTATTTGCGCGGCGAATTGTTGTGAAATGTTCCGATATTATTATTATTATTTATTATATTAGCCCCTGTCCGAATAAAAAAATTTCATAAAGCACCTGATAATCAGCACAGCAACAAATCGGTAACATACAAATCATGCATCTCAAAGTAAGGGTTCAATCTACTTTGAAATGAAATTTTTTTGGGATGTTTTCGGTAATTCTCGTTTGTCTTGGAACTTTGGAGTTTTCAGGGCCTGTGCCCGTTGAATGATGTCCACAATCCGTAAATTCAGAATATCATACAATATTTATTGGAGGTGTCAAAAAGCTTTGCTGATCGTGATTTCGGCTTTCCACTCTTCGTCGGATAGGCAATGATCGCAGTTTTTACTCTCGTTTCTCCGTTTTTTTCTCGTGAAGCATTTCCTGCAGAAGCCCATTGTTGTTTAGTTCCTTTGATAATCCTAAATTCACATGTTGATCTCATGATCAGGCTCAGTGACCTTGCCTACTGCCAGAGGGTTCAGAACGAAGCCATTATTGATCTTTTAGTAGTCAGACGACATACCCAATGATCAACGCACCTTCTGGCCTCCCTTCCAGACTAGACAGACTGGCAAGTATACAGCCTTCCAATTTAGATCGGATCCCGGCACCCATAAATAACGTATATAAGCACTCGGGTCATTCACTAACCATCTTTTCTCCCTTCTTCTTCCAATATTTCCGGTAAATGTCGACTGATTATTTTTTTCTAATTTTTCGAGTATTTTCTGAACCAACACGCTTCCTGTCGCCCCTCTTGCCACTTGTTGCCATGAATGTAAGCAGAATTTAAATATTATTACCTAATTTCAGATGAAGACCCGCTATTCCCTCAGAATCGCCGCGCAGCCCACAGCAGCTGCCACTCCTTTCATTCCAACGACAACGACCTCCATTCCTCGCACCTCGACGAGACCCTTGAGGCAGGCAACGCTGAAGAGACCGGCCTCGCCTTCTCCTCCTCCTCCTCCAACCAGGAAGGTACGGATTTTTCATTCATTTTCGAATTTTATGCCTGATTTATGAAATCAATATTAGATCATTCCAGAACATCACTCGCCGTTACAAGTCGCCCCCGCCTCCTCCCAAGAGGGCCTATTCCAAGAAGATTGCTCGATCGTCCATGTCTGCAATGAAGACGGAGTACACTGCGAAGGTGAGACATTTATTCTTCTTACCTTCCAATCAATTCTTTATTGGTTAGAGTGGTTGGGTCATATATTTATGCTATTTCATTGAAATAACGATGAAATAATTAAAAATATTATCGAGATGAGACGTACAGTGATTTATGACAATTGAATCAATTAGTCTGTGTGCCTTCTGTAACTGTAACCTCCCCCATACATTTTCTGATTTAGATGGCTCGATCGTCCATCTCGACCCTGAGAATGGAGTACTCGCCGAAACCGCAGTGGGCGTATGCGAATATGATCGCTCTCGCACTGAAGAATAGCGTCCACGGACAGCTGCCGGTGAATGAGATCTATGAGTTTATTTGGTGAGTTTTAATTGAAATTAGCTTTCTTTTCAATCCTCAAATAACCTAAAAATTCGAAATTCTGAGATCGCGTTTATAACAAGAACATTCATACCTTTGAAATGTCGGAACTTCTTCGATTTTTGGCCAGGGTGCGGTAAGCACTTGCCCTTCAAAACCACTAGACTACTTGTTTTTGGCAAGATGTTTATTTTTTTTGTTTCAAAATGACCTACATCATTTCCAGTGAGCACTTCCCCTTCTACCGCACGGCTCCCGAGCACTGGAAGAACTCCGTCCGTCACACGCTGTCACATCATCCGAGTTTCGACAAGGTGAGTAACTAATTCGGTTTGTCATCATGTATATAATTGCAAAAAAAATGAAGAAAATTCTCAAGCAAAATTGATGTTTCTCTAGATTTTGTATTTTTTCTATAGAACATTCGATCAGTATAGATAAATTTGAATTAATTTAAAAAAGTTCTTTTGTGCAGGTCGAGGACGACGAAGAGCCGCTAAACAGGAAGGCGCTGTGGTACATTCGACCGGAGCGAATGGCGAAGGTGAGGGCATATAAAAATGATCGATTCTTGTTGCCCTCTCCTCATTACACTTACTCCTTTTTAATCAAAATGAGCCCGAAATGAAGAGACGGGTACTAGCTTTTTTTTAATGCATTCGTCTAATTTACAAAATTACTATGTATAATTTGTGAATTTCGTAAAATAGAAATTTTATTGAACAATTAGTCATAATCGCAGGTCAATGCGTGGCTCGCGCGCCAGGAGAAGAAAGCTCCTCTGGACATCGCCGTAAAGCGGGAACTGCTCGATTGCTCGATCGAGAATGAGGTAATTTATTATTCTCAATCATTTCTCATTTTTTCGTTGCTTTCTGAAAGTAACACGGAAGACTGCTTCTTCCTTTTATCATTTAAAGCAGTTTCACTTACCATTCGTGAATCGATTTATTCGTAATTTCCAGAACTAGCTGACACATTTATTTTCCGTACTTTCCTGATTTTAAAGGGACCGGGACACACAAATGAAGTAAAGTTCAGAAAAAAGTGCTGATTTTTCTGAGACACAGTATGCCGGGGCGCACGGCCAAAATGCGCAACTTTGAAAAATCATAACTTCTTTCAAAAAAATCGTAAAAATATGCGGTTTTTTGAGTTTTTCTCAGAAAAATCAGCACTTTTTTCTGAACTTTACTTCATTTGTGTGTCCGGGTCCCTTTAATGCGATTATTTCCAGATCCCAGCCACGTCTGCCTACCGCTCAGTGAAGGTCGAGCCTGTCAATTATTCACAACAGAGCGATCATGACTACTGTAATACGAGGACTCGCGGAGCTAATAAGGTACATTATTTCACTTATTGAAAATAATGAATTTTAACGAAAAACTCGGAAATATTTAATAACAAAAACTTATTATTTCCAGAACGTTTCCGACATTTCCGCTATCCGAACTGTGAAGATGGAAGATATGGATGCGCCATTGCAGCTCGGTAATTTCTGTACGACAGTTAAGAGAGAGCTCCGGGAAGCTCAGGTGGCTCCAGCCGTGACTCCGGCAGTCAAATCGGTAAATTCTATTGCCATTTACAATATTTTATTTTCAAAAGAAGTTAATTAAAAATATTAATTGAATTATTCCAGACGCTGCCGCATCCTTCCGCATTCCCATTCCTGGTCAACAACTCGCGGAAAGTCAGTATATTTTTTAAATTTTTTTCCCCTATTTTTCCGAGTTTCTTCATCGAGTGTCTTTCAATGCAAATTTTTCAAATCTCCGTTTTCCAGAGAACCTCCACCGACGAGCCGGCCGCCATCCGGGCCTACAATCGACGAGGCGGCGTCGAGCAAGAGGCCGATGAGACCATTCTTCCAGCCCCTTCCATAGCTGCTCCCACCCCCTACACCGCCCTGCCCGACCAGCAGTATGTGTACGGTTACTACGGCTATAGGCCGGCCATGTATGAACCATCATATTCTACTGAATGGAGCATGGACAGCTACGATGGCACCAAGGAGAGATGCGGCCGTTGGAACACGATTGCGGATGGAAACACCGGAATGGTTTATACCAACTTGTGATTCCATATTATTATTATTATTATTATTATTTCTGATTCGTAGGCCAATTTTTTTATTCACTGTGTTGTTCGAACCATTCTGATAAAAAATATAAAAAAAATGTCTGAAATTTGTATTCTATTGAAATCAATGAACTGCATTACTCATCGTACAAAAAGCGCACGGGAAATTGTGAGAGGATAATCCAAGTCTCTCTAATAGGATCGCTCGAACGGAGCACTTTCTGTCAATTCCTCATTAACCTCACAAAATATGAACGCACACTACATTTGCAACATTACGAACTTTGGGTATTCATCCGAAAAGTAGATTAGGAAAGAAATACTCCAGAAAAATGAGAAAAAATTGGTGAATTCATTCGGCTCATCGGAATAGTTCATACTCCCAATGGAATAGTATGAAATAGACATTGAAAAGTAACAGTTTATTAACAATGTAACTAGTTGCGAAAGTTTTTCGTAACTAGTTACGAAAGAAGTAACTAGTTATGAAAAACGTCCTAGTCAGTTACTTCTGAAACATATTTCTTGAAGATTTCGGCATTAGCCCGATAATTTACTATTTATTCAAACTGACTGTTATCGGGTATCATAGCACAGCACCGCGAGCGATGAACGAACGAGGAGAAAGCATTGGCCTAACTGCATTCCTTTTCAGACCCTAAAAGGAAACGTGGTTATGTAACAGAGCCGTTAAAGGGGGAGGGGCACGAATATTTTCTCACATAAGCTGAGCCTGGGGGGTAATAGGGATGCTATACCCGATCACAGATCACTTTATCCGAAGTTCTAGAAATGCCTCTGAACATCACTACGGATTTTTGAAGTTTCATTGATTGTGCAGGCACGATTTGGGGTACTGTATTCTTGTATTGATTTCACTCGATTTGCAGTCGAGAATAGCAGCAATAGTGAGGTTTGCACACTGCAGGAGTCGAACCAGCGGGTGCCGGATAGCGAGGCAAAAGCACAGCCACTAGGCTAAGTGCCGCCATACTCGTTGAGTCTAGACGGCCTAGATAAGGGAGAGGAGAGAGTCAACCGCTGTGCTGATTACTGTAGTTACAGCGGGGTGCAGGCACGTCGTGGTGGGACCCACCAATTTCGATTCGTGCCCCTCCCCCCCCTGCCCCTCTGAATAGTAACAGTATAATTTGGTCTAGGAAAAGTACGTGCACGAGAAAAGATAAAAGTTCACACTGGGATAACTGCATGATCGAATAGACCGAGCGATGAGAAGAAAAAGGAAATCTATCTAGGAAGTCCGTCGAATCCACTCTAGCGGAAATCCGCAACACCCATAGATCTCGCGGAGTTTAGTGGATTATCGTTAGTGAGTTCACAATTCAGTGTTCTTTTTTTACTTCTTGTTTCATACTAGACTTTGAAAGATAACGTAACTAGTTATTTATTCCGCGTCATTTTTTGTTAATAAAGCGGTTTCGTAACTAGTTACGAGTGTAGAACACTGAATTGTGAACTCACTAACGATAATCCACTAAACTCCGCGAGATCTATGGGTGTTGCGGATTTCCGCTAGAGTGGATTCGACGGACGATTTAATAGATTTCCTTTTTCTTCTCATCGCTCGGTCTATTCGATCTTGCAGTTATCCCAGTGTGTCCTTATATCTTTTCTCGTGCACGTACTTTTCCTAGACCAAATTATACTGTTACTATTCATTAACGGCTCTGTTACATAACCACGTTTCCTTTTAGGGTCTGAAAAGGAATGCAGTTAGGCCAATGCTTTCTCCTATTGGCCCTCGTTCGTTCATCGCTCGCGGTGCTGTGCTATGATACCCGATCACAGTAAGTTTGAAAAAATAGTAAATTATCGGGCTAATGCCGAAATCTTCCCGTCGTAAATGTAAAGGTCATCTCGTTAATCAAGGCACTTGCCTCCCGCGTGGGATCACTGCTAGGTATCTTTGTCGTATATTTCGAAAATATTTTTAAAAAAAAAGTTCCGTTCAGTGATTTCTGCTGCGGTGATTTCTGCTACTCCCGTAGAAGAGCTGATTCGGAAGGGCAGTCGTACATGTCGCGATCGGTGGGCGTTCTGTTCTCTATCACTATGTCAAGACACTATCACTCTATCTATCTATCACTAGTTCTCTATCACTATGTTTCTATCACTATTGAATGTCAGGACAACTGACTCTATCAGAATAAGTTGCCCTGACATTCCGTAACCTCCCGAAACCACATAGCTCTCGTATTTTTATCGTATCCCTAACCGCAATCGTCCATCCGCTCTCCTTAGCCCTACCGATTTAGGGTTGCCTGCAAGGTTCAATCTATTCCGGGCTCAAGAACAAGAGTTGGCGCGACAACAGCGATGGTTATACCGTTTGCAAGTCAGTAAGATGTTTATCTGTTTCATCGCTTTTCAATTTTTTTACTTGCAATCAAAACGGCTCACTAAACCGAATCCCCAACTTTCTCTTGGTACAGACCTCTAATCGAATCTGTCTGTATGTGACCCGGGGGTGCAAATACCAAACGAGATCTCCATTCAGCACTGACTTGTGCAATGACGACGGTGTCTACCAAGAAGAAGAAGGTGTCTACCAAGAAGAAGAAGAAGAATATGTCTACCAAGAAGAAGAAGAAGACCAAGAAGAAGAGACGATGGGCGGTACGAAATGGCCCAAGTCGAGATTGAACTGTACTGAGTCACCATTCTGGGCGCAGGAGGTGAGAGCGATTTTGTTGTTATTGTTATTGTTGTTGTGAATGGAAGTGAAAACTATCAATTGCGCAGGATTGTTTCGCATGCGAGCAAATCGCGTTCACCACAAAGCAGACGAATCGCGGATGTCGGTACGAGAGCACGAAGGGAATTGATGTGTGGGTAATCGCTTCACTGTTACTCAACAAGCGGATTTACTGACTCTCTCAATTGGGCATGATCTCTCGTTCATTAAAATTATGAGAGATCATGCGTAATGAGAGGACAAGACGAACTCTGGTGTCCGGAATCAACTTGGAATCAAGCAATTCCCACAAGTTGAAATCAAGCTTGATGGCAACTTGTGGGAAGTACTTGATTCCAACTTGTGGGATCGTTTGAAATCGGCGAGGACTACGGTAGCTTTCTCTATTATTGATTGATAGAGAACATGAGTTCCCTCACACAGTAACCAAAGGCCCCGCATGGTACGACCATGTGGGGAGGTCACATCCAAAAGGCGGTCCAACTGGGGTCCGCAGATAGTCAAGCGCACTCGTGCCCGAAGGCAGTCAGAATAGGGCTGCAAAAAGGGACCTTATAGGCGATGTTTGTGCTGGACGCTGCGGGTACGTAAGCCTGCTTGATTCCAAGTTGTGGGAATGGGTCACTTGATTCCAACTTGAAAACCCATTTCTACTTGATTTCAAGTTGATTCCGGACACCAGAGAATGATCTACTCGGAGATCTGTCGTTTAGATACAAATACTGCAAGTACTTGCTGATTCTGTTGATATGGACTACTTACTCCTGCTGTAAACTAAAAAAAAATTATCGGTACGAGAGCACGAAGGGAATTGATGTGTGGGTTATTTTTATAGACAAACTCCAAAAAATGCATTTTGATTATAAAAATGAAATGTAAAAATATCTGTAACGATCGGATTGCATATCAGCAACTTTGTTTTTTTTAGACACGTACGACGAAAAGCAATTGGTTTCATTGGAATTTACGATACTAAATGGATACATTGAAACACAAATGAATGCTCAAAAGGAACAAGACAATCAACCTTGGATCAATCACACATTTCAGCATAATGCAACCGCAGTCGTGTGTGCGCTTCCAGTCTTCGTCGACGGAGAACTATGTGGAGTGTCTCTGTGACACGGTATGACTAGATTGCGAAATGAGTTATTTACTGTCGAATGGAAATGCCAGGAAGAAAGAAATTCATGTGATTTTTCGCTTGTCTGATTGAGTTACAAGCAAGATACGACGGATTCTTCATTATGACACCCTTTGCCTCTGAATCAATATTTCTTCGTGTGCGCATTACGGGTCACCGTCTCTTCATTTCAGCACACCCTCTCGTCGGCCGAGCGGGCTAGAGAGTGTGCAAAAAGAAGAGACGGCGCACTCTAGATACAAATTACCCATTCAGGGCAACCACTGCGACAGGGACCTCGTCAAGCAGCAGAAGCTGACCTCGACTACGGTAATAATAATACTAATTTAGTTAAGCGAATAATAAATTTCCAGGTTACCTGTGCGATGGGAACGTACGGCAACGAGACGTGCAAGGTTTATTATTATCTATTAATAGTTTGTGAGAAGTTATTTTTTAAAGGACAGCACTGCCAATCAATTGGTTTCGTTTTCACTACGCATGGGAAATAGATCCGTTGAAACACATTTGTGAACACACCATCCTGATCTCTTTTTTGTCGGCTAGACAAGTGCTTGCTAATTAGGGAGATTGCTAATTAGGGAGATGCGCGTGCCAAATTGAGAATACAGCACTTGCTCATTGTTCGCGATATCCTATAGCAACGAGACGTGCAAGGTTCGATTTTTTTCAACAATGGACAGTCGAGGACTACGTTTGAGGGAACTTCACGAAGGAAATAGATCCCTTGAAACATAATTGTGATTCACACTTTTTCGAACACTCGAAAATTTGATTTTAGGGCGATTTTTGCTACATCACCAAAGCCGTCTCAATCTACAACGAGGAGAAGGGCTGCATTACGAACAATGAGACGCTGTACAGGGGATTGTATAAGGTAGATTTCTGAAATTTAGTTGTGATTTTGAAATATTTAGTAAGCATCAGTATTTATAAACGGGATAGTTCAAGATAGGTGTCAAAATCTTCTCAAAAATGCCATATGATTACACATTTTCTTCATCATCTATATTTTGAACAAACATTAAAAACCTTTTTTTCGACCAAATATCGGTTCCCGCATTTTTTTCTGAATATTCATTGTATCAGAATTAGTTATTAGACGACTACCTCCATAGACAACTCTTGATTCGCGATTTCAGTCCGATTACTTCACCTTCATCGATGGCGAATACGTCGTGTGCGCACGGTTTTAACGCTGCGCTCATGATACTATGGTCTTACGACTAGTGTCTTATGGAAATAGGGTCTTAGGTATCTAAGGGCTTAACGCATACGGGCTAAGGATAGTTTCCAGCCCGACTACTTCACCTTCATCGATCGCGAGTACGTCGTGTGCGCAACGGACAAGTGTAACGCGAACTGGGCCAAAGCCAAGGATTCGGTGGTCAAGATTGGTGGGTTGTCTTTCATCCGCCTCTTTCTTTCTAGAGTTATTTAAGTTCCTGAGATCTCTATTTTGCAAATGGTTATTGAGCAATTCCAAAATTCACGACGAGAAATGATTCTCTTCGATATTTTTCTCTTGTACACAATTGCTTCGATTTTTGGGCTTCACGCTGAGCAGCACAAGTTCATAAAAAATATGTCAAAGGATTGTTCACATTGCAGCATCTGTCTGCGTCCG
This sequence comes from Pristionchus pacificus, assembly GCA_000180635.4. Taxonomy (NCBI): domain Eukaryota; kingdom Metazoa; phylum Nematoda; class Chromadorea; order Rhabditida; family Neodiplogasteridae; genus Pristionchus; species Pristionchus pacificus. Next base: position 28,425,101 of record CM026578.1, on the reverse strand, counting down.
TCCCACAACGCTGAGCCCGTCGGCCAGGATTGAAGACAGCTTCCGCTCGCAGTGGACGAATCTGATGAATAGCATTAGAAACGCATTCAGTGACGTCATAGGACGGTTCGGAGGATTTCATGGATGATTACTCACATCTCTACGTCCGGATAAAACGCACTTTGAGCGCAGATTCATTCAACACGCCGCAAAAGGAGGCTGCAATAATCAGCTAATCTATGGGTGTTCATTCAATCATATCCACTGCTCTCTCTTGCTTAGATGTATAATGTATTTATTCAACACTTCGCCTCAAAAGGAGACTGCAAAATCAGCTAATCTATGGGTGTTTCTTCAATCATCTCCTGTTAGCCGTTGTCGCCCAGTGGAAACGGGCACCGAAGATCCATGCGAAGGAGTTTCTGCTTGTATTCCTCGACCTGAAGCGCATAAATATAACATAATTTGCTAGTCCAGGAGAAGAGACGAGGATACCATGTCCGCTTTTACTAATGTGGTGTTAGTTTTTCGGAAAAAGACTTGGAAAAAGCACCAGATTTGAATTCCCGCATTTTCCGGTTTTGCGCAATATCTTGGGTCCTGATGAATCAATCGATACAAATAATTGGCGCCGCATGCATTACCCATCTGGGAATCTAAATTTCAATTTTTGTGATGAATGGGCACTTGGTAGCCGAGATATTGATCGAAAAAGGAAATTGCGGGAATTCAAATCCTTTCCAAGTCTTTTTCCGAAAAACTAACACAGCATAATTACATAGTTGTTGAATCTACACATCTCCCGGAATCTCTGATAGAACGAGATGGATATGGTTCACCTCAACAGTCAACTGCTGCACGTGCTGCAGCAGCCGGGCCTGCTCCTGCTCGAGCACTTCCGTCTGTAAGCGTAGAAATGAAAGTCTAGGTAAAGGTAAAGGCGTATCCACGTCAAGCGATTTTACAATCGTGAGACAACGCTAGGAGGCACCCATTGGCAATGGCAGCTGTTAGAAAGTTAGTTTGCTTATTTAGGGGCCACAATGTAGATAGCCGATTTCACGCTTTGGGGCCAAATGTTTGCTCAAACTGTCCCTCATGGATCCAATAACATCATACTTTTTACCGTTTGTTGATATCTTGTCTCTAATGTGGCGTTAGTTTTTCGGAAAAAGAATTGGAAAAAAGAGAAAAAAGTGTTAATTTTTTCCGAACTTTTTTTTTGGAAAAATGTTCAAATTTGAATTCCCGCATTTTTCGTTTTTGCACAATATCTCAATTTCCCGTGACCCAGTCTTCACAAAAAATTAAATTTAGATTACTGATTGGGTAATCTATCTGCTGCCAAATTTTTGAGTCGATTGATTCATGGGGAGCCGAGACATCGCCAAAAATCGAAAAATGCGGGAATTCAAATTTGAACAATTTTCCAGAAAAAAGGTTGGAAAAACGTCGGATAAAACTAACACCCTTTTTCCTTTTTCCACACGTTTTTCTTGAAAACTAACAGGGCATAAGATGTGCTAGAGCCCGAGAAGTACGCGCGCATCGCACAGGGGAAGAGGAGGGAAGAGCGAGACGAGAGGGAAAGGGGGCGGAGCCTAATTTGCGTATGTCTCTCTCCCTCCTCCCGCCCTCTCGCTCACCTCTCCCCGCGCAAAAAAACACAAGCCGGGGGAGCATGCTAAAAATTTAATTTTTTCTTTAAAATTCCTAATATATTCGAATTAGTAAGAAAATTGTTGTCCGAGCAGAACTTCCAAACTGCAAGATGCCAAAACTACTCATTCCCTTCGTTCAGATGCATAGTTGAACGTCTTAGCGTTGTGAGGCATTTCTCGGACAGTGCTCTATCGATAGGTAATGGTACGAGTGATTTGGTTTAGAATGAAGTTTGTGTTTTTGTTTTCTCGCTTTTTGGTGAAATCATGTCCGCACAAAGTGGCTTGTGGCCCCTATCTTTATTTATTCATGTTTTACACTATCAACAAAATGAAAATTATAAATGAAATCAATCTAAAAATAATTCTCGTTTGTAAATTCGAATAGTGAAACACAGTTCACCATTTTCAATGTTCTTCCCAGTTGGTCTCGAGAAATGATTCCTCCGTCTCCTCATTTTGCACGCTCTTTCGGCCCTCTGTTCGGTGGGAGAGCACGAGAAATGAAGAGACAGCGTTCCGTATTTCGACCGCCGTCTCTTCATCTTGCGCACTCTCTCGTCCGCTCGGTCGACGAGAGAGAGAGAGTGTGTGTGAAATAAAGATACGCTGGTATCATTTCTCGAACTTTAGTTGAAGTGAATGACATTATATTTTCATATCCCCCGGCCTATGCGATAAAATCAAGATAGGCAAAAATATTAGTTACAGATGTAAGCTGTGAAACACACTTTGCTATTATCTTGAGAGTTGTGTTGAACAACAACAATATTTTCCCTCGCATAATTGCAGAAAATGGATGCCGTGGAGTAAAACGTCGTCTCCTATTAGCTCACTTCCTCATCCATCTCCATCCTCCTCTCCTTCATTCGCTGTCGGTACTTTTTGGCTGCCGCTCGATTCTGAGTGCGAATGCGCGTGGCCATCTCGACGGCGTCCATGACCTGATCATGGTGAGATTTAAGATTTTGCGAAAGAATTTTTATATATATATATTTATATATATATATATATATATATATATATATATATATATATATATATATATATATATATATATTTTTATATATTTATATTTTGCAAGTATGCAGATTCGCATACTATGATAACTACCTGTGGCATCACATTGCTCTAGCATGGTGGACAGGTTGGTAATTGACGAAAGAGATGACTTATTCACCCTGTTTCAGCCCTAATTTCTCACTTTCTTTTTCTTCGCAGAGGCAGCAGTTTCCGCCTTCATGGGCAGCTTCCTCTTGCGCGCGGAGATGTCACTGGAAATACTGTCTAAATTCAGATTAGAGCTGAAGTCGAAATAAAGTAATTAAGAACACACTCTCGGCAGTTAGAGAGAGATGAGAAAACATGCGAAATGACGAGGGTCGTTCTTAAGAACAATTCTACTTCGGTCATAGGTTTCATGTGCCCATCATATTCGAGAGCCTTGTCCTGTGAATAATGCAGGAGGGTCTTCCTCTTCGAAAAAAAACATAAATCAAATCTTGCATTAGTTTTGCGCTTCTTGAATTAAATCTGTTATTTTTCCAAATTAGCTTAGGGCAGCTCCTAGACCGAAAACCAATTTTTCCTTCGTGGAACTCACATCGGCTTGGCTCTTCTTCCACAGCAGATCATGAATCCATCCTCTTCCTCCTTGCGCTCCTCTCCTTCTCCTGGTGGTGGAACTACAGCGGGTTCGACCTCTTCACGGTTCATCGATGCACGACGAACGACACGCTTTTTCTGGAAATGCATGCACTCAATGCCAGGAATAGATGATAGTGGACGAGCGGCCCGTCATCTGGGATTGCAGAATTGTACTACTTTCGTCGTGTTAGGCCGATATACCTTGGATATTCTCCGCCCGTATCTCCTTCTTGAAGCTGGGCACGATGTAATCAAGATTCGGTTGCAGGTTTGGGATACCCGCGACATACTTTCCGTGATATTGCTCATCTCTAACAGGCGGAACAGCGATTTTAGAGGCGAATCTTACCTTTGTGTTCTCCGCCCTGTTCACCATCTGCACACTTAGCACCATGACTCTCTCTCTCACATTCGGACATATTTCTAACGTCTACCCGCCTGATCTAACCAAGTTCCTTTCCCTCGAATCGAAACACCCACCTTGATGTTTTCCGCCCTTATCTCCCTCTTCACGCTGAGCACAATGTCGTCGATGTAAGCGTGGAAGTCGGGAAGGTTGATGGGCTCATAGGTGACTGCTCCAGGCACAGTTTCATCAGCAACGTCCAGAGCGGAGACAGTTGAGGCAGCGAGGGTGCTTCTGAAAGCAATTATTGCTGACACTTTTCATATTTATCTAGACGTGATCTGTTTGAAAAAATCATCAAGATATGTTTCAACATTACTTCCAAGTTGACTAGTACGAAACGAATGTAATACGAGAGTAACATCCTCGGCAACAATAAAAACTAATTTAAAAAAAAAACTAATAATAAAAACTCTCCAAATTTCCTTTGCTTTCTGCCCTAAAGGGTTTTTTTACCGCAGTTTCCTTGATTAAACTATTTTACACTTCCATCTATCCCAATCTCTGAAAATGCCCTTCACCAACCTCTCCACATCGTCCTTCGTTTCCTCTTTCCAGGCAGCAGCAGGCGGCGAGGGCTGCGGAGTGGCAGCACCAGGAGGGTCAGTGATGGAGCAGGGAGAAGGAATGGAAGAGGCGGGCGAGGCGGAGCATGTGGGAGACCAGGCGGGAGAGGGGAACAACGGGCTGAAATGAGTAGGTATACGTAAAGGTGGATCCACGTCAAGCGATTTTACGTCGTAAGACAACGCCAAGTTGGACCCACTGGTATGCCAGCTGTTGAGTAGCTTGACCTCTGAACAAAGGCACATACTGAGGTACTGAGGCTTATTCAAATTATCAGTCTGGTGACAAGGAAAATAATTGTGTTTCACTCGTCACACAAGTACGTATGGAAACTGAACGAATCAATGCCGCTACTTTGCGTTTACAAATTAATAAAATAATGACTGCTTGTTCACCGAAGTTTATGATAATCGTCCATAGTTTTTCGTTCTTGAAATCTAACTGGTTCAATATGACTCGAAGCCACTTGAGATTTCAGCCTATTTGGCCTAATTCGAAAAAAAGACTAAAGACTCACGGCGTCTTCAGTAGATGGTCCACGACGGACGAATGCGGGAAGGGAGTGGAGCACTGAGGGTAGAGAAATATTCGACTCTTCATTTCACACACTATCTCATCGCACAGCCTGTCAAAGTGGATCAAAAACGGCGGATGGCCATTCGAATGCGCATTCTCCCCCTTTCTTTTCCCTCCCTGTCATTTCACCAGTTATTCTGCTCCTGGGTGGGTCGGCGGATAAAAATGTGAAATGAGGAAGAGAAAAAATATTATAGCACTAATGAAACATAGCTCAAATATCAATTTCATATATTTTTGCATAAATTTATTGTTGATCAATTTATAAAACGAGTGAAACATAGCAGCAACATAGCAGCAATCCCCCAAAATCGACTCTTTTCGCTACTAGAGGTCTATTAACTCAACAGAGAAAATTGCTAAAAGTATGGCACCTGTGCAGAGCAGTGCCCAAACCCTTCCCATATAACGGATCGGTGAGCCTGTATTTTATTTAAGCCCCATCCACGCGTTGCATGTGATAATGCATCGAAAAGTAGGGGAAAATTGCGAAAAACGGCTGCTTGGGATACTCTGAGGCTATCAACTGAACAGAGAAAAATGCTAAAAATATGGAACCTGTGCAGAGCAGTGCCCAAACCCTTCCCACACCCTTCTCATTTCCCCTCCTCATTTCACGCCGCGCTCTTCTCTCGCTCGGGGTGAAATGAGCTCTCCCCTCATTAGAATACGTCCGCCGCGACGGTCATCCACCCTCGCTTCCACTCGTCTAGTACTTTTTTTTGTTATTTTTTCTATGGGAAAAGGGTAAAAAAAAAGAAAGAAAAAATCGAAACCATTGAATCATTACTATCCTCTGCTGATATATTCTCGATGTGAACACACAATTGGGAATGTCCGTGCCGTGCCGATTTCTTGGACGCTCATGCTTCCGTAAGCCTGTACTTGCCAAGTCAAGGATTCATGCAAACCTGTCTCGGCATTTGGATCTCTAGAATTTCGTCGTTAGACTGCTGCGCACCTATATTTTAAAAAAAATAGATTTTTTGTATGCACATCTCTCAGTAATGCATTAAATATATGAATGATGAGTCCAAAGATCCCAACTGACCCCGTAACACTACTCGTCAACGGCTAAAGGCGCCAGAGTCCTTTTTGCCCACTCCCCCCCCCCCCCCCCACACAACCGTGCGGATAAATATTATTATTATTATTAAATTCTCCCCGGATGTTGTCTATCTGTATCGAGTGTGAAACGTATTCGAACAAGAGAATGGGTGGACCGTCATTTGTCCGATCACTATCGCTCTAAACGCTTGCCCTCAGGAAAAAAATGGTAGGTGAAGATATCGAAAAGAGTACGAAAACCTGGAATTAGTACCGTAAAATGGACGGGTGCCATTCAAGCGCCGTTGCAATTGCGAATTGCTTCGTTTTTTTCTAAACAACCACCATTTCACCTTCTTTCAGTGAAGGTTTAGGTCGGAGTTGGCGAATTCCCCGTATATTCCGGGCTTGCTGGAACCGGGGATTGGCCACGCCCACTGATCAGCGATCAGGGGTGATTCATAGGGATAAGGGATCCTAGGCAAAGGATGAAATATCCTAGCATTTCAATGGTTGACGGTCCAATTTCGTTTCATTCTTCATTCTTTGCAATTATCGTTGTTCGATTTTTTAAATATTTTTGTTTCAATTAGAAGTCGTGCGAGCACTATCATCCCACTGCTCTCCGCTCTGTTGTACGCAGCGTGAAACACAACCCCACCAACACAACGAACAAGCCCGCCAATTCATTCGACAATGGAGCTGCCTGGTGTTCTTGTTTTTGTCGTAAAACTCGCACGGTTCTGAGAGCCATTCCCATCTTTCACGAAAAAAAATATGCACTGTGGCCCGCCGGTATAAAAAAAAAAAAAAATAAAAAATAAAATAGCGTATCTGTATGTCTCATAATCATAATAATTTAGAGAAGAGATTTGGCAGGGCGGTTGGTTCGCCATGACAATAACCGGGGCGCGCGCTCGTATAATGGACGCTCATCGTTGTTTACGTTGTTCATTCCGGCCAATACTTAGCGGCGTATAAAATTAAGCATTCGCATCTCGGACCAAGAAAGGAGGTGAGAAGAAAATCTATTATCTGGTATCCGAATTTGGCAGCATTATCATGCTCTACCCGTTCAAGAATAACTCTGCGTTAAAAAAATTGAACTAGACCGGTTTCAAAAACGGTTCCAGCCACAACAATAATGACCACCATAATAATCGGGCGCGTTCAATGGAAGCGCACCGTCGTCGTTGTTTACGTTCATTTCTCGATGGCTAGCGAATAATAAGGAGCCCGGACCGGAAATTGCGCCGTTCATAGTAGTATTTCTAACTTTTTCTAATGGTTTTCTAATCATATCGTTCTAACTGTTTTCTAATCTTAGGCAGGGGCAAGGCCTGACGAACAATAATGCGCGCCCAGACCGGAAATTTCGCCGTTCCTATTCTTTTATAGGTAACAACATTATTCTCTGTAGTAGCTCCGTGATTCAGCTGATTTTCTAGACATTAGCTTTTTTTCTGGGTCTGTGAAATTCAATCAAAAGTGACGATCTTCTTGCATTCGCTCGATCAAACGTTCCCCTCATCCGTCTTCCACTCTTCCTTCCATCTCTTTCCCCCAGCTGTATGAACCTCCGCGTTATGCGCACTCTCTCTCGCAGTCAGGCAGAGCGAGAGAGCTCGAAAATAGGAGAGAGTCAGGACTCTTCACCCCCCTCGCCCTGACACCTCTTCGCCCCGTTACACCAGCCCCATCCCTCACTCTCTTGCCCCGCGAGTTTTCGCATCAAGCCCGTCGATTTCCGCCCTTCTTCCTCTTTATCCAAGGTGTAATACAACAACGTCGTTCTCGCATATCGCGCCACAAGAAATCATCAAATATTCCTTCTAAATTCCAAGATGTTAAATCTCCGTTTCTTTAGGATATCCATTATCATGTGCATGTTTGAAACACGTAGACTAGAATCTAGAGCGCCTACGTTATTTCACGTGAGAATTTTTCGTGATATCCCGTTGCACTTACTGGTTTTCCCACTCTGTATTGTCATCGAGTAAGTTGGTATAGGATCTATGCGAAAGTCTGGGAATAAGTTAAGCACATGATACAATTTGTAATCATTCAAAGGTATGCCTCGAAAGTTTTCTCGCTGCACTTACATTTCATCAATAAATCAAAAGTCTGCTATGCCTTGCTAGAGTAAGCCGATATGCCGCGTGTGAGAGTGTGTGTGAGAACAAGGGACACTTGATACCTGCAGAACAAATCCAAGGCATGTCTTGCTAGAATAGCATTTGCCTCTTCTCGATATTCCCCATATTTTCATTGCGGTTCAGATTTTTGCCAGAGATCTATCGCGTAATTCCTTCACTTCCTCATCTACATTTTCATTCATTTCCTTATTTCCGCCAAGCATCTCGATACATTCATCAGATTGCCCCCCCACACAACCGTGCGGATAAATATTATTATTATTATTAAATTCTCCCCGGATGTTGTCTATCTGTATCGAGTGTGAAACGTATTCGAACAAGAGAATGGGTGGACCGTCATTTGTCCGATCACTATCGCTCTAAACGCTTGCCCTCAGGAAAAAAATGGTAGGTGAAGATATCGAAAAGAGTACGAAAACCTGGAATTAGTACCGTAAAATGGACGGGTGCCATTCAAGCGCCGTTGCAATTGCGAATTGCTTCGTTTTTTTTCTAAACAACCACCATTTCACCTTCTTTCAGTGAAGGTTTAGGTCGGAGTTGGCGAATTCCCCGTATATTCCGGGCTTGCTGGAACCGGGGATTGGCCACGCCCACTGATCAGCGATCAGGGGTGATTCATAGGGATAAGGGATCCTAGGCAAAGGATGAAATATCCTAGCATTTCAATGGTTGACGGTCCAATTTCGTTTCATTCTTCATTCTTTGCAATTATCGTTGTTCGATTTTTTAAATATTTTTGTTTCAATTAGAAGTCGTGCGAGCACTATCATCCCACTGCTCTCCGCTCTGTTGTACGCAGCGTGAAACACAACCCCACCAACACAACGAACAAGCCCGCCAATTCATTCGACAATGGAGCTGCCTGGTGTTCTTGTTTTTGTCGTAAAACTCGCACGGTTCTGAGAGCCATTCCCATCTTTCACGAAAAAAAATATGCACTGTGGCCCGCCGGTATAAAAAAAAATAAATAAATAAAATAAAATAGCGTATCTGTATGTCTCATAATCATAATAATTTAGAGAAGAGATTTGGCAGGGCGGTTGGTTCGCCATGACAATAACCGGGGCGCGCGCTCGTATAATGGACGCTCATCGTTGTTTACGTTGTTCATTCCGGCCAATACTTAGCGGCGTATAAAATTAAGCATTCGCATCTCGGACCAAGAAGCCCCATCCACGCGTTGCATGTGATAATGCATCGAAAAGTAGGGGAAAATTGCGAAAAACGGCTGCTTGGGATACTCTGAGGCTATCAACTCAACAGAGAAAAATGCTAAAAATATGGAACCTGTGCAGAGCAGTGCCCAAACCCTTCCCACACCCTTCTCATTTCCCCTCCTCATTTCACGCCGCGCTCTTCTCTCGCTCGGGGTGAAATGAGCTCTCCCCTCATTAGAATACGTCCGCCGCGACGAACAAAGGAATCCATCCAGTCTGACAGGCTGCGCATCGGTCAGAGCAACGAGACATTGTGTGGAATGAAGAGAACCCCTATTTTTAAAGAAGGCGTCCCACGAATCGTGCGGGCGATTATGCAAAGTGAGGAGTGAGAGGGCGCGCTCTCCTCATTTCGCACGCTCTCTCGCCTGCGCGCGCAAGGTCACTTGGAACGCAGCCAAGCGCTCATATCTCAGTTCAAACGAAAATTGAAAACATGGGTGTTTCGAACGTGTTACCGGGTAGCCACGACCCACCATCTCAGTTAGTCAGAAGATATTCGTGGGACACCTCCTTTAACCTCCATACCTGAGGAAGATGGGAGAGACTCCCGAGCGTTGTTGCGTAGCTGCCGTTGGTGACTGCAAAAATGGTTTCGTTTTCACGCGGTCACTCCTCTCATGATGTAAGGGAATGCACGGCCGCGGCCCTAAGACCATAGTGCGAGCACGAGGGCATGCCAGTATCAGGGGGTATAGCTCAGTGGTAGAGCACCCGCATACGTATCGGAAGGTCGGAGGTTCGACTCCCGCTGCCTCCATCTGACTTTTGCGCACTCCTCTGATCTAACAATAAGGACGTTTTCCCGCTGTCTTGTTTGTGTTTCAATCGGAATGTAAGGGGTCGTGGAGAACGGTGGGATAATAGTGCTCCTTCGGCTCTGATTGCAATAACAAATAATTGTAAAATAAAAATGTATAAAAATGCGGCTGGCATGAAGAGCTTTTGTGCAATCATCATCGAAATCGGGACGAAACGAGAACAAATGTGTTTCGCTTGAATTTGAGATGTGTTTCAAGTGAAATTGGAAATGGCGGAGGACGGTCAAGTGAAAATCAATGAAAATCATCTTCCTCTACATTTGAAAAACAGTGCATGGGTAATTGTTTGAAGAGATTGAGAAAGTATTTCGAACTATAATGGACTAGAAGAGTTCACAATACAGTTACTAATATCGCGTCATTTCACGTGCTCTCTCCGGTGGTCATAGATGCGAGAGAGAGCGTGCGAAATGGAGAGACGACCTTGTATTTCAAATATTATTGTGCCCACCTCCCGGCGATCTCAGCTGTCTGCAGGCGATGCGGAATGAGTTGAGCAGCATTGTTGTGGTGCCGCGTGTCATCGACGACTTTCACACAGCCGACTCCGACCCTCTAGTTGGTTAAGAGGGCCTTGAATTATAAATATAATAAATGATCGACCCTTGTAGAGGTGGCTGCGACCCTCTCGGATTGTTGGTGAGGGTCTAGAATTACAAGTTTCGGAAATCAAGCGATCTTTCATCGTTTCAAGAGGTAAGTAAGTACTAATCCAGAATATGACATGACAAAGTTCACGAAAAATTAGGCAGATATACAACGGTGATCAGACAAGATCGTGCGACGAACGATCAGTAAAAATCGAAGACATGAAGAGAAGTCATGCCGCTGGCGTGTCATCGACCCTCGCAGAGGTGATGACTGACCCTTCGAATCCACGAGAGACAGGAGAGAGAGAGAGTAGGTTTATCGGGGAGGGCGCAGAGAAGCAGAGAATGATAGACGGAAAAGGTGTCTTTCTAAGCGGTATCGTCGAGAAAGAATGATAACGAGAAGACGAGTGGAATCAAGAGAGGAACCCGTCTCACATCAGAGACAGAGCGATTAGAGTGATAAGAACACAGGGGGGGGGGGAGACTCAAGAATGCCGTATTATTCTGCTTATCAGAGCAGCGAGATAGCACTTAGAATGAGGTGATACAGAAAGAGTATCGAGAGATATCATGAATAATGAAGAGAGCGAAGCTCCTCGAAAGGCACAATTCGTGTGCCGAAAGGCGACCGGGCAACGTCGCAACTCTGCACTTGGTGTGATTTTTTTTATGATACGCAAATAATTTCGAATAACGGATAATCGAACGACACAATCTTTCTCGCTTCTCAGACCGGCGTGAGAGCACGCACATTTCCTTTCCAGCCTTTCCTCCCGATCACGCAGGTTGTGTTTCACGCGGAATAGAATATGCAGGAGATTGGTCACGCAACAATGTTGCGCTTCTTTCTTTGTTTGAAAAAATTTAAACGAATGATAAGAGAAAGGGTGAGGATGCTTGCAGTCCAAATGTGAATTAGCTCCGGAAAAGAACGCAGGTCATCCGGACTCAATTCGGGTCACCGTCTCTTCGTTTCGCACACTCTCTTACCACTCGACCGGTCGAGTGAGTAAATGTGAAATGAAGAGACGGCGACCCGAATTGCGCACTCTAATATGAAAGGTTAAAAGAATGATCACAGCGGCGAGATAGTGCGTAAAATGGAGAGAGCGAAACGCAAATCTCGGACATTGTTTTTCACCTCTCTCGATTTACAGATCAACTACAACGCATATAGAGTTCCGGGACACGAGTTCATGTCCATTGCGACTAAATCTGGAATCTGGAGGGCCATTCCGAAACGCGTGTCCCGCCACGATACGTTGCCTGTTTTCGAGTATTGAGTCTGCCATCAGGACAATTTCAATTTCAGGTTGATATGATGGACGTTGTTTCGCACACGCTCGATCCACCACACTCTGCTACAGTGGCTGTGCATGATTAACAGACAGCAGTGACTATCGCACTTTGTTTCTTCCATCATGTTTACCGTCACTCGGGGGTACGGATCAACTACAACAAAGAGAGTTCCACTTGTTAGATTGATAAGATGGTCACCGAATGCACAATTTATTGTATTTTATTCATCGAGATTATCGCCGTCGCACCAACTTTACTCGATCTTGCAAGTCTTGTACTGAGCGTGAAAAGTATCCAGGGGAAAACTTTGCTCGTCTCAACAGTAGCGTTCGAAATACGGGTCGCCGTCTCTTCATTTCACACACTATCTCGCCTCTCTGACCGGTGAGAGAGTGTGGAAAATAAAGAGACGGCGACCCGTATTTCGAGCTCTACTCAACATGAATCTGGTAAGATCGTCAGCGCATGCAAGATGATGCTGTTCAAATCGCCGATCAGCGTCGGGCAAGCATTAGGGATTAGGGCGAGTGATTCGTCACACAGGACCATCCATGCGCATCGCCAGCATTCGTTTACCAAGAGATTGTACGGGAAAGAGATGGAACTCCAAACAATTCGACACAAATATCTAATTCACGCGGTAACGCTTCCTGATCGCGAGGGTAATTGTAAGAATAAGAGTAAGGACATAGAATCAAGTGGACAGAAAGAGACTAACATTAGAGCGGCGTCATATCAGAGTGATAACCACGATGCCAACGGACTCAAAGCACGACCATGTTTGGATCTACGGTTGAGTATTGGCTTCTATTTCTATCTTAAAGGGGCTTATATTGCAATCGATTCGGTACAGTCGTGGGTCAACCACGCTAAGTGTGGCCCATCGATTTGGCCAGCTGCACGATTTAACTTTTTTTTTAAATAAAAAAGTACTAATTTTACTTGAACATAATTGTTTGTTTGAATGCATCAAGATGATGAAAATATAACTAACACCCTACGCTGATACGCTCATACGCTTACGCTTCATACGCTGAAGCCATTGGTGATGACGATATTCGTTCTCTGGTATCCAGCGAAAATTAGAGCAGGACAGTGAAGCAGGAAAATTGGTGTAATAAATGAGAGCCGCCATTCTAGAGCCCGCTCCAATTTGTAGCTGCTCATTTCTTTGCGCCGTCTGGTACTTTTTTGTTATTATTGTTATTTCAGATGCCGGGAAGAGCAACACTGAAGCGCATCTCTATTTCTTCAATTTCTGCACTATGTGAAACATATTCAGAAAAGCATAAACGAATTCAAAATCTTCGCTATCTGGAATTCTGAGAAAATTAAAGAAGGATAGTGAAGCTTTCGAAAATTGGTGTAATAAACGAGTCGCCATTCTAGAGCGGCTCCAATTTGTTGATTTTCTTTCCTCCGCGGTCATCCACCCTCGCTTCCACTCGTCTAGTACTTTTTTTTGTTATTTTTTCTATGGGAAAAGGGTAAAAAAAAAGAAAGAAAAAATCGAAACCATTGAATCATTACTATCCTCTGCTGATATATTCTCGATGTGAACACACAATTGGGAATGTCCGTGCCGTGCCGATTTCTTGGACGCTCATGCTTCCGTAAGCCTGTACTTGCCAAGTCAAGGATTCATGCAAACCTGTCTCGGCATTTGGATCTCTAGAATTTCGTCGTTAGACTGCTGCGCACCTATATTTTAAAAAAAATAGATTTTTTGTATGCACATCTCTCAGTAATGCATTAAATATATGAATGATGAGTCCAAAGATCCCAACTGACCCCGTAACACTACTCGTCAACGGCTAAAGGCGCCAGAGTCCTTTTTGCCCACTCCCCCCCCCACACAACCGTGCGGATAAATATTATTATTATTATTAAATTCTCCCCGGATGTTGTCTATCTGTATCGAGTGTGAAACGTATTCGAACAAGAGAATGGGTGGACCGTCATTTGTCCGATCACTATCGCTCTAAACGCTTGCCCTCAGGAAAAAAATGGTAGGTGAAGATATCGAAAAGAGTACGAAAACCTGGAATTAGTACCGTAAAATGGACGGGTGCCATTCAAGCGCCGTTGCAATTGCGAATTGCTTCGTTTTTTTCTAAACAACCACCATTTCACCTTCTTTCAGTGAAGGTTTAGGTCGGAGTTGGCGAATTCCCCGTATATTCCGGGCTTGCTGGAACCGGGGATTGGCCACGCCCACTGATCAGCGATCAGGGGTGATTCATAGGGATAAGGGATCCTAGGCAAAGGATGAAATATCCTAGCATTTCAATGGTTGACGGTCCAATTTCGTTTCATTCTTCATTCTTTGCAATTATCGTTGTTCGATTTTTTAAATATTTTTGTTTCAATTAGAAGTCGTGCGAGCACTATCATCCCACTGCTCTCCGCTCTGTTGTACGCAGCGTGAAACACAACCCCACCAACACAACGAACAAGCCCGCCAATTCATTCGACAATGGAGCTGCCTGGTGTTCTTGTTTTTGTCGTAAAACTCGCACGGTTCTGAGAGCCATTCCCATCTTTCACGAAAAAAAATATGCACTGTGGCCCGCCGGTATAAAAAAAAAAAAATAAATAAAATAAAATAGCGTATCTGTATGTCTCATAATCATAATAATTTAGAGAAGAGATTTGGCAGGGCGGTTGGTTCGCCATGACAATAACCGGGGCGCGCGCTCGTATAATGGACGCTCATCGTTGTTTACGTTGTTCATTCCGGCCAATACTTAGCGGCGTATAAAATTAAGCATTCGCATCTCGGACCAAGAAAGGAGGTGAGAAGAAAATCAATTATCTGGTATCCGAATTTGGCAGCATTATCATGCTCTACCCGTTCAAGAATAACTCTGCGTTAAAAAAATTGAACTAGACCGGTTTCAAAAACGGTTCCAGCCACAACAATAATGACCACCATAATAATCGGGCGCGTTCAATGGAAGCGCACCGTCGTCGTTGTTTACGTTCATTTCTCGATGGCTAGCGAATAATAAGGAGCCCGGACCGGAAATTGCGCCGTTCATAGTAGTATTTCTAACTTTTTCTAATGGTTTTCTAATCATATCGTTCTAACTGTTTTCTAATCTTAGGCAGGGGCAAGGCCTGACGAACAATAATGCGCGCCCAGACCGGAAATTTCGCCGTTCCTATTCTTTTATAGGTAACAACATTATTCTCTGTAGTAGCTCCGTGATTCAGCTGATTTTCTAGACATTAGCTTTTTTTCTGGGTCTGTGAAATTCAATCAAAAGTGACGATCTTCTTGCATTCGCTCGATCAAACGTTCCCCTCATCCGTCTTCCACTCTTCCTTCCATCTCTTTCCCCCAGCTGTATGAACCTCCGCGTTATGCGCACTCTCTCTCGCAGTCAGGCAGAGCGAGAGAGCTCGAAAATAGGAGAGAGTCAGGACTCTTCACCCCCCTCGCCCTGACACCTCTTCGCCCCGTTACACCAGCCCCATCCCTCACTCTCTTGCCCCGCGAGTTTTCGCATCAAGCCCGTCGATTTCCGCCCTTCTTCCTCTTTATCCAAGGTGTAATACAACAACGTCGTTCTCGCATATCGCGCCACAAGAAATCATCAAATATTCCTTCTAAATTCCAAGATGTTAAATCTCCGTTTCTTTAGGATATCCATTATCATGTGCATGTTTGAAACACGTAGACTAGAATCTAGAGCGCCTACGTTATTTCACGTGAGAATTTTTCGTGATATCCCGTTGCACTTACTGGTTTTCCCACTCTGTATTGTCATCGAGTAAGTTGGTATAGGATCTATGCGAAAGTCTGGGAATAAGTTAAGCACATGATACAATTTGTAATCATTCAAAGGTATGCCTCGAAAGTTTTCTCGCTGCACTTACATTTCATCAATAAATCAAAAGTCTGCTATGCCTTGCTAGAGTAAGCCGATATGCCGCGTGTGAGAGTGTGTGTGAGAACAAGGGACACTTGATACCTGCAGAACAAATCCAAGGCATGTCTTGCTAGAATAGCATTTGCCTCTTCTCGATATTCCCCATATTTTCATTGCGGTTCAGATTTTTGCCAGAGATCTATCGCGTAATTCCTTCACTTCCTCATCTACATTTTCATTCATTTCCTTATTTCCGCCAAGCATCTCGATACATTCATCAGATTGACAATTTCGCTTCCATTCCTTCTTCATTAATTTCACGTCACGGGTCAATTCAATTCTTTCTCAAGATTCATCTCATTTCCTTCCTTTTCTGCTTCTTCTCACATACATCGCCGCTCTCATATCTGGGGAAACAATCCATCTGATGGATCCATATTATATGTCATATCATATCAGATCTGTACTAATCACAATTGCATCTTGCCCTTTCTCCATTCATCTCATCTCATCTGATATCCCCTTTGACCTCCATTTTGATCATTTTTTCTTCATTTTTTAAATATATTTTTACCCCACAATTGATACTCCTGCAATCTTCCACCATTCATCTCACTTCCCGCTTGTTTCTTTGTTTCTTACGTGCACTTCGCTATTTTTTGCGATATCTTCTTTGTCTTTTATGATATAACTTCTTTGTCTTTTATGATATCTTTTCACCCAACTCCTGCTATCTCCCATCATTCATCTTACTTCCCACTCGCCTCCATTTTGTCCTCTCCTTGAATTCCCTCAAGATTAGTGGAGGCCCTTAGAGCATCCTCCGCGATCATTTATCTTGCTCTTTTTGCCAAGTGAAACTCTGCCGCAGCCCTGAGAAAGCGGAACAAACGTCCCTCTTCACACAACGTCATAAATAGATCTAATGATAGCCAATCATACTGAAAAATTATAAGAGGAGCTTGTATCTTCATCCTTCAAGCACTTGCATAAGGAAGGCAAAGCGAGAGACCAGTGAGATTGACTTATTTTTTGGTCCAGCCCATTCTCGTGTTCTCTCCCTACCATTCTCATCCCCTACTCAGAGCGGTCGCAGCTTGGGCCAAAGAACAGAGAAGTGCTAGAGAGTGAGAACAGAGAAGAGGTATAGAGAGACGCGCCTGGATGAGAGTATGCACTCCAGAGTGGGTAATTCGCACTTACCAACCTCAGGAAGGGGAAAGCCTCTCGTTTTTTTGCTCCGTCTATAAGAGAAAGCGGAAGGCGAGCGGATGAGGAAAGAGTGATTGCGGCTGAGAAGTCTCGTGGCACTTATGCTCTATTTCATTTTCCCCTTCTGGGTTACACTTTGCGCTATTCTGTGCATATTGGCTCAAGCTGGAAGTAAGTAGCTAATATCAGGCAAAAGTGATTGCAGCTTAGAAGTCCAGTGGCTTTATTCTGTTTCAAGCAGAAAGGCTTCTCATTCTCGCTGGCTCTATGGCATTACACAAGAAATGATGAGCTCCGTACTCTCCCGGTTTCTCTCCCGTCTAGCAATAAATTGCCTAGATTATACCTCCTGTTTCAGTGTACGGGGCACTATGCACATCAAGCAGTAGTAAGAAAAGCGATTCGGGCATGAAAAGAGAGAGGAGCCCACTTCTATTGCAAGCGCTTAGATTTTGCCTCAAGGCACCGATAGGAGACGCATTTCCGTTTCACAGTGATGCTAAGGAGACTCGCCGAATAATATTGAGCATCACCGATAATTTACGCACTTGATTTACGCCTCAAAGCCGGCATCTTTTCGGTGTTATCGTGTTGATTTATCTGCCTAGTCGTTTTCTGACATTGCTGCCAACAACAAGCGCCCACTAACAAGATTTGATTTGTCTCTCTCACGGGAAGGAAACAGCAGTGTAACAAACATCAGAAAGCGGCGCGCGTGGAAACTCGGGGTGTTCATTGGTTTTTTTTCTTGTTTAGACTCTTTGTTGTAAGGTCCTTCAATGTAGTAATATTGGAATTTCACATAAATGTTGCCCGAACAGCATGTGGCATTGGGAGATCAGCTTTGTTGTACGGATGCTAACGTCGTCTGAACAACTGTGCAACAAAAGTCGGAAAAGCGACGAGCGGTGTTCAGCATCCTTTTCATGCTTCTTCGCTGTGATGCTACGATGCTTGCTTTTACGTGCTTCATAGCTCACTGCAAGTAATATATCACATTTTTAAAATGATACGATTGTAATTGCACACCTACTAAACTATTCCGCGCGGCAGACGCGTTAGCTCCGCCCACTTTCACTTCGTTTTGCGCTTTTTTCGCCTATTTTCACTATTTTTTCTTAGTGTTTAATGATAAAACACGATTTCTGGGATGTTTTCGCGTTCATTAAGCACCAATTATATAATTAATGCTTAATTTTAAACGCGGCCTTAGTTTAATAGCAATTTCGTTACGTTCGGAACAAGAAACAATTTTGCGTCAAAATGTGATACTCAGTGTGACAGACGCGTTACATGTCGCATTTAAACGGCATGGAAACGGAAAAAAATGGAAAAATAGACGGTGTTAGTGATCATCTTGCTATTCTCTTGCTACTATATGTCAATAGTTGGATCATGATGATCATGGCATGATGATGTTAGCGTCGATAGCTCACGGGAAGGCAACAGCCCTTCGTAACAGAAGTGATCCACGTCGGAAGTTGTGCTCCGCGAAGACTCGAAGACTTCTGTTCGCTCGCTCGCGATTGAATTCAATACCTGGTCTTTGGCTTGATTTTGCTTCACGTTCATGCGACACCACCTACGCATAATCAGAGTTTATCGCAAAACGCTCCATAATCATTTAGCACTGCGAAAAGGATGTTTTATCTAAACACTCGCCGTGTTCACATCGGTTTCACCTGGCCTTTACGTACGCGACGCCAACCACAGCTTCGATCGCTTGCTGGTTGCTGGCTTTTAAAAATACCTAAATTTTAAAAAAAATTTGAAAATTTGTATAGCTTGGGTGATTGCATCTCGTTGATTCTCGTTGATTGCATTGAATTGCTTCTTCCTTATTGATATCCCCAAATCTGATCTATCTAACCATCATTGATATTTGCCCGTCAACCGTCGTTTTGTCTCACTCTTCCCCTTACAATTAGTTCCTGCTGGATACCCGTAATGTCTTTTCTATCGGTCGATACCAAGTTATGCTTCACTCTGTTCTCAATTAACGGCACTGAACGCAACTTTAATGCAGCCCAGATCTTTTGCAAGAAATCCAAAATTTCCTTATAATTTTTTTCTGCCGAATATCACAATTTTCATCAGTCATTTCAGTTATGTTTCACTCTGCCCATCAATGCATGATTCCGACCGCAACTCCGCATCTTTCCGTCGATTTTTCTTAGAAATATTCTTTTTTTTTACCAAAACCTTGTTCTTCCTCTTTGATACCTCTAATCTCTCCCACCATCAGGGTTTCCCTCTTATTCGCTGCCCATTTTCGCCGCGATTTCGCTTCGCTCCTCCTCTCCCTCTCATAACTAATCGCTCCCCAGACGCGCCGCTCGGGAAAGATATAGCGCGAGATGATACACTCTCCTCAATTTCCCATGCTATCTCGCCCATCTGCCCCCCTAAAATGGATCCTAAGATGAAGAGAGGCCATATTTCTCCATATCGCGCGCCGCTATCTATGTATGTGCCCTGCCCCCTCCTCCTCCCCCCTTCATTCAGTGGCATAGCCCCAGGGGCGCATATTTTGCCGGCCCCCTCGCATTTCCTCGTTTCGTTTAGCGTCTTATCCGCACCTCCTTGGGTACATTGTAGAGTTCGAAATACGGGTCGCCGTCTCTTCATTTCACGCACTCTCTCGTCTCTCTGACCGGTGAGAGAGTGTGGGATATGAAGAGACGGCAACCCGTATTGCGGCACATTGCCATAGTCAAGGTCGAAACCATCCGTCATCTTTGAGACCACTCAATTTTTGAATCTCTAAGAGACTGTGATATTTCATGTAATGTATCCAGTCAACTACACCTGCTTTTCCTTTCATAGTCTATTCATTTAGAACCTTATTCTCCAAGGTTCTGAAGGAATCTGAGACGTCATTGCTTATTTAGCTCTTGCTAGTCTATCTGTTGTCTCCGTGCTCGAACTGTTATCTAATGCCAATCCGAAGATTCTCAGGCGCGAATGTGCTTCGCTGTGATTCAGCAGAAAACGTCCCAATCATTCTATTCTAGTTTTTCCTCCAGTGTTTTTCTGCATCCGTCATGTATTATTCGACTCGCATTTCCTCTTTTCCAATCGCTTTTTCCCTCCAGAACTTCGAAAACGGCACGCAGCGCTCATGTTCGAGTCTAGTTTTCATCATGCCCCCAATCATCTACTCCTATTTCCAACGAAGACTTCAACTAACTATCCTTGAAAATGTTCTGAAAAGCACGCACCGACTATGGTCAAGGAGAGTTTCCGACAAGGTCAAACTGTTTTTTAAAGGACAACATTTTCAAAGTGCTTGCTCTAAATATAAGACAAAAAAAAGTGATAGAGAAGTACGCAATTTCATGTTTGACTTATGCCCTGGCATTGTGTAACTGAACTGCCGGAAAGGGGATATGCGCGTCATATGCTCGACACCAATTGTCTTCAATTCATGCCTTCAATCTTCCTCATTTTCCTCCACAATCATGCTATTTCTGACATGGAGATTCGGATTCTTATGGCGTTCTATAGGGCACGAGCCCAATTGCTATCGAGGACGTTATTTCATGTTTGACTTCGGTTTGTGACTGAAGTTTTTTCAATTTTAGTCTTCAATCTCATTTTTTTTCCAGACAATAGTGATGCTTTTTAGCAGAAAAAATCCAAAAGTGCAAGTACCCAAACCCCTGAGTTATCGAGAAGTGCGCAATTCCATGTTTGACTTATGTCCCCCGACCCCACCACTCTCGCGCTATTTCCGACAAGGACAGCGCCGGGGTCTCTATTGCGCTGAGAGTAGTGACTCGAGCAGAGGGGAGAGGGATAGAAGTGGGACAAAATATTTGAGGGAATGAGAAACACTGTCTCTGATTGTCTGCTCATTACGCGTATGAATTAAAGAATATTTGTGAAACATATTGCTCCACGAGATTCAGATTCGACTATGTCTAGGGTCTCTCGTGCTGAGAGTGACGCGTCCAAGGGCAGAAAGATAGTCACAGGAGGAAAAAAGATTGGGGAATATGATATTCGCTGCCCCGATCTAATCGAAATTACTGTCATTGAGGTTCTAAGCTAAGCTCTTCCACTTCTGTTGTGATTTGTGCAAAGGTTAAGATTCTTTTCCATGGCCAGGGGTCCATTGCTGACATTGAGAGTGACTCCTCTGCGCAGAGGGGGGAGAGGATGAGGGAGAAAGAGAAAAGGAGGAAGAGGGACAATAGGCGGTCGTCGGATGGAAGAGGATAGCTATGAGGATGAATCTCGGCGCCACATCTCTTCCCGTTTTTCCCCCCTTCTTCATACATTTCGCCGCCACCCATGTCATGTCTCTCAAAATACCTCTTTTGGCGCTAAAACAAGAGCAAATTGAGCGGAAATTGAGCTTAATTTATTTATTTTGCGCACAGAAAGTCAGGTATTGTAAAAGTGAAATACCTAGTCAATCTTTCGGAAGAGAAATGAAATGGGAACGCAAATACAAGAATTGCTGTTGTATTTCTGTTTTGGCTCATTGACATAATGGACCGACCACTGGGAACCTTTTTCTGCGTTTGTTTTTTGTGGCACTGCCCGGAAACTGTCAAGGCTGTGTCCACTTTTGCCCAAAACACTACAGGTTCTAGGAATTGATCGATTATCTTAAACCCCGTGCTCTTTGATCGCCGATGGTGCATAGAACGGACGATTGTCAATATCCTTCCTGTCAGCCCGAGAGCAGAATCCACAGTCGTTGAGACGTTGAAGATTTCCGCGCGGAAAAGGGAACAGAATACGCGGGAAACGGGTAGTTCGCTAATCGAAAAAAATTTACAAACCCTTCATCCTCCTTCATCCTTCATCCTCATCCTCCTTCCTTCCGTGTCTCAATGTCGTATTGTATCTCATCGGTTAGACGAAGTGAGAGAACGCGTAGAATTGAGAGAGATAGACAGGAACGGGGAACAGAATGGCGTAGAAGAGTCGTTAGCTAATCTGAAGTAACTTGCAAACCGGCATCGACAACTTCTTCATTTTCCCCTGACTTACTCTCGAGATCTTCCGTGTATATTTTCTGGTTAGGGAAAGCGAGAGAGTTCGTAAAATTGAGAGATTTAGACAGGAACGGGAACATAATGGGACGAGCGGCTAAACTGATTTGGAGCGTAGAGGAGGAAGCGGATAGAGACGAGGACCGCGAAGAGAAGGAAGAGAAGAGTAGTGGGCGAACTAGGGAAGGAGGAACCCGTTTGCCCACCTTTTTGTATCCCCTTGGTTCGCCTTATCTTCCTCCAGAGCCCTTGTTCATAGGAAACAGTGAATGTGACTCCTGATTTCAAGATTTTTTTTCGGTGCTTGAGAGAGCGCGAAAAAATAGGATTCGTCTATTTCACGATCAAAAATAATTCATTGCGAGCTGCTCTCTGGTTTCCGATCTCGACGAATGCTCCTCATGTCTCTAATCCATTCTCGCGTTCATCCTATCAAATCGCACTGAAAGTCTTCGAATTTGGTCCCAATCATCCCTTCTTTTCAATCAGATTGTTGAAACTCGGTACTGATTGCACAATCAGATTTGACTACTGCCCTCTGACTTGTGATTTTAGAAATCTGATATCGTGAGATTATTTTCCGTTCCACGCGTAGCTAACCTTTGACGAACGGGGCGGAGTTAGGAAGAGGCCGGGAGGAGGAGAGTGATCTAGATACCTGCTCTCCTCCCCCCCCTACCTCTTCCCATCCTCTCTCTCCCAGACAATCAATACGCTAACCAGCACATTGAGTTTGCTATTAAGCATTTAGAACGCACGATAGCGTTTCCGCTATCGTGCGTTCGAAATGCTTAATGGCAAAGGGGTAAGGCTACCCGAGAAAGCAGTGGACAGCCGGGTATATAGTCCGTCTAAACAGCTGGCCTTACCAGTGGGTCCCACCTAGCGTTGTCGTACGACTGTAAAATCGCTTGACGTGGATACACCTTACCTTTTTTACCTATAGCGTTTCAAAGGTTTCCGCCTGCTGCTCCTTGTCTCCCAAGCTTCTTCTAGCATTTTTCATGCACATTGTTGTCCCCCTATCCTCATATTCTCTTCCTAATTTACAATATACCGAAACCCCGCACTGCTAGGCCCTTTTTTCGCGCTCATGTCGCGTTTCTTATCATTTTAGTATCTCATCCATACAAACTAGCAGGATATGGAGGTGAATGTGTGCATAAACGCATTACAGGTCCGCCATGCACATCTGCGCTCGGCCTCTCAACATCACGCGGCGGGCGTGCTGTCAATTGGTGGCGATGCTGAACAACACTGGGGTTTTTTTAAATTCTTTTTTTAATTCTTTTTTTTTTAATTTTTTAAATACAGGATAAGCAATTTGGTTATTTTTGTAAACATGGGCCAGTTTTTCGATGATTAGACCTTGGCGATGCTGAATGACATGGCGGTTAGACATTTTCGTTATCGTTTATTGGATTCCTTCTGCAATGGCAGCGCCGCCTATCGAGGTTATTGCAAGAGTCGATTTTTTGATTCCCCTGAAACACAACCAAATATTGCAATAATCGAGAACCATGCTCGTCCGTTTATCATTTTGCGTGCTCCTTGAAATCACTTGGATACGAATTTTCTCTTATGGATAGGGTTTGCTGCCATCTGGTGGCAATTCTGAACGATACGGGGGTGAAGGAAGGGGTAAATAAACAACACAAAATGAAGCTAATATTTTGATTGTGATTTTGGAGCGAATAGCAGTGCAAGATCATACTCGATTACTTCATCTGCGATTTATGATGAGTCTGAAACGTATCCAATTCGCACGACAGACGCGAAGGGCGTTCAGCCAGTTAGATAGTTCGAAACTAGCTATTCTGAACGATGCGCGAATGTAGGCGCGGTCGGTGCATTAGCACATCCCCTCATTGTCCTTACTAATCATCCTGATACGGAACCAATAAGTGTTCGCATGGATAGAGACCGCAAGCTCCGCCCACTTGGGAGGGATAGGGAATGGGGGCAAAAATGGGAATGAGGTTTAGCAAATCGAATACTCAACCAAAATGGTCGTTCAAGGGCGCGATGGATAGCTCTCAGCCTCACCTTTCAATGTGCCAATGGGCACTATGTTCAGAATATTTTAAGTTGTTTTTAAGTTTTTAAGCTTTTATTTTTATGAAGATTTTTAGAGAAGAAAAATCAAGAATCGAAAGTTTCCCCGAATTGCTAAACTGTTTTGAAGGTTTTAGTACGCGCGTATTTATTCCAGTCCGATTAGCGCTAAACACAGTGTGAGCTATAGTCAAATGAGGGAAGAGGGGTGAGAGACAAGGCTCTTCCCTTCTCCCTCCACCCTCTCTCCCCGCTGTTTCTATCCCGTCGTGACTAGCACACACCGTCCCTAGACAAGAGGAAATTTCTCTCCCAAATTGTCTCTCACGACTGGGCGAAGCTATCGCCGTCGAACTTTGAGAATGAGCTTGAAGTAGGCTCCGCCCCCCTTTTGCCTCGTCCCGGTTTCGACCACTTCTCTGTTGAGCCCAGATCGCACGGTTTTTGGCGCATAACTCGGTTCAAAAATGAGATATCGACAAACGGTAAAAAGTATGTTCTTATTGAGACCAAGGGGGATACTTTGAGCACAAAAACATGACCTTACGATTGATTCGGTCTACCCCGTTGCGGTCTCTACGCATGGATTAAATGTTTTGGAAAATAACAGAAAATGAAGTGGCAATATTCCTTCCAGTCCTTTGTAACGTTTGAGCATTGCTTGAAACATATCCGAAGGCAATGATTCAATTTTTTTAAACATAAACCTGCCGTTTTGGGAGCTCCCTTAATTTTATATAAATTGATTTATTTAAATTAATCGCAGGTGTCGCCATGCACGCCGACCATGATCGCCAACAATGACGACCTCAACGGGACAATGCCGTTCAAGGTGAAGAGATATTTTCTAAAAATTATCATCTTCTTTTTTTAGAAATATACATATTTTTTCAAGCCTTTATCATAATAGCATAACCTATTTATAAATATCCATACTACAATCGATGATTGCTACATTTTTTCGGATGAATTTGGATAGAGACGGCAGGCTCAGCCCACTTTGACGGGACAGGGAATCGCTCAAAATCTGCGCTGCCGCGGGGCAATTCGAATACTGAACCGATTTGGACAATCGAAACTGATTTCGGTAGCTATCCACCCCCTCTACAAACGATCTTTGGCGCATCTTGATCTGACAAGTTTGAGTTGGTCAAACACACGATAATATGGTCCAGAGTAGTGCATTTTCAAGGTTCCAGTTATCGTGCACTTTTGCGCCTCTGGTCATTGGTTCTCCTAGTTTTTAGTAGACGATACCAGAAGAAAAAAAAACGAAAATCCGACTTGCCTCTGAATTGCCCCCGAATTTAGAAGTTTTAGTACGCGCGTATTTATTAGAATCCGATTAGCGCTAAACAATATTCAACCATTGCAGTACTCTGCGCCGTCCTATCTGCCCGAGCCCGAGGAGGTGCGCGAGGATCATGTGACGTTCCTTTTGGGTAAGCACATTCTTGCATTTGACCTAAGATGGTCACGCTCGTCAGGCATGTATCGATGGTTGGGGGGGGGGGTGAACTACCATAGTTAGGATGCCTCTTCTTAGACGTATCTCTGGTTTATCCCAACCACTAAAAGTGGGCGGAGTTTGGGCTAACCACTAGGCAACCATTTCTCCAACCACTAGGCAACCACAAGAGTTCTGACCACTAGGCAACCATAACCTCTAGCACCAGTTTTTGTCCCGTCGTGTCTAACACGCACTTTGCCTATAAGGACCCTTTTTGAAGTCCTCATCGGGCGGCCTCCGATTCGAATGTTGCCCTACAAACGATCCGGAGTGGTCGTGTTTTGGATGTGACCACCCGTGGTCTCGTGGCTAGGGAGGAATTTTTGTTTGTTTCCGAAGGTTCTTCCAATCGACAAAATCTGATCTACTCCTTGGCAATTTTCCAGAATCTTGCAAAACTCGGCATATCGTTGTAAGAGTCGCTAGGTTTGAATTTCAAAATTTCATGATACGCCTCCTTTAAGTAGTGACAAAACAAAATTGGCAAATTTTTTCGACTCATTCAAGCATTTCGGTGACATTAGCATTTCGGTGTTTCAAGCATTTCGGTGACATTAAGTCCAAGTTTTCTACGATTCTTTTAACTTTTCCATTTCTGCAGGCATTCTCATCCTGATGCTCATCGCTCTAACCTGCACCTTTGCACTGTCGAAGATTAGTCGACCAAAGTGAGTTATCATTCGCTTTTCCCTTTATTATTGGGTTGTGTTTCAAATGAAAACGTCAGATGTGCTACATTATGAGCGCGTAATTACGTAAAGTATGTAAAGTAGCGAAATATGATCATCATGCGATATTTATTGTATCATTCTTAGCGAGGAGCAAACCGCATTGCTGATGGCGAAAAGGTCTGGTAGCATTGTGGTCAAGTGACAGTGGCAATTTCTAATCATTCTTATTAGTTAGTGATGGCTCGACATAGATGTAACAGTAGTGGAAAAATGTCATAATCTGTAATATTAATTTTAATTAATTAACTCATTAATAATTTAAGGATTGCTCTTGGGTATGGATCGCTGTCGAACTACGGCATGTTCATGTTCCTGCAGTCAAACTCGGCTAGGTTATTATTGTTATTGTTATTGTTGTTGTTTTTTGTGTTTTTCAATTATTTCTCATCAACCAAGATTCGTCTAAAAATCCAAGAATATTCTTGAATGAGTGAAATACATTGCAATTCCGTGCAACTATCTAAATTTTTAATATTTGGTTGCGTTTCACACATTCTTGATGATGTCGTGAAGGGCAGTAGTTTCGATGATGTCGTCCTTTTTGTCGATAATCATAATAATAAAATAATTTAGAACCTCAATGTCTGGATCCGCTCGCACGGCTGGAGGAGGGCCGAGAAGACGGTCATCGTTCATGGTACTACTGAAGTAAGATTTGCTCTCATTGGATTAGCATGCTTGGATCGGCTTGAAACAAGAAAATACGAAAAGCGAAGAAAACGGTCATCGTTCTTGGTGCTGCTCAGGTAGGAAGGCTCCCTTTTTGCGCGATCTAGGACATACCGCATGAGTGCATGTTGTACTGCAACACTTCTGTTTTTGCGACGGTACCTACTTGAAAGGTCCTGAATCATAGATTGAATGGACAAAAGGATCAAGTAATTAGTAATTATCTAATTTCAGGGAGATCGCCTGCCGACGGGACGACGCGCACCGCAACACGTCCTCGCTGAGCATACTCAGCCAGCTGGAGTGAGTTTCCTCTTTCGTGATCTGGAGCTTGTGGAGCTTTGCACAACTGAGCAAGTCATTTCCTACGCAAGCTTCACGGTCAATAAATGAGATTGTTATGGTTGCAACTACTCATGCCTGCAATGATGAAGAATTTTAGCTAAAGGGGATAACAAAAGCTGATTAGAAAACTCATTCAGTATGTCTCTACTGCCGTCGTACCAGACAGCCACTGCGACGCCGACGTCCACTGGGTCGGCGCCCCCTCCGCCGCCCTACTTCCCGTACTCGGGCAGGAGGGGAAGAACGGGTGAGTGTTGTTGAACCCGAATCACAAAGACATTGATAAAATCTACTAAAAGGCGAGTTGTATGGGGCAATTTCAATCTAAATTTCGTTCACAGAAGGCGACGACGTCGAGCTCCCTCTAACGGCGATGACCTCACCCGCGGCGTCGTTCCACTCGTACGCATACACGGTTAGTCGAAGTTCTCTTTTTGGGGCAACCATTGCTCGCAAAATATTACATTCTGATTCCTCTTGATGTAGACATTGAAAATTTTAAGACTATTGAACACAACATGGTCAATAGCTATTATCGTGCAATTTGAATGCAGTTCATTCAATGTAGCTGGAAAATGCAACTTCTTTTTTTTCGGTTAGCGAGGGGTAGGGAATGAAAATGATAGCTTGGAATAATCTGCGAGAGAAGGCTAGGAGAGAAGAGAAATATAACAGAGAAGAGATTCATCATCTTCCTTTCAGGAGCCGCCACCGGAGATGACTCGTAGCGTCTGATCTTCACATTCTTTCATGAAATAACCCAGCCTTCACCCCCCGTCTTTCCCACTTTCCCGATTGCCCCCTATTGAACACGGGTTTCATCCTTACTACTGGTATTATTCATGATCTTGCCGATAAATCATCAATTATATATATATATATATATATATTATACACATTATTACACATTATCGTAAAATAATAAACCGTTCCGCGTAATCCGATTCCTATCGTTCCTTTCGACTTTTGACTGGAGGGTCCCTGACCCTAGCTCTTGTTCCTAATCGTTTCCTAGTGGCACTGGTAGCACATACTGAGAAAATGAGAATTTTAGTATTGATCAATGACGAGCTAGGTAATAAAATGTTCCGTATTATGCGCTAAACACCGTAGTGTCGCCGCTGAGCATTTCAATGTTACGATATGTAGTCGATTAATGAATAAGGAATTGCTGTAGAACCAGATTTGCGAAAGCGTTCTCATATTTAGTCACAAAAACGCATTGATGACAGTTATTAGATAGAAAAATATAACACAAGTCGTGAAGAAGTGTTCCTATTTGATTTTCGATCTGATCCAAGGCAATCCGTCTCTGATGTGATCGAGGACTTCCTTCACGCAGGCGTTTCTGAATAAAAAAAATGCGGCAATGAACATTAACGACCCGAGTACAACTATTCACAACTTTTTGAAGAATGACCAGAACGATTATAAAATCCAGAACTATTTCGAGCCAATACCTGTCTGATTGTGCACGACGAGCATTGAACGTGTAGAATTTCTTGCTCTGAAATTATAGATCGGTCGTGCATCCCAAAGATGTTATGAATGCCCATTGTTTACTTCGGTTACAAACTTGTTTGAGCGACTACTAATAATACAACTTGCAAGTAATAATAATAAGTATAATAAGTAATAATAATAAGTAAGTATAATAAGTAATACAACTTGCGTTTTAAAAAAACAGCGAACTAAAACGAGAACAGTAGTGTGGGAGTCAGTAAGGCAGAGTGCGTCTGGCACTCTGGTACACAGCGCAAGTCAGGCGGGGGGAAAAGCCCCTTTGCGTAGCGTCGCTCTGTCGAATCATCATTCTGCGCCGAGCGAGAGGGATGATGCGCGGTGCGAAATGAGAGTTTTTAGAGGAAAGGGTTTTTCTTGCATTTTCCAATGCAGCTAGCGATTGAAATCGAATGTTGAAATTCGGCTCCTGCCGAACTGTCAGGAAAGGAAACTGCCCAGATAGTTCGGCACTACCTCTGAAAAGTTGAACTCGATAGCTCAACTCACTAATGAGTTATATATTTCCCGAAAACAGTCGTTTTTCGTCACTCTTAGCAGTTTAAGCGTTCTTAACTAAATTTAAACTCGATATCTCAACTCTACGGTGAGTTAGTTACCGCAGAGAACTGAAATCAATTGTTTTTGGGGGGGGTAAAATCCTAAAGAGTTCAAGTATGTTTCACTCAGTATAGAAATCATTCCTTGGCCATCGCCATTTGTCAGCTGGCAGAAAAAGGTTTGACGATATGTTTCGCCATCCGAATGAGGGGTTTGGAGGACAATGTTGGATAAATCAACGCCATTCTCCACCTACCGACACGGTGTCTCAAGAGTAGCAACAGTGAGAAAGCGGGAAAGAGTCGAAAATGTCTCCATCACGCAAATGATCTCCCCCCCCCTCCTCCCCCCGTCTGACGGGCTGTGTAGTATCTACCAGTGAATGAATTCCAACTAACATTACCTGAACATTGTTCGTTTCTTCCGGTAGCTCGGGTTTTGTAGTTTCGTCAGGGATATAGGGAAGAACGGATGAACGATCCGCTTCCGATTTGAACAAACTGTAAAATATTCACCGGATTAATGCAGAGTCGATAAGTTCAGGATGGGAGATTTCCTCCTATTCTTAGCTTATTTATCCATTTGGCTGTTGCTAGTTTCAGGGATTTCGAATCGGAATAGGATTTTGATAGTCATCATTACAAAAGCAAAGAAAAGCACACCACGAATCGATGAAATTGCGCATTCTCGTCGAATACTCATTATCGGTGAGCCTCGGCGGCTGCTGGCTCGCATCTGTGATTACATCGGATAAGAAAGTCTCCCCGATTCCACCGTAAGGATGAACGCCAGTTGCGAGTTCAATCTGAAAATAAGATTTGTTTTGTTATTGATAGCTACTGCAACAACACAAAAACAATAACAACAACAACAAGCGAACCAGCATGATTCCGAGACTCCACACTTCGGACTTGCTTCCGTAGCCTCTCGTGATCCCGTAGGTTTTCGAATCGAACCGCTCGGGCTGAAATTCTCAATTCCGAAAAATGCCAAAGTTCCCTACAAACCGCCATATAGCTGTGAGTTCCGACGTAGTTGGTATCGGCTCGTGTCTTAGTCACTGCAGTCTGCAATTGATTAATAGGATAATTAATTAATTAAATAAATCGGATAATTAATTAATTAAATAAGAAATGAAGTGAATGAATAAAGTAGTAATACTTGTAGCTTTTTCGACACTCCAAAATCGCACAGCTTCACCTCTCCGCGATCATTGAGCAATACATTGGCCGGCTTGAGATCTATTTTGTACGATATTTTGTAAGTACGACTTTGGATAGACAATAATATTGCATTCTGAAAAAAAAACAGTTTCAAAGAAAACGAACCACCGTGGATCACGCGTGCTTCATTTCTGAAGAACGCCAGAGCGTCCACTACCTATAAATGAATTGATTGCTATTCAGCTCAGCTTTCAGTGCACATAATTTTTTATGGACTGACAGAGTCTAAGAAATCCAAAAAAAAAAGAAAAAAGAAAAGAAATCCTTACCGATACGGTGACGCTCCCCAGAAACTGCTCGAGCTGCTGCTTTGCCATCCGCTCGCCACGGGCACTGTCGTAGATTATTTCCCTGACCTGGAGGCAACACAGTGTCTTCATTCCTCGTACTCTCTCAGTCACAGACGAGAGAAATAATTTTTTTTAATTCAGTAAACTATTTTAGAAACAAGAAAGGTAAACCTGTGTCCAAGTAAAGCGCTTTTGCAGTCGTAAGGCAAAGCTAGGTACCACTGGTGAGGCCAGCTTTTACAGTCCGGGTTGGTTCCCCCCTGAAAACAATCCGGCCCGACCGGCCCCAAGCGGCCCCATGCCTTTTTGAGGCTCGTACAGATAGAAATTTGATATACACTCAACGGCGTTGTAAAGCTCGTGTAATATGCTATCGATATAAGTTAGCAGAATTTTAAATATTTCTTTCAATAAATAGTAAATTGGTGTGGAAGCGCGTCAGCTTTTTCGAAAAAGTGAAGAAGTTGAAAAGAATCAGGTTGACGATTTTACTTACCGTAATCTTGCGACCTGTTTTTCGCAATACTGATGACAGTTCCCCACCAATTTACTATTTAATGAAAAAATATTTAAAATTCTGCTAACCCAAATCGATAGCATATTACACGAGCTTTACAACGCCGTTGAGTTTATATCAAATTTCTCTCTGTATCGTACATCGCTCCCATTACCGAACAAACGGCCTTTTCTACCTTTTTGGCCTTTTTTCCCTTTAAGCGAATTCACGCTTAATATTCTTGCTTTTTGTTTCATATTTTTTATCCACCCCCATAACTGGACGAATACAAAAATTGGCCGGTGAAATATTATTTTAAATAGGTGAAAAATGAGAGCCGTTGCCTCTATTTTCAATTAATATACGGCTCTACCGTAATCTCCACGTCATCACAAATTTTCCGTACATTTTCTGTATTACGGCTGTAATTTTTCACCCATTTAAAATAATATTTCACCGGCCAATTTTTGTATTCGTCCAGTTATGGGGGTGGATAAAAAATATGAAACAAAAAACAAGAATATTAAGCGTGAATTCGCTTAAAGGGAAAAAAGGCCAAAAAGGTAGAAAAGGCCGTTTGTTCGGTAATGGGAGCGATGTACGATACAAGCCACAAAAAGGCATGGGGCCGCTTGGGGCCGGTCGGGGCCGGCCGGGCCGGATTGTTTTCAGGGGGGGGGGGGAACCAACGCGGACTGTAATCGCACATCACAATCGCAATATACCTCCAAAAGGCTGGCGTCCATGAGTTCCATGCACATGTAGAAGGCCATGTCCTGTGAGAATTTATTGGATAGACTGTATTTCAAGAGCTGATAAGCAATCATCAACTTTTAGCGCCAATAAGCGACAACGAAAAGTTATTCTCACATAATTGACAAATCCGTACAGAGCCACGACGTTCTTGTGATTGGCAACTTTTCGGAGCACTTTGGTTTCGTGAGTTCTCTGAATTGAATCAAGAGCAAATTTTCAGTAAATCCGAAATAAAAACGATTCCTCACCTCTGAAATACCTCTCAAGTTGTTGCGTCGATTCTGCCTGTCTTCTATTCTCATAAGCTGAAACACATTTTGATAATACTAAATTTGCGTGAAATATTAACATATTGATAATATATATATATTGATAATAATGATTGATAACGCATTCCAATAAAGATTTCATACCTTTACCGCGATCGGAATACATTTATCCATGGTCGAATGCTTGAAGGTGCCCTTGTATACGCCGTCGGAGAAGCCTCCCTCGCCCAATCTGCCAGTCTAAATGGGCACTAGAGCTCAAAAATGATACCGTCGACTCTTCATTTTGCATACTCTCTCACCCGTTCGGTCGGCGAGAGAGAGAGTGTGTGAAATGAAAAGACGGCTTTATATAATTATATAATCATTTATCGATAATTTATAATGGGCACTAGGTCGGATGAGCACATTCTAGCACAATGCTAACCAACTGGATGAGATCTAGATTATTTTAAGGATTATTTTTACATTTTTTTTTCTTTTCTGAAGGTTTTCATTCCCAAAAAAACGAAAGAAAACAAAAATCATACACTGGATGGAATGCAACTATTGCATGCCGTGATGCCTAGTGATTGCTGGCAATCATTGTGCTCAAGTATTACGAACTCACGTCATCAATGACGATGTCCTTTCGTTCAAAGTCGACGACAGTATGCTCGTCAATGTGAAACTTGCCCTCCTCATTCGCTCTGAAAATATTCATTGTCTTCACCCGGATGAAACTTACTGGCTGCCCAGTTATTCACCCCGACTGCCTGTGTTGCCTCGATGACTCATACAATCTTGGATTACAATCTTATCTTATGTGGTGTTAAAATCTCAGTAGATAGAAAAGTAGTGTTAATTTTCAGACATGGAAAAGTGTAAAAGTAGCAGACGTTTGAATTCCCGCATTTTTCGTAACTCATCTCCCCGACTCAAAAATTGGAATATAAGCTTGTTATATTGGAATATAAGCTTGTCTATAGATCACTGTTAAATGTTGGTGAAGATGAGCTCCGATGAATGCGGGAATTCAAACGCGTGCTACTTTTAAATTTTTCCATGTCTGAAAATTAACACTACTTGCTGCCTTTCCATCTACTTTTCCGAGATTTTAACACCACATTACTGATAATAAATTCGGCCAGTAAACTGACAGGAGCTCATCCGTTTCTCTTTCGTCGATTCTCTGCTGCTCTTCACGTAAATTGAGGCCAAGAGGGTTCATCGTTGGATCTGATAAGTACCTCGAAGTGGAAAATAAGAGCTGAATGGAAATGTTGCGAAACCAACGATGGACAATGTGAGAGCAATATCAATAAGAATCTATCATTGACAAAATAGAAAAATGTAATCTGAGGAAAGCTAGCTGAAAGTGAACACGACGACAACGCTGAGCTTGTCATGAACGAAAGAGGCAGAAAGAGGAAAGAGGAGAAAGAGGCGAAAGAGGCAATGAACGAAAGAGAAAGAAATAGGCGAAAG
This sequence comes from Pristionchus pacificus, assembly GCA_000180635.4. Classification (NCBI taxonomy): domain Eukaryota; kingdom Metazoa; phylum Nematoda; class Chromadorea; order Rhabditida; family Neodiplogasteridae; genus Pristionchus; species Pristionchus pacificus. The sequence continues at coordinate 28,391,164 of CM026578.1, read as the reverse complement.
AGGTAAAAAGACGTTGGTGAACAACTATAACCCATCCCCTCCCGTTATCAGCACTACCAACTGAGTCATTGTGGATCAATCGACAACAGGGCGATTTTATTCCTATGAGTTTAGGTGAACATTACAAGGAGAGACCGCATTTTCATTAGGCTGTTCAATAGTTGCTTGAGTGAGTACAAGGGGCAAGTAATAAGATAGATTGTGTGCATATTGCAATACCGTTCAATATTCACACTTTTATCAGGCAATTATTGTTCCTTAGTTACCGCACACGATCAAACAATTCAAATATGAATGAAGGTGAGCGGTGTCCAGTTCGCACCACGTGGAGGTGAACAATGCAAGCGAACCATGGGGAGTTTTAGGCGGAAGGGGCGACGTTCCATTGACAGTTGATCTTCAGTTGAGATCTGGATTTCTGATTAGAGAAATGAATCGATTAATATCGATTTCTCCGATTTAACACCGATTTAGTCGTGGACCGACGGTGAAATTCTGGTAGAGTGCATACGCGTGCCGTTAAACAAACGTTCTGGTCCGAGGCGAAAGCTGGAAAAACATTGTACGTAGATCATTTAATCAAAACAAGAACTCACATCAATGAAACGCGCCCGATGTTACTACCGCTTAAGCTTCAGGGACAACTCGTTGATATTGTACTTGATTACTACATCGATGGAATACTGGTTATATATTGCGAAAACGATGACCGAGCAAGCCACCATCACAACACAAGGACGATAATCAATCTGATGCCCATCGCACAAAAACTCAACCGTCCATCGGATTTCTGTCATTGTATACCCCTATTTTCGGTCGTAAAAACACACGCACAATCAATGTTGCAGTGAATTCATATTGGCGCATTGCCGAGAAAGTGTGCTTTCTGGAGAGCGTGGAACAATTAAAATGTACGCGCAAGAAAGGAGCGTCGCAAATAATGCAATGGTTACACGACATAAAAGCTGCTTCGAAATCACTTCACAAACGATCATGAATCGTAAAATGAAGTCACTCGCATCAATTCTCTTTCGAGTTGTGCGGATTCCAAACATTGTGATGAATTCAACCTTACTTCTCAAAAATTAAAGATAACATCAAAGGACTAGAAAATATAATTGCTCTGTAACCATGGCCTCCACAAGATACGGTGCAGCATTAGAACAACGAACCGACAGGACATCTAATTTGCTTCCTTTCTGGAATAACTCCTTAAAAAAAATAAAAATAAAAAAAACCTTTTGTCAAGAGTATATCGCTTTATCATACACGAAATCATGGGGCAATGGGGAGGGGGGGGGATTCTTGAAACAGGGAGGTTTGCGGGAAGGTTGCAAAAACGTGGCGGCATGAGTATACGGCAGGGGAAAACGAAAAATCGGTCATTTCCTGTAGAGACTTTCAAATGCTGAATATTATTGGCGCGAAATTCAAACATTTGAATTTGCGGGGCGCGGCTTTGCAGAAAAGAGCGCCTAGAGCGACTTGGCGGTCTTCTCGAGCAGTTGGAACGTGAGGTCCAGATGCTTCCTGTCGTAGACGAGCGAGGGTCGGAAGCGCAGCGCGCGATCGCCGCAGCCGCCGCAGTGCAGACCCGACTGGATGGCCTGCAAATTCAAATGTTTGAATTTCGCGCCAATAACATTCAGCATTTGAAAGTCTCTACAGGAAATGACCGATTTTTCGTGAAATTTTATTTTCCCAAGTTTTTCTCAGAATTTTCTCAAAAAGGTAAAGACGCAATGAAGGAGGGCTTGCGAGAAATTCGAATTCCATTTTCGCTTTTTTTTCATTGAGTTTCACCGACGCATTATTATCGGAATATGTTTATGAGATGTGATTTTACAGCCTATTCCTTTAGAAAAAACACCGTTTGCAACATTGTCCCTCTTCTCTGACAGTGTCATCTCAAAGTCATTATAGCTATCACATTTTTAAAATGATACGATTTTAATTGCACACCTATTAAACTATTCCGCGCGGCAAACGCTATAGCTCCGCCCACTTTCACTTCGTTTTACGCGTTTTCAGCCTATTTTCACTATCTTTTCTTAGTTTTTAATGATAAAACACGATTTCTGGGATGGTTTTGCGTTCATTAGGCACAAATTAATCAATGCTCATTAGGCACAAATTAATCAATGCTTAAGTTTAAACGCGACCATAGTTTAGTAGCAATTTTGTTACGCGCGGAACAAGAAACAACTTTGCGTCAAAATGTGATAGCTACCTTTACCTACTCCTAGTTAACTACAACCACATTTCTCCTACGGCGAGGCCTTTACGATCACGCTGTTAGAGGCTGAGGCTCTCTTTTACCGACCTTGTCCCTCTTCTCTGCCGCCTCGAAATCAATAACGCTTCTAATCCCCACGCAATTCCTTTTTCTTAATTTTCTATATCATCCAGTTCACAAAATCGAGCATTCCTGACTTTGCCGGGTGTCTCACGATTTATCAATCGATTCTAGCGGGTTCATGTCTTACCTTGTCGACGAACTTGTCCCTCTTCTCGGCAGTCTCGAAGTCAATGGCTGCGAAGGTGCCCAGACCGCGGGGATTCTGCACGAGGGACGAGTGGGCCTTCTGGAATTTAATTAGTTATGAATGTGGTTTAGGGTTTTTGGTTTGGGGGAATCCCATGTGCTAAAGCATAGTCAGGAACTAGTGGAACAAAAAAGGGGATTCTGCACCAGCGAGGAGTGGGCCTTCTGGAAAATATTTACTGTAAATTGTAAATTGTTGGGCCCTGGGAACTAATTACATAACTAGAAAATCCTCTCAGGAGCGCAGATAACGTGAGTCCAAAGTGAATTCGAATGAGTTTCAAGGTCGGAATATAGTTCTCTCAGTCGCAACTCGAACGATGTGATCGACGTTGTCACGGAATACACAAATAACATTTCTCCTATCATTTCCAATATTCAAAGATCAAACTTGAAATCGAAAGATCAAAGATCAAACCTGAAATCGAAAGATCAAAGATCAAACCTGGAACGAGGCGAGGTTCTTCTGGAACTCCTCGCCGATGACCTTGGCGCGCTCGAGCAGACCGTCCTTCTGGAGATGACCGATTTTTCGAAAATTTCGACTTTTTGGCGCCAATTCAAATATTTGAATTTCAAGAGAGCTTTTTTCTAAATGTCCTACATAAAATTACCATTTTTTTCCGAAAATACTGATTTATTGTCGCCAATTCAAGTATTTGAATTTAGTCTTACGTACCTTGTACACGTTAAGCACCTGCTCGAGCAGCATCAGCTTGGTCGGGTCTCCCATCCAAGTGTTGTAGATACGGTAGCCCTGAGGATGGAAGGATCGATTCGTGATTTTTTCATAATATGATACTCAGACCAGAAGGGGTCGACTCAGCTACCGGGGCCTCGTTTCCTAATCAGGTCAATCAATAATCAGTTGCCTTACCTTGTTGAATAGTCAGAGACAATCAAAAATGGATACCGTACCACATACCCTAAGCAGGCCAATCAATAAAGGATATCGTACCTCGTTGACCTTGAGGTGGTCGGCGAAGTAGAAGCCGCCGGTGAGCAGCTTCTTCGAGAAGGTCACCTGTCGAATTTATTCATGTTTGAATTTCGCGCGACAAAATTCCCAGATAATGAAAACGCGACTTTTTTCTACAGAGACAACAGTCCGCTACACAGCGTGTCAGAGTGGATCGCCTTCTTTGTTCGTCGCGGCGCTCGTATTCTAATGAGGAGAGAGAGCGAGAGCGAGTCATTCTGGGCAGTGCGAGAGGGAAAAGCGGCGTGAAATGGCAAGGTTTTCGGCACATTCTCGCATGCTGCAGCTGAAGGGGATATTTTTTCTGGGATTTTTCTCTTCACCCACTTCGGAAAACAATTCATTGATCTACAATATCCACAATTATCATAATACCGTACAATATCGGCGGGCTCCTTGAGGTTCCAGTGCGAGTGGGCCCAGATCTGTCCGTTGGCGGCACCTCCGCCGGTTTGCACCTAAAAATATTCAAATTTGAATTTCGCGCCGGAAATCTCTCAAAATCGAAAAATGCGACTTTTTTCTACATAGCCAGCAAATTGTTGGGTCCTGAGCGGAAATCGAGGCTTACGGTACCTCATCGACGATGAAGACGACGCCCTTCTTCTTGGTGAGATCGCGCAGACCCTGATTATCGATTTATTAATTTTTCGAAACTTTCGAAAAAATGGACTTTTTGTACAGACACTTTGAATTGTGGCGAAATTCTGGCGCGAATTCAAATTTCAAATATGCTCACCCTGAAGAAGGCGGGGCTGCCGTAGTGGTCGCCGCCCTCGCTCTGGATCGGCTCGACGATAACGGCGGCGACGTCGTGGTCCTGCAACGAATTCCCCTTGGATTACGGTACGGTAACTAGCGAAAAGTTGGTCGTTTTGTGTAGAGACTTTCGAACGTGGAATTCGTTGGAGGGAATTCAAATATTTGAATTGTGGTTACGGTACCTTGGCCTTCCACTCGTCGATCAGACGCTCGACGTCGGCGAGGCACTCCTTGTCCTCCTTCGCGTTGAAGGCCTGGGAAAATTGATAATCATAGGGTGCTGTAGCCTGGTCAGTGGAATCGATACCGTAACCCTGAGCATACTGTATCAATCGATACCGTATCCTTCGGCTACAGTATCAATCGATAATCGATACCGTATCCCTAGGGTACGGTATCAATCGATAATCGATACCGTAACCCTCTTTTTTCAGTTGTCGATCAAGCAAGCTACCGTACCTCGTTCTCGTTCAGCGGGTACTTGTAGCGGGGGAAGCGCGCGATCGGCCAGTCGAAGGCCGGAATGTCGACCTGAATCGGATACCGTAATCGACTATTTTAAATTTTAAATTCTCGCCCGAAATTCTACTGCTTTCCAAAGTTTGTACAGGAAATGGCTTGATTTCACTATTTTTCAGCAGAACATATTTTTCGAAAAAGTTGGTCATTTTGTGTAGAGACTTTGAAAATTAGCATGATTAAGGCGGGAAATTCAAATTTTGAATCTCCGAGCATGCGATACCTTGTGGATGGCCTTGGAGCGCGTTACGGAGAGCATGCACAGCGAGCGGCCGTGGAACGCGCCCTGGAATTGGAAAATTGATTTATAATATTCTTATTTTCATCAAATAACGAGATATTATTGGCACACATCGAAGCATAACTGGAAATGCGAAAATTTCAAAAATTGTTTAAAAAATCGAATACGTTTCACGGTGGCTATGAAAGCTGTACTCGACATTTCGTAGTGATTATTCTTGCTCTCTGCGTTTTTATAACCAAAATTCATTTTTCACGCAAGAACTCTGTAAGCAAAATAAGCAGCATAATTTTTTTTTCAAAAGTAGCACATTTTCAACAGAGACCACGAAAAGTGGCAGAAAAGCGGCGGGAAATTCAAATTCCAATTTCCCAACCTGGAATCATGATTTTACTCGCTTATTCTCTTAATTTCAACTTATTTTTTTACTTTCTTTGCGCCCATTTTCCGGCTATTTTACCTGGAATCCGAGGACGGCGAGCTTGGGCGTACCCGGCAGCTGCTGCTTCATTGACGACTCGAGCGCGACGGCGTCCGGACCCTTGCCACCGCGACGCTGCGCCATGTACCTGAGGGATTGATCTTTGACCTTTGGAATGTTTATCTTATGTCGATCTTTGATCTCTGGGCTCTGATCTGTTTTGGCATATGCGAAAATTGAGAAACGTGAAAGACGTTCCGGACACGGAATCACGACTTGAAATGGCATGATCTTTTCGTGATCCAATATGTTTCACGGGACCGATTAATGACAATGAATAATTCATTATGAATTGGTTCTCGTCGTTCGTTTGCGCCGTTTGTGTCCAAAAAATCAAACATTGCTCACTCAATGTAAGTGGACTAACAAACGACACTGTCGTTTTTATTTTTATTTTGTTGTTATTGTTTTGTTTTTGTTATTGTTTTTCCTCACCAGATGAAAGCGGTCTTGATTGCATTCTCATTAGCGGAGGTACCACACAGCATCGTCTGCACATTGTGGAGGCCTTTGGGCGCGATCGGCTGGAAGACCGAGCTGGAAAATAGGGATTAGGGGGGTGTCAGAGATTGGGGACCAGAGAATGACTAGTTCGTGGTATCAGTGGGACAGGGGGGGGGGGGGCAATGGGACAGTCATCGATATCTCACGATTTCTCAGGAATAATATATTTCAGGTAGAAAACCTTCAAGAACTCACTTGATCTTCTCGGGCCAGTCGGAGCGGGGGAAGGAGCCGAGCGCGGGACGGGACACGAGCGAGGTCTGAATGAAGGAGTGATGGATTTGAGATCAGAGATCAGAGATCAAAGATCAAGCTAGAGCGCACCATGAAAAAATATGCACGTCTTCGAGTATTTATAACAATATATATTTCAGTAGGCAAACTAAATGATTCCCGAGTTTCATTCGTTTTGGTTGAAACAATATTCAACTCTCAAGTCAAAGAGTTCAAGGATCAAAGATCAAAGACCAACTCACGATGAACTCGGGCGACGTGGCGGCCTTGACGAGCGCGGGGTGGTTGTATCTGGAAGAGATCAAGGATCAGACTACGAACTATAAAAGTCCAAACTACATACTACAAAGATCAGACTACAAACAACAGAGATCAGACTACATACCCGAGCGGCAGCGACGAGATCTGCGTGTACACGTCGAGCAGGCGGTTGCCGTCCACGTCGACCTGATCAAAGATCAAACTCGAGTCTAGGCTGGGGTCAGACTACACAGATTAAAGATCAAACTACAGAGACCGAAGATCAAAGATCAAACTCACGAGCCAGTTGCCGAACGACTTCTCAAAGTCGACGAAGACGCGCACCGATGAGGACATCTGGAAGTGGAAATTAGAGATCAAAGATCAGATATAAAATATTAGGAGCACACTAATCAATTTTATGTATATTATGAAACCACGGACTCGTCAATGGACCCTAATCATAATTTATTTCATGTGCCGAGAATGGGATGCGTTTCAGGCCAGCTGCAAGGAGCGAGCTCGCTCGGGATCAACGATAGAGCTTGCAACTCGGGTGAGAATAAAAAAATAATTATTCAGTGCCATTCTAAATTTTTGAAAAAGAGATATATTTCATGCTTGGGCATTTCCTTCAAAGCAGATTCCCCCTTTCTAGTTCCGTCCCTCTGTAATTACAAAAGAATTTGGACAGAATGGAATGAGTTTCAGCCTTCTCCGAAAGACAGAATGCTTCAAAATAGCCAATGTGTCTCTCACTCACAATCGAAGAAAAATGTAATCAAAGATCAAAGAACAAACTTGGTGATTGGTCATCTCCTTGTGGAGGGCCTTCGACTAGAAACTCTTCCCCTTCCTAGTCCCCTCCCCCACCGATTCCCCAAATATTTTCAGAGTAGGATAGGTTTAGAGAAATATCAAAGATCAAAAACCAAAACGTAAAGATCAAAGATCACACCTGGTGCTTGGTCATTTCCTTGAGCAGGGCCTTCGACTTGGGACCGGGCACGGCAGTCTTCATGTCGACGTTGCTGAAAATTTGAACAAAATTATTTATTTGTTTTTATTTTTTGCTTTTCGTGAAACCAAAAACATCAAAATGCATGGGATTTGTCAATACAGAAGCCCAGAGATTTAATTTAATTTTATCAATAAGTAAATCGATAGAATACAGTAACCCATGCGCAATCGATCGATAGCTCATTTTAAAAATCAATAAATCGATATGATTTCAGAATGCACTAATCCCAGAGTAAGCTTATTTTTTTAGTCAAGAAATAAAATATAAAAAAATCTCTAAAAAAAACATTACCTCGACTCCTGCGAGTTGATGGTTGACGCGAGACGCGAGCATTGACCTGATATTGATTGGTTTAGAAGTATATGGTAGTCGTACGGAAGCTCCGGTTCCTGTATCGTGAACTGTGAGTCGGAATTGCTATATTTTCAGTTTTTTCTATAGCGTGGAAGTCTGAACTAGGAAAGATTGCTATTACTGTTGCGTTACATCCCTATCGATTCACATTATTTCCAAAGCTCGTGCTTTTGCAGCGCCGGACCTTCGACCTTGAGTGACCATACTATACCCTTATCACCACTGCTTATCTCGGTCATTTATTGACCGAAAAGGCTCTCTACTCTTTGACACTCTCTCACTCTCTCCCTTACTCTGACCATCGAGAGATCAAGCGAAATGGAGAGAGACTCTCTCTCTCTCTCTCTCTCAGTTTCAGACCGACGAGAGACTATGCAAAATACAGAGTGTACTCTTTACGAATGACAGTTAGCCTTGACTGCTATCTCGATTTGGGATCATTTCTTGTTTTGCCAAACGAAAGATTCAGTTTGGTAGATTCATACGAATTTCACACACCGTTCGGACAGATCAATTCCAATTTCAAATTATCCTTTTTGTTGTCTCTAGCTAACTGAATGACAATGATTAATGAGGAGGAGAGAATAAAGAAAGATCACTCGCAGTTTCCGCACACAAAAATCACACGCCGTGGCAGTTGTTTGGTGGGGGTCAAACTGCGTTTATATTCACGAGACGCTTTGGAAATTTTGGGAAATTTATTTATTTATTTTCAATGAATATCTTCATACTCAATTGTGTTGCAGTAGATGCTACTCCTAAAGTATTTTATCATGCATTAAAGTTTGGGAAATATTTGCTAGTAATGAATTTTCGATTTTTTAACGATATTTTGAATAGTTTGTAAGTATGCGGTGAATAACCTAGGGAATCCACGGTTGAGGGAACAACAGTATATGAATTAAAATGAAATATGGTTTAAGAGACGAAAAGAATAGAGAAACTGACAGGAAGAAACTAAATTTGAAGACTTCCTAAAGAAATGCGGCTGGATGTTTCGGTCCATTGGCTCGTAGACACCCAACCGCCTCACGAAGGGTGGACCTCGTCAGTACGACGCCCCTCGCAAGTGGGGAAACAAGAGAAAGGTTAATTATATAGCACTAATACTAGATTTATCATGTCAAATGAAGGAAGGTGGTACAATTCTTCAGAAAAATGACATCTCATGTAGAGTACATTTTGGAATTTTTCAAAATTTCTGACTTGTTAGCTTGCCGCTCTTTTTCATTTTTTTAAATGGAATATGGTACCAACACGTGGAACTTAGTGGTGCACTTTATATAATAGTTTACGAAGTTGATTTACCTAGAAAAAATAAAAAGTGCAAAAAAATGGTTTTTGTTACATATTGATGACGCAATGCAATTTCAAAATTCGAATTGTTTCTCATTCTGACTATTGTCAATGGCACAGTCGATATTAGTGGTACATTCGATTTTAGCTCTTATCATTCTTGAGATAAAGCAAAATATTGATTTTAAAACATGTGCATTTCCTATTACTTAATTTCGCTATACCGTCAAGCGGGAGGAAAATGAACCAAGCACGGGAAAATCCGGGAAAATCCGGGGAAAACCCGCACCTGCTGGCAAACGCGCCAGTGTTGATGAAATGACTCAATATTTGGATTTTGGGTGTTTCAAGTGATGATCTAAAATGTATCGCGAGGGAATTTTAATTGGTTGATTCTAAATAGTCAAACGCGTGTATAAAAACGTCATCCGGGAAATTCACTTTTGAGAGCCGGGAAATGGTGTAACGTCGAAATCGCCAAAATCTCAAGGGAATTAATATTTATGTTAATTGAGTTTTCCATTGATATCTAGACTATTAGGAAGTTCAGCCCCGCAGATTTTGGCGATTTCGACGTTACACCATTTCCCGGCTCTCAAAAGTGAACTTCCCGGATGCCGTTTGGATGCATCCGTTTGACTATTTAGAATCAACCAATTTAAATTCCCTCACGATACATTCTAGATAATCACTTGAAACACCCAAAATCAAAATATTGAGTCATTTCATTAACTCTGGCGCGTTTGCCAACAGGTGCGGGTTTTCCCCGGATTTTCCCGGATTTTCCCGTGCTTGGTTCATTTTCCTCCCGCTTGACGGTACCTTATGTACATTCTTGATAGCGCAATGATTCCTCCTGTAATCAATCAATCGTAAAAAATCGGAACACCAGTCCTTTATGCAGTGCACTTTGTTGTCTTTTGATTCCATTCATAAGAACGAAGATAATAAAAGAATGCAGAAATATATGGGACACCCTAATAGTTTGTGAACTGAAGAGACTACCTAAATTGTGAACAGAACTTCACAGAAATCGCGTGATCTCGTCCAAACCACCCCATTCTCAGTGTGACTCGGTGACAATTTTACCCGTGCTTCCCCCTTCTCTCTCTCCCTATTTTGACTTTGAGTTTCTAACTTCCCCTGCGAGAGATCACTCGATTCGGGGAGACTCCAGACGGTTAGATGAGAGCGAGATAGCATGCGAAAGTGAGAGAGCGGTCAGGGGTCGACGGGAGATGGATTGATTACGAGCGAGCGGGCAAACGAGATGTGTGCAAGAGACGGCGCAAAACGGAAACAAATGTGAATTGTAACCCCACTTTACGATCAAAAATCAACCGATTCCTCCTCAAATGTTACTGTTTGATAGCCTGGGATAGCCCTAGAATCATGGAAATTTAGTGTTTGGCCCAGGGACGACGGTGCTACGATAGGAAGAGAGAGGCTTTTATCACACAGCCCGGGAGTCTTAGAGTCTCAGGGAGCAACTCTTCTTCTTCTTTCTAATCACTCTCAACCCCTAGCACCTGGTTCTTGCATCTGTCTGAGATTTTTTCAGCCCTAAGCATCCCCTCACCTTGCGTTTCAACCTTTAAACCCAGCAGTGGTCTAGGGCTCCTAACACAATGAGCGCGATAAAATTAACTTAATTCTATTAATTAATTAACGCTAATTAGCACCTGAGACGGCCGTGGGACGCAGGCGGGACAGCATCTGTAATTGATTAAATAATGAATTTTAATTTAATTCAAAACAGAGAAAAAACGAGTGAAACGTGACAGCTGCAGAATCTCTCAGAGCAAAATCGACTGGCTTTTGTTTAAATGCGACTTCGGGGGACTAAAAGGGGCTGCATCCTAACATAAACGACGGCTTAGCGGTACGAATTCTTTAGTTTCTCTCTCGGCTAATTGTTCAAAGAATAGAGGGTTCAGTCGGATTATTATACAGCGTCTTCGAGAGTTCATGTCAGATACTAGGGGGAAAGGCTTAGATTGAACGCAAACTACTACTAAACGGAACGAATTCTTTAGTTTCTCTCTCGGCTAATTGTTCAAAGAATGGAGGGGGTTCAGCCTCTTTAGTTCAAGAGATCGAAAAGGGGATAGAGGAAATGAGAAAAAGACGGCCAAAGGACGACAAGGCTCAAGAGGCAATGGAGGAAGGGGAGATGAATTGGGGAGGAAGGGGAGGGGAGGGGGCGAGATAGAGAGTGAGAAAGAGTGGCTATCTCATTGGGGAGCGTCGTGAAATGTGTTGGCGCTGTCTGCGCTCTCTCGATTCCGCGTGCTCTCTCGCGCGCTGGAGCCTGGGAAGGATTTGGAAACCACGGAAGGGGAGCGGTACCAGCGGGTAAGTAGGTATCCGGGCACGGTATCGAGTTTGGATACCGACCTCAGGAGTTGAGATGCGAGAAAAGAAATCTTACGTTAGCGCAGCCGACCGATCGGAATGAAGGATGAGACGTGAAATGAATTGGGAAAATTTGAAATTAAAAATGCATTTCAATATTATTTTCAATTGCTGCAAATTAACGTAATTTAAGGACAGAGATTTATCAGAATGGATAGTACAGAAAAATGAATGGGAACTAGAGTTCGAAATACGAGTAATCGTCTCTTCATTTCACACACTCTCTCACCGGTCAGAGTTGCTTGAGAGTGTGTGAAATTAAGAGACGGCGACCCGTATTTCGAACTCTAATGAGAACATGTGCAGGAAAAATTATGCAGAACTGGAAAAGGTAAGGTAATCTCGGGGCTTGCAAACCGATTAGTGCGGAAAATGGAAAGATGAGAGAGGTGTTGGAAACGGGTTTATTATGGTGTTGTATGGTACATTGTGTTATTAATGGCTCTGAATTATGCTGCACTATAGAGATTGTGACTAGAAATGGCTGGGCAATTCAAGGATCTCTTATTTTTCTAGGTTGTTGGATGCTATTTCTCGAAAAAAAAATGAGACCAAAAGTGAAGCCAAAAGCTGGATCAGAGAGCTGGGGCACGAAAATGACGTGAGAGAAATAAAGCTGGGGTGAAGAGAGGGCGAGGATCACATGTAAACACATAGGGTATCATGTTATACGGTAGCGTGGTGTGGTGGTGCTTTGGTGTGTGGTGCGGTGCGAATTGGCAATCGTCGTCGACGATTTAGATCTTCTTGGGCTTCCGGCGGCGGATCTTCTCATCCGCGGCCTCTGGTGCAGGAGGCGGAGTCGTGGGCTCCCGGGCGGGTTCCTGCAATTATTTGGTGTGTGGTGTGGTGCGTTCTGCGATTTGGTAAGCGTCGCCACCGATATACCTCATCCTGGTCTTGCTCTTCATCGTCATCGTCGTCTTGCTCGACCTCCTCGATCTCCACCTCGCTGTCGTCGTCTGCGTCGGGGAAGGGATGCGAGGACGAGGCTGCAATGAGATAATGAGAAGAGGTAGTCGGGTTGTTGGGATACTGTAGTCTAAGAATAGACCGTAATCTCCATATCATTAGATTCTACGCTATGTTTAGCTCGCACATATTTCATTTATTTGTTTTTCAACAACGGTCATTGTCAGATGAGAGAGATAAAACTGTAAGCATAAATAGTGTGCAGCAAGAACCCCACCCCCAAAAGCTCGCCTGAGCCCGAATACCACCTGTTGCCTCCATACCGCCCTTAACGCACACTGTCTATGTCGTGAATAAAGAATAAGAATAAAGAATAAGAATAATAAATAATTACCCTTACTCGACGTCTTGCTGTGCTTTTCCTCTCTATCTTCTCCTTCTCGGTCTTCTTCTCCGTCATCTTCGTCCTCAGCATCAGAAGAGACGTCCTCATCGGTGACACTACCATCGGATTCGGACTCGGATGCTTGGCGCTGCAAGAAATAGAAGCTCAATGTATATGTATTTGGCTCGACGCACTATGGGAGGGGGGGGGGGGGCTCTACGGCAGCATCATTGAGGATCTCTCACTGTTAGATGAGAGGTCCTCGGTGACACTACCATCGGATTCGGACTCGGAAGCTTGGCGCTGCAAAGAAACTGAGTTTGTTTCGTGAAGGTGATTGCAAATCATTTTTCTCATAGCACTCATTCAGTGTATGGGTTGAGTTTCAGATGTCTTTGAAAGGCAAATGAGCACATAAAGATAGTGATTCCTCCCAGGATCCCCAAACAAAAACTAATTTAAAAAAAATCAAAGTTCAAAGATCAAACTACATTCTCACCCTTCGCTTGCCGCCCTGCGCGTCCTCGTAGAGGTCGGAGAGCTCCTTGAAGTCGGCGAGGGCCTGGAGAGACGAAACTAGAGTCTAGGGAGCAACCTACAAACTACAAAGATCAAACTACACTCACCTTCTCGAGGTCCTCCATATACTGCGTCGTCTCCTGGTCGGGAAGTTCTGGAACGGGGGGAGATCAAAGAACAAACTACAGTTGTAAATTAGGGAGACCAAACTGCAAATTATGCTTTCGCTTGTCGTAGTTCAAGCCGGAATCAAGTAACTTTCGAAAGTTCATGTAGCGTTCACGTTCATGTAGAGTTCAAACTTGAGAGCAAGTTTAGCGCACTTAGTTTGCTGTGGATTTATATGTATTTTTTCAACAACTAAACTAGATCACTCAACAGATCAAACCAAAAGATCAAAGATCAATCGCTCACGCTTGGCGACGTTCTCGAGTGTCTTGTCGCCCTTGGCCGCCTCCTTGTCCTTCTTCGATGCCTTCTTGCCCTTGCTGGCGGGTTTGGGCTGCTGAAAAGAACGTATTATTTAAAAATTGGTAAATAAAAATTTTGGACATAATTGTATAAGAAGAGTTTCACGCGCGATTTATAGTGAAATGCAGTATTGGAGTGTTCTCTTACTTAAAAAAAAATAAAAAAATTTCATTTAATCGTTGACGCCTCCCTTGGCAGGTTTGGGCTGCTAAAAATTAAGAATAAGTGATAAAGGAGTTTCACGAGCTACTTCGAAAGCAACTACGAGCTGCCTCTCGGCTAAAAAATAACTTTCATTGATTCTTGTTTTACTTTATTTTTTCGACGCCTTCTTGACCTTGGGGGTTTGGGCCGCTAAAAGTAAATACAAACAACTTTAAAATACTGATAATGCAATATTTTTCCGCATTGTGAAAGGGTGTGGGAAGGTTTTACGCAATATTTCGTGATCTTCATGTAGGCATCAGATCGAATTTACGGAAATACATTCAGTTGTGTTTCAAGCACGATATTTAGATCTATCTGGATAACAAAAATCAGTGAGAGATGGTAGCCATGTAGATAAAAAAAAATAATTCGACTTGGGCGTCTGAAGCGTTTCAGGGAATCATTTTGAAAAATAGTTTATCACGATCAAATTTGAAAAATAGTTTTTCCAGTTTCCAGCGAAAACCCAGCGAAGGGTATCTACATGAAAAATGGATGGCAAGTATTCAACAAGTCATAAACAACGCGGTGGCGCAGTGGTTGTGTGCCAGGAATGCGATTCGAAAGGTCACGAGTTCGACCCCGCCCGCCCTCAGATCCACCCAGACCAAGGGGGTTAAGAAATAGGTCAGAAATCCCCCACCACGTGCACACAACACGGGCGGATAGTCCTCTGTGGGAAGTCGCTGAGTTACTCAGGACAGACTAACCCCGCTACTTGGACGCGGGGGCGGCACAGCCAGCCTTGTCTGGATAGCGTCGTTATCAAGCTTTTTTTTTTTATAAACAACGACTGATTGAACTCTGGTGGCGGTGTTTTGGAGAGAGTTGAGGGTAGGTTTGTCAGAGAAAAGAATCGGTCTCTCCATTTCACATGCTCTCTCATCGCTCTAACCGGCGAGAAAGCACGCGGAACGGAGAGACCGATTCTTCACTCTGACAACTCCAGATGAGAGAAACAGCGCTGGGAGAAGGAATAGTAGAGCGCTATTTTCCCGAATGGGAAGGAAATGATTCCGCGAGCTTCGGAAATGTTTTCGCATGAGGAGATGCGAGTGACGCTTATTGATAGCAAATATGTCCCTTTGAATACCACATAAACAAAAGTTGAGAGGAGTTCGCGATTGGAATAGTAGGCAATTTAACAATACAGATTCTTAAAATATTAAAAATATTCGGATTGAACGTCGCTCAGTGCGCTGTTACGTAGTAGTTGAAAGTGGGTGGAACTTGGAGGTCTCATACTACGATGTCGACAAGTAGCTCGATAGTCCCGGCGAAATGTCAGAAAAATCGGTCACGGGACGCATTTTGTAGGCCTTTTTTCGCTATGAGAAAGTGCTCATGAGAGCCCCGGAATCCATTATTCCGTTGATGGAGGAGGGGAGGAATGAAATGGGAAAATGGCTAAAAAAGGGATTCCTACATGACTTTTCCAGTAATATAGAGAGATATTGAAAGTCGGCCTCCATTATTCCGATGATGGAAGGGAGGAATGAGATGAGGATATGGGTAAAAAGCGAATGTCTTCTGGAGTGAGGATTAGGGTTGCAGGTTCGGTTTCGAAAAAACCGCAACTCTCCAATCCCCCTTCTCTCTCTTTCAATCAAAACCGCGCGAGAGAGACGATATGCAAAGAGGGTGCGGAGACTCCGCACCGTCGTTGTATTTAAGAGGAAATGAGGGGTGGATAGGGTGCGGAGACTCCGCACCCTCTTTGCATATCGTCCCTCTCTCGCGGTTTTGATTAGGGAGAGGGAAAGGAGGGGACAAAGTGTGGGATAAATCGAAACCGACTTCGATCCGGCAACCCTAGTGAGGATGTCAACTTTAGGTAGAATAGTGTTCGGTTCCGGATCAGAAATGAGAAAAGGTCAGAAAACCTTTTTTATGGAAACGAAAAGATTCGTGTCTGAGTGTGATCTTCTATCAGAGATTCTCTAGCATGAATAAATTAGCCCCGAGTGGAAGAGATTCATCACTCACAATTTCAAGATTGAGTGTCAGGAACACTTGGTGTTGGGAGAGCGAAGGGGGGTCAAGTTTTTCGCCTATTATGGGTTGTTTAGGATGAGCGAGCCTACATATCAATGTGGGGGGGGGGAGGGGGCGAGCGTGGCCGACTACTTATCTAGTACAAACGCTCTTGAACGAAAAGCCGGCCTACGAAAAGTCGCTAGCCTAAATTCCCTAAATCCCTAAATTTCTCCCTCTAAAAAAATTTCTCTAAATTTTCCCCTAAATTGTAGGCTGTACCCGAAAAGAGATGAATCTGCCTGAAAGCTAGGCATTTCACAAATTTTTACGTGACCCTATCTAAAAGGCCGTACGCGGCACTCTAAAAGAAGTGAGGTGAAAGTAGTAGAAGTCAATCAAATTTTGATGATGAACTCTCGTGTATTTCCAGCATGAATTCTTGGATGGCGTTGTCCTAGTAACGGTGCAAAGTTTCGGAAAAGAAAGCAAAATAATCCGGCTTCCCGTTTTCGTATGCTCTCTCGTTCCGTCTAGCAATTTGAGAGCATGTGCAACTTAGATAGTCAATCCATTTCATTTGCTCATTCCAAAAATACTGAAAAGTGTTATGCCGCATAACACTTTAGTAACTTATGCGCAACCGGGTTGAGCACTTCTCGAGGCATTTTCGGATTGCTATATCGCCGTTGAGACTGAGCGGGAGTTTGTGAAGAATACAGAGGTCTGTATTAGGGCAATGCGCTTTTCCGGTTCCCATTAGTTTTTATGCTCGTCACAGAGCGTACGGAAAAAAGTAGTGAAAAAAAGACGGTTATATGGGAGATAACTAGCAAAACATGAGAAAACATGTGCATGATTATTTTACAAATCGACCAACCTCCTCTTCCACTTTCGACGCCTGCTCGCCCAGGTTGGCCATCATCTCGGGCGTGAGCTTGCCCTCGGCTTGAGCCTTCTCGAGCTGGAATGAGTTGATCTTTGATTTTTGCATTTAAATCTTTCACTACTCTTCTTCGATGTTTAGAGTTTGCAGTTTTAATCTTCAAAGTTTGCTGTTTAGTCTTTGACTTCATCTCGAGCAGGAAAGACTTTTTGTTTTGTTTTTATGGAAAAAATAAGCCAACGAGATCATGTCGTGAAATATATAAAAATTCAGCGAAAAAAGAATTGGGAGTCAAAATTTTTAAACTCTTTCTCTTTGTCTACGCATTCTCGTGACGTAACGGAGTTGATCATTGATCTTTTCAGTTTGAAGCTATAGTTTATTTTATTTTGTATTGTAAATATATATAAAATATAAATCATGGTTCCCATCGTACTGCAGAACTTCAAAAAAGGGGTGAAACCTATCACAATCATAGAAAAAAAGGGCTTGCTCCTACAAATCTTTGTGCTACTTATTTTTTTTCTCATTTTCATGCCTCGTACTCGGTCTGCTCTCGCTATTTATAAGTGCGTTCGCCTAAGAATCGCATCTCCCTCGGTACAGCAAAAAAGACCGTCTTTGTTTTTGCTGTTTTATGGTAGGCCTAGGTGCCCTGCATCGATTTCTGTTAATGAGATGTTCTTAATTTGCTAATTTGCATAATTACATGATCCTAAAGTTTGACCAATTTTTCACTTTGAACTTTGAACCGTCAAAGTGAAAAAGTGGTCAAACTTAGGATCATGTAATTATGCAAATTAGCAAATTAAGAACATCTCATTAACAGAAATCGATGCAGTTCACTTAGTCCTACCATACAATAGCACAAACTCAGACGGTCGTTTTTTACTGTACCGAAAACCCCGAAAATTGTGCGATTCTTAGGCGAACGCACTGTTATCTTTGTGGATTGTTATTTGCAAAGCCCTTCGTGACATTGTGGTTCTCGCACATTTGTCAACTTATTTAACTGCACACAGTAAACACGAACAGTAACCGTAACTACAGTAACCCGTCTGAGTCATTGTCCTTGTTTGTTTTAAAAAACGCTTTTTTTATTTCAGATATGAAACCTGTTCCTCGAACTGTGCGACCAATGCTACCAATTCTTTCGTCCATTTTTTGAAGTGCCTGGGCTAGATTTCTCCTTGCATCAGGCCTTCGCGTTCCCTAATCTCTAGCATCTCATCTTTAACCTCTGATCTCTGATCTTTGATCTGTAATCTTTGATCTTTGATCTCCCTCACTTGCTCCAGGATCTTGCTCATCGCACTCTCCGTCTGCTTCAGGCGCTCTTGGAGGTCACGCATCTTGCGGCCGCCTGAATCATTTTGAGTTTTGATGAGCCGGGAAATTAGGAAGAGCCGGAACCGGATAATAGCAAAACCCGGTTATGGTAATTTACGGCTTTGAAGCATTTTTCGCGTTTAGAGTGATCAAAGATCAATTATAACAACGGTTTAGCGGTTCTCCCTGCCCCTGCTCTCATTTATCGTTGACCTTGTACATTCACAGGCTCAGGCTTTGTACTACTCGTAGGCCTCCTTGTCATAATGACTCTCATCTAACATTCTCACTCCACCCCCCAGATCAAAGATCATCCTACTCAAAGATCAAAAACTAATCCAGCGGTTTTCCCCTTCCCCTGCTCTCCTCCTCATAAGATCAAAGATCGTCTCACCAAGTGGTTTCCCCCTGCCCCTGCTCTCCTCCTCATCCTCATCATCCGAGTACTCATCATCAGAACCACGTCGACGATTGCGACGATTCTTCTTCTTCGACTGAAATGAATACAATTTAATTTATTTTTAAATATTTTTAAAAAATTGGATAGGAAAAATAGGGTCGATTTGTTTGCGATTGAGTGTTGAGATGTGTTTCAGCTGAATTTCAAGTTTCCGAATGCAAAGCTAGTTGATAAAGGGTCAAAGCTTGTCTTTCTCAGAAAACAAATAATTTAAAGTGTACTAATACATTGTACTTCCTACGAAAATTCTATTTTGCTATACAAATTTCTGTGTCTAACTCAGATTAAGACTACCTTGAACATGGTGTACAGCAGGAACGCGATCACTCCCACGGTGTAGATTGGAATCATGAAAGTGTAGAGGGAGCGAGCGCCGCCTGAATGGATTATGGTATGGTATGGGTTTACTGGAGTTCATGATACGGTAGGAATTCTGTCATTAGCGAAAGAAATGAGTATCGTAGCATTCAAATGCTCAGCGGCGACACTACGGTGTTTAGCGCATAATACGGAGCATTTTATTCGCTAGCTCGTCATTGATCAGTACTAAAATTCTCATTTTCTCAATAAGTGCTACCAGTGCCACTAGGAAACGATTAGGAACAAGAGCTAGGGTCAGGGACCCTCCAGTCAAAAGTCGAAAGGAACGATAGGAATCGGATTACGCGGAACGGTTTATTATTTTACGATAAGGGATCATGAAAGTGTAGAGCGAATTACAGTTATGTTTCATTCACCCCTTATCAAGAATGGGGTTTTAAACTAAGTCAGTGGTTCGTAGTAATCGAAGTCGCAAAAATCCAATAAAAAGTCCCATATTTGTTACAGCGTGTCATTGAGAGAAAATCGCGGCAAACGAGTCCTTTTCCCTCTCTCTTATTCTTTCCTTTTCAGAGAGAAGAGTGCAGTGAGAGGGGCGATTTATTGAAAGTAAAATCGAAATTGTAATATATGTTGCAATGAAACATACGCGATCTGCGCAGTAAAATTTTAAAATTTTCTCTCGACTATCACCTTTATGGCATGTTCATGGAAACCCCCACACCCGCATTCTTTTCGAAATCCTAGATAGATTATCTAACTCGTGGTTAGCGCAGTTTTTCGACGATAGTGGATTTTTTTCGAGAAATTTGATTTATTCACACTAATTATCAAATTTCTCGAAAAAAGCCACTATCGTCGAAAAACTGCGCTAACCACGAATTAGATAATCGATCTAGGATTCCGAAAATAATGCGGGTGTGGGGGTTTCCATGAACGTGCCCTAGTGATTTACTCCTTGGCAATATTAATTGTAAAACATTTTTCTTTAAATATTCAAATTTAACTTTTCAGGATATAAACTATAGAACAATCCTATTACCCATAGTTCTGGTACCCTCCAATATCGGAATCATGAAATTCGGTCTTATCAGTGAGATATGGGATAAGTTTCACAGTTTTAATTTAACGATTGTCTCTGAGAGTGATTTGCCGCTGAGAACAAATCATTTTTTCTCGCTGACACGCTGTGCTTGTCTGTTCAGATGGTTCAGGATCAAAGTTCAAAGATCAACTCACCCTTGCTGCCGGCGTCAGCTGCCGGGACCTGTCCCTGCCCGAAGCTCGGATGGCCCATCGACGGGTGGTGTCCTGAAGGGAAATAGGGTTACGGTAGGGTACGGTAGGGTACTGTAGGATAACGGGTACGATAGAGTTCTGTTGGATCAAGAATACTGAACGGTTGCGTATTCTTATGCTCTAGTGAAAAGTGGTATTATTATGTTCTCGTTTGGCTAGTGAAATGTTCGGATGGCCGACGGGTGGTGTCCTGCGGGGAAATAGGGTTACGGTAGGGTACGGTAGGGTACTGTAGGATAACGGGTACGATATTTCCTGCGGGGAAATGGGATTAGGATATTGTAGGTTACTGTATCTTCATGGGCACGATGTCTGATGTGGAGTAGTAGTTCGGGTACGAAAGGATAAATAGGGGAAGAATTTCGGGTAAGGCACTGTAGGATCATGTATTTGGTAGTGCACTGTGGGAGCAGGGAAACCGTTGGGAACTGGGAACTTCTCTGTTTTTTGGCCCAGCCAACAGCCGCTCTAAATGCGTTGGGGATAGAGAATGATAGGGAGGGGATACTCTGCGAGAAATGGCTGGGCCAAAAAACGGAGAAGTGCCGGGAAGGGAACGAGAAGCGTAACACGAAGGCACACCACGTACCAGCAGGTCCTCGCGAGGAGCCGGTCGGCGCTCGGCCGCCCATGCCCGGGTGCATCGGGGGTCTGGAAGAGATCAAAGATCAGGATCAGATCAAAGATCAAAAAGGGATAAAAGATAAAAGATCAAGTTGTTCGATTTAGCTATTTGGGGCAACTCGTCTTCAACAACGACTAGTATCTAACCCTAACCTTCCTGAAACAAGAAGCACGGATACTCATAGAGAAGCGAGAAGAAAGATGGAGAATACTCGTACCCCTCAATTTTGATTCCCAACTGCTTATTAATGACTCATGCGCAGGTCGAAGGAAGTCATACCGTGAGCTTCCCATGAATGACATCAGCAAAGGGTGGAAACCGTGGGGGTAGACATACAGCCTCCCCCCCCCCTACCTCAGTCCGTCACTAATTGCCTAATCGGATCGGTGCTATCAGGTGATAAAATTGAGAGTGGTAGATGTAATGGTAGATATCTCACCTAGAGCTCGCTTGAGGAGCAGGATCAGATCGTCCCATGAATGACATGAGGAGAGGGTGGAAGACGTGAGGGTAGACGACGGCGAAACAGACCACGATGACGCCGATCACGAGACCTGTTTAATTATTATTTAATTTTACAAAATCATTTAACAAATTATATTGCATGTAGTAATGCAATAAAAAGAGACAAATGAGGCAGGCGAAACTCCCTTTCATTTAGTTCCGCAAGGAATGGGGTCAATTTCGGGTGTGTTTCAGGAAGCATTCTTCATTCGAATGAGAGACTCTCCGACAATTTCCTGTTCATTTTTTTCTTTCAGAAAAATCAATTCTGGTGCGCAGTTCATCGATGGTACCTATTCATCGTACATCCTGCCTAATGTAGGAATTTTCATTTTTTCTCTCTCAAAACTCGTTCTTCATTATCTATTTATTTTTCACCAACAAACCTCCTCACTAATTTTCACTCGTTACATGCGTAACCTGCGCGTTATCTCAGAAAATGCCTCTGGCACAGTTTCTTCACAATTCTGCACACGACACTACATCGCAATTCTATCATTTTCACTCCCGTGTCTAATGACTTTTCTGCACAGTTTTTGACACAGATTCAGAAGAGATCTTACTAACCCAGCTTCCATCCTCCGAACCCTCTCGCCTCTTCATCATCATCCTCATCTCGTCGTCTTCGGTGGTGATTCCGGGGGCGTCGGTCCCGGAGATCCGACGCCGTCTTCGTTGAGCCCTTCTTCGGTCGGTCGCGCGACCTCGAGCGGGACATCTGAAGGAAAGTTGCAGGTTACAGATGGGACATTGGGATGCCGGATCGGATGATTAGAGGTGAAAAGTGAGACAGGCAGATAGGTAAGGAGTAGGTAATCTTTCGGTAATGCGGATAAAAGAAGTTGAAGTGAGGCATTTAATGGCGGATGGAGTCAACGGTGATTCAAGAAGGGGAGAATAGCCTTTTCGGAGAAGTGATTTATCGGATTGGCTATTCCAAGGAGACAGATGGGAAGCCGACCGGATGAAATGATCTCGGATTGAATTTCATCACAATTAGTCAGGAAGGGTCGTTTACAGTGCCATTCTATACGGATTATCAGGCCTCATTACTTGACGAGTCTAATCTAATTAGGCTCTCTGGTGGGTAGTATGTAAGAGAAGTTGGGTGAGCAAATAGAAAGGGAGAGAAATGTTGGTGACTGCTTCTTGGCAACGCAGCCTACAACGATGATGATCTATATGGGTGTTATCACATTTTTAAAATGATACGATTATAATTGCACACCTATTAAACTATTCCGCGCGCCAAACGCGTTAGCTCCGCCCACTTTCACTTCGTTTTGTGATATATAGGGTGATGATTACCAGGTTCTGTTCGTTTGGATACATTCTTCGTTAATGAACATTTGATAAGAAGGATGACCCACCAGACCATCAGATATCGCAAATAGCAACGAAATGTTCGCGTTCGGTGATAGGTTACGACTAGGGATGTCTATACGGAATTTAGTCCGTAATTCCGAATCGATTCCCCTCTCATTCTTCGATTACATTTTTTCCGTAATCGGTCTGAAGAATTACGGAATTCCGTAATTCCGTAATGAAGAGTGGTTGAAACTCAATCATTTCTCTCCTTCTCCGAGGCGCACCGGTATCCTCAATGTCAGATCGAATACGGAAGAATGAGAATTACAGAATTCCGTAATCATTCGGAAATCCGAGAGGAGAATGGCCGCATTACGGAATGATCGAAACGAGGAATGAGAGAGGCGTTTTTTCCGTTTTCCGTTTAGACAACCCTAGTTACGACGGTTCTGGTCATGACGATGCATTCGATATCTTTTCCGAGAGGCTGAGTTGCCAATAAGCAATGTGACAACAAGATTTTGCTAAGATGGGAGACAAATCAGGCTTATTCGTGGGCGAAATGGCAAACAAATCCGTAAGATTTGAGAAGAAAAGGAAGACGAATCCTCTCAATGTCAAGCCAAAACAGAAAGATGAAGTGAATTTCGAAGCGGACTGCGTTTCTTCCACAAAACAATATCATGGAAACGGAATCGATTCTAAAGGTAGACGCCACATTGCAAAAAGTAGTGAAGGAACGCGAGTAGTGGCCGGATATCGGCTCTCCAGAATGACCAAATGCAATTTATCGAGGCTTCTTCTTAGGAAAAAGAGGGTGTGGGGCGAGGAAATAGAGAGATATCGACCGACTTTACTCAAAAAGGAGGCGAATTTACTCGAAAAGAGTCGAGAAGAGCCCGGCTAAAGTCATCACCAGTGTGAAATTTGAGTGAAGCGAGTAGTTGGCGAGGCTCTGGGAGGCCAATTGTATCAGGCGCGTAAGAGGGAGTGGAGGGTGCAGGGAGTGAAAGGAGCGGCCCTCTGAGAGAGTACTCCCCTCTCAAGAAACCCCCGAGGGAAGCGCGCCAAATCGATCCCGCATCCGTTGGCGCCGTCAAACAAAGCTGCCGGCTCGGCCGGGATTTACGGAGCCGGGATTTGGTTTTTTCGGAAAGAGTCGAGAAGAGCCCGGCTAAAGTCGAATGTCTTATCCAGGGCAGACGACAATCGATAATGCTACTGAAACCGGAAGCCAGGGGCGACGAGGGAGACAAGGGCCCTAAATTATGTGCATAGGATAGGAAAGTGGCAGGTTGGGGAGACCGGGGAAGTGATTAAGCACCGACGCGTATGAATGCCCGATTGAAATACGAGCAAACGGAAGGGGAACAGCCCGTTGGATGCATGAATTAGAGTAGCTCAGTGAATGGTTGGCGCAAGCGCGGAAACGCATGACGTGGGAGAGGTGTCGCCGCTGCTTGCGCGGCTGGTGCGCGGTTACGATTTCTGAAATTGGCTTTGTTGAAACGCGAATTCTTCTGGTTTTCCGCGGTTTTCCTTTTCTTCGTTTGTCAGAATATTTCGAGTAGTGCCATATCTTGCTATCCGATACTTGTTTACACTAGTTGGGCTTCGCGCACTCTGTTTATAGGCGTTTTTTCCCCTTTGACAGCACATTTGCCCTAGTTTCGCGTTGCGAAAGTCGCTTGAAAACTCACGATTCCCGCCGTTATCACCCATGTGCATCCCGTTGCATGCACACAACATTTGTTGTGTGAGTGCTCCCACGCGCTGCCGATCATGTGTCTACTGCAAGAGCCTCGGCTTTCCGCTGTTAATCCCGTGTTGCCTCGCGCTTTTCACCGCCAGAAAGCGCGTGCGTGACGCTCATATCACTGCCATTACGCCACTAATTCCGCCCATCGCTGTACTTTGATACTCGCGCCCGTTTGATGGCAGTAAATTGCGGCCGACTAGTCACGAGCGAACGTGCGCATTATCTCCTTTCCACGATCTTCGCCCTCGTTTTATCGATCGCCCACCACGTGCGCCGGGCGCACACACAGCCATTGTTTATTGGCGCCGCCTTCCCCCTGTTTGTCCCTCGTCCCACTTCTCAAGAGCAGTGATTTGATAGTGATAAGATACGTTATCACCCAGCAATCAGCTGAGTTTTCGCCGCCCAAGAATCAGTGTATTTTGGCTGTTTTCGTGCGTGGCGCTCGAGAGGGGATTACGAGAGCCAAGCCGGGTTTCCCAATGCGCTTTGCCCGCCCGCCTTCCAACTCATCACTTTCTGACGCAGGTTAAAAGGCCGAGTGAGAGAATAGCGTGAATCAGATTTAATACCGAGCCAAGAATTCACGTGTCGAGTTTTCCCTAATTTGACGCAGGTTAAAAGGCCGAGTGAGAGAATAGCGTGAATCAGATTTAATACCGAGCCAAGAATTCACGTGTCGAGTTTTCCCTAATTTTTTCTGTACTGTACTACTGGGGCCAGTGAAGACTATTTTTGCGTTATATTTGCTTGTTAGGCTGTTGCTTCATGCTATAAGTCACATGCCGATTTACTCGCATTAGTATTACTCTTTTTATTCGTGCTATTATTGGAATATCCCCCCCTCGGCGACTATAGCGTGGGAATGTCCTGCCTATTTCGCACAGAACAACCACAACTATTCTTATCACTACCGCCGATCACATTGTGCCTCTAGACTAATCTTCGACTCTCGCCCACTACACCATTCGTATCGCGCCATGCCCTACGATCATCACAAAGTACTTGTGAATCACTTACTTCCTTTTCTTTAAACAAATATAGCTCTCTTCAATGATCAAGTTCGCAGTTTTTGAATTCGGATTTGAAATGAGCGTAGTTGATTTTGTATAGTGTTGTATGTTCTGGTGGTTAGTTGAGATGATTCCGCGGGAATTCTCGCTAAAATAAGAAGGCAACGAGGCGTTTCCTCTCCCTTTTCTCGCCATTTCCTACTTGCGCATGCCTTCCTTGAGCAACTCGGTAGGTTAGGCAAACATAGAGAGCACGGGGAATGGAGAGAGCGAAACTCGTCTCTTTTCATACGTCTTGCTTTGCTCGACGCTAACGGCAGTCTCGCTTTATTGATTGGCAGGGAGCAGCAGAATCCGCTCAGTAATGGTTAGGGGGTTCTTTTTTTTGCGATTTCCTTTTTAAGGTATTGTGTTTTTTTAAAATAAGGAAGAGTGTGGTATCGTTTTCTACTCGCGTGCTGTCGTTATTGTTAGATTGTGAAACATAGATGCACATTTTGACAAAATGCCGAATCGCGATGGGCTTTAAATCTCGGGGTAGTAAGCGATTTCCGGGGGCAAAGTTTGCGTGTAAACACTGACTAGGCGCGACCCCTGGATGGTTTGTGGCCGCTGAAAATCTCTCATTTTGTTTCGCTTCTGCCCCCCTTTTCCGCATCTTTCACTGCCAATTTCCGCGCCAATGAGTTGATTGAATAATGGACTCGGGAATTTGAAGGGAGAATTCTGGGGAGAGAAGAAGCCACGCAAGGTTGCCGTGGATTCCAATCGACTTTTTCTACTTCTCGCGTTTTCTCAGCTTAGAATTCGCTTTTGGAAGTAGCGATGCATTTCCTGGAAAGTTGCGTCTCTTCGATATCTGTTAATTAGTGGTGAATCGCGATCCTCGGTGGTGTAGTCAGTGGGAATCCTCGGCGCCCGTTCCTATAGCGAGATCCGCACGCATAGCGTGTGGAGGAAAACCGCCATCTCCCTTTTGAATGTTCTATGTGACTAACTGACGTGCTAGAGATCGGAAAGAATTGAGAGGGCCAGGCCGATGAAAAACAGCCGTTACGGATGTTTTTCCGCCGCGCGTCTCGCATTCGGGCAATGACTTATTTTGCCGACTCTACTTCGCAAAGTCCTCACTATTATCTGATTTTTTTTTCTTTCGATCTAACTTTAGATTCCATTGCCAATTTGTACAATACGTGCGTCGACTCTAGGCCAAGTTCAGATATCGCTTTATGTTGTGTACGCTTCAATTGCCAGTCCCAATGAAATGTTGATCATCCTCTGCATTTGTATCCAGCGCGATGCACCGATTCACCTAGCCGTATGATGCGATATTTTTTGGAGATCAACTATTGCCGCCTTCGTTTTTCAATTTCTCCACGCGACGCGAATACGTATCAAGCGTGAAGCGCTTATTCACCTTTCATGCTTTAGCCGTGTTGGAAAGAAAACTGACTCTTATTGTTAGTTTACGAGGCAAACCGAAGGATGATTATGTACCTGAGCTCATCGTTAATTAGTACCAAGCGCGATGCTCTGATTCATCTGGTTGTGTTTTCTAATGAGTCTCGATCTGATGAGATTGGGTAATTAGTTATTTTATTGATATTTCAAAGTCGGAATCCTATTGAAATAAGCTGTGCGTCCTGTTTATGCGTTATTCGCATATCGCCAATGCGCCTTGTTGAAAAATCATGGTTATTCTTTCCGTATCGCATGCCAAGTGAATATCGAAGTTCGCGCTTGTTCGTGAATGTGTATCAACCGCGCATCGCCGATTCACCCTGTCGAATATTTTCCTATTTTTTATATTTATTTATTTTATTAATTAATTAATTTAAAGAATGGCCGACGACGCGCCTGCTGCACAGCAGCAGCAGCAGCAGCCGCTGCCCGAGGGCCTCCGACAGCGCATCGCCGCCGGTTTGTTGCTGTTATTGTTTTTGTTATCATTGAACTTAATTAAAGATTAGGCTGGCGAATATACTAACAGTGGGTAGTAGTAGTTAAGGGCCTGTTTGGTGTTACTGTTATTCGAAAATACTTTGCGTTTATTAAAATCAGTAGCTAAAAAAAGTTGTAGCTAAATTTCGTTCGGAGAGCGCTGAGAAATCGTCTATTTAGTACGGGACGCTTCTTACAAAGACTATGAAACATATATTTAATTGGTGAAATTAGAAATATTGGCCGGTTGCTTCTGATATTATTTCCGTGTGTTCGTATTAGTGATGATTTCTTAGCACATTAGCAGTATATTATTTTTCCCTTGACTGACTCCGACGTATTGCTTGTGTAAGCCAACCTATGTCCTTTATGTTGCATGTGAAGCAGTCACGCGCCTAGTTGAAACTGCGAATACTTTGGAGATCTTTTAGATTATATTTTTTCTTACATATTTCTTATTCCAGGCGACCCTCGACCGACGTCCGACGAGTCCGACATGGACAACATACTGCGGGAGGAGGAGGAGAGGTAAGGGTGACTAAGGTTGCTTAGGGATTAGTGTTTAATGCTTAACCTTAAGCTCGTTGTCTAGACTTGTTAGTTAGCTTAGTCTGTTCTTTGCCTTTGGGGCGTTCTGGGCTTCTGTAGTGGTGCCAGATTTGCTATTTAGGAAAACTGAAAATAAATATTTAAATAATCATTTAATTAAAATATTTATGCAGTGATGCACCGCAGCGGGCCAGGAATGAATCGTGAGTTGGCTGGTGTCAAAGTGGTCAATAGAGTGGCTCTGATTTTCATGACGAAAAACGAAGTAGAAAAAGGCAAAAAACTGTCTAAAATTAGAGAAATCCCTTTAAAAATGTATGGTCTTGCAAATTAGAGCCCGTAACTAATACAGGTAGTTGTTGCCAGTCACACGATAACCGCATGCCTTTCTGTTGTTCTATGTTGTAAGTGTTGAGTTTCAAAAGCTACCGTAATGCGAAAATCGTTGCAGGATCGGCAATCTCACGAAGGTCCTGCCGCAGGGCTCGGACAAGATGGGCATATTCGACCCGATCATCGATATGGTCCCCGAGAAGTACGGTATCGGGGGGGGGGAGTTACGGTATCGATTGGGGGGAGGGGGTACGGTATTCAGGGATATTCGACCCGATCATCGATATGGTCCCCGAGAAGTACGGTATCGGGGGGTGGGGAGTTACGGTATCGATTGGGGGGGAGGGGATACGGTATTCAGGGATATTCGACCCGATCATCGATATGGTCCCCGAGAAGTACGGTACCGGGGGGGGGGGAGTTACGGTATCGATTGGGGGGAGGGGATACGGTATTCAGGGATATTCGACCCGATCATCGATATGGTCCCCGAGAAGTACGGTATCGGGGGGGGGGGGGGGAGGTTATGGTAGTCAGTTAGCGAATCGAGAACTGGGCAATCGGGTGTTGAGAAACCCGGATCTTTCGGGATACATTGAAAATATGTTATCTAGTCAAGATAGGGGACGTTAGTTGATTCACCATTCCGGCGTATAAATGAACTTTTAAAAATATTGCATTAACTATTCGAGTTGCTGTTGCCAATCCTCCAGTTTGCTGTCACACGCTTTTGTAATATACGGTTGTGTTCAACGAAGCTAATACGACAGCCGTGTGCTGCAATCAAAATTAAAAATTAATCAATTTATATATTTAAAACGTTTTAAGTTAATTTAATTAATAAATCGTCAGATGGCGCAACTGGGTGGTGCGCGGCATCTTCACCGTCATCATGGTGACCGCCTTCTCGCTGATCGTAAGCTGGGGACCGAAGGCGCTCATGCTCCTGGTGAGTACGGTAGCCTGGGTTACGGTAGGATGAGCATCGTGAACTGAATGTTTTTTTTTCTTTTGGCTGTGATAGCTAGGGTGTGGGTTTGATTGCATTATGGTGATCGGATGGTTTTCTTTTTATGCATGCTGCCCTCTTCGAATTAAATTTTGTCTACGTTTCATTCTGATACCCATTTCCTGAAACGCGCTATACGCGGGTTCCTTTGTAATTTCAACTATAATGTGCCCTTTTTCTGTTCAATTTAATTAATTCTTTTTTCCAGGTCTTCGCCATCCAGTTCATGTGCTTCTACGAGCTCATCTCCATTGGTCTCGTCGTCTACCGAGTGTACGACCTCCCGTGGTTCCGGCTGTTGTCGTGGTACGGTACTTGGGTAACGGACCTGGTTCCGGTCATCCTGGCACGGCACTATGATAGGGGGGGGGGGGTGATGGGCCATCGGTCTTGTGAATAGGACGCGAGCTAGGAGCGCCGGGTTAGAAAAAAAGGGGGGGGGCGCGATATCAAGAAAAAACCTCCCGTGGTTCCGACTGCTGTCGTGGCACGGTACTTGGGTTACGGTAGTCCCTGGTCCCGGGTCCGTTGGGCACGGTATTGTGGTACTCTGGTTCGGTTTGAGCTGGTACGGCTCCAGGGGTTGTGGCAGCATGGGTCAGGTTCCTGCCGCAATTTCGCGTCAAATATCGTTCTTATCAATGAAAACGCACTGGCTAGGTTATTGCTTCACTGTCTTGGTATCATTTGACAGGGGTTTACTAAATTAATGTTAGATGCCATTGGGGTTGTTTAAACAATATCACATCTTGCTGATGTTATTTTTCGATTTAAATTATTTGCTGTTTAATTAATTACTTAAATTATTTAATTAATTAAAATCGAAATCGCTCAGGTACTTCCTCGCCGCGTCCAACTACTTCTTCTTCGGCGAGAGCCTCATCGAGTTCTGGGGCATCCTGTTGAGGAAGGATGTGAGTGATTTATGGTTCATCCTATCGTCAAGTCTACGGTTAGCAAAACACAGTAGCGCGATTTAACGAAATTGCTACGAGGAGGCAACAGGCGGGGCCAGTGGTAATAGCCTAAGCGCTAAGCACACTGAGCCTAAGCAGTCTAACAATAAGAATCATCATCTATAGAAAGATTATAAAACTAAAGGTAAGATAGATAGAGCCTGAGAGTTCTGGGGCATCCTACTATAAAAGAGGAATAAAAGAGGATAGAGTTCTGTCAAATTTTGATGAGGATTGATGTCAGATTTTTGTTTCATGGTATCGATTGGTCTCGAAGCTAACAGTTCGCTGTGATTCCTTTTGGTTGTGGAACACTAAAAAATATATAAATTATACGAAAAATGACAGATGGGTATGATAGTGTGATAGGACTTGTTGAAGGTTGTAAGATTTGTACTTTGTAAATTATTTTTAAAAAAAACACTAGTTAGACGTTTTTTGGCCGAGTAAGTATTTAAAAAAAACCATAGTCTGAGCGAGTTCTGGGCATCCTGCTGAGGGAGGGTGTGGGTGATTTATGTTTCATCCTACCAGTAAGCATCGGATCCTCAGTTTGTGATGATTTCTTCTGTGTCGATGAGGGAAAAAACCTTTTATAAAAAAAGTTTGAATTGCGTATTCCCTGTTTCATAGGCTGCTCATAGCTCTGAATGACATGGGCGGTTGATTTCGATCTTGGAAAACATAATAGCAGCTGCATTCATAGCACCTCCCAGACCTAGGCAATATTGAGAGCGTGTGTGATCGGAGTTTCACCTACATCTGATAGACTCGCATAGCGCCGATGTTTGTTGATTTAGCCTTTCCCAACCTTGGTATAAAAAATACGAAATACAAGTGCACTGCATTTGAAGTGATGGCATTGTCTCCGATTGTGTGGTTTCATTGCCACGTAATAGTACTGACTTTCAATGATATTTGATACATATGGCATTCTGGTCGATAAAAACATCTCAATTTTTTTATCAATAACGCCTCAATGTAATTAAGCAATTCCATCGGTGTTTCACTTGCTCTACATATTTCATTGAATCTATATTGGGTTGTTGGTTCTGTTCTCCGACCGCAGTTAAAAAAATTGCAATGAGCATTCGAGTTTCATGCTGTGATCATACCACTGACAATGAGACGCTCGGGCATTTGATCAATGCGCGAATGCAGTCGACACAAATCAATAATAGAAAAAACTCTTGCAGAAATTCCTGCACTTCCTCGTCGCTTACCACCGGCTGATCTCGTTCGGCCTCTACTGCAGCGGCTTCGTGTGGTTCGCGAATGTTTGAATGTTTTTTTGAATTCCCGCCAAGATTTCGGCACATTAGAAAGTCTCTACAGGAAATGACCAAGTTTTTGTGATTTTTTAGATTTGATGAAATTTGAAAAATAAATAATAATAATAATAATTAAAATTGGTGCTCAGGTTCGTCCTCTCGCTCCAGAAGGGCTACTACATGCGCCAGTTCTCGTTGGTGAGTGTTTTTTTTTTCGAATTTCTAAATGGGGATTTCTGATTTGTGTTTCATGAGGTATCTATCTACAGTTAGTTGACATTGCAAACAATTTGTTCAAAGAAGATGTTATAACTAAAATTGATAGCGTTTCGAAAATGATGATGAATTGCTATTCGCGAGAATGGCTGTTTCTTGTTTCACGAGGATTCCATCTTGGCTTAGTTCTCACAAATATTGATACATGCTCTTGAATGAATCCCCAAAATTTCCAAGCAATTCGAGGTCATCAATTTTATAAACATGTTCGATTCTTGTTCCACAGTGTTTGCAATTGTGGCAAGCAATTCCCATGTCGGATCGATGATCGATATCGTTCTTGTCAAACAATTCTTCGTTTGAAAAAAAGTTGCACCTTCCGCCGCGTAGCTTCTTGTTTCAACCAGAACGCATAGTAGACTGTTCCCGCAAGTCGGCAATGGATTTCTTTTCATTTAGCAGCTCTACTATTCCAATCAATGTTCGTGAACGATCTTACCGAATTATCGATTGCCTAATTACCTAATTAATTAATTAATTAAGTAATACCTACCTAATTTCTCAGTTCGCCTGGACGCACGTCTGCCTGCTCCTCATCGTCTCCCAGTCCTTCCTCATCATCGTCAACATCTTCCAGGGCATACTGTGGTGGGGAATATTTGAATTTTGAATTCCCGCCAAGAGTTGTACAAAAAAGAAAGTGTCTACTGAAAATGACCAAGTTTTTCGAGTGTTTTTATGAGGCAATGTATTGAATCATTTTTTGGGTATTTGTCTAGCGAATGCTCGACACCTGCCAGGGCATACTGTGGTGAGCGAGAATATTTGAATTTCCGCCATGGCTGCAGAGATTTCGAGTGTTTCAAATTTTCCCGAATTTTGCTGGCTTTGGGTTTCACGTCTGTGATATAACTGGAACGAGTTCGAGATTTCAATAACTCTTCGGTGCAAGCTCGTTGTAATAAATAAATGTAATGAAGGCGTTAATTAGGCGTTAATTAAATTGATTAATTACTTAATTAATTAATTGTATTCGCAGGTTCCTCGTCCCGGTGGCGATGATCATCTGCTGCGATATCATGTCGTACATGTTCGGCTTCTTCTGGGGCAAGACCCCGCTGATTAAGGTGAGCGGGTGAAACACAAGTTTGCCGGGTTCGAATAGTTTGATTTTTCTGGGGGGCAAGACCCCGCCGTATGTGAAACTGGAGGGCGCTGGGTTTGGAATTGTATGTCTCTTTTGGGGCAAGACAGCGCTTATTAAAAACCTTAAAAGGTTTGTGGGTGAAACAGAAGATTGCCGGTTTGTGTTAAATGATTAATGCAGGTAAAAATGGGAGGTAAAAATTCGTTCCTATCGAAGCTTGCGTGCCGTATTTGCATCACCAGTTAGCCGATAGTTGTAGAACCGCCGAAGCAGTAGTTTTGTGGCCGAAAGAAATGAGATAAATTTTTGAAAACGAAATCTCTGAACAACAGTTACGAGCTAGTAGTAGTGACTGCGAAACGATATTTTGCGGGTTACATTTGCTACTATACAGTGTCGTACATGTTCGGCTTCTTCTGGGCAAGACGCCGTTGTTTAGGGTAAGTGGGATGCTTTTCCTGAAAGAATTGATCAGCGACAGTAAAGCAATAATAGTAATGCGAACGAAGCGAGTGCATGCGGGTGTATTCAAGAAGAAACACATTCTGATTGCCTGTTTTCTTTTATTGTTTCGCTTAAAATTATCACCACTATCGGGAATCTTCTGTCCAGCCAGCCTAGTAGTAATGATGATGCACTAGCTCACCGGGTAATGCTGGTAAACATTTTAGAATCATTTTCAAGAATTAAGTTGAAGTTGATTTGGTAATGTTGTCGTAGAGTGGCCATGATTGATTCCTTCCAATCATGATGGTAGTAATAGAAACGGTGAAACATTGGCTGTCCAGGTGAGAATCAGCAGTGATCGAAAAGCATGTAAACAATGTCAACAGCTTTGAGGTGGTTTTCTCTGCAGTTTCTTAATCAACTGGTCCAATTTTTTTCCTACACACATCTGACCCTACCAGACGTAGGAAAAAACCTGTCGCAAACCCAATCGACTGCTGTCGGGCACCTAGGCGCCCGACATAAGGTGTTGTTGACATGACTTTTCGAACACTGAGAATCAGCACAGAAATGGGGAAACAGTTCTGGGACTTTCCAGTTTCATAAATACAGTAAAATATTGATTTTAATTATAAAATTTAATTTCAGCTGAGCCCGAAGAAGACGTGGGAGGGCTTCATCGGCGGCGCCGCGAGTACGGTCGTCTTCGGACTGGTGGTACGGTAGAAGTTATTGATTGTTTGGCTGTGGGGGTTACGGTAGCTTTATTGATTGATGGGTTCGGTAGAGCTATTGATTGGTGGTACGGCAGATTTATTCAAATTGGTCTAGCGAATTTCACGTTCCAGTGTTAGTACCTTTGAAGGTGCTCCGATCGATTCTTCCGTTGATGTCCTTCTAATAATGTTTTGCCGTTCCCAGTTCTCCCCGCTACTGAAATTGATCTAGCGAATTTCGAGTTCCAGGATTAGTATGTGAACCTTTGATGAAGCTCATGTCGCGATGCTTCCGTTTTCTTCGTTCAAAATAATTAATTTTCCATTCTCAGTTTTCCTAGCTACAGAAAATGGTCGAGTTAATCGAGTTTAGTCCAGCATTAGTATGCGTACCTTTGAAGAGGCTGCGGTTGATTCACCATAGGTTTCGTTCAAAAAAAAATTACTTTATCACTCGCAGCTCTCCTAGCTACTGTGAAACTGATCTAGTGAATTTCACGTTATAGTGTTACTGTTTGTACTGTGTGTACTGTCTTTGGGCAATGTACTATCTCCTTCCATCTTTTTTTCAAATAACTATTACATCCGCAGCTCTCCTACTGCCTGCTGTCCAACCCCTTCTACGTGTGCCCGGTGGAGGACTATGCGGTGGGTAATTAATTAATTAACTTAATTAATTTAATAATTTTATGTAATTAGTATTTTAAAATATTTGTTTATTTGAGCTAAGTGGTTAATATTAAATTAACCTAATTAAGCTAATTACAGCAATTAATTCCAGGTCGATAACGCGAACTGCACGATCCCGTCGTCGTTCCAGCTGCGCGAGTTCGCGCTGCCCAAGCCGATCGGATGGATCAAGCCCAAGGTACGGTAGGGTCCAAGGTACGGTAGGGTCCAAGGTACGGTAGGGTCCAAGGTACGGGGTAGGAGAGGTTATGATATTTTGAAAAAAATTGTTGCCCAAAAGTGGGGGTCAATATTGAACGCACGGGGAGGGAAGAACCAAGTTGCTCGTGTGTGCGATGAAAATAGTAGGCAGGCTGAATCATGAATGAACTGGGTTGGATCTTTGTTGCAAGTCCATAAGCTGTGCATTTGTTCGAGATTTTCAACATGATGGCTGATGTATATTATTCCACACGGCATAGCGTGCACTCTAGTAAGCAAGGTCACCTCATTCCCTTCCCTCCCTTCACGGGGGCAGGTGACCCTCTAGTCGCTCTGCCGCTCTCCTCCCTTGGCACGCTCTCTCGCCACCCCTTCCCAAGCTGCGACCTTGTGCCGGGGTCTGACTCTCATCTAACGGCAACAAGGTGAATGATATCAGCTGTATTATCTGCCCTCTCGCCGAAACATTCAGAAATGGCGAACGAGTCGATTGCTGCACCGCCCTCAGCCCCAGCAACCGGCAAGAAGAGAAGACTCCTCGAGGAAGAGGAACTGACGATGGAAGATATGAAGTTGATGTATCTCCAGCTCAGAGCGACACTCGACAAGCAGGCTGCATGGAATGATCGACTGGAGATGGAGGTTAGTAGTCTAAAGGCACAGTTGGGTGCACTTCCCCCGCCCACTGTTGTCCATAATGACGAAACCATGGGTGACTCTGAAAACCCCATTGTCCCTCCAGTCTCAAACACTCGTCCCTTCCCCAACCAGCCATTGCCAAAAGAGACAACTGATCGATCCCCGATCCCCTCAGACCATGATCGATCAGTGGTTATTGCCCGATTACCTGTCGATAAGTCATTATCCCCTCTCCAACAAATACACTGCGATTACGACCAAGTTATCGCCCTGACTGAACTCGCGGGTATTCCCACCCTCCCTGTCGCTGTCTACAGAATGCCTGTTGGAGAGACGAACTCCTCTCGCATGAGATTGACCAAGGTTGTCCTGCCGAGTAAAAAGCACGCACAACAATTGATCAAGTATGCCAGTAGAGTGAAGAGAGACAAGCACTTCTCCGAGGTGTACATCCGACCTTCGTATGAGAATCCGGAGGATAGACCGAAGACACCTGCCGCTGGCCGCCACGCGAACTACCGTAATCCCCTCACTCAGAGACAGTCGCAACCCCAGAACCCTCGTCGAGTTAGAACAGACTCTGTATTCACTAATACGAGAGATATCCCCACTCCCTCTCAGGATACTCGTCGCAACAGGATGAATTCCATTCGTTCCCAGAGAGCCCCTCTTCCATCTCATTCCCAGTTCCCTCCTGCACCTCCTCCTCCTCCTCGACCACTCCTCAATCCCCAGTACGGATATCCCCAGCAATCGCTCATTCCTCCTCATTCCACAATGATTCTTCCATCGTCATTCGCTCCCCATTTCCCCACTCCGCAGTACAGTAACCCGTTCTTGTCTTATGTATCGCAATATGGGGCACCACCCAACATGGGACTTTCGGGAAACTGGTACTAAATCTCCGGTCATCTAGTAATTC
This sequence comes from Pristionchus pacificus, assembly GCA_000180635.4. Classification (NCBI taxonomy): domain Eukaryota; kingdom Metazoa; phylum Nematoda; class Chromadorea; order Rhabditida; family Neodiplogasteridae; genus Pristionchus; species Pristionchus pacificus. The sequence continues at coordinate 28,354,564 of CM026578.1, read as the reverse complement.
AGACAGAAACTCACTTTCAATTTCCGCATTATTAGCAAATTGTCGCTCTGTACGTAACAAGTTACCGTACCTCTCTCAAATTTTGTCCCAGAAACACTCAATCATCTGCCTCACAGAAACCTGGCTGACTTCTGATTTTCCAAACTCGCTTCTCTTAGACACTCAAGACCCATACTACAATGTATTCCGTCGTGATAGAAATTCACGAGGAGGTGGTGTGGCAATTCTAGTACACTCTTCAATCAGCGCAATCCAAATAGCTGACGAAACTGTCAAGGGCTCACACGAGCTTTTAGCCATCGATCTAGACATTAATGGCGACCTACTTAGATTAGTGTGCGTGTACCGTAACCCTAAGGCCAGTACCGTTCAAACCGAACTTATTTCGAAGTCGATAACCGACCTATGCTCGTGTCCCCAACCTACAGTAATAACAGGCGATTTCAACCTGCCTGATATCGACTGGTCCGTTCACCCCCTCCCACAACAACAATCGATTACCCCCTCCTCACAGTGTCTTATCGACCTCTGTCAAGAGATCAAACTTGTGCAGTTAGTCAAAGACCCGACTCGTAAGGATAATCTCCTCGATCTCGTGCTGTGCAATAGTCCAGGTCTAATTAGTGACACTGAAATCGGGCCTCCTTTCGACATCTCTGACCACAACGTTGTTAAATTCAAACTGACACTCGCGCATTCTGTACCCGCATTTTCGCTCCGCAGAGACTATAAGAAAGCCGACTATAGCCTCATCAACAGCCAACTGGCAAATGTTGATTGGTCAAGTGCTTTCTCCATCCTCAAACACGTGGATGAGATGTATGATCTGCTCATGAAACTGATACAAAAGTCAATCGATACCCATGTCCCGTGGATCAAAGTGATTATAACCCATGGTAAAGTACCTCCACACATCGAGCGTCTTATAAGTAAGCGATTCCTTGCCTGGCAGGAGGCGATTAGACTAGATGTCCCAGTAGTGACGCGCAAGTTTGAGCAACTGAATAGAGCATTTAGAAAAGAAATGATTCGCTATCACAAGACTATCGAAAAGAAAGTCATTGATAGCGAAGACAAAAACAAGTTTTTCCGTTACATGAAGCGCTGCTCCAACAAACAGAGGGGGGTAGAAGGTTTGAAAACAAGCGACGGTACGGTAGTAATGGATGACACAGGTAAAGCGAATCTACTCGCTGCAGCATTCGCTAGTGTTTTCACAAAAGACAACGGCATAGTCCCCACTGTTGACCCTCCCATCCTGGGAAACTACCTAGATCCAACGTTTTTGAGACATGAAATATGCTCTCATATTGAACGTTGGAAGCGCTCTTCCTGTAGAACTCCTGAAACCATCGACCTTGGGTACATTAAAAAGATAGCAGTGCCGATTTCAGAACCACTAGAAATCATTTTCCGCCACTCTTTTGAAACAGGGATAGTTCCCTCACCATGGAGACACTCAATAGTCACCCCAGTTAAGAAAGCGCCTCCGTTTTCCAACCCTCTCAACTACAGACCTATTTCGATAACCTCCCTATTCTGCCGCATTTTTGAACGCCTTCTTTGCAAAACCATTATTTCACATTGCGAGGATCTGGACATTTTCCCAGACGAGCAATATGGATTCAGAAAGAGACGATCCCGTGAACTCCAAATGCTTGACGCTCTAGAGCATTGGACAAGTTCCGTTAGTGAGAGTAAACCTGTAGACGTCATTTACTTTGACTTCGCTAAAGCCTTCGATAGAGTGTCGCATCCCAAACTGAAACACAAATTAGGAGCTATTGGCCTCTCGGTAAAAACCACAGCTTGGATAGCTAACTACTTGACTAACAGAACGTTTCAAGTAAGAGTGCGCGAAACTCTCTCCACTTCTTTTCCTGTAACCAGTGGTGTCCCACAAGGATCTGTTCTCGGCCCACTGTTGTTTTTGATCTACACCTCGGAAATACCCTCACTTGTTCAGAACGACGGGGTCGTTGCACGAACGTACGCTGACGACATCAAAATCTACCGCGCATTTAGGAAAAGTGACGCGAGTACCCCACTGCAAAACGCAATCGATACCATTGCTGGTTGGTCAGAAGAATGGCAACTTCCTCTTGCATCACACAAGTGCAGCTCGCTGCATCTAGGAAGAGCAAACCCTAAGAGGGAGTACTCAATAGGCACCACTAAACTTGAGCAAAAGACTGAAGTCAAAGACCTCGGCTTCACTATTGAAAAATCCCTCGTATTCTCAAAGCATTGCCATTCGATTGCCATGAAAAGCAAAACTGCTTGTCACACCATTCTTAGAGCGCTCCGGTCCCACAACATAGAAGTACTCATGAAAACCTACTCCATCTACATTAGACCCATTCTAGAAAGCGCATCAATGGTTTTTAACCCATACCTCCCACGCGACAAAAAGGTTCTTGAGAAAGTACAAAACTACTTTACACGGAGACTGTACATGCGCTGTCACAAAGCAACTTGGGAAAACATGCCCAGAGCTGCTGATAGGAACGCCCAACTAGGTATAACTTCATTAGAGAAGCGTAGAGAGGAAATAGACTTGAAGACAGCCAGTAATCTTCTGAGAGGCAAATACAAAATCTCAAACCAGAAACCCCACCACTTTTGTTACTACTACACTCGAAACGGCATCAACTTTACCAATAACGTCTCATCCTCAAACTACAGACAGCACAGTTTCTTTCCCAGAGCGGCAAGACTAGTTGTCAAATCCGGAATATTGAATACCAGTTCCTCTGAATAACCAGTTTGTCTTAATGTCATTGTTGCTAATTCACACATCATTTAGTTGTCATTTCCATTTTCATTTGTACCCGCGTTATTTCCCGTAAATACGCATAAATATTATTATTATATAAGGTGAAACACAGCTGTACCTGTGAAATCAAATTGATGTTCTGTATTGCCAGAAATCTTGGACACATCGATTCGCTCACCTCAGCCATCGGTTTAGTGTGCACTTTGAATCCCGAAATGCGCGGCTTACAATTTTCGTCCAATATTTTTATTATTTACCTCATGAGCCGTCTATCATTGATATCGTATACTAGGGATGCCGATTCGATGGCGATGGCGATCGCATCGCATCGAGGGAAGAGGCCGGCGCTCTCTCCATTTCGCACACTCTCTCTCACTGATCTACCCTCTTCCCTTCTTGCGATGTCATCGCAAAAGTGCTATGACATCGCAAGAAGGGAAGAGGATGCGATGACATCGCCATCGAATTTGCAACCCAATCGTATACCCAAGTCTTGTTATTGCACTGGGGAACATGCAATCGCCTGGGGGGAAATTGAACCACTTTGTTTTTGTCGTGGGGCAATGTTATTATTATTATTGTTATTTTATTGTTATTGTTATTACGATTATTATTTATTCCATTCGCAGATCTCGCTGTACCCGTTCATCCTGCACTCCATTCCGATGTCGCTCTTCGCGTCGCTGTTGGGTCCGTTCGGAGGCTTCTTCGCTTCGGGATTCAAGCGGGCGTTCAAGATCAAGGTATACGGTAGAAGGGGGTTACGGTAGTTTAGGGTACTGTGGGAGGGGTTACGGTAGCTAGCTTCGCTGTTGGGCCCGTTTGGAAGCTTCTTCGCTTCGGGATTCAAGCGAGCGTTCCAGATCAAGGTATACGGTAGGAGGGGTTACCGAAGAGGCCGAGTTTCGATGGTTTACTGTATGATTGCATTTTGTTTGCATTTTGGCGCACCTGTGCGTTTGATGTTTCGCGATTTGCTCATGTTTGGCAATGAGTGAACTTCCGACTTCCCGACGGGAGATGATCGCGAAAAATATTAATGAGCAAAAAACAATTCAATAAACCAAATTCCTCACAGGACTTTGGCGCGATCATCCCGGGGCACGGCGGGCTGATGGACCGGTTCGACTGCCAGCTGCTGATGGGCACGTTTGTGAACGTGTACATTCACACCTTCATCAAGTGAGTCGGCATTATAGGCGCACCGGGTTGGGAAAAGGGGCGCTTAGCTTTGAGTAGGGAGGGGGGTCTTGGTGGTTAGATGGTAGCTGCTGATGGGCACCTTCGTCAACATGTACATTCACACCTTCATCAAGTGAGCGCGCGCAACTTAGACGCGCCGGGTTACTGATTTTCACTGATTTTTGTTCTTTTACGATTTTTGTTCTTTATGTTCTTTTACTCGGTACGAAACGAAATTCGTAAAAAAAAAAGAAAAAATCACTCTAATCACTCGAAAAAAAATGCTTTCAAAGACGTGTGCGCGCGCTCGCGAAATTTGTGCGAAAATGTCCTTATTCGATTTTGTTTGGTCGAGTTGTCTTATCACCTCTGTGACGGCGGGGTGACCTTGAGTCGCGGTTCGCATTTTTACTGAAACAAATGCATTTTTACATTTAGTTTGGAGATGTAGCCGGTCCCGCCGGTGTAAATGCTCAATTTATGCTTTGGTTCAACCGGCGCTTTTCGCGACACACGCGCACAGGGATTTCTGCGTGCTCGGGAAAGTCCGATATGCACCGGACAGTCGATTCTAAAAATTTCAAAAAAACCTTCTAAAAAAATCGATGCTAAAAATATATTCATTCCAACCGCCAAATTTTGCGTCTTGCGCTCTCCTTATCAGTACCGGCGAATTTCGAATTTCAATACGTAGCACTGTTCCTCTTCAAAAAAAAAAATTCCAAACATGCACTTGGTGTTTGCGCTTGAGACTAATAACATCAAGGCGTCTCATTTTTAAAAAAATAAATAATATTTAAAATGAGTTATAATGAGTTAATTAATCCGGTTAATTAACATAATTTGCAGGGTGCCCAACCCGTCCAAGCTGCTCACGCAGATTCTGTGGCTGTCGCACGAGAACCAGTTGACAATCTTCGAATCGCTGAAAGCGAACCTCGAACAGGCCGGCGTCCTGCCGGGAACTCCCTGAGGGTACGGTAGCCCCCTACCGTATCCCAGCAGTATTGATTGATTGATTGTTACCGTACTCTTGACACCGTACTCCTTCTTTTCCGTCTCCACTCTGATCTCACGCAACCCCCATTTGTTACACACCGCCACTGTAAATAGCTTACCGTAACCGTGATTACGGTAGCTACGATGTATTGATAGTTGCCGTGTTTGCGATTACAATCGATTATTGATAGACATAACGATCTTGTGTTTCACTTTGTGTAAAAGATACATTCGCATAGTATTGAGATAGACTTATGGCTTTTCGTAGATTCTCATAGATTTAAACTCCCCCCCCCCTTCCCTTCCCTTCTTCCCTGCTTTACACCAAGCCAGCTTACATCATTCGTTGAATATTACTGAACTTTGATCTTTGACCAGGCATGCTACCGTATCCCCCCCCATCTCCCCCTAATAAGCTCCGCCCCCTCCTTATCTCTACCGTATTCGACATTGTATTGATCAGGCAGCCAATCGATTCGCTGCTAATACCGTACTCTCGATCGATCGATTCTTTCTCTTCCGGTCAAGACCCAACGCCCTTCCGTTTCCTGACGATTCTGTAGTATCGATTGACCGTATCCAACCCTCCTTTGCTCCCCCAATTCCTTTCCATTTCAAAACGAGAGTTGTGTGTACATAGTACCCCACCCAGTGTTCCTTGTTTGTTCTTGCTAACATTGCGCATACTGTATTCGACGTTTAAGAATTCTCGCCCCCCCCCCCCTCTGAGCACACACCACTTTACAGTAATCCTTACAGTACACCACACGTTCTATGCATGATACGCAACTTGGATAAAGTATTTTCATTGATGGTTGTATGCCGGAAGCTTGTTAGAGCTGAGGAAAAGGTAGCCGAGTAGCCTTGAAACGTATTTGATTATTACGGTAGATGCAGATTACGGTATACGGAAATGGCGGCTATCGATCTCGTTTCAGTATGAGCGAAGAACTGGTGGCGTATCGAACTGAGGTAAGCGTTGATTTTTCTATTAAAAAAAAGGTAAAGGTAGTTCCGTATTCAGCGTATTTTTCAACGCGGGGAACATGCGCAGGTTTCTTTTGATCGGTGTGCGCGCATCCATAGCATATAACGGTATAACTTGTCACTCAGTTGCCAGCCGGCGACACCGTCCCTTTACTCCCGGTTTTATACCAGTACCAATTGGACCAGGCTTGGTTTGCCTGCGGGGGTGGTCTGGCAAGACACATTCCGCGTGCGGGATTCGAACCCGGGACCTTGCGTCACGCAGTCAGGCACACAACCGACTGCGCTAGCCCTCCCTATCAAACTTGCACTCGCCCGAGGTTCTCAGTGAAAACTATTATTACGATCACGGAAAACTGTCGTTTTCTATATTCTTGAAGCTCCGATGATCCCGATGTTAATTGATCCCGACTAAATTAGTATCTAACAAGGGCACTGATCGAAAGGCGGGCGATTAGAGAAAACATATCACTTGATGTTTCTGGTTTCACGCTGTGATGATAGGCGAGCGCGCTGCCTGTTTGGTATTGAGACCATGTTGCTGACGGATAATTTAAAACGAATAGAGTGTGCTCAACTGTACTATCATGAGAAAAATATTTATTAAAAACTAGGGTTGGCAATACGGTGTTTGCAACGTTGCAATGGAGGGGGGAGAGGGTTGCAACGTTGCAGTGGAGGGGGGGGGGGGGAGAGGGTTGCAACGTTGCAATGAGAGGACGAGGGGAGGGGGAGGGATGCAACGTTGCAATGGGCGTTGCAACGTTGCATCCCTCCCCATCCCCTTCCCTCCTCCTCTACCCCCTCTTCCCAACCCGGCGCGACTAGAGCGCGTGCGCTTCTCATCTCAAAGCTTCAAAAGGCAATGTGCCCTACTCGCAGAAGCTTTCGCAGTTTTTTCTAAATGAGATTATAATATGATGCAATGACAAATATTCCAAATATATGATACTCAATAGCTTTACTTTGCTAGTAGATTTACATTTCCGATGAGATACCAACTAAAATTTTGAGCAGTGGACGGTTTTTTTTCTTTGAAGACACTCAGTGGTGATGAAATCGGTGGAATATCGAAATTAAAAATGTTTTTAATTATCGTTTGCATATTAATTTCCGTGAAAAATTTGATGCGGGAACTGTTTTCCGAGCTCGGAAGGTACCGAATCGTTGCAACGTTGCAAAGCCCATTGCAACGTTGCATCCCTCCCCCTCCCCTCGCCCTCTCGTTGCAACGTTGCATCCCTCCCTCCCCTCTAATGCAACGTTGCAATGTCGCAACCGTTTAGCCAACCCTATTAAAAACCTACAACAGCCGCCTTACGGCGTGGTTCCGCCTAGTATTCTCTTATGATTGTAAATTCGCTTGACTTGAATGCGCATTTAATTAACCATTTTTGAAACATAATGACCTCTGTTTCATGCATTCTGGCCGTTAATTGTCAGATTTAATGTATCATGCGTATTTAATTTCCCCAATTACAACTTTCCTCGATCACGGCTGCGGCGATTAAACTGTATGGGGATTAGCCTTAGGCTGGTTTCGCTTAATCTTATTTTGCTTAGGTTCAGCGCTTAGTACGTTAGTCTGTTGTATGAAAGTGCCAATTGCAGCTGGCCTCGATCACGGCGCGCCTTGCCCAAGAGGGAGAGGCGATGAGCGAAGAACAAAGGAAGGAGCTGGAGACGAGTCGGGCCGATATCATCGAGCTGCTCGAGCTGATGGAGTCGGAGGAGGTTTGTGGTGGTGGGGGTGAAACATAGAGTAGCCGGGTTAGGGAGGGTTGAGGTGAGAAGTTATTAGAAAATTAGTGTTCTTGGCTAAATCTATGTTTCATGTATACATGGAATGCAGAGACTGTCTTTAGTTTTCGATTGATGTTGGATCTGGTTGCCAAAAAAAAGATCCATATTGTGGTTGTTATTGTTGTTATTATTATAATTATTGTTATTATTAATTCGCAGGCGACCGAGGGTCTGGAGCTGAAGAAGCCGGACGACGAGGAGGGCGGAGATGACGATGGGACGGGCTTCGAGGAGGACCTCGCGGACCTCATCGGCATGAGATGTCGTGCACCGTATACGGTAGGGGTTGAATCTATTTGAATTCCCGCCCGAATTTGGGCACTTTAAAAAGTCTCTACATAAAATGACCGATTTTTTGAAAAAAAATGTTTTGATTAGAATCAAAGGGGAAGGGGAGGAGGACCTCGCGGACATACATTTTCATTACCCTCCGGGAACAAAAAATATATAGTGGTCAGATAGTGAAAATCACAGTTGACAGGGGTATTTTGAATCCCCGAACGTGATATGTACTGGTCTGATAACTGGCTCGCTTGAAAATATAGTGGTCTGATTACCGGCCCGGAAGGAATGAAAATGTATGCTCGCGGACCTCATCGGCATGCGATGCCGTGCGCCGTATACGGTGGGACTTGAATGTATTTGAATTCCCGCCCGAATTTGGGCACTTTTAAAAGTCTCTACATGAAATGACCGAGTTTTGGTGCACCGCGGATTGCAGGCGATTGTAGGTTTCGTGAGAGCGAGATAGGTAGGAACGATCGTGAAACAATAATGATTTAGAGTAAGCTGATCTACATTAATAACTTGTGTTTCCTGGCACGTTCTGAGATACACCCAATGGTTGCGTGCCTCACGAGGTGTAGATAGTAACTAAGAAGCCCACCCAGTATTCCCGAAATGACAAGAATCACTGAGTATCCACTATAGATAGTAACGATTGCCCGCTACATGTATGATTCCATCTTGTTTCCCCTTGATCATAAAAAATCTAGCCCAACTGTTCTCCAATAGGGGCACACAGCGGTAGTATACTACCGCTGTTGCTTCATACGAGTTGGTTTCAGTCCGTTTATCTACTTATTAACAATAATTAATAAATTGTTCCCGCAGGCGTCCTCGATGCCGCTCGGACTGGACAAGCACGCGGCCATCGTGTTGGGATTCGACGGAATCGACCCGGAGCGAGGAGTGATGGTACGGTAGGGGGGAGTACGGTGGGATCGAGGACTGACTCTATTCCCAGGGATACGCATAAAATGATACGGAGCGAGGAGTGATGGTGACGGTAGTTGCTATGGCGTCTGCGGTAGGGAGCTAGGAGTGACTTCTTACGGTAGCAGTTGGAGGTCCGGCTGGTACAGTAGAGGGGGGGGGATGGAGTAAGATAGATTGGGATCGGGAACCTCATGGTTTTTTGGTAGCCTTGGGATGGTATGGTAGGTAGCCATCGGTGATTAGCGTTATTCGACTTTACTTTTCAAATTGGCTTGAAGTCTTCGTTTCTGAAGGAAGCTCCCCGGGAATTCGATGTTTTGATTCACACATGGTGACTACTTGTTTCGAAATTATGACATAGCTGGATGAGTTCACAGGAGAATGTAATACCAACTTGACGAACTCTTCAAATCTTAAGAATTTCGCAGCTGTCCGTGCTGTACTCGCACCCGCTGGTGTCGGCGATGCGGCCGTGCCCGCACTACCTGGCCGACGCGTGCAGATATGCGGAGAAGTATGGTAGTCACATCATTCGGTAGAATCGAGAACTGGTTATATTGCAAACAAAAAACGGCAGATTTCCACCACTAGGAAGGCACTATGGTGTTTCGGGTTTCGGTGGCGGGATAAGTGAGCAAGAGATTTGAGAAGTTGATATATGTTTGCGGGTATGTGATAAAACAGCGATTGTGCAGGCGCAAGTACTCGCACGGCACTAGGCTGCTTAGGGTTGCTTTGAGATGGTAGATACTTGGGAAGAGCGGTGATGATCTTGAACTACGGTAGATTGGGCTACGGTAATGATACTCTATTAAGGTGCAAGTACTCGCACGGCACGAGCGTCGCCGCATCGGAGATCGAGGACTATGATGAGCCGGACTTTGAGTGGGTTTTATAATTTATTTTGTAATTTTAATTAAAGTTTATTTTGTGAAAAGTTTGCTTTTTCCAATAGGAGATGATGGGTTTCACGAGGCCCTTGTAATCAGTGATCTGGGTATGCTAGGATCGTCTCAAACCTTTCCCGATAAGCGAAAAAATTTTTTTCTTGATATCGGAGAATTCATGTTGCAGCATTCTTACATATCACCAAGAGTATTGGTTGAAACAATGCTCCTTCCCATGACGATCAAAAAATATCATTCGTGCACTGTGTTATTTCGTCATTGTTATTATGGTTGTTGTTATTGTTTTGATTGTTGTTTGTTATTGTTTTTAAATGACCTCTCTCGCAGATCGCTCGCCGAGGGTAGCCCGGTGCTCGTGTCCGTCGACCCGCTGTGGGAGGTGAGTACGGTATATTTACGAGGGGTACGGTAGCAGCGAATCGATAAGTGGTACATTTTTGTCTACGAGAGCGCATTCGGAGGTGAGTACTGTGCTTGAGACAAACGAGGGTTACTGTATCCGAGAACGGGCAGTAGAGTGCCCGTGCTAATTCATTCTTCATCATTCTTGCATTACTAGCTTCATTGCTCTTTCGAGTTTCATTCGGTGTACAGCCCGGCTCTGGCGTTCGTTGTGAGCTCATTGGTTTGTCGAGGTCTGGTCTATATAAAAAAATCCCCTTTCAACAATTTAGAAACGTGTTTCACAAGAGCAATATCTCTCGAACAAGTTCAGCAAAATCAATGTGCGCTCCCTGCGACGATAACATATATGTATAATAATAAAATAATAAATATATAATAATAAATGCTTCCTCGAAGGGTCTATGCACTGCATAATCACTCGTCTGTCACACAGAATCAGAGATGAAGCGATTTGGAAAGGGCCAAACACTCTCTGACGCTAATCAGAGAAAGCGAGAGAGCGTGCGTATCGTAGAGAGCCAGAGATAATCCCTCCCCTCTCTTGTCAGGTCGGCCGCGTGACCTCGAAGGACGGCGACCAGCTGGCGGTGAAGATCCTGCGAACGGGTACGGTATATGGGCGGGAGAGGGGTACGGTAGGTTACGGTATAGGAACATCACTGTAGATTATCTTAACTGGGGGGGAGGGAGGGAGTTACGGTAGATAATGGTAAACATAAGTACGGTAGCAAGGTTGTTAGTACTGTATCCATTGGAGCTTTCGTAGCAAGAAGGCGGTGAAGATCCTGCGAGCGGGTACGGTAAATTTCGTTTCGGTAGGGTACGGTATCAGGGAGAGGGGTACGGTAGAGTACCGTAGCTGGGGAGGAGATTACGGTATATGAGGATCACTGTCGATTTCGGTAGCTGGGGAGAGGGGTACGGTAGATTACGGTAGCTGGGGATTACGGTAGAATCAGCTCGTGGCGTATGATACTGAGAACGGGTACGGTATCGGGAGAGGGGTTTCGGTAGAATACGGTAGCTGGGGGATGTACGGTAGAGTACTGTAGCCGTGGAGCTGTCAGGGCATGGAGACGCTTCGATCGAGTACTGAAAGGCGGGTTACAGTAGATTACGGTAGCGGTGGGATTACGTTAGAATCAGTATCGGGGGTAGGGAGTACGGTAGAGTACTGTGATTGGGCTGGAGCTAATGTAGAGTAGCTGGCAGGCGGTGAAGATCCTTCGAACCGGTAAGGTATGGGGCGTTAGGGCTTTAGAGTTTCATTCGTTTTATGTCATTTCTGACATGGGGCCGTTCATTGATTGGTTGCTGATGATCTTGTTAAACAAATTCCCTTTGCAGCAGCTCAGTAAAGCAGGTAAGTGGGCACGGTAGATGGTAGCATGGGGAGATTACGGTAGAACAATCAAGGAGTAGGATGTAGGCTCATTGTTTGAGAGCTTGTGAGACTCGGAAATAGCGTAAATTCAGAATGTCAGCAAATGGTTATTACATGTTTCACAAAAGTATCATGTCCGTTATTGGATGATTACAGCAATGCTTCCTTGGATGAGGTCAAAATCATTAAAATAGAAAGGCGGTAGCGTTGATTATATTACCGTAATCGATAATTGGGTTACTGTAGCTCATCTTCATTCATTGCAGGAGCCGAGGTCAGTTCGACGATCGCCGCGGTGCTGCCCATCGAGGGCGAGATCGTCGTGGAGGACAAGGGCATTCTGGATGGAGGTACGGTAGGACAGATTGATGGCGAGTACGGTAGCGAACCCAGCGCAGCGCAGATTTGTGACTGTATATGGGAGAACGGTTGGACAGATGGGAAATTTGGTGTGTCAGATTAACGATTGAGAAGTATAGTAGGCTGGAGAGATCGTCGTAGAGGGCAAGAGTATTCTGGATGGAGGTACGGTAGGTGGGAGGGGGGGGGGTACGGTAGGACAGGCGTTGAAATGGAAAGATGGAGCATTCCGCTAAAATGAATGTTAATATTATGAGGACGAATAAGTCACCGAAGTATCGAAGTAGGAGTGGCATCCTGAATACTAGAAGATTCAGCGGAGCGTGAAAGTGACGGGTGTCATTAGAATGAAGGAAGATTGAAATAGGAAGCGGGTCGAGGATGTAGTTTGAATTGGAATGAATTGATGTACTATCCCATGGACAGAGACTTGGTATGGGGAGTACGGTATGACAGTTGGGAGGCTACGCTGGGGGCATATTGCTGTCCTGGAAGTATGGTAGGCTGCCGATTAAGGGCCAGATTGGAATTGGTGTGGATGGAGTTTTAGATAGATGGAGACTTCAGCGTAAATGTATTTTGTGGAGCTTGAATTGAGCACACTATCAAAATAGGACGGGCATCCTGAATACTAGTAGAACCAGCGATGCGTGAAAGTGACGGGTGCCAATAGAATGAAGATAGATTGAAATAGAAAACGAAAAGGATAAGAGGGAGTTTCTGAGTCAATGAAAAAATTGCACATATCCTTGGCACTAGCGAAAAAACCGAAATTGGTGGGCAAGTAGTACTCATCGAGTGTTGCTCAACCACAAAATTTTTAGTGATCTGAATCACACTCCGCCGAATAGCAACAAATTTTAAAGTGAAACATAACCCAACCGACTTTGTCATTTCTCAATCGATCGATTCAAGTGATAGCGCAAATAATGTGCAATAATCCACCGATTATACACCATACATTTTATAACGATCAGTTTCTAACTCGTTGAGAAATAATCATTTTCCCAAATTTTCGGACATCAATAAATTGTATATTTTTCGCCTATGAGCGGATTACCAATTTTTTTTCATCAATTAATAGAGCAACTATTTACGAAGCTTTGCTGCAAATATAAAAAAAATGAAGATGGGAGCCATGAGAAATGTTGAAAATACCATTATGGCCTAAAATAAAATCAGTTCTCGATAGGCCAAATTACCGTATGCAGGTAGTGCTCACCGAGCATACCTCACCTGCCTCATTAGGAATCTTCTGTGCTATAATCGGTGGATTATTGCGCATTATTTGCGCTATCACTTGAATCGATCGATTGAGAAATGACAAAGTCGGCTGGGTTATGTTTCACTTTAAAAATTTGTTGCTATTCGGCGGAAGGCCAACCATATCACTAAATAAGCTAGCGCCGAGGTACACTCCATGAGTACTACTCACACACACATTTTGGAGGAATTTGATTTTGGCAAGCGCCAAGGATATTTTCACTGACTCAGAAACTCGCTCATAAGTTGTCTGAACTGGGATGGATTAATGCACTTTCCAGTGGGACGGAGACTGAGAATGGGGGGAGTACGGGGTAGATGGGGCGGGTACAGTTGGGCAGAAAAAGTACGGTAGGACAGATTGATGAATACTGTGGCACTAATGAAGCGAGAGGAGGGGATAGTAATGCTGTTCTCCGATCTGGAAGAAAAATCAAACGAGCGAGCTTACCTGGTGACAAGTCGAACCAATGACACCTGAAACTTACAGGAAGGTAGTATGGACACTAGTGAGTGAGGGCATTGTTTAATACCGTAGACGAATTCAAGAATAGCGTTGCTTGAGATGTGCGCTAGCTTTTAACAAGTAGATTGTACGGTAGGCGGGCTACTGTTGTTAAAATATTCATTTGCAGCCGGCCCCTCAGAGGACAGCAGCTTCGCGGAGCTCAAGCAAGAGAAGCACGGACGAGTGAGCAAGGTGAGGGACATATTTTGATTTGGTTTTTCCACGGTATGCTCATGTGCGATGCATATTCGGGTTTCGTGCGGAGTGCATTTACGAGCGGGGAAGTGGGTGATCAATTACTCACGCGGTCTTAGTCTCCTAGTGAAATATATGAATCGAAAAATCGTGATGCCTGAAGGTGTTCTGATCTTTTTTCCTAAGATTGTGAGCAGGGGCGGATTCAGCACTGCTGGGTTATGTCCCCGCTAGGCGGTGGAGGTGCGGGCTCCGTAAGGAAAATCGGAAACTTTTTTGCGGAACCCCCTAGTGTAACCGAACAAGTTTTGCGGAGTTCCCTAGGAGGACTTTTTTTTCGAAAATTGCGGAGCCCCTTGCCACCTAGCGGGTAAAAGCTTACCAGTGGGTTTCAGGCTGCAAGTCGAGTACAGGAACACGTCTGTGCCTTGTTGGTCGATGCCTTTCGCGCTTTTATAGTCGTACAAAAAAGCTAACGGAGTATTTGCATGCGCGCTCCACTCTAGCTTGATCAACACTCCAGTGATCCATGGTCCAAATCGGCCGATGATCGTGCAAATGGAAATGATGGTGATTTTGGGAAAGGAACTGTAACGATGAGGCTCCCTGAATTTTATGGGAACTCGACAAATGTAATTGTGAAATCTGATCGGTGTTTCACGCTGCTTATGTCTCCATGAATATATTAAGATATCAGTCCGAAGTCGGCAGCTAGTTGAATAAAAAATAATAGTTCGGATAGTGCACAGCTCTGTGTGGCTTGTGTCTCGTCGGGTATTTCACGTGTCACTTTGATTGTGCTATCTGTTTCCGTGCTACACGTTGCTTATGTATCACAATGGGCTACTTGTGATAGCGATTATAATTCGGCATATAGTAGAGAGAAAAGTAAAACCGCGGATAATGAACATCTGAAAAAAAAATTAAAATATCTCGATGGGTTCCTTGGTGGATAGCGATCGTAAGCCGGCAGCTTGTCGAATTAGTCAAAAAAATACATATAATCGCTGGCAATGAGCATCTGTGAATAGTTCATGAGGGCTTAGCAATAATTGATTGCGGCATCAATGTTTCACGCTGCTCGTATCATCAAGGGTTCAGTGCGATAACAATTTGATGTCTGTAGAGGAGAGAATATCAAAAATTAAATACGCTTTTTGTGGGGCCCGGGCGTTTGCACATGTGCCATGCTCGCATGTGTGCGATGCAAGATAGTATCGATGCATCCTGGTCTCACGTAGAGTAGATGTACAGAGTGGGCAGTGATGGCTCATCTCGATGGAAAAAAATACTTATTATCTTTGCGAGATCAATGTGAAATGTGATAAATGTACTGTTTGGATGCGCTTTCGTGTTTCACTGTGCACTTATCCCGACTAGGATTTTCGTAGATTATTGGATAAGATCTTCTTCTGGATTCAAACCATCGACTAAGCGCGACGGGCCACCGACAACAAAAAGCTAAGAAGATATCATCCCTTGACCCTTTTGATACTGAGTGCGAAGATCCCAATCCCCTCCCTAACGATGTTTCTTCCTGCAGGCCCAGTGCCTTGATATCAGGATAAATCTGTATTGGATACCTGTGAGCGAGTGATAAATGAAATTTAACTTATTGGAAATATCCGCTAAAATATTTGTATTTATTAAATAATAATAATAATAATAATTACTACTTGACAGGACGAGCTGGGCGACTGGCAGGGCGGCGGCATGGGCCTTAAGCTGATGCAGATGATGGGCTACAAGAAGGTGAGTGGGAAATAGCTCGGTAAGGGGATACGCTAGATCGACTGAAATTAGAGTAACGCACGAGTGAAAAGGGGTGAAGTTACCCTGCTGGCTGGAGGTATGGGATACAAGAAGGTGAGAAGAGGGTGAAACGCAGAGCTGACGGGTCAAAATGGGCACGGAGGATCAGTTGGAATATTAACGCAGTGGTGATTTGACTGCGAGAAGTAGGATTACATTGGGGAATTTGGGCCTGAAGCTGATGCAGACGATGGCTACAAGGCTACAAGAAGGTTAGTGGGTGAAACGGGGAGGTAACGGGGCAAACAATTATATCGTGAAATACTATTGAGATTTATGAGGAGTGGGATTATACTGGGGAAATCGAGATCGTCATTAGTGATCTCAATTCAATACCCAATACTAGGAGACAATACCAATTAATTGGGTAATTGGTATTGGGTTTAATTGACATTTATCCCTCATTTTCCGAGGGAGTGAGCGGCCGTAAAGTCAATTAATTGGGTATTGGAATTGGTTGGACATCCCTAATCGTCATGATAGTGATGCAGAAGATGTTGAGCAAGATAACCGAGAAAACTATTTAATTGTGTATTCTGGCCGAGGCATCTTTTGTGCTTCACGGAGCCTACATGGCTGGCGCTGATTGGTGCAGAGTCTGATAGCGGAGGCGATACGGCGACAATATAAATCATTGAAAAAATTTTTTTTACGAAAAATGACCTGTTCCCCCAATTATTTAGGCAAATGGTCTCCAATTCTCGCCACTCTCTCTCGCCGGTCAGACAGGACGAGAGAGCGTGTTGAATCGAGAGAGAGAGAGAGTCAGACGATCATCCCAAAACTATTTTGCAGGGCGAGGGCCTGGGCAAGCGCAGCGACGGCATCGTGCACGCCATCCAGGCCAGGATCTGTCCCAAAGGTACGGTAGGGATTACGGTAGCATGAGATTACGGTAGATCGATTATTGTTTAGGGTACGGTAGCAAGTAGTATAGCTGATATCAAGGGCCATCCAGGCCAGGATGTTCGTCCGAGATTGATGATTTTGTGCGATTACGGTAGGACGTACGGTAGATAGTATATTAGATAACGTACGATTGAAATATGATCAGTTACGAACTCATTTCACACACGATGAATTGATGCTGCACGATTCGCATAATGTATTTTTTTCCTTCCCTCGCTGTCCGTATGAAAACTTAACTTTTCTCATTCGCGTTTCAGTTGTGTTCCAAAAGAAGAGAAGGGGCGAAATAAACATTAGACTATCGATATACGTCGATTAAGAAAATAAAGCTAATCTCATTCGTTCTTCACGCTTCTCGCAAGCGTTGGGTAGAATAGCGTTGGCATAATTCCAGCAAGTTACATTTGAAATATAAAAAAGTCAATAGCTTAAAAAGAAAAGTGATTCGAAGACGAAAAGCAGGAAATGACAATCCTACTTGAATTATTCATACTATTTTCCGACGCATTTTCAGTTTCATGGCAACAATGTATTGCCGATGTATTGCCGAACTGCGGTTGAAAAAAAAATTACAGTAGAATGAACAAATGTTCTTGAGTGCGCCTCGTTATCGAGAA
This sequence comes from Pristionchus pacificus, assembly GCA_000180635.4. Classification (NCBI taxonomy): domain Eukaryota; kingdom Metazoa; phylum Nematoda; class Chromadorea; order Rhabditida; family Neodiplogasteridae; genus Pristionchus; species Pristionchus pacificus. The sequence continues at coordinate 28,337,238 of CM026578.1, read as the reverse complement.
GTATGTTCCATTAGATTTTCTGATGCGTTTCACGGTGTTCACAAATGAATGATTGTTTAAGGAGCCGTAATGGTCTCTTCATCGGTGATGGTGATATTAAACGAAATAAATAGATTTGATTTTTTTAATGATTTAAAGGCGCCTCGCTCGATGCGATCATGGAGAAGAAGGCGGGCAGGAGGGTGCTAAAATGGAATGAAAATTATATAGGGCAAAAAAAATGTTTTACCTGGTTTTATTGTTATTTACAAAACAAATCTCGCTCAATTTGCGTTTCACGGTGTTCACAAATGAAGGATTGGTTGGGGAACCTTAATGACATCTTCGCCGCACCTAAAATACAATAATAACGGAACAAAAAATAAATAGTTTAAAGGCTCGAAGCTTAAATATAAAAAATAAATAGTTTAAAGGCTTAAAGGCTCGCTCGAAGCGATCATGGAGAATAAGGCGGGCAGGAGGGGCTTATAAATATAATGAAAATTTTAAAGGAAAACAAATGTTTTTATGGCTAAAAACATGTTTTTGCTGCTATTTGCGTATTGTCATCCAATTGGCGTTTCATGACGTTCACTAATGAAGGAGTAGTAGATAAAAGAAATAAATATTTAAATAAATAAATGAATATTTATTGAGTTTCAGGCGCCTCGCTCGATGCGATCATGGAGAAGAAGGCGGGCCGGAGGGAGCGAGTGGTGGACGGGAAGTCCCTCCAGAGATTGAAGGATGCCAAACCGAAGAATGCGGTGAGATTACGGTAGATTCGAGTACGGCCTCAAGCTCGCCTAGGCGAAGAGCGAAGAAAGAGAAAAAATCAAGCTCGCCAAGGCGATTACGGTAGGGGTACGGTAGCTTAAGATTACAGTGGTTATCCGTTTAAATACTGTAGTACTGAAGGGGGGTATGGTAGGAGCGGGTGGTGGAAGAATGCGGTACGGTAGCTGGAGGGGATACTATAGCCGGAATTCGTTTGACTACTACCTTATTTGTATGGGTACTGGAGTTTCAATACCCAAGCGTGACTGTTGAATTGATTTTTGAGGGATATTCAATGGTAACAGTGCTAGGTGATTCTCTGCCGCGCACTTTCGGGGCAAGACATGGTAGTAGATTGAGAATTTGATTCCATCTGCATAGATCGTTTCAATAAATAAGTATAATCACAAAGTAAAAAAAAATCATTTCGCAGGCGGAACAGGGCATCTTCTCCTTCCTGAACAGGAAGCTCGCGCCGGGACCCGCGCCAACGCAGCGGGAGCTCGATGAGGTACGGTAGTTATTGATTGATTAGTTACCGTAATAAAATGGGAATGGATGAGGTGCGGTAGTTATTGATTATAATATTCTAAATGTTTCTGTTTTTTTCCCCTAAGAGGCGAGAATGTAGTGAGCTGTGATATTAAATATCTTCAAGATAGGAAACATTTATCGCTGTAATATTTAGGAGTCGTTTGCTATTGGCTGAATTCTAGTCGCTTATCTATCCGATACCGTAGTCGCCTTACAGAAAGAAATCGCTGGAAATCGAAATCGCAATCGCAGTACCTAAAAAAGTCACTTGCCGATAGGATACCGCAATCATCAATATCGGCTATTCAGAAAGAAGCGAAATCGCTGGCGGCCAGCAGCCAGGCGGGCCTTGGTGCGCAGTCGTTCGACACGGATAGGAAGATGAAGGAGCTGAAGGGCAAGGAGCAGAAACTGGTCGAGGTACGGTAGGATAAGGGGTACGGTAGGTCATTAGGATGATCACGGTAGAGGGGTACAGTAGCGAGTTCGACAGATTGGTCTAGGTACGGTAGATTACTGTATGATCAGGATACGGTAGGTAGTTCGGTGGGTCAGATTGACTCGCTCCGGTTATGATTGAGCTGAAGTAGCTTGATTTGGACGTCATTGTGTTTCATGGTTGATTGATGTTCCAGTGGTGTATGAAGAGACCGTCTTGAAGCATGTGGCATCATGGGCATAAGTATTCGTTTGAGAAGTTGGTGAGTACGGTAGCCTACAGTACCCTCCTATTCAGGGCATCAAGCGGAACTCGCGCGACAAGAGCACTGCAGCCCGCATGCAGACGCAGCTGGAGGCCGTGAGAAAGTGAGTGTGCGGTAGGAGTACGGTGGGTCAGATCAGTGATCAGGAAATACGGTAGAAATGAGATACAGTATGGCGGTAAGAGTACGGTAGAAGTGCGGAGGATAGAGTTTTGTACTGTTTTCGATGGGTCACATCAATATATGTGGGAAAGAAATAGGTGTTTGTTGTGAGACCAAAGATGAGTGGGTTGTATTGAACTCGTGAGTAACACTTGGTTAAGTGCAAATGGTGAAACATGAATGAGCAGGTCATTTTTTTCTGCAGAATTTTTATTGTTGTTTATTTTGATACCCGAATAGATTTTGAAGAAATCATTGACGGCATATGGGACCATACGGGAGAGTAGGCATATTGTTTGCTTAATTAATTAATTAATTAATTAATATTTTAAAGACAAGGAAGTGGGTTTTGATGTCCCTGACCCTTTGAAATTAGGAAAATACTGACAGCAAATAATCAAATTTTTGCTTCCAGAGAGATGGCGTCGCTGGAGGGCAAGAAGGGCCGGATCGCGCGCGAGATGGACAGTCGCGTAGCGAAGAAGAAGGACGTCTTCTAATTGTGGCGCAGTCGGTAGCGAGCCAGACTGGCATATAGGAGGTTGCGGGCTCGATCCCGCGGAGATGCAACTACTCTTTTGCCCCCAGTTTGTACCCTGACTGTTCGATGTTTTGCGTTGTATGTAACTACCTATTTCAATAAGTCTGCAACTTGTATGCATTTCGATTTTTATTTGAAGTTCCTGGTTTTCTGTAATGAAGTTTTCTATATCCGCAATTTTCATGTTACACCCCTGAATTTGTCTATTTGATCTCTACCACAAGTAAGGTTACACGCGGATAAAGTCATTGATTATCTTGTTTTGGCTCAGATTTCGTTGATAGTGAAACCGTTGCCTGAGCCGGAGTGCCGAATTACCTTGAAATTACCGCTCATTTTTCCTCGCTGTTGTTGACTACAACCTTGCAATGACTGGTGGCAAAATGGTCTTTGATCTTTGTAGTTTGTGCCCTAACAGATTGTTCAAAATGTCAGGGTATTTTGGCAAGCGCGATGACTTTTGATCTTTGATCTTTGCACCCTCTGGTGAACCTAGGGCACGGCCAAGGATTGCAGGAAGGCATTGCGGAATAGTTATGCACAAGTGACGATAGCGTGTCCTATTGTGCTCAGTGATGTAGTCGAATGTGTCACATGGCCGATGGGAGCCGAACAGGGTACAAAGTTCGTGCAATGCTTTTACGTTTGATCTTTGATCTTTGCGCGTACGTCAAATATTGCAAAAAATATGAATTGCACAGAGGTTTTATTCAATAAGCGACGGAATCGTGTTGTCCTATTGTGTGGCGTAGTCGAGTGAAGTGACCACGTGGCCCAGGGACAACGGACAGGGTACAAAGTTCGTGCGCGAGAGAGCATGCGAAGACGAGAGACGGCAGAGAAAGAGAGGCTGACGAGGGATGGAAGATCAGCAAGAGAGCCCCAGACGGCGAGAGGAAGGATGCAAAAACGAGAGAGATTAGGAGTAGGAAGAGATGGGCGAGGGGAGCAGAGTGATAACCCTTGGCGACTCGAAGTGGGGGGAGTGTAGCTTGTAGGGTCCAGAGACCTTGCGAAGAGGATGCAAAGGTCGAAAGGTGTCCATTGTTCGAGCCATCCTTATTTCGCGTATTGTGTCTTTCATTTTTGATTCAAAGTCGTCGAATGGAAGTCACTTTTCTGTGCTTTGTAATTTGCGTTTTTTACTGGTTAAAAATTCCTAGTCTTTCGTGATTCTTCATGAAATGCATGTACCTTGTAGAGTCCAGAGAACCTCATCCAATGGTTGAAGGGTGTCGCTTTTCTGCTTGTTGTTCATTGTTATTTGGCTTGTTACCAGCCGGCTCGTTATTAGTAATATTCGAAGCTTACAGATGAGGGATCATTGCGAGTGCTATCTCGAACTCCTCTTTTTTTTAAATGTGAATAGGAGAGCTCTCGTGCGTTGAGAATAGCGCACTTTTCTGCGTACTTACTTGACATTGCTTGACCCAGAGGCATGCCTTCATTCTCAAAAAGGCGTTACTTTTCTCCTCCTTGATAGTTCAAAGGTTGTTTCACGATTTCTTTCTTTTTTTTTCGCTTATAAAACAGACGGATCACGCTATATTTCTCTTCCAACCCCACTGGCAAGCCCTCAAAAAGGTTATTTTGTTAGGTCCAAAGGCCAAAGTACCGGCGTGCATCCTCATTTTTGTCTGGTGTCATTTGCTCTCCTCATTTTCTCTATTGGACAGCCCCGCAATGTGTTTTGTATCCATGCGATTATTCAAATAACTATCAAAGTGCACTATTACTCGCGCGAAAGAGCAAAATGCGCGTTGGGTTTTCTTCTTTCCTTCTTTTCCTTCTTTTCTGTCCCCATCCTTCGTTTGTCATAGTCATTCGGTTGTTTTGCCAGTGCACAGAGTGATTGTCGTGTGTTAGAATAGGATTGAGGTGAGGGTGAACGGAAATATCCTTACGTGGTTGGTTTGTGTTTCAGGCAGCTATCGAATATAGATTGGAAGATCATTTAGCAATGGTTGATCGGAATAGATGAACAGAAAGCAGTAATTAATATTTTTTCCGTCGATTCTGCCAGTGCATCGAGTGATTGTCGTGTGTCGGAATGGATTATATATGGATTATATCGGAGGCAGTAGTCAATTCCGGAGTGGATTCTTCAGGTCTTCCAACCCAGACAGCTCTTTTCGCCTTGTCTGCATACATCGATTCATCATTGAGTGCCAACTTCACGGCAGCGTATGTGTCCATTGGAGGGGGAGGAGGCTGTTCAACCGTTTTTTTCCCATCATCTTTTTTATCTTCAGCATCTCCTGACGAAGTTGATTACACTCACAGACCGGACGAGCGTCAAGCTTTTCATGCAGCGATTCAAGCAGCTTGATGATCTTGGCTGCTGCAGCGTCGGATGGAGAGATAGGCGCCTTGGGAGGCATCGTAGAGAAGGAGAGAGGATGAGGGAGAGAGGGGAGAGCGAACCGCTCGCGATGAATGATGATGATGAATATTTCCAATTCAAATTTTACTCTTTATTTGTTGGGGCAGTGCTTTGAGATATATTCGCGTGTTAGGACAGGCAATCGTTAACAGTGGACGTTCTCTTGGGGTTGATTTCGTTAGGGTTATCATATCTTCTCAATTTCGTTTGAAATGGATCTGTGTTTCACGTGGGTACAATACGTTGAATGTTGGTTCTGCTGCCAATGCATACCAGCCATTCACGAATAATTCCAATATGACATGTGAGTTCATTGCCAACACAAAAACTTACGCTTCTATTTGTATCCTGTCATCTATTCTAGGTGTTTCCCAGTGCATTAAGTGATGCGCGCATGCTAGAATAGAAAATCGTTGAGTGTGTGCGTTTTTTTCTGGTGGTCCATTTTGTTGTCGAGTCAAGAGTTTCACTGCGCTCCTTTCTTATTCGCATTCATCCCCTCCCTGTTCCGCGTACATTTCCCGTGAGAGATACAAGTTTGACCATGTAGTGTAGGAGTGAATTAGCCGTGAATTAGCCTATGAACGTTGGGTATTGATCGCATGTTTTGGAATTGTTTCGTCCATCAAGCCCATTGGAATACCCTCTACTGTTCTTCCCTTGATTGCGCACTGGAACCTCAAATCACCAGGCACTTTCAGTCTTGAATTGCTTCGCTTGTCTTCCATTCTTGCGCGCCTCTCTTTATTCGATGTCGCTTGCTGATGTTGAGTGCGATTGGTTTATTGAACAGCACAACGAGATAGCACTGGAATGTCTTGCAGAGTTGTTACCTTGATAGATCGCTGAATCTATCCAGTGTTTCATCTCACGCTGCCTTCATTGTCAGCAGTGTAATATAAGAACGGACGCGCTCTAATGGCGATTGGTTTATTGAACATTCTATAGAAGTTTTCATTCTGAAAATTTTCGATAATTCATACCATACTAATTTATGTTTCATCCTGCGCATAAGTTTCCACTCGCTGGGCGTCTTGAATGACTGGCGCTGAGACTTGACTGCTAAAATTCCTCTAATTATTTCCGAGTATTCCCTCGTCTCACCTTTTTTTTGCGAATTTTGAATTTACCTTTGCATATTGATTACGTTCCAGACCACCCATTCATACCCCAACCTCAATCCCATTCATGTCCGAACCGCAAAAATGATTTTATTGTTCCAGACCACCGTAATCTCTCTCGCCAATCTTGCTCATTTCACTACTATTTTACTGCATTCCTGTTTTAGCTAAAATGTTTCGCTCGATGTACAGTTGCCCGAACTCTAAGCTTTGAACGCATTGATTACTTTCCAGGGGCAGCCATAATCTCCTCCTCCTCTCGCCGCCAACGCCAATCATGTCCGACGTAGTGCTCAACTTCATGGCCGGAGGCGTGGGAGGCATGTGCACCGTGATCGTGGGCCACCCGTTCGATACGGTCAAGGTACGGTAGATTACGGTAGATAGGAACCGGGAACTGATTTTATTAGAAGGATTATGATAGTGCACATGCGGGATGGCGGCCGAGTGGTGTAAGGCGCCGCTCGCCATTCGAAGGGTACCGAGTTCAATCCCCCGCCGTGGCCAACCAAGCCTTGCTATCCTCCCGGGGCCGGCAAATTGGTAGTAACTTCGGTTGCGACAGGTAAGGCTACCCGAGAAAGCATTGGACAGCCGGGTATGAAGTCCGTCTAACAGCTGGCCTTACCAGTGGGTCCCACCTTGCGTTGTCGTATGACTGTAAAATCGCTTGACGTGGATACACCTTTACCTTTTATGATAGTCAGGGAGGGGAACGGTATCTAGGAATCGAGGACATACTATTCCATGGAAGCGGTAGAAAAAAAAGAGGTCAGGGCATGCGGATATTGGTTTGTTGGATCCTGTTAAGGTGCGATAGGTGGGAAAAGAGTGGCTTCGTTACAAGTAGTAGGCTTCGCTAGCTTGTCCTGTCGGATGCAAAAGTTTTTTACACTTGTAATTGCTGAAAATTGAATTTTCCTGAAAATTTCGAAATGTCATAACTCACTGAAACGCAAACGTTGCAGGTGCGCATTCAGACGATGCCGATGCCGGCGCCCGGCCAGAAGCCCATGTTCACCGGTGAGTAGGGGAGATTTGATCTTTGATCTTTGATCTTTAATCTTTTGTGATGGTGAACTCTGGGTTGGTGAGGGAAGTGTAGGTGGGGTCTATTTTTGATCTTTGCTCATTAATCTTTGATATTTTGTGGTTGCGAACTCTGGGTTGGTGAGGGGGTGGGAAGGGTGGTGATAGTTGAGAACTGGAGAATGTTGTTGCGCAATACGGGGATTTTTTTTTGAATCGCTTACGAACTCGAAATCGACTCAGAACTTCTCGATTTGGCATAATGGGTCTCCATAGCGGGAATTCGCGTGGCTGTCTAATTTTGTTTTTGCACAATACTCATTATTCTTTTAATTATTATTTGGCAGCGCGTCGCGTCAATCATCACCGGCAATGATCTTACATCCGTAATGTTCATTGAAAGAAACGGGAAGGTGCCTAGTTAAAGTATTCCAATTATTACACTCGAAAGCATCAGCTTTCGAAGCAAATTGATCAAACTGTGTGTTCTTTGTGAAATGCTGACCATCCCAGGGCGTAGCTAAGGAAATAAATAAATAATTTTAAATAACATTAATTAATTAATAAATATTCCCAGGCGCACTCGACTGCTGCAAACAGACGATCGCCAAGGAGGGCGTGTTCGCGCTCTACAAGGTGAGAGATGATCTTTGGGGCTCTGTAATTTGATCTTTGGACTCTGTAGTTTGATTTCTGATCTCTCCATCTCTCCCCTCTTCTCAGGGCATGGCCGCTCCTCTGGTCGGAGTCACGCCCCTCTTCGCCGTCTTCTTCGGCGGCTGCGCCATCGGCAAGTACATCCAGCAGAAGAGCCCCGGTGAGCATCGGGACTAGAGTGTAGTTTCGATATGTGGGAGATTGTAGTTTATAGTTTGGCCTTTAGTAGCTATAGACCCCAATGTTTAACATTAGAGGTTGTTTTGTGTCGCTAAAACATCGCAAATAAAGTGGATTAGAGAGATGGTGATTCGATGCCTCACGATTAGTTCACGAGTCAGGCTTACACTTCAAGCACAGTCACATGTGGAACGATATACCAATAACAAGTATTTTCGAGACCTTTTGTTCTTAAATGAATGTTGTATGATCTCGTGACCATGGCAATCGTGACTAGACTCTAGTTTCGATTTTTAGAGGTTGTTGTTTGATCTGGGGGGTGAGTAGGTGAAAGAAAAAGTAAAATTCGTTGTGAAGGTAATTAGTCACGATTAGTTCAAGAGGCCGACTTTCCTCGCAAGCTCAATGATATTTCCATCGATTATTTTAAAACGATATTTGATCCCCGATAATTGTGACTAAACTCTAGTTTCGACCTATTGCAGACGAGGAGATGACGTTCCTTCAAAATCATTTCTTTGATCGCTCGTGACTAGACTCTAGTTTCGATATATCCCATTGCAGACGAGGAGATGACATTCCTGCAGAACGCGAACTCGGGCGCGATCGCGGGCGTGATGACGACTGCCGTGATGGTGCCGGGAGAAAGGATCAAGTGCCTCCTCCAGGTATGGTAGCCTAAGATTACGATAGTTAACGAGATGAAAGTTCCTATTGAAAATGACCATGTTTTTGAAAATTTCCCATCGACAAATGATTTTTTTCGGAAATATTTTTATTGGTCGCTGGACATAGTAGGGTAGTTGTGTAAAGGCGGTGATGGTGCCGGGAGAAAGGATCAAGTGCCTCCTGCAGGTATACGGTAGTTTACGAGATGAAAGTTCCTCTTGAAAATGCCCAAGATTTTGAAAATTTCCGATCGACAACTGACTTTGTTCTGAAATTATTTTTTCCTCTAGAAATCTTTGATATTTTTCGAGTGGGAAAAGGCGACGGGTTGCGGTACTTGTCGCACACCACACCACACACCACACCATTTAGGTGCAATCCGCCGGCCACGCGCCCACGGGCGTGCACTACGACGGCCCGATGGACGTGGTGAAGAAGCTGTACAAGCAGGTATACGGTAGTAACGGAATTGGAAGTGTCCATTGGAAATGACCAAGTTTTCGGGGTTTGCCGACCGGCAACTGACTTTTTATATGTTAGTCTCGGAATTACAAGTGCCCACTGGAAATGACCAAGTTTTCGAGTGGTGTCAATCGACAACTGTCTTTAATTAACTAAATGCTCGATTCCAGGGAGGAATCGCGTCGATCTACCGAGGAACGGCCGCGACGCTGCTCAGAGGTATACGGTAGCATCCCTATTTGCTGTTCCTATAGAAAATTACTCAAATTTTAAAATTGTGCGATCGCGAACTGATTTTATTGTCAATCGTCAGCTGACTTAATAATTAAATTTGCAGACATCCCGGCGTCTGCTGCGTACCTGTCCGTGTACGAGTTCCTCAAGAAGAAGTTCGCCGGCGAGGGTACGGTAACTGGGGGGCGAGGGTACGGTATCTGCGCATGTGTAGGGTACGGTATTATAGGGCGGAGTGTGGGTAGGGTATCCGGTGGGAGGGGGTACGGTAGGTACTTATTTGGCTCGGGAAATTAGCTATTCGGATGAGAAAATCGCGGTTGGTACACCAGGCGCATTAGTGCTGAGTATGAGGCTTAAAGGAAGGATAATTAGGATAAGAACAATTCACGGGTGGGATGTTGTATAATCAATTTTTTGTGAAAATAAAGCGAACTTTGATATGTAGGAAATTGGCAATATGCAAACCAGGATAATTCGTGCGCGGCCTGGGGCTTATAGGAAAGAAGAATAGGGTACGAGCAATTAGTGTTCGTTGTATATTAGAGTAATGAATAAATCAAGTAGAACATTGAATAGACGTCGAATTTATTAATTTGTTTTTTTTTATAAATATGGGATATAAATAATCAATGCAGGCAACGCGGGCAAGCTGTCTCCCGGCGCGACGCTCATGGCCGGAGGACTGGCCGGCATGGCCAACTGGTGAGTACTGTTGGTTCTTTAGTAGGTTGTAGTTTGTATAGTAAGTAATGAGTCCGACATTCATCCACTTTCTAGATGATTCAGTGCTTTGACAATTCACTGAAACCTGAATCGTGCGAGGATTTCAAACAATATTTCGCCTGTTTTCTAGCTGTTTTTCTCTCTGTCTAAGGAAAATATGCCTTCGCAACCCTAAAAATAGATCAATAAATAACGTTCTCTATCAGGTCCGTGTGCATTCCCGCTGACGTGCTCAAATCGCGCCTGCAGACCGCCGCCGAGGGTGCTTTGTTGCTGATATTGTTTGTTGTTGTTGTTATTATTGTTGTTGTTTCCAGGCAAGTACCCGGGCGGCATCCGGGACGTGCTCAAGGAGGTGCTGCGCGAGGAGGGACCCAAGGGACTGTTCAAGGTACGATAGAGGGAGGTGTACGGTAGAAGGGGGGTACGGTAGGCGGGGATCGAGGACTGATTATTTATAATGTTTACGTGGGTTTTCGTGGGAAAGATGTGCTGAAACGGAGAGGAGACAAAAATTCTAAGTTTTATTGTACCGATGTTTCGGTGTGCAATTTTACCAGAATGTTTTAGGTTACGACATATCTTGAACTCTGCCTTATTTTCCCTGACAACGATACACGGAAGATAGCGTACTCGAAAACGATTATTTTTTTTAATCAATCTCTTTTCATTGCAGGGATTCACTCCCGTGATGCTGCGCGCGTTCCCCGCCAATGCCGCATGCTTCTTCGGCCTGGAGCTGGCGCTCTCCTTCTTCCGAATGTTCATCTAAGCCGTGCCGAAGCTCCGCCCCTTTCTCGCGAAGCCACGCCTCTTTCCTGCGGTTGACCGAGAGCCCCCGATTTCGTTAGTTATTGCCTGTGTGTGAGTTTGTTATCTAATGTGTGCGCACGAGTATACTGTAAGATGTAACAAGTTATTGATTGATTGATTACGGTAGCCGAATGATTATTGATTGATTACGGTAGCCGAATGAGTACTGTAGTCTGAGGTGAATCCCGATTGTAAACTATATTTATACGAAAGAGCGAGACTGTGATGGATAAATGTAATGATGATGAAGTGTTGGTTTCGAAATGTACGTCAGAGAAAGCTCTCTTTACTTGACATGATCTCTCGCAGGTCAGAGAAAGCGAGAGTGTATGGGAAAAGAAGAGGGGGGGGGCTTGCGCAGCTGGTATTCGACAACGATACACGAATCCCAGAATCCAGAATATCGACGAGGAAGGCGATAGCCTTCGAGGCGAATCCCCCCCCCCCCCCCCCCACTTGTTGCACACGTGGAAGGGAAGACGAGCGAACGCCTATCCGTCGTGGATGTGGGAAGGAGGACGAGTCTGGGGAGCGTAGGCAGTCTTGGCGGGGGCGTGGTGAAATTCGGCACGGACGGACATAGCAAGACGAGGAGCGTAACGAGAAAACATATTTGATGGGTATCTAACAAAATTTGGCATTTTGGAGGGGGGGGCTACTTTACAACTTCTCAAGGAATAGTGTGCAAGAAAATCAGGGGCAGAATGGAATCGAATCATGAAAGGGGAAGAAATCGGGCGACAGGAACTAATGTGACTTTATCTATACTTTGGCGGCCTCAATCGGTCGAACAATGGGGGCTGGGAGAGGGGGAGGAGGTGGGCCTCCAACGGGTCCATTCTGCTGAGCAATGGGAGGAAGGGGAGGGGCGGGGATAGCAATAGGGCCGATTGCGGGGGGAGGGGGAGGAGCCTGCTGCTGCTGCCCGTGTTGCACATTGGAGCGGAATTCCTGAAATGTAAGTTTCCCCATTCAGTTAGCTGCTATGGTGCTGTTTAATGTAATCGGAACGCAACACAAAACCAAATTTAGAGTGCCTAGGATCATTCCGATGTCTCCTCACCTGCATTGCCTGGTTGATCGTCCAGCAGAAAAAAAAACAGTATTGGGGTAGAGAGATTTGAGCTCATCTCTGAAATGCAGTCATTAGTAGGAGTTAATGAGTGAGTTAATGAGTGTGGTTTCTAAGAAGGAATCACTTGCCGTAGTTCTTTCCTAAGTGCAGAATCTCCTGTAGCGAGTGGACCTCTCATTGACATAGCCGATAGTGTTGCGACTGCAGCCGCCTTCAAGGACAATCTTTGCGTTAGTTCTGGGAGGTCGGGGAACTCACTTCATCTCCTATGTCGTAGAGCGAGCAGATAGTAGCTGTGACCGCTGCTGTGGCGACTGTTGCAACTTTGAGTCCGCAGGTTACGAGATGTATCGACGATCTGCAAGTAAATGGTTAGTGCCCAGTTTCTTTCACCGGAGCCCTTTCCTATTACGCTTCGTAGTGAGCAAGCGACGATGGTTACGGTAGTTATCGATTTGTTTCCGCATCTCAATCCTTAATAAGGGCGTAAACTCACATCTCAACAGGGAACAAGAGTGAAGCGATTGATGAAGCAGAGAGAACGACGAGTATCAACGACGATACGCGAGCGAACGTGTCCAGATGAACCTGAAAAGGAGATCAAAGATTATCGAGTATGAGCTTTTGATTATGGGGTATACTATAGATTCTCTGAATACGACTTCCGCCATGGGGCACAAAAGGCTTCTAAAGAAAGCAAGGAACTGCACGAACGCACATTCAACTCCTCAGGACCAGCCCAATCATTAACCGAAGTGATCTTTGATCTCTGAATACGACATCCGCCATGGGGCACAACTAGGCTTCTAAAGAAAGCAAGGAACTGTACGAACGCACATTCAACTCCTCAGGACCAGCCCAATCAATAACCGAAGTGATCTTTGATCTCTGAATACGACATCCGCCATGGGGCACAACTAGGCTTCTAAAGAAAGCAAGGAACTGTACGAACGCACATTCAACTCCTCAGGACCAGCCCAATCAATAACCGAAGTGATCTTTGATCTCTGAATACGACTTCCGCCATGGGGCACAACTAGGCTTCTAAAGAAAGCAAGGAACTGTACGAACGCACATTCAACTCCTCAGGACCAGCCCAATCAATAACCGAAGTGATCTTTGATCTCTGAATACGACATCCGCCATGGGGCATAACTGGGCTTGTGAGAAGAGTGAATAGAAACACGAGCGCGCATTCCACTCCTCATGTAACGTACTATCTCTTGTCAATCTGATCTTTGATCTCCGAATTACAACACCTACATGGGGCAAATCTAGGACATCATAATAGGAAAAAAGTCGTACCCGAGCGTGAGCGCGCCTCCCACAGATCCCATCACGTACTATTTGTCTACTAACTTCAGGCTACTAACCGCTGCCTGTCATGAACATTTTTTCCAGGATCGCCTTCACCACAATACTTCAAATAAGGGCAAATAAGCATAATAAGGGCATTTATTGAGAAGAAAATCGTGACCGTACCCGAGCGTGAGAGCTGCTCCAGTCCCAACACGCGCGAGTAGTCGTCGACGTAGCCGGAGACGGCGGCGAATGCAAACGTGCAGACTACGTACACACTCGGGTGTATACCCATTCTGAACAGATATACATTAACAAGGCGATACGATAGTGGCGTTGCAGTAACGTATGATATGAGGGAAAGAAAATTGAAGAAGAAGAAGCAAGTAGTCAACGTGGACGAGATGGAGTGAGCATTGCATAGGTAGGTAAAGCGGCGATATAGTGGGAGAACGGTAAATCGTTAATAAGGTAGCATTGGAAGGTTATTACAGTCGTAAAGTGGGCGGATAAGTAAGAGATCATGAGGGCAGGTTATGACATGGAGGCGATTAAGTTTGTCAGAATGAACAGACTGATTCTTCATTCTGACAGCCCTAGGTGCAATTTTAAAAGTATAAGAAGAAGACGAATCAGTCAAGCTTGAATAAGGTAGCATTGGATGGGGAGGCACGGGGTATGGAAGGCGAGGGGAAGCGAACTCTCGCGTTATGGCGCGGGCAATGGTGGGACGCAATGGAACAAACTGGAAGACCCTTTCATGATACGGCACTAGGTGGTTTCGGTGACGACAGAGATCAAGGAAACAGACCACGAAATTTTGATCAGATGAATAGAGGGAGGCTTTTCTGGATCACTATGTGGATAGGCTTGTTAAATTGTACATAGCATAAAGGCGCTTTCTAACATTCTAAGAATAGGACAACAGATAGAAAACACAAGTCGATCAATAGAAACGAGAGGAATCGTGAGGAGACTGGGAGAGGGCAAGCCCAAAGATCGGAAGTACCCTAGTCTGGGTAGCCTGGGGGAGGAGAGGATGGGATGAGAGGTCAGGAAAGAGGGTAGATCACGTAGGAGGAGAGGCACTCTCTCTCTCTTTTACACACTCTCTAGGGTATGGAGAACTTCGGACACTGTTATTAAAAAGATCGTGGATTGAATCTATGATGATACGAAAGGAGTACTGTAGATTACTTCATCGAGACAACTGTATCAGCATCTAAGACAGCGTTTTCGAGCAAACAAGATAAGGCTGTATACTAGTCTAGGTAAAAGGTAAAGGTGTATCCACGTCAAGAGATTTCACAGTCATAAGAGAACGCTAGGTGGGACTCGCTGGTAAGGCTGTTACTGTTACCGTTTAGCTGGCCTTATCAGTAATCTACCGTAGTCGTTCCGCATCATCCTCATTTCAATCCTTGCTTTTTGTAATTACATATACCAGCATCTAACATTAAGACAGCGTTATCGAGTGAACAAGATAGGGGCGGGATACTAATCCATGTTATTACAAAAATCAAGGATTGAAATGAGGATGATACGATACGACTGCGATAGGATACAGTTTCTTTCATTACGGTAACCAGTTCCTGTGGAATTTTCAAGAACTGCGTTAAAGAAGGAGAGGCACTAAAGCTACTTAGCTCAATTATCATAGGCGAGAGGCTCATGTCGATTTGCGTGCGCCGTCTCTTCACTGTCCTTCTTTCTATCGTTCGTTGTCTGCACGATCAGGGGAGCTTTGCAGTCAGCCAATCGGCCATATCTCAGTTGAAACGAAAATTGAAAACATGGGAGTTTCGAAAGTGTCATAGGGTGCTGCTCGTGTCACATCATCTGGCATAGAGAACTCACTTAGCCAGATATTCGTGCCCCTCCCCCTTTATCACATTTTTAAAATGATACGATTGTAATTGCACACCTATTAAACTATTCCGCGCGGCAAACGCGTTAGCTCCGCCCACTTTCACTTCGTTTTACGCGTTTTCAGCCTATTTTCACTATCTTTTCTTAGTTTTTAATGATAAAACACGATTTCTGGGATGGTTTCGCGTTCATTAAGTACAAATTATATAAGTAATGCTTAAGTTTAAAAGCGACCATAGTTTAGTAGTAATTTTGTTACGCGCGGAACAAGAAACAACTTTGCGTCAAAATGTGATAATCACTGTTAGGTTGCTGAAGCGTTCGTTGTAAATGCCAGTCATAATTTCACCATTGATCTTTCAAGTAGGGTTGGCTTGTCAAGATTGAAACCGCATTTCAAGATTCGAATGACGCAGAATAATCTTGGCAAGACTTGGCAAATTGCCATTTCTTTTCAAGATCATTTCAAGATTCAAGAGTATTTCAAGATTTTCAAGATTGGTCGATCATTTTCCACCCACACCGACCCTCTTTGACCGGTCTATCCGTGAAAAATGACGAAAAGTGTTGAATTTCAAGATCATTTCAAGAACCAAGATCTTGAAAAACAATTCGTTGTTCTTGACAAGAAGAGATAATTGAGTTATTTCTTTTCAAGATCTTGCAATCTTGCTTGGCAAGCCAACCCTACTTTCAAGGTCTAAGGCGGATTATTTTCTTTCTGAAATCATTTCTGACATTTCACTGTAACTGCACTTTCCAAAGTCGTTTCGGATATCTTTTCAATCTAACTTTCAATGAAACATTTATTTCATATTCTTCGACTGGTACTATAGATAACACGGTACCTATTAAATTGAATTATGGATAAACAATCTAATCGGTTAAACTGTATTCATCAGTAGCGTCCAAGTTTGCGGAATCAATAAAGTCTTCTTGCCACCATTTATGGGAGTTCTTCAGATAATCAGAGAGATATCCAGCACGCATAAAGTGCAGCCCCTGAAAAATAGTACATGCAAAATGTCTTCTAGTGTCTCGCAGCGATACTGCCAGAAAAATAGTTAAATTTAAAAAAAGAAAGAATAAGAACTATTATAAAACAACGTGCCTGAACTTTTTTAAAGCTCGTATTTCCGGACAGTGCCGCTCTCAGGATTCCTTCATGACGAACCATTTCCACGAGGAATGGGATCTGAAAAATACTATTAAAAATAGACACTATCTGGACAATGACAAAGACAAATTTATGGATTCATTAATTTCAGGAAGTAGCTCACCATATTTGTTTCGTCATCCGTTACTTCGCGAAAAACGGGAAGAATCTCGGTTCGAAACAGCACCATTCCAGATAGAGTGTGTCTGAAAATGTGGCCAAAATTAACTGTGTGTAGAGCAGGTTTTCGCATTAATTATGGTGTTGATGACGTCTTCTCGATTGACTCTTAAACACAAGAGAAAAGCTTTCCGGATCATCATAACACCAGCCTCCAAAGCGCGAGACTCGGTTAAATTAGAGGAAGAGGAAGACAAAGCATTCGACACCGACAGAAAAGGGGGACATTTAGGTGTGGTCGAATTGCAAGCATGAAATATGAAATGTTTCTGAAACATATTGTGTTTCTCATTAAGCATCTGACCGACCGGGGAATTAGAGATATGTTTAACTTAGTTTACATTTTTTGAAGAGATTATCGTTTGAATCGAGCGGGAAATTGCACTTCTTTCGTGTCGGGATATTGGCGCGAAATTTGCATCCGTTGTTCGCCCCTATCTAGAGAGAAGGGGTTCCGAATGCTGTAGAGTGCGAAATACGGGCATTCTTCTCTTCATTTCACGCACTCTCTCGCCTCTCTGACAGCTCTGGTGTCCGGAATCAACTTGGAATCAAGTAGAATTGGGTTTTCAAGTTGGAATCAAGTACAGTACCCTGCCCACTCCCACAAGTTGGAATCAAGCAGCCTTTCGTACCTGCAGTGTCCAGCCTATAAGGTCCCTTGTCACAGTGCTTTCTGACTGCCTTCGGGCACGAGTGCGATCGATTGCCTACGGTCCCTAGTAGGACCGTATTTTGGATGTAACCTTCCCCACATGGTATCGTGCGTTTTGAAATGTTCAGCAAAAGAGATGTGCTGGTTAGCGAGCTATCGATTGTCTGGGAGAGAGGCAAGGGTAAGGAAGGGGGGGGGGGAGGAGGGCACTTGATCTACCGCCTCCTCCCGGTCTTTTCCTTTCTCCGCCCCCTCGAATGTTCGTCAAAGGTCAGCTACTAGTGGAATGGAAAAAAATCTTACGATAGTACCATGTGAGGCCTTTGGGGGAAACCCATGCTATCTATCAATCAATAATAGAGGAATCTATCGTAATTCTTACCGATTTCTAACGATCCCACAAGTTGGAATCAAGCACTTCCCACAAGTTGCCATCAAGCGTGATTCCAACTTGTGGGAATTGCTTGATTCCAAGTTGATTCCGGACACCAGAGTAGGGATGTTCAACCAATTCCAACACCCAATTAATTGACTTTGCGGCCGCTCACTCCCTCGGAAAATAAGGAATAAAAGACAATTAATTGGTCAACCCAATACCAATTACCCAATTAATTGGTATTGTCTACTAATATTGGGTATTGAATTGACGTCACTACACCAGAGAGGTGAGAGAGTGTGCAAAATGAAGAGATGATTACCCGTATTTCGAACTCTAGAATGCTATGAAGAAAATCGATATGGCAAATCGTGTAAGACAAATTGATTCGCGACTGATCGGTTACTCGCGAATATTATTCGTGAATAAAATTCGAATTATATTCTCGAATATTATACGACTTCTCTCGCAATTGAAATTCATCTCACCGAGTGAGAAATTTTTTTTTCTAGCGGTTTTCTCACTGAATCTCATCGCGTCTAGCAGTGTTAAAAGCGATGCTATTGATATACGAACTGTGTATAGACCATTTAAGAATAGCTATGGCTATTTCAGGAAAATCATCTCGAGAACTGCGTTGAACGATCTAATAGTGGCCTCAAAGAATTCGCTATGACTTTGGTCAATGATCAACGTGGTGATTTCGGAAATCTGTTCACATTTTTAACATTTTTTAGCATGAAATTGTTTGTTAGCTGTTAGAGCTACCGATCGAGATTATGCTCAATGAGGCCCCCCCCCCCCACGATGCTTATTGTTATACCACCAACATCTTTACTCATTTTGTGAAAAATCACTGCCTTGTTAGATTCTTCTAGCCAACCAGCATATTATTTTTGCATATCTCCTTAGATCATTCTTACCTTTCATGTGATCGGACATTGTAATTGGGATGAAAAGTGAAGACATGGGCGAAAGCATCCAAATTTCTTCGAATCATCTATAACATTAATTATTAATAAGTTATTTGTCAAATTATTTTTTAAAGTTAAAGGAGGAGTAACAGGAAAGAATGCTAGAGACTCTCACACGGAAAACCCTGGACTTGCAAGACACTGTAGTCAAATGAGGGAAGGGGAGGGAGGGGAGGGGAGGGAGGGAGACAGGCGTATGTAAATCAAAAGCGCACGCTTAATCAAATCCTCTGTTCAAATTCCCCGCCCTTGCCTGGACTCAGGGGAATTCTGGAACTATGCCAAATCGCTATAACTCGGTTCATTGATGTCGTAGAGGCATGGGAGTTTCAGATCTCTGATATGGTTATGGATTGCTATAATCTGACGTAGGCAGATTGGTCACAAAAATATTCATGTTACTCCTCCTTTAATCGAGATGCCTCTAGCTCATCGGAGAGAGAGTTTGGATTTGATACAGCCGGGAACAGGACCGGAAAATCCCACATTATCGGTTTTGGGACAAAAAAAATATTTTTCGAATCCTGGCCCTGGTGTGTAGCTCACATTACAGTATTGTCGGAGTCGGTTGAATTTTTTTGAAAATTATTCCCGAAAAGGCTAAAATCGCTACACGTGCTTGTTCTCGTTCTAGTGACACACGTTATGTTATTGTTGTTTTTAAAAAGAAGGAGAGGCACTAAAGCTAGCTCAATTAGTTAGCTAAAGTTAGCTCATAGGCGAGAGGCTCATGCCGATTTGCGTGCGCCGTCTGTAATGATGATGAAGTGTGGATTTCGAAGTGTACGTCAGAGAAAGCTTTCTTCACTTGCCATGATCTCTCGCCGGTCAGAGAAAGCGAGAGTGTATGGGAAAGGGAGAGAGTCAGACGTTTGATCGAATCCTACCCTTCCCCTTCGTACTGGTAGAGACTAACAACAGTTCATTTATTGATGTGTCTGTATAATGGATACGGGTTACTTTATCTAATGTTACGTTACTGTACCTGCTTCAGATTGCTCTAGGTATACTGCAAGCATTAGGGTAGTTATCACCGCGCAGTGAGTTCATGCGAATTCGGGAGTAGTTTTTGGATGATCGTTTCGGCTTTCCTTCTTAATGACTGCCCTCGCGCCAGGATGGGTTACGGTAAGTGCGGTGTTAGCTAGGTACTGCATCTCTCGGATATCCGAGTATAGAGGAGACCGATTCAATTATTCCGCGGAAGTGAGAATGAGTAGGGAAATCGACTCGGATTGACGGATAAAAATCCGGATGATAGACAACCCTACCCGCCAATAGCAGCACGTGACAAACACTCGTTCACGTGTCCGATTCATTCAGCGAAACTCCAATCAAAACACTAATCCCCCTGTCCGGCCATTTTGCATTCTCTCTCATTTCAATTCGTCTGACGCGACAGCTCGCGTCGCGGTGCTATTGGCGGGTAGGGTTGTCTATCATCCGGATTTTTATCCGTCAATCCGAGTCGATTTCCCTACTCATTCTCACTTCCGCGGAATAATTGAATCAGCTCGCGTCGCGGTCTCCTCGCCTCATTCGCTCGTCTCCCCTCGGTCCTCGAGTGGTCGCCCCGCCGCTCGAAGGTAAGATCGATACCCCTCGAGGCCGCCGGTGGGGTCCTGGCATACTGGGATCCCGGCCATACCCCAGACCCTCCGATCCCAATCACAAATTGTTCAGGCCCAGTCCGTCCCTCCCGGAGCTATCGCCACCCAGCCCGGCACCAAGGCCGTCTTCAACGCCCCCCCCCCCCCCTACGATGACAAGCACACCTACCACATCAAGGTACCGTACCCCATCTTTCCCAAGATTTAGGATCGATTACCGGGCACTTCTCTGTTTTTTGGCCCAGTGTATTTTGCACGAGTTTCTGCAATATGCAGAAATCAATTACTCTCCCTCACCCTCTCCCCCTCCATCATTTCTCTTCCCTCACACTCAATCGCGCGGTCACTCGCTGTAGAATGGGTGAGTAGACGCACAACAATCGAGTTTGCATCCATTGGATAGTCAGTTTTGATTTAGCGTCGTGAAATGGGAGGTGCGAGATGTTAGACTGGAAGTGCCGTTGAATGCGGCGGCAGTGAAAGTTTCGGTGGTTGAGCCGATTTCGAGGCACACTCAACTTTTTCGGGGAACGAGCCAACCCCCGCCATACGAAACGTGATTGTCGAAATGAATGGTTTTTATTATTCTGCCATTCAATTATCTGATTGAATAGTGTGATTTAATTCAATTACACCCCCCCCCCCCCCCCTATAAAAGGCCTAGCTTTCCAATTTTTCCTCACAGTTCAGCGCTCTCCACTTTGGAGGAGGGTGCGGGAAGCCTTGGCTCCCTTGGACTAGGATCTCCCAAAAGAGAGATCATCTTGCATTTGCAGAATGGGGTTCTGCAATTTGCAGAAACTCGTGCAAAATACCCTGGGCCAAAAAACAGAGAAGTTCCGATTACCTTACCCTATTTTTTGGTCTCATGGTCATGGTTTGCTTATCGTAATCAACGGCTTTGCAGGTGACCAACTCGACTGCTCGCCGTATAGTTTACAATCGGGATTCACATCAGACCACAGTACTCATTCGGCTACCGTAATAAAATCAATAATCATTCGGCTACCGTAATCAATTAATCAATAACTTGTTATGAAGAGACTCGGAGTGGACACCGCGTCAAGTTATTTGATACCCCGTCCCCTGGCGATCCTCACGTCCCACTACCCCTGCGTCTGTCTGGAGATACCGGATACTCCCGCGCACCCCCATGGCCAACACCCCCGACGGAGCCGCCAAGCAGTTCCGCTGCGAGTGGCTCCAAGGGAGAGTGATTGGTCCGCAGAAAGAACCTCCCCATCGAGTACAACCCTTGAATAAAAATGTATTGATGTGACTTGATGTTGTGCTGTGTGATGGGATGGTCGGGAAGGGGAGGGGGTTCGGCGATATTTCTTCTTGATATCTTCTCGACTTCTTCTTGGTTCCCTCGCTTGTCAATGTCTTCCCGACTCATGTCTGAGTCGTCTGCGAGTGTTTGCTTGGTTCGCCAGTGTTGTCAGACCGGACACCGTACGCATCGAGAGGTACGGTAACGAGGTTTTGCTGTAGAAACTTCGATTCTGTCATCCTTGGAGTGGTACCGTGCTCTCTATCAATCAACCAACCAATTGATGGGCGACGAGCACGGGGAAATGAAAGGGTCGGGAATGGGAGATGAGATTACATTTGTTGTTTGTTTGCTTCGACCTTGCGTCTTCTTGTGCTAGTGCCTTTCTAGTCAAGTGGATGTTGTTGAAGTGCGATTACATGCCAGGGTACGGTACCCCTCAACCTGTGTCCTAGAGCCACTCCACTAACAAGGGAATGGTAACTGGACTCGGTAAAATTATTGTAAGAAAGACACCGTATCCTCGCCTCGCACTTGTTTCCCCTTTCTGTCCAGTTTCATATCTTAGAGGGAACGATAAATAAATCATCCATTTGTTCAACCTCAGCTGAAGAGAACAATGAGGGGAACGCTGTAAAAATAGACGCTTATCGATTGCGTCAAATAGGCCTTGATTTATTGGCGTTATTTCTTCCCATCAAACACAGAATTTTAGTAAGGATGGGTTCCCGAACTGCGAAACCTGTTCGATACACTTGCGCATACTTCGATTTCCCCTATTGCGAGTGCAAGAGTCATGTGAGGAGTCCCGATTTGAGAGTAGCAATGTACCGGGACATCCGAGATGCTGTCTATGAACGCGAATTTTATAAGAACATCGCAGTGAGTTTCATTTTTCATGGCAACAACGATCTAATAATAAAATTGATACTAATTTAGATGTATTTTATCTTCAACGGAATTTTCAATTTGCGAAACGCACAGGTTCAGAGAGATTAATGTGACGGAAGAGGAAATTGAGGCGACTTTTCTTATATTAAAAACACAATTTTTTTTATTCAGTACCCATTCCTAGACAAATTTCGATTCTCTCGAAGAAAAAATTGTATCGTGACATTTCAGTTCATGCGCTATTACTTGCCTCGTTTCGCCGATATATTCATTGAAATGTCCAGTTTGCCGTACGAACACTGTGAACGGTAACAAAGCATTTGGTATGCAAATATTGTCTTCTCAGGAAAATGTTGTCCGGATTAGTTCTATTTCGCACTGAGTTACTGCCAATTTTTTGCCGAGCGATAAATGTCGATACAGATTTTGTGAGGTTAATTTCTGGAAAATTTCGTTATTCATCATTTCTAGATGCCTCTCATTCTGCGCATACTTCATTGGGAAAGTGTCATCAGAAATGCATTGTCCGGCAAAACTGAAAAGCATCCGGCGTAAAAATTTTCAGCGGAAAATGTTCAATATTTTATTTTAGGATCTATTTCAATGTTATTTAAACAAGCACTTGTCTGATTATTTCATGCAAACTCACCGATGGTGGACAGAAGAATTTATTGACAATGAGGACCTGAATGCTACAGAAGAAACTCCTTTTTGTCGTTTTTTATAAGAATAATTATGGGAAAACTTTTTTCCAACATATTATATTGTTCCACGAGACTTATCGAACAAGTATGTATAAGTGTTCGAAAAACCTGCAAATTGATCAAAATTCAAAAATACTTGACCGCGACCGCATCGCTTTTCGGACGCGTCTCCCTAACTTTTTCAAAACTGAATTTTTAAATACGTATTATTATTATTTCTTCATTACGTGACGCCTTTTATTTGTATATTTGCTCACATTTTCGCATCCCTTGCCTCTTCTTAGTAAAATAATTTACAGATGAAGCGGTTTGAACAAATGCTCAACGCTGAAATCGCTGCATTAAAAAAATCTCAGCGATACGCTTGCGAGCACTGCAACGATCCCCGATGTGCATGTGAAGTGGATGCAAGTCGTTCCGATTTGAGAGTGGCAATCTTCAACGATATTCGGAGTGCTGTGCTGCAGCCAGAGTCCTTTCGCAAAACAGCCGTGGGTTATCGTTTTGCTTATCAATGCCCCTTTTTTATATTCTTGCCCAATGTTAAAACCTTGTATCTGAACTACACTTACGCCAGCAGTCTAAGCTAAACAGTCTCATTATCTTAGTTAAATAAACAACCTTAAGTGAACTTAACTGCAAGCATAAATCTTAAGCATAAATCAAGTTAATAAAGTATCCATAATTCAGGTGTTTATGATCATGTACGGAATTTTCTCTTTGCGTAACGCAAATGGAGGAAAATGCGTAAAGTGCTCTACTAGATGGTTCAAACAAAAAGCTTAGAAGGAGGAAAAAGAGGTGCTTGTCGAGATATGATATTATTTTCCAAAGATCGGGAAGCGGCTAGCGAGCTACCTGCCCCCTTCTTTCTGAGGAATAGGGAACTCGCACATTTCAATCACTGAGCATTTACAATGTTCACAAATCTATAACCTACAAACTGTTCAGTTTATGCAATACTATTTGCCTCTATTCACTGAGATCTTCATTTCGATGCCCATTATTGCAACTCACAATGAACGGTAAGCGAATTAATGAACCGTGAATGATCATGAATGTACCTCAGGCAATCTATATCTACTCGCGTGGAATGGAAAATAATCTCACGATAAGCATGAACATCAATTCGAGAGGCAATCGTTCAAGAGGAGCAAGTGGACGGAGCAAGTGGACGAGGTGTTAGATCTTGCTCGGATTCGAGTTTTTGATGTTTTTTTTTTGCATTTTCGGACAATTCCTTGCAATACCTCTTTGCGCCTCCAAGACGGTCCATTCTGAATAGTCCTGAAATTAAACAATATTTATGCGAAACTACAGCAAACTCGCTGCTGGTTCGCGAGTTACCAGTTCCTCGAGAGAAAGCAAGAAGGGTGGAAGGGGCCAGCAAGGTCTCCAACATCCTTGCAACATCCATCCTCCCGTCCTCCCTATCCCGAATCTCGCGCGAACGTTCGTGAAAGGG
Organism: Pristionchus pacificus; assembly: GCA_000180635.4. Classification (NCBI taxonomy): domain Eukaryota; kingdom Metazoa; phylum Nematoda; class Chromadorea; order Rhabditida; family Neodiplogasteridae; genus Pristionchus; species Pristionchus pacificus. Next base: position 28,312,740 of record CM026578.1, on the reverse strand, counting down.
AAGCTACGAGTCGATTGAGATCAATCTAATGATTGGGGGTTTAATATATTTTGGCAAAAATGCGTGCATTATTTAAAAATTTTATGAATATAATGATATTTATCATCACAGGACTAAATATGAAATGTCAAACATAGCCCAACTGGCAGAAGATAATAGTGATGAAAAGTCTGACCCAAAGAGCGCGCGGCCGCAACGCGTGAAATCGCGCGCGTTGCATATGCAGCGCTGCTCGGTTTGCCTCGCTTCGCTTTTTCGGTTTTCAACCGTTTCAGTATGATTCTTGCAATACTGCCCGTTCGATCACTCTTTTTTGCATCTTTCCTTCGAGGCAGCAAAATCCGTCTATATTATAAGACATTGAACGGCAACGGCCCATGGAACTAAGGGCTAACCTCTGTCCTTTTGATCGAACTTGCTCATTTGTTGTTGTTTTTTTTTGTTCATAGTGATCAGCAGCGGCCCGTTTCGACTTTCTAGGGTTTGGCCCCATATTCTTTTGTTATTTAGCTCTGTTTGTTCGTTACTTTATGACTGACCGCCGAGGAAGGATGGAAATTGAGGAGGGAAGAAATCGAAATAAATCGGAAATAAATCGCTAAATCACAGCCCTATATGAGCCAAGCGGATGATTCGGATGACGATGACATCTTCTACATCTATGAAGAGGAAGAATACTCCGAATCGGTCTGGCAAATTTCATTCCTTCCTTCATTCATCATTTATTAATTCCATCAAGTAAATAAATGTACAGGACGGCACAATGGAGTTGATCCTTGAGACCCCTTACAGACATTTATGAACTGAATTCGCAAGCGCTTAATTCCCTGTAGTCTGGCGTCGGAGATGACCGGAATCTGTGCATAAATAGTGCTGCTTTCAGTCATCCGATAGCGATGTTGACGTAGTAACATGCGAAGAATCTACCTCGCACCCGCCTTCCCATGAACCGAAAAACGTGAGTTTGACTTGAAAGATTGGTTTGAGCAATCTCCCTTTTTGATTCGAAAAAGGTGAACGTAATCCTGAGTTGTATGTAGTGGATGCTTGACTTGGAGGTAATATCCGATGTGTTTTTGAAGGGAGAATCTCCTCCGAAGGCCACTTTTCGCTCCATATCGACGTTCAAGCGGCCGTCCTGGATAATTATGATCGCACAGGCATTGAAAGCGACCAAGAGCGGAGAGCTGCATGTCACGAAAATCTACGAATGCATAGGGTAGGTCAAACTGCATTATCTGCTGTAGAAGCTTTCGGATGTTTCCGTTGAGTTTTCAGTGGGAAAAAACGATTTGCTGAGCAAGGCATTTTTTTTTCAGGAATCGCTATTTCCCATCTTGCAAATTCAAGCGCACGTGGAAAGCGATCATTCGAACCACGCTGTCGAGAAGCAGATTTTTTGAGAATGTTGAGGTCAGATTCACTGGTTCACGACGAATTTCCGGGCGACAAATCGTTGAGGCGAATTCTCATAGCATTTTGCTAGCGTTTGCTAACAACTATCTGGCTAGCGGGGGGCTCTCTTGGGCCTAGCAGAGCCTCGACTGGGGAAGAAGCAACTAGAAACTTCTCCAATTTTTGTGCCAGGGCAACAACAGCTTCGAATGCTCAGGAAGTAGGGACTGAGAATGTTGTTAGATCAGAGGAGTGCGCAAAAGTCAGTTGGAGGCAGAGGGAGTCGAACCCCCTCTGCCTCAAACTGACGTATGCGGGTGCTCTACCACTGAACTATACCCCTGATACTGGCATGCCCTCGTGCTCGCACTATGGTCTTAGGGCCGAGGCCATGCATTCCCTTACAATGTTAGGGAGGTAACACTTATCAAAAAGAAGGGTCTAAAATAAGCACCAGAGACTGGCGTTCCATTCAGGGAGGCGCGCACAGAAGAACAGCAAAAGTGTGGCGGATTCGGCCGGATATGATGGCTAAGGTACTAGAATACGGGTCGCCGCCTCTTAATTTCACATAATCTCTCGTCACTGGGTGGTGAAAGAGCACGTCAAATGAGGAAACGATTATCCGCATTTATCGTGCGTTTGAAAAGCTCAGCAAATGAGATGTGCTGGTTAGCGAGCTATTGATTGTCTGGGAGCGAGGAAGGGAAGAGGCAGGGGAGAGGAGGACAGTTGATCTACCTCCTCCTCCCGGCCTCTTCCTTTCTCCGCCCCTTCGAACGTTCGTCAAAGGTCAGCTACGAGTGGAATGGAAAATATTCTCACGAAATGAACGCCTACGAACAACGTATTCCTTGGTGAAGGAACACAATTATTCCAGATCGACAAAAGGATTGCTAAACTCAACGGAATGAAGACGAGAGAGATCGCAATGGATTCGGAAGCTGAGGTATCTCAAAAAAAAACTAAGCAATTATTGTAAAATGTGTTCGATTAACAGAAACCATCCTGCAGTTTTTCTGTCGAGATTAGCGACGGACCTTCTACGACTGCTTTAATCGATTATTCGCCCCCCTCAACCTCAACACCAATTCCTGACCATAATTCGCAATATGGACGTGTACGTTACTCTCGTGTAGTCGAAGTTATACGTAATTACTTGGCAATAATAGGTAGACAATTGTAATCGTAAAAAACGCACAATAGCAGTGATAATCGATCCCTCCAGGCGCAATCGGGACGTGCCCACTCGCCTACAATAAAACTACCATGGTCTTTCGCAAGCATGATCACCTTTGCGCTGAGAGAGCACGGGCAACTTCCCATTTCTAAAATCTTCAAATTTATTAGGTAGTTTATCACGTTGTTTGTTAAAGGAAGCCAATCCTATTTTCAGCAACAAATTTCCGAATTATTGCAATGAAAAGTATAGCACGTGGAAGTTGAAAGTCAGCAAAGTTCTCGTGCAAAATCGCAACTTTATGCACATTGAGGTATTAAATTTTTTATATTTTGTTACAATTTTTCTCTCAGAACGGTACACAGTGGCAAATTCGACCTGACCGGATATCTAGGGTAAGTCGAGAATAATTAACTAGAGTTCGAAATACGTGTAATCGTCTACTCATTTCACACTAGAGTTCAAAAATTCGGGTAGTCGTCTCTTCATTTCCGATACTCTCTCTCCGGGCAGAGAGGTGAGAGAGTGTGTGAAATGAGACGATCACCAGTATTTCGAACTTTATAATAAACGTATTCTCTGAAATAATTGTGCACAATTCAGGCCCAATCGGAGCTTAATAATCAATTTAATTTGGATCGTCAAGTTGAGAAATTTTTGAACTTGAAAAGCGAATCGGACAAGGTAATTGAAAAAAAAACATTATTTCATCGTTTGAGAGACCTTTTGGAAGATCTTACACGGATCAACCAAACGAATCTCAGGCGAAAACTGCTCAAAAATCCATCAATGTCATCAATCCCATCTTACCAGCGACGCCGGACGCACCTTTGGTATGATTACTTTCAGCATAAGTAATTGAACAACAAAAAAGTATATTGACTAACGAGGAAAAAATATTCAGTAAGAGAGCATTATCTTCAGCCCGAATCCGCTGCTAATCAAGCTGCAGAATCTGCATTGCCCAAGCAATCGTTGAATATTATTGATAAGGGCCCCCAATCATCATCAGAAACGGTGAGTGCGCATCTTTCAGTTCTGATTAATACGCCGTCGTTAAACACTAATGATTTGCATATCGCGTAACATAACTATGCATAGGGGCCGCAAGCTCCGCCCACTTTGGTGTGACATGATTTCGTCAAAAGGCGAGACGGGGAGTGCACAAGGTTCATTCTAAACCAAATCACTCGTTCTAAACTGCTATGGATAGCTCTTAGTATCCCTAATCGATATAGCGCTGTCCGAGAAATGCACAACTTCACTAAGTTTATCAAAATTGGACTTAAACTAACGGAATAAGGTCGATCCTCGACGAAAAGGGACTTTTCCAAGGCTTCCAATATGACAATTCTGCTCGGACAACGCTTTTCTGACTGCTTGGAATATTTTACGATTTTTAGAGAAAAAATTAGAATTTTAGCATTTTCCCCGGGCTTGTGCATTCACGATTTATAAAGGACGCGCGAGAGGCGGGCGGGGGGGGGGGGGGCGAGAAAGGCGGGGGGAGGGAGAGAGGCACACGCAAATTAGGCTCCGCCCCCTCCCCTCTCGTCTCGCGTTTCCCTCCTCTCCCACAGTGCGTTTCGCGCGTACTTCTCGGTCTCTAGCACAGCTCAGAGGTAAGATATCAACAAACGGCCAAAAGTATGATGTTATTGGGACCATGAGGAGTTGTTTGAATCCGCATTTGACTGCATTGTGAAAAATTGGCATCCTGGGTTGTGGCCCCTAACTATGCATAACTTTAATTACAGGTCGCCGCGAAATCATCACTGAAGCGACCGCCGTGGACTTTTTCAAACATGATCTCGCTCGCACTGATCGAGAGCGAGACGGGCATGTTAACGGCCGCGCACATATGCGAATTCATCTGGTACGTCATCTTGGACTGTCTGATTTCTCGCTGTTTCCCAATAAATGTGAATCATGTGAACATCATGTGAATATCACTGAGAAATACCGAGAAAAAATACTTCATTGCAACTTTTGACTAACGGCATTGACCGGCGATAGACCGCATGGAATACGGATTTGTCATCTTTTTTTCAACATTTCGTAACTCTTGCAATACACATATCATATTGTTTTGTTCAGCCACCGCTTTCCGTACTATCGCGAGGCGACGTTCGCATGGAGAAGGAGCGTCCGTCACGAACTGTGGAACAATCGCAGCTTTGTCTGCTATGGGGTATGAATAAATGCTTGAATGAATTCTGTAAAAGAATTTTCTAATAGAACAGCATCTATCAACACGGCATTCCATCTGACGCTTGATGAATGATTGATTGATTGACTAAAAATGATTTTTTCAGAGTGACGCAAAGGGTCAAGAACGCAACAAAAATGCGAAATGGCAAATCCGCCCGGAGAACTCAGTGAGGGTATCAAAAACCATTTCGAACAAAAGTTCTTGAAAATACATGAAATATTGTATATTATTGATACTTATAAGTCTAGAAGCAACTCTCGTGTATGATAGCCAAAGTGAAATCGCTGGATGAGAACAAGAATAATTCGCAATTTAAATTTCCTTTCCCCCTCCCCCTCCCCTTCAATCACAACAAATGTGCGGAAAATATTATTATATTATTATTGGGTGGGCTTCTTAGTGATGCCGGAGAAGGGACAAGAAAGGGAAGATAGATCTTTTATCATCTATCTTCCAGTAAGCCCACCCAGTATTCCCGAAATGACAAGAATCACTGAGTATCCACTATTGATATATTATTATTTCGTTTATTGCAGGTGGATCGTTGTCTTGTCAAACAGCGCGAAAAGGTGTGTCAAAAAGAGATCAATGCGAATGTGCATCTTTTTTCAAAATAAATTAAAATTTCAAAACAACTTTTATTTCCCTGCATTCGCAGGTTGGGAACGCAACAACAACGCCTGTTCAGCCCGCCTCGGATACGGAAATATTGTACAGTTTTCCCGATGATATCGCGGTGGTGGTCGAAGAAGTTTGCGATGCGGCCCCTCAAACGCCGATTACGGTGTGAATTCGCTTAATTTTTATTATTTTTTAAATATTTTTTTATTTTTTTAAAGATTTGTTCGTTCCAGACACACCACCGCCTTAATCAACATACTTCGACGCATACTCGCCCGATGTTTGCACCGATGTCGAACAGAGCATCGATTGTGAAAAGGAATTCCTTGAATTGGACTTTTTCGAATATGGTCGCGCTGTCGCTCGAGGAGAGCCCGACCGGGCACCTTCCAACGTCGGAGATTTACAAATTCGTAAAGTGCGCCTTTAACATGAACATACACCTTTCAGAGATTTTAGTAATTTTTGTTCTTTTTTTAAATTTTCATAAGCGCTGTGTCTGCTGATAGTTTTAGACACCGTACTCAAAATCTGTACAAAAAAACGTTTGAATTTTCCAGTGAACGGTTTCTCATCTACAATTTTGACTTGAAGAAAGCGATACGGGTGGCATTAGATGACAAGTCCAAATTTGATTATCAAGTGGTAAGTTCGGCTGAGTTCTCCTTTCATAACTATGATTTTGGTATTCAAATTAATTAAGCTAATTAAGCTGCGAACAAAACGCGGATTTGAGGCCACTTGGTACATTCCTCCGAAAAACAGTGAAAAGGTATGCAAAATGTGTGCACAATTCTATTTGAACAGACACACGAACAATCAACTCAAAAATTTGTAGCAAGAGGTGTATTATTCACAGTTGAACATATACGCTGATGCGCCTCAATACCATGACAACATATTGACCGTCATATGAACCGAAAAAAAACCATTAAATAATTTTGAAAAAATATTTAAAATATTGAATAATTATGAAAAAATGAATTTTAGGTGAAAGCCGAACTCGCAGCTCAGCTAGAAAAAGATCGTCAATATGAGATGGATAAAGCCGTTGTGCAGGATAACGACGAATGATTGCCATTTTGTACAAATTTGTGCAATTAGGCAATTATAATAAAGAGATAAAGAGTTGTGTTGTTCTCAAATTGTTATTGCAAAATACAATCCTTTTTTTATTTTATTTTATTGGCTTTGGCATTTCATAATATTATGATGATGGTTAATCTTTAAAGACAATTCATCCAGGAGGATTAATTGAACAAGGATTACTGTTTATGGGAAATACTCGTAGCTTCGTATATGGCTGAAGCCACGAGAACGGACCATTTTCGACCTTGACTGAAATGGAATGACTTTAATTTTAATTAGACAAACGTTGAAGTGAAACCACGTCAAGCGATTGTACAGTCGTTAAGTTTGGCTCACCGGTAAGGACCGAAATCACAACAATTTTACCGACCCTGTGCTACCAAAAAAATTCAAATAAAATCAAATCAACTTGCTTTGAATAACGTGGCCATCGCGCTCCGTTTTTTCTTGGGACGCTGTAAAAACGTCCGCACAGAGCCACAATTTCTTTTTAGTTAGTGGAAGTTCCTAAATAGTATATTGTTAAATAAATACCGTGAATCCGAAATCACGAAAAAAGGAAGAAATCCGAAAAGGTAGAAAAGTTGCTTGTTCAGTAATGGGAGCGATTTACGATATTTATTTCGAAAAAACTTGCCTTGGCTAGCCATTCTATACTGTTTTCAGTCATGTATGTCGGACAGAATTTATCATCGATTTCCAGTTTACTTAGCTTGCTCGAGAACATTTTCACAATTATAGGAGCCCAATCGACATCGCGAAAACCGAGTAAACAATTATCTTGCAATCCTTTCTTCTGAATCTTCAGCGAACAAACTTCAGACGATAAGGAACAGAGAAATGCTTCTAAATTCTTAATTAAATTTTTGGATAATTTGAAAATATACTAACCAGGATCTGAATTTTCGATTTCGCGAACGCTCAGAAGCAATTTCTCGGTACCACCACTAACAATGGTTTTGAGCAGGCACTCCCTGTAACGATTTTGCAATCATTTTGTTATATGTAGCAGAGCAATCTTACTCAGCAGTCTTTGATAGATATAAACTAGTGACAGCGAGTGATCGAATGCTCTTGCCATCAAGTAAAAGCTGAACAATAGGATATTCGAGAATATCAGTGGACACGGCATTCAATAGAGAGCCCATAGACCAATTTATGTGCTGCAGAAGTCGGATTGAGTCAGCGAAAAAGCGCTCGGCGAAGCTCAAGTTCAAGCAATACATCTGAATGCTAGAATTGTATGCTAGATTGGGTTTAACATTTAAGGAAAAACTTGCAATCCCATCCTGTTTCCGTTCGACGATTATGTGACATAATTGTTCGCTCAGATTTTGGCCCAGCTTCAGTCGCATACTAAACAGTCCGCTGTATCGCCTGTCGACCAATATCTCGAGGCGCATCATGTTCTGACCAGTGCCCTGTAACTGCATTAATTCACCTGGGAATAGCTTCTATCCGAGTCATCTAAAATAATCACAACACATAGAACGGGAGGAACATGTCGTCTAGGTGTATGCTTACAGTGCTTTGAGTAGGCCCGATTATTTTAATCAATTCAACCAGTTTAAGGTTATTGCTGATGTTTCTTGCGTATTCGTTGACAAATGAGTTAAGGATGAATGAGGTCTGAAATATGATTTCTGAAAATCCTATTGGGCCTAGCGCCGTGAATAATACAACTTTTTTATTAGCACCGATAAAGTATGCACAAAATTAGCTGTGCTGAGGACAGAACCAGTTGCCGACGGACTAAAATAACAATTCACCATTCTCAAATCAAGGACTTTCTCCGGAGCGTTCTCTAGGACCATCCACACAAGCTCGCGAGGAATGCTCGCAAAGGAAGGACGATCAATTTGCATGTCATCGAGCACTGCCGAAATAGACTCCTCCATGCTAAAGAGAGATTGCGATTTTTTTAATCTAGGGTCAAATTTTCAGCATCACATTATTGAAAAAGACGCCAACTCGGCTATCAAGCACAGCAGGAGAATGTCCATAGGGTAAACAGGAATATTTGAGTACATTTTAAAATAATGGTTGAGGGCAGCATTGCTATTTTCCGGACATTCGATACGGAATCAAATCAATAAAAAAATCAGACTTGAGGTGGATAAGGAACCCCTGATTGTGAATAATACGATTCGAAATAGATGTGACAATCGTTTGAATATCAATCATTGTAATGTCGATCGGATTTTGAGATATTTTCTTAAATATTTATTGTGAATGACTGTATTACAAAATACAATTCAGAAATTTGTACTCGGTGAACCAAGATCACTGCTTATGGGATACACTCGTAGCTTCTTACATCTCTCCGACCAGGACCGCTCCAGCTTGACTGAAGAACATAAATTAAAATTGATAAGACTGAATGCACTTGCTTTGAACAAAGCACATATTACGTTTTTCACAAAACTTGACAAATAAATTGTGCGCGCGTATGGGGAAATTGACGATTATCGGAAAAGGCGCCCGACCACACCAAATGCTTATAAATACGTTCAAATAGATTTCTCTGGCTCCAAAATGGAATTTAATACTTCCTAATAGATGTTTTTAGCCGATTACAATGAAAAACATTGAAAAGTATTGACTAAAAGGCATAGAAATCTAATCTAAACGATTTGAGTACGCGGAATTTCGTTATGTCCGGACTAATTAAAAAACGTAGTATTGTGCTCCTGCTTTTCTTGAGCTGGTGTTGCGTTAGGTACATCCGCACAAAACCACAGCTTTTTTTCCCATCAATGGAAGTTCCTGAAAATCTTATTTTATCTATTAACATATTTTTAATTAAAAATCTTGCCTTAACTAGTCGATCTATGCTTCCTGAATTCATGTATCTTGGGTGGAAATGATCCTCGATTTCCAGTTTGCACAACTTGTTCGAGAACATTTTTAGAATTATCGGAACCACATCAGCATTTCGAATTCCTAGTAAGGAATTCACTTCCTTTTCTTGGCGTTCTAGTTGCTGAATCTTCAGAGAATAAACGATAGTTGATAATGAAGCAAGAAATGCATCTGAAAACGGTTTTGTTTCACAAATATCAAGTATTGGATAGAAAAATAACACTGACCAGGCTCTGGATTCTCAATTCTGCCAACGCTCAGGATCAATTTTTCCGTTCCTCCAACGGTTATAGTTTTCATCAAACGATCCCTGCATTTGATTGATTAACCCGATATTTTGTGAAATTCAAGATAACAAAATAATTATAAAACTTACTGTACCGTCTTTGAGAGCAACGAGTTGGCGATCGTTAGCGATCGAATCCTCTTCCCATTTAGTAAAAGTTGCACTGCGGGAGATTCAAGGACGTCCGTTTCTAGGGCACGAATACGTGTGCACATGCTGATGTGCTGTAGCAGTTTGATGCAGTCGTCTAGCCAGCGCTCGCCGAAGCTCAAGTTTGCGCAGTACATCTGAAATATTTTTTTAAATATTTCAAAGTTAGATGCACACTCGATCAACTTGATCGATAATACAATTTTGTAATTTGAATTACACAATTCTATCGTTTCCTTTCTCTCCAGTGTAGATGCGATCAATCAAGTCCCTTCGTTCACCGTTCAGTTTCAGACGTATGCCGAACAGTCCTCTATAGTATTTATTGACCAATATCTCTAGTCGCATCTTGTCCCCACGACCGATGCCCTATATATAGTAAACGTTAGTAAACGATTCACAAATAGGCAACGTAATTTTCTCGGAGATACGTCTTGAGCTGTCATCTTTAGTTATCACCTCAGAAGAATGCAATCCAAGTAATGCTCATCCTGCTATTTTGTTCAAGTGGAAGTTTAACCAGAGGAAGTTTCATTCCGGTGTTTCTTGCGTATTCGTTGACATGTGCGTTCAGTTTGAATGAGGTCTAAATTATAACAAACTCAATTGCAACTAGTGACCATGAAGAAAACATGTTTATTCACAACTCTGCGTAAAAGTCGTCCGTCCACGACAACGGAAACTCACCGCAACCGTAGTGGCAGCGTGAATCAAATAGTAAACCGGACCAATCTCATATCAAGCACTTTCTCCGGAGCATATTCTAAGATCATCCATGCAAGCTCGCGAGGAATGTGGGCAAGGACGGACGATCAATTTTCATCTCATCGAGTGCGTACAAAATTGACTAATCCATGGTGAAGATAAGCTCTGATTTTTGTGAAGGTAGGGTCAAATTTTCAGAAGCACCATATGGATATAAAGGCGCCAAATAAGCAATCAAGCTGATACATTATCATCGTTAACGTGGCAAAAGAATGGCCACAGGGCAAACCGGAATATTTTGATATGTAATAAAATCATGGTTGTGGATAGAAAAAAAGAAAACCTGCTATCGAAGAACTTTATCAGACTTGTTTACGCATTAACGAATATTATTCACGATTAATTTGAAATAATCAAAAACAAGATAGAAATTAGAATGTTTCGAACTCTCTAGAGACGTGTTTGATGCTTAACTTGGTTTCCAAGGTTATTCTTTCTTTTTTCACAATGCAATCTTGAACTTTGGTATCAACGGCTCGAAATTGATAACTTCTGTAGTTTATTTCGAACCATATTATCTTCCCAAGTGTTGGCAAGCGCTGATATTAATTAGTTCTTGGAACGAAATACAAAATATTCACCTCCACGAGAGCATCGATATCTCTTTCCTGCATATACATCCGGTCCTTTTCCCCTCTCAGGCGAAGCTTGTCCAACTTATTGCTCAGCATTTCGGTCAGTATTGGTGCCCACTCGATTGATCCGCAAAGTCCGAAAAATCGATAATCGCTCATACATTTGCCGATATTAATAAGGTCGAGTACTCTTACTCGAGTGGACAAATCACGCAGGGTTTTGACTGAAGATAAAATGCGTTTTCTAAGAATCTCAAAAAAAAATTTGATTTTTTTTCTGTACGCCATACTTGGGTTTGTGATATGATTATTCATTATCGCCAGTGATAATTTCTCAATCTTTCGCTCTTCGATCAAATTCAAGAAGAAAGCTCTAAAAATATGTTCTCACACAGAACGAAGGTCCTCAACCTTACGCTGTCTCATTATACAAGTACATTGATATCACTTTTTGATGCCGGATTAGCATTTTTTCCAATATAGTAGACACGGCCTCTAGCTCAATCTGCTCAAAACAATGAGCCATCGTAATCGTTCCAACATTTTCTCTCAAGCAATCGATCAAATGATCAATCACTCTCCTTTCAGTAGAAGTGTTCCTCAAAGCCGCGTTAAAGTGAAAGGTGTATTTCTGAAAATGACGAAATTTGTTCCAGTACTCCTACTTGAATTTTGCGCGAGTTATTTCATTATTGTGATTATCTTCAATCCATTTTGACTGACGCTTAATCGCATACATCAGCGTTGTTTGCTCGCACAGTAACAACTCAAACAGCCGAGCCTGAGTTGCTCCTATTGCCGTAACCTCGAGCTTCATCTTGCCCTTCTTATCATTTGGTGGTTCTCTCCTCTGAAATGAGCTGGTCGTTATCACGTGGTCTGTGATAACAGTTGTATCACTGCTGGATTTCCACGGATTCCGTGTACAGAGAAAAGTAAATTATTAGCCTTATAAAGATTTGGAAAACCAATAAGAGAAGTCTGCTGGAATCGTATATACAAAAAATAAAGCGAAAAAAAAATATTAAATAATAAATAAAGCGCACCCAACGATCGTGAAGGAGATCGGAACCGACAATCATTAGTTCCGAAACACTCATGTGCAGTCGCGCGTACTCGACAATACGCGTCTTCATTGTACGCGAGACCTGAAGATTAATGTTGAATATCATAACTCCTTCAAGCAAATAATTCTTGCTTAATTCAGAGAAAGGGTACCTTTTGTTCAAGAATGCAGCAGCACTTATCAGAAATATCAGCAGCACTTATCAGAAATATCACTTTAGAGAAATATCAGAAATATCACTTTAGAGGTGCAAGTTGCACATTACCAAGCACACTCTGGGAGGATAATACGCGTTATGACAATAACTTTTAACAAACCATAATTAGACATGAAATTTTCGCTGGTGCATATTCGAAAAGCATCGACAAAAGCTCGATAGGCAAGATCTCAAGGCTCGACAGATCAGCGCTCGATTGAACAGTCGATTGCTGAAACGGTAATCTCAAGTTTTTTTAATGGTTTTTTTTCCATTTGAGGTAAATCACATCCATCCTAAACTCATTTTAGGTAAATAAACCATTTCGAAATTTTTAAATAGCCACTGTCAATAATGAAAACTGTCCCACTGCATTTGTTTTCGACTTGGAAGTGAACAGTCGACGAACGAGAGACGCCATGCTCCGAGAGAATGACTAGAATGGATTTAAACGAAATTGATGATTTTGAACTGTGAGAGTAAGCGACGTTCCGTGTCAATAATTCCAGCAGTCTCGCGATAACGATTGATCACTTCCAGTGGGGGAGGTAGAGTTCGAAATACGGGGGTCGCCGTCTCTTCATTCCTCGTGCTCTCTAACCGCTCAGAGACGCGAAAGAGAGTTTGTGAAATGAAGAGACGGCGACCCGTATTTCGAGCTCTAGTGGGAGGCGCACTATTATTATCTCTAGCTCATCAGAGTGCTGTGAGAACCTGTAAACGCAATGAGGGAAATGGACGCGCTGTGCAGCGATCCCTCATTCTTTTTCACTACTAGTCGATGCAAACCTACAAGCCGTGCTCTTTCACCTTCACTATTGAGCTTAAGTGGAAGGAAGCCCCGCTGTAAGCCACGCAGAAAGCCATCTTTCCACGCTGTTTCTTGACGTTCGCAGAATTTCTTTCCATCTTGTCACTATCTTTTTTTCTTCATTTTCTTCGATTAAGGATCGACAACAATGGAAAAAAGTTCGGCCTTCGACGGATTGCCTCGGGAACTCATTTGGTCGATCTTTGACTACGCTCCGGACACACTTTTCGACCTAAGACTGGTCAGTGTCATTGAATATATTATGTAGTGCCAATCGAATTCTCACTCCACCGACCCCTAGCCCAAAACTGAATGGAGCAATTGGAGCACAGCTCAAACCGCTTCTTTTGCAGAAATATACGCTGCACTTCAACGCGAAAGGGTGGATAAATCCAAACAAATGGAAATTGATCGATCATTTGGCGGATTGCATGGGCACAAATGTGGGCATCTTTTCGATAACACATTGTCAAGAGAAGATTTAACGGGACGCAGTCGCTACCATACTGAAGGCGAAACGCTTTGCGCATCTGAAAGTAAAATACTCGCACTTTTTCGATCATAATGTGTGAGAAACTTTTTTCCAAAAACACTTATTTCTGATGCATTTAGAAAGCATTTTATGAGATTATTCGACGAGAGCAAAATCGACAAATTTTCACTGGCGGTTCAAGTTAATCGCACCAAAAACAGGCGGAATACCTGAGAGAAATTCAACCCATTCACGAAAAAAAAACTACACCAGCAAAAATCATTAGCACAATAATTGCAGTCAAAGCAAAAAATCTTTAGCACAATAATTGCAGTCCTGCTCGAGCTGTCAACTCGAGTTGGGGAGCTGGCAATCGTGGATGCGGGCTACCGTCAAGGAAACACCGTATTGAACGGAATGGGCGATAATAGAGGATCCGCATCAATAATAATGGAGATGCTGGGCAATAGGCTCGACAAACTTTGCCTTAGTCATGAAGAAGTGCGGAAAGACCCCAGATTTCATATGAACAGCAGTGGTTACAGTGAGCTGGTGGAGGTGATCGATGTCTACGCATTTTTAAACAATCGAGGGAATTTCAGAGCATACCGAAGCAGGGAAAGCGAATCTGCCCCCCCCCAACCGATTCGACTACATCGACGGACCTCCGTTTCTGCGACCACCTATTACTATGTCAAAATCTATCGTGATACCATACATGCAACGGAATAAAAATTGAATTGAATTGAATTGAATTGAAAGTGTCTTCTAATCAAGTTACGTTCTCATACAAATCACAATGCACAGTGCAAGATTTCATCGTAAAATCACAGCAGTCGATCGGTACTTTTAAAATGGAGATCAAACATGTCTCAAGGGAGCATGAACCGTTTTGAATGGCCAAAGATTTTAATTTGCATCCTATCAATCTTTTTTGCTCCTACTCGTTTGATAAAGCAGCATACATTTTCGGCTAAGCTGCACATCGCATTGACAGACAAAAATGTAGAACATATTTTAGGTTCCTTTAAAAAGTGAATAGTCTTTCCATTTTCGTGTTAAAATATGCAATATGATTTGACAATATACTCCAATCGCCCTCTATAAATTGGTACATCACAATTCAAATAATCTTTGCTTCATATTTTTCTTTAAAAAAGGTGATTCGGTCTAGGCTTAGGCCTCCGCTGGAGTATCTCCGCCTCCTTTCGCAATTTAAAATATCCTTTCTCGCAGCTATCTATTCGAATCTTATTAGACGCTCCGATTCCATTGCCTTTTAATATTCAATTTTTTATAACGTGAAATGAAGAGGCGATAGAGTTCGGTCGAGAAGAAATTACCAGATCGATGAGTAAAACGTGATGAGATTATGCGTGGCCCATAATACACAGTTTTTAAAAATGTATTATGGAATAAGTACATATGTTATTACAGTACTACTGCTACCGTTATCGAATTGATTTTAGGGCACTTCTCTGTTTTTGGATCAATCATTTCACGGGTAATGTCGGCATTTCGGATGAGAACCGACTGGACGAGAACCCGTTAAAAATATTTCTCTGTTTGTAACGTTTAGAACACCCTGAAAAACTTATACGCAGCACAAAAAAAATGTTTCTCATCACACATTGTACCATACATTAGTTCACTATCATTCTCATTCCCTGCCCCAGAGGAACTCCGGTAATACCGCTTTGTGTACTCTAGGTTGCAAAAGCAGTGCCAAAAGTAATATCAATAAAATCATATACAAATGGGACCTATTCAAGAATTGTTCAGTACAGGAAAAGGCATTGTTCAACATCAAGCTTGTGCAAAACAACACTATTATGCATTGCCGAAATCATCAGAATTTCTCTCTCCGCCTCGAGATGTACTTCACAGCGAGGAAGCGGTCGATCATTTCGCCACCGTCGGCTGAAAATAAATAAATAAATAAATAAATATATATATATATATATATATATATATATATATATATATATTGAAATTGAAGAGTGAAGAGTATTCTCTTCAATTCCAAATCTGCGTTTTTCACAAATATTAACATGTAATAAAATTTTTGAATGTCGTACATGATAAATACAACAGAAATCAGACATTGCGTCGCGAAAAAACATTCCTTTCTTACGCTTTTAACATAACGATTTTCCACGAAATTATATTTTTCCTAATCATATGGTGACTCCATCTTTCAAATTCAGTAATAAAATTCCCAGTTTTGAAATCCTGAGAAATAGTTATCATTAATTTTTTTGTCAAGAAAATGGTTTTTATTTTTTAGCATTTTTATTTCTTGTCCCCCATGCTCGGTCAAAATATAAAAAATGTTCAAAAAGATTTTCCGCATTTTTTGGGCCCCGTGCCATCTCTCTAGCTCATCTGGGAGCTGAGATACGGTAGAGCCGGATCCAGGACCGGATATTCCCTATAAGCCGACTTTCTTACAAATTTTATTAAAAATTCGAATCTTTGCCTCCAAGGTATGCTCCCATCATAAAAAGAGTTTTCTTAAAAAAATTTTGAAAAAACTGTTCCCGGGCACGTACATTTTCTCCTGATACCTGTGATATAACAACAACAACAACAACAACAACGCCTACCTTTCACCCAGTGATCGTTCAGCGTGTATTTCAGTCCTTCCGCGTATTGATCACATGAGGCCTCGAACCAGATTTGCTTGCCGAGATTGGGCAGGGTCTGAAATGGAAACTAATAGAGTACGCAAATCGGGTAATCGTCTCTTGATTTCGCGTACTCTCTAACAACCAGTCGGAAAGATGAGAGAGTGTGCGAAATAAAGAGACAGTGTCTCATTTCTCGAGCTTTAGTCTGGAACGAGATGGAAATGGCTTGACAAGAAATTTCTCTCTTAATTTCACGTCCTGTCTCTATTGAGAAAGAGTGCAAAACCATGACAAGGCCATTTCACGCTAATCGTCTGATTGTGTTTCGTTTTTTCTAGAAAAGCTGATTTTCTTAAAATTCCAGGAATAACGAAAAATAATCTTACCTCTCTCAGCACATCGGCGCTTTTCTTGCTTAGGTAGTCAGAATAGGAGAAGTTATCTATACACAGCTTGCCACCATCAATTGTCTTGCTCGAGAATGCCTCGATGAAGATTGGCGCCCAGTCGATGTCGTGGGCACCTTAAAAGGTGTGTTGAATATAAAATGTACTAAAAAAATAGTTTTAATAATTTTAAATAATTGTTTTTTAATACCAAAGAAATACGCTGCACTCTGATCAACCCCATCCACATAGTGCTGCTTGATATGAATGAATCGGACCATGGAGGAAAGGGAGAGGAAGAGGCGCACTGAAATCGATAATTAAAGTAGTGAATTATCCTATATTTACTCACTAGGATCTTCAGAAGTTACTTTCTTCAGTTCCAGCGTCAGTTTGTCAACGGATATGTCCTTCATGAGACAATTCCTGAATTAAATCGTTTATTTTTCAGCGGACATAAGAAAATTAATAAAACTTGTAATAATTGGCAATAATCAAAATGATAAAACTATATCAGTGCGTTCGCCTAAGAATCGCAAAGTTTCTCGTGTGGGGTCATGTCGAGATAGGACTTGGAACCCATGATAAAACATTTTAGGGTGCTTAAAAATTAGTTTTGAGTTACTTTTAGTGAAATCAAACATGTTATTGTGGCCTATTTTATTATGACCCCTTATCAATATTTCACATAAGGGGGGACCCTTATGTGAAAAAAGTCGAGACGAGTCATGGCCACAAATATGGTCAAAATTGTGATGAAAATTCGAAAACTGGTTCATAATGACGGAAAAACATCGATACAGGCATAAACAAGTGTTTGCCAAACATTCTGAGCCCTCTTCATATGGACCATTTTGTGAAAATATGCGTAGTTGACCATGGTTGGGTCAAAATTTGATCACAATCTCCGTGAAAATATGCCCCGCAAAGTTTCTTATATTTTTTCACGTAACAAAATACACAAAATATCTCGAAATAGAGTCCCGTAAAACATAGTACAGTCCTGACGATTCCCCCAGTGAAAACGGAGCGCTCCGGGTGACCCCGGGTGACCCCCAGTGACCCCACGCTTCGTACTCTTTCAATAGTTTTTAAAAAGTCGCCAATTTGATTCCATCGTGTTCAGCGTTCGATTCTGCATCGATTCATATACAAACATATAAAAATAATTAAATTTTAATTAATTAAATTAATTTTCAAAAAAGTGAAGATTAAAACGATTCGTGCATCAAAGAGTACACTTCCGATATTTATGCGCAGCCGCTGCAAAAAGTATTTGCTAAATAGCGTAGGTGTACTGTTCGATGCACGAATCGTTTTAATCTTCACTTTTTTGAAAATTAATTTAATTAATTAAAATTTAATTATTTTTTTATGTTTGTATATGAATCGATGCAGAATCGAACGCTGAAGACAATGAAATCAAATTGGCGACTTTTTAAAAACAATTGAAAGAGTACGAAGCGTGGGGTCACTGGGGGTCACCCGGGGTCACCCGGAGCGCTCCGTTTTCACTGGGGGAATCGCCAGGACTGTAGGGAGACATAGATTTTCATCAAAATTGGCAATAATCGTCACACTTTTAGTCATAACTGGTACCAATATCTATGAAAATGCCTGAAATTTTAAATTTTAACATAACTTTTATGCTCTTTCGAATGAGCTATCACACGATAGGCATATCTGAAATTTATTTTTCCCGAGATCAAAGATCAAATATCAATTCAAAAATCGTAATTATCGTCCCTACGGATCAACTTGGTGAAGTTTGAGACCCGGGCGATGATTTTGATATTTTTGTGCACTTTCCTCTCCAAATCACTGTGTTCTTACAGAGAACGTGTTTTAAAAGGTGTACGCAGAAGTTACATGCGAAAAACAGAAGACGGTCTAATGGAGGGAAACGCATCATTTCACCCCGCTCACTCAGCCTGCGCGGTCAGGAATGAGATCGGCGAGGCGAAGAATGAAGAGATTCGAGGCGCTAATTCAATTATTCTCACTCCAATCATTCATTCCTGACCGCCCAGGCTGAGTGAGCGGGGTGAAATGATTCGTTTCCCTCCATTAGACGTCTTCTGTTTTTCGAATGTAACTTCTGCGTACACCCTTTAAATGAGCACTTCTTGTGCTCGTTGGATAGCCCTTGCCATAACACACAACATATCAAAAATTTGGAGGGGTGTTCGGCCTCCTTTTCGAGAAATTCGATGTTGAAATTCCAGCAAAAAATTCAAATGTCGAATTTGCATAAACAAATTACAAGGTCGGATTCAGCACCTCGAAATTAGTCTGTAGCCAAAATTTTGTGAAGATCGGACATCTCTCCGCGGAGTAACAACCGTCAAAGTGAAAAAGTAGTCTAACTTTGGGATCATGTGATTATGCAAATTAGCGAAATAAGAACATCTCACAAACAGAAATCGACGCAGGGCACCTAGGCCTATCAAAAACCCATACGGTCATTTTTTGCTGTACCGAGGGGGTGCGATTCTTAGGCGAACGCACTGATATACAAAGAGCAGAATTTAAAATGGACGGAGCATGCGGAATCGAAAAAAAGGACTCCTCACACAACATCGTTCGTCAGAGTGCCGACTGCGATTCGCATCTGCTCAATCCGGGTTCCCTCCAATATTTTCGAAATGGCCTTTAGGGTGTCCCCGTCACTGCTCTTTGTGAGCACGACCCTGACGATTTGGGAATTATTTATGTTCCAGGATCAGGATTATGAATCCGTCTCTTAATTTTACGTGTTTTCTAATCAGACAGAGAGGTGGCATCTCTAACTAACAATAAGATGAGGCGACGACGCATACCTTTCAATGGTCCTGCCCATGCAGAAGGACAGGTACTCAAGCAGGGAGCGAGTGCCCTCGCGCACGTAGCAGGACAGACGGAATACCTACAATTCCATCAGAATATATCACACACATAAAAGATAAATTTCTCTCGATGTATGTGTGTGTGAGTGTTTGTCCACGAAAGTCACGCGAAATCGGCTGGTTTCTACATATATCTTCCTTCATTTCATTCATCCCTTCATTTCACACACCCCCTATTTTACTCTATTTTTACAACTCTAAACTGTGCTGATGTATCATTCTGATTTATCAAATACTTAAAGGGACCCGGACACACAAATGAAGTAAAGTTCAGAAAAAAGTGCTGATTTTTCTGAGAAAAACTCAAAAAACCGCATATTTTTACGATTTTTTTTAAAGAAGTTATGATTTTTCAAAGTTTCAATTTTTAGCGGTGCGCCCCGGCATACTGTGTTTAGCGGCGCTAAACACAGTATGCCGGGGTGCACGGCCAAAATCCGCAACTTTGAAAAATCATAACTTCTTTCAAAAAAATCGTAAAAATATCAGTACGTTCGGCTAAGAATCGCACCCCCTGCGGTACAGCAAATAATGACCACTTGAGATAAACGTAGATTATAGTAGTCCTAGGTACCCTACATCGATTTCTGTTATCGCCATGCTCCTATCAATCTCATTTACATAATTACATGCATCCAAAGTTTGACTAATTTTCCACATTCCATTGAATAATGTCGCGGAAACGCGTCAAAATTAGCTGAAATTTTGGCTACAGACTAATCTTGACTTTTTTTTTTTTTTTTTTTTTTTTTTGGCTACAGACTAATCGCTGCATCCACCTGTGTTTTTAGATTATGCAAATTCGAAATTTGAATTTTATCAATGAATTTCAAGCCCTGATTTCTCGGAGATAAGGCCGAACACCTCGCTAATTTTTTGATATGTCTTGTCAATAGGTGTAGTCTGCCCAGAAAAAAAAATTCAGCCAATTTCGATGTCAGACTGAGGAGTTACAGCCCAAAAACGATCATGCGTATTAGAGAGAAACCTTCTCATTTCGACCCATTCGCAAATTTTCGATGAAACTAATTTGATTATCCTCGCCCATTTTCCACTTCACGCCGCGCGGGTGGGCGAATGGGTCGAAATGAGAGGGTTTCTCTTCAAAAGCGCGTGATCGTTTTTGGGCTGTAACTCCTCAGTCTGACAACCTAATTGGCTGAAAAAAATTTTCTGGGCGGACTACACCTATTGACATGACATATCAAAAAATTAGCGAGGTGTTCGGCCTCATCTCCGAGAAATCAGGGTTTGAAATTCATTGATAAAATTCAAATTTCGAATTTTTATAATCTAATAACACAGTTGGATGCAGCATGTCAAAATTAGTCTGTAGCCAAAATTTCAGCACGATTGGGCATGTTTCCGCGAAATTATTCAATGGAATGTGGAAAATTAGTCAGACTTTGGATGCATGTAATTATGCAAATGAGATTGATAGGAACATGGCGATAACAGAAATCGATGTAGGGTACCTAGGACTACTATAATCTATGTTTATCTCAAGGTGTCATTTTTTTCTGTACCGGAATTTCAATGAAATGTGCGATTCTTAGGCGAACGCACTGATATGCGGTTTTTTGAGTTTTTCTCAGAAAAATCAGCTCTTTTTTCTGAACTTTACTTCATTTGTGTGTCCGGGTTCCTTTAAAACTTTGAATGGGACTCATTCAGTGAATGAGTCATAACACTTTGTGAAAAAAGAAAAAAAACCTTACAGAAATATATATTTTGAACTTAATCACAAACTTTCGTGTTCTTGGAACTGCCGACCTCCACTTGACTGATGACATTAAAATAGGATTCAGCGAATATCCTCATCATAAACTCCTTCGCGTTGCCCTTGGGAACGTAGATAGAGAGGTAGACGCGGCTGGATGGGTTGTTCTGAAACAGTTGTTTATCGTGCAAAAAGTTGAAGCGAAAAGAAGCATTGTGGCAAGTGATAGTAATATATATATATATATATAACGCGGATGGGTGTTTCGATGCATTGAGAAACCCAAGAATATCGCGATACCTTCTTTACTCGATCTGTGGACCCGCTGATCCTCAACTCCCGTACGAGTTCGCTCGTCGGCGGCCGCATCATGGCATGCTCATCTGCGCACAGTTTCAGCGTTCGAGACGTCTGGAATTTCAGTTTTTTTTTACCAAAAAGAACTTCAGTCCGCGTTCTTCCAATTCTCGTCGATCAATTAGAGGAATTCATCAAATCTTCCACCGTTGTTGGGTATATCGTTTTGAGCAAGAAAATGCATTCAACAACTGAAAGAAAAACGCTTACCTCTCTCAAACTGAGTGCCGATATCGGATGATAGTCGATGATTTTCCATACTATTTCGTGAGGTAGGCGCTCGAACGGGGCCAGGGTGTGGGTTTCGTCAGTCATTAGCACTCTGAAATCGTTAAAAAGGAGTTTAATGGGGTAAAATCATGTTAAACGCAGTATGATAACGAAACGGCGAGAAGAATGAATGATGACGGAAAGAAGAAGTGACCATTCCACAGAAAATGCGCACGAAATGTCAGTGAGCGCGACCAAACACGGCTAGGAAGAAAGAAAAGAGCGAGATAGAGAAGAAATGCGTTGAAGAGTGTGCTAGGGTGACTCATCATGGTGCAACATTGCATGCAAAGCGAGAGGAGCGCCCTCTCTCTTTTTTCCTCACTCCCTCGCTCATGCACGCTTTTCAGTGTGTCTGACATGAAAAAGAGTAAGGGGAGAATAGAGATATCAATGCATATAATCGTACCCCCAATAATCGTTTATCAGTGAGGGTGTGTAGAAACAGGTCAAGAGATTTTATTGAATTTTTCTGTTGGTTATCTATGACTGAATATCATCAAATACTATTCAAGTGGAATTCGTGGCTCTACTTCACAAGAATGGCTCATTCACTCTAGATATATAAGACGGGTGAAACTATTTTTTCCAAGAGAGAATGACAGTTATGTAGAAACTGTGAATCAGTTCCTAGAAAATCGTCGCAAAATAAGACTGCCGATCTAGATACATTGAGGGCTATATTGCCATTGCAGTTTCGCGATATGTATTTTTTCTACTTTTCGATTTTCATGTACTGTTTGACAACATTTATGTGATGCATATATTTATCATTTAATTTATCTTTTTTTCGATCATGTACTTTCTTCGTATTTCTCGTTGGCCTTTTTTCTTCATGAACAGTAGTAGATACCGCAGATGAGATGTCCACAAACTGAAAGTATGGGAAGTATCAATGAGTTCAACACTCTTCAACGCTTCACGAAACTATTCACGTTCCCTCTCTCTCTTTCTAGCTATCTGTCGCGTTTTCTGACTCTCAAAACGCGACTGATTCAACTCATTTCTCACTCTTTCCCTTCTCTCACTCGGTCGGTGATTGAATTTTATTTCTCCATTGAGCCCTCCACTGATGAAAGAGACCGGTCACTTTGCATTGGCGAGGGGAGAAGGAATGAGACAAATTCAATTAACTCGGCGAGTGGATTTGACTCGCGAGTGCGAACAAAGGAATCCACTCGCGAGTGGATTTTCACTCGCGAGTGGATTTCTCATTTTCCACTCGCGAGTGCCGAGTCACTCGGAATAACAACTCTAGTGAAAACGCGACAGATTCGAATCATTTCTCACTCTTTCCCTTCTCTCACTCGGTCGTCCTCTCGAAGAGTCGCGTTTTGAGAGTCAGAAAACGCGACAGAGACAAATAGGATGAGTCATTCTATACTCTCTCGCCATTCACCATCGGTTGTCCTCGTCTCTCGCACGTATAATAAAGGATAGAGAAGATTCAAGCCGATAAGTTCCTCACTTTTTCATCTCCAAGCGTTCACTGCAGATTTATTTCTTCATTCGAGAAGCTTGATTCTGCGAATCGAACATCCTGAATGGACTGGTATGAAATGAATTTGATGTTTTCGACCTGATTTTGAGATTCAGGTATGACGAAGGAAAAACAATGATACTTCTCAAATGAAGAAATAAATCTGCAGTGAACGCCTGGAGATGAAAAAGTGAGGAACTTATCGTCTTGAATCTTCTCTATCCTTTATTATACGTGCGAGAAACGAGGTCAACCGATGGTGAATGGCGAGAGAGTGTAGAATGACTCATCCTATTTGTCTCTGTCGCGTTTTCTGACTCTCAAAACGCGACTCTTCGAGAGGACGACCGAGTGAGAGAAGGGAAAGAGTGAGAAATGATTCGAATCTGTCGCGTTTTCACTAGAGTTGTTATTCCGAGTGACTCGGCACTCGCGAGTGGAAAATGAGAAATCCACTCGCGAGTGAAAATCCACTCGCGAGTGGATTCCTTTGTTCGCACTCGCGAGTCAAATCCACTCGCCGAGTTAATTGAATTTGTCTCATTCCTTCTCCCCTCGCCAATGCAAAGTGACCGGTCTCTTTCATCAGTGGAGGGCTCAATGGAGAAATAAAATTCAATCACCGACCGAGTGAGAGAAGGGAAAGAGTGAGAAATGAGTTGAATCAGTCGCGTTTTGAGAGTCAGAAAACGCGACAGATAGCTAGAAAGAGAGAGAGGGAACGTGAATAGTTTCGTGAAGCGTTGAAGAGTGTTGAACTCATTGATACTTCCCATACTTTCAGTTTGTGGACATCTCATCTGCGGTATCTACTACTGTTCATGAAGAAAAAAGGCCAACGAGAAATACGAAGAAAGAACATGATCGAAAAAAAGATAAATGAAATGATAAATATATGCATCACATAAATGTTGTAAAAAACAGTGCAACGTAAGCCAGAAAGGAATGAAAAATTGAAAAAAGTAATGAAAGCAAGACTCAAAAAGGCAGTTGCTGAAATTCACTCATACAGATTGGCACCCCAAATTTGCGACTAAGCAGATCCACAGTTTCTACATAACTGTCAATCTCTCTTGGAAAAAATAGTTTCACCCGTCTTATATATATATATATATATATATATATATATGAAACCTTTTGAAAATCGATACCTTCAAAAACGGAAAACCCAAACCTTCAATGATATATAATCGTCTTGTTCGTATTTCGTACTGCTCGTGTCTTCCAGCAGTGCAATGAACCATATTTTCGTATTTTCAATGCTATGAAGGCACTGAAAGAGTTAACTTGCTGCTATCTATGTCCAATTGAGACGTATTAGAAACAAGAATTATCGGAGAAGAAGAGAGCAAACCTCTAAGAGGATGTACGCGGTTTATCCATCCAGACAATAGCCCGCACTTCGCAGATCCAGCATGTCCAACCTAGACATAGATACTATAGTTAACCGTTCGCACATCGGAAAGGCCGAAACTCAATTGGCAAAATCACTCTCATTCCGGAATGAGAGGTGAACAATGGACTTTCCGAAACTCTTCCGAAATTATTCCTTTGTCCGAAACTCCATTTTATATTGTTGGACTTTCATTCCGGAAAGAGAGCGATTTGCCAGTTGAGTTCCAATTTCCGAACGGTTAACCTTAATAGATACCACTCTAAACATCAAGCACATTAATATCAACCAGGAATACAGTCCTGGCGATTCCCCCAATGAAAACAGGGCGCCCGGGGCGTCCCCCAGTGTCCCCCCGCTTCTGGCGTCTACAGACCTTTTTCAAATTGGGCCCAATTTGTGTTTGTCGTATTCAGCGTTCGATTCTGCGTCGATTCATATTAAAAAATCAATTAAAATTTTTAATTATTATTTATATTTTGATTTTCAAAAAAGTGGCGAATAAAACGATTCGTGCATCAAGGAGTACATCCTACGGTACTTAGCAAAACATTCTGCAGCAGCAGTGGATAAATACCGCAAGGTGTACTCTTCGATGCACGAATCGTTTTATTCGCCACTTTTTTGAAAAAAAAAATATTAATAATAATTAAAAATTTTAATTGATTTTTTATTATGAATAGACGCAGAATCGAACGCTGAATACGATAAACACAAATTGGGTCCAATTTGAAAAAGGTCGGTAGACGACAGAAGCGGGGGGACACTGGGGGACGCCCCGGGACGCCCCGGGCGCCCTGTTTTCATTGGGGGAATCGCCAGGACTGTAGTATTAGTAAAAATATGTGTCTATCGAATAAAGATCTCATATTGGAAAATGATTTTCCAATAACACTAATGGATTTGCAATAGTATCCTCATTCTTCACACTCACTCGTCGCGAGAGCAATCTTGTTCGGCTTATAGAAAATCCGGAAAATTTTCCAATAAGAGATCTCAATTGTATGTATGCCAACCTTGCCACTAATACACACAACGAGTTTTTAATGAGAATCTACGTGCGGGAAATGAGCAGAACTCAGAAGACGAAATAATTTGCCAAACCTCTTCTCGAACAGGTCTAACAGCTGGCCTAGCCAGTGGGTCCCACCAAGCGTTGTCTTACGACGTAAAATCGCTTGACGTGGATACACCTTACCTTTTTACCTCCTCGAACATGTCGCTGATGGGCACTTCTGCCTGGAGGCCGAGCAGCGAATAGGCTCGGTACTCGCCCTGTTGTAGGATGCGAAGGGCGCTGATGTGACGGGAGAGAGCGATGAGAAATGCTCCTGAAAATCTGCCATAAACATAAATTACGGTATTAGGTTTTTTTGCTCTTGCTGCTGTCTTCTACTCGCTCCATCTGCAATGTAATGAGGAAGCACGGAATAACCGTATCTCGAATCTCGACTGAGAAGCACAGTCGACACCACACGCAGTACATTTTTTCGATAACAAAAAAACTAAAATTTCAAGAACATTGAGAAAAGCTAACGAACTTTCAGTGGATACGCTTTTTTTATTTTTTAGGCTGCTCCATTGCTTGATAACAGTGCGTTCGCCTAAGAATCGCACAATTCCTGGGAATTCCGGTACAGAAAAAAGGACCCCTTGAAACAAACATATATTATGATAGTCCAAGGTACCCTGCATCGATTTCTGTTATCGTCATGTTCCAATCAATCTCATTTGCATAATTACATGCATCCAAAGTTTGACTATTTTTCCACATTTCATTGATTAATTTCGCGGAAACGCGTCCCATTGGGCTGAAATTTTGGCTACAGCCTAATCTTGACATGCTGCATCCACCTGTGTGTTCAGATTATGCAAATTCCAAATTTGAATTTTATCACTAAATTTCAAAGCCTGATTTCTCAGAGATAAGGCCGAAAACCTCGCTAATTTTTTGATATGTTATGTCAATTGGTGTGATATGCCCAGAAAAAAAATTTCATCCAATTTCGTTGTCAGACTGAGAAGTTAGAGCCTGAAAACCGAAGTTTTCTTTGGAGAGAAACCCCCTCATTTCGACTCATTCGCCGACCCGCGCGATGTGGAATGAGAGAGACGCGAATGAAATTCACGTGATTTGCGGCGATCTTTGCTGCGAGAATCGTTTGCATTCTATACTACCCTGATTATCCAAGCAGTCACTCAGAAATTCTTTTTCGAGAAGAGGGCAGAGGGGAAGCGTGCTTCTCCTGTGGAATGCTCTGAACTAATTCGTACAATGATGAACGAGAAGAACGACTACTTCCGTTTCCCACAGACTGAGAAGTTAGAGCCTGAAAACCGAAGCTTTTCTTTAGAGAGAAACCCCCTCATTTCGACCCATTCGCCGACCCGTGCGGTGTGGATGCAGCATGTCAAGATTAGGCTGTAGCCAAAATTTCAGCCCAATGGGACGCGTTTCCGCGAAATTATTCAATGAAATGTGGAAAAGTAGTCAAACTTTGGATGCATGTAATTATGCAAATGAGATTGATTGGAACATGACAATAACAGAAATCGATGCAGGGTACCTTGAGCTATCATAATATATGTTTGTCTCAAGGGGTTCTTTTTTTCTGTACCGGAGGGGGTGCGATTCTTAGACGAACGCACTTATAAGTCTACAATTCCTGAAAGTTCCCGATATATGTTAAGTTACGGTAAGATATATCGTCAAACTTATTAGCATGTCCCGGCTCAATTTTAATCAAATCCCGGCTCGTTTCGACAGCGAGGGGCGCTTCCCAGCTCTTGCAACACTCTCTTGTCATCCTCGAACTACTCCTCGACTCTCCAAATTCTCTTGCTATCTTGCTTGGGATACTATTTCTGTCTAGGTTGTGGTTATTCGTGTAATTTCTTGCATAACGATCATATTTCGCGCGAAATCACCTTCCTAAGCGTGTCCCATGAGCTCCTTAGTCGCCTTTGTTTGTCATCTCCTGAACAAGCTGCTTTCCTCGTTGTTTTCTACTTTTTGTATTTTAATCTCGTTACAGCCTGCTCTAGTCTAATGCTTTGCCTTGCCTCGCTGTGCCACCACTTGGCCGGACGATTTCCTGGCGCCTAATCGCTTACGTTCGAAATCTCACTGCATATTTGATAAACTTTATCCATTCACGCACCAGTCGTTTCTCCTTTGCACTTTTCTGTCCTGCCGTCACACTGCCTCATTCACTTGCATCATTTGTATCCGTGTAATTTGCACTCGGACGCGAACGTCTTCATGTCGAGCTTGTCGTGTTATTCTCGATCGCGTGCCGTGATTTGCCCTATCGTGCCCAATATCCAAGTATTTTCCAGAATGGGCGCCCACCCGTTCGTCGATGTCGTCTGCGTGCTGGCGCTCGCCGCCCTGGCCGGCTACGCGGCCGAGCACTCGCGCGCGATGGGAGTCGTGGGCGGCGCGCTCACGCTCGGGTACCGCCATTTTTTTCCTCATGGTTTAGCCCTGATTATGCTTAAGTATTGTTGTTAAGGCATTTCTTGAAAAAGTGTTCACGACAGACAGTGGTAAATAAGTTAGTAGTCTACTAGTGCGCGATGGGAGCCGTGGGCGGCGCGCTCACGCTCGGGTAAGATTGATTTTATAATATATGCTGGCCAACCGCTGTTATAATCAAAGTTGACTAATTAGTATTTTGTGGGCAATAGTGACCAAGATGCGGCCAACTTTATCACGCAAAATAGTATAAAATCGTCACAGTGCATGACTAGTACTGGTTGGTATAGCTGAAAGAGCACTCGCGCGCGATAGGAGCCGTGGGCGCTCACGCTCGGGCAGGGTAGTTATTGATTTTTATATTAAAAGTTCATAAAAGGCCGTGAATAGCTAGTTGACACCAGTTGTGGTGGATGGTGAAAACCGGATGTAAATTGAATTAAATTAATTAGTTATTAATTATTAATTATTAATTTGTTATTAGTTATTAATTCATAATTATCATTGCAGTGCGCTGGGCCGCGCGTACCTCTCGCTCGGCCAGCTGGGCTACCGACGGGCCAAGGCACGATTGCATTCGCATTTATTTATCTGCCATTGGTTTTTTGTTCCCGGGTTGACGGAGTGTTGTTAGTGAAAACCATCAGCATACTGGTAAAACAAATCAACTTGTTGTAAGCATATTACTGTTATCATCAACGATCGTTTCTCATATTCATTTTCTCGAATTGGCCCGCCTCCGGCGGGTACGTTTTTTTTTGTCTAATATCAGAAAAAGCGGGAACGGTAAGTCCTGGTACTTATTCTTATTACCGTAACCTTACCGCATTTCAATACCGTATTCTTCAGCTGATCGTTCTCTCCCTCGTCTCCATTCTCCTCCCGCTGCTGTTCGTGGCCATCACGCAGTCCGTCACCCCCTCCTCCCTGCTTGCGTCCTCCGCGGACAATCCGGACGCGCATCGGATGGTAAGGGAGATTCGGGTAGTCTAAGGCAGACTAAGGAAGTCTAGGGTAGTCTAAGGATACGGTAGCGATAGGAAACTGAGTGTTAGTGTCCCTGCTCGCGCCCTCCGCGGACAATCCGGACGCGCATCGGATGGTAAGGGAGATTCGGGTAGTCTAAGGTAGACTAAGGAAGTCTAGGGTAGTCTAAGGATACGGTAGCGATAGGAAACTGAGTGTTAGTGTTCCTGCTCGCGCCCTCCGCGGACAATCCGGACGCGCATCGGATGGTAAGGGAGATTCGGGTAGTCTAAGGCAGACTAAGGAAGTCTAGGGTAGTCTAAGGATACGGTAGCGATAGGAAACTGAGTGTTAGTGTCCCTGCTCGCGCCCTCCGCGGACAATCCGGACGCGCATCGGATGGTAAGGGAGATTCGGGTAGTCTAAGGCAGACTAAGGAAGTCTAGGGTAGTCTAAGGATACGGTAGCGATAGGAAACTGAGTGTTAGTGTCCCTGCTCGCGCCCTCCGCGGACAATCCGGACGCGCATCGGATGGTAAGGGAGATTCGGGTAGTCTAAGGTAGACTAAGGAAGTCTAGGGTAGTCTAAGGATACGGTAGCGATAGGAAACTGAGTGTTAGTGTTCCTGCTCGCGCCCTCCGCGGACAATCCGGACGCGCATCAGATGGTAAGGGAGATTCGGGTAGTCTAAGGCAGACTAAGGAAGTCTAGGGTAGTCTAAGGATACGGTAGCGATAGGAAACTGAGTGTTAGTGTCCCTGCTCGCGCCCTCCGCGGACAATCCGGACGCGCATCGGATGGTAAGGGAGATTCGGGTAGTCTAAGGCAGACTAAGGAAGTCTAGGGTAGTCTAAGGATACGGTAGCGATAGGAAACTGAGTGTTAGTGTCCCTGCTCGCGCCCTCCGCGGACAACCCGGACGCGCATCGGATGGTAAAGGAGATTCGGGTAGTCTAAGGCAGACTAAGGAAGTCTAGGGTAGTCTAAGGATACGGTAGCGATAGGAAACTGAGTGTTAGTGTCCCTACTCGCGCCCTCCGCGGACAATCCGGACGTGCATCGGATGGTGGGTCACGGTAGTCTGCGCTAATGCAAACTGACTACATTTTGTGCATATTTGATGGTCATGCATTTGAAATTATTTTTTTTATATTTTTTTTACAATAATTTCAGAGGGTTCTGTTGTTACTGTATTTAAATATACTTTCTGATTCGGCTTCCCTATCCTCGGACACGGGGCCCGTCTTCGTGTCTTTGTCTTTGTGTCTCACACGGCTTTGTGTTGGAAACAGAAAAATATCTTTTTGAAGGGCTCGCGCTTTCCTGGCTTTCCTTTTTGCTGTTTTTGTTCCAATTTAGCACACTCGGCTACCGTATTCTTGACTTCCCTAATCAATACCATACCGTATTCAGATCTCATCGATGCTGATCTACGTGTTCCTCGCGTGCGCGAAGCTGTGGACGGCGCTGCTGTGGAGTTCGCGCGCCGAGGTGGGGGGGGGGGGGGGGGGGATTACGGTTATTATCGATTTCCGAGATTACAGTAGCATAGGGTAGTAATTGGTATTGATAGTTGGACATATATAGGTGAAACGGAGTGGGTGTGCGCGGGCCGAGGTGAGCGGGATTACGGTAGTTGGCTAGTACTGTAGTTATGGTAGGAAATGATGATCGTGAAGCGATTGATAATATTTATCCTGAATTTAGGTCAGGGCACTGCTTTTGCTTTACTATGTTTGCCCTCTAACGATAAAACCGCGTTGTCGGATTAGATGGTGCGGTTGTGTTTCATGCTGGTCTCATAGATGTTTTGTCGTAGAGTTTACTCAATATGGCGAATGAAAACTATTTACATGTTCGCAAGTTGTTCACATTCTACAATGCTCGCAAAACCTCTACACTAAAAAAGCTTAGTTGCGTAACTGTAACCTACCGTAATCTCGGCCTTGATGATTACGACAATACGCACAGCTTACCTACCGTAATCTCCTCCCCCATTGCAGTTGCCGTCCGTGCTCGTCGCGTGGCTGGGCGGCGCGGCGACCGTGGGCGGAGTCTGCAGCACCGCCTGGCTGCTGCACCGGCTGCACGAGGAGAGCGGTGAGTGGTGGATACGGTAGGAGGGGGGGGGATGCAGTAGTCGGGGGATACGGTAACCTGATTCTGTGCTAGCGGAGCATATAATAGTACTAGTCGATTCCCTCTCCCAACTTCGGCCGCTTGGTCTCCATTATGTTATATCCAGAATGCACGCGCAACATGTTTGTACTTGTTTACTGTTTTGATACATTCCCTCGTAACTTTTGTGCAAAATTGGACAATCAGGCTCTCTCTTTTTTTTATGAAAGCGTGCATTTGCGTTTCATGCGGGCCTCAAACTCGCCTGTGTTCGGGGAATCGAATCAATCAATGTGTGGTCCATCCATATTTGCTCAAAACATACTCAATGTATATTTTTGCCTAGTGAAAGTACAGCAGTGTCGTTGCTGCTACAGTATCTGTGCTTCATCATAAAGAGGAAAAGATAGTAGTGATTAGGGATGTCTATACGGAATTTATTCCGTAATTCCGAATCGATTCCCCTCTCATTCTTCGATTACATTTTTTCCGTAATCGGTCTGAAGAATTACGGAATTCCGTAATTCCGTAATAAATGGGACAATGAAGAGTGGTTGAAACTCAATCATTTCTCTCCTTCTCCGAGGCGCACCGGTCTCCTCAGATCGATTACGGAAAAATGAGAATTACGGAATTCCGTAATCATTCGGAAATCCGAGAGGAGAATGGCCGCATTACGGAATGATCGAAACGAGGAATTTTCCGTTTTCCGTTTAGACAACCCTACTAGTGATAAATATTCTTGCAGAGTTGAGCCTCGCTCGCTCTGGTCTCGCTCCCTCCGCCGTTCTGCTGCTGCTCGCGCTGCTCGGCTTCTTCGTCGGCCTGAGGGGATGCCGGGCGAGGGTGAGGAAGAGGGGGGGGGGGTATGGTAGGGTTGGGAATCACGGACTGACTTTTCACTTTTCGTCGACAAGGAGCGCTGTATGCGTAGGTCAACAACTTCTTGATCATCATTGCTGACCTACCACCACACCAGAGTCATTTAGGGGCTTTAGACTTGGTTATTATTGTCTAAAACTAATAGTTTTAAACTATTATTTCGCGCTATTGAATTTTACCCGATATTATGAATATTTAATACTAATTCTACTCGCAACAAAACGGAAGCCATTCAGAATCTGCTCAACCCCCGTGTGCACCTCCTGCTATGCTCGGCGCTGTTCGTCGCGTGCGCGGGAGGAGCGGCTGCTGCCTGGTGGCTGGTCGATGGGAGCAGTGATGAGTGAGTTGTTTTTATCTTTGAAATACAGAGAGCTAGTGTATCGCTTAATCGCAACTCGCACTGCCCGCTGTACTTCAGTAGCGATTGTTGGGTATATTTTGATGTGCATTCTGACACATAGTTGGTTATGGCTGGTCAATGGGGTCATTGTTGAGTTGTTTATTTAATTCTTTTTTTTTTGTTATTATTATTTAGCTCAAATCTACCCAGTTGAATTGGAGATGTGTTTACGTTGCCTTTTGTTACAAGCCTGAAACATAGATTTCGCTAGAGGAGTGTAGTGGTAGAAAGGTGAGGCCGAGTGGTGGCTGGTGGATGGGAGCCGTGGTGAGTGGGTTTATATTTTATTTATTCCATTTACCATCAGTGGTATTATATTACTGAGATGGAAGTAAGCTAGTAGTCAGTGTGAAACATCACTTTGCTGGGGGCAGCTACGGGAGTAGTTGCTGTGTGAAGGGCAAGGAACAGCAATGAGCTTGTTCAATTCAATTCTATTCAATTCAATTCATTTGTTGTTTATTTATGGTTAGTGGTGGGCAAAATTGCCCCCGTCTTCGTTGGTGATGAGTGGCGCAAGTGGCTTTAAGTAAAATTGTATAATAATTTTCTTTGGAATAGCATCGTTATTGAAATGTATGGCTGCACACCAAGTCAGCGGGGGGAAATTTCGCGGCGCCGACTCTAATTCGTCTATTCACTTTACCAATTTTCGAAACACCGAGTCGGTTGGTGGAAAAATGGATCAAATTTCTATCATTCTTCGACTCTCCTCTCATTCGGGTGGTCGGTGTCTCTCACAATGACACACTCTCTCGCTAACTCAATTACCATGAAGCAGTTTTGGATTGATTAGTGAATCGTTGAAACACAATCTCATTTTCAATGGGATGTGAAACTTAGATGAATCGGCTCCAAAATCTAGCTGAAACCATTTTCCGCAGCTTCTCTTGTGTGCCAAATATGGAGTATCAACCTCATTTAGTAGTACCAATAAGAAAAGCTCGCAAAAATCAGCGAAAAATGACAAAAATCGACAGTTTTGACTACTTGACGCCCTAACCTGAAGCTATGAGAAAAGATACAGACATGCGGTTTGTGCAGGTCGCTTCCAAAACCCTTTCCGCAACTTCTGACGAGGGCCGATTGTTAAATTTCGTTCTCATTCAGTAGCCACAAATAGGAAATCTCGCAAAAATCAGCGAAAAAAGACAATAAACAGCAGTTTTGACTACTTGACGCCCTAACCTGAAGCTATGAGAAAAGGTACAGGCCCCTTTCCTAAACCCTTTCCGCAACTTCTGAGGGCTGATTGTTAAATTTCAATCTCGTTCGAGAGCAACATGGATAATTGTTCGAAAAACCTTGCGAAAACCCTCATTTCACATTGTATTGTAAGACCAAAAGTGGGCCGAAAAAATTGAATAACAAGAGCTGGCAGCTTTCTTATGATAATTGTGAAACACAAATCTGAATCATTTTTCAATCGATCCTTTCGGGTTCCTTTTTTAAACCTTTATCTGTTTTCAGACTGCTGCGTGTGCTGCAGCAGCTGTCGTACGTGGCGACCGGCACGGCTGCACTGATGGTGCTGGGAGCGGTCTACCTGCTGAATGAGGTTTGGTTACGGTAGTTAAGGATTGAGGGCTACGGTAGCCTTGTTTACCATTGGTAGCATTGATTAAAGGGGGAGGGGCACGAATATTTTCTCACATACGCTGAGCCTGTGGGGTAGTAGGGATGCGATACCCGATCACAGATCACTTTATCCGAAGTTCTAGAAATGCCTCTGAACATCACTACGGATTTTTGAAGT
The DNA here is from genome assembly GCA_000180635.4 of Pristionchus pacificus. Taxonomy (NCBI): domain Eukaryota; kingdom Metazoa; phylum Nematoda; class Chromadorea; order Rhabditida; family Neodiplogasteridae; genus Pristionchus; species Pristionchus pacificus. The sequence continues at coordinate 28,278,335 of CM026578.1, read as the reverse complement.
TTCATTGATTGTGCAGGCACGATTTGGGGGTACTGTATTCTTGTATTGATTTCACTAGATTGTAGTGATGTCAAATCAATTCTCAATTCCTTCTCTCTTCCCCTCTTTCTCATCCCTCGCATTCAATTCCAAGGGAGAGAGGCGATCGGAGATGCAAATCGATTCAAGTACTTGAGAGAGGGAAGAATGACCCCCAAGTACTTGGGTGAGAGTCAATTACTTGACTGAGTGAGAGGGGGGAGAAGGACGAGAATTGTATGCATATTGGAATTGGGTGGAATTGCCTCTTATCTTGGGTCATTTACATTTCTTCCCTCTCACTGTCTGTCAATTTTTGGCGAGAGAGCATCGTCTCTCTTGCGCGAGATTCAAGTACTTGAGAATTGGAATTGAATGGCCATCCCTACTAGATTGGCAGTCGAAAGTAGCAGCAATAGTGAGGTTTGAACACTGCGGGAGTCGAACCAGAGGGTGCCGGATAGCGAGGCAAAAGCACAACCATCAGGCTAAGTGCCGTCATATTCGTTGAGTGTAGACGGCCTAGTTAAGAGAGAGAGGACCGCTGCTGATTACTGTAGATTGTTTTTGAGCTAGTTGATCTGTGTGCTCAAAATCGTTTGAACGGGGCAGTGACCGCTTGTCTAGCTAAAAACAAACAATATTTACAATTATCTCAAAATTATTTGTTTAGTTAGAACCACGTTTAACTGTAGCTAAACTAAGAAATATATTATAATAATTTGGCTATATTCCAGAAACGCGCGCTCGCCTTTGGCTACTCGTCCCGGGCAGCAGCCGCAACGGCTGCCTGCCGCGTGCTCGTCAAGGTTCGTATTGTTATTATTTACTAATAGTCAATACTCAACAATAAAGGAGTGAACAACGGTGCTATCACGCACAGGGGGCCTCTCAATGAGCAGTTTTTTTACTAATAGTAAAACCCGAACACCGATGAGAACAACAATCAAAAGAACCTTTCTATCTAGATCACCTGGGTGTTGATCGTTGATCTTTGTTAGCCATTAATTGACTATTTCACAGATCTTTGCGGCCCTCTGCATCCTCGCCTCCTTCTACTTTGGCCGCACGATCCACTCGCCGGTCTCCTATCAGGCGGGCGCCTACATCGCGTTGCTGGCCGCATGGGCGGTCGTACAGGGCGCGCTAGGATACATGCGATTCAAGGTACGGCAACAATTGATTTATTGATTGATTAATTGCTAGTTGTCCTGTTGTGGGGAGGGGGGGGGTAACCTAATCCCTATCAAATGTCGTAAGCCGGGTATTGATGGAATGAGTGATCTAGCGTTGAAAAATGCTACGGTTTATGCAGTTAGCTTCGACGAGAAAATGCGAGTTTCACTTGTAGCTAGTGTGTTTCACGACCGTTACTTAGTTTGTCGGGTGACTGCGAGAGCGATTAATGTTTGAATCACTGCTGGGTTATCATCCCGCTTGATTATCTGAATGCGGGACTCCCAATTAGAAATTTTCGAGACTTTGCGCAGCCCCTCGTTGTATGAAAAGTTTTTCGCAGAGCCCCCTAACAGAAAAATTTCGAAATTTGCGGGGCCCCCGACGATCTAGCGGGACTTAGCTCACCAGTGAGGCTTGAATCCATCATCCAGTTTTTGCTTTAATCTTTGATCCTTGATCTCTGATCTCTAACCTTTGATCTCTCCAGGAGCCTACCCTCCGACGTCGCTCGTTCGGAGTGCGTGCCGTGCTGCTGTGCGTGCTGGCTGCGGCAGTGGCGGCTTGTGAGGTGGGTATTATTTGTTATTGTTATTGGTGTTGTTGCTGTTACTATTATTGTTTTATTATTATTATTATTATCGCTGGCTGCGGGCGCGGCGGCATGTGAGATGGGCAATTTCGAAGTTTCTCGCTGAAGGTAAAGTAAAAAAAGGATGTATCCAGGTCAAGCGATTTTGCTGTCGGCATAAGATGACCACGCGTGATGGTGTACACAGGCGCATGCATCATTGAGGGCCCTAGCCATCGTCGTGCTCTTCTGCCATGTTACGCTCACTATATATTTTGAACTAACGACGTAGCGCCAAATGCGCGAGTTGTGCTAGAGCAGGATCAATGAAAGTGTGCCCCAAATATTCGGACATTTGATTTACAGATCGCCATCGTGATCCTCTGCCATCTCTACTGGCGCACGTTCACGGGCATGGACCTCGGATGCGTGTGCGCTGCGGCCCACGCACTGCACGTGGTGACGGCCTACCTGCTGGATAGGATGAGAGGAGAGGTGAGGGTGATCTTTGATCTTTGGGGGGAACCAGATTAATATGTAGGAGGTCTACCTGCTGGATAGGATGAGAGGAGAGGTGAGGAGGGTGGTTTTTGATCTTTGGGAACCTGACGGTAGCGAGAAGGACTACCTGGCGGATAGGATGAGAGGAGGTGTGAGGAGTTGATCTTTGATCTTTGGGTTCCCTGAGGATTAGCGTCCGTGGAATTAGTGTCACTATGAGTTGTAGTTGTTTGTTGCGACCGATGATTACGAATCTTCCCCATTTATGTATATATCGGGTTTCCTGTAAGAGTGTAGCAAAAAGAGCTCTTTTTTCCACCCACAAAAACTTTTTGTCCCCGATTTCCATGAAACTTGGTAGGTATGTACCCTCTGGGGTCAGGAGGAGCTCCATCTACTTGGTTTAGTCAATTATCGATTTTATCGATTTTTTAGAGCTGAAAGTTTGAAAGGCCATAACTACCTTCATTTTCATCGCACAGCGAGCTGAAATATACCATTGAATTCCTCTCGAAATTCTCTACAAAAAGTCGAAAAAGTACAATATGAAAAAAATTTAGTCTTTGGTCTCAAAAATCGATAAAACCGATTTTTCGACTATAAAACTAAGTTTTTCTCGAAAATTAACCGGAAACACAAAAGCTTTTTTTTCAAAAACAGTTTTTTCAAACCCATTATGAAGTCACCACGTCGATTGTTTACGATATCTCTGGCCCCGGGAAGTCGTTTACTAGTAGAGCCCGAACATAGCCGATAAAATACCTTTTTGATCATAACTTGCTTCAAAATGGACGAATCAGGATTTTAAAAAAAGGGAAACGTAGCTTTCTGTCAGCTGAAAAAAAAGTTTTTACTTAAAAAAAATCATAGGACTTCCCGTTTTCAAGTGGTTCAGGGAAAACCGCTTTTTCAGCTGGATTTCTCACTTTTTGACGGCGGGAAAACGCTTTTTGCGGTTTCTAAGCTTCTATAAATTTTATATTATTTATTTATTTTGATATTGTAAACACTCATTCCGAAATATTCCACATTCCGTTCGGTTGGTCCCTCATCCACCTTTCCCCTCTTCTCCTCCCCGGGAACGTGGAACCCGGAAACGTTTGGACGTGGGAAGACACAAGATCCGACATATTGAGAGAACATGATGAATCATTTCAATTACTGTTCGAATTCGCCAAAATCAGAAAAGACGGGTTCGAATGGATTATCGAAGAATTCCATATTAGAATGAACTAAATCGTAGATTTCGTCTGAGGTGATAATCAAATCATCCTCATCAAGGGGTCTCTCCAAATCAACTTACTCCTCAATGTCATCCAATGATATTCCTTCCTCAGCCAAATCTCTCTCGAAATCATCAATCAATTTCACGTATCTCCGCTGTCTGTTTCCATGCTCCTTCCTCTGGTGTTCTTTCTTCTGTGAAAGGAGAGTCGTGATTCTGTTTCTGATTTGATCAAAGGTTATTCTCTGGGCAGGTAGAATATCATTTCGCTCTCTCATTCTCTTCTCAGCTTCATCGGGACGAAGCTTCTTTCCATTGCTGAAACATTAGAAACCGCAAAAAGCGTTTTCCCGCCGTCAAAAAGTGAGAAATCCAGCTGAAAAAGCGGTTTTCCCTGAACAACTTGAAAACGGGAAGTCCTATGATTTTTTTAAATAAAAAATTTTTTTTCAGCTGACAGAAAGCTACGTTTCCCTTTTTTTAAAATCCTGATTCGTCCATTTTGAAGCAAGTTATGATCAAAAAGGTATTTTATCGGCTATGTTCGGGCTCTACTAGTAAACGACTTCCCGGGGCCAGAGATATCGTAAACAATCGACGTGGTGACTTCATAATGGGTTTGAAAAAACTGTTTTTGAAAAAAAAGCTTTTGTGTTTCCGGTTAATTTTCGTGAAAAACTTAGTTTTATAGTCGAAAAATCGGTTTTATCGATTTTTGAGACCGAAGACTAAATTTTTTCATAATGTGCTTTTTCGACTTTTTGTAGAGAATTTCGAGAGGAATTCAATGGTATATTTCAGCTCGCTGTGCGATGAAAATGAAGGTAGTTATGGCCTTTCAAAGTTTCAGCTCTAAAAAATCGATAAAATCGATAATTGACCAAACCAAGTAGATGGAGCTCCTCCTGACCCCAGAGGGTACATACCTACCAAGTTTCATGGAAATCGGAGACCAAAAGTATTTTCTAGTGGATGGCATTGCTACACTCTTGCAGGAAACCCGATATATGTAGCAGAGCTGAAACATAAATCTTCGCTGGTAGAATTTTCGATATTCATAATGGTTTTTACTTTTATTGCGCAGTTGATTACTACCTATCTGGTGGATAGGATGAGAGGACAGGTGAGGAGGGAAGTCGTTGGTCTTTTCTCCTGCCACTAATTGTAAGCCCTGCCCCCGCGCTGGATCGACCCCCGCTCAAAACTCCGGCCCCTCTGACAGTAAGCCCGCCTGTCCTCATTCCAGCTCCGGCCCCTTGCTCTTCCCGCCGGACTGGCGCTGCTCGCGTGCTTCTCCTCCGCCACGCTCTACGGCGAGATCACGCAGTTCTTCCCCGGACAGGTACGATAGGAGTAGGAATGCTGTACGAGTACGGTAATAGGTTACTACTGTAGTAGGAATATTTTGAAACGCGTTATGTGTAAATGAAGGTTAGAGGCTCACGCAGTTCTTCCCCGGACAGGTACGACAGGAGTAGGAATGCTGTACGAGTACGGTAATAGGTTACTACTGTAGTAGGAATATTTTGAAACGCGTTATGTGTAAATGAAGGTTAGAGGCTCACGCAGTTCTTCCCCGGACAGGTACGATAGGAGTAGGAATGCTGTACGAGTACGGTAATAGGTTACTACTGTAGTAGGAATATTTTGAAACGCGTTATGTGTAAATGAAGGTTAGAGGCTCACGCAGTTCTTCCCCCGAACAGGTCCGGTAGGAGGAGGGGTTACTGTAGCAGGGGTTAGGGTACGACAATAATACGGTAGAAACTAAATACGTAATTGTAGGCACACGGTAGCAATAGCTGTGAATGCTGCAAGATTACTGTAATTGGGAGGACTATATTGTTTGCAGGATGAGATGAACTTGAGTTGGTACGGTAGGTCTCGTTAGACATTCATTCTCTACCGGGTATTTTGGATTAGGGATACTTTTATTTGAAGCGGTGGATGGTCAAATTACCGAAACTCTTCTCCACGACTGGTTATGAACTAGGGCTGAAACATAGAACTGTTAGCCGTTGATATTAGAATAATTCTCTATTTTTATGGTGCACGGAGTTCGTTGGATCATGGCGTATCGTAGAAACATTTCGAAGTATTGTGAAGGCGTGCAGAATGACATGGGGTTATATTTTTTTAAATAATAATAATGAATTTGCAGTCGCGCAGTCCGACGGTGTGGCTGGCGGCGTCGCTGGCTGCGGCGGGCGCAGCGCAGCTGCTCGCCATTCCCGTGGTTGAGGTACGGTAGGGGATGGGATACGGTAGCAAGGGAGTGGGGTACGATAGGAGTGGGATCGTGGTGAGATACTGTAGGTCACTGAACAGAAAGGCTTAGACCATAGTGATCGTCTTTCACTTTGTTGAGGTACGGTAGGATGATGGGGTACGGTCGCTGACGGCATGGGGTACGGTGGCTGAACTAGCGAAATGTGACATTATTGCATGGTAGGAGGATTTTCGCAAATGACCTTTATCGTTGGATCCTATTTCGCCTTGCTTTCGAAGGCTTCATGAAACACAAATTGAACATGATTAAAAAATATGATCCAACCAGGGTGGAAATTCGAGTAATTATATCAATGTAATCAGTAATTTAAATTATTAAATTGCAGTGCTTCAAGCGCGAAGCTGCCGAGGAGAAGGAACAGCGGGCGGAGATGCAGGTATTGTATAAATATTTAAATTAATAATAAAAATTTTTTAATTAACCAATAGGAGCTACTATTGTGGTGTTGCGCGCGCTTCAGTTGAACCAAAGATAACAGAATACTGACCATCCTGATTCGGAGTATGTGTCAGTGGGGCTAGATAGGCGGTTCGAATGAAGGAAAACTGGCAGTATTTTGGCGATTCTCGACAAAAATAAGTAATTTTTTTTGATATTGGGGTATTCGATAATCAAAATCTCGTCATTATAAGTACCCCCTCTTTGTTCGTGTTTCATCAGGAATATAAGCGTATTTCGAATTCAAAAAACGGCAATACGTGCTTCGCCTATTTTTCAATGAAAATATCTCGGTTGAATTTGGTGTTTTGAGTTCTGCTGATTCTGATTTATCCTCGCCTTGTCTGAAAAATTCCCAGCAGTATGTATGTTTCACCTGGAATAGAACCGTTGAACCGTTGTTCTAAAGCTGTATTATTGGCAGTTCTTCCCATGAGTCGGAGTTTTTCAGCAAAAAAAAATTAACTCCGAACCTCATCTTCGCCGACTGAATTCTGATCTTTTACCTGTGATATTTTACTGCTCTCCCATTCCTCTCAATCAAAAACGCCCACTGGAAAACCAGTCCTATTTGATGTGTGTGTTTCACCTGGGATAGAGAAGCGATACAAATTCTAAACTGTCACAGTGTTTCCTTGACTACACGTTTCAAAAAAAAAATCATAATGTGATTGGCCTATCATCTAGTCTCTGTTCTCTCATACTTTGATCCCTGATCTTTGATCTCTGATCTCTGATCTCTAATCTCGCTCATTCGCAGGCGGCCTTCCGTGCGGAGGCGCGGCAGCGCAAGCGCTACGAGCTGCAGAAGAAGGCGTGCCGGGAACTGAGGAAGATGGAGAGAGAGGAAGCGAGAGTTCAGGGTGCGGTATGGGATACGTTAAGGATACTGTTATAGGGTATATGGTAGGAGGGGGAGATGGTAGGGGGGGTAGGTTTACTGTAGGCGGACGATCGGTGTGCCGTAAGAGTAATGTGGAGATTAGGTTGTGTGTGTGTGGTACTATAAAAATACGGTAGAATAGTGTGCACATTGCAGCCGCCCTTTCCACGACTTTTTACGATGTAATAGGGCTTACGTTTTGGAAAATATTTAAAAAAAGAAAAAATAAAAATAGAATTATAGTACAGATGATGGTGTCGTGATGTTGTTCTATGGTAGTGGCAATGAGTAGTTACAGTAGTACGAGTACGGTATAATTTTTCCACATTGTGCAGCCGCCACGACCGGTGGTCGCAGCAGCAGCAGCAACGGCTGCATAAGCTGCATCAAGTCGGCCTGCAGCAGAAACGGAGAGGACGAGGAGGCAGTGGAGATGGTCGAGAGACAATGGCGAGTTGATCTTTGATCTTTGGTCTTTGATCGGAGGTGACACGTTTAGAACTCGCCTTTAGAATACTCGAAAAGTTCCTTTTTGTACATTTTTGGACATTTTTGATCTCTGTTCCAAAATGAGACAATTTTCGGGAGTTCGTGAACGTTTGATAGTTCGTTGATCGTTCATCTCTACTAGAGTTCGAATTACGGGTAATTGTCTCTTAATTTCACACACTCTCTCGTCACTCTGGTCGGTGAGAGAGCACGTGAAATGAAGAGACGGCGACCCGAATTTCGAATTCTAATCTCTACTAAATTTAAGTCTAAGATGTTCCTTTTCAGAGCATTCGATCGTCCCTCGCGCCACTCGATCTCATGCTCTACGAGTTACTCGATTCCCCGGTTGAACTTTGATCTCACTCGTTTCCCGATTGACCTTTGATATCTCACAATTCCCAGCCCTAACAAGTCATTCCACCCCAATTCATGTGATATCGATTCGTTTTTCATTGTAATACATGTCAATTTAGGTCACGGTAGGTGTTTGTTGCTACTTTTTTCAAGAAGTTACGGCCTATCCTTTTGCTATGTTGTAATGTTGCTGAATGTTTGAATCCCTCGGTTGCAGTACACGTTTTTATGATCTCGAAGTAACAGAATGATAAATATTTATTCTTGCAATAAATATTGTTAGTGTGATGCAAGGAATGAGCCTTTTTTTGAAAGAGCTATTCGGTGCAGCATGGGAGAGGCAGTGGTCAGTCGATCTCCGAACCTTGATTGTTGGCCTTTGGGCGGTGGTGGTTATGTCAATCGGTACTTCACGCCTGTAGAAACACAGTAGACAGCGCCCCTCATTGACGGAGTGACGAAGTTCAAGTGGTGTTCATGTACCGATCTTTATATTGTTTGCAAGATTGCCCATAGACGTGGCAAGCGTTCGATTCTATGGTCGCAACGCACAATTTCTACTTGAGCATACCCAATGGCATACTGTGCGCGATATATCGGGGGGGGGGGGGAAAGGGGGCGGAGCCTAGTATATTTTCTTCCAGTCTGCGTCTTTATTTGAATTTTAGCATCACTTCTTACATTCATTCTGATGACCGACTCTTTGATTTCCCCACTCGACGGCCTGCCAATTCAATCCCTTTCTCCGATGGCATGCATTCCGCGCGAGCTTATGTGGAAGATTAAGTCTGAGGTGTTTCGCGCGCGAGCTTATGTGGAAGATTAAGTCTGAGGTGTTTCGCGTGTTACATATTTATTGTAAGCCAGCCTCTAGCATTGCTGATGTTACGTGCGCAAACCGTGAAGTTTGGAGCGTCGTGTAAAAAATATCAGAACGCATCACAACGCACTTGCATCATTTTACGGCGTTTTTTATTCCTTGCTTTTGATCAATTTTTTAGATGCTTGAAACGCTATCCCAGTTGGAGATCTCAACCCATTCTCCGTTCGAGAAAATACCTCGTGAGCTGTTCTGGAAGGTAATAGAGTTTGCTCCGGAATCGGCGCTCAAACTCAGATCGGTATAACCAATTGTTCATATGAATAAAAAGATAAGTATTTCAGGCTTCAAAAACGCTAAAATTGCGACTTGAGGAGTACACGTTCGCACATTTGCAGGATTCATACGTCGATGAGCTTTGCTTCATTGGCCGCTCGCAAATTTTGGGACCGACTTCGGTAAGACTTTTTTGTTTGAGCTATTTTAAAGGTTGAATATCGTAATTCGAAGTTCGAAATTTCGAAATGAGCTTTTATTCTTTTTATTACAGCTATCATTACTCCCGTATGAAGCCCCTGCACCTCGGAACTATGTTAGCGGTTTTTGTTTTAATTATTTTTTTACTTGAATAATTAACTTAAAATCACTGCTTTGTAGTTAAAAAAGGTTCAAGAAATACATAAATTTACGCGCATTCAGGACATGGAAATCGAAATGATGGTGCACGAACGCCACGCCGCATTGTTTTCCTTGCATCTTTTTCAGCCGTTTCTATATCCCCGCCTCCGAAAAAATAAGTATTCAACAGAACCGAATCGCATGGTAACTGTGTTTGTTCACATTACTGACATAAAAGTGGGCTTTTTCGATGAATACCTTGGCCAATTTCAGACATTCTCGATCGAGCTGAATTCTAAAATAAAGCAAGACAAATTGCTAAAGTATCTGGACAATTGTTTGGGAGCAAGAATCGGCCGTGTCGTGATCAAAGAATGGAAAACTCCAATCAATCACGATGTGATTAAGAGTCTTCTGGAAGGGAAGACAATCGGAGAGATGGAGGTCTCGGGGCTCACAAACGACGCAGTGTGAGCATTGATCTTTAGCAGATGATATTTTGCATTTATACGATACTTGGTTTTATTTGGTCTTATTTTCTTAAACATTTTGTGATTCTTTGATTTCCTCAGTTTTAAATTACTCATGCCCATCGACGCATATAAAGTTGACGTTTTGGATTTGACCGTGGACAAGAACGAAGCGGGCAATCCTGGTTAGTTTGCGATTCGATAAAAAAATGTGAAGTGAAAAAAATTGTTAATGTGTATGAGTAAAATCAGAACTGGTGTATTTTTATCAGTCACACTCATTAATCTGGAATATTGACCGGAATTTCGACTGAGTTTCGACCGGAAGGTTGTATGTTCAAACCGGTATTTTTTTCAGCGGCCTTACTACACGACTTGTCGTCGGTGCCAGCCATGATAATCAGACAACGTCATGTTTCCGGCATCGCTTCCACTGAGATTTACTTCTTCGGGTAAAATGGCCGCTGGAAAACTAGTTTTGTGGACATGCTCAAGAGCAAATTAGAAAAACTGAAGATTGTCAACTTCGCTTATAAACAATATCTCAGTCGCGAGCACATGTTTGAACTTATCTAGGTAATCGAATCGAAATTACGATTTCGAATATCCCTTTAGTTATCTCATAATTACTAGCGAAATAAGCAATGAAAGCGGTGAAAAAAATAGAGTGGTGAATATGAGACTTGCAAATACATATTTCAGGAAATACCGAAGTTGAGCAAAGCCATTTAGTTTAACGCATCTTATAACTTTAAGTGTTTTGAAATGAGTCTATTTCAGCTGACGGGTCGATTTATAAAGGATCTATGTTGACTATTAAAAGTACAAAGAAAGAATTTATTCATCAGAATAGCGACTGGTTGATCAGTACATAACACTGTTTTTTCATCTCTGTATATCGTATCTTGTCAAGCACATTGTTATATGTTTTTCAATTAAATGTTCCGATACCATTAACGCATTTTAAAATCCCATAATGTATTAATCGGCAAGCAGAGACAATAAAAGGCTTTATTTTCCATTCACCAAGGAATGCTCTCTCCCGTATGCTTGTAGTACTGTCCATTATGATCCTCGGTGAGGGAAAGAATGAACTTGACCAGAGGTATTGTGGATTCGCCAACCTGAAATCATTATTACGTCAACCAATCTCAATACCCAATTAATTGACTTTGCGGCCGCTCAGTCCATCGAAAAATGAGGAATAAAAGTCAAGTAATTGGTCAACCCAATACCAATTACCCAATTAATTGGTATTGTCTCCAAGTATTGGGTATTGAATTGAAATCACTAGTTCACACTCTCTAACCCGGCAAGTGAGAGAACGTGCGAAATGGAGAGATAGTCACTTCAACCTCTACTGTTCGGTGACAGAACACTCGAAACACGCTGTGGACGTAGTGTATCTCGGTACAACAACCGCTATGACGCTCGGCGAAAACAATTCTGAAGGTGAATATTTCTTTACGTGAGACTAGACATCCGAGAAAGAAACATGATTTATCTTTGAAAATTTCATCAATTGAGCAATACAAATCAGGCGAAATAGAGAGTAGGCGATGGTTGTTATTCAAATTTCTCCTTGCCCATAGCTAACTTCGGGCCGAACGACGTCTTTGCGCCCTCTCAACGTACTGAATACGCGCTGCACCAACCCGATCTTCTTCTTGTTGTCCGCGAGTGAAGCGTGGGGTTCACGCGCATCACGCGCCTCCTCATGCAGATGACTCAGTGACGCGAGCAGCTCACCCATCCCAGGCGTTCCCTCACGTGTCTCACGCGTATTCTCACGCACGTCGAGCGGAAGTAGATGGCCGAGTGACGCGAGGGCGGCGTGAGGATCACGCGTCTCGCGCGGCTCATTACGGGGTGGAAGAGGAAGATACAGAGGCCAACAGAAGGCGCAGGCGAGCGCGGCTTCGCTGAAATATGCTGTCAGTAAATTGAATGACGACCCAAAAAAACAAAAACAAAGAAAACAAAACAAAAATTAACTCACCCGCGCTTCACCCAATCGCTCGACGGCCCGTCGATTTCGTCATGGTTCGACGGTTCTGAGTGATCACCTTCATTCTGATGTCGCTCCATGACCTGGAAAATATAACTATCAATCCGTAATATTGCCATAAAAATCGAACGAATGCTGAATGATGAGCATTCTTTAACGTGTACAAGTGTTCTGATGATGTGAAAACATGCGTGGAAAAAAGGCGGGCGAAAAAAGGCGAAAAAAAAAAAAAAAAAAAAAAAAAAAGGCTTACTTTCATCTCTGCCATCGCAGCGAACGTAGATAGGTTCTTTGGACTGTTTCGAGCGGGCGTGAGACGAATGCCGAAGCGAGTTATGCTTAAATGTGATGCTGATTACTGAATTATATTTTGTACATCGATATTGGGTAGAAATTGAGCCACCGGGATTGACGCGTTATCGCGGAGATGATAATCTAACCTGTCCGTCATTTTCGGCGGTGTAGTGACGGGAGTTGTGCACTCATTGTCCGGCTTGATGATGGATCTACTCGTTTGAACATTTGGATACTGAACAAGATCTTTTGGTTCCATTCGATCAAAATGTTTCGAAATTAAAGGAGGAGTAACATGAATATTTTGGTGACCAATCTGTCAACGTCACATTGTAGCAATCCATAACCATATTTGAATTCCGAAACTCCCGTGTTTTCACGACACCAATGAACCGAGCTATAGCGAGTTGGCTTAGTGCCAGAATTCCCTTGAGTCCAGGCAAATGCGGGGGTTTTGAACAGTGGATTTGATGGGAAGAGAGTGCGCCTTGATCTACCCCTGTCTCCCCCCTAACCTCTTCCCATCGATCGCACCCATCCCTCTCTCAATCGAGGGACGGGAGATGGGAATAGGGATTTTGGCAATGAGCCAGCAGACAACTACTGTAATTGCAAGTCCCGGGATTTCGTTGTGGGAGTCTTTGACATTCATTCCTGTTACTCCTCCTTTAAATTAGTATTTGAAAATGTAAATTATTGTTCTAATAAAATGCTTGAAAACTGACCTGTCTGAAGGAGAAACGAGTACGGATTTACTTGGAAGGGTTGATGCAGGCATGGTTATTTGATGGGAATGACTGACGTGGTATCACTCTAATGAGCGCACAAATCGGACGTACCGAAGGAGATATCGATGGACCTCCCCGCTTTCATCCGCGTTCAATTTACTGAGCTATGCCAGAGGGCATTTCATACTGAAAATTTAATAGCTTTATTTCAATGGTGGAAATGTGGAAGGATGTGAATGTGGATGTGGAAGGGCAAGGTGTGGTCACATTTATTCAAGGCACAAAACAATCAGAGGCATGTGGAATAAGGACGGAAGTTGTGAATCCTTTCAAAACAATATCGAGAAGGAATAACCAGACCGTGAAAGGATCACACAAAAATAATCGTCCCTTCTTTCTAGAACAAATTCCAGAGCGCAGCGGCAGCTGCGGCAAATGCAGTTATCACAAGCGAGGTGCCTGTTGCAGAATTGCAAAAGTCTCCATAACAGCAGCAAATGCCTCTCGAGTAGTCGCAGCCGGGTTGCTGCAATGATTTTGTAGTTGGTAATTTGATAGGAAATGAAAATAAATGCCTATAAATTTGAGGCGAGAATAAAAATAAATTGATAAAACATATTACATAGCACAAGCCGTAGCCGCATCCTTTGGTGATCACGTATCCGACGTCTTGCTGAAATGACAATTTTGAGGCTTTTTCGTTCGAAAAATGGAATTGTTGGTAAAAAAAATTCTGGTCACTTTTAAGCAGAAGTCGGTGTTCCCACAGAATTCCGTGCCATAAATGCCGGCCGCTCCATTGCCTGAATTACCATAACATGGATTGCCATTACATTTTTTTGCAATTTCATCCAGACCACATAACTGCTAATATTCTTCTTCTTTGTGATCATTGACAGATATACTCACCAACGCCAGTATAGCACTCAATTGCGATGGCACAGGGAACAGCAAGGAGCAGCAGAAGCACGGATCGCATCTAAGTAGTCGCATTTGTATGATTGCGATGCTTCAATAAGTCAGAAACATGAGCGGTGATGTCGTTATTTTGAAAAAAAAAGAGAGACCCAGAGCCAGTTTCCTGAATACACGCCTACGCACGTTAGAAAAAGAAAAAGATACAGGAATAACTCGAAAAGATGCGATAAGAACCGAGGTGATGTTGCCGTCGTCGGTTTGCGAGAATATGGCACATCCATCTGTGATTGCCCAAGTTCCACGCTTTATTTGCCTTTCAACCCCTTTCATAGTTTGGACGTTGTATCAGTGGGTCAGACGCTATGAGTCAGAGTTCTCCTATTTTGGAAAGTTTGAAATATTGTTCATCTTTGTTGATCTGTCAATGCCTCAACTGATCTTGCGACTGATAATTCTTTAATGAGCTACCGTTTGAATCAAGAAAGAAATTGTGGAAACTGCTATTTTCACCTTTCAAATTGCGTTTGGACTTTTTTATTTGCAACTCTCGAACCATAAAACGAGAGTTTCTCGCATTTCCGATTCCACGTGTTTGCCTTCGGCCCGCGAGATGACAATAAGTCACGGAATGGTTTTGTCTTCTAGGGAAATCTAACCTCCCACGTTCAGAATTCCCGTAGTATGGAAAACTGAGAACAAAATCACTAGACGGTCATTACTATCGACTATCAATTTTTCAAGCACAGGCCATGCCCCCCCCTGGTAGGGTTCGCCAATGTTTGATTTCGTTTTTGTTGACCACAGATTTGGCTGAAATTATAAGTATACCACATATTTTATCGTATACTACATAATTTGTGCAATTTTGGTACAAAACGTAACAGTTCATGTTGTGCTCGATTTTCAGCGACTACCAATGCTCGGAAAACCAATTTGGTTCGATGCGACCTGTGGTTCATATGTGGAGGACTTTGAGTACACAGTGAATGGACACTGGGTACGAGGTATGTATTTTTTTCAAATTTTATTGTACAAACAGAATTATTTATAATAATCAATATCTTTCAGCCGATGGCAATAAACGATTTGATAGCTCGCTAAGAGTGATTCATACATCGAGGCGAAATGAATCGTATGAGATGTCATTTTAATATAAAAGCTTGTTTTTATCTCCATTCGATTCTTCATGTTATCATTGAAAACATTTGTGGAGTGGCACGCTGTGGATTGAATCGTAATTTGCACTGTGGTCCATAAACTAATGATAAAACTCTATAACTTTTTTCGATTTATATCGCAAAAACAAAGTGAGAGAGTGAAAGGACATCTTGCTCTGTGGATTGCTCGACTTTATTCATAATCATAATACAAATCTTGATTCTGAACTTTTTTATATTTGGTCTTTACATTTTGATAAAGATTCTTCGAGTTTGATTAACTTGCTCGATCCAGAAGAATTACAGTAGAATTGAAGAAAAAAATATTGAGATATGTGTTGAATCGGAATGACTAATCTGACATCGAAGTGATGAGATTCTCTCCCACCTGACACTTGAATTTGGTATTGACCAATGTGTGGGAAAGAGTATGATCTCTGATTGAAGTGAAGTCGGGTGGGTCATGATGGGCATCGAATTTGAGTGGAATGAGATGAGAATTCTTCATTGGAATTGAACCCGTGATTGGGATATGATTGCGGTCGATGGAATGGTGATTTGAAGTGGCAATGATTGGCGGATGATTCGCAACTGGGAAATGGATTTCATCATCGATGAAACTGCCACCTTTCGTCGTGTGAGAAGTATGGGGTTGAACTGGGAATTCTGATTGAATTGCAATGGATGGTTTGATGGATTGAGTCAGTTCAGAAAACTGATCTTTTTTTTTTAACTGATCATTTTTTTAACTGATCATTTTTTCATTGGATGTGGGCTCTGCCATAACGCCAGTGATGACAACGTGATTGTTGGTGATGTGATTGAGGGGAAATTGTTGGGAATCAGGCGTACCACTTATGATTGGACCGAGAATAGAATAGGTGAGTGAGTAGCCACACTGGGTAGATTGATTGTTGTGGAATCTCTGAGGATGGTTTGTGTACCATCAATGGCAATGAGAAGATCTGGAGTGATAGAAGAGTGATGGGTAAGATGCGAGTGATGCCCATACTTTGATTGGACGATGGAATAATCGTCATCTGAGAGTGGATGGAGGTACATGGGATGGGTAATCGAAGTGTCGAGTACGATAGCATTGATGGGGAGAATTCCTTTGGTTGTATTGATTGATAATTGGGTTACGAATTATGATGTAATTCGGTATCCAGAATAGAAAGGGTATGTACACAACTGTATGCACGTAATCGTGACGTGGGACAACCACTAACACGTCGTGTTACAGTAGTTGCACAGGAAGGAAATGGAATTGATTGTAATGGAAAAGGGTAGCAATTTGTGAAAGTTGCTATAGTTACACACATGTTCGTGAACAGTTATTCCTTTCTTTGATACACATACCTGACTCTCTTGATGTAAAACTACATTATTGCTGGATGTCTACATTATACGAAAATAGTTATCGAATAGTTGGGCGTTTCCCTCCTTTCTTGTCTCTCTTCACAATATTTCAATATTACCATCGCACCACTCATATTCCTTTCACACTCTAATCAGCTCATTCGATCGCTATTACTGTGCACTTCTTATCAATATTTTTCTTTCGATCTCTTCTCCTTATCATCCTAATTCTGTTATTTGCACTATACGATTAGCTTTCCAACTATCGTTGCTATCCTTTCTCGTTTAGTTTCGGCGCATTTTTAAAATTTATTACCGAGTCGCTGATTCGTTCGCACTGTGAACACACACATACACCTTACCCTTTCCTATTCCCGGATTCCATGTATGAATAATCTGCATTTGATCATCTTATATGAAAGATCTTTTTCTTAAAAATTTGACTCATACATCCGGTAAGATGAGAGGAATATTCGTACATTCACGAATTTCTGCAAATTTTTTCAATATGTGAATGATTTCGCCACAAGAGTAATGGCGTACCACAAGAGAGTACGGTAGAGCTATCGATTTGTCATCCGCTTAATGTTAGGTGTGAAGAATCAATCTTGTGATCATGAAATTCAGGAGATTGTTGGGTAGAACATCGGCAGAACATACGCGGTTGTAGGGTATGATCAGAGAATACGGTAGAAAATAGATGTATCGATTTTATCGTAACATTCAAATGCTCAGCGGAGACGCTACGGTGTTTAGCGCAAAATACATTTTATTCGCTAGCGCGTTATTGATTAGTACTAAAATTCTCATTTTCTCAGTATGTGCTACTAGTGCCACTAGGAAACGATTAGGAACAAAAAGGTCGGAGACCCTCCAGTCAAAAGTCGAAATGAACGATAGTAATCGGATTACGCGGAACGATAATGTGTGAATAATTGATCGCTACTTCTGCAGAGAAACAGGGATACGGCACACATCGGTTCACAAGATACGTACCGACTATGAGAATAAATCATGTTTTCTGAGAACAAGAATCGTGGATATTATTTGCTTTAACTTTGAGTTTGCTTTAACTTCTCTTACATTTTGAAGTTCATGTCCTGAATTGTTCTTATTACATTGATAAATGATTTATAAACGAAAAAAACGAATATATGGTCAGGAGAAAAGTGACTATAGCAAAGATACCATCGGGTAAGTGGCGTTTTTCAATATCATCAAAATACTTCAATCTTACCATTTTCTATACAAAAGCGGTCCCACACAAGGTTCCGCACGTGAGCGAATCACTGAATTTCGGCTATCGGTCACACAACAATTATACCATAAGGCTGCGCAAAATTCGCCCGACTTAGAAAGATAAGGGATGGAAGGCTCTCCTCAATCCGCGTGCTTCTCACCTTCTCTGACCGGGGAGAGAGTGTCGACAGAGAGAGAGAGAGAGAGAGAGAGAGAGAGAGAGAGAGAGCGGGTGGGTGGAACCGTTGAAATGGGTTCTCGAAAGTAAGGAGACAGTTTGGAGAACTGCGAGAGGGTTTCAGAGGTGGAACCGCCAAGCACACGCTAAACACTCGCCCATTTAGCCGATTTTCAATTCCTCTTCCTTTGGCGCGCTCACCCGCCTCTCTTGCCGGTGGAAGTGTGTGAGAAATAAAGAGACCTGACAAGCAGTCACTAGCTCCTCCCCCACCAATCATAGTCTGACACGACGACAATAAAAGGTTCGAGAGCGGGCGGTTGCAAATATCTACTCTATCTTACTCCCCTTCCTCCGTTTCCCAACAGATCTCGGCGCTTCTAAAATATTAATTCAGATACTGCAGAATGTCCTCGTCACTTCATCTGATTCTCATCACCGCATGTGTGGTCATGCAGACATTGGCTCAGTGCGGCCGTTCGGATCATCCAAAGTAAGTAACATTTTAATGAAGAAAATATATAAAATGTGAATACTAAATTTTAAAATATATAAAATAGCAAAATGTCCAATTCAGTTGCGCCAACTGGAAAAACAATGGCTTCTGCAACAACGCGGGTTATACTCTGGCAATGAAACAGGTTGTTTTTTTTCGATATTGGACAGGTAATCAAGTAAACCCTGCGCATTGGATTGGAAAATGAATACTAAACAAATTTGGTCGATCAAGGGCTCGTTCTTCTCAGACTTCTTTTGTGCTTTTGTGAATTGTGTCTGATCACGTCAGTATTTTCCTGGATGCAAATATTTAATTACTTTCCAGCAATACTGCCCGTTCACGTGTCCGGGCATTTGCGGCGTGCCGGCCACCACAGCGCCCCCGCCAGCGACTACTACGGCACCAGTTATTGAGAATGCAAAGTAAGCCATTTGGTATTAGCCGCAAATAAAATTTTTCATAACAGTCTAAATCATATTTCTAAATCTCTATATTTAATCTCAACTGTGCGCTAAACTTTGATTAGGGGCCACAACGCAGATCACCGACAATGGGGTCATATTTATGTTCAAACTATCCCTCGTGGTCCCAATACCATCATACTTTTTACCGTCTGACGATATCTTTTCTCTGAGTCGCGCTAGAGCTCGAGAAGTACGCGCGGAACGCACTGGGGAAGAGGAGGGAAAAACGAGACGAGAGGGAAGGGGGCGGAGCCTAATTTGCGTGTGTTTCTCTCCCTCCCCCGCCCTCCCCCGCCCTCCCCCCGCCTTCTCGCTCGCCTCTCCCCGCCCAAACAAATCAAGAGGGGGAGCTTGTGGCCCCTAACTTTGATGACGTAGCTTATCTAAAAAAACTGCATTAATAAAAAAAATCAAGAAAATAGGGAAGGATCTTGGATGTGTTTCAGCTGTGGCAAGTGGAATGCCGATCCGGCGAACGCTTTCTGTGCCAATCCGGCAATAACGGTGCAACAGAAGCAAATCTTCTGCAAGAAGACTTGCGCCTTCGAAATTGTGAGCCCTATACATGCAAACATCAGCTTCGGAAAAATAGCATATTTCGAAATCTCGAAAAAAAAATCGAAATCATAAGATCGTTTCTCGCTTTCAGCTCAGAATTCACTTTTGGAAAAAAAATGCCTGCAAATTTCAGCTAGTCAGTGTCAATTTTGCAGGCGCCAACCTCCGATTGCGCCATCTACGCAAGTGCAGCGGGCGTGTTGATCCGAGTGAGCACCACGAACAGGTAGCACATTTACTGGAACAGTTAACATTAAGCATCACTCTTGACCTCCTTCATGAGACGATTAGGGTGCATCGTTAAAGCCGCAACCACTTGATAATTTTGAAAACAAATGATGCAATTCGTATTTTAGAACGCCGTTCCCCGGAACGGCAGTCGGCTTCTCGAACGGTGCTTCTGTCGTGGTCCGTGTTGCTCATTAATTGTCACTTCCGATTCTTATAAGCGAAAAATGTGTTCTTCGACAGAGTTCCTAGATCACCTCATACAGTGTGAACATGATATTTGCAGCCACTGTACGCATACGCCGGCAGCAGATGCACCGTGACGCTGTTTGAGGGACCGCCGGTGGACGTCATTCCCGGAACATCGGTCACGGCGGGAAGGTATAAGTAGCACTCTATTCACATTATTAAATTGCTTGCTATACTATTATGTAATTTTCTTTATTACTTGCCTAGCGTCAACAAATTTAATGTTTCGCGAGACGAGTGGACAAAAAACAAGTACGATTAATTCCAGTCTACCCGGAGCCGCCGGCAACTTTCAGAAGATCACCAATCCCAGCGCAACCGCGTACACTTGCACGTGCAACTAACTTGTGTGAACTTTGAATCGTGCATAAACGTCTTTCTATAGATTGTTATCATCCGATGATGTATAATGAATGCACAATCAACTTCCATTTTCGCCGATAGGTCGTGCATCTTGTTCAGTAGTGTTTCCAAGGACGGAACTGCGTGTCTCAACCATTCTCTCTCGATAATCAGTCAGTAACAAAATTCAAGGGCGTGCCATGTTCACATCGACATGCAATATTGCAAGTGGTCTTACTGGCGGCTTCAAGGTGTAACCGAGTTTGGTGCATCCTCTCGACCCATTTTGCTGTCGAGATAGTGTATGTATTTGTGAGAGTAGCATCACTATGTTCGGTGGAACCGCAAAACAAAATAGCCGAACGGTTTTGGAACCTAATCTCTTCGCTTAGCCGATCACGTTATAAGCCAAAGACAAAGAATATTGCAGAACTCTTATCTCGCCCCACCCAAACATTTTCTGCTTCCAGCTTCTTTCTTTCCGAACAATCCATTCATCGTGAATGAAAACGGTGTTGTGAACAAGTTTCGTCATACCTAGAGACCGCAACGGGGTAGACCGAATCAATCGTAAGGTCATGTTTTTGTGCTCAAAGTATCCCCCTTGGTTTCAATAAGAACATACTATTTACCGCTTGTCGATATCTCATTTTTGAACCGAGTTATGAACCAAATCTCTACGAGATTTGCGTTCCTCAGTTTGGGAAAAACGGAAACCAGCGCTGTGCGCGAATTTGGCTACGATTTGTAGCTTAACATGTCTTAGCCACAATCGAAATATTCAACTCAATAAAAGCGTTGTAATGTCTGCAACTTCACTGATGCAATACAAAGTGATGTAATCTCTGATACGTTCCGTGATGCAATAAAAGTCGTGAAATCACTTCAAATTAATTATTCGTACCTAAATTCGCGCTTACTCTGACGAGCCGGTGATTTTTCTGATACCCCGTTTATGAAAAAAGAAAGTTTGTTGAATATTGGCAACCTCAAATCCAAACCTTTGCGAACTGATCCAAGGAATAATTTCATCAATGCATAGAATCAATGCGCGAAAGATCTCGCGAAAGATCTAATCGCCGAAGACGTGGCGTATCGCCGAAGACGTGGCGTATCGCCGAAGACGTGGTGTATCGCCGAAGACGTGGTGTATCGCCGAAGACGTGGCGTATCGCCGAAGACGTGGTGTATCACCGAAGACGTGGTGTATCGCCGAAGACGTGGTGTATCGCCGAAGACGTGGTGTATCGCCGAAGACGTGGCGTATCGCCGAAGACGTGGTGTATCGCCGAAGACGTGGTGTATCGCCGAAGACGTGGCGTATCGCCGAAGACGTGGCGTATCGCCGAAGACGTGGTGTATCGCCGAAGACGTGGTGTATCGCCGAAGACGTGGCGTATCGCCGAAGACGTGGCGTATCGCCGAAGACGTGGTGTATCGCCGAAGACGTGGTGTATCGCCGAAGACGTGGCGTATCGCCGAAGACGTGGTGTATCGCCGAAGACGTGGCGTATCGCCGAAGACGTGGCGTATCGCCGAAGACGTGGTGTATCGCCGAAGACGTGGTGTATCGCCGAAGACGTGGTGTATCGCCGAAGACGTGATCAATTAAACTAAAAACACTCAAAAAGCCTCTAAAAACCTTTGAAATGCTTCCTGATCAATTCCCGATCAAAGATCAACATGCTAAAAATGAAGCAAAGACGTTTGCCCGAGGCTGGAGTCGAACCGGGGAGGGCGCGATTTACAGGCGATCCTCTTCGCCACTACACCACGAAGCCTTTTGTGGGGCGAGATGAACGGACACACTATCTCCTCTCCCCTCTCCCCTCTTTACTCTTTAGCGCGTGCCCTCTCAAGGAGCAATAGTGCAAACTTTAAAAGTTGTTAGCGAGGCGCAGAATGCAGCTAAGCTCTCAAATCGAAAAAGTGAACCTTAGAATCACCCCAAAAGCTTAACCTCCAGAATTGGTGAGCTTAGCTCGATTGCGAAGAACTATTCAAAATAGGTCCACCCTAAAAAACGGCCCACCTTGACCCCCATTTAACTTTCGAGCCAGTTGAGATTTTGACCTGAAATTTTTTTTACAGCATCCTGAGACCATGGCCCAAAGATCCCGCACGGTTAGCCGATCTTAGCCGGGCTTCTAAATGTTGCGGTATTTTCTGTGTGTTGTGGGCCTCAAATAACGTTGAATTTTTCCGACTCCATACCCAAATTGCTCCGGCACATGGTGCCGGAGCTAAGCCAAAAACCGTGCGATCTGGTCTCAACAGAGAAGTGTCTGAAACCAGGACGAGCCAAAAGGGGGGCGGTGCCTATTCCGAGCTAATTCCCAAAGGTCGACGGCGATAGCTTCGCCAAGTCGTGAGAGACAATTTAGGAGCGAAATTCCCTCTTGTCTAGGGACGGTGTGTGCTAGTCACGACGGGATAGAAACAGCGGGGAGAGAGGGCGGAGGGAGAAGGGAAGAGCCTTGTCTCTCACCCCTCTTCCCTCATTTGACTATAGCTCACACTGTGTTTAGCGCTAATCGGACTGGAATAAATACGCGCGTACTAAAACCTTCAAAACAGTTTAGCAATTCGGGGAAACTTTCGATTCTTGATTTTTCTTCTCTAAAATTCTTCATAAAAATAAAAGAATAATCTGCGCAATGGGCACTTTGCTCCGTTCATTAGAAATGCCTTTTTTGACTATCCCGGACTGGTTTATCTCGATTTTGACCTAATATATGATCTGCCAGCCAAGTATCTATGTCATCCCGGACACTACGCTCGATGTGGGAAGGTACGGTTCCTTATATCATTTACATCATTTGCCGATTCTTTACTCTTAAAACCTACGATAGTCTCCGAACCTTCGATCGAGATAACGAAAGGGAAAGGAGAACGATGTGCGACGTGAAAAGTGCATCAACCATTAATCACCCCCGCCCGATGCTTTCGAGCGGAAAGAAGCCTCTTCCAATTCGTCTCTTTCTTTCTTCACGGGACGCTGGCTTTGTTACACTGCGGGCCAGGGAGCGCAACCGGCGATTCTTGAATGTTTCTTTATCTCTCATATGTCTCGTCGCCCTCACTGAGTGTACTGCAGCGTCGGAGAAGAATGAGATCAGCGAATACACCAAATTGTTTTCGTGCAAATCTACACTTGTAACGAAACTGCTAAATAAGGCGACTATTGTTGTATTTCGACCAGAGCTCATTACAGAACCATCCATGGGAAAGGTAGTTGTTTCACTCAAGCCATTCCCAGCCACCGCGAGCCAGGTACAATACTACTCCCGGGGTTTAAATAGGAACGCTCAGTATGTTACTGTGGATCAAGCGTGGCTTGTTGTCGGGAAGAAAATGAATGTCGGGTAAAACAAGTACCCTCTAGATACGCTGATTGACTAATGAAAGATAGATACATCAAAACCAATATCCTAACAAATTTGCTAATGCGCTTGTAGTGCGCTTTATTGCAAATATTGCCGTTCAAGGACCAAGAGAAATTAAATGATCATCAACTTCATACGGGATTTCATCTTCCAGCTCTATTCATTTATCCATTCTCATTTGTTGTGTTGTTGAATGATCATCACTTGACCCCTGCTCGATCAATGCGCTGCATCATCACGCAATCATAATAGAGAGTCCAATCAAGAAAGCTAGCAGCACATTATCGGGGGGTGATCGCCTCACCTTGCCCCAATCAACTGCCGCCTGCTGAAACACATCTCTACCTTGACAAATTGTCTCGAATGGGTTTGTTTTGCCGCCGCCCACTCGCCCCGCCGCCCGCGGGCAGATATTGTTAAATTGCAGCTTCTTATTTCGCACACACTATCTCCCAGTGTCTGCTCCATTGGACGCTCGCAAAATAAAGAGATCGCTGATGGAATGCCCCCGACGCAGGCTCATTACGAACGGGAGGTCGAAATAGGAATCGCCGTCTCTTCATTCGCCATACTCTATCATCAGTCAGTGTGGCGAAAAAAAGTGAGCAGATGAAGAGAGGAAAGCTCAAATTTCCAGCACCATTGCGAACGACTCGATAGTGCGATAGGCTGCGTCGTCGTTGAAGGTCTCAGTAGCCCAGAGTGTGATGGAGCCTGAGATTGAGACTTTGGAGCACGGTAGCAGTAATACCGCCGAGGAGCAGCGACCATCGCTCATCATTCGCTTCCTTCAGGTCCGCATTACCGTTTACTGTTAGGTAGTTCACTGGGTAGTTCACTGGAGCAACGTTAGTACTACGCTCTATCCGATGAACTACCACAGCAAACAAGTGAAGTTCTTTGGCATTTTTTTCAATATTTATGAGTTTCGTCATGTATTAATACCGTAACCCGGCTGCAGGTGTGCTTTGCTTGTTTCCAGGCGGTTATCGCTGCATGCTTCAACTGCTGCTATCATCACCGGGTGAGAGGCAATATTTTTAAGTTTCTTTTCCTTAGTCCTTTTCCTCCGGTCAAAATGCGAATAAAAGCATCGCCCTCCGCAAGAAAACGCCTAAAATAAAAATAAAATCGATAAAAATAAGTACTCATGACATATTTTTCCAGATCCGCGGGGACTACGAGGACCCCGAAGCTGACTCGACCGCTGTTGACGTCGATGAAGTGTCGAAGAAGGACGGCGGCGGCTCGCTCTTTGTCTTCCGATCGTACACAAAGCCGGAAGGCTTTGTCTTATATCCCGGTCCCTGTTTCTGAATCCCGGCCCTCGTTTCGAATGTGTTATGGAACGATAAACAGTTGATGTGTGTCTGCTTCTCACCGAAATGCGCGCAATAGCCTTCCTCCCCACATTTTCTTGATAGTTTCTTCAAACTTTCCAATCAACTCCCGACAAAAGCAGTCTGCAGAAACAAACAAAAAACTGCCCTGACGAAATCACAATTTCAGTTCACTAACGACCCTTTTACGCGCCAACGGCAGCTAATGTCTACATTACTTCTCATTCTTCACACTCTCTCTCGCCACAGCGATTGGGAAGAGAGGAGTGCTGCGTTGATTGAATTCCCGACCTGTGCCCATTAAAGAACTTATTATGGGGCTCGGGCGACGTGCAGTCGTTTTCTCTGCTGCCAACGTGGGCAGTCATGTCCCTCAGCATGAATTTGTTCGCTTACAATCAGCAGAAGGACTACGGTAGCATGAATGTTGCCCACGCCGAGCCGCCATCGACGCTAGTGATCGTCCTCGCCTTCATCGAGGTATAGGTATACTGTTCGCTAGATCGATCGCTCAACTTTGATTTCCTTGTGTTGTGTTTATGCGATTCGAGAGAGATTATAGATGTGTCTGAGCTGCTACGGAGCGTGGTTCTGGATATGGTACGCATACGAAGTGTATTGCCAGGTGAATTGCTATTAATACCCTTTTCCTAGAGATCGAGGCCACAAAGTGCAAACAAGATAGAAGGCAGCACTCTCTAATTGTACTCCTTGAGATGGGCCAAGAGACGGATGAAGAGGAGGCTGATGCCATGGAAACGGATGATGTAAGCGATGACTCTGTGTTTGGCGATGATGCAAATCTATCGAAGAAGGAGGATTAATTATCCGTAGAGCCGTGATTTCTTCGAAATTCTGGCACTGTTCATTTTCAAGCTTCCTATTATGTTGTTGATCAATAAATTCTGGATGCGTGTTTGATCTTGAATCGACGCTCGAAGCAAAAGTAATAAAGCAAATCACCACATTACCTGCAGGCTCGTTCACCTTTTAAATCAACTCCCGCCACCAGAGTCAAATAACTACGAATCTGTCGAATGCGGTTCGACAATTTACGCTATCGGGCACTTAATGTAGATGTCTTTTCATTTCACACGTTACATCGACACTCTGACTCCTCAATTGATCATGCGAAATGAAGAGATAGTTGATTGAATTCCCGAGCGCTAGGATCATAAAAAGCGCAATACAGATCGCCGTCTCACATGCCGCTTGCTGTCGAGAGTGCGTGTAAAATGAGTAGAGAGCGATCCGACTTATTGAACGAGCCATGGACTCCCCTTAGACTCAGGAAAGTCAGTCGGCAAGCAGCATGTCCCTGAGCATGAGCATTTGGGCTCAGGAGAACTACGGTAGAAACGAAACGGAGCGCGAGGCTTCAACGCTGGTGATCGTCATCGCCTTTATCGAGGTGCGTATTAGTGATGACAGCTTTGTTAGATCATCCTTTTTTGTCCATACCGATTACAGATGTGCCTGAGCTGTTATGATTTCCTGTTCTGGGCGTTGTGCACCTACCTGCTGTACTGCCGGGTGAGAATGTGATAAGAATTAATTCGTTCAAGCCCAAATTATGTTGGCATGATGTGGCGAGAAATGGCAATGAATGTGGGCATGCTATGCTTTCAATGTTAGTCTTATACTCCTTTGCTCCCTTAGTGCTCCATAGTGTAGTTTAGGTTAGCGTAGTTTAGGCCTTAGTTTAGTGTAACTGTGCTCCTTAAGATGCGTCCGGAAGTGGAGGAACAGGAAGAGAAGATGGACGACACGGAAGATGTGGACGACGATGACTCGGCTGACAATGAGGCCGATGACGATGATCAGTCGAAGATGGATGATCTCGACCACCTGTTGAGCCAGGCTTTGGCCAATTTCCGGCTCTGTTAATTTGTGGGCTGCGTAATCAGCTCTCAAATGTTGTTGGATAAATGCATGCTGAATATTCTTCTCAAATGTGCCAAACGTGATGAATTCGAGATGAAGAAAGACTTTCCGACCTCAAACTTCAATTCAATCCCAAAAAGAAGCAAGTGATTACGTGCATCGTAGTCTGTATGCAAGATGATTCACGAATACGGGATTTTATCGCTAATCAGATTGTCGTTTATCAGTTTGCACACACATTTCGACTGATCATTAGTAGGCACGAATTAGCTTGTTCGCTCTTGGAAAGTTTCTCATGTTGTAAAGCCTGATTACTTTATTGCAGCGACTCGTAAAAGAGAATGGCCGACACCTCGGTGTCTTTGATCTGTTATCAATATGTCGATTCGTTGTGGTAGTTAATTACTGGGCGCGCTACCACTTACTCTTCGTACATTTCCAATTCAATTGATTTCACAAACAGGGGTTGCAGTTTTGCTCTTGAGATGTCTGTGCCAGAGTCCGAATAATTTTCTTGTTGCTCTAAATTGTCGAATTTGTATTATAATTGTAAGCAGTATGCTTAGGGGCCACAACGTAGATTGCCGAATTGTCACAATCCGGTTAAATTTATGTCCAAACTGTCCCTCATGGACCCAATAACATCACCCTTTTTACCGTTTGTTGAAATCTTGTCTCTGAGCTGCGCTACAGCCCGAGAAGAACACGCGAAAGGCACCGTTGGAGAGGGGGAAAGGCGAGACGACAGGGAAAGGGGCGGAGCCTATTCTGCCCATTTCCCGCATCTCAGCCGGCCATAGCTTCACCTAGTCGAGCTTGCGCATTGCGACGCTCAAAGTCGAAATCGAAGGGTGTTATAGGCGACAGAGTGCGCCAGTCCCACCGGGTAAGAACAGCGGGGAGAGCGAGGCGGAGGGAGAGGGAGTGTGGTGTGTCTCTCGCCTCTCTCCTCTCATTTGACTATCCCCTCTGGCACTCACACTGTGTTTAGCGTGAGTAGGAAGCTAGGAAATACGCGCGTACTGAAACCTTTAAAACAAAGTCGCAAGCTTTTGAAGCATGATAAAATTCTGTTTTTTTCACTAAACTTCCTACAATATTCGTATTTGTCGAAAAATTGCTGCCCAACCAAAAAGTGCACACTGCAACCCGTCAAAACGGCCTATTCCCATCGTTTAGGTTCAATTTTGACCTACTCAGTGAAGATGTGCACATTTTGGGCAGTGCTCAATCGATTGGGACTCCCAGTAGCTATCCAGCGCACTTTAGAATGAGTGATTTGGTCAAGAATGAACCTTGCGACTTTGATTTCTCGCGTTTTGTGGGGAGTCGTGTCTCATCAAAGTGGGCGGTGCTTGTGGCCCCTAAGTATGCTTCAGAATTACATTTCTAAAATCACGTTTCTTGGGTTAAAAATGTACCCTCATCATAGTGTCTTCGATCTCATATGACAGGGATTGGACGTAATCTGTTTACAAGCAGCAGCTCCCGAGTTATTAAGCTGACACATGCGAAATTAAGGCGGAATAATGTTCGGAGCTTTAATAATCAAGAAATGCATTCGTTATGTTATTCCTCCCTCGGGGTCATCGTACAGTCCGTTCATGAAAAGGATCTGGTCATGCTACGTTCCCGTGATGTAAAATCACCTCAAATAATGATTGGAAAAAATAAAAATATTTATAAATTTAATTTAAACTAAATATTAATAATTAAAAGTACGGTAATGAATAAATTGTTCCGCGAGTGCTGGGTACAGTACTCCTTCGGATAAACATAGGATGCTGGGTACGAGGAGGGGGAGGCTGGGTACAGCCAGAGGGAGTGCCTCGCGACGGTTTTTCGCGTGAACATCAATGTCCAAAGTGTGCCGGGTCCCTACTCTTTGTTTAGTACTCTGAGTTGTCTAATATAATTTCGAACTTAATATATCGTATGCTGCTAACATCTTCAATCTTTCACTACTTAAGCGCTCATGAAATATCACACCTCCACCCCTCGGGAAGATGTCTTTGATCTCTTATCACCTCTCTTCAAAGGCGACTCCCTTTCATTGCTCGGCGAGTACACGCGCACACTAAAGATCGAAATGTGACGATACTGGGCAAATAATAATTAGCAAGCTTCGCTAGCAAAAGTACAAGGATCCATGATATGTGTTAAGAGATTGAGCATTCTCATTTGAGTGTTCGGTGATTATACGCTAAACGTGATTACTTTTTATAATGGGATGATAGTAGACATCACGACGAAGCAACGGACTTCATAATTTTATGAGTAAACCAGATGTGTTACGGCAGATGCGTACTCGCACAACAATTTCTATGCAACCAATGCTGCAGTCTACAAAAGAAAATATCCTCGCACTTGCTCACCACTATAACGTTAGAATGTGAGAATTGAGCACACCTCATAGAATGTACCTGCTCATTGCCATTTTATTAAGTTCATTTTGCGGGGATGAGATACGCTATTATACGACCTTGACTATGATACTATTTGCCAGATCCCAACAAAAACACGTCTAACTTTTAATCATGAAACAACTTGTAGCTATGAAGGCCTCTTGACTCATCAGTCTGACGTGAGATCAAGAGTGAGCGTCGTCGGCATGTCGTCTTATCTTTCTTCGTAAACGACTTCTGATGATGCGCAAACGACCCTTTTTTATTGAGCAGCGAGAGCAAGAAAGGAGAGCTTTGATAGTCGCGGCTCATCAATGACATCTTTCATTGCATTTGGAGGTGCACGCCAAGCGTAGTCAAAGCTAGTGTAGCGTGCCAGAAGAAACCTAGCGTCACTCAACGCCTTTTTGCCGCATATTTCCATAAGCGCCGTTCATCTGTTTGTGTTCCGTCGTACATTGTAAAAACGCCGGCCTTCCCGTGCGTGAATTGCTTCAAACAATCTTTGTCAATCGGGCGTGAACATTTTTCGCGTGCTGTGGAAACCAACACGATCGATGATCATGATTTTTTTAGCAAAGTCCTTAACCATGCGAGTTGCCCTCCTCGTTCTTCTCACCATCACAGCAACGATTGCTCTGCAATGCTGGAACAATGGCGTCCTCAAGCTCGACAGTGGGAAGGAGAAACCGGTATGGTTTAGAAGGCATACCGACTTATGTGTAGGGGCCACAACGCAGATAGCCGATTTGTCGCATTGGGGCAAAACTTGTGTCTAAACTGTTCCCTGTGACCCTAATAACATCATACTTTTGACCGTTTGTTGATATCTTATTTCTGAGCTGCGCTACATCCCGAAAAGTACGCGCGAAACGCACTGTTGTGAAGGGGGGAAAGGCGAGACGAGAGGGAAAGGGGGCGGAGCCTAATTCCAACTCATTCCCAAAATTCGGAGGCAAGAGCTTCGCCAAGTCGTGAGAGACAATTCAAGGGAGAAATTACCTCTTATCCAGGCAGAGCGTGTGCTAGTCACGACGGGTTAGAAACAGTAGAGAGAGTCGAGGGAGAGGGAGTTTGGTGTGTCTCTCCCCCTCTCCTCTCATTTGACTACCCCCTCTGGCACTCACACTGTGTTTAGCGAGAGTAGGAATCGAGAAAATACGCGCGTACTGAAACCTTTAAAAATAAAGCACAATTCAGGGAGACAAGATTAAAATCTCTAACTTTCTCTAAAAATTCTCAAATAATACTAATAACTTCGATATATTGCTGTAGGTTTAAGGTACATGCTCAGGAAAGGGATAAATTGACACTACCTAGGCCGTATTAGGGTTGCAGGTTCGGTTTCGAAAAAACCGCAACATACTAATCGCTCTTCCCTCTCTCTCATTCCTCTCCGCGCGAGAGAGTCGATATGCAAAGAGGGTGCGGAGACTCCGCACCGTCGCGGTGAATGAGAGGAATTGGAAATCATTCCCTTTTCTTCCCTCCCTCCCTTCCTTTCTTTTCGCTCTTTTCGTGAGGTAAATCCAAAAGAGTGAATCCGCTGCCCTTGCCTCCCCCCCCCCTCTTCCCTAGCGAATACGTGGAGGGAGAGGAAGGTTATACCCAATCCACACCGCTATCCACATCCCTAGTAAATGCATTCCTTAAGTTTTTGACTTTTTTCAATCAATAGAATTCAGTTATTATCGAAACCCCTAAGAAATTTGAGTTACCTCACAAAAAAGAGCGAAAAGAAAGGGAGGGAGGGAGGGAGGGAGAGAAGGAAAGGGAATGATTTCCAATTCCTCTCATTCACCGCGACGGTGCGGAGTCTCCGCACCCTCTTTGCATATCGACTCTCTCGCGCGGAGAGGAATGAGATAGAGGGAAGGGAGGGGATAAAGAGTGGGATAAATCGAAACCGACTCCGTTCCGGCAACCCTAGGAAGTATTATCGATTTTTGACCAACACAGATAAAACTTTTTCAACACCTACAAGACTTTACTGGTAGATTAGGACAGTAGCTATCCAACGCGCCCTAGCACGCTTGATTTGGTTAAGAATGAACTTTGTGCTTCTCCCTTCTCGTTTTCATTGGAGGAGCATGTCTCACCAAAGTGGGAGGAGCTTGTGGCCCCTACTTATGTGATTCGAAATTTGCAAGCTTCCTGGGAAATCGTGATTGATGTACAGTATTTTCAATTAGTTTCTCCATTATTGGTACAGATCGAAAACTGTGGTTTAATAAACGAAATTATTTTTAGGTCAAGCAGAAAATCGACTGCCAAGACGGCGAGGAATACTGTCTGAAGGTATTCTATTCACTTTTTTTTCATTTTGAGTATACCTAGAGACCGCAAGCTCCGCCCACTTGGGAGGGATAGGGAATGGGGATAAAAATGGGACCGAGGGCGTGCAATTCGAATTCTTAACCGATTTGGGCGTTCAAGGGCGCGTTGGATAGGTCTCAGCACCCTCTTTTAGTGTTTGAATGCGCACCATGATTGCGCACCATGACTTGTCAAAGTGGGTTAAAATCCCGATTAAACGGTTCGATATAGGTTTTTGGAGACTTTCCCGGGTGTGCTGCACAGTGCGCAAAAGATAGAATGTAATTAGGGGCCACAAGCTCCGCCCACTTTGATGAGACACGACTCCCCACAAAACGCGAGAAATCAAAGTCGCAAGGTTCATTCTTGACCAAATCACTCATTCTAAAGTGCGTTGGATAGCTACTGGGATTCCCAATCGATTGAGCACTGCCCAAAATGTGCACATCTTCACTGAGTAGGTCAAAATTGAACCTAAACGATGGGAATAGGCCGTTTTGACGGGTTGCAGTGTGTACTTTTTGGTTGGGCAGCAATTTTTCGACAAATACGAATATTTTAGGAAGTTTAGTGAAAAAAACAGAATTTTATCATGCTCCAAAAGCTTGCGACTTTGTTTTAAAGGTTTCAGTACGCGCGTATTTCCTCGCTTCCTACTCACGCTAAACACAGTGTGAGTGCCAGAGGGGATAGTCAAATGAGAGGAGAGAGGCGAGAGACACACCACACTCCCTCTCCCTCCGCCTCGCTCTCCCCGCTCTTCTTACCCGGTGGGACTAGCGCACGCTCTCCTCTATATCTCCCTTCGATTTCGACTTTGAGCGTCGCAAAGCGCAAGCTCGACTTAGTGAAACTATGGCCGGCTGAGATGCGGGAAATGGGCAGAATAGGCTCCGCCCCTTCCCCTGTCGTCTCGCCTTTCTCCCCTCTCCAACGGTGCCTTTCGCGCGTTCTTCTCGAGCTGTAGCGCAGCTCAGAGACAAGATTTCAACAAACGGTAAAAAGGGTGATGTTATTGGGTCCATGAGGGACAGTTTGGACACAAATTTAACCGGATTGTGACAATTCGGCAATCTACGTTGTGGCCCCTAAATGTAATTTCGATTTTTTAATGATTTTTAGAGAAGGAAACACAAGAATTGGATTTTTCTCCGAATTGCACATATTTTTCAAAATTTTTAGTACGCGCTTAATTATTTGAATCCGATTAGCGCTAAACGCAGTGTGATCATGGGCGGGGCTAGTCAAATGAAAAGGAAGGGGGGAGAGACGTGCCCCTTCCCTTCTCCCTCCCCCTCGCTCTCCCTGCTGTTTCTATCCCGTCGTGACTAGCACGCGCCCTCCCCAGAGAAGATGAAATATCTCTCCTAAATTGTCTCTCACGACTTGGCGAAGCTATCGTCGTCGAACTTTGGGAATGAGCTTGAAATAGGCTCCGCCCACTTTTGGCTCGTCCTGGTTTCGGACGCTTCTCTGTTGAGCCCAGATCGCGTGGTTTTTGGCTCATAACTTGGTTCAGAAATGAGATATCGACAAACGGTAAAAAGCATGATCTTATTCAGACCAAGAGGGATACTTTGAGCACAAAAACATGACCTTACGATTGATTTTGTCTACCCCGTTGCGGTCTCTAAGTATACCTACAAATTGTTTTAGTGCCTAGGGGTGTGCATTGTATGCAAAATTATCAGTAACCGTAAAAAAATCAGAACTAACAGTAAAATTCAGACCTGGACGTTCGACGACAACAACAAGACGGTACCTCACAGGCAATGCGGCGATGGACTCTGCGCGGTACGGTTTCACTTCTTATTTTCGAGTGTGATACGTGATTTGGTAAGGGTAGTACAATTTCCATGTTTTTTATCTTGCCGCCAACTCATTGCCACAAATTCTTGGACATAAATGTCTATTTTCAGAGCGAGTACTGCTCCGACGAAACGAACACTTGCTGCTGCAAGGGCAACTACTGCAACGGTGCCTCAAGTACCTCACTCGTCATGACTTCTCTTCTTGTTGGAGCCTCAGCCTGGTTGCGGCTATGAAGCGATCTCTGAGAACTTCTTTGAAAATTCCTTTTAGATTCTCGCTTTTAGGAACTTTCTTTTCTGTAATTCGATCTTTTTCGCGAACCTGCTCTTTACGTGCCTATTACACTTTGTGATTATCATTTTCTTGTTGTTGCATTGCATTACTTAATAATTTTTTTATCTTTTTCTATTCTCCGTTCTTTGTTGCGAATAAGTAACCACGCCCTCGTCACATTTGTGGCCAACTTGTACATATCATTTTTAAAGACCGCTCATAAAATTGATGCGAGAAAAAGATCATTATTTTCCTGCGGAATTGTCTTTGATGCAGACACTCGCTGTCTTTTCTTTTTTTTGTGTTGTTTCTGTGCTGCCGAAACGGCTAATAAAAAGAGCGAATGTGCCTTCCAGCGAAATGAACTGATCAGAGAGCGAAAATATTGCAACGCATAATACAATGAGTTGGGACAATGAAGAATCAAATCGACAGATATACCATTATGAATCATTATGAATTTATAGTTAGATCATTTGAGTAGCAGTCAGTGCCACAAACTTTAGAAATGGAATTTAACAGAACGTGCGAGATCGCCAATTATTGTCCCCAAAATAATGATTAATTCTCAAAGTCGGCAAGAGTAAGACTGAATTCTTGTTTCTCTGAAAAAGTACAATAAAACATACGTTGATCTCAATAACAATTTATGACTTCGGATCACATAAACTAAGCACCCATTGTTGTAAGAAAGTGACCCGATTTGATAATGATCACAAGTAACAGAGAAGCGAATCTTTTTCTTCAGAAGTGGCAATTCCTGATACGAATTTGCTTTAATTTCAAAAGTATCGTCAAAAAGAGATCCTTCTTCTCCGCATGGAACGTTATAAGTCTGAAATTGTTTGTTGTTGTTGTACTTAGCGTCTGTTTGGCTTGAATTGTTGAATGTGTTAAATAGGCCATACTTACTGTGATGCTGTTATATTGGTGCAGCTCATACTCTGGAATCTTTTTCTTGATGCTGCGGCTCATTCGCGAACGAATTTCCGGAGAAGGATCAAGAACTTTCAAGCGCAAATCGAATAATTCGCACTTGCTTCCTGGAATGTCCATCTGTATTGTTATGCGATTATTGTTGTGCTGAAAAAATATCAATTATAGCTAGAGACCGCAAGCTCCGCCCACTTTTGAGGGACAGGGAAGAGGGGTAAAAACTGCGCCGAGAGCTGACAGCCGTAGTTCGTAACCGATTGGGACGTTCAACATCGCGTTTTGAAGCTACTATCGTTCCCCACAAATGACCAATGGGGGAAAATGATTGGACTAGTTTGAGATGGTCAAAACTGACTTGAAAGGGTGCAGAGTACGTAATTAAAGGCTTTCTAGTGTTCGGACATGGCTCCCCCTTTCGTAATTCATTCTTTGGATTATTAGGAGACGATCAGAGAAGAAATCTCGATGATTGGAAGTGTTTGGAATTTGTCAGCTCAATTCAAAGATCGGCTTTACGCGCGTGACGATGTTCCGACTTATGGTGTTTACCGCTGGCGCGTATTCCCTTCCCATCTCCCCCACTCTTCCCCTTTGCATAGCTCTGCAAACTCCGTCCCACAGAACCTCTTCCTATCGCTGTTTTCTTACCCGTCGTGGATAGAACACACTCTCCCTAGGCAAGGTCTGATTTTCCTCCGAAAATGTCTCTCACGACTGGGCGAAGCTATCGCCTTCGAACTTTGGGAATGAGCTTGAAATAGGCTCCGCCCTCTTTTGGCTTGGACTGGTTTCGGTCACTTCTCTGTTGAGCCTCGCACGCATGGTTTTTGACTCATAACTTTGTTCAGAGGTGAGATATCGACAAACGGTAAAAAGCATGATCTTATTCAGACCAAGAGGGATACTTTGAGCACCGAAACATGACCTTACGATTGATTCGGTAAATCACGTTGTGGTCCCTAATTATAGCAATAAAGGAGCAACCCGTATTGTTTTTGAATGAGGGGGACACAAAAAAAAGTGGGCCCGTAATTTTGGCGCACCCTGTACATATTTTGTTTTAAGCAAAGGATTAAGTATGGGATATAATTACAAGTTGGGATTGAAAAGGGACAAGCGCGTCTCCCGTTGAATTACAATGATTCTCTGCCATCTATAACAAGGCTTAACCATTCCAATTCGAATCAGTAAATTCACGGTGAAATTAATTCCTCCGTCCTTGGTTTCTTCATGGAAATAGTAACACCAGGTAACTTCCTGCTCTATTAGTAAAGAATAGTTCGATGGGCATTCCGAATCTTAAAGCAAGTTGATAATACTGCGCAGCAAGAGGAAAATCGCTTACCCAGAGATTGTTGTGATATAAAAGTCACAATTAGTAACAGGACAACGCAACCAATTTTGCCGATGAACATTCTCTCTGTGACTGTTTTTCACGTCGATTGTCGATTGTCGATTCTTCCCAACAAGGAAGCAACAATGATTCAGAATTTTCGTTCTTAGGGAAATGTTAAATCGCTGCATTTACCACAAATTTGCTAGTTTTTCCTAAACATGTGTAAATAAAAACACCCCCCCCCCCCTCCACAATGATTGAATGAATCGATTAAACTTTTTTGAAGTTCATTAGCGTCGAGCAAACGAATTGATCAGATAAGATGTTTTATTACTTTTATACCCAGGGAAGCAGGAATCGAATCGGGTCATAATAGCAAAAGGTCACAGATTGTTTGCGGAATTCCTCTCTTTCCTTTTCCGAATATGAGAAAAGAGTAGCACATAGGGACGAACACAGTTTGGAAGTTTGATCGGTTTTGAATGAAGCGGCTATGCAACTGGAAAATTTCAATTGAGATTTCTATCATTTCGATAGTTTTGATGATGTAATAAAACAAATCCTGACTCATTCACACAGCCTTTCTCGTTCATGATAAATGATAGTTTACAGTCTTCAAAGTGATCACTCTCGGTACGATTCTGAATGAATTTGTCGTTTTTAAAAAGTACGCCATTCGGGGCATATCCATTTCACGTTCCCTCTCGCCACTCGACCAGTCGAGCGAGTGTTTACAATGAAAATACGACGACCCATGTTTCTCGCCTAACTTGTTTTTTTCAGACACTTTTACAACATTCCAAAATATAAGTTGAATTTATCATTAATTAATCTTACATAAGCAGGATTCCATTGCTTTGGCAAGTTTTCGTATTCTTTTCGGCATGAATTTCGGTCTTCGAAGTGACAATAGACGTAAATGCAACTAGAAACGTTGATCGAATTGCAAATATATTTAATTTATCTGAGCATTTTTCAAAAATATTTCGTGTCACGTATCGAACAAAATCTAAATCCATTTCTCAGTTGTTTCGGTTTAGCATTGACTTTCTAAAAAATATTCCGTTTTTGTGGCTCTCGGTCAACTCAGAACTCAAAGGAAAGTCCTTTTCGACAATATGTAGCATTGAATATGTTTTAAATTTATCAAAATCATCAAAATATTTCCCGTAAATCGCGTACCTGGTAGTGATACGATAGACTCGCCACATTTCCACTCTTTCCTGCTTTGGTTTCGACAAGGGATCCTTGCTCTCATAATTGTCCGTCGTCCAATCCGAAATCACCTGAGAATAATTAGCAAATGTAGTTTATTTTTCGTATTTAAAAAATCTAGATAAATGGAGAAACTAACTTTGATCATTCGATCCATGAATGGATTAGGCACCCTCACTTTAGTTTGGGCATCGAGAATGAAGATTAGAGACAGAAGAAGGGGGAGAAACTTCATGTCTCAAGTTCAATTGGAAGTGGAATCGATCTGTTATCAAATTCAGAGCGAAAATCGAAGTGAAAACAGAGCGAAAATCGAAACCAACCTGCCGACACGGAGTGAAAATGGGAGAATGAATTCCATTCCCATGGAGAATGAAGAAGAAAGAGACGAATGAGTGGAAAACATAAGAATTGTTTTTGTAAATGAAGCTGTTTACGTTTTCTCATGTGTCAATAAACTGATATTATCAACCTCGAATTCATTATATTTAAAAAAATTTTATCCCATGGAAGCAGAAATTGAATGGAGTCGTAGTAGCAAAAAGTTTTGTTTGAACAGCGCACTCCATTTTCGAGCGATCATCATGAGACTTTCTGAGGGTTACTAATTTTCAAATCCTTTATTACTTAGACCCAGGGAAGCAGGAATCGAATGGAATCATAGTAGCAAAAAATCACCGATTCTTTGCGAAATTCCTCTCTTTCCTTTTCCGAGTATGAGAAAAGAGTTGCACACAGAGGCGAACACACTTTTGCTGTTTGCTCGGTCTTGAATGAAGCGGCAACGCAACTAAAAAAACAACGAAATTATGAGTTACTTCATCATTTATACCTGTTTACGCAGCTTTTCTCGTTCATGATTATTGCCATGATTATTTTTAAGGCAGCACTTGTATTTCCAAAAACACAAAAATGTCAGTGGCGTTCCAAAACTGCCCCGAAAGCACGATTTAGGCAATTTGAATTGTGCACCCGACATGGCGCACGCTCGGCACGCTCCGATTTACACCACACACGCAACTTTCGACTACGGTACTTTAATGAAATATCTGTGAAAATAGTTCTTCTGTGCCAGATGAGCAATCACTTGAAACGCCCAAATTCCAAAAATGGTGCAATTTCATCAACTCTGAAGGAAATGGCAGCCAATACTCGTTTTTACGGTAAAATACCGTCGGTGGAACGTTTTCCTCCCGATTAACGGTATTCCATTAAAAATGATTTGTTGAGCGAAAAAAGATAAACCTGAATGAAGATGTGGCAATACTCGGGCGTTTCCTCAGACCACTTGGGAAGGTAGTAGAGGCGTAGCTACAAGTATACGAATAGGAATAGCAACACAATTGTTCAACTGACCCACTTGACTCCGATGTCGTTGCAGACCAAGCCAACGGTGAAAAGCATCACAACTCCAACAATCGGTACGGGAGTAACGGGAAGTGAGTAGAGCGGGCACACGACTAGGAGCACCGCACTATACATCCACATGATGAGAATGGCCCAGTAGGTGACTGATTGAAATCGGAGAGGATTCTGAATGAGCGAAAGCTTTTCTTTGCCGAAAATTTGCGTAATTACCGGATCCAGCGCGGGATCGGAGGGTGGATCCATTCTGACTTCAGTCAATCTGAAAGGATCGAGCTGATGAAAAAAAGGAGGTAGAGGCAGGGGGGGGGAGGGGGTGGTTGAAGTAATGGAGCGTTCAATGTGGCGAAAGAGGCAAGTGTGACAAGGGAGGCGCAAGTCGGAGAGTTAGGGAGGACAAAGGCAAACATGGGTAGAATTACTCGCGAGTTCTGGCCTTGCGCATCGGTTTTCTGGCTGATGTTGGTGCCGAATATTGGATAATCAAATGCCTTCGCTGAAGTGGATTACGAACGTGCGCGATGCATCATAAGAAATGGAACAGAACTTATACCCTAGAGAGAGGAACGTAGCCATGGCCTCATATTTCTTTCTTTTATAAATTTCGATCTTGAAATGACGAATTTCACTTTTCGCCAACCGATCATTCACCTCTCCTTTCCTTTGTCTCAAGATCTCCCTTGGTTCAGGCAGGATCTATGCTGAACAATAGAAAGAAATGCTTACGGATCACGTACAGAATAGATAAGTCGAGTGTCTTTGAAAGCACAAGCTTACGGGTATCCACGGAGAGATGCGCGTAGAATGAGTAAAGTAGAGCATTTCTTGTTGTTTCTCTTGTTTTTCGTAGCTTCAGTAGATGCTCAGAAGAATACGATGGCTCACAAGACAGTGCTCGTACTAGCCACCCTGCAGGTACGTTAATTCAGAACGTAATTGATTTTCTTGACCTTAAAATTTTTGCTGAAGCCCCAAACTGTTCCGATGATTTGCAGTGTGCCCTTGATATAGTATCCGACTGGTCAGCCCAATGGAATTTAGGAGTATCCGAGACTAAATGCAACATTGTGCATTATGGATTACACAATCCCCGTAGAATTTTCACTATTAATAATGTTCCCCTTGCCGAACCCATTGTAAAAGACAGAAATGTAGAGAAAGTTATTGTCAAAGACCTAGGAGTTCATTTCTCACCCACCTTGTCCTTCTCTTATCACATCTCCAAAGTCGTTTTAAAAGCTCGCACTAAGATGAACCTAATGTTTAAGTCCTTCCATAGTAAATGCCCTATTATCTATTCCAAAGCTTTTACCACGTTCATTCTCCCAAACATCGAGTATTGTTCTGTTATTTGGAACCCAACAAGCTCTGTTAAATTAACTAAGGAATTAGAAAGAGTCCAAAGAGACTTCACTCGCCGATTGTATTCCCGCTGTGGTCTCCCCCCTGTTTCATATAGTGAGCGCTTGCGCGACCTTAAGTTTACCACTCTAGAACAACGTAGATTTGTCACCGATATTGTTTTCCTTCACTCGATTATCCATAAGAGATACTTACTTGACGTGTCCTTTCTTCTCATTACCGCGCCTCTCAACCGTACTCTGAGAAATGGTCATCCCCTAAGAATCGCTTTGCCCTTCCTTCCCTATAACTCTCAGTCAACCTTGGCTTCTAGAGCTATTTCTACCTGGAATTCTTTAGAATCCTCATCTGTAGCTCTCCCACATGATCCCTTCCGCAAGTTTATTTCCTCATCACTCAGTACCTTTTTCCCTACATCCGTGATCCACAAATGGCTTGATCTTTGATCCCCACCCAATGTCCAACCACCCCTTACCCTCTCATACCCTTGCTGCACCCCTGCACCCCCCCAACCGATTCGACTACATCGACGGACCTCCGTTTCTGCGATCACCTATTACTATGTCAAAATCTATCGTGATACCATACATGCAACGGAATAAAAATTGAATTGAATTGAATTGAATTGAATTTTCCGTTGAATTGAACGATATTTTCACTCTATCCTGGTAGAGAAAAAAATAATCAAGTTGAATTGAATACGGTCAGTCGTCTCTTCATTACACACACTCTCGCAACTGCTCGAGTGTGAACGAGTATGTGAAAAGAGACGGCGAACCGAATTGCGCATTCTAATTCTAGCTGTCCACCGGCCTCACATGCTTCCTGCCCGAGATAACAACGACGCCTCGGGTTGGCTACGGATCTCTTCGGACGGATACGAGGGAAGACTGCGAGGCGAAGTGTGAAACGGATGCAGTGGTAAATGCACTGGTACCTCGAAATTTGCACCCCATCTCCATCCCGTAATTGTAACGTTCATGCTTAATTTGGCCAAAATTCGGAACATGTCCAGTGTTGTTTTGTATACATACGTGGAGTAGGTTTGAGATTAACACTAAGATGTATGCATGTCGTGGAAAGGGAAAAAAGAGAAACGTAACGCATTTCAGTGCATATCCTTCGCGTTTAGCCAATCTCAAGGGCTGTGCGTCTTCCAAAACGCGAACGCAGTCGATGGTCGAATGCCGTTGTGTGCGAAGATCGCATCGTACACAAGGTAATTCGATCACCTATAAAGCTTCGGACCGCAGGGTATTGTGCTCCTGCTGGCCTTACCAGTGAGTCCCACCAATCGTTGTACAGTAAAATACCTTTGCCTTTACCTTTAAAAGGGAATAACAACAATATTTATGCGCATTTGAAGGAGCGCGAGTACAAGTGAAAATTGTGAATAATACAAGCGCAATACAAGATACGAAGTGGTGTAATGGTCTATGGCGCGCCCTCTCATTTCATTCTACATGGGTTCGATTCCGCCCCATCAAGGCGCCCGTAACGGGGAATTGGGAGTGACTAGATCACGCGGTAAAGTAGGTCCGAAGAAGAGATTGGGCCCTCCGGACTGAATTTGTCTAATATTCACTGGCCTAGCAGTGATCTCCCGCAGGACGCAAGTGCCTAGATTAACGGGATGACCCTCACCTTTACCTTTACATGCGCAATTTTTAGATGGGTCAAGACGACGGTTGGTTGTCCAACGACGACGACGACGACGACCACTACGACACCATCCACTACGACGACGACGACAACGCCATGCTCGCCCGTGATGGCCAGGATAGCGGGTACGTGTGCTCGGTGCTGGACTGGAATGACGAAATCAAACGCGACGATGAAAATAATATCTACAACGCTTGCAACTCTTTCACGAGCCGGGTTTTGTGATGTTGCTTTGCTAACGCGCTATGTGCTCTCATGCAAAGCAATTGAAATTGAGTAACTTTTAAGTGGGGTTTCTATATCTTCATGAGTGCACTATTTTTGACTTCAATTCGTACTACTACAGATGACCTGATGGTGTCTTCTTTTCCAGACCCGTCGCAATTCTCTTCAAATCCATGCGTGAAGCTTGCGTTCCCCGAGCTAACGAGCACGGTTGTTGGGCAACCTCCCTGTCCTTTACGCAACCCGAACGGCGCCGACGGACCGCTGCTGTATGTACTGTGAGATACTTGCTTATTCAGTTAGTAGATTCTCTTGCTTAATTGCCGGAAGGGTGTGAGATATTGGAAGCACTTTTCAATTAGTTTGATCTAGCAGTGCATTCGCGTAAGAATCGCCAGCTAAATATTACAGCTAAAAAGTACAGCTAAAAATAACACCTCTGTTTTTACTGATTATGGTGCCCTTCGACACCCTGC
This sequence comes from Pristionchus pacificus, assembly GCA_000180635.4. Taxonomy (NCBI): domain Eukaryota; kingdom Metazoa; phylum Nematoda; class Chromadorea; order Rhabditida; family Neodiplogasteridae; genus Pristionchus; species Pristionchus pacificus. The sequence goes on along the minus strand of CM026578.1, from coordinate 28,236,265 downwards.
ATCGATGTCCGTTGAAATTTTTATCATGCGGTTTGCATAAAAAATTTGCATAGATAATTTGTGTCAAAGATATGCATATTTTGAGGTATTTTTGACAGTGTGGACGAAAATGAAGACCAAATTTGATAAAAATCGAGTTATAGAAATAAGGGGGGGGGGGGGAAAGAGGGGTTACTCTCGAATAAAAAATACGTTCTTTAAGAATTTAAGTACCAAGACACACAAAGGATGAAGCGTGACCGAGCGCGTTACAAAGCCCTAATCATTGGCCAAATAATATAAAAAAATTGGAGGCCAGTTATTCCTCATCTTCGAGTAAATCAAGGTCAAAGTTTTCATGAATATGCAAAATTTAGATTCAACATGAATAAACATCACAGGCGTCTTCAGCGTGTAAAACCGTCCCTAGAACTCGATTTTTATCAAATTCGGTCTTCATTTTCGTCCACACTGTCAAAAATACCTCAAAATATGCATAATTTTGACACAAATTATCTATGCAAATTTGGACCGCATGATAAAAATTTCAACGGAAATCGATGCAGGGTGTCGAGGGGCACCATAATCAGTCAAAAAACAGAGATGTTTTTTTTAGCTGTACGGATTCTGTCCAGAAATGGCGGTTCTTACGCGAACGCACTGCTATGCGAAGAATCCGAGATGGAGGAATAAATAAGCAAGGAAGTAATTGTCATTTTCCATTCAGCGCCTACCAAACCAGCGACGGCTGGTTTTCAATTTCGACGAACATTGAAGTGTACATACCATCACAGTCCGGCACCTGCAAGGCAATTTGCTTTAAAAGATTGTCCCCACTTTACGATCCGATATGCAGGCAGCGTTGAGATACGGTCGAATGCAGGGCATGATCGTCGATGTCGGCTATGTATGCTTCGTTCCCGGTAAGTTCATGCAGTGCTCCAGTACACCTTAAGTATTCGAGTTTCAAAGCTCTCAATGATTGCATGATTGAATCCGCACGTTGTGAAATTGTTGACGTATTGTACGTCCAATTTGTCAATTCAGATGAGGTGGCTTGTCCTAATAACGCCTTAGGACCTCCGCCCGCCGGGTTCAACTGCGCCTCGTCTCCAAATGTGTTCACCGTGTACAGCTGCCCGAGCAAGCTCATGTATCGAATTATTGATGTCCAATCTATAATTTTTCAATAGTGCCTTTCACATCTCAAACCGTCCTTTGCAATGAATTGAAGATTAAAGAAGGGGTGGCACGAATATCTGGTTAGCTGAGTTCTCGATGTCAGACGGTGTGGCATACGCACCCCATAACGCTTTCGAAACTCACATGCTTTCAATTTTCGTATAAACCGAGATATAGTCGATTATTGGCTGATTGCCAAGTCACCCTGAAGCGCAGGCAACGAGCTAGAGAGCATGCAAAATGAGGAGAGCACCCCGCCTCACTTTGCATATCGGCTCAATTCGTGCCTCTCCTTCTTTAACAAAAAAAAAATTAGCGTTATGCTCAGGTACGTTGACAAAAACAATCCGGACCGGACACCGATCACCGTTCCCGGCAGCGATTGGCATGTGGAGAGAAAGGTATGTTGCTGAGTAGAATTCGCAGACTGACATATCTATATATATATATATATATATAGGGAAAACTTGGAAAAAGAAAACGCTGGGTCTAGTAAGGGCGTAAGACTGCAAAAAACGGTCCTTTATCCTGTATCGGCGCAATATTAGTCGTGCAATTTTTCTTTTTTTTTTTTTTTTTCTCTGACATTACAGCTATCCGTTCTTATCTGACCTAATGGTACATGTTCAGCTCGGCCACATCATGATGTACGAAACTGCGCCGCCATACCGCGTATACGGCATTGACTACGCGTGTTGCGCCGTGTGATCGTGCACGCCATGATCGCCTTCAACAATCAATTTTTTTAAACAATTATTTTTATTATTTTATTATGGAATAATTGCAGAGGGCACTTTTCCCTACACACTATTGAGCTTTGGGGGATGGTAGGATATGCCTAGAGGCGGTGATAAGTTTTTCTAACCAATTTTTTTCGATTTTAGTCAGGTTCTCAAGAATTCTCTTTGCTGCTCGATATGCTGAATGAAAAAAAATATATTAATGAAAATATAAGAATGCTCGATTCACTTTTAGGCGTGATATGCGCACACATTGTCAAAGAAAAAAAGAGATAAATTTTTGATGTATTTTTGCACTCAAGTCATTATCGGAACAAATGATACCGATCTTGGAAGAATATTAACTTTGGAAGAGTAATGGATGTCGATGGCGTGTGGTAGGCGAAGTCGAGGTAGAATAGCAACGTTTTATTACTCCTCCGCAACAGGAAAGCAACAAACACGTCACTAACGGCGAGAACTAACGGGACTAACTCAAAAACACAAAACGAAATGTCACGAAAAAGGAAAAGATACTGTAAGTCAACATTTGATGAAATCGTGGTGAGAGCCTAAATGCGGGAATTCAAATGATACCGTAACCTAGAGTTGAGTCAGACAATTAAACTACCAATTGAAATAAATATTATTTAATTATGTAATAATTAAATAATTAAACAATGATGGAATATAATAAATATTCTTCTTATTTACATTGGGAGGGCACTTCCAATACAGAAGGATTTCTTTAAAGGTCCTACACAATGCTGTGAATAACGTATTCTACCTTTAGTACGTGCTTCAAGTAAGTTTCCCCTATTTTATCCTGAATCACCGATCAGGAAACCACTATAACGTACGATATAGCACTAGCAAGGGCACCTCAAAAGTAGGCCGACCTGTCGAGCTAAACTGATATCTCCAGTTGCGCGAAAAGACAATAATGGCACTATTCTGATTGAATGTACATAGAATTTCTAAGAAGCGAAAATCGATCTCGAAATTTGCATGGCCACAAAATGTAACCTCGCGGTGTAGTGGATAGCGCTCTTACCGAGATCGGCCTGCATTTTTCGTTCCCTCGCAACTTTGGCCATCTTTGAGAGCTTACGCGCCATTGTTGCGCAAAGGAAGGAATACAACGCAAAACGATAAATCGATGGTATATTCATGCACTAATTTTATTCACATTCAAATTCATACATCGTCTCACTATAGTGGATATACAAGAATGGAAGGATTGCGGTGCGTATCATGTGTTCCGATCGTTCCTGCCATAATCGGTTCCGTGCAAGTCACATTATGTGTAGCCACATCGAACGGCCTTTTCAGTGCGAAAAGGCCCTTCTCGCTTTCGATTGCAGTGATGCATTCCGACTTCTCATACAGCACAAGCCCGATATTGTGAGAAGCTCTTAGAACCGGTGAAATGTTCACATTCTCGCTGAATATTGAGTTTCGTAATATAATAGTACATTTTCCACAGCTCACCAGAAGCCGATGTCTGCATCCTTGTGCGCTCTTCCCCACACATCTTGTTCGTGCTTGCTCATCGAAGAAATGAGACGACTTCGATAGATGATCATTTTGTGCGTTTTGTCCACATACATATTCGAGCCCTGCGGTAATCTGTCATGGATCTGTTGCTTTTATTTTCGCTTACTCCATCAGCGCTGGCGAAAGAATTCAGCGAACATTTATCAGAGTTGTACGTTATCACAACAAATTGATCACTGTAATTTGTAGGTTATGAGTATATTGAAACATTCGTACTTGGTATGAATCAGTTTCAGTGTTTCCATAATCTTTGAAGCTTTCTGTTTGTCAGTGCTTCCAGCCAAATCCTTCATGATGTAAGCGACCATAGTTTCCATTTTTCGGGGAAAATATTCCTGGAAAATTCAAATGCGTTTTCTAATTAAAAACGTTCATACTATTTGCTTTCTGTAGTCATTCTTTATGTAAAATTGATATACGAGAAATAGTTACATATTTAGCAGGGTCCGCCATAATCTGATCAATTTGCGCGACAGTCTCGTCGATTATCGACTGGATAGCTTGGTCTTGCATGAATTGAGATGCAGGACTCTTAAAACATTCATCAATCCATTTTTAAGTGAAATCACACCGCAACATTCTCGACTTTTAGGCGAAAAACTTCAATAAGTGCCTGAAATTAATCATGTAATTGCAACCATGCTTACGAAACAATTTGAACTAACCAAACTATTAAGTGTAGCGAGTAATCGTTTCCTAGACTCTTCGATTGTACTGAATTTATGAAAATAATCAGCATCGAGTGCGGTCAACAACGGATTGTATTTCGAAGAACGAAGTATCGCAGGTATCGACTGTTGTAAAACTGTAGAGATATTCGTAAATGTATAAGTCTTACGTGCATTTTTTTCATCAGTGACACCTTTGCGCAAGAACTCATGAACAGTTTAAGAGAAAATTCATCGCCAGTCAAGGATCCGAAGATTGCCTCCATCATTAAACTCATCAAGGACCCTGCATCCATAGCCATCTATAATGGAAAAAACACAAATAATCGACTAAAGAAAGGCATCTAACCTTTTCGAATATCGTGCTTGCACAGATTCCTTTAGCTTCCGCAAGAGAGCTAGTGAATTCATAGCCAACCTGCAACGGCCGTAACAAAAGTTTCTGATTGCGAACACACCTTTGCCAGTTTTTGTTTGACCATCTTCACTTCGGCCACTCCTTCATTATCCGAGGTATCGATTACAAGATCAGTAATGTCAAACGCCAATCCGGCAAATATTTTACGATTTTCGCTAGTGTACTCGGTCGTCCACGTTTTGAGATTTTGCACTAAAGCATTCAATGATTTGCGATTTTTAACAGTCATTGGCGATGGAGTTGTGCTAACTGTCTTTATCGTTGTATTTTTCGCAAAGATGCAGCCTAAATATCATTTGATTTTTGATCGTGAGTACAAACAAATCCTACCCAAGAGAGATAGAAAGTAGAGATAGAAAAGCAGCTTCATTCTCGACTAATGTGACTAGAGTGGCAAACGCTTTTAAAGCAATCGTTTGTCAGGCAATTCCGTTTTAATGTTTACATCTCACTGAAAGGGCGCCATTCTGTAGAATTTCTACAAAAAAAAAAACAGTTGCGTTAAGTATCTTTTTATCTTTTTTTCATTTGTGTCGTGGTACACACAACAGAAGTAAAGAAAAGTTGTGAAAAAATGTTCATTCGTTCACTCAATATAATTTTAATCCAAGAAGGGATTCCACATGGTGCTGCACGTAAACATTCTCCAAACAAAATTCGGCGCAGAAAACTCTCTCCATATCTCGAACAAACACTTGCTTTTCCATGTTAAACTCGTGGATCAGCTGAAAAGCGAAACAAATGACAATATTTATGTGAAAGCTAACATACATTTTCCGAGAATAACTTTGTTTCGTAGTTTTGCTTGGTTGCCGCACGATTGTTAAGTTTAAGAAACGAATCGTGTAATTCGAAATCAGCCTGTTAACATAAATGTTTATTTTCCTCATTGTTTGTGCTCCGTGACACAGAAATTTCAGATCAGAGTAAAATTTGGAACAATGGAATTTCAAGACTGAACCAGTATAGTCACAATATTTCACAGTTCCCGTTAGAGTATCGAAAACAAATGTTTTTCGAATTTCGAATATTCGAAATGAATTTCTTTTCGAATTTTCGAAATGAATCGACTAGTCGAAATGAGATTGTTTTCGAATATTTCAATGTGCGAAAAGCGGTCCGACTCGATGAGCCAAGAAGTGAAACTCAATTAAAATGCCGCTCAATGGATCGGCGATCACGAAGAATGATGAATCGAAGGAATCAATTCTCTCATTTCGAATATTCGATTCATATTTCGAATATTCGAAATAAGATTGTTTTCGAATATTCGAAATTCGAAACGACTGGTTCAATTCGAATATTCGATTAAGAATTTTTCGAATATCAGTGCGTTCGCCTAAGAATCGGATCCCTCTCGGTACAGCTAAAAATCACCGTATGGGTTTTCGATATTTTATGATAGGTCTAGGTGCCCTGCATCGATTTCTGTTAATGATATGTCATAATTTGCTAATTTGCATAATTACATGATCCCAAAGTTTGACTTTTTTTCACTTTGATTGTTGTAACTCAGCGGAGATATGTCCGATCTTCACAAAAAATTGGCTCTAAACTAATCTTGATGTGCTGAATCCGGGTATGTATTTTGTTAATGCAAATTCAGAAGCAAAGAATGAATGATTGGAGTGAGAATAATTGGATTAGCGCCTCGAAACTGTTCACTTTTCGTCGCGTCAATCTCATTCTGACCGCGCAGGCTGAGTGAGCGGGGTGAATTAATGAGTTTTCCTCCATTATAAGTCTTCCGTTTTTCTCATGTAACTTCTCAACGCATCCTCCGATTGAGTTCTTCTTGTGCCCGTTCGATAGCCCAAGTCCAAACTCACAACATATCAAAAAATTAGAGAGGTGTTCGGCCTTGTTTTTGAGAAATCGGAGGTTGAAATTTTGATGGAAAATCCAAATTCTGAATTTGCATTAACAAAATACATACCCGGATTCAGCACATCAAGATTAGTCTAGAGCCAATTTTTTGTGAAGATCGGACATCTCTCCGCTGAGTTACAACCATCAAAGTGAAAAAGTGGTCAAACTTTGGGATCATGTAATTATGCAAATTAGCTAATTATGACCATCTCATTAACAGAAATCGATGCAGGGCACCTAGACCTATCATAAAATATCGAAAACCCACACGGTTTTTATCTGTACCGAAAATCTCGGAAATTGTGCGATTCTTAGGCGAACGCACTGATATTCGTTTGTTTTCGACACTCTAGTTCCCGTCACAATTCTGTCAGATATGAAACCTGCCCAGATACTAACCTTCTTCAAAAACTGCTGCGTACGATTCAATAATATATGAGATCTGTTCATAACGAAATTTCTTCTCTCCGAGAAGATTCGGAAGAATAGCGAATTATTTTTAATTAGTTTCTCGATCAACTGAGATGTGATATAATTTCGAACTCAGCGAGTCTCTCACCTCCTCGCTACTATTGTAAACATAATTGCCCCATTCTTTCCCGAAAAAATCGACTCGGATTTGTTCCTCATCTTCACGATTTGTTAGAATTTCCAAAATCTCGGTGGTATTAACTCGCATCGTTGAAATGATTTCTGATATTGTTGTAATTTATAATTGTTAATTGGGAGTTTACCGGCGCATATGTCCGCATAATCCTGAACGGGTATATTAATTTCATGCGCCGTTCTGGTAATTTGCTCCTTCACTCGGTACAGGGGCTTTTTCGAAAGGTAATAATTATCCTCGAGTAGACCATCGATGTTCAATTCCCCAATCGCGTCAGAAAATACAGCGAAATAGGAGTCGATCGTATTGTTCATGTCCCGATTAAGCCATCTAAGTGTTTGGTGAATGCACGTGCTTTGTTCCAGGTCGAATTTTGCTCCGGCGGACAGGCGCTTGTATCTCAGTGCTATCTCAAACGGCCACAGTTTACAGAGCAAAATTGACTGCAATACTTGTGTAGTCGACGCAGCTATCTCCACATGTAAAAGTTTGTTCCGTGAAGCTATCTTTGAAGGAGATGGGGAAGGGTTAATGAATCTTCTGTCATCCATAAATTTGAAAATGTTCGCAACAAGTTTGTTTGCCTTGAAAGAATATTTTAGATTTTGCAGTAATTAATGGCTTAAATTCTGCAAAAATGCCGCTGTGTCAGGTAGAACTTTGCTCTTGGCCTCGATCACAAAGTTGCTCCACTTCATGAAAATCGAATAGGTAGTGTTTATTTGAGTTGGCCAGTCCTGTTTTGTGTTAAATGTTCACTCCAATGATAAAGAAACCAACGCTATCGGCGGGAGACAACTTCATTTGATTATAAGAATCTGCAATAATAGATGATGATTACATAGTCAATTTTGTTTCTATGTTTGTTTCTATGTAACATAGAAACAGTCAATGATTACATAGTCAATTTTGTTTCTATGTTTCTATGTTTGTTTCTATGTAACATGTAACATAGAAACAAAATTGCCCCACTAAGACAGGCGCTTGTGCATTTTGGCAGCGAATAGTTGTAGCGAAAAGCCGCAGTTTCTAGCTCGGAATAGTAAATGACGTCATTTCCATTTTCTTCGCTGAGTATTTTAAGAAGTTGTTCCAAATCAGAATTGAGGAACGTTGTCTCCGTTGAATGCTGCGAAGCTCGCGCAGCGATGCTGTGCAATAGGATTAAGATCAGAATCATGATCTGAAAAAAAGTTTAATAGTCTTAGAAAAGAGATGCTGTAAAGCATTTATCCGACCTAAAATAGGTAAAATAATAAAATAGGCCAATATGAACAAGGGAGGCGCTTGGAATGAGCCGATTGTCAAATGTATCGTCAATCACCGATTGCTACGTAGCCCTATTCATTGAGTATACATGATCACTATAATGTTTACATTGGAGACGTATAAGCCGTCGATTACTCTTTGGGCTATTAGCGCCTTAACTGGAAACGATTGTAGCGATTGTATCTAGAAAAAATAAAACAACTTTCACATACATAGTAGTACACCAGGAACGTCCTTCTATCGATTTTTAAAGCATCTTTCAAATTATTGACTTTCAAGCGCAACTCAAAAAGTGCCGCCATCTCTCTTGGTACATCAAATGCATTTTTCGAGAAACTGGAAAAGAAAGCAATCAGCTTTCATTGTACATTACATTTCTGTTACCCATCTCACAATCAGCCTCTCGACAACAATTATCTCCCGTCGTTGAAAGGCGTACTCGTTCACGAGAACATTGAGCGATTGCGTAGCCTGGAATTGGTTGTTGATGTACCCGGATGAACCTGTCTCGAAATGCATCCTTCCTGCACCCAGAGAAACTCAAGGAAATATAGAACGATTGTCTATGGCTACCCGATTTAAGAAGCAAGAATAACTGATAAATTTGTCCGCAGTAAGATCTATTCCGAAATAGGCATAGGAAAAATGAAGAGAACCTTATAAGCATGAGATGGTGCACGGATTCCGGAGAAAGATCGATTACTTCCCATAAAAGTTCGCGAGGTAAATTTTCCAAGGGAGACGAGACGCACTGCTGAGCTAGCCATTGCACTGGCAAAATTAGATCAAAAAATAAGTAACTAAAATGTGCTTGAATGTAACTGTTTCTGATTTTTATTCAGAGAACAGATCGAGTGGTCATGGCAGCCCACAGGGCCCGCTTAGAGCATAATGAAATAAAGTTGATGAAACAAGTTCAAAGCATCTGTGATACAGAAGGACAAATTAATTTATCATTGAAGCAATAAATAACGTGAATAAGGACCGCAACCATTGCAGTAGAGTTCGAAATACGGGTCGCCGTCTCTTCCTTTCACACACTCTCTCGCCTCTCTGACCGGTGAGAGAGCACGTGAAATGAAGAGACGGCGACCCGTATTTCGAACTCTATTACAGAACGATAACCGAGTTCTCGGTCGGTGTCTGTCCTCTTTTTTTTTGCATCGACCTCTTTCGGAATTTGCATTATTACGTGACTGCGTTCGCCTCCTTTTTCTTCTCGTCGCCTCTTATTTCAAACATGCTGCAATGGCATCGTTGTTAAAGGGACCCGGCAGAGATAGAACATTTAATTTTATTTGAAGGAGCTTATTATTTATGGACAATTGCCAAAATATTAGAATTTTTTAAAAATTCTAAAATATTAAAAAATACAAAAAACAAAAATATGGTGTGCGTGCATGGTGTGTTCTACGGGCATGCCTGTTTCCTAATTTGGCACGTTGCCAACTTTTTCGATTATTCTTCGTTTCGGACTGGTGATATTTTCTGCTTTTGCGGTGTTTTGTCTATGTTTCTCTGTTAATATCGTATCCGGTATTTTATATTTGAATTTAGTTCAATTGTCAGGGTCCTTGTCTAGTTTTACGTGTTTTTATTAATTCGCACGTGCCCAGGTAGCCCTCAAGTACGACGCAAAGCACGGTCCGCATTTTCCGTATTTCCTTTTATTCCAAACTTCCTTTCTTCCATTCCTATTTCTCATTCTTGTTAATCACTATTGCATGCGCATTTCATCGATCAATACCGTATCTCACTATAAATGTGTATCGTTTTTCAGTTCGCGCCCCTCTGTCATGAGTGAGGAACAAAGCGACTTGCCCGGTCCCTTGAATGTGGATGCCGATAAACTCGAAGTGACCTATATCCGTCGAGGCCCGAATCATCCTTCTCACCCCTCTCAAGCGGCTCAAACAGTTCTCAGGCCCTGGTTATCTTATCCAGGTATCATAGCATTCCTTGCAGTACTTTTATAATATTCTTCGATTAGCGCTCGATTTTCTCATTGAATATTCCCTTACAGGACCGATGACGAGACTCCCCCTAGGCCGACTCTCCGCGCCTCTCAAAATCGTCACCTGGATACGGGTGTGTGTTTGGTAAGTGCCTTAATCGAGTCCTGACATCATAAAGTAGAGTTGAAAAGAGCTGAATTCGCCATGGGAGCAAAGCTCGAAAGTGCTATTCACCCAGAAAATCTATCATTTCAAAACTCACTTGATTTATCGGCATTTCCAAGGCGAGTGCTCTACGTTCAGTTCGTTTTCGGTTTTGCTTTATAATATTCATGGTCACTTAATTTTTAGTCTAACTCCCTCTCTTAAAATTATTGCGTAGAGGTCCTCTTCACTAATGGGAGAGAGGGGAACATAACGACAGGGAACGAATAAATCGAATCCGAATTTTCAACCCTAGTGTTCCTATTAGAGTAGTTCCTCTGACAGATCCCCTAAATGAGAGTCATTCCAGGACGAGTAAGAGGATCGCTTGCTGTCTATGTGGTGTGCTTCTCTTCGCGTTCGGGGTGTACGGTGGAATATTTTACTACTTCTTCTCGTCAAGCTCCTCGTACACGATCACCACTTACGCCCCGAGGGCCCCGATTGCTCCAATGGCCCCGGCCGCCCCGGCTTCCCATATGGAACCGCCCCGCCCGACGGGCCCTGTCGATCCGTGAGTTACCGTACTCAATCCTTATTAACGACAACACGGTAACGACAACAAGTCCATTTCAGAATCTGCCATCCGTCGAATATTCCGGACACTTTCTACAATCAAAGTTGGACTCTACTTCCTGCCCTGCGTCAATGCTTGTGAGTATAAAAGCTCATTAGTTGATTTATTGATTTTTTTCAGTCCGTTTCAACGTCGATCTGATGACGCAATTTAAGAATCGGATGGAGGATGGAGTGTGGGACAGAGAGAATCCGACAAAATTGCCTGTTGGAGGAGGTAAGCGAGAAGTTGCTGTACGGTGGTCAAACTAGTTCCCCGTCAATATGTGTTAGTATAGGGAGGATCACGCGAATTTCAGAAGACGCGTACAAGAAATACTCGATCGAATACGCACTTGCCCTCGCCCGAGACACAAATGGTAAGTGACCGGGAATTGCAATATGAATATCACTATGATACTTGGAGTTTGTTGTTGTTATTTTTATTATTGTTGTTTACATTTCTGTTGATTTGCAGTTACGTACGAGGAGCTGAACGGCTACTGGGGCAAGGAATATAACAAGGTGTGCTCGCTTTCTCGCCACTTACATACGAAAGAGCAACCCCGTATTGAAAGGTTCAGGCAAGGGTTTTTTTCAGGTGAAGTACTCTATCCGAAAAGTGAACGATCCATTGCCTCGCGTCGCTCTCGATTGCGATCAAGCCGTTTACACTGGTTAGTTCGTGATATAGATCCTAGATTACTGTATCTTTCACTTTTCTATTCGATTCCTCTTGAGATTCGTCCACTGATGTTGATCGAGCGCGCTCATCAGTCCAGAAGGGTTCCTTCACTACACTCAGTAAGTCGATACATCGATATCTCGTTGGTGGAACGAGTGTATGTGTGAAAGGAATATAGATAATTACTTTAGATGTCGCGTGCTTCTCTTCGCTCTTGTATTCGGCGAGTTCAAGTCAGCCATACTCGAGGTCGCGAATCATACTGCTGGGCGAGAAAATCGAGTAAGTGAGACAAGTACAACGAATAATATCTCCGAACGACGAATATTATCGTAGCAGTGACGTCCTCTGCAATGGCATTTAGATGACATTTTGTGCGTAATACCGACGGCAGTATTGGAAAAAAAAGAAATACTGTGACAATAGTACCTTGTGTTCTATTAGGTACGGTAGTAATTGTCGATCGTTCAACAGTTATTCACTGTTGACACCACTAATCGTCCCGATCGCGTCAATTTGCCGCGCGATTCGATCGAAACGCGAGCAGAACTGAAATTTCATTTTCAGCAACGGAGTGCGAGGGAACTCTGCGCGACTCAGGAACGCAGAGGAAGGAGCCGAAGCGCGCCTGGTGGTCCCCGAAGAAGAAATCGTCGCCCAAACTGGATTCGTCGCCGATGAAAGTGGACTCGTCCCCGTTGGATATCGATTCCTCCCCGGCCAAGTACGAGAACTACACCCCGACTGGTGAGTATCGTGAAGCAATCTCGCCAGTTGTTTGTGTGCTCAAAGTCATGTTGTAACATTTTATCGATTGGGACATAGAATTGAGGCTGTAACAATAATAGTATCTTGGGCGACAATTCATAACCACCCTACATTTCTTCCGAAATGTCACTGTCCCATTCATATTCATCATCTTCATCCTGCCCTCCCTCCTCTCCTCTCAACATTTTCCCGTATTCAACCATGAGCACATCAAAAATGTCGTCATCCGGTGCTCCGATCCTCTTGAGAAAGCGATTGCTCTCGTATTCATCCCTCAGTTTCCAACTCTGTCCGATAATCTGTGGAAGAGGGAGGGGGTTAGCTAGGCCAAAATGCTAGTCATACTATACCTCTGTTCTCCACGGATGAGTACCCTTGCTCATCTTTCGTTTCACGCTTATCGCGACTCTTCCCTTTCTTGGAAGTAAACAGTCCCCTACTTCGACACGTTCACCAATGATCTTCCCAAAAACAAGCGAGTTGTGGTGCATTACCGACATCTTCATCTTCCTATTGAAGTAGTGCGCGGAACTGTTGAATTAGAATTCATTTCTTAGAATTTTACTATAAGATGAAATAGTGAAAAATACCAATGGAAGCGCTTGGGCGAGTAGAGCAAAGACATAGAGTGGAAAGATTCGCACAGTGCTGTTCCAGCTTCTGCAGAACATGCCAAAAAGACTTTAGCAAATTGTTCATCGAAGAGCATAGCGTAGATGAGCTTATACTCTTCAGAATCCTCCTACAAGTTAGAAAAGTACGGCGACATAAGTCACATTTATTATTTATTATCCGGCACACTTATTGTAAATGAATACCTTGATACATTCCTTCAGCGACTTCTGGTTTCTCCCTCCTATCTTTCGTTTCGGGCCTTTTCTTAGACCTCGTGAGACAGTGTGGGTGCACTTATCGACCAATTTGAACTCCTCATCCTTTTATATTAACGTTAACTAACTTGGAATGCGAAAACAAAAAGAAATCAACCTTCTTCCATTTGTGCTTTCCTGTGCAGTGTTTGACAAACGATCGCACATATTCTAGGGCAAGTGGCCGATCTTCCCGTTTCGGATATTTAGAGTTGATGTGATATAAATGATTAAAAAAGCTTTTGTACCACTTTGCCAGAGTGGGACAGCTTTCCATCTTCATTCCCTATGAAAATATTGTTGGATTAATTGATGCATTCACTACTACTCACTTTCCACCACTTCTTCCGCAACGGCTTTTGGACATGCCAGAAGTCCCTTTGTGCCTCGATGTCCTTCAGCTTGGGATTCTCTCTCAATCTCTTATCCACCATTGAATTAGAATCCGTCACGCGCATTCTAATAAGTATAGGTTGGAGTTTATTAATACAGTATCCAGTGCTAAACCATACTTCTGTACTCTGTTGGTTCAATTTGTGGCGATTCTCCACACTCCTGGCTACTAAGTAATTAATATATTTTACCTTACTGTGAATCCATCGTCGATAAGTTGCTCTAATACTGTCTCAGTTCCTCGAGACTCCATACTGACAGATTTACCATCTATATTTAGTACAATATTTTAAAGTAACTTCCTTACAAGTTAATTGAACCTATTCCAGGATCCTTCGATGAGAGGGAGGCGGCGCCAACGATGAGACCAAGAGAAGTATCGATTGCGCTGACTTTGCAGTTGGATGCGCACCAACCCGGTGAGTCATATTGACCATCCAATGCCAATACTACTCCTTCCGCCTATGTATTTTTGGGATGATTACGTTGCGATATCTAGGTTACCGGCGCAAATGCTTTCGAAGTGACTCTCGCATCAGTCTCCCATTCCTCATAGACTCGATCAATTGCGGGACTTCCATAAAATCGTATGGCATTGCGCATTGTTCTCTCTTTTGGAGTTGCAATGCCAAGAACTTCGCAGCATTCAAGCAAGCGCTGTAATAAAACTAAGGGTGTACTCTTGATAATTAATAAATTACCGGGAAAGGCGTGCCAGTCACGAATGCAGCGATGGGAAGCTCCTGATTCAATTGAAATACCTGGCTCTTTCCTGTTCCTTTTTTGGATTGGCTGTCCCATCGGAAATGCACCTTGCATTCCGTGCACTGGAATTTGACAGAAAGAGCACTTGCGATCTGTATCCATTCCATGCTGATCGGATCGATCAGCCCCCCGCAATCTTGACACCTCCGGAAAAGAGGTTCGAGATTGGCCTTAGCTACTAGGAAAAAGTCGGCGGCAGTCTTTTCCTCCTCTTCCTCAATTTCCTCCTCGTCTTCTTCAATCTGACTCGATTGAGAGGACAACTGGGGACGATAGGATGAGTCCTTCAAATGCACAGTGATAGATAGGTGGCCACGACACTCCCCTACCCATGTATGTGGTCATTTTCTAAAATGAGTTGGTAGTTCATGATGGATCAAGCCCGAGTACCGTATCCAATCGAATCTACAGTACTCCAATTTGCCGTATATGGTGTATTGTGCCGTATTGTGCACATAGGGATATAATAATTGGACTGATTTACATGGTGAATATCGTAAAGATCTTTTAATTTCAGCCGTTGGTGGAAGGAGTCGAAGAAGAGATTGTACGATTTGTTACATCACATGATGCGGAATGCGTTGTAAAAGGACTGTCAGTGAGTGATTGAGAGACGCTAATCTATTTATGATCATTCGTTTTAGAGTACAGAAGACTACAGTGCAACGAGGGATTCCCTGCGTTCTCCGTCTAATAACACATCTCCTTATCCAAAAATGCTGCTGATCCAAGTTGGAGGTATTGTAGAGTTTTTGATGAAATATAAGTGAATAACTTTTTTTATGATTTAGGAGAGGAGTTTATCGATGTGAGAGCAGTAGTGGCGTCGAAAGAATCGATTGTCTGCTCATAACTCCTTCGTCACTCATCATTCACAACGGAAGTGAAAGCAAAGTGTTGGAAAGGAGTAAGGTAAGGTCAAGAGATAATAAATCGAACTTTATTTATTGTCTTACATGCGAAACAACTAAATTGGGGAGCACCTAAGGTTTGTGATTAACCTCATCAGCCCTTTATTTGGTGGTATGATATTCTCTAAATCTCCCATCGGCGCTTTGGATATTAATTGGCAACTAAATTTTTTTAATAAATATTTTGATTCAATGGCCTAGTGAGGAACGCTATAGGCTGGATAATACAGATTGGGAGTTCCTATCCCGAATGTGTCCAAAATCTGCTATTTTTAAGCTTATCGGGGAAGGAATTTATACATTGACATATGGTACTAACGTAACCCTGGTGCTGTGTGTTAGTTTATCCTCGGTGGGGAACTTTTTTAAAATTTCACGTGCCATAATAATTATTGTTCCATGTTAACTCGATTTACAGGTCAGAACGCCTATGACCCATGGGTCAAAATAAATTGTTAGTTCGTGATCATTACGGTAGCCATATACGCCAACTGTGGGTACTGTAATTTCGATTGGATACGGTACTCGGGTTTGATCCATCATGGCCTATCATCCCATTTTAGACCATGACCATATACATGGGTAGGAGAGTGCTCAATGATTGGGCCCTCCCCGGGCACCCTCGGTGGGTATCTATGGTCCTATGGTGATACTCGAAAATCCCCCATAAAACACAAACTGCTCTTTCTACTGTAGG
Organism: Pristionchus pacificus; assembly: GCA_000180635.4. Taxonomy (NCBI): domain Eukaryota; kingdom Metazoa; phylum Nematoda; class Chromadorea; order Rhabditida; family Neodiplogasteridae; genus Pristionchus; species Pristionchus pacificus. The sequence goes on along the minus strand of CM026578.1, from coordinate 28,220,195 downwards.
AACACTGGATATGGCCGAGTCCATTCGATATGTAGATACAGTTTCCATTGTAGGAGGATCGATCGATTGGATGTCTAGCTGGCTGAGGGACAACGGAGGAATGTCGAATAGCTGCTGTAAGGACAATGGATGGAGGTCTAGGAAAGGAATCTAATTTCCTATCTTCACGATTCTAATCATTTGTATTGTTAGGATTCAATGATAGAAATTAGTAATGCACGTGTAACTAATATTTTGTATCGATTAATTTTGATTGAGACTAAATATTTATCATTTCTAATGTTTTCTGCTTAATTTTTGTTATGGTAAATATTTCTCTTGAAAATCGATCTCTACTGCCTACAGTGCCTCTCCGTACACCAGGTCTTCTCTTTTTGCATAATAAGTGCCGAAACACGTAAGACGTCACAGACATCGAAATACGGTGATAATATAGTACAAAACACCGTATCACTTATCTACTTTTACCTATTGTGTTTGGGTTTCAATATTTTAAAAAATCTGAGAGAGTGGAGGTTCTGATGTTTCCTTTTTGCATTTTTAATGCCGTATCACCCCTAGTGTCTTTCTGTGATAGTGAATAATGTCTTAACTGTACTCCCCTGCTCGTTCCCTTCGAATGTTGTTCCCTCGATATCACCACTGTCATCGACAGCGTCCTCGTCTAGATCATCAACCTTCCGTCGTTTCTATGAAGCGCATTTTTAGATAGTTTGCAATTGGTAACTAATACCTCCTGAACATCATCACCATCTAACGATCGAATCTGAGCAGCCTTTAAAGTCATTTAATACGTGCTACTCGTCAAAGGTAAAACCAAATACCTTAGGCGCTCCATGCTCATCGAAATGAATGGGACACCATCTGATGTCTTCCTTAGCTTCGATCCTATCCCTTATCGATTCCAATTCCCGCTTACTACTAACTGCATCCAAGCCAAGTGAGGCCACCCACACCCGCTGGTGAGCAATCTTCGAATTGGCAGGAAAAACACGCGAACCAAGTGATGACGAGCCACATCGAGCACACTTTCGTACTCGCTGTTTGAGCATTTCTAAGCTGAATGTCGTTAAAGGATTCGCAAATCAATTGCATCGTTTAATAGCTAAAACAATGATCTGACTTTATAGAAATGACATAAATGCGATGAGAGGCAAGGAGAGAAATGGAGAATTTTAGTCTCAGTACTCGCGCGCGCGTTAATAAGGACATTACTCGACCAAAATCAATGAAAAAAGGTGCGCGAGCATGATTATAGTCAGTTATAACAGTGAAATAGCGAAATACTGGCTCCATCATCGGTTAGAAAAGTTGTCATGTTGACAACTTCGAACGAGTTTAGCAACAGAAATCGCGCAGGGCACGTTTTAACGAACATTTCTCGACCAAAATAAACGCAAAAGATGGGCTAAAGCGACTATAATCATATTATAACGGATAATTATCGAAAGAATCGCTACATCGCAGCAAGTGCACTAGTGATGTTGAAAAGTCAGGCCACCGTAGCTTTAGAACTCGCACAGAACACGGTACAAAGGACATTGCTCAGTCAAAATAGATGCAAACAGTAAGCAAACGTTAGTATGGCAGTGCTAACCCCAAAAATTTGAAAACTGAATGGTAAATTGAGCAAAAAAAACAGTGAAAACTGAGCAACAGAAGAGAAACCCGAGGAGTAAGGATCTGGCGGGGGGCGTAGGCCCTTTGGGTCAGAGGGTTGGCTACTACAGTATTTCAAACTATGAGTTCAAATGTGTCACATATTTATTGTTCAGTCACAATTAATATTAATTAATAATTTATAATTCTGACGTAATTATTTATTTATTTATTCATTTCGTATTTATTTATAAATAATTCAGTGATTATTTTAGTCATGGCTACCAAGTACGGAGATTTTAACCGTTGGTCGACTTCATTGAAGAGTCTCATGGCTCGTCTCGACGACCTGAACGGGGTCTACGAGCACAAGCTCTGTTTGACCATTGCGACCAATCACGAGTCTCCACAGATCCATTTATATGGAGACAAGGAACTTGTAAGATCAGTCGTAAGGTCGAATCTATTGGAGCAGATGGAATTGTCTGATGACTGCTCTACTGTCATCCAGTTTCCCCTTACTGGAGATTTGGCAGGAGACGTCGACCCCAATACCGTGAGTGAATACTAGAAGCGACTTATGGCATGATTGTATCTGTTAAATGAGAGCATCTGAGATGAAGGGAAACCATCGATCTACAGTAACCGTATCGATCTACAGTTACCGTATCGATCTACAGTAACCTATCGATCTACAGTAAACGTATCGATCTACAGTAACCGTATCGATCTACAGTAACCGTATCGATCTACAGTAACCGTATCGATCTACAGTAACCGTATCGATCTACAGCAACCGTATCGATCTACAGTAACCGTATCGATCTACAGTAACCGTATCGATCTACAGTAACCGTATCGACCTACAGTAACCGTATCGACCTACAGTAACCGTATCGACCTACAGTAACCGTATCGATCTACAGTAACCGTATCGATCTACAGTAACCGTATCGACCTACAGTAACCGTATCGATCTACAGTAACCGTATATATCGATCCTACCTTTCTGATCTTGAGTTTCGATCTATCGTACTCTTTCCAGACCGCCAAGCCGTCGATAAACAAAAGGAGAGGGGTGGTTGACTGTCTCGAGATCGAAAACTTTCCCTCCAAGTTCGTCTTCAAAAAGGGAGCCCCTCCTCTATGGTGGCCAGAAAACGTGGTATTCGGATCCTTCCATAAGGGCCGCAATGCCTCGGAGAAAGGTATGAATTTGCCTTTCCTTCTACACAATTGTGAATATGCATCTAATTTGAGGGGGGGGGGTCATATATCATATTAGTGTGTGATCGATAGGAGACAATAACTTAATCCAGGCGAGGTCTCTGCGGACATGGGGGCTGTTCTCAGTTCCTATGGGGATTACAGTCGGAGAAGAGCAGATGCTCTAGAAAACATGGAATGGGACACGGCTTTGCCGGTGAGTATCATAGGAGTACGGTAACTATCGATTATATTTTCGTAAATTCACATGGATTACGGTAGGTAATTGATATTCTAATCAGATGATGAAGAGGCTGCGTCTGAAGGAGATCTCCTATGGAGAGGGGAAGTCGGCTATGAGTACCATAGTGAAATCTCGAGATGAGGTGATACAATGAAACATGGGATAAATGACACAATTATAATTCAGCCGGAGATCGCTACTCAGTCCAATCTGGGCGGTCGTGAGGAGGAGAGGGAGAACGATGAAGGGAATAATGAGGTATTAGTGATCTTGGTATACGGTAATGAAAGAATATGCAACTAAACGATAAGCAGAACATGGAAATAGTATGGGGAGCATATATGTACGTAATATGGCCTATGTTAAGATCGGGGAAGAGCTGGAGGAGAGAAGGGGGGACGAAGAAGTAATGGGACAGGAACCAAGAACTGCCGAGGAGATGGTATCGATAGTAGGGGAAGGAAGAGCAGAGGGACAAGAGAATATTGTGAGTGATCTATACTTATTGACTCGAATTGAGTAAAATCAAGGGATACGGTAGACATATTTCAATGGAAAAAAGAGATAGGGAAATGAAATGTTTAATTAATCCTTCTATCTCGTCATCATCCCTCTATTGTCTCCCTCACTATCTCTATTTTTAAGGAGTATCTCGTGAGAGATGAGGAGAGAAGGGAGGGGGGGGGGAATGATGTCGGTACCCTATCCCTCATTATACCTGACGATTGATTCAAATGACAATCCAAATCAGATAAATAAAGGAGAGGGAATATGACATCATAGTAATGGTCGTTATCTAATATCTACCCCTTTTCCTAATGTACAGCAGGAAGTAGGGAAGGAGTGGGGAAGTAGTAAAATTAGAGAAAAGCATACCACTATCGACAAAAGCGGACGAAATGACCCAAAACCTAACCACCGCAAGAGTAATATCCTTCAAAAATTGTGATAGCAAACCGCATCCTAGGTTTCATGACCTGAGTATTTGACCCTGCAGGTAGGGGTGGGGAGGGAGGATGAAACAGGGAAAGGGAGGGTATCGGAGGAAGGAGGGGAGAGGGGGGTGGCAGGAGTCAGTTCCCTTTCCCTCATTATATCTGGAGATTGATTCAAATAACAATCCGATCCAGACAAATAAAGGAGAGGGAAAATGACACCATCTAATTAGTTATCATGTTTCTCTTATATAAATCCTAATGTGCCCCAAGAAGTAGGGAGCGAGAGGGGAAAGGAAATGGATACGGAGAGATAAATAGGGAGGATGAAACAGTGAAAGAGCGGGATCAGTGATCGGAGGAAGGAGGGAAAATAGGGAGGGATGCATGGTGAAATTAATCTACTCTACTATTACATTAACAAGAGAATTGAAGAAACTTGTTTAGTTGAAGGCTATCGATAAGATACCGGATGAAGGAGCATGGAAGGGAACGGAAGAAGGATCAGGAAGAATAATGAGAGGGAATGGAAGAGGAGGAGTGAGAGGACAGACAAGAGGAGGAATGAGAGGATCGAGAGGAAGAGGAGGGGTGAGGGATCTATCTACGAAATCAATGAGAAGCATAACCTATTCAGGGTGCTGGAGGAATGAGAAGTGAGATGGGAGAGGGAATGGAGATGATGCAAATGAGGGATGGAAATGGAATGATGGAGGAAGTGAGTAAACATCATAATTGATTGGAACATAAATGTGAATGGGGAATGGAAGGGGAATCAATAATCGGTGTAACTTAGATGGACAGCCAATGGAATGTGATGGATGTGGGAGGAGCAATGGGAAGAGATGGAGATCGATATGAGGTGATTATCATAGATAGAAACAATAATATGCATATTGGAATCAGATGGGAAAGGAGGGGAAATGTCACTATTGAAATATTGCAGATTCAGGGCGGAGAGGGATTGAGAATGGAAGAACACGGAATGAATGGAATGGATGGAGGAATAGGGAAGAAGAGAGGAGTGAGTGATAAATGTTATTCGAGAAACAGTCTATGTTCAGGCAATGGAGGAGTACGGTAGGGAAGAAGAAGGGATGAGGGACATGGAACTGACTGTGGATGTGGATGGAATGAAAAGAGGGAGAGGGGGTGCAGCAACGAGAGGAGGAGGGGGAAGGGGAGGGACTGTGAAAAGAGAAAGAGGAGGAATGATTGCGATGACGGGAGGAGTGAGTGAATAATATAGCTTATAAATCGAATGAAACACTAGTTCATAACGAGAGCAAGGGAAAAGAACGGAAAGAGAAACAGCGAAAATGCGGGAGTAAATCAACAATATTTAGGGATACGAAATGGAAGGAAGAGGAGAGAGAGGCAATGGACGGATGGAGGGATGGAACAGAATGAGCGATGGGGGAGGAATTGTGAGAGGAGGTGGAATGGAAATGGGAATGGTAAGAGTTAGTGACCCACCTTCATTCTGCTTGAGAGGGAGGGAGTGAGGAGTGAAGATCCAATCTGGAATGAAATACTTTAAGATCGGAGTGGGAAGACCGGGACAGAGAGAGGAAACAACCTATCAGAGATTGGTGAAGAGACTCGATCTTGAGGACCCCGTTCGTTTCAAAATTTAATCCCTTTTTCATTGGCTAGTATTACTCATATCTGATTTTGATCTCTCAGAAGCCTCTCATGCCTCGTCCTCCCAAAGTGCCCACCCTCTCACCTGATGTCAACGAGATCACTCTCAATTTAACATTCGTTCGTTATTCTCTTTTTCTATAATATGAACGATATCTGTCCAGGTCGGGTACTACAACTCAATGCTGACTCTGACGACCAATCCAGATTGTACACTCTCCTTCAATCTGCACAATCTCCCTTCCTTCCCTATCATCAGAGGACTAAAGTTCCGAGCGAGATTCCATAATGGAAAGATTATCTCCACTAGCATTCCGATTAGTGCATGGGCCACTGCAGCCGTTCACGATGTTATCATTGAATATTATCGTAGCTAAATTACATCTAAGAAATATCCTGTTTTGTTGTTCTCAAAGTTATCGCATAAAGATACCCCTCTTCCCTCCAGACACTTGACACGAGTATGTGAATCCGAAATGAGATTTCCGAAAATCCGAAAATATTTAATAAAAATAAATTAAATTAAATATAAAAATATAATTTTACAGAAAAGTCAGTGTTCAATCAGTGAGAAAATCAACAGCCCTCTGAGGGAGAGGGCTCGCTACCTCTGTCTCAGAGGTCTGTCTATCAGAAACTTCGAGAAGGAAAGAGTGGTAGACAAACCTCTGAGTCAGAGGGCTCTCTATCAAAAAGTCAAATTTGCATAAAAATACATTTTAATCGTTTTAATTATTAATTATTATAATTATTGAAACATAAAACTTGCCAGGAGGCGGTAAAGGAAGTATTAGCTCATATTGTAAAAGATAAAACTCCCTAGTCATCCCTCAACTGAAAGAGGACGAAAGAGCATGATTTTCATTTCCTTTACCACCTCCATTCACTTATTCCCCCTCACTTCCTTCTCAGATGAGTAGACGCCATTCATCTACATTCAACCTCACTGGTACGAAGAGAAGGGCAACGCCCTCTCCAACTCGCTCACCTTCTCGTCTTCCTTCTTCTCGTGTTCCCATCCGTCCTCCTCGCCCCGTTGCTCCTCCTCCTCTGCTCGTTGTTGCCGACTCTGGAGATGGAATAGTGCAGATTGACATTCTTGACCAGTTTGTGTTTCACTTAGATAGATTTAAACAGGTTTGATCATTTAGACCTGATCTCCCTACGAGGGAAGATAGATATGGTGACGACATCAGAGGCAACACTAATCTAGTTGGATGCAGCACCACGATTGGTGAGGTTTCACACAGAGAGGGAGGGGAAGTATTCAGGGAGAAGAGGGAGAAAGGGGAGAAATATTGGAGAGGGGAAGGAATCACTACCCTGCCCCCCATTATGACTGGAGATTGATCTCAATTACAATCGAATCCAGGCAAATAGAGAGTAGGGTCATGTGACTCGGTTCCAACTAATCAGAGAAAAGAGGGAGAAAAAGAAAGAAAAGTTTCAGATACATGTCACCTGGCACTTCCGGACTGCGACATCGATGGAAAAGTGCTGAGAGGGAGGAAACTGCGCTACGTGGCGTGTCGATTGCAGAAGATTGGAGGTGCATCGCCTGAAATGATAAATTATAGTTAACGCAATAAGTTTAGATCAGTCGATAGCAGTTTGCTCGTGTGACCAAAGTAGGAGAAATAGAATCGAGGTGATTAATAGAACGAAAGATAAGCGAACGATAAGCATCCGCATTCCAGAGAATTGACCCAGCTGTAATGATCGGTAGTTACGAGGAATATCAACGGGAAGAATGTCTCCATCTCTCTATTGCTCGATCTCTCCCTATTTGCACTGATTTCCTATCTGAGATCGAGCATGCGGTAGTAATAGAGGAATCAGTGCAGTTCTCAGTTGATCCATGCCTCTTCCTTGTTAGAGACAAATGGAATAGTAGTGGAGTGATTAAGATTACTCGAATGACTCTCACGTGTCTCACGTGTCATTCCCAGAGATGTACTCACTGCATGTAAGAAATATAAAATATATCAACTATTATGAGCACTTTTATGATTCAGGACAATTCAATCTGGCCATCAAGAAAATATTCAAGAGATACGAGAGGAAATTGAAGAAGAAGAAGAGTCGCGCCCACCTCTAGTAATGGCCGATCCTCTCCCGAACTGCGTACACGGCTCATCAATGGAGTCGAGAAGGGCAGGTACTGAAAGAATTATAATTCATTATGACAAATAAATAATTTGAGTAATGCGAATCGTCGATAGAGATGGGGTGGTGAGACAAGAAAGTGTCCACCTCCAATACTCTCAGTGTTGCAAACATCTTGTGCACTCTCTCCCACTCGTACCACTCTCAACATCATTTGCTCTCGAGAGAAGACTTCTCATCCATTACGAGGCGTCGTTCACGCAAGGAGCTGTTAGCCTTACCGGTTAGAATTATTTACAAGTAGATAATCAATGAATTCTCGTTTATATACAGGATACTGGAATATTCTAAGAGAGTTTCGAATCAGAGATGAACAGGATCCAGATGTGATTCTTTCTCTCTCATCCCTTAAACGAGGCTGGACTGAATATCTATCTCATCTAGATGTTCCATCACAACAATTTCTTTGTCCCAAATGTGGACTGTATCCGGAGACGCTCATTTTTGACGCCACAACGATAGGAACACGCGGAGATCTCGCTTCTTATGCAGCTAAGAGGGACACTAATAAAGTGAGATTGTAATTGAAACATAGAAACGCGAGGTGTCCATTGAACAGATTCTCAATTCGCACACCCCTGGATGGTTTGGAACTAGAGAGATGAGACGACAGATGAGAGCATTCTCAAACGGTGAAGGGCCAGTGAAGTTCGAATGAATAGAAATATAATTACAATTAATTTCCTATAATTTAGAACATGGGTACCCACCGAATTCACTGCTCTCATCCGTGATTCCATCGGATCTAATGACATGTTCAATATCCGTTATCAACCTTTTTACAATATGATGTTCTCAGATAGTCCAATACCGGACATTCTTAAGGTTATCATTTCTACACAAAAGGAATATAAAATAAGTTAAATTTGATCTTACCAGGTTGGCAGTGACGGACGGGCTCGCCAGCTCTTGACTTCAATTATCGACGAGACCGTTCAGTATTCTGAAAAGGAAACTGCTGAAGATATGCTACGGTATATGCCTATACTGTACATCGCATTGTGCGAGATTGGATTCGATTCGATTCCCAAGTCTCTCCTCGAAGGTGCGTTCGAACTAGGCTTTACAATTATTGGGGAATTCAAAATTTCAGTTCTCCGTGCCGCCCTCACTCTCAATGATTCTATTCTGAGAAGCCCAATAAGGAGAGATTCGATATACGGTCCTCCTATCGATACATTACTGGAATATTACCCCAACTGGCCACTGAAGAGAGGGAGGCCAATCTATCAAAAGGATTCGAGAACAGATAACATGGACTGTTCACAGAAGCTAGGACGTGGGACCCCTCCTATTGAGCAAAATATACAAAATCATTTTTAGATGGTCATGATAAGCTCTCTCCTGGTATTATGATTGCAACTTGCCATCATAGATATACATATGGATTCTCCATACTGACTTCGTGCGAGAGCCCCCGACATATATTTGAGATGCTAATAACACGAATGGATGGAGGAGATATGCCCAGGAATATAATCTATGACAATTCCTGTCACCTATCTGCTTACTGTCTTGCAAGGGAGCCTGGCAGATTCAAGTGCACTCGATTTTTCATAGATAGGTTAGATTTCACAGGAATAACTAAAATCAAACAAATTCTGTCGTAGATTTCACGAGAAGAATCATAGAACGTGCTCTCCCACAATGAAGATGTCTGCCTATTCTAGCGATGAAGCGCTCGCCAAGATCAACACTCAGTCTGTAGAGCAGACAAATGCAACTCTTAGACATATTCGTAATATCATCCCCTTTCTCAGTGTAGACAAGTATCGCAAATGTCTAATGTTATACTTATCTCGAAACCAGAGAAAAAGTCTGATTAAATAACCACAGTCCGGTTTCTATGTTCACTTTTTTGCTGTTCATTTAAGATTCGTTTGTTTTAGTTGTTATTCATAAGGTACTGACCACCTGATAAATCGGTCTTTCCAGTGTGAATTGGCCGGGAAAGTGAAGGTGCCAGAGGAAAAGACGACTTCATCGTGACGAGTCTGTACTGGCGCGTCTGAAACGGTTCTCGCATAATATCTAAAAAAATAAACAATCGATTTTCATACAGCCAAAGGTCTATGTTCGTGCATTTCCTACCGCATCTTAATAGTATTGCCTAACCAGAAAACACCAGACCAACGATAAGAATAACTAACGTGTAGGAATGTCCACGATCCGCTTCGGTTTGCTGATATGGGCGGCGCGCTAAACGTGTTCTCCGAAGCAGCGAACACGTCCATCTGGAAGGTTCTACCATTAAAATAAAAGGATTTCGAGCTGTTGATCTTCTGATAATGACACAGACTATCGGGAACACAGGAATATAAATATATATAAAACAGGAATATATTCGAATATAAATATAAATACGAGAAACATGTATCGACTCAACACGCGAAGTGGGAGAATATCGAATGTGAGTGGAGGAAGGGAAGAGGATCGAGAGGTAGATCATGCGCGCGCTATCTATATGAATTAATAAAGGCAAAATAGGAGCATTCAAGTGATCAGGCAACACTAACTCAGCGGGGGAAGAGAACAGCAACAGTAACTAATGAGAGAGGAAATAGTGGAGTCACAAAATGCTGATAATAATAAATATACTGTAACTATAAAGACATCAGAACGGTAATTACACAGTATTGATTAATAATATGCATACAGGTAGCCAAACCTCTGACCCAGAGGTAGACAGCCCTCTGAGGGAGAGGTAGCCAACCCCCTGAGAGAGAGGGCCTACGCCCCCCAGGCTAGATCCTTAATGAACCCGAGAACCCGGAAAAACTTGGCTATTTGCCAGCGATCGCGACGACTTTCGCGAAATAGGCTTGCCCGTAGACCACACCACTGAGCTAATACCGTAATTACACCATAATTGTATTTATTTTTTAATTTATTAAATAAATATTATTTTAATTATTTTTTTTTCTTAAGTGATTCAGAATGATGGTCTCTTCGAAATATGTTCACATCAAAAATCTATGTCAGGTCCCTTTAAGCAGGGACAACTAGTAACAGTTAGTGGAGTTTTAAAGTTTGTAGTTTGTAGTTTGTTTAAAGTCTACTTCATTTGTAATTATGGTATAAAAACACTATCTATTAACCCACCGTTTGCGCAATTTCGAATTCAGTAATGTCAGCATCCACGCATTAATGAATGTGAGAAGGAGAGCGGGAAGAATGTAAATACGTCTCATGATGGTGACGAGAGGCATCTAAAGTGCATGTCATGAAAATAATATTTTGGTCTTCTCCTTTCGCCGCTCGCCGCTTTAACGTTTCTCTGGAGAGATTAGATACTCATTATCCTAGAGTCCTCACTAAAGTGCGAGATTATAACCAGGCGCCCAAATGTGATGTGACTTTTGAAATTGACTGATAAAATGGATGATTTTTTTTACTTTTTTTTTTGATTTTTTAAAACTTTTTACATTATTGCTCGCAGCGAAGGCGATCATCAAGTAGGATGTAGTCATGGCGCATTGGGCGAGAAAGAGTGCGAATCCCACTACAGTTAGCTGCTTCTCTTTATGATACTTCTTAGAAGTTCTGCAACAATAATTACTTGTCTCGAAACAAATCATCCTAAAAAAAACAGTAAAAAATGCTACTCACAGCTGTTGCTTGCGCGCAACAATCTTTATCATGACAACAACGTAGCAAATCGAGCTGAAAACTGTGGCAAATGATGTCACTACAAAACCGTGCATGGAGTTTGACTGAAACATGATTTTCGATTGTTCGATAGATGTTTTAGTTATAGCATACCTGAACCACAATAGGCGGAGTGGAGATGCCAACATTTCCATCAGATTCAGGCTTGAATGATACTGACTCGAGAAACAACAATCTCGACATGATAGCAAATGGAGCCAACGCGTTAGTTAGGTACCACACATAGTTTGGTGCTTTGGCAATAACCTGAAATGAAATGGTGATGAAAAACATATTTTTCACAAACTTTGGTCATTTGTGTCGAGCAAATGTTGATGAAGCGGATTGCTGATTGCAGAATCACTCCCCAGGTCTGAAAATAGATTTTTGCTCTGGCTTCTAATCATGCTCAAATCTAAATAAAGAATAGCATTTTAGATTCATTACAAAATTAGGACAAAAATCACTGAATATCCGTAAGTCAATAAATGCACCTTACTTGTACATGCAAATAGTAAGAGATCGTTCCATAGTAGTAGAAGTTCGGAAAGAATCCGCCATTTGTCGAGAGAATCAATGCTCGGCCCGCATATTGATCCTTGATGAAGAATCGACCGAATAGGTGGAGAAGGAGGAGAGGGAGTTCGAGATGGCTCTGAAGTCGCTCAGAATCTAGATTCAATAGAGGACGAATACATAAAATTCTCTTGTAAAACAAATATAATCGCATTGCATACTACGTATACTACGTACTTAGTTTGAGTTTCACGTTCACTTTCGAGGTGAGTCTAAATGTGCACGTAATCGTAAGCATTTTAGCAATCAGAGATAATTTCGTGCAACGCATTCCCACCTGGACCAGAAACAGTCGATAGAAGAGTGACTTATAATGTCCCGCCTTTTGCCTCTCTCGAATAACCATGATAAGAGTGAGGTGCAGGATGAAAGAAGGAATGAGTATGACGAAGACAGGGATCCAGAACCAGATACCGACTAGGAAAACCATGCCTGAAACATCTTCTGTAGTTAACAAATTACAAGTAAAAGGCCGGAACAAGAAAAAAAGTTTTAATTACGCAGTGTCTCCTAGTTTCGTATGAAAACGGGGATATTTTCGGTGCGCACGCTCTCGCATCCAATGAAAAATGCAATATAGATGATTCATTGGACAAGAATTAGTGGGTATAACTAAGAGTTTGGTTGGATGAACACAATATACATAAATACTTGTAAAAAATAAAAATGTAAAAATAAAATATACTTGTAAAAATACTTCATCACGTACGAGAATTTTCTAGGCAAGAAATGAGTCTGGAGAGACTATAATTCAATCGAAGTGGCACCGGCGATATTGTCGGTGCGGGTCGGAAAGCGCAAGGAATGTGTCTCCAACACTAGAGAAAAGATGAGACCAATATTATTATGACTACTTCTGTCTCTCCCGAATCTCATCATATTCGAGTCCAAATGCATCCAATATCTAACGAGTGATCTCACAGACTATCCAACGACGCCCGAGAGAGAGAGCACGCAGCCTCGAGAGAGCAGCATCATAATCACAGCAGACTCCTTTCTGATCTCTCTACTCTGCGCGCTATATCGTCACTCTGACTTGTGAGGGAAACGGAACAAGGAGAGCGAGAGCACACTGGTTGCACACTGAATCTGTGTGTCTGGTCGTAGTCGGTAGTCAATCTCACGTATTATTCACGTATTCATCTGATATTATTAGGGCTCATCGCGCTCAAAACTAGAGATTGTGATGAAGTGGAGTTTGGGAAGGCGCGATATTGAATATAAACAGAGATTATCAGAGCAGGAAGTGGAAGTATATTTCGAGAACACGGCGAATTATCGGATCTTTGATCTTTGAGTAATAAGTCCACGTGAAAAGATAAAGGCAATCACATCAATTCTTTTAATGTATTTTTTTTGATTCGATAATACGTTTTGTGGTTCGCATGATCTGCATTCCTGTTCGTTATGCCTCTATTGTTGTTCGTATTATCGCCCATTTTTCTGTGGTACATGTGGTACATATATTACATCGATCAAAAAAGTGAGTGATGAACATGATTGATGCATATTACCAGCCTTTGGAAGCCTCCTTATTGTAATGGGATTTCCATGATCATAGCCACTAGGCATCATCATTCCATTTCTCCCATGCGGTATTCCCGCGAATTTCAGACGCTAACTTCAAAAAAAAATTCCCATTGCTTGTTATCATATCAATACGAAGCCAGATCAATGAAGCCTCGATTTCAAAAGGGCAATCAACGGTCGCCAAAATCTGCTCATTTGCCACCGGATTCTCCCAATGGCACTGCAGAAAACAAGCAGCCGACATTGCATTCAACGACATCGACTTTAACGTCATCAGGTCTGTGATTATGAACATTTATCGAACTTGAACGCGAGCAAATGTACAATCGATTGAACATCCGTATCTACAGATCTCGTTTCTTCTCTCGAGAGTCTGCCTCGCCATCTCATCTTGCAGATCATCGACGAAGACCCGGAGAACGCGTTGGCGATGAGGGCTGTTAGTTTTTCAACTAACTTTTTTTTTCAAATCTAGGTGTTTCGCATATTTTGTAGCATACTAGTTAAATGGCATACCAGACCTCTCGCTTCATAAAATCTTGCGTGGATGAGTATGCTATGATGGGGCCGAGTCTGCAATTGGTCGAGGAGCTGATTATATCGGGTCCGATAAAAGTGAGTCTTGAGCACAACATGCTCTACATTCACTCATATCGAATATTGTTGCTTCACACAATTTTTTTTCTTTGCAGGATTCCCAAAAGATCTGCCTCTCTCTCATTGTGCCACGGCATAACTCCTTTCACTTGGAATTACGACTCATTCGGCATCCTTGCTACAAGAAGGTTCGGCTAATGAGAAAATTTATGTGGAATGGAAACAGGGACAATAACGTGAGTGTTGTCTTGTGTCTTCCCCTAGTGATCAAAGATCAATAAAGGATGAGCCAAGACAGTCTGCTACAGCTAAAAAAGACACTCTTGGCTCTTCCCTTATTGATCTTTGATCACTAGGGTAAGAGACAAAACAAAAGTGAGATCGAAAAGCCACTTTTCGATCGGTAAATTGGAGTCAAGGTGATAAAAAACATGTTTCAGCTCTTCCAAGTGAACATTCAAATCGGTTTTGAGGGCGCGTTCGAATATTTCAGCCAATCGATTGGCAATAATATCGGAAAAGTGGTCATTGAAAGATTCGAAGGACAGCTATTTCCGAAATTGTTTAACGGCAAAGAATTTCATCACCTCGATGTATCCCACACTATATTTACGCAGACAGAAGCGTTAGTTGAAATATTTAATGCACATTTTTTTTCTCATTTCAGTGACAAACTCAACAACACGATCAGAGACCACTCCGTTGAACAACTAACGCTAACTGTCGGAAAAGTTGTCATGAGCGATCCAGGTTGGTCGTTTAGAACTAGGACTGTTTGTATGAAGAATTTATGTGTTCATTCTCACTCTGAAAGAGTACGAAGAATGAAGAGTTTTGCTCCTGCTTTTTTTCAAAATAATTATTTTCAGTTCGCATCGTACTACAGCTCTCCAATCTTCTTAGCTCCTTAAGAATATATCAAACTGATAACGTCGAAATTAACAGTGATTCCGCTTACTTCTTCGGTGTCGTGGAAGGTGATTGGCCGCGGATCATTGCGGATATGTTTACGCGGTGAGCAATCTACCATTATTCTCTTGTTGCGAGAGGCCTACAAATTAAGTCTGTACCTAGCCCATAGTCAGAAGAAAAGTGTGAATCAATAAAACTTCTAGTCATTAAGGAAATTGGACAAGCTCTGTATTGAGAACTACTGGTTCCCGGAATACCTGAGCACAATGTGTGCAGATAAGCTAAAGGAGGTAACCTTATCTGTACAATCAACAGATGACGATAAGGGTTGTGGGAAGAGGAACTCATTTTTGGACTATTCACTTTTCTATGTAACGATATCATCAGTGAAATCTCCCCGTTCTCAGTAAACTTCTTTTTCTTCATTCAGGCATTACCCCTACTAGGTAAGCAGTTGTGGTTTGCCGCATCCTATGGTGGATATGAAGGTGCCAAACGCAAACACAAGGACTACTTGGTCGAAGGCAAAGTGTTTTCACATTACGTATTTTTTCACTTTTTTCTATTTTTCATTCGTGCTCACTTATTGAGGTTGAAATGGAGGAAGAATTCTAGAACAAATTTCGGAATCAAAAAAAGTAACCAATGACACATTTTCAGTCGATTCTCCAAACGACAAAGCATTTCTGCACCGATTCGTGAATGTCAAGCACAAATCAAGAAAACATGAAGCCTTTGAGAAATGAGAACGACACCTGTCAATCATTCTTTTTTTTCAAGTCATTGTATGATACATTGTATGGAAAGCCGTAATTTCTTTTCTTTTTGGTTTAGAGTTCTTTATTTGCAAATAAAACGTGCGTCATTCCATGATTTTCTTGCACGAGAATTTCCCCACACCTTAGCAAGAAAATTTCCCTGCATTCACCATAAAATAGCCACTTTCATACAATTCTCCACTCAACTATGATCTTTTTTCTCCTCTTCATTCTCCTATCGTTTCCACTTATCGCCAATGCCGAAAACAAGGTACTTTTAAAAATCATTTCTTTTGAATTCATCACTGATAACTTAACATAATACATTTGTCCAACATTTTAGTACTTACCATTCTGTGATTAGAGAGATTCTATTTTGCCTTCGTCACCCTATCACTTTGTTGATTGTCCCCGATCGAAGTGTGTTGTTTACCACTCGCTTACACTAAAACTCTGCCTTCCATTCCTAAACTGTTCCTTCTTTGAAATTTCAAACAAAAACACTTATCTGTAGATGAAAGAGAGATTCGTTTCACTAAGCTTCGTTTCACTCATTTGCTCAAACGTTTTCATCTTATTCGAACCACGCTCTGCATTTTTTTACCACTGTTCCTTCCCTTCACGAACACTCTGCCCTCTTCCTCCATCTTCTATCAAAGCACAAAAACTAATATATCGATGTATCGATGTATTGAGCATGGTCAACGATGACTAGGATGGCTACTGGTGTTTGACTCATTTAAGGAAACTAGGCAATTTTTCACGCAGTGCGTGTTGTTTACCACTCTCTCCCTCTTCACTATCACCTCCCTCGTTAACCAGTTCTTGCCGCTGTTTTATGGAACTCGTGAGAGAGTTCCCGTGATTCGCTTCATTCTAGCTTATTGCTACTTTTAGGTCGACCTATGATAATATTTTCCGTTAATTTTCACACAGTTGGAATCATTATTTTCGTTTTTTTTAAAAATTATTTTTGTAATTATGTTTCTGATGTTCGCGGAGTGAACTATTTCCCTATCATTATTTTCCATTTTTTTCAACATGCTGAGTGATAGTTACTTGGTCCAAATAACAGTGAACTCCTTATTTAGATGGCTTCGATGCTCTCCGGTGCTCATCTCGTCAAGCATGGTGGAGGAGGAGGCGAGGTCGACGCATCGGAGCTGGCGGGAAAGGTTTGTTATTTTATGGAATCGGAGTTTTGCTTCGAGTTAGACCGGTCGGAATCACAGAAATGTTTTTTTTTCAAGACTATTTCTTTGTGATTTTTTGTGACTTTTATATTTTATGTAACTAAAAATGATCGAAAAAGTTCCCGCCCATTTCCAGACGCTCGCATTCTTCTTCGCTGCCGCGTGGTGTCCGCACAGTCGCGCGTTCACGCCCGATCTGAGGAGATTCTATCGCGAAGTGAAAGGTAAGAAAGGAAAAAATGCAACATACTTACCTATACCTGTTGTTGCGAATTGAAAGGTTTCCATCTTAAAATATCTTCTCAAAGTATCTGTCATAGCGCTTCTTCTTTTGATAGAAGCAAGATTGAAGATGATTTAAATTTACGTATTTAATATTTTAATTTACATTATTCAGAACAAGGAGCGAAATTCGAGGTCGTATTCGTCTCTCTGGATGAGTAAGCAAGCGAAATAAAATTATTGATTTCATTTTAACGATGAAAAAAATAATTTTCAGGGACGAATCAGACATGCAGCGCTTCCTGGCGAACGATCATGACGATTGGTACTACATCAAGTTTGGCGATCCCCTGATCCAGGTGAATTGGGTACCTCTATGCCATATTATTTTCCTTGCGTTCAACCCTTCTTAATCGATCTAACAAAACTCAATCATTTTTCAAGATAAGTTTGACAATGTGAAAGTGCTGAACAGGGAGCATTTTCCTCCGAAGTCCGATTTTTAAAAAAAAAATCTTCAGAAACTGGACGCCCTGCGCCATAAGGGTCACGTCAGTCGTCTACCAGTCCTGATGATTGTGAGCCCTTCCGGAAACGAGGTCACCCAGCAGGGCGTGTTCGATGTCATGGTAAGAACGATTACATTCTCATCAAAATGATGATGGTAGAAAAAGATGATGAAGAAACGAATGATGATGAAGGTGTTTCAGACGGAGAAACCCGCAATGCAAACGTTCAAGGATTGGACAACATCGGCGTAGATTTTGTATGATTTCATATTTGTACGGAGTATTCCTTTAATAAAGCATGAATATAACAATGGGTATCGCAATTTATTCTTCTTTATTCAAACATTATAATTGATTTGCAGTGATAGGTCTGGACGCTCTTCACACTTTTGCTGCTAAAGATATGTGTCGAGTACGAATGTGTTCAAAGAGATGCACTTTCTGTCTAAATTTCTTGTAGCACTGTTCGCATTCGAAGGGCTTCTCTCCTAGAAAATATGCAATTCAGATACAGAAAATGATAATAGAAAAAAGCAATACACTACACTTTTAATGTACCTGTATGAATGAGAAGATGCCTGTAGACATTTCTTTTGTTCGAGAACCGTTTGTCACATTGATTGCATCCGAAGGGCTTCTCTCCTCAAATGAAATGGTAAAAAAAAGTTGATCACGATTTATATGATATACAAAATTGATTCATTGAGCAAATGTTAAAAATAAAAGACAGGGTGACCCTGGCGTCATGCTACTATATTTATTTAATTAGTGATAAACTATCTCAGAGGAAAGAAGTCCTTGATGAACAGGTATAAAACGTCAGACAACTTTAGACAAAATATACCTTCATGAATTCGCAAGTGTGCGGCAAGGTAGCTTTTCTGAGTGAAACTCCTGTCACAATCATCGCATTCGAAAGGCTTCTCTCCTGAAATATTGTTTAAAATTTAACAAGTTGTGAGAACGTATAAAATGATAAGACATGAACCTGAATGGCGCCGGTAATGTCTCTCAAGATCTTGCCTTTGAGAGAACTTCAAATCACATTGATCGCATGAGAAAGGCCTCTCTCCTGAGATAGAGACAAAATGTGAAAGATTTGTTTGTATAGAAATATTTCAATAAATATTATGTGAATGTTGATGAACCTGTATGTTTACGGTAATGTCTCAAGAGGTTAAATCTTCTCGGAAACCGCATGTCGCATTGATCGCATGCGAATGGCTTCTCTCCTAGAATATATTAAAAAAATAAAGAAACTAAAATTATTATTTAGGGACTTATGGATACTGGAAATAACTCAGTTAGAGCTTTCGAACGAATTCGCAAACAAAATAATGGAATTTGCATCAAGTTTCGCGCCGGAACGGCTATTGTTCGATACTCGGCCATTCCTTCATGAGGGGGGAACATACGTATTATACGCGAGGTATTATCATCAAATGCAAATTTACATTTTACCTGTATGCATTCGAATGTGTTCTTTCAAGTGGGACATACTGTTCCAACTCTTGTCACAATACGGACAATTTAGGTCCTAAACATTTGTCATCCATCATTATGATTTGGCTGTTACCTTCATCCTCAAAACCCTTCGAATTCTCTTCCAAATCCGATTCTTCTTCTCTGCACTGAGCTGCTCGCTTATGCTTTGCCAGATCACGAAATATCTCGAATTCCTCGCCACACTCATTGCAAGAATACTCAATTGCCTGATGACTATGTGCTTCTTCAGTAATTATTCTTGATCCGAGCATCTGTAATATTGAGAGAATGTTTCGGAAAAGATAAATATTTTACAAGTATGTAAATGCAAAAACGCAGTTCAACCGGTTCCTTAGCAGTTCATGATTCAATAATTTTAAACGAAACACGCCAGAAAAATAACGAAAAGCGCTTCCACCGGGTCTCAAAAATAAAAAGTGAACTTCTCTCGAACAAGGACTCTAGAAGTAATCACGATTAATAGCGGTCTCAAAACACATCATCGCACTGTTTAGGAACACGCATGCAATGCTGCACGATATCTCTTCATACATGTCCTCACATCATGCTCAGTAGAACAAGTCCATTCTCACGACCTCTCACATCCTGTAAAAATTGAGTATTTTTGAGTTGTTTCGAATACCCTATGTTCTAAAAACTCTTTGCATTCGCGATCATTTGCATGAATCATCAGGTAAAGTAGGTCCGAAAAACGGGCTGTACCCCTTGAATAAGCACTGGCCTATCAATCGTGCCTTGAACATGAGCATATCCAGTCGATTCGACACGTTATGTTTTTAATGTATTTTTTTGAATTAAATAAATACAAAGAAATAAAATAAGTCAGTACTCGATAGACATACACTCTTACCGTAATCAACGTATATGCGACGCGTGCATTCCATGTTTCTGTCTTTTCATATTTCTCGTTTCGCGCACTCTTTTTCTTTGCCGCTGTTGTTTGAATGTTTATTCATGGTCCATCACTGTTTTAAAGCGTTTAATTCAGATTAGAAGCCGTTCGAGTCATTCCATCTTCGATCCTTGTTCGCCTATTTGCCTCACATCCACTGGGATACATGCTATGTGGGACCCACTGGTAACAGCTGGCCTTACAAGTGGGTCCCACCTAGCGTTGTCTTACGACGTAAAATCGCTTGACGTGGATACACCTTTTCCTTTGCCTGATCCACGCCCTGAAGTTTCTTTTTCTTCCATTTGTTGTTGATGAACAGTTTAATATGACGTGAATTTTGAGCATTTTCTATTGAACGTTGTTGAATAACTATTGAATATTGCGAATAATTGCTCTTCCTTGTCAGGTAGAGCAGTTATTCGAAATATTCAATAGTTATTCAACACTCTTCCTTGTCAGGTCGAGATCGGGACGGAAATCCCGACGGCGGCAGTATGATTACCACCGATGACGACCCGTGAGTTAATAATAAATGGGCGGGAGTGGGTCTCCTTTTTCCGCAAAATAGCTTTTTTGTTTGTCGCGCGCAAGGACATTTCTATTACATTATTACGTGCATTCAAATGGCTCTTTGAATATTTTCAAACGCCTTAAGTACGAAAATTGTCGGTCGTTGAGACGGTCGAGATGATTAGAACGAATTCCTGCCAGAACGAATTACTTATCGTTCAGGATGGAAGCCGGTGGCGAGACAAGCGGCGAGACCACAGCACATCATCCCACCACAAGTGGACCGCCTCTCGAACAGGTGGCACCAACTGAGGAGACTCGACTCACTGGCAACTTGGCCGGCACACCCATAATGGTCAGCATTTTTTGTTTCATTCAATTTCCTGTCTTTCCATATCTTAGATAGTTCGTTTCTTCTTCCAGAAAACGCGAGAACATTCTCAACATGATGAACACCATTTCCAGCCCACCGACGCTCCTGCCATCCAACCTTCTTCATCCACAGCTCCAACCCCCTCGACTACCGTCCAGCAACCGCCTACCCGACCTCAGAAGACCGATATTCCTGAAGATCCCTATGTGAAGCCAGTCGAGCAGACGCCATCCACAGTCAAGAAGGGTGCCCATGCTATTCCAGAATCCAGACCAGAGGCGATTCAACAACCTACAGCTCCACAAAGGAGAATCATCATAGTCAAGCATCCAACTGCACAATCTCAGAAGCCTAACACAGTTGGAAAAGCTACTGCTGCTCCAAGTCAGAGTCCCATTATGGTTAGAAAAGCTGCTGCTCAACCTCAGAAGCCCTTTACGGTTCTGAAGAGTACTGCACCAACTGGGAGTCAGATAACAGTTAGGAAGCCTACTGCCGCACCTCCTCCGATGCCCGTCACTACCGGGCAGGCGGCTACTTCTCAATCTAAGAAGATTATCGTAGTCAACCAGCCTTCTTCTGGACCGAAGCCAACGACGGTTCAGCAGTCTATTGTCCCACCACCTCAAAGGGTTGTCGTAGTGAATAAGAATCCAACTGCTCCACCACCTCGGAAGGTTATCGTTGCTAGGCGGTCCGGCGCGGTTCAGAAGTCGTCTGGTGCCCCAAATCAAGCAGCCATCACCGTAAAGCAGCCTACCGTGCCAGTTCGAAAGATAATCGTGGTAAAGAAGCCCGGCGGCGCGGTTCAGAAATCGGCTGCTGCCCCAACAACAACACCCACCACCAACACCGCCGTTGAATCGTCGTCTTCTACTGACCCAGCTCAGCAGATGATTCAACAACAGTCGTCTGCAGCACCAGCTCGGACGAATATCGTAGTAGCGCCGCAGCCTACTGCTCCAACACAACCCGTCGTCATTGCGGCGTCGTCTACGGCTCCTCCCGCTCAGGAGCTCATCATTCAACAGATTCCTGCTGCAGCAGCCCAGAAGCTCGACCCAGCTAAGCATTCTACTGCTCAAACTCAACCCGTCTTCGATCAGTCGTCAGCTGGTCCAGCAGCGCAAGTGCCAATTCAACAGCCCACTGCACCAGTCCAGAAGCTCGAGACAGATAAGCATCCTGCTGCTCAATCTCAAAAGCCCATTGTTTCGATTGCTCAGAAACCCACCACCGCTGAGCAGCCTACTACTGCTCAACCTCAGAAATCTATCATGAAGCATCATTCTGCTTCAGCACAGAAGGCCACTCCGAATTCGTCTAACAATAAGACAGTCTCGGTATGTTGAACGTCAACATTTCGGCAGATTTACTGGGGGGAATTTCATACACAACGTTCAGATACACACTACTGCTCCAACTCAGACGGTACAGAAGCCTACAACGGTCAAGAAAGCTCCTACCGTAGTTGCGGTAAGTATAACTTTATATAGTATAACTATATTTCTTGCGACTACAAGCCAATCCTCGCCAAGCCAATCCAAATCCTCGATCAGCCCTTTCAACCTTTTCTCCGCTCTGAATGTTCAAAATATGAAATAAACTCCACTTAAATTTCAGGCTTCTATGAAGAAGCCGTCACCGATTGTACCTGCTGTGCTAACAGACACAAATACAATCACGTACACCATTGTGCGTCGTACGACTTTACGCCCCCTGTACACAGGACCACCTCCAAAGTGCATATTGAAGAGGAAGCCAGGAGATATTTTCCCGGTAAGTATGTGTTAGCATGTAACAGAATGTTTGGCGTAGCGAAATAACAAAATACATTATGAAATATGTTGCGTCAATACGGATTCAATTCCAGGTTCCGGATGGTCCCCTACTGCAAGATGTTCGATTCTCCTCTGAACGAGCGCGAAGTATCCGGAGTCCATCAAGGCATGTAATTGCTGCTAATTATCGACTCTCATTAGTATCCCCGATATCTCCTGAAAAAAAAACATATAAATATAATTATGTATAGGCAAGCCATTGATCACTGGCCTAGTAGTGTTTTCCCCGCAGGACGAAAATGCCTTGATTAACGAGATGACCGTTACCTTTATCTTTTATATAGGCGAGCCTACCAACGATGGCGCGAGCTTCGTCGTAGCTCGGCCGATTACTGCTCATCGTCGGATTCGGACAGTGATGCGACGACGTTCTCTGATTCTTCGGATGAGTCTTCGGATGTGGAGATGGAGCAGGAAGGTCGAAGCGGTGAGTAGAGCAGAACCTCCTAACCATCTTGCACCAGAGAGTTAGAAATGAGGCTAGTGCCATATTTACCATTGTGGTGAGAATAATATTGGTGTATATTGCGGTATGCTGAGAGCAATGTAATTCACTTCAGAGGCCCATCCTAGCGAAACAACTGCCTCTGCCGACCCGATTTCAATCAAAGAGGTACGATGCCAAAGTATTCTTTAAATTTCTCTGTTGAGATTTTAATCAATGCCTCTTAAGGTACCCGAAGAGTCTGGTGCTCTCGAGCAGGCAGCCCACCACCAGCTGCTCCACGCGAAGGACCCCACCGCGGATTCCTCGCCCGATGCCGACTCTCCCGACGCGCCCTCGGCAGGCACGTCAACAGCGGTCGCCTCGGGTCCGCTCGTCGCGTCAACCGCTTCCACCAGCGTTTCTTCCAGCCAACCAACAATCGCCAGGAATTCCGAGGACTCGGACGAAGAAGAAGAAGAAGATAACGAGGAGGAAGCAGCCCGAAAGCACACCGCGCTGATCGCCGCGTTCGAGGCCATGTACAAGCGGCGACGCGGCGAGAGCGAGTGGCGATGGAAGACGCTGCCCGACCCCTCTACCCGACCTCCTTCCAAGTCTCCCCTCACGCAGGCGCTTGCGCTCGCCTGTCGCAATGCGCTCGCCAACAACGCGCAACGCCCGCCCCCACTCGTAGTTCAAGCAAAACCGATCCGGCCTCAAGCGGCAACCCCGACTCCTATCTCAACTCCAGCACCAGCTGCTGCGCATGTGAGACCTGTTGCCGCCGCCGTAATTCCCCAGAGGCAAGCGCCGCCAACTCCCGCTACGCATCCCCTCCATGTATCAGCCACTCCGAGCCTGCACTCGCCCGGCGCCGCTCCCAGCCCTCAGCAGGCGCCCACCCCGTCCACCGCCACTCATCACTCCACCGCTGCTGCTTTGCCGAGTGCTCCCAGAGCGCCAACCGAGCCGAAGGCAGCACAGAAACGACGAAGAGCGCGGCGGTCGAGATCGCCCTCTCCCAGCAACTCCCGTTCATGTTCTCCCGATCTTGCGGCCGAGATATCCCGGAGGGGACTGTTCCCGATGGACCGGCGGAAGATGATATCGATGCAGCAGACCCCGGTGAGCAGCCTCCTAGTAGAAGTGTCCAGACGCAGGACGATTTGTTGATTGATTATCAATTTATCAATTTTCCATCAGCATATCGATTATTACATAGCATAGCGTAGGCGGAGGAATCGTGCTGAGTCTGGACACTTCCACTCCTCCCCTTGTTCTTGTTCGTGTTTTGTCTCCATTTCACCTAACAAGAGAAGGCTAGGATATGCATTTTCCGAACGAGAAATTGCGGGGTTCAAAATTGGTAACGACATTCCCTTGTAAGACTCCTTGTTCGGGTTACCTTGAAGTCCTAGCCCAGATGCTAGATAGCAGGGTCTCTTGTTATGAAGTTATCAATGAAGACATGCGATCTAGCTCAGATGCGACTACTCGACTCTATACTCGACTACTCGACTCTATAATGTTTATGCAAGGCATATTTCAGGCGGTAAAGCCCGGCACCGGAATCCTTAGGACTGTGGCGAGAACGGCGGATTATGCGGAGGACGGTGCGTTGCACATTCAAAAAAACAATCGCTCACAAGAAAATATTTGTTCTAAATTTACGAAATATTGCGTGTAGAGGTTTTCGAATTTCAGAAAACGCCACGCACGTTCGATGCAATCTGTGCCAGCAATGGTTCGCGAAGGCAAAGTAAGTCTCTATTTTATCTCGTTTTACAGTTGTGATTACGATTTCATTCTGAAGCCGCATGCTCGAACCATGCCAAATGACATTTTTTTTATAGACTCTTGACATTTAACAAACCATTTTCATGCATGCGGCCTATTTGAGCCATCGACCCTCAGAAGAATAAACAACTGGCATCGAAAAGATGTTAACGACACAATTCCAGCAAGCCGAAGATCCGATACCACGTGCTGTTCCACTGTCCGATGAAGGGATTCCAGTGCAAACACTGCAACTACGCCCACCATGAACTCGGCAAGGTTCGAACTTAACCACCTTAACCTTAACAACACCTTAACCTTAACCACTGGCTTTAATACTCTCCTACCTGTGGTTAGGGTACTGTAACGAGATATGCCCACCACGAAAACGGAAAGGTTCGTAGAATGATATTCATCGAAAAGGAGCTGAAAATGAACACTTCCGTAACGCATGAGCCTATGCCAGAATGATTCATGGATGATGCCTGAGAAAGCAAGAAATTAAGTTATACTAAATTACGAAACTCATTTCAGATCAAGAGACATCACAAGAATGTGCATCACATGCCGAAGGAGGAGGTGAGCATTCGGGTTAACGAAACGGAAAAGGAATCTGAAAATTCAGTTTAAAAAAGACGACTAACAGAAATGGGAATGAAGAACTAGCATTCATAAGTGTTATTATCGACAGCAACGAACTCCTCATTTGTATTATTATTATTATATTATATTATATTTTATTATATCCTTATTTGCAGCCGCACAAATTCGAGAACGACCTTATCAACGCTGCATACGATGTGTACATGAAGAAGTGCTTCCCGAACTTCGACACCGGAAAGCTGTCGGTCAGTTATTCTTGACGTCAATGTCTCTTGTACATGATGATGAGACTGATAATGAATGATTATGATAATGATTGATGACTGGTTATGACTGATTACTGATTATTCCTTTCCCTAAATCATTCTTTTATGTCATTAAACCATTCTCCTAAACTATTCTTTTATGTCATTAAGCCATTCTCCTAAACCATTCTTTTATTTCAGATCGGTCGCAGCATCAACTACCCTACATCCGTGGACGTGCTGTCCAAGTGCATGGTGTGCAAGAAGCGCGTCTACGCAAGTTCCCTTTCCATTTCCGTTTTGATTTTGCTAGTTCACTTTTCTCTGAACTATCGAATACATGCAGTAACCACAGTATGAAGAAAGCGAATCTCACAATTTTGGGTTCTATCAAAGCCTCAAACGATCCGCATAGTGTGCACTTTCATATAGAGTTCGAGATACGGGTCGATGTCTCTTCATTTCATATCACGCCTCTCACCTAAGGATCGACCTAAATCTGTCAGCGACTCTATTTTCGATGTCGGTTTTTCTACGGTTTTAGGCTCCCATAGACCCCTCTACCACCCCTCTGAAAGGAATAGGGTCAGACATCATTCCCAACCGAGCTGCATCGGCTGCAAGGTGCATCTTTCCATCTTTGAGCTCAGTTTTCTTCCCTTGAACGAGGTCCTTGGAAAAACTTTTCTTCTTGAGCTAATGCTATTTTTCGATGCTCTATCGCCCTGAACTGGTCGCGTTTCGATATTTACACTGATATGCGTTTTCGAGCTGTATTGAGAAAACTGCCTCAAAACCTTGGGTTTTTCTTTCATAGTTTTGTAGAGCTGTGATTGCAATAAAGTGCGAATGAAACTTATCGGAAATTTTGAACATGAGATCGAGTCATTGCACTCGAGAGTGAGAAATGAAGCGGCGAAAAACTGTTGAAAGTAAAGTTCAAAGTTTTAAAGGCAGTTTTTTTGGATGAAACCATACTCAGGCCCCTTGATATGCAAGCGCAGACCTATCATTCGAATAGTCGTCACCAGCTCTACAAAACTATGAAAGAAAAACCCAAGGTTTTGAGGCAGTTTTCTCAATAAAGCTCGAAAACGCATATCAGTCTTAAAACATGAAATATCGATACGCGACCAGTTCAGGGCGATAGAGCATTGAAAAATAGCATTAGCTCAAGAAGAAAAGTTTTTCCAAGGACCTCGTTCAAGGGTAGAAAACTGAGCTCAAAGATGGAAGGCTGCCCCTTGCAGCCGCTGCAGCTCGGTTGGGAATGATGTCTGACACTGTTCCTTTCAGAGGGGTACTAGAGGGGTCTATGGGAGACTAAAACCGTTGAAAAACTGACATCGAAAATTGAGTCGCTGACAAGAATATGATACTTTGAGTCGATTCTTAGGTGCGAGGCGTGATATACTTTCTCACCGGTCGCAGAGGCAAGAGAATGTGCGCGAAATGAAGAAACGTCAGTATCATTTCTCTTAACTCCTAGAAATCTCCTAGAGAACTCCTAGAGAAGCGAAACCATCCTAGAAATCGTGTTTTATCATTAAAAAGAAAGAAAAAATAGTGAAAATAGGCGGAAAACGCGCAAAACGAAGTGAAAGTGGGCGGAGCTAACGCGTTTGCCGCGCGGAATAGTTTAGTAGGTGTGCAATTACAATCGTATCATTTTTAAAATGTGATATCATTTCTCAAGCTCTACTCTCTCTCACCGGCCGGAGTCGCGCGCGAACTGAAATGACGGATGCTGACCTCACATTATTATTTTCTTGCAGAACTGTCTCACTACTTATCACGTCGTTGACAAGCACATCAACACGAAGATGTATCCGTGCTCACTCCATGGATGCAAGTACAAGACCATCAACAAGGTGCGTATCTCGATTCTCTAGCGCTGAGAAATCGAAAAAAAGTCTATATGAATTTTACCCATTTTGCACACTGTCTATCCTATTATAGCAGCTAAGCAGCACTCGGATTAAGGAGCGCTGTTGAACCCCTTCGCTTCAACAATTTTCTTTCAGCGAGAACTTGTCATCCACCGGCAGGCCTGCCACAACGATAATAGTATGACAATTTTCGCGACGAGAATCGACTTCACCGACACTACGAAGTTCACCATAAAATCGTTCTTCCCGGAGCTGAATGGTCCCTTTAATCTTACCTAGCAACTTAACGATTACGTTAAGTTACGTCAGACTACGTTAAGAGGCCACATAAAAAAAGTATCATTGAAAGTGATAGGTTTGCAGATGTGAATTGCGAGAAGGCCGAACCCGAATTGAAGCGAATGGCAGAGGCCGCGGCTCCCGGCTTCAACAAAGTACACTTATACTATTCATATCGATGTTTAGTTGATAGTTCCATACCCAATGCGTGTAAATATCTCAATGAAACCAAGAAAAAGTACGATAAATGGGGAAAAATTTAAAGGTCATTTCGCAGGATCACGAATTACGGCCGCTACTCGCGGCCCAGGATGGACTCTCGCACGTGCTCAACGAGCCCCTTGAGAAGCCGGCCAAGTGCGTGGTGCGTGCATTATTTAACCTTTTGGTCCCCCCCCTCCCCTATGTTGGGGGGGGGGGGGGGCTCTTCTGGGGTGCGCTTGTAGAAAGAAGAGGGCAAGGAGCTTTGGAATGTTAGAAGGTTATACGGAAATCTATGTACACTTGACAGCGTCTCTCGTGTGATCACCGTAGTGGTAGGAAATGCTTTATGCTGAGGAGAGACCAAGTATAGGGTTAATATTAGAGAGAGAGAGACGGTTGGGGATACTCGGTGATTCTTGTCATAGAGAAAGAGTAATGTAGTCTTCTTAGTGAGGCAAGTAGAGGACAAGAGGGGAGAGATGGGTAGATGACAGATAGATTTGTCATCAAGAGACGGTTAGAGAGACGCTTATCTTCACATTTCAGAAATGCGAGAAAAGAAGAAAAGAAATGGCGACTGAGATGGGATCAGTCGCCATTTTCCACAATGTGTACGACTTGGTACTCCACACGAAGTCCCATATTGGAGGCGATCAACAGGTTTATGAATTTCTGTGGTGTACACTAGGGATGCCCAACCAATTCCAATACTCAAATGATTGACTCTTCGGCCTCTCACTTTCTTGAAGAAATGAATAAAAGTCAATTACTTGGTCAACCCAATACCAATTATCCAATTAATTGGTATTGTCTTCTAGTATTGGGTATTTAATTGACATCCCTGGTGTATACTAGTGATTCTTCTTGTCTTGGGGGGGTACTTAAGATTTTTTTATCATCGGATGAGACTGTAATCTAGCTACAGTGATAATTTAGCGTAGTGGCTTTATTGGTATGTACGTGTGACTGCCAATGGGCGAACCCCAATGGAGGCTAGAGGATTTTGAAAGGCTTCTTCGGTTTCTGCGCGCCCTACCACTCTCATTCTCCACCCCACCACACTCGGAGCAGTTGTTGTCTAGGCCAAAAAACACGAAGAAGTTCCGTTTTTTTGATTCAATGACCTTCCGGTCACGTGCTCTACCACGAAGCTCAACCCCATTGCTCTCCCCATTGTTCTCAACCCCATTGTTCTCAACCCCATTGTTCGCAATTAATTAATTGTTTAAGTGGTCCTGCCCCGAGCGCCTGTGCAAGTACTCTTCCCGCTACAAAATCGACGTCGATATGCACTGCTTCAACCACCATCCGAGGAACAATTACCAAGCGGTGAACAGGTAAGGGATTCACTATAAATTGTTACAGGGTGCGCCAAAATTACCCGCACTCAGTTTTTCGATCATATCTCTTTCGGAAAACGTGCCACTGTCCTGGTGCGGTAATTACTACTAGCCCTAGTCCATATCTCCCTAAAACTCACAAAAGTTCCGATCTCCATTCACTACCTGATTTCTTGTGGCGAGCCAAAGTTGACTGACTATGGTACGCCAGGGCCGCGAGTTCGATATGTTGTCGCTCAAAAAATCGTAGTCTCAAGGAAAGAGCTCCTAGATCTAATTTTATGGTCTTGATAGTTACCTCAATAGATTGTGCAACTACCTACACTTTAGACAAGCAATAGCCCTTCACCTAAATACGGTAGGCCTCAAAATGTATCTGACTGCCCGAAGTGAACACTTTCAACGTCCGCTTGAAAGCTACACACCATGCATGCCTCTAGTTAGCAAAAAGCAGAAGTACATGCTTCACCATTACTCATGAAATATAAAAATATGAATTGAACCTTACAGGTAAGAAGTAGGGCGAAAAACATAACCAAAAGTCAGAATTCGGGTGATTTTAGTGATTTTATATGCTTGAGGAATTCAGCTAGCATTCCACATTGAGGATACCCAGTGCAATTCTGATATAAATTTCGAGTTGGTCTAAGGATATACTCTAAATGTTCTGAGTTTGAAAGCCCACGCTATGCTGGTGAAGGAGTGGCATTTATTAGAAGTTGTGTTGCACTCGCGGGAATTGCGCACAGTCACCAGTCAACTTTGACTCGCTACTACAAATTAGGTATTGAATGGAGATCGTAACTTTTGTGAGTTTTAGGGAGACATGGACTAGGGCTAGTAGTAATTACCGCACCAGGACAGTGGCACGTTTCCCGAATGAGATGTGATCGAAAAACTGAGTGCGGGTAATTTTGGCGCACCCTGTAGAGTCTACTTCACACAACATGTTTACTTCGTTTTCTCAACATTAATCGTCAAAAGCAAAAAATAATTACCAAAAATACCAACATCCGAGGAACAATTGCCAAGCGGTGAACAGGTAAGGGATTCACTATAAATTGTTAGAGTCTACTTCACACAACATGTTTACTTCGTTTTCTCAACATTAATCGTCAAAAGCAAAAAATAATTACCAAAAATACCAACATCCGAGGAACAATTGCCAAGCGGTGAACAGGTAAGGGATTCACTATAAATTGTTAGAGTCTACTTCACACAACATGTTTACTTCGTTTTCTCAACATTAATCGTCAAAAGCAAAAAATAATTACCAAAAATACCAACATCCGAGGAACAATTGCCAAGCGGTGAACAGGTGAGCGGGCACCTATATAGTATATAGAGTTCGAAATACGGGTGATACGGTCTCTTCATTTCGCACACTCTCTCTCGCCTCTCTGACCGGGGTGAGAGAGCACGTGGAAAGAAGAGACGATGATTACCCGTATTTCGAACTCTAATCGTAGATTCTCTAATAGTAGAACATAGTAGGTGTCACACTTATATTGTACACGACGACGCGCTGGTGGTGGACAGTAGGGTTGCCGGATCGAAGTCGGTTTCGATTTATCCCACACTTTGTCCCCTCCTTTCCCTCTCCCGCGAGAGAGGGACGATATGCAAAGAGGTTGCGGAGACTCCGCACCCTATCCACCCCTCATTTCCTCTCAAATACAACGACGGTGCGGAGTCTCCGCACCCTCTTTGCATATCGTCCCTCTCGCGCGGTTTTGATTGAAAGAGAGAGAGAAGGGGGATTGGAGAGTTGCGGTTTTTTTCGAAACCGAACCTGCAGCCCTAGTGGACAGCGCGTTACCGTGAATCGCCAACAGTGCGGGACTCCTATTCAGATGGCACGAGTCCCTACCGGGCATGACGTCAACGTATCGCATGTGCTTCCCGGAAGTAAACACGCCGTGGCCCGTGTCGTCCATCCTCATCGATCACAGATCCGTGATCATGCCGGCGCATATAGGTAGGTAGCTCCTCCTCCGAAGAAGTGATTTGGCCCCTTGGGTCTGTATAGATAATCTGGAAAGGTGATCAGGTAAGCACATCATGCAGCAGGCCCGAAGGAGGTTCTCGTTCTTTATCCAATATAGGCAGTAGAATCACACCCGATAAAGTAGGTGTGAAGAAGAGGTTAGACGCTCCGCTGCGAGTCGAATAACTGAGCATCCCGCAGGAAGTGTTTTTGTTGCGGGATGATATTACCTTTGATGAAAAAGACCCATGAAAATATAGTTTAGGCGCCTAAGGTATAAGAAGGGTCTTACAAAAACTGCCCCCCCCCCCGCCCCTTAGTATATTGGGTCATCCTTATTCTGGCCTCATCATCACTGCCCTAGTAGTGATCTCCCGCAGGACACACAAGTTCCTTGATTAGCAGCGGGATGACCTTAACCTTTTTATCATATATTTCAACCGACCCTCCATTGTAGGCGCCCTGATCAAGGCTGATGTGGCCGAGACGGCGGCGGAAGAGGAGCAGCCCCCTAATCTGAGTGAGGAGGACGAATGGAGTGACGGAGCACCGATGCAGCAAGATGTTGCGGAGGAGGAGGAGATAAACATCGTGGATTGATTGGATAATAAAAATATTAATAATTATTATTCATGTGCTTGGCTATCTGAGTCGAAAAACCGATGTTGTTTCATCTAATCGATTTTATATTTTTATTGTCTATTTTATTTTCTTACGAACGCCAATCATGTTCTAATGTCGTCAATCGCCATGAAGAATTTTAATGAGCAAATTGTGAATTACTAATCACGCCCTCAACATTTTGTGTTATTTTACAGTCATGCAAAAAAAATTATGTTTCATCGTTAAACATTTCACAAAAAAAACCTGACTTTTCCAATACACTGTGAAACCACACATATCATACATTTCATTTGGCTTCTCATGCCATTTTAGAATTCTGCAATGAACAAGCAAACCAATCAATAAGGAATGAGCAGAGATTAAATATTCAAACCAAAAACGAGAAAGTGAATGCGAGCGTCGAACCATTATGACCGTCGTATCATCCCTTCCTAGGAATGACATTTCGTTTTCCCTACGATTCCCCGACCAATCACGTCATTTGATTATTCATTCCCCGCATTTGCTCCTTTACAATGCGTTGTTTCTTTTTTCAACTTTTATTTTGCAACTTTTATTTTGCAGGCTGAAGAATGAACTCAAGATTGAGGAAATGGATCAGCAGAAAGGATCAATTAGACTCGCAAACCATCTCACTCTCCAACAAGTCTTCGCTGGAGGAATTGCCACGAGAGATCGTGTGGAAAAACATCGAATATGCGCCGGGAACCATTTTCCACCTGCGAATGGTATTTCGAAATTATTTCTTGTTCACATCATTCCGTTTTGTCATACTTTTGCATCGATTCGGCACTGATATTCACACAAAATACTCACAAAAAACATTTTGCAGACCTCGCGAACACTCCGGTCCCATGTCGATGCCTTCATCCACCAACCGGACACCAATACTACGCTCGAATTGATCGCTCTGATTTACGCGAATTCAGGCATGCCGTGAGAGCTGAGTGATCTTTTTGCATTACGAAGTATTCAAATAACATTGCCTGTTGCCATAGTGAAAGTATAAAAGTATTATAATAAATCTTGGATATGGAGAGTATATGGTATAGTGTAGCTGCTATATGCATGATTTACCTAACGCGAGCTATTGGCGTTAACTGGTGGAATGCAGCCTCATCTGAGCATCAATGCCTGACATGAATATTATTATTATTATTATTATTTGCAAAAAAATAACAATCTATTCTCCTCAATCCCATTCGTATATGTCAGGCTAGTAGGGATGTTCTCAATAGAGAGTGTTGTGGCGTGTTCGGCGCAATACGACGAAATGGTGAAAAATGCCGCTCCCCCCACTAGCAATGCTTTCTCGTTGCTGCCTTTCTTTTACGGAGACACAATTATGATTATTTTTTTTATATTTTTCATCGCACATTTTTCTGAAACAATTTCAGGTTCAAAATTTCTTTAAGATGCTATCCAGTCTTCAGAAATTCAAGAAATCGTTAAGCAAACGTTTCAAGCGTCCAAATTCTCATCATCAGGAGCAATCAAATGACGAAACAGAATTCGTCTCACAAAGTCCGCCTTATATTTCCCCTTCACCTCTGCCGGAATCTTCTTTCGAGCACCTATCCGGGTTCGAGGGTCTACCCCGTGAGCTATTGTGGCAAATACTCGAATACGCGCCTCAAGTCGTGCTAGATTTGCGAGTGGTAATTATTATTCTCTAGCTAAGTCCCGCAATTACAACTTGACAGACCTCTCGGTTGCTGCGATATCAGGTGGATGTGTTTGCAACTCGGGAAAAGACCATACAGCTCGCCAGTCATATCGAATTATCTCTGGATATGATTGAAATCGAAGTCCCAAATGGGAAGGCAAAGTTGTTCGAACTGCGGCTCAAATCTCGCTTGCCAGTGACGGCTTTGCTGAAAATCATGCGTATCGAGCGTTTCGAAGTTCGGCGCAACGTGACGGTTGGATTTTGCGTGAGTAAACAACGCCATATCTCGGAAATGCTATATCTTCATTCCATTCAGAAATACATGTTTAAATTTTCACAACACGACAACTCGGATTTGGTGGATGCTCTGAAAGAGACGCTGGAAGGAATGGTCGACATGGTCGAGATTACGGATAAATCTGGCGCTATCGATACGACATATCATTTTGAAATTATGGCAGAATATCGGTTCGAACATCTGAAAATGAGCGTTGAATACATGTCTTACGCTCAGACGTGAGTGGAGCTTAGACGCAAGTCAAATACACAAATTCTTAACATTTCCAGCCCAATTATGATGGATAGGATCAGATCCCAGAATGTTGAAAAAGTGACCGTGAATGTGACTAAAGAAACGATTTACAACGCAGGTGCCTAACTATTCGGTTGGGTTAAACGATAACGATATAACGGGGCTCCTAATGGGAGCGGGGAGATTTGCGAGCCCGCGCATGCCTCACGCCGCCTCGTCATGAGATGGGAAGGGCAGAGCACGGCGAGAGAGCATGCGAAAGTGAGAGAGTGCCTTCCGATCTTGTTGCGAGGCGGTGCGAGGCATTGCGGGCTCGTTATCCCCCCCCCCCCCCCCTACGCTCACTCTACCTCTCCCTAGCCCGTTAACCTCGATTGGACAACCCTACTAACTATGGCTACACAAATATTAATATTAGTAAGCTAAACTTTCAGAAGATATTCTGCTGAAGCTTTCAACGCTTGTTCGATCGCTTTGCATCGTTCAACGCTCTATGCACGCGACTTCATATCCGTTCCGGAGCCGTCATATTAGCTGGACCGACCTCGTCATCAAAATGCTATCTGCAGAAGCGAAACTAGACAAGTTATGCATTCGCAATCTGAATGCGCACCCATTTCTCGGAGCGCGAGAATTCAAAATTCTTGCAAAGGTCCATAATTTCAGAGTAATTTTTGGATGCAACAGTTCATTCAGAAACTTCCATATCTCGACAAACCGATATGGTTTTCGGCTACGTGTGATTACTTTCGCGAAGGAGTCATCTGCACTGAAAATGACCATGTGATTGAGGGTAAGCACCACTAGAGATCCTTTTGAAGAACATTTGATTAGGTGGAAGGAGGAAGAATCGAAAGGAAGCTGCTCCTTCAGATATATCCATTCCGGGGAACCCGGTACTCGGACACAGAGCATGACGATATATATGTTTTATGTTGTTTTTTTTACGATATGTTTTTTCAGACTACTTGTAGGCGCTGTATTGAGCAAATTCGTGCTGAAAATGGTCAGATCACAATAGAAAAAACATTTTTTTTTTCAGCCGACGGCGCAGATGTTGTCCGCTCTCTTCGAATCAAGCATTCCTCAAGGAAGGATGAGGAGTTCTAGCATACTCGTTCTGACGCTTATTTGTAATGTTTTCTCGTAATTTCTCGTAATAAGTTTTATGTAAATTTGTCATTAAGCATCAGTTATTGGGTTCATTCAACGCTCAAATTGAGAGTCAGCTCTTAATGACTCTTGAAAACGCCCTCTAGCAATGCTTTCCCATTGCAATCGTTTAATTTTGTATTATTTTGTTGCTAATGTTTGAATAAACAATGTAACTGTGTTCTCCGTGATACACAACACAACAAGCGTGGTCGTTTGTTAACAAAGACGATTTGGTTGTGTAAACCATTTCCCGCCACTATTTCCCTAATTAATTATTATTCAATTTTTTTATGTTTTTCTTAGCAGTCCTACTTCAGATGCTCTCCCGGCCTCGCAAATGGAAGAAGTCGATAACCAATCGATTTGCTACATCGATTCCTCGAGACTCGCCAAGTCTTCCTTACATTTGTCGTTCGTCACTTCCGGAACACTCCTTCAAGAAATTGACTCCTTTCGAGGCGCTTCCTCGTGAACTCCTGTGGTCATTATGCGAATACGCGACGGAAATCGTGTTCGACCTTAGACTGGTAATTTAAATAATATTTATTATAGTTGGAAATGCGGGTTGCCTCTTCATTTCCCATACTGTCTCACCGGTCAGAGAGGCGAGAGTGTAAAACGAAGAGACGATTACTCGTATTTAAAACTCTAATATTTTTTTCTACTTCGAAACACATATGAGACGCTATCTGAGAAAATCGAAACAGTCTTGGCATTCTGAAAAAATGGAATTCTTTTTTTGGCTGTAAGTAGTACTTGATGAGTGTAGCTAATCCGTAAAATTCTAATTTTTAAAAACGACTCTCCGCCTCAGGGCGATCGATGATGACGTCATTACCGTAATCTGCAGAATCCGTAATTCGATTCCAATCGATTCGGGAGTAGGGGCGCTGAATTCCTTCCTTAATTAAGCCCTTTTCACTTTCTGGTGTTTTTCGATTAAAGGGGGAGGGGCACGAATATTTTCTCACATAAGCTGAGCCTGTGGGGTAATAGGGATGCTATACCCGATCACAGATCACTTCATCCGAAGTTCTAGAAATGCCTCTGAAACTCACTACGGATTTTTGAAGTTTCATTGATTGTGCAGGCACGATTTGGGGTACTGTATTTTTGTATTGATTTCACTCGATTGCAATCGAAAATAACAGCAATAGTGAGGTTTGCACACGGCGGGAGTCGAACCAGCGGGTGCTGGATAGCGAGGCAAAAGCACAGCTGGATAGCGAGGCAAAAGCTAAGTGCCGTCATATTCGTTGAGTCTAGACGGCCTAGATAAGGGAGAGGACAGAGTCAACCGCTGTGCTGATTACTGTAGTTACAGCGGGGTGCAGGCACGTCGTGGTGGGACCCACCAATTTCGATTCGAGCCCCTCCCCCTTTAAACGTCATTCAACATTGAAAATCGAGAAAAACGAAAAAAATATTCACATTTAATTAATTCTCACCATTTTCCCATGGCGACCGGAAATATTTTATTTGCATAATCGATGCTTCCTTCATGAACACACTTTCTATTTAAATTTCGTAATTTTAATTCATGACCATCAATGGTCATTTGGCCAAAATATGCAACAAAAAATATATATCGTAATCACGTCGTTTAGGCCTCTCGGATGCTGAAACAGCGAGTCGATGAATTCGCAACTCAGTCTAAGACTATTCCTTTCGCACAACGGATTGTTTTCACGACAGACTCTATGTACATCACCATCCCCAATGGGCGATCGAATCTTTTCGAACTCCGCCTAAAATCGCGCTTGCCTCTTACAGAATTGCAGCAAATCAAACGCAATGAGTATGAAGATGATAGTCAGAAAATAATGGCATGTTTTGTGACTTATTATTCATTTTTTTATTCTCATTTATTGCTCAGAACTATGATCTATATCACAACGGAAACTGGAATTTGCTGGACCCTGTTAAAGCTTCCCTAGGAAAAGTGGTTGATGTTATGGAGATTATGGAACATTTCGGAAAAACAAATATCGCCAATTTTTTTCAAAATGCTAGAAGCATTTCAATTTAGGTATCTGATAATGCTCCCTGGAGAGTTCTCCACCGATTGTAGGTGAGTGGAAATTAAAATAAATAAATTATACAGTCCGGGTTGGTTCCCCCGCGAAAACTATCCGGCCCGGCCGGCCCCGACCGGCCCCAAGCGGCCCCACGACCGTTCGTGGCTCGTTGAGATGTAAATTTGATATTTACTCTGTGCTTTCCTAGTATTCGTGTGTTGGGTAATCGATCTGCACAGACAGAAAATTTAAAATTAAATTCTCCATTCAGAAAAATGAAGTGAAAGTGGCAAAGATCCGGAAAATCATAAGCGCGCTCCAGCGCCAATCGCAGTTTGAGCTTTTTTTCTTACCGTAATTTGGCAAGTAGCCAACTATGACTGATTTGCATTCAATTTCGATTGTCATTAGTTTCGCTCAGTTCTATCGGTTATTTCTTTTTATTTGTTGCGCTATTTCACTCTTCGACCACTGCAGGTCGCGCGGCACTCGGTTTTTCGTCGATTATGGGCCGCGATCGGGCAGGATCCGATTTAGTCAGGTACATAGGGCTTTGCCCTGCTTTTTCCCTTTCCTGTGGCGGTCAAGGGGCTTGTGGATTTTTTTTTTTTCCGGGTTCCGCCTCGCTCGCTCGAGGTGGTCAAGAACAAGAACTTTATCTTCTACCAGGACAAATAACGATAACAACAAAACAACTTCAAAGGTACATGATATTATTTACATTTTGAGCGAATTAGCGAGTACTTTTAGTTAGATAGTATGCCAATTAATCGGTAGTCGTATGATTAGGTGATGCCAGAGGAGTATTAGTCTGATGTTCTTTTGCTCTCAAATCTCTTCTCCTGAGAGTCTTTCTAAACCTGAATCCATATATACTTTATGAGTGATTTCTTGTAAAATGGCTCACTGGCGAAGAGTATCCTTCCATCCAGATGAGAATCCGTTAGGATTAGGATGGCGAAACTTACGATACTGCTTAAATTCGAAAAAATGAAAATGAAATAAATATAATATTTATATTACTTCTTCAACCCATCTAATCTTGAATCGGTCTCGTTTTTCTATTTCCAGCTTCTTCTCTTCCTCATCCTCAGCGATGAGATCGAAGAGGGAACGAACGAAGGCGAAGTGAGAGGCAGTGTGGAGGGAAAAATGAGCGACTTCTTCTTCCTCCATGAAATCTGGACCATTGTCTGTAAGGGTTAATTGAGTGCATATATGATAACGTGGCCTGTTTACACTTAAGTCCCGTCTTGCACAGCATGCGGTCGGCAATGCTCTCGAGAAGAGCACGATCTGCCTGTCTCTCCTTATGTAATTCATCGAGAGATTCTTTCACAGCGGCCAACTAGGTGAAATTGAGTTTAGTGTAATCTCTAATTAGGTGGTACGGTAGGTTAATCAAATAAATATATAATGATCTAACTTCAGCAGATGAGATGGGCGATGCAGCAACTGCAGCAGTGGCCATAGGAGGAACAGGAGAAGAATCTCTCGAAGAATGGGAAGAGAAGGAAGGACGAATTGGAGTAGGAGCAACAGCACGAGGAGGAGGAGAAGGAGAGCGATTGAGAAGAGGGATAAATCCCTTTCTGATAAAGTATTTACATCTATTATGTCCCCGATACATTGCTTAACAGAGATAGTTTTAAATGCGAACCTGCCCCCTTTTGGCTTTTTCGCATCAATCTGCGCTCTCAATTCCTGCTCAGTAAGCTTCTCTTCTGAAGAGAATGAATATCAAGGTGTTCTTTTGTGATATCGATGCACTGACTCTTAATTTTGAGGCGTTTCACAAGATTTCAGGTGGATGGCTCTTTCATGAAAACATCTGGGAATGGGGAAACAGCTGAAAGAAGGATAAGTAAGCAGTAGTTATCATCAATCCGTACTTCTTTGTCTCTTGCCGAGATCAACTAGATTCGCCTCTTCATTAATAACTGTAATAAGATCCTTGACTTTGTTATACTGGAGAAAACCTACTTCCTCCGAGCTTGGCGAGTTGCTCAAGGCAAGACGTCTTACTACCGATAGACAGAACTTTTCTACTATAGTCGGGACCATTGTCCTTTCTATAGGTAATGTTTGCCTGTGGAATAGGCTTTCCAATTACAACGTTGCGTCGATGAATGAGGTCAAACTTCTCGGGATCGGACAGATCTTGCACTAAGATGAAGGCACCCAACGACATCTGCAGAAAGGAGTTTATGCCAGATACGTACCTGATCAGTTAATCAACGGAAAAATCGATGTGAAATTTGTTATGAAAATTACAATGTAATGAGTACAGTTTCAATAAATAATGATTATAAACTTGCAACATCCCCTCAGGATAATATATTTTATGAACAAACATTGTGAAATAATGATGATTACACAAAATTGCAAACAATCACACTACTTTTGTTCCTTTCTCTTTCCATGCTTTGATTATTCCTCCACAATTATCTGTATTAATCGATTTATCACTTTATAACTTATCCCTAGTACATTTAGAGTACAAATATGGAGGACGGGGGAAGTCTTCATCCCCAGTGTGACCACTGCATAACGAAGATCATCCACACCAAAAGAGTAGTCGGTCTCTCTGCAAAAGCAATTCATGAGTATTTGAAAGCAAGTAACATCATAGTCAGCTACAGATCTGTTCTTACTGCTTTCAAAAGAGATCAACTAGAAGAAATCGGAGATAAAAAACAGTACAGGTTCGGGCTACCCGTTTTATTAGAATAACTTTGATATCAGGAGTAATGTCCTTGGTGACAAAACAGAGGAAGTAATGGAAATTGTTAAAAAGTTTTTCGAAGAAGATGATGAGGAAGGGGATGCTACAGAGCAAGACGTAAGAGATAGTTCACTTACCGTTCTCTTAGAGGGATTACATTGTCAAATATAAGCTTTAATTTACAGTGTATTGATTTTCTTCAATCTGAACACGGTATTAACATCGAGAGAGGAGTTCTAAGGAATATTAAACACGCAGCGGGTCTCAAATGCTACCCAGAAATGTGAGCAAAAAATTCATAGGCACAATTATTGCGACAGAATTCAGTACAGTACCCGAGATTTCGGCTGAACAAGCTAGGAAGCGATTCTTGTTTGTCCATGATCTACTCGAAAAGAAAGAGACTTTCACACAATGGGTATTCACTCATAATTGCAATTTGACAAAAACGATATTTAGATTTGGAGCGATGAATCCATCATTCAAATTGGAGCAAGTCGAAGAATCATTACTACTACGAACAAACATGATAAACGCCGTTTCCAGGGTGTGCGCAAGTTCCCGAGAAAGGTTTCATTGTGAGAGTAGAATCCCGTTCATTTTGATATAATTAAGGTAATGTGCTGGGCAGCAATTACCTGGGACGGTCCCGGACCGATCGCATTCCTTGAAAAGGGCGAAACCCTCGATGCTCCAGCTTACATTGGCATCCTCGAAGACTTCCTCATCCCTTTTATCGATTCCTGGAAGGGTCAAAGTCATCGGGATCAAGTGGTATTCCAGCAAGACGGAGCGTCCTGTCACACTGCCAAAGTCACTAAGGAGAAATTCAAGGAATGGGGGCTAAAGGTGGCACCATGGGCACCGGCTAGTCCGGACTGTAATCCTATTGAATACACCTGGAAGGACATGAAATGTTGGATTCGTAAGAATCGCAAGCCAAAGAGCGAGGAAGAGATCCGCGATGCAGCACTTTACTATTGGCAGCACATTCTCACGAAGGAGAGATGTCGATCCCATATTTTACATGTAAAAAGTAATATGGTCCATATTCACAGAGTTCATGGAGGCCCAATTGTGGATAAATGGAAGTATAATAACTGACTCACCATTTCATTCTTGTTCCATCTTGATTTGTTGCTGGTTCAATCAGAAGATAAAGTTCTTGTTCTTGACCACCTCGAGCGAGCGAGGCGGAACCCGGAAAAGGTATCCACAAGCCCCTTGACCGCCACAGGAAAGGGAAAAAGCAGGGCAAAGCCCTATGTACCTGACTAAATCGGATCCTGCCCGATCGCGGCCCATAATCGACGAAAAACCGAGTGCCGCGCGACCTGCAGTGGTCGAAGAGTGAAATAGCGCAACAAATAAAAAGAAATAACCGATAGAACTGAGCGAAACTAATGACAATCGAAATTGAATGCAAATCAGTCATAGTTGGCTACTTGCCAAATTACGGTAAGAAAAAAAGCTCAAACTGCGATTGGCGCTGGAGCGCGCTTATGATTTTCCGGATCTTTGCCACTTTCACTTCATTTTTCTGAATGGAGAATTTAATTTTAAATTTTCTGTCTGTGCAGATCGATTACCCAACACACGAATACTAGGAAAGCACAGAGTAAATATCAAATTTACATCTCAACGAGCCACGAACGGTCGTGGGGCCGCTTGGGGCCGGTCGGGGCCGGCCGGGCCGGATAGTTTTCGCGGGGGAACCAACCCGGACTGTAAATAACACATTTTCTTTTTTAAAGCAATTTTCTCTTGGAGCTAATCGATATTTACAAAATTGAAAAGTTATCAATTTCTGTCACTCAAGTTACTATTCCTTATCTAGGTAATCAATTCTGCTAGAATATAAGGGAGTCGAAAGCCCCGTTCGTTAAATCTGAAACCGTTTCAATATTAAGACGGCCGCATCGCTTTCTTGGCGAGGGGGGAGGGGGCGATGCGGCCGTCTTAAAATTGAAACGGTTTCAGATTTAACGAAGAGGACCCTTCCCTCCCTTATATGATAAATATGATAAGCTTCAGTTTTGAGTGAAATATCTCCTGCAGCTTTCGACGCTCGTTAGCACACTTCG
Source organism: Pristionchus pacificus (assembly GCA_000180635.4). NCBI lineage: Eukaryota > Metazoa > Nematoda > Chromadorea > Rhabditida > Neodiplogasteridae > Pristionchus > Pristionchus pacificus. The sequence continues at coordinate 28,177,774 of CM026578.1, read as the reverse complement.
TCATCATCCAGCACTATCCCAAGGGTCTAACCGCGAATAATTTCAAATAAAATAAATAATTTCCTATTCGGTGTTCACGACGCCGATTGGGCACACTCATTTTCGTTGAAATGTTATCGACAAAGAAAATGCTTGACAAATTATTCATTGTCAACAAAAGTTTCCCCCGCTTATCTCGACATGCACGCATGGCTGATATGCTCAAAGAGGTCTGCTAATTTCTGTTCTCGCATTTGAATGAAGATAGTTTCAGAGACTTCGCTATCTCGGAAAGGATATTTTCTTCTCGGCAACATGTGAATGCACTCTCGAGCGAATAAAGTACACGGAAAATCGCTATGTGATTCAAGGTGCTCACAGATAATTTCGAGCCATTGTTTTTCCCCGGACAAAAATTAAAAAATTAAATTCAAATATATTTTTTTAGCTGACGGCGTAGATGTTGACATCCGCGCACTTCAAGTCAAGCATTGGTCAAGGAAGGATGAGGAGTTCTAGTAAAGTTGTCTAAACGGAATCCAGTCCATACACAGGGTGCGCCTAAATTACCCGGACTCGGTTTTTCGATCATATCTCTGTCAGAGATCGCACCGCTGGCTTGGTATTGCAGACACTACTAGCCTTAGTCCTCACCTTCATAAAACACCCAACAGTTTCGGTATTCATTGAATACCTCATTTGTAATAGCGAACCAAAGTTGACTGACTGAACTGGCCCACGGCCGCGAGCCAAACACCACTTCTGATAAATGTAACTCCTACGCAAACATAACGTAGTCGTTCAAACTCCATACACTTAAAGTACAACCATGTGCTTATTCAATAATTCAATCCATGTTGTGCCTCGACTTCTAAATGCGGAGATCTAGCCAATTTTCTGAAGCATACAAAAACACAAACATTACCCGATTCTGACGTTTGGTTATGTTTTTTTCGCCCAACTTCCTATCAGTAAGCAATTTCTGATAACTGTCTAAGCTATTAGTGATAGTGGAGTAAGTGCTTCTACTTTTTGATGTCGAGACTCATCAACGTTGTATAGTTTGCAAGGGAATTTTCAAAGTGTTCGTTTCGAAAACTCGGATGCTTTTGCGGCCTATCATATTTAAATGAAGCGTTATTGCTTTGATAAAATCATGTTAGTTGGACAATCTTACGAGGTAACTATACAGCCTTAAAAATAAGAACTATACAGCCTTAAACTATACAGCCTTAAAAATAAGAACTATACAGCCTTAAACTATACAGCCTTAAAAATAAGAACTATACATAGGGGCCACAACGTAGATTGCCGAATTGTCGCAATCCGGTCAAAGTTGTGTCCAAACTGTCCCTCATGGACCCAACAAGATCACCCTTTTTACCGTTTGTTGAAATCTTGTCTCTGAGCTGCGCTACAGCTCGATTAACACGCGCGAAAGGCACCATTGGAGAGGGGGGAAAGGCGAGAAGAGGGGGGAGGGGGCGGAGCCTATTTTGCCCATTCCCCGCATCTCAGCCGGCCATAGTTTCACCAAGTCGAGCTTGCACTTTACGACGCTCAAAGTCGAAATCGAAGGGAGATATAGACGAGAGCGTGCGCTAGTCCCACCGGGTAAGAACAGCGGGGAGAGCGAGGCGGAGGGAGAGGGAGTGTGGTGTGTCTCTCGCCTCTCTCCTCTCATTTGACTATCCCCTCTGGCGCTCACACTGTGTTTAGCGTGAGTAGGAAGCGAGGAAATACGCGCGTAATGAAATCTTTAAAACAAAGTCACAAGCTAATGAAAATATAAAATATTGTTTTTTCTTCTTAGCTGTGCTCGGAAAAATCAAGCTTAAAAATAAGCCTTGGTCCCAGCGAAGTTTGTGCACTGGAAACCGTAAAATCGCACCTCTCTCTGGCTTTGAACTCGATTTTGACCTTCTCATTAAAGATGTACATTCCTGGGACCAAACTCGATTGTTAGAGGGATATAGTAGCTGTCTATAGCAACTGAGAACAAGAGATTTGGTTTAGAATTAAGCTTGTGACTTTGTTTTCTCGTTTTTTGGGCGAAGTCATGTCCACACAAAGTGGGCGGAGCTTGTGGTCCCTAACTATACAGCCTTAAACTATACAGCCTTAAAAATAAGAACTATACAGCCTTAAACTATACAGCCTTAAAAATAAGAACTATACAGCCTTAAACTATTCAGCCTTAAAAATAAGAACTAGCAGCACTTGGCATGACACTACGATCTTTTGAATGATATCGACTCGAACTCGCGGCCCTGGAACACATCATTCATTCAACTTTGGTTCGCTATTACAAATGAGGTATTCAATGAATACCGCAACTGTTGGGTGTTTTAGGAAGGTGAGGACTAAGGCTAGTAGTGTCTGCAATACCAAGCCAGCGGTGCGATCTCTGACAGAGATATGATCGAAAAACCGAGACCGGGAAATTTTGGCGCACCCTGTAATGCTCCTGCAATGTTCTAGTATGTTCCATCCGAATGTTCAAAAATTCAAAAAAAATTAGTGTTTTAAAATTGCCTTTCCATAATGAGAATCGTTCAAATATTGACTTGACGTCCAATAAATGTCCTTCAAATGCCCAATAACGTAACCAATAAATGATGTTCACTTCAGCATTTTTCGTTAATCGATGGACGTTAATTATCAAGCAAAATATTTGCGAAAATATTGGTCTATCGTACATCGCTCCAATTACCGAACAAACAGCCAAAATTACAGCTGTAATACAGAAAAAGTACAGTAGATAAATGATGACAATGAATGCTGTATAGCCGTATTTTGATTGAAAATAGAGGTATCGGCTCTCATTTTTCACACATTTAAAATAATATTTCGTTTGTTCTGTAATGGGAGCGATGTACGATACCACATTTTAAAAAAATTGATTAAGCGTCAATCTGTCAATATTAAAGTTATCAATTTGAACTCTGTTGCGCGAATTCTGAAAAACCCACTAGAAATGCTTATCAGTCTTTACGAATCTCATTTGGCTAGTGTTTTCCTAATTCCTTATTGTTTTTTTTATTTTTTACCACATACTTTTGATGTTTCAATATTGAGTTTGAATCTCCATTTTTAGATGCTATCCAGTCTTCGCAAATTGAAGAAATCAGTTACCAACCGTTTTAAGCGACCAAATCCTCAACACCGGGAGCAACCACATGACGAGAAGACAGAATTGGTCTCTCAAAGTCCGCCTTATATTTCACCTTCACCTCTGCCGGAATCATCTTTCGAACATGTATCCCAGCTTGAAGGTCTGCCCCGTGAGCTGTTGTGGCCAATATTCGAATACGCACCTCAAGTCGTGCTCGATTTGCGAGTGGTATTTATTATTATATAGTCAAATCCGATAATCACAACTTCTCAGACCTCTCGGATGCTGCGACATCAGGTTGATGTGTTTGCAACTCAAGAAAAGACCATACCACTCGCTTGCCGCATTGAATTTTCCTCGGACATTGTTGAAATCGAAGTCCCAAATGGGACTGCTAAATTGTTCGAACTGCGGCTCAAATCTCGCTTACCACTACCTTGCTTGCTGAAAATAATGCGTATCGAGCGGTTCGAAGTTCGGCGTAACGTCACGGTTGGATTTTGTGTGAGTAATATACCATATTTCGAGCCATCTTCATTCCATTCAGAAATACATGCTCAAACACCGCAATAACTCGGATTTGGTAGACGCTCTGAAAGATTCCCTCGAAGGAAAGGTCGAGATTATTGAGATTACGGACAGATCGCCAAATATTGGCAAAGATGTACACAAAAGGGCAAATATTTTTCAATTGCTTGAAGGATACCGATTTGAACATCTGAAAATGAGTCTTGATGATTTATCATTTGAGTATAGGTGAGTGGAATTCAAATGAAAATCACATGTTCAATTTTTTTGTATTTCTAGCGAGATTATAATGGATATACTCGACTTGTATCGCATTGAAAAAGTAACGTTGACTCTCTCTCACGCATCACTTTACAAACCAGGTGCTAACTATTACTAGACAAATATTGAAAAGAGACTCTTTCAGAAAATTTCCTGCTGAAGCTTTCATTGCTTATTCGATCGCTTTGCATCGTTCAACGTCATCCGTACGGGCAATTCTACTTCTTTCCAAACCATAATATTGAGTGGACGCGCATCTTCATTGAAATGCTGTCCATGAAACTGGACAAATTATGCATTCTCAACCAGACCGCTGACGCGTTTCTCAGCTCACGGGAGGCGAAAATACTGGAAGAGGTCTATTTTATTGCATGTTTTATATACGAAAATGCATTCAGAATCTTCCCGATCTCGATAAGCCCATATGGTTCTCAGCCACTTGCGATTGCTATCACGAAGGCATCGCATACACGGAAAATGACTATGTAGTTGAAGGTGAACCCCGTTATGCTCCTTTCCTGAAAGATCAATAGTGTTTAAAATAAACCATTAAAACCCGTTTAAAAATATTATCCAATTACAATAGTAAAAAATAGCATTTAGCTGACGGTGTTGATGTTTTCTATCGTTCTCTGCGAATCAAGCATTGTTCGAGAAAGGATGAGGAGTTCTAGCATATTCGTTCTGTCGATATTCTTATTGTGTTTTTCTCTTGAAACTTCTTATTTGCTATTAAAAAAATCAAAATCTTCAGTAAAATTATGCTGGCTTCAAAATGTTGACTCCATTTACCGTTTAAAATTACCAAGGGCTCAGGATGAGTCTTGCAATCCTCCCTCTAGCAATGCTGTCTCGTTGTAAACGTTCAATTTTATACCTTTTGTTATTATTTAAATATATCATTTATTTGTGTTCTCCGTGAATATTCTACATTGTCATCAATTAATTTGTAATCAATCGAATATTATTGGCAATTCCAGTCCTATTTCAGATGCTATCGAGGCTACGCAAATCGATAACCAATCGATTCACTAGATCAAATTCCACAGATCCTCAAAGTACTCCTTACATTGGGCATTCACCCCTTTCTGAACCATCGGACGAGAACCTGTCTGCACTAGAGGCGTTGCCTCATGAGCTCTTGTTCCCAATAATCGAATTTGCGCCTGAAGTCGTGCTCAAACTTCGGCTGGTATCATAAATTGTCTAACTTTACTCATGCAAATTCACAGTCTTCTCGGATGCTGAAATTTCGTGTAGATGCATTCGTAACTCAGACGAAGACTATACCACTCGCTTATCGAGTCGAGTTCTCCCCAGTTTCCATTCAAATCACCATCCCGGATGGGCTGTCCATTTTGTTCGAACTTCGGCTTAAAGCTCGCTTGCCTCTGCCAGACTTGCGGAAAATGAGACGCGATTATTACTTTCATTGCGGTCGAAAGATGACGGTTATTTTTTTAGGATTGAACACTTGATTCAATGCAATTGAATTCATTCAGGTATTTGATCTAAATCACAATGCAAACTGGAATCTGCTGGACATTGTGAAAGATTCTCTGGGAAAAGTGGTCGATATGATTGATATTACGGATAATGCAAGCGCTTTCGGAGAAACAAATTTCGACAATTTTTCGAAAATGCATGAAGGATTTCAGCTCAGACAACTGAAACTGAGTCTTGAGGAGTTCTCTACGGAATACAGGTGAGTGGAAATGTACTGTAAAGATCACATTCTCCCGTTTTTCAGCAAATTTCTCTTGGATGTGATCGATCTTTACCACGTTGAAAAATTGACTCTTTCTCTTTATAGCGTAACGACTGCCGAACCCGGTAATAAATTCTGTAACAAAAAATGATGAATTTAGAATTTGTTTTCAGTAAATTATTTGCTCAAGCTGTCCACGCTTGTTCGCGCACTGTGTATTGTCCAGCACTACCCGGAGGAAGGTCTAACTGCGAATAGGGATGTCAATTCAATACCCAATACTCGGAGACAATACCAATTAATTGGGTAATTGGTATTGGGTTGACCAATTAATTGACTTTTATTCCTCATTTTCCGAGGAAGTGAGCGGCCGCAAAGTCAATTAAAGGAGGAGTAACAGGAAAGAATGCTAGAGACTCTCACACGGAAAACCCTGGACTTGCAAGACACTGTAGTCAAATGAGGGAAGGGGAGGGAGGGGAGGGGAGGGAGGGAGACAGGCGTATGTAAATCAAAAGCGCACGCTTAATCAAATCCTCTGTTCAAATTCCCCGCCCTTGCCTGGACTCAGGGGAATTCTGGAACTATGCCAAATCGCTATAACTCGGTTCATTGATGTCGTAGAGGCATGGGAGTTTCAGATCTCTGATATGGTTATGGATTGCTATAATCTGACGTAGGCAGATTGGCCACAAAAATATTCATGTTACTCCTCCTTTAATTGGGTATTGGAATTGGTCAGCCAACCCTAACTGCGAATAATTTCCTGTTCGGAGTTCCCAATGCTGACTGGGCACCCATATTCATTGAGATGCTATCACCAAACAAATTATGCTCGGCAAATTATGCATTTACAACAAGACCTTCCCCGCATATCTGAGCATGGAAGCAGCTGATTTGCTCAATGAGGTCAATTAATTATTTTTTTCGTTAAAATCGGATAAAAGTGTTTCAGAGACTGCCCTATCTCGGAAAGAGCATTTGGCTCTCGGCCAACATGTGAATGCTTTCTCGAGAGAATAGAGTACATGGCGAATGACTATGTGATTAAAGGTGAATATATTTACGAACCGAAATTGAGCTCCGAAAAGAAAAAAAACGAGAAAAAAATAATAAAAGCCTTTTCAGCTGACGGTATTGATGCGTACAACCGCACGCTGCGAGTCAAACGAGAAAGGATGAGGAATTCTAGCTGACAACAGGCAAATGCTCGAAGATATTCAAAATCCACACCAACACTCTGCTTTAAAATGTCTTTCAGCAATGAAAATCGTTCATATATTAACTTGTACAGAGAAATGTGGTTCGCAACATAATTGATAATCGCTGCACTAACAATAAATAAGGAGAACTATTAATCTATCGAGAAATTGGAGCTATCGTGAAATGATCCAAAATTATGGACACATGAATTTCTGTCTCGAAACGCAGCGGATGATATTATCAAATCATTGCTAGAATTTCCAAGAGCCGTCCTGAGCTGCGTCTTTGCAATTTGAATATAGACAACATCTTGTGGTGAACATTAGAGTTCGAAATACGGGACGGGTAATTCGCCCTCACACCGGGTCGCGCGCGCGAGAAATGAGAATTGGAGTTACCCGAGACTTTTGCGTCAAATCGCTCAATTACCCGAGTCCAGGTCAAATTTCGCTGTACTAGAGCAGCCATAAAACAATCAAATCATCATCAAACCAGACACAATCTCGGCTGCTGACATTACTTTCAATGATCTTTCGATTGCTGCCAAAATTGGTCATTAGAACCGGATTATTGTGATGAATACGTTCCATTTCAATAGGCTCGACTACCTGAAGTAATTTCATGTCATAGAAGTTCTTGAAATAAGGTTCAAACCTCAACAACAGTCGAAAACGCAAAACGTGAAACTTGAAATGTGAGAGCAACCACTCCCTAGACGGCTGGGAGGGAGAAATGATGAGTAATATCTGACTCATGATCCTGATTACTCGAAAACAGAACGATAAACGAGCGAAAACGAGCATTTTTGCCGCTCTGGACTCGGGTAATTGAACGATTTTGACGAATGGACTCGGGTAATTCTCCTTATCATTCGTCATTGACGGGTACCCGTGGACTCGGGTAGTGCTGGATTTCGAACTCTAGTGAACATAATTTTTCCACGACTTAAGTTTTTACTAAATCAGTCAATCAATCAATTTATCATTTTGAGCAATAGTTGCAGGAGTTGGTGAATATTTTTATAGGTTGTATTCCACCAGTTATATAGCTTACTCAATAAGAAAACGAAAAAATAACTCTAAACATTAAAAAATCGTTAGAACTCCTCTTCCTTCCTTGACGAATGCTTGATTAGAAGGGAGCGATAGAAAACACCCACAACGTCGACTGAAGATTTTTTTTACTTTTTTAAAATATTTTTTTATTGTGGTCCGACAATTTTTCTGCTCGGCTTTGCTATATTTGTCAAAGCACACAGACAGTGCACAGCAGACAAACAAGGCTGGTTGGTGTGCCTCAAATTCCCCGGGCGGAAAGAAGGAGAAGAAGGAGACCAATCTCCTTCGCCTTTCGTTCTATGATACAACATGAAGCTGCGCTTCGACTGAAAAAGAATCTCACGATAAAGGTCCCTGACCCTCAATCTCATAGTCATTTTCCTTGTATTTGATTCCTTTCTGATAGCAATCGCAAGTAGCTGAGAACCATATGGGCTTGTCGAGATGTGGAATTTTCTGAAAACGAATTTTTCTCTGAAACATAACATAAAATATTCGGACTTCTCTCAGTATTTTGGCATCTCGCGAGATGAGAAAAGCGTCCGTTGTCTGGTTGAGAATGTTCAATTTATCAAGTTTCGCGTTTGTAGATAACATCTTGATCAAGATGTGTGCCCAGAAAATACTACGGTTCTGGGACGGAGATAAGGTCCCGTGCGGGTAACGCTGGACGATGCACAGCGATCGAACAAGCGTTGAAAGCTTCAGCAGAAAACCTTCTCAAAATTTAACTTGAATTAAAGTGTTTATAATAATAGTCAACAGCACCTGCATTGTCAAGAATTGATTTACAGGTAGACAGCGTCACTTTTTCAATGTGATGATTTTTGATCATATTAATGACAATTTTGCTGAAAATGTAAAATAATAGTTGCATTTGGTTTGCGTATCAATTAAACTCACGTATGTTCATAAGATAAATAGTCGATACTCATTTTCAGATGTTCAAAACGGTATCCTTTCATAATTTGCAGATGATTTGTCGTTACGAAAGCTCCTGAGTTATCCGTAAACTCGACCATTTCGACCATTCTTATTGTATACTAATTTGAATACATCTTATTCTTTAATACGTATCATTAATCATTTTCTTAAACATTAAATTCTCATTTTCTTCAGAATATTTCGGACTTTCCATTCTTTCTCCAACTTTCTCACCAAATACTGATCTTATAATAACTCCATTCTACCGATTAGTCGACCCGCTTACACTTCCTTCCTATCATATCTGCAGAAGAGAAACTGGTGTCACAATTTGTACATACTACGCCCTCTCTCTCTTCCTCCCATTCACATTAGGGAACAAAAGGTTCCCGACACCAACTTCTTTTGCAACTAATTGCTGAATTCCATGCGCATAGGCTTTCCTTGCCTTTCGAAAAAAGTTATCCCCAAATTGTCAATTCCCAAAATTTCATCCTTCCTCCTTCTCCAAACATATTAATACCCTCACATACTTACAAATGTCAATCGTAATCGAATAGATTCAACTGGCTTTGAAACACAAAGATCACATCTTAATTATCTATCTTGTAGTTCCAGACTACAGTGATCGTCGTCTCTTCTGATCCATAGATCGGCGGAGAGGAGAGGGCGGAGCAGTCGAACCAGAAATATGTGGTTCTCCCACCATAGAGGGGTCACGCCACGGTGGCAGTCCCACCGAATGTCCGTCGATCGAAATCATAGTAAGGGATAGCATCCCCTCATAGTAGCCCGCTAAAAACACAGAAAACGCGTACAAACAATCATCAAATTCTAAATTTATTGGAAGAGAGTATGGGAGAAATCTCGTCACTCTCGGAAATCACACCTCACACACCGGTCGTTCTTGTGGAAAAAAGCGGTGCCGAATCTGTCCAAAAACTAATTTCAGAATTGGAGTCACCAGTAACATTACTGAAGACATTTTCCTTACTAATAAAGAAGCTGAAGATCATTGTATGACAAAGAATGTGGTTTATCTAATCACATGTACTGTGTGTTGCAGTATGTTGGTGAAACTACACAGAATTTAAAGATCAGGATCTCACAGCACAGCTATTCATTCGAGAGTAATCACTTAAATACTTTTCTCAGTCAACATTTTAAAGAACCTCTACACGATAGATATTCTTTCACTGTAGACATTCTCGACCACGGAAAAGATAAAACAGAGCTACTGCAGAAGGAACTTCTATGGATTAGAGCATTAAACACAGCATATCCATTTGGTTTGAATGATTCCATTAAAAACTTTGGTTATATTTCTGAAGGAATAAATCCTCTCGAAAAATCTTCTCATCCATACCAGACTTTACCGATTTCTGATCTTCCACGAAATAGCAGAGGAAAACGAAAACGAACACGAAGAAAACCAGCATACAAATGCACTAAAACAGCTCAGGATATTGTAAAAGAAATTGAGATACGAGATACGCGTGAATTTTTCATATATGGTAGATCACTCAAACATCACGACCTCCGAAAGCTGGAATTTTTTACCGCTTCAACAGATTTCAACACCTTACATCACGAGCTAAAATATAAGATATTTTCAATTATTTGTCCTCACTATTGGGAATCCAAAAAGACAATACAGAGTGATGACCAACCTAAAGCTATTTTAAAACTACAGTACTTCGGAAAGTTCATGGAAAGATTGAAGCTCACGAAACTTTTCAACTCTAAACGAATACGTGACATCTTTAAAGAAATCACCGGAGATGAGAAGAAAATACCACGCGTGCAAATCACTTATTCTCTAAACAATTCCACCTCACAGTTTTTATGCAATTATGGAAAATTCCTAAGAAACTTGAACCCCAAAGAGATTGAAACGATCCTGAGCTCCTCATGTAACTGTTACAAATATTTGAACTTTGTGGATCCACACTATGAACATGTCTGCTCAGGTAACATAAATATAATTGATGATTCCGATCTAAGAAATATCTTCGAAAAGGGAACCAAGTTCAGAGTTAGATCGTTCACCGATCGAAAAACAATAATAGATACTGTACACGATTCATGTCAAAATTTGTTTGCTAATCTCATACGAAAACATAAACCAGCAAAGACTAAAATAAAAGGCAATCATGATGCATTCACAAAAATAATATCAGAGACTATAAATAACAAATTACGACTGCAACAGCATGACTACGTCCAAATAAAATCTCTTACAAAAAAGGTATCAGAATTACACAGAGATTTCGTGGTCACCATGGTTGACAAAGCATCAGGAAACTACGCAATTACTTGTAAAAAACTGTATCTTCAATTTATGGAAAAAGAACTCAATACACAGAGTAATGATGGCAAAACCTACGAAATCAAAGATCAACTTGATCCAGTCAGCATCAAACTAAATCATGAGAAGTTCACACGCAGTTTCGGTATTGCTGTGCAAACAGAAGGAAATCTACCTAAAATATACGGAATTCCCAAAATGCACAAGAATCCAATAAAATTCAGATTCATTACTGGAGCTCATGAAAGCACCCTAAAACCACTTTCTATTGAATTGCAAAAAATTCTCAGATTTTTACATGGTCACTTCAGAAGGTATTGTTACAGTATTACCGGACATGATAAAATTAATCGATTCTTCTCAATACAAAATACATTCCGAGTGGTTCAACAACTAAATACAGTTCAAAACAGGCGTTCTGAAATTTTCTGTGCTGATTTCTCCTCACTGTTTACAAACCTTCCCCATAATGTAGTGAAAGAAAAACTATACTATCTCATCGATTTAATGTTCAAAAACGCTGGTTCTGAATACATTGTGGTTCAAGGAACTAATGTCAGATATGATCGGAACAACTCGAGTACCAGTGGCAGATCATATCACAAAAACGATCTCAAAGGAATTATTGAATTTATTCTACGCAACTCTTTTGCCTATTACGGTGGAAATCTATATCAACAACAAAAAGGAATTCCTCAGGGCAATAACGCATCACCCCAAATAGCAGATCTCATTCTTGCTGTTATGGAATACCAATATATTCGCAATAACATCCAAAGTGGACATCCTCTATCTTTTTCTCTTAACCGAACGTTTAGATATATTGATGATCTCTTCCACATTTCGGACAAAAAAGACGAATTCGTAAGAATTACAACTGATATGTATCACCATTCACTCACTCTGGAACAGACTAATACAGACCCAAAAGAGTCAGCATTCCTTGACATGTCTATTAAAGTAACCATCACTGGTGCGGTTCAAACCTCACTATACAATAAGACCGATGACTACTCATTCTCAGTAGTTAGATACCCTCATTACGAATCGAATATTCCAATTAGTATGGGTCTAAACACGCTACATGGAGAAATAATTCGCATTTTCCGAAACTGTTCTAAATTCGAACACTTTTTGAAGAGAACTCGTCAACTTGCACGTTATTTCCTGCAAATTCAATACCCAAAGGAAATCTTGTGTTCTAGACTGTATTCAACGTTAAACAAAACTCCTGCGATATCCCTGAAATACGCAGTTTGTAATAATGATATATGCATGCATATTATCGAAAAACTATGATATTTCCCCACTAATTCACTATTTGAAGCATCTGTCCTTCCTTCCTTATCTTCCCTTCTCCCGGCAGGGGGTAGATCATTGATCTCTCTTGACCTTCCGATCTCTCCTCTCCCAGTCTATTGATCGCTTCCCTTCTTCCCTCAGACAGCAGTCACTCAAACTAACGATCGGGTGGATGTCTCTCTCTTCTCTCTTCGTCAAAATTGGTTTATTCCACACCCACCATTTAGCCTATAATGATATGAAATACTTACTGTCCCATTAGTTTCATTTGCGCGATACATTGACTCGTTTCCGCGTTAGTTGTTTGTTGTTTACTTTCATCTTCTTCTTTCCCTATCTCTCTTGTTTCCCTACTTGCGAGGGGCGTCGTACTGACGAGGTCCACCCTTCGTGAGGCGGTTGGGTGTCTACGACCCAATGGACCGAAACATCCAGCCGCAATTTCTTTAGGAAGTCTTCAAAATTAGTTTCTTCCTAGCAGTTTCTCTATTCTTTCGTCTCTTAAACCACATTTCTTTTTAATTCCTTCTAGGGATCCACCAAATCCGAGTTATCGTGGTGTTTAAATCCACCAAATCCGAGTTATCGTGGTGTTTAAATCCACCAAATCCGAGTTATCGTGGTGTTTAAACATGTATTTCTGCATAGAATGAATGATGGCTTTTCCGAAATATTGCATATCACTCACGCTAAACCCAGCGGAGTCCCCCGCCCCTCGGTTCGTAACACCCGATACGCATGATTTGCAGCAACGCCGTTAGTGGCAAGCGAGATTTGAGTCGGTGTTCGAACAAGTTTGCTGTTCGATTTGGGACGTTGACTTCAATCATATCTGACGATAATACGATACGGCAAGCGAGCGGGATGGTCTTTTCCAGAGCTGCAAACACATCAACCTGATGTCTTAGCATCCGAGAGGTCTGTCAAGTTTCTATTAAGGATCGGGTTAAAATATAATAATTACCACTCGCAAATCTAGCACGACTTGAGGCGCGTATACGAGTATTTGCCACAACAGCTCACGGGGCAGACCCTCAAGCCCGGATAGGTGCTCGAAAGAAGATTCCGGAAGAGGTGAAGGACAAATATAAGGCGGACTTAGAGAGTCCAATTCTGTATTCGCGTCTTTTGATTGCTCTCGATGTTGAGGATTTGGTCGCTTGAAACTGTTCGTTACCGATTTCTTTAGTTTGCGAAAACTGGATAACATCTAAAATAAAAATTCAAACTCAATATTGAAACATCAAACGTATTTGATTTAAGCAAAAAAAAAGCGTGCTTAGGAAAACACTAGTCAAATGAGATTCTATCACTAAAGAGAGTGACAAGAAAGCATTGCTTGTGGGTGTTTTCAGCATTCAATATAGCTGAAAATTGAGATTCACAGAACCTCTTCACCCAAAGGTGAATGGAATTGAAGAAAACGTTTAATCAATTTCAAATATTTTCGTAGCAATAAAATGTATGCTAGAGAATTAGATAGAAATTTACCCCCTCTCAGATATCTTGCAATGATCTTCGCTCACCTCGAGTGCCTTCCTCGTGAACTACAGTGGGCGAATATATAGATTATGCCCCGGACACTGTTCACTCACTTCGCCGGGTAATGTGTCTATTTACGACTGTCTAAATACGCTTCCAAGAATCCTATATTGGCGGACTAGTTATAATCTATATATCATGGACAAATAATTGCCAATTTGGAAGAAGAAAAATCTCACTGCTAGTCGACGAGTATCTGCTCAAGCCTAAGGCCATTCCTCTCGGTGACTCGGCCCACTTCTATGATGGACAACTCATGATTACCGTGAATGTTTCCAAGTAAGTTAATAATTTGTGTTAGCATAACGTAAAATTGGATACGTCGCTTACAGGGCAGCATTATTCGAGCTGCGGCTGAAGTTTCGATTGCCGTCTTTGAAAGAATTCAAGCAAATCAAAGGTTATTGGTTACGAGCAAATTGTGAGTTATCGATTTTTGTATAAATTGAGCAAAAATTGGCCAATCTGAAAAGATGTGAACGAAACTCAATAACAATTACAGTCCTACCGCTTCCCAAAAGGTGCTAAGTGGCTCAAATGTGTTGGCGATGCAATTGGCACAACTCATCTGAAAGAATTGCACATCGACTTTAATTGCGACCTTATGCCAACTTTAAAAGCCGCCACGGAAGCATTCTCCGGCATTCAGATTGAACACTTTTTGCATTTCAGTCAACATTCTTTTCTCTTTATCCTCGCTAGTCAGAAGTCTCAGCATAACTCAATGCCATGTGTTGTTCCGTCCCCGCACTCGTCAACGTATTTCTTTGGTCATCGCAATGTGGTTTGGGAACCAATTATTGCCGAAATGTTCTCGAGAAAACTCGAGAAATTCACGATACAAAACGATGGGCACGATGAATTTATGTGTCGAAACGCAGTCGATTCTCTCATAAAGGTTTTACAGTGATTTTAAAATTTATTTTATCATCGTGCGTTTGATTTGCTTATCGTAAAATAATAAACCGTTCCGCGTATTCCGATTCCTATCGTTCATTTTACATTTTGACTAGAGGGTCTTAGGCCCTTGCTATTGGTACTAATCGTTTCCTAGCAGCACTAGTAGTTCATACTGTGAAAATGAGAATTTTAAAATTAATCAATAATGAGCAAGCGCATAAAACGTTCCGTATTATGCGCTAAACACCGTAGCGTCTCCGCTGAGCATTGGAATGTTACGATAGCTGTTTTTCTCGCGCAAAATTTATGTTCTGGTTAACATTGAATTTAGCTATCGACCGTGAGGAGGTAGGAGGAGAGTAGACAGGGTTAATCACAGGCCTCGTCCCGGCTCCTCTTCCTCCCTTCTCACGAGCGAGCGTTCGTAAAATATCAGCTACGCTTGATAATCCCTCTATTTTTTCAGAGCTTTCCCAAACTGGGAAAGAAGGTTTGGTTCTCGGCAACTTGCGAATGCTATATTGATGACATTGACTGCAAGAGGAAAAATGGCTACTTGGTGCAAGGTGAGACACCTGTGCCATTATCGGTCCACGCCGTTTAGTTGTGAGAAAGGTCCAGCAAAAGTGGGAAACAATCAGGCAAAAGAAAATCAAGAATTCGTTGAAATTAAACACACCGAAACAATTTTTTCACTAAATGATTTCAGCGGAGAGAACGAACGCTCGTCGTCCATCTCTTCGAATCAAGCATGAATCAAGGAGATTTGAGGGATTTTAGAATTATTCAATTCAAATATTATTCACACCTGTCTCCTTAACGTCTTTCAAATATTGAATAAAATATGTTGATTCAGCTCGAGATTAACAATGTTATGTTCTGTTGGGTGATGTATTTATAGTTCCGAACATCCAAAAGATCGGGGTGAGAAAAATAGTAGTCTTGTTTACAAATTACGATATTTATTTTTATGAAGCACGTTGACACAATTTTTGAATCTTGAAAAATTCAGAAAGCGATAATTTACTCTCTCGCGATTTCGATAGATAAATTATACAAATCTCTAAGTCTATAAATTTTATATGTTATATTGATCCCAAGCCTAGCACACATATCATTAAACGCTCGATACCAATCTTCCATTGAAATATCTCTCGTGAAATCAGTAAATAGCAGCTTCACCGAGGGAATTCGGAGCGCGGCTTTGTAGATGAATTTGCAAAGAATTTCATTTCCTGAAGACAGTTATAAATACAAAATTTGCGTAAAATATAAACAATAAAAACAACTCACTTAGTACAGCGGGTGTGAAGTCATCGTTGCCAAGCGTTGTAATGGTAAGTTGCTCCAACTTGTGATTCTCAGCAAGTCGTAGCATTTTTGGTCTACATAAACGCATTTAGAAATACACGGAAATCACCCACAAGAACAGAAGGAAACGCGTTGTTTCGAAGTCACTCCGTGATGTGGTAATTTCTAATGTTCCGATGTCAATATTTGCGGTGACCCGCGTTAGCATGTTTAGCTGTCTTTGCCAAGATTCGTGGCCCGTATAAACGGATATTATGTCAATTCGAGCAGCACGAAAGCAATGTTCTTGCAAGAAATTCTCAAGTTTTCGCTCCATTTCCTCGTCCTTGTCGAATCTACGCAAAAATACCTGAAATGTATCCATTTCTTTAAAAAAAAAATCAATGGACACACTAAAGGTTAATTGCAAGGATAAATTTTAAAAAAATGCCTATGTAACAGTTCCAGATAAGTACACTCACTCCATCAGTTTTCTTAGTGCCATACTTGTTCTTCCATTTTTTCAAGCCAAAGTAGTTCTGTAATTCGAATGGGACTTTAACATGGATCTGATAGAAATCGCCCAAATCAAGATAGCATTCGATGCTTTCGATAATTGGATTGTTCTTGCGAACACTGAGGTGATTAATGCACAGAGTGTTCCAGCTTGGTGAGATCTAAAAAATATATGACGGTACTTTCCTAATTCCAATTGCTACGATCTTGCATTTGCGCGATTGATCAGCATGTGTATATTGTGTGCTTGTAACGCGAAATATGAGGTTTCATGATACATCAACTCACGTTTCTCATTAAATCGATAAGCGGAGCTCGGCCTACCCTGATTACAAGTCTGATAATATCATTTGGCAGAGTGCCGAGGCTGATTCCATTCTCGCCCGAGACTTTCGGCTGAAATAATATATATTAGAGTTCGAAATCCAGCACTACCCGAGCCCACGGTACCCGTCAATGACGAATGATAAGGAGAATTACCCCCGAGTCCATTCGTCAAAATCGTTCAATTACCCGAGTCCAGAGCGGCAAAAATGCTCGTTTTCGCTCGTTTATCGTTCTGTTTTCGAGTAATTTGGATCATAAGTCAGATATTACTCATCATTTCTCCCTCCCAGCCGTCTAGGGAGTGGTTGCCCTCACATTTCAAGTTTCACGTGTTGCTTTTTCGACTGTTGTTGAGGTTTGAACCTTATTTCAAGAACTTCTATGACATGAAATTACTTCGGGTAGTCGAGCCTATTGAAATGGAACGTATTCATCACAATAATCCGGTTCTAATGACCATTTTTGAGCTTCCTATATCCCGCATTAAACTTTGCTCTTTAGTGTTAATTTTGGCAGCAATCGAAAGATCATTGAAAGTAATGTCAGCAGCCGAGATTGTGTCTGGTTTGATGATGATTTGATTGTTTTATGGCTGCTTTAGACTAAAGCCTTTTAGTACAGCGAAATTTGACCTGGACTCGGGTAATTGAGCGATTTGACGCAAAAGTCTAGGGTAACTCCATTTCTCATTTCTCGCGCGCGACCCGGTGTGAGGGCGAATTACCCGTCCCGTATTTCGAACTCTAATATGTATGAGTAATTTTCATTCAGCGCCTTTTTGAAAACCACTCACGAAAAATTTCTTGAAGTATCGATGAGGACACACAAAGCAACAGTCAAAAAATGAAGCTTACATTTTCAACAGTTGATCCTTGAGTACTTATTCTCAATTTCTTTGGCTTGGGAGGATGCATTATAAATGAACTCACTGCAAAGTTAGTTCTAAAAATTGGAATTGATCACGAAACAATTTGCTTATCTTTTTCCCGCTTAAACCCAAGCGTCCAGGCTCAGATGACGCGACGTAATCACGGTTTTCAAAAATTACTTTTTTACATAAAACATTTTATCAAGGTCAGAATACGAATTTGAAAAAAAAACAACAATTTGATTTCACACATTAATGTCTCGAAATCGTAATATGCAAGTCATCTTCCAAGAAATCGTCACTGTCTCCATAAATGGCGCCTGTAATATTGAGTCCGAGTCGTGCGCCCAATTCATCGACAGCTTGACTCCAGTCTTCTAATAAAATAATTCTTGAGAAACAGCACAATTCAAGTTGCGCCGTGCGTGTGTTGGCTGCAGCGTCCGTGATGAATTTGCAAAGAATTTCATTTCCTGAATGGAGCAGATTTTTCGGCATTTTAGCACTACTTTTCGCACACAACAGAACGAGGACCAAAAGTGTCGGTAAAAGTCTCCAGGAAGGAAAATCCTAGAATAGAACCGTATTACTGAAAAAAATGGCGAGATCTGATTGCAACAGATCGTCAACACTAAAAAAGTGCCGAAATGAAAATAACAGAGTCAGATTTTTTTCTTCTTTCCAAAAAAAAAAGGCCCCACTGAGAAAAACATGTATATTTATCATGAAATGGTCCACAAAAGCAGTTCAAGGTTTTTTGATTACTTGAACTCGTTTTCGAATGGAGATGGGCTTGTTTGAGCTCAATCTATACGAGCCTTGCGGAATATCGGGCAAATAGTGCAGTGAATGCTCACGATTGGGCCATTACTTCGATACTTCAGGCACTTACTGCAAACCACCGAGAACTTCAATCAATTGTAAGAGGTTCATCCTATTTTTAAGTTGTATTTACCCATTTCTTTTGTTCCAATTTGGACGTTTCTCTTCAATCGCGTCAGTTTGGCCCTAATTGCGCGCGATGATTCAGACCATTGAAACTCCCCGCAGTTTCTCGTTTCGAATTAGAGCCAAATTAGCGCTCGCGCGAGTGCCCGTTCGAAATTAGGAACACCCATGAATAGCGAGAATGGATTGAGTGTCTCAAGTAGGAGAGGATGGGTTTGATGGTTCACGCTCCCTATTTCACCTTCAATTTCGCTTTGCCTGACCGGGAGGAGGGGCGTTCAGAGCCGGAGAAAATACCGAGTATAGGCGCAGATCCTGGTCTAAGTCCTACACGTATTCCTTTCTGTCCGTGTTTTTCAAGGTTTCAAACTAGCCCACTATAGAGAGTATAAAGTATACCAATGTTGTCCCTCTTAGAAATGTCCTTGAACTGCCCTACTACTGCCTAATGTTTGACCACCAACAGACAAGTACTTGTTAGATCCACTCACTACTCTGACCACTTCACGCTCGACCCCTGCTGATCATTGGGCGATTTCGCCCTTGAGGCTCGTATATTGACTTCCCACTCGTTTCAGAGCATCAATTACGCTTCCAAATTGCTGCCGACCCTCGCAATCGCTGGAAGAGGCATCTTCGCTCAAAGCGCAACCCTTTTTCATTTGCAGTTTTGGTGTCACTCATCTCCAATCTCCAAATCGCTACATATTTGACTATATTTCCTAGTTATCGGAGCATAATCGATAATTGCGTTCAGAAAATTATCAACTTTTGTACCTTTCGGGGAGTTTCAGCGCGCAAATGCGGCTGCTGTCCTCCTCTCTGCTCCTCGGTGTCGTCGTTTCTCTTGCGACTGCGGGCAGGGACATCCGGATCAACCTCAGGCAGAATATCACCGCGCCCTGCCCGGGAAGTGAGTGATTTCGAATTTATCAAGCGATCATTTCCCCCCCCCCCCTTCATTGTCTGTGAGCATCAAGTTCCATTTTAAAACAATTTTTCCATTTTTTGTATGATATTGACACACAACAATCAAAGAGGTATCAAATCCATCAAATTTTGCATTGTCTATGGAATGGCATGTGAAACTCAACAGAGATTTTGAAAGTACAAAAATTCTAAAATGTCTGAAATACCCGGATTTCAGTCAAAACCGACCTCGTCGATCGCAACTCGATCAAGTTCGCGTTCGAGATGCTGTCGGGAGCGCCGGATCAGAATCAGGTTTGGACTTGAATGTGATATTTGTTTTTTTGCAAATTCCGATTTCAATCTCTCTGATCTCACGTATTTTGCAAGCAAGGTGACTTCAACTCGCACTAGTTTGTCAAATGTTTCACTGTAAGTATTGTGAATGCAAACACCGTTACAGGTCAAGGGTTATTTTGGTTTTTCAAGATTACCACTTGTAGCAGATTCGAACACTACAGGTCACGGTCACCGACCTCGAGGGTCGCTCGCAGTCGGTCGCCTTCCCCGGGTGCTACCGCGTAAGGATGACCTTCAAGGTGCTCAAGCCACTCAAGAATCCGTAAGATTTTTTGCATTTTTCCCGCTCGGTTTCGCTAGGTTTCTTGGTGGATATGAGCGCGCGATATTTTGACAACTTCAGATCTAAACATGGCAAATATAAGTTACCTACGAGGTGCTCCGGCCGCTCAAGAATGCGTGAGAGTTTTATTCCATAGTTTCCGCTCCATTCTCTCACTGGAAAATGATATATCTGAGAGAATAAGCGACATTTGAGTGACTGTCGTACCTAGATAAGGGACATAGCGAATCAATTGGGTTGGTGCATAAGTTTCTTCACGCCGCAGTTTCGATTTTATTGCTCCTGTACTGAATCATTCCCAAATTCCCTTGCCATAGGAACTAGGTATGGGCACGAGGACTAAACCATACATTTGAATTTGATCATAGCCGCTTAGTATTTGAGAGGAATAAACGGAAACAAAAAATCATCGAAAACATGTCATTTTGGGTATATTCATTAACACTGATTTATTTTAGAAACAAGTGATCCCTGAGTTCTCACCAATTTTAGAGGGAATGGGGAAGGGTTACTGGTTGGTATGGCAGTGAGATATCAGGTTTACAAAAATCATGCGATATGCTGCATCGCTAAAGGTGACTATTTCAATCGTCGCTTTACGACATACAACTTTCGAAAACAATATCTCGAGCTTGAGTTCTTCGATATTCTCCAAAACAATAATGAATATCAAACAGGGAACCTACTTTAATTTACACCACACTCGGCTTCTCTAAGTCAATCGAGACTAATTTGCTACACGCATTTCGGGAATCTCTGATTTTTGTGCTGCCCTAGCTTTTGAATTTGTGGGTATGTTAAGACGGCCGTTTGTGGTAGAGTTGCCGTTTCACATCCGTTGTGACATATTATCAATGCAGTATGTGCCAATGGTTAAGATTTGTGGATATCTCAATTCTCTAAGAAACACTTACTGGATAAAAAGTGAGCAAAAATGTGCACTGCGTTGACTTTGATTTGATATCTCAACTCTCAAATGAGTTAATATCCGTAGCGTGCGGAAAACAGGCGATTTTTACCATTTTCAACCGATTTCGGGTGCTTTAGCGCTTGCTACTCATGAACTAGGTCGAAATTTGTAATTCGGAAAACTACGAAATGCGGGTAAGAGGTTTGCCTAATGATCTGTGAAGGTCCGGTATTTCTATCTTTTCTCGTTCATGAGAAAGCATCCGTGGCGTGCGGAAAACAGGCGATTTTGGACATTTTCGGGCAGTTTGAGCATTTTTAACCAAATTCGGAATCGATATCTTAATTCTAAGGTGGGTTAGCAACCGCAAAGAGCTGAAACCAGTCGTTTTTGGGCAAAATTCAACTGAATTCAACTATGTTTCACTCAGTATAGAAATCATTTCTTTTTCTGCGTCATTTGTCAGCCGGTTGAAATTGGTTTCGCAATATGTTTCACCATCCGTATGAGAGATTTGGAGAAAAATTGTTAATACTCTGGTGTCCGGAATCAACTTGGAATCAAGCTTGATGGCAACTTGTGGGAAGTGCTTGATTCCAACTTGTGGGATCGTTTGAAATCGGCGAGGACTACGGTAGCTTTTTCTATTATTGATTGATAGAGAGCATGAGTTCCCCCACACAGTAACCAAAGGCCCCGCATGGTACGACCATGTGGGGAGGTCACATCCAAAAGGCGGTCCAACTGGGGTCCGCAGATAGTCAAGCGCACTCGTGCCCGAAGGCAGTCAGAATGTGACTGCAAAAAGGGACCTTATAGGCGATGTTTGTGCTGGACGCTGCGGGTACGTAAGCCTGCTTGATTCCAAGTTGTGGGAATGGGTCACTTGATTCCAACTTGAAAACCCATTTCTACTTGATTTCAAGTTGATTCCGGACACCAGAGTAATTCAAGGAATTCTCCACCGACCGACACCGTGACTCGAGAATCGCCAAAATGATATCTAGAAAAGTGACTCGCAAATGAACCTTTTTCCCCCCGTCTGACTTGCTGTGCACCATGAGCATCGCTGACTTCGACCATAATGAAGTCATCGCACATTTATCTGAAATTCGAGACAAAAAAATAACGTTGCTAACAGGAGTAGAATAAATAGATTTTATTGCAGATACGTCGAGGCCTTCCTCCAGCTCGGCACGAACATTCCCTGCTCCTCCCCGAAGCACTCCAGCTCGGCCGGGAATATCTGTGCGAATGTATGTTCGTGTCACGACAATCCAAAATATCATGCCTATGGGTAGAGACCGCAACGGGGTAGACCGAATCAATCGTAAGGTCATGTTTTTGTGCTCAAAGTATCCCCCTTGGTCTCAATAAGGACATACTTTTTACCGTTTGTCGATATCTCATCCCTAAACCGAGTTACGAACCAAATCTCTACGAGATTTGCGTTCCTCAGTTTGGGAAAAACGGAAACCAGCGCTGTGCGCGAATTTGGGTACGATTTGTAGCTTAACATGTCTTTGCCACAATCGAAATATTCAACTCAATAAATGCGTTGTAATCTCTGCAACTTCACTGATGCAATACAAAGTGATGTAATCTCTGATACGTTCCGTGATGCAATAAAAGTCGTGAAATCACTTCAAATTAATTATTCGTACCCAAATTCGCGGTTACTGTGACTCGCCTCGCCTCCTTATAGCATAAAAACGGTAAGTTTCAGGAAGTGAGTGTCTTATTATCTAAGTATTTGAGGGAAATCAGAAACAGATCCCCAGTACGAGAATCAGATGGTCAGATTTGAGGTTTTATAATTGTATTTTCAGAGACAAAGGCAGACAGTCATAGGAAGTATGTATGCTATTCGGGCCGGGTTAGAAACACGGACTGAGGGAGACGCGAGGAGAGTCTCGCGTTGCGGGCCCCATTTGAAATTATTCCTTGGATCAGTTCGCAAAGGCTTGGATTTGAGGTTGCCAATATTCAACAAACTTTCTTTTTTCATAAACGGGGTATCAGAAAAATCACCGGCTCGTCAGAGTAAGCGCGAATTTGGGTACGAATAATTAATTTGAAGTGATTTCACGACTTTTATTGCATCACGGAACGTATCAGAGATTACATCACTTTGTATTGCATCAGTGAAGTTGCAGAGATTACAACGCATTTATTGAGTTGAATATTTCGATTGTGGCAAAGACATGTTAAGCTACAAATCGTACCCAAATTCGCGCACAGCGCTGGTTTCCGTTTTTCCCAAACTGAGGAGCGCAAATCTCGTAGAGATTTGGTTTTCGTGACTTTTATTGACTTTTGGAGTAAAAAGACACCTTTTCATAGCTAAATTCATAGAAACCTGCGCTATTGAGTGCCAGAATCAATGCGCGAAAGATCTCCCCCGCGCCTTGCCCCCTGGGCCTTTTACCTTAACCGTCGCGAGTGGCGAGTGGAGAGTGGCGAGTGCTCATGTTTGAGATGATTTAACATCGCATAATTCCTTGTACATTACGAACTGCAGTTCTCATAAATAATGCTAAATCAAAACTGTAATCATGTGTATACGGCACAAACAAAATGGCATTGAAACAGATAAGAGAAAGCACAAAATTCGGAATCTTATCTCAATTTGTGGTGTGAGCAGTAGCCTAAAAGGATGGTCAATAGCTAGAGACCGCAAGCTCCGCCCACTTTTGATTGACAGGGAAGAGGGGTAAAACTGCGCCGAGAGCTGACAGCCGTAGTTCGTAACCGATTGGGACGTTCAACATCGCGTTTTGAAGCTACTATCGTTCCCCACAAACGACCAATGGGGGAAAATGATTGGACTAGTTTGAGATGGTCAAAACTGAGTTGAAAGGGTGCAGAGTACGTAATTAAAGGCTTTCTAGTGTTCGGACATGGCTCCCCCTTTCGTAATTCATTCTTTGGATTATTAGGAGACGATCAGAGAAGAAATCTCGATGATTGGAAGTGTTTGGAATTTGTCAGCTCCATTCAAAGATCGGCTTTACGCGCGTGACGATGTTCCGACTTATGGTGTTTACCGCTGGCGCGTATTCAAATTTCGTCCCTTCCCATCTCCCCCTCTCTTCCCCTTTGCATAGCTCTGCAAACTCCGCCCCCTCCTTGCCACTTCCCATCGCTGTTTTCTTACCCGTCGTGGATAGAACACACTCTCCCTAGGCAAGGTCTGATTTTCCTTCGGAAATGTCTCTCACGACTGGGCGAAGCTATCGCCTTCGAACTTTGGGAATGAGCTTGAAATAGGCTCCACCCTCTTTTGGCTTGGACTGATTTCAGTCACTTCTCTGTTGAGCCTCGCACGCATGGTTTTTGACTCATAACTTTGTTCAGAGGTGAGATATCGACAAACGGTAAAAAGTATGATCTTATTCAGACCAAGAGGGATACATTGAGCACCGAAACATGACCTTACGATTGATTCGGTAAATCACGTTGCGGTCCCTATCAATAGCGCCTGTAGCCAAACAATCAATGGTGTGGTCAATAGCTTAAAAAATGTTATCATAAGCATCCATGGTCAAGGAATCCAACGCGTAAAATTATCATTAAAAAAGGTCAAAAATGCACATCTTAAGCGACATGTCAATCGCCGAAGACGTGGTGTATCGCCGAAGACGTGGTGTATCGCCGAAGACGTGACGTATCGCCGAAGACGTGGCGTATCGCCGAAGACGTGGCGTATCGCCGAAGACGTGGCGTATCGCCGAAGACGTGGCGTATCGCCGAAGACGTGGCGTATCGCCGAAGACGTGGCGTATCGCCGAAGACGTGGCGTATCGCCGACAACGTGGCGTATCGCCGAAGACGTGGTGTATCGCCGAAGACGTGGTGTATCGCCGAAGATGTGGCGTATCGCCGAAGACGTGGCGTATCGCCGAAGACGTGGTGTATCGCCGAAGACGTGGCGTATCTCCGAAGACGTGGTGTATCGCCGAAGACGTGACGTATCGCCGAAGACGTGACGTATCGCCGAAGACGTGACGTATCGCCGAAGACGTGGCGTATCGCCGAAGACGTGGCGTATCGCCGACAACGTGGCGTATCGCCGAAGACGTGGTGTATCGCCGAAGACGTGGTGTATCGCCGAAGATGTGGTGTATCGCCGAAGACGTGGTGTATCGCCGAAGACGTGGTGTATCGCCGAAAACGTGGCGTATCGCCGAAGACGTGGCGTATCGCCGAAGACGTGGTGTATCGCCGAAGACGTGGTGTATCGCCGAAGACGTGGTGTATCGCCGAAGACGTCTTTGAAATGCTTCCTGATCAATTCCCGATCAAAGATCAACATGCTAAAAATGAAGCAAAAAGCAATGAAGCAATGAAGCACATGGTGCCGGAGCTAAGCCAAAAACCATGCGATCTGGGCTCAACAGAAAAGTGGTCGAAACCGGGACGAGGCAAAAGGGGGGCGGAGCCTATTTCAAGCTCATTCCCAAAGTTCGACGGCGATAGCTTCGCCCAGTCGTGAGAGACAATTTAGGAGCGAAATTCCCTCTTGTCTAGGGACGGTGTGTGCTAGTCACGACGGGATAGAAACAGCGGGGAGAGAGGGCGGAGGGAGAAGGGAAGAGCCTTGTCTCTCACCCCTCTTCCCTCATTTGACTATAGCTCACACTGTGTTTAGCGCTAATCGGACTGGAATAAATACGCGCGTACTAAAACCTTCAAAACAGTTTAGCAATTCGGGGAAACTTTCGATTCTTGATTTTTCTTCTCTAAAATTCTTCATAAAAATAAAAGAACAATCTGCGCAATGGGCACTTTGCTCCGTTCATTAGAAATGCCTTTTTTGACTATCCCGGACTAGTGCCCATTGGCACAATGAAAGGTGAGGCTGAGAGCTATCCATCGCGCCCTTGAACGACCAATTTGGTTGAGTATTCGATTTGCTAAACCTCATTCCCATTTTTTGCCCCCATTCCCTATCCCTCCCAAGTGGGCGGAGCTTGCGGTCTCTACCTATGGGATTTGGTTTGTAAGTGAACAAGCCCTGCTCATAACCTAAGAGCTTAGTTTTAGCCAGGAATATCTGTGCGAATGGGAGTAATAGCGTTATGTATACTGTTTTTTTTTATTGTACAGAGTAGTCCAGAGCGTGAGATACGATAGGAGAAAGTTAGAAGAAGCACTCCAGCTTGGCCGCTAACATTTGTGCGAATGTAAGTATCTTGCAGCGCCATTCAAGTTTCTCTAATGATTCATGACCTATTGTACAATGTGTGATTATCGCTTTGTTAGAGCCTAATTTCTAATTGAGCGCAACCACAATGATTGCAAATTGATCGGAAGGAAAATTGCAAGGCGTTTGAATATGTTTCATCCATCGATGAAATCAGCTAGGGCTGAATGAATTCAATGGTGCTCCCTTGTTTAACTGACAAAAATACCCTTTTATCAATTAGAGGCTCGCTGATGTTACTCGCTTCAAATAATGAGAAATCCGCACGTTCGTCATTCATTCTGAATGTTCTACATATATCACGCCTCTCACCTAAGATTCGAACCAAATCTGTCAGAGATACATTTTTTCGGCGGCATCGCTTTTTCGATGGTTTTGGACCCCACCCGACCCCTCTAGACACCCTGTGAAAGGAATAGGGTCAGCGATCATTCCCGACCGAGCTGCAGCGCCGGTCGGCTGCAGCCTCCCAACTTCAATGCGATTTTTCTCCCCTTCAAAGCAATCCTTGAGAAAACTTTTCTTCTTGGGCTAGGGCTATTTTTCGATGCTCTATCGACCTACACAGGTAAGAAGTCAATATCTCGCCTTGGACATGTGCTGTAAACAACCAGCTGTATCTTGTGAACCGCTCGAAAACCCTCACATTTTTTTGCTCACGTTTGTAGAGCTTGAGACTACGATTCGAATGAGAGGTCAGTGCTCCCACATCTAGGGGGGGGGTGGCTATAGGTTTAACCCCAAAAGCTCCAACTTTTGAACTTTATTTTATACAGTCGTTTCTCAGTTCATTTCTCATTCTTGCGAGGAATGACCCGTTGTCTCTGTATTAATTTTCGTTAGGTTTCACTTTTCATTTTAATTGTTCAAATTGCCTCTCTCAAAATATAACGATTGAGTAAAACACAGCGAAAATTAATACAGAGACACCGGGTCATTCCTCGCAAGAATGAGAAATGAACTGAGAAACGACTGTGTAAAATAAAGTTCAAAAGTTGGAGGAACAGTTTTTGGGGTTAAACCTATAGCCACCCCCCCCCCTCGATGTGGGTGCACAGACCCCTCATTCGAATCGTAGTCTCAAGCTCTACAAACGTGAGCAAAAAAAATGTGAGGGTTTACGAGCGGTTCACAAGATACAGCTGGTTGTTTACAGCACATGTCCAAGGCAAGATATCGACTTCTAACCTGTGTAGGTCGATAGAGCATCGAAAAATAGCCCTAGCTCAAGAAGAAAAGTTTTCTCGAGGATTGCTTTGAAGGGGAGAAAAATCGCATTGAAGTTGGGAGGCTGCAGCCGACCGGCGCTGCAGCTCGGTCGGGAATGATTGCTGACCCTATTCCTTTCACAGGGTGTCTAGAGGGGTCGGGTGGGGTCCAAAAACAATCGATAAAACGATGCCGAAAAATGTATCGCTGACAATATTCAGCGCATCTGAGTCGATTCTTAGGTGAGAGGCGTGATATAACCTGCTAGAAAGACGAGAAAAGCGCTAAGAAATGAAAAGAACGCTCATTACGCGTTTTCTATCATTTCTCACTCAGTGAGAGATAGCACAAAATGAAGAGACGTTGCTTCATTTACCAGCCTTAAGAGAACGAGAAAGATTAGATGAGTATCGATTAGTCCTAATTGCAGGTCACCGACGCCGCCTCGTGGTGTCCCTCTTCATCTAATGAAAGAGTGAGAAGCATGCTGCAGGGCAAGCAGACGTGGTAAGCAAGCAGATCAACTTTGCCAGTAAACTCAAGAAATATCATTGCTAGTCTAGGCGCCCACGCTCTAAATTTGGTAAGATATGTAGTTGTAGCGGTTACGTTTCCCTCACAATTTGTAGGTTGAAAGTGCCAGATAATGTGCTCGAATATGTTTCAGCACTTAGTCAATTACTCTATATGAGGCCGTTCGCGATAGAATCGAACAAGGCTTGGCACAGCTCAAAAATATCGATCCTTGGAAACTTTGAGATTCGGGGTTCTCGAAGGTGCTGATGACGATGGGCATATCATTTTGACCACCGATGCATCGTTGACTCCAGACGACGTCACGTCGAAATCGATTTTTCGCCTTTATTGCAGTTCCTGATCAAGCTAAATTTACGTGAGTAAGGCTCAAGGGTCAGAATTTGATGGCGATCACTTCGGAATATTTCATTTTTCATTATTTTTATTAAGTATGTTGTAAAATGGAACTTTCCGCAAAGTACAGTGTGATAGTGGAGAGTGGGATAGATCGGACCGGAATGCCACGAGGATTCCAAATCTGTTTTTCACTTCAAAATCCATCATGCACCTTAGGATTTATTCAATTTATAGTGTACAGGCTTGTAAGTAAATAAGTATTGTACCATCCTCCCCTCGCTGGCTTCCGATATTTTGATCTACCCGAGTCTCTCCTCCGTGACCTCTTCCCACTCTCTGCGCTCTCTCGATTCCCCATGCTCTCTCGCCTCCCTCGTGAGAGAAACTCCGATCGATCAGAAGAAGGTAGTATCGTGAGAATATTTTCCATTCCACTCGTAGCTGACTTTTGACGAACGTTCGAGGGGGCGGAGAAAGGAAGAGACCGGGAGGAGGCGGTAGATCAAGTGTCCTCCTCCCCCTTCCTTTCCCCTGCCTCTCTCCCAGACAATCGATAGCTCGCTAACCAGCACATCTCATTTGCTGAGCATTTCAAACGCACGATAAACAAGGGGAAGGATAGCACAATTTACTTACAAGCATGTACAATATAATTTGAATAAATCCTTAGGTGCATGATGGATTTTGAAGTGGAAAACAGATTTGGAATCCTCGTAGCATTCCGGTCCGATCTATCCTACTCTCCACTATCACACTGTAGTTGGCGGAAAGTTCCATTTTACATTATAATTAATAAAAATAATGAAAAATGAAATATTCCGTAGTGATCGCCATTAAATTTTGACCCTTGAGCCATATCGTACTTCTCTCGCATTACCGAACGAATGTACATTATTTACATTATTTACCTTTTTTGCACTCGGCGAATACGCAATGAAAAATCGTTTTTATTTTTTTATATTTTTTGTCCACCCCCAATTCCGGAAATCCCCCCGAACATGCACGGTGAAATATTGCTCAAAATAGGTGAAAAATGAGAGCTGCGAAATACAAAAATGCACCGGAATCGTGAATATTGTAGAGCCGGGTTTTAGTAATTTCGACAGAGCCAGCTGACTCGCTTCGTCATCACAGCTCTAGTTTTCAATTACGCTCTCGAATTTCTTGTTTATTTGGTGTCATTTCTCGTTTATTATTGTAATATTTTGTACTAAGATGCGTCCTACGGCTTTGGGAGGCGGTACCGCGCGTGCGGGAGATGTTTATTGGTTCAGGTTTGAATTTCTCTTGGTATTTCGGGCGAGTTGGGTCCTTGCTGGCCGTGTTGGACTTGTTTCAGCGCTTTGGACGGTTTTCTGGAGGCGTTGGTCAAGTGCCAAAAGGATTTCATCAGGTTAGAAGGAGTTATTGATCGTTTGAAATGCTCAGCAAATGAAATGTGCTGGTTATCTAGTTATTGATTGTCTGGAAGGAGGAAGGGAGGGGAACAGGTATATCACAAGCCTCCTTCCGCTCTCTTCCTCTCTCCGTCCCTATGTCATTTCGTCATATGATTTTATTCTCAGCCCGTCGAGTGGAGCGGTCGTCCTCCCTTCTTCTCTCCTCTTCCTTCTCTCTCCCGATGACCGGGGGAGAGAGGATCAAGTTCAGTCAGATGGGTCTCTTTTCCTTACTATCATTTTCGTTTGAAAACGTTTTTGCTATCGAAATATGCTTCGTTGATTTTTTGGTCACTGATGAAACACCACTTTTGTTGTCAAAACTGGAATGGAGACGCTATTATTTGTTATATTACAAGTGGGCTTGTGGATACGTTTTCAGGACTTCTTTTCCTTTCTATCAAGATTCGTGCGAGGATTCTAATCGATGAACGAGGTATGGGGATGGGGTGGGTTAATTATTAGCTTTGCAGGTTCTTTCTTTCTTTCTTTTTTTATGTCTTTCTTCCTTTCTTCGAGGAATGGAGAACGGATTCATTTTGATCAATGAAGAGGTTTGTGGGTGGGGGTTTTAAGTTTCACTTTTCAGACATTTTCTTCCTTTCTTATATTATTCAAGCGAGGATTCATATCGATTAATGAGGTATGGGGTGGGTGGTTGTATTTTTGATCGTTTAGGCCTTCTATTCATTTCTTATATTTTGAAGAATTCGTAGTTCGATGCGAGGATTCATATCGATCAACGAGGTTTGGCTTCAATCTGTTTATTTGAATTCTCTTCTACATTTTTATCCGATATTATATTGAGATACATGTACATTTACAAATACCTTCTGTTTAGTGCTAACATCGGGAGAAGGAGGAAAAGAAAAGAAGAATTATAATATATCTTCGTGAAACAGGTGATCATATTTACAATTTGGGTGACATGCAATTCTTAAAAATCATTATCGTCGATGAAATTGGGGCTTTCTCTTCTGGAATCATCGTCCATGAACTCCTCAGAGTTATTATCATATCCATTGTCAAATGGAGATTGATTACTAATTCTGGGAGTCATAGATGGAGAACGGGCAACAATACCATTGGTGGAATCATTAGGGTTATTCAAGATTCTATGGTAGTTAGAGGAGGGAATTGAGTAAGTGATGGGAACTAGAGATGAGGATTGTGAATGGAATTGACTGCGTATGGGAGTCATCCACTGTCCATTCACAAAAACAGGAATGGGTGTGAGGCCAAGTGAGGGGCTAGTATGGACTACCGTATTCTGAATCTGAACGAATCGACCGTTTTGTGATCGGGGTAGATCACGAGGGGGAGGATTAATAGATGGCCTCTTGTGATTGAACTTGTATACATTTCCGTTCAATCTATTCTTCACTTGTTTCATCCTTTGGGTTCTGTCTGGACCGAGGGAGATTTTTCTTCTGTGACAAAGAAGCTGAAGATATTAGTCAATAGGTAAAGGCGCAAAACAAACAAACCTCATAGAGCCATTTAACCTTGCGTGGGTCTCTCATCTCCAATCGAAGATGTCTCTCATTGGGGAAAATAATCTCGTCAATTCGAGTCGCGAAAATCAGCAAGTTCTCATTAGCATCATGTAGATCGACAATGTCTTTTGCGACATATTTATAGTCGAAATCTGAATTAAAATTTTAAAAAACTCATTCATCACCTTGGTGAATCTATGACAAATGAAATAAATGAGACTATTCCAGAAGCTGACCATTTGATGTCTCCGGAAGGGCATCGACAACTTTCTCTAGATTGGCAGCCACCTTCTCGAGGTTGTTAGTAATGTTTCTGTCCCTCTCCTCTAGCAATCTTACCTGTAGTATTGTTGTTTCGGCCTATTGTTTTAGTTTGAATTACAACTATTGAAATATATTAAGTAAATTGTAGAATAAATGGCTTCCCTTATGACTGATTCCCTCAATGGCATTCGTATCATCTGCAGCCGAATCCTCAAGACGAATTACTGATTGTCTCAGATAGTGAAGTGATGACGTCAAAGGAGCAAGTTGCTCTTGAAGGAGTGAGCGTAGATCAGATGTGTCTGTAATGGTGTGGAACTGAACAGGATAGTGGGTGTTATCATGATAGTCATCAAAGAATGTTGGAATGGCAACTAACCAACTGAGCCGTGTGTTCTCCCTTTCTGTAAGGTAGTTGAGAGAGAATGAGGAATTGGAGAAGAACGACGAATTGGAGGACGATGAATGGGAGAAGAGCGACGATTGGGAGAAGAATGAGGAGAAGTGTCCGATTCGATATGAGGAGAATCCTCTCTCATTGAGGGAGCACGATGGACTCTTCCTCTGAGTATTCTCTTCGATTCCATTTGATCTTCCTCCTCTTCCATCATCGCATTATCCCCCAATGGATCCTCTTCATTATCCTCCCCATCTCCCATCATTCCTCCATGGGGAGGATGAACGGTGAACTGAAAGAATGATCGCTCGCTTTACGGTAGGGATCGATGTGATTTAGTTGTCTTTGTTGAATGAAACCAGTACAGTTGTTGTGAGCATGAGTAAACAGACTGACCCCAACTGTTATTTCCTTCCTTTTCCTTCCTCTCTTCTTCTTTCCCTTCGTCTCTTCCTCCATCTGCTTCTTCTTTCCACTCATCTCCGTTAAAGTACCGATATCGATGTACGTACCAGAGGAAAGCCCCTTCTTTGTCTTATAAGTGATTGTCATTCCCCTGGATCGGGCTCCTTTGGTGATCATTGAATTATCGATGAGAGTTAACTGATCAGCTCCTTTGACAAGCACGTAAGACATGTCTGAATATTCCGAAATACAGATGAATCCCGTGAAAAACAACAATGAAAGTGAATGAATTAAGAAGTGAATTATTAGCACTATCACAGATAAACAAGTAAACAATCTATTTCACAATATCATGCTCTCCTCAATATCATGCTCTCTCATTGTTTACGTGTTATTGTGTCATTGTCATTCATCTGTTTGCGTGCCTAGAAGACGATTGTCTTTACACGATGCCTCCGCCTCTGCGCTACCACGTAGGTTGAATTTGATTCATCTCTGATCTACCGTATCCACAGTCTTCATACCGTAACATTTACATCTGATATCGATCCCCGTAACCCCCTTTTCTCTTGTTGCAGTTCCGAGATGAACGTCCACTCGAGAAGAGTTGGAAAGATTGGATCATTGTATGGAGGGACGATGACAAAAGTTACTCGGAGATTGTAGAGTTACTATCACAAAGAGGCCATAAAGCAACAAAGAGCCTTGTGAAGAGAGTTCTGGAGAAAGAGTTCATTCTGAGGGAATATAGACCCGTGTCCATCAAGGATATGGAGATCTTTTCCTCCATTCGAGACACAGTAATCCGAAGTTATCTCGATGATTCTTCAGCTACACTCGAATCAGTTCAGATAACTATCAAGAATAACTTCAATGAAGACGTTAGTTCATTCAACATATCGTTCGGAATAATATTTCAACATGATGAATACATTATTGATAGTTACATACCGTATCCTCTCAGATTTCTTTGGCCGTCGTTCGTCGCATTCGTGAAGAATGCGGATTCAGATGCTATAACACAAGATACGGACACTCTGTTCGTCTCGTAAATCGCCCTCTCAGACTGGCTTTCTGCCAGAAACAAGTCGAAGAGGATAATCAATTCACTAGACACGTCTTCACAGACGAATGTTCGGTTCAGTTGGCTGCCAATAACCGATTTGTATTTTGTCTAAGGGGAGATGTTCAAAGGAGGGTGAAGAGTGTTCACAAGAACCCAGTAAAGGTAATACTTTGAACAAAAGACATATCAAGACGTTTCCTAATACATTCTCAGGTAATGATTTGGGGAGGTATCAGTTGGCAAGGTGCCACCCCTCTCGTCCTATTCGAAACAGGAACCAAGATCAATAACGGAATGTATCAGGCAGTCCTGGAAACTGCATACAAAAACTGGGCGAAGTCAGATTGGTGGTAGGATGAACTAACAAGTTGTGATCAATTTAGGGATAAGTTCGGTGGGAGGGCGATTCTTATCCAGGATAACGCCCCATGTCATACCGCTGGAGGCACAAAAGAGTATCTCAATAGAGAGGACATTCAGGTGTGTACAAACTGCCAACCATTTCACAAAATATTATATCGGCAAAAAAAATACAACTCAAGGTGTTGGACTGGCCGCCGGAATCCCCGGACATCAACGCCGTAGAGGTCGTTTGGGCCAATCTCAAACGGTGGCTCCAAAACGAATGGAAGCCGAAGAACCTCTCGCACCTTAAGGAAGGCATTTCAAAATGGTGGTACGAAGTCCTCACAATTGAGAAGTGTAGGGACTACATTAGGCGGGTGCAATCTCAGATGCGAAAGGTGATTGCTAATATGGGAGCCCCTGTTTTCGACTAGGACTCACCTCTAGTTTCCTCTCCCTTTCTTCTCCTTCACTTCTATTTCCTCCTCCTTTCCTCTTCATTCTTCTCCAGAATATCACAAATTCTATAATTAATCAATCTTTCGTTTTGTTAAAACTAGAAGTTATCTCGATTCACAATATTTATATTATATAGTTATTTCGCGAAATGAAGTAATCAATTGTAAATAGTTAATATTGTATAACTTGAAAGTTATCAACTACTTTCTTTCCACTATATTTAAATTGTTCTTTCTTGAAGCTTTCCAATCCGAACTGTTTTAAATCGCCAATTGTAAATAGTCAATACTATTGTAGTCAGAAGATAAAAATAAACAGTTTAAAAACATACCTCGTTGATCGATATGAATCCTCGCTTCAATATAAGAAAAGAAGACAATTCCTGTAAAAGTGAGACTTAAACCCCCCCCCCCCCCACCCACAAACCTCTTCATTGATCAAAATGAATCCTTTCTCCATTCCTCGAAGAAAGAAAGAAAGACATAGAAAAGAAAGAAAGAAAGAAAGAACCTGCAAAGCTAATAATTAACCCACCCCATCCCCATACCTCGTTCATCGATTAGAATCCTCGCACGAATCTTGATAGAAAGGAAAAGAAGTCCTGAAAACGTATCCACAAGCCCACTTGTAATATAACAAATAATAGCGTCTCCATTCCAGTTTTGACAACAAAAGTGGTGTTTCATCAGTGACCAAAAAATCAACGAAGCATATTTCGATAGCAAAAACGTTTTCAAACGAAAATGATAGTAAGGAAAAGAGACCCATCTGACTGAACTTGATCCTCTCTCCCCCGGTCATCGGGAGAGAGAAGGAAGAGGAGAGAAGAAGGGAGGACGACCGCTCCACTCGACGGGCTGAGAATAAAATCATATGACGAAATGACATAGGGACGGAGAGAGGAAGAGAGCGGAAGGAGGCTTGTGATATACCTGTTCCCCTCCCTTCCTCCTTCCAGACAATCAATAACTAGATAACCAGCACATTTCATTTGCTGAGCATTTCAAACGATCAATAACTCCTTCTAACCTGATGAAATCCTTTTGGCACTTGACCAACGCCTCCAGAAAACCGTCCAAAGCGCTGAAACAAGTCCAACACGGCCAGCAAGGACCCAACTCGCCCGAAATACCAAGAGAAATTCAAACCTGAACCAATAAACATCTCCCGCACGCGCGGTACCGCCTCCCAAAGCCGTAGGACGCATCTTAGTACAAAATATTACAATAATAAACGAGAAATGACACCAAATAAACAAGAAATTCGAGAGCGTAATTGAAAACTAGAGCTGTGATGACGAAGCGAGTCAGCTGGCTCTGTCGAAATTACTAAAACCCGGCTCTACAATATTCACGATTCCGGTGCATTTTTGTATTTCGCAGCTCTCATTTTTCACCTATTTTGAGCAATATTTCACCGTGCATGTTCGGGGGGATTTCCGGAATTGGGGGTGGACAAAAAATATAAAAAAATAAAAACGATTTTTCATTGCGTATTCGCCGAGTGCAAAAAAGGTAAATAATGTAAATAATGTACATTCGTTCGGTAATGCGAGAGAAGTACGATACTCACGTAAATTTAGCTTGATCAGGAACCGCAATAAAGGCGAAAAATCGATTTCGACGTGACGTCGTCTGGAGTCAACGATGCATCGGTGGTCAAAATGAGTATGCCCATCGTCATCAGCACCTTCGAGAACCCCGAATCGCAAAATTTCCAAGGATCGATATTTTTGAGCTGTGCCAGACTCATTCGGATTTGTTCGATTCTATCGCGAACGGCCTCATATGTCACGATAAACTCAATATTGTCCACGCTTGAATTACAAAAAAATGAACAAAGGATCAAAAGATCAAAGATCACTTCCAGCCAGTTCTGCAATCTGTGCGGCACGCTCGACCGTCCGGATGTCATTTCCGAGCTACAGCAGCAGGTAATCGATGTTTTTTCTCCAAAATTGATCTCTCTTGCCTCATCCACTTTGAAGAAGTCCATGGCACTCCAAAAGACCTTATTCAACACAGCGCGAAGGCTTGTGATAATGCTGCACGATAGCAATTCGCGAACTAAGTTTATTCGTCGATCTCCAGGTCGTGAACGAAAGTGGCGATGAGAAGTGCGACACGACGGCCGACACGCAGACCGTCGCGTTCAAGGTAAGCGATAAGCAAGAGTGCAAGAGTGACAGTGTCGTATACCTACTGTATCCGACCAATTCTAGATGTGCACTACCACAAAGGAAAAAAGTCACTAGTCGATCACGAACCGTGGTGTGTCTGAAGATCTGAGAATATTGTAGTCTAGAGATCGCCAAACGATTGACGAAAGGCGCGGCCGATCTCGTTCATTCGAGCTAGTGGAAAATGCTTTATTCAATTGGCCAATTGAATGATCAATCGATTGAATATTCGATTGAAACCGTCAGTCGATTGAAAATTCAATCGAATGACTGGTCAATCGATTGAGAGAAACAATTGAATGATTCTCATTTCTCGTCATTCGTGAACTGAATAATTCATTTGACGCTCGATCTTTTGCAGATGTGCACGCCCACAGAAGACGAGCTACGCAAGAAGCACCCGGAGGCCGAGGAAAAGATCAATGAGTATTGGAAGTGGATGAAACAGGTGAATTAGTTCAAACAGAGAAAGAGTATAGTTCCGTTGTTATGAACCATAGAATAAGTTATCAGGGTATAGGATGGTACTAGCAACCGGGTGGATACTTCGAGGCCGAGGACTAGATCAACGAGTACTGGCGGTGAATGAAGCAGGTTTGGGAATGGGCGCGAGAGCCAGAAAATGTGGTATCTACCAGAGACGGTACCAGGTACCGGGTGCTAGTGATGATACTAGGCTGGATGGGCACTTCGGTGTCGAGGACAAGATCAACGAATATTGGAAGTGGATGAAACAGGTAAGGAAATGGTAACAAGGGCTATGAACCAAGGGACCAGTGATAGTACCAGGCGCTCCTTTTGATACTTGAAGCCACAACACCTTGTAAACGAACAACGAATACTGGCGGTGGATGAAGCAGGTAAAATTTAATCCAACAGCGCTCCCTCACCTCAGACAAAGCGGATATTGAGAAGTTCCGGAACCATTAAGTGTCTATTCCATTTCAAGAATGTGTTTCACAGCCGCTGCAAAAACCGAAGGTCTTTTACTTGTGCAATGATGTGCACATTCCGCGTCCAAAACATTCAATATTGATGTTATGATTAATACTCGTTCACTCCAAAAGTCACGCAGGTATTTAGTGAAACGATATTTGGTACAAGCATGTCGCTCGCGATTTCAGAAAGGTTATCGTTATATATAATGTAATAATATATAACGATAATAATAATATTTATGCGTATTTACGGGAAATAACGCGGATACAAATGAAAATGGAAATTACAACTAATGTGTGAATTAGCAACAATGACATTAAGACAAACTGGTTATTCAGAGGAACTGGTATTCAATGTTCCGGATTTGACAACTAGTCTTGCCGCTATGGGACAGAAACTGTGCATGTAGGTCTCTGGTGGAATCTATGAAGCGTTTATAATTCATGATCCGTTATCTCGATCGGAACGAAAGCAAACCGAAAAAAATTTAAATATTCCGGGCGTTCTCACCGCCGTCCTTTCGAAGATGGAACCCTTCAATTTTGCATCTGTTTCAAAATAACGCTAAAAAAATCAAGGCGTTTACTTCAGCAATCTTTGCAACATCACAAATTCAAAATGTAAAAAAACCATGATTTTCGCGATCTCGATCACTTCTAAATTTACCGAGTAATTAATATGAATCTCTTTGGCGTCCTCATCTCTTCAGGGTGTTTGCTTGTGCAATTTTCGATCCATCACAAAATGTAAAAAAATAATAAAAACGAAATACTCAGGGCGTCCTCACGGCAGTAGTGCACGTTCTGGACCGGGAGCCCATGGACGACAACAAGCTGCGCCAGTGCAAGTGCGCGAGTTGATCTTTGATCTTTGATCTCTTGTTTTTTATATTTGATATTTCTTCTCTTATCTGCGATCTTTGATCCTTTCTATCTATTCTCTACTCTCTGATCTCTGATATTTTTTCATTGATCTTGATTACTAACCTTCGATATCTGATATTTTAGTTGAGCTCTTATCTTCGACCTTTGATATTTGAACTTTGATTTCTGATACCTGATCTAAGGTTTTTGGTGTTTGAAATCTAATCTTTGATCTCTGGTCCTCTATATATTAATCGTTGATAGTTAATCTTCGATCTTTGAATCTTACTATTCAAACTCTGGTCTCTGATCTTTTATCTTTGATTCCTGATCTCTGATCTCTGATCTATATTCTTTCCAGAACCCTCTGCCAGACGTACGAGAGGAAGCGCGGCGTGGGCGATAGCTACAAGGTTTTTTAAATTTATTTTTTATCATTGAAGGGTAGCCAAATATTGCTCATGACACTTGGCAAGCGCTGTTGATCAACTCGTGAAACACATTTTTAAATGTGTAAAAACGTTACAACTCTAGCACCTATTTCAAATAAAAGCACTCGGTTAACCAAAAAATATTTTCACCCAGTGAAAATTCAATAAAATCAACAATGTCAGTTACAACTCGCTATTAGTCGCCGCTTGAAACGCATCCCACTTTCAAATTCCAACCGGTTAACCACCAAACCAGAACACCCACCCGCTTCATCTGAAATCTTTCTTTGCCTTTTTCACTTATTCATTCAATTCCAGGCCACTCTGCTCAAGTCAATAGACAAGATGTGCACGCCCAAGGATGAGTACGCAGCCTGTGTGATACACACGCTCAAGTTCGACGTTGATGGAAATATCTGATTTTTGATATTTTGTTCTTTGTCTTCTGTTTTGGGTTCATTTGCAAAACAATAATCTGGGTGTAATAAAGCATTTATCGCGATAAAGAAAAAAAGGAAAAATAAAGCCGTATCTGAGGGAGACGATCTTTGATCTTTTAGATAGCCCGGTTTGCCCGTTGGCGTTCACTCGCTACGGGCGCGACGAGCCACTCGCATTCTGCAATTGAATGTTTTCAAGAGCCCCAAAACCAATCAAAGATAATCCAGGACGCACTGTAGGGTTGGTTCGGTTTCCGTATTGCAAAACGCTTAACGAGCGAGAAAAAGCATTGGAAATATCGTAAAATAATAAACCGTTCCGCGTATTCCGATTCCTATCGTTCATTTCGACTTTTGACTGAAGTGTCTCCGACCCACGCTCATGTTCCTAATCGTTTCCTAGAGGCACTAGTAGCATTTACTGAGGAAATGATAATTTTAGTATTGATCAATAACGAGCTAGCAAATAAAATGTTCCGTATTATGCGCTAAACACCGTAGCGTCTCCGCTGAGCATTTGAATGTTACGATACAGACCATCACAAGAAGGTTTCACAATAATAGCAATATAAATCTCCCGTCTCACCGCCTATCGGTCGCGAGTCGCAGCATGTTCGGAGAGCGTCTGCAATCATTTTGTTGTATTTTTTTTAAGCCAGGGAATCGTGAAACAAACTAGTTTTATAAAAAAATCTCAATCGAAAATGCGTACCTGGCCCTGGCTCTGCCCGAGGAAAGCGTTTGCGGCGACGATGGCTCGGATGCTGAAGCACCAAAGTTACTTTCTCAACTCTATTCCGGAAGAATGCAATAAAATGAAGATAATAAAACATGATGAAATAATGGGAAATACTACCAAATGAGCTCACCATCGACAGCTAGCGCCAACAAAGCACAGGCGAGGAGAAGGAAGACGGTAAACTTCATGACAGGTGGTGAAAGGGTTATGATACCTGGAATATACAATAATAATAATTTATCTACGCCCCAGGCGCAACGAGACCCAAACGTGATAAATAATGATGGTGAAAGGGTTACGTCACCTTGAATTGACGTTGTTATAGGGGCAATAATGCGCGAAAGAGATAGAAATTGTGTTCATGAGTGACCGAACAAGTGAATGTGAAAGTGAAAGGGGCGAATGGTCAGAGAAGAAACACACGCTCTTATACCTCGAGCGAAACTGGCTTATTACTTGTTGTGCGGGTCAATGCTCTGCGCCTCTCGTTTGCCTTCCATCCCTTGCCGGTCAGAAATCGTTAGAGAGTTTTCAGAGGGAGAGAGTTTTTCTATTGCAAGTGTAAGTCAACGCTTTCCTTCTCTCATTTCAATCTGCTCCCTCGTAGGTCAGACGGTATTAGGGATCATGTGTAGGGAGAGATTTTCACTTTCTGTGCGGGCTAGTATCACATTTTTAAAATGATACGATTGTAATTGCACACCTACTAATCTATTCCGCGCGGCAAACGCGTTAGCTCCGCCCACTTTCACTTCGTTTTGCGCTTTTTCCGCCTATTTTCACTATTATTTCTTAGTTTTTAATGATAAAACACGATTTCTGGGATGGTTTCGCGTTCATTAAGCACCAATTATATAATTAATGCTTAATTTTAAACGCGACTTTAGTTTAATAGCAATTTCGTTACGCGCGGAACAAGAAACAACTTTGCGTCAAAATGTGATACTCTGCCTCTCTCCTTCAACTACGATCACTTGCGCATAAGACAGTGTTAGAGAGTGTACAATTGGAGAGAATTACTGCTGCGCTGTGTGGGTCAACACACTCTCACGTCACTCTGCTCTCCTCTACTCTGTCATACGGTTGTAGTGAGCACGCACAGCGGGAACTTCTCTGTTTTTTGGCCCAGGCTACGACCGCTCGGAATGTGGAGGGGGTAGGGAATGAGAATGGTAGGGGAGGGAATACTCTGCGAAGAATGACTGGGCCAAAAAAACAGAGAAGTACCGCACAGCGAGGGAAACCATTACTTACTTGCTGCCTAACAGTGCTGCCCACTCACGCTCATTGTTGCTGCACTGCTGGCCAACTTTTTTTTCTTTTTCTCTGAACGAACTGGCCACTGAGTAGAGCGAATGCTGCTGCCGAATGTGCTTAGTGCTAGGTGCTAGTGCTAGTGCTAGTGCTTAGCACTGCTTAGCACTGCTTACAGAAGATCGAAATAGGATATTACAACATCCCATGAAGTGTATTGATTGCAATAGAGATATAGATAGGGGCCACAACTCAGATTGTCGAATTATCACTATCCAGTCAAAACCGGGTGAAAACTGTCCCCCATGGTCCCAATAACATCATACTTTTGGCCGTTTGTCGATATCTTGTCTCCGAGCTGCGCTACAGCTCGAAAAGTACGCGCGAAACGACTGTTGTGGAGAGGGAAAAGGCGAGACGAGAGGGAAAGGGGGCGGAGCCTATTTCGGACTCATTCCCAAAATTCGAAGGCAAGAGCTTCGCAATGTCGTGAGAGACAATTCAAGGGCGAAATTACCTCTTATCTAGGCAGAGCGTGCGCTAGTCACGACGGGATAGAAAAAGTAGGGAGAGGCGAGGCGGAGGGAGAGGGGAAGAGGTGTGCCTCTCGCGTCTCTCCTCTCATTTGACTAGCCCCGCCCACGTTCACACTGTGTTTAGCGCTAATCGGAATCGAAAAATACGGGCGTACTGAAATCTTTAAAACAAATCCGCAAGCTTTTGAAGCATGCTAAAATTCTATTTTTTTCACTAAACTTCCTAAAATATATGTTCACACTGCAATCCGTCAAATCGACCTATTCCCATCGTTAAAGTTCAATTTTGACCTACTCAATGAAGATGTGCACATTTTGGGCAGTGCTCAATCGATTGGGAATGCCAGTAGCTATCCAGCGCACTTTAGAATGAAGGATTTGGTTTAGAATGAAGCTTGCGGATTCGATTCTCGTTTTTTGGCGAAATCATGTCAGACGAAAGTGGGCGGGGCTTGTGGCCCCTAGATATAGATTTTATAAAAAAAATATTTATCATATTCGACTGTTAATTCAGCATTTGCACTTTCCCGCAGACAATGTGCATGTATGTGGTCTCTCCTCCTCTCACTCAGTCCCTGCCCGCAGGGTTGAGGAAGGCGTGAGGCAGTTGCGACCGTCTGCAATCAATCGATTTAATTTGGATCGTAACAATCTTATGCATCACTGGTACATTTTCAGTGTTTGTAAGTTGTTAAAGTTGCAAAACATGTTTTGATTTAAATAAAGGAACTCATGAACCCACCTCGATCTACCTGACGAGAGCCTCTGCTCGGTTGCTGCAAAGTGATCACTTTGAGTGCTTCTTGATAGGTGAATATAAAACGAACAACAAAAAACTATTTAAAAAATTAATATTATAACTCACCACCAGCAATCGTCGCCAGGAGCACGCACGCCAAGATAAGGACGAGAACGAAATTCATGACGGAAGAACGAATGAGGAAGGGACGCGTTCAGTACCCTGAACACTTGCAAAGTTTCGCCCCCGCACTGAAAAACATTGGCGAGAGAGAGAGACTGAATCGATTGAAGAGGCGCTTGCGTATCGAACTCCCTGTGCGTGCTCTCAAGGTCACCGCGTATAGTGTGCGATTATCAGTGCCAGTTTCGAAGAATCTATCCAACACGACGGGTGTAACAAAGTTTCCGCAATCCGCATCCGTACTTTCACAGGGCCTTTCATTGGCACAGTATTCAGCGCCATGATTTATATATTTTTATAGGATGACAAGCAGGAATTATCGATATTCTCTAAGTGATCGGCCGTTATCAAACTCATGAAACATAGATGAGCGTCTGCATTTACAGTTTTTTTCTTTTTTTCTCTCTTTTGTTTTATGAAGGGATCAATTGCGATGGAATTTACAAAACATTAGTTCGAGCACAAACGTGTGAAAAAGGCTCACTGGACAACGCACACCACTTTTTTGACGAAAAAAAAACATTCCACCACAGCACGAGATCAATCACGAGTCAGCAATCACCCTTCCGACAGTTTTGTTCAGGGCAACAGTTGGAGAATCCGTTCCGGTCGTTGTATTCGTTGACTGGTTTGTGCGTCTCTCCGCTGCAAAAATATCGAAAGTTTCATGAATAAGAAAGGACAGAAACAGAGCTCGATGTGTTTAGAAGACAAAAAAATCTTATTGAAAAACAAACTCACTCGTATGTCCAAAGAACGCATCGTTTATTGGATCAGACCTCGATTCTGAAACTGAACGAACAGATAAATAATGATAAAACTTTTTTCTAATTGTTAGCACAAGTAAGGTGAGAATGCAGAGCTTACCATTGCTCGCAGTTCCAATTAATATTAACGCAAAGACAAAGAGGAGAAGACGATTCATACTTCCTATCGATCGAACAGCGTTCTTCTCAACTCATCCTTGATATAGGGTGCGAGTGAGTAACCTTGCGAATTTGACAAGGAACTTGTGTGTTTTCATCGTTGATTTCCATCACACTCGCTGTACTTGTCCTCTTTTCTTTCTCTGGATGTGTCA
The DNA here is from genome assembly GCA_000180635.4 of Pristionchus pacificus. Lineage (NCBI taxonomy): Eukaryota > Metazoa > Nematoda > Chromadorea > Rhabditida > Neodiplogasteridae > Pristionchus > Pristionchus pacificus. The sequence continues at coordinate 28,133,992 of CM026578.1, read as the reverse complement.
CTCTACAATGATGCACAAACTTTGCAGTAGGAAGTCTGTGCCCATCCGAGGAATGGCTTGTCCGGGAAATGGTTCTCATCATTCCGCTTCTGTGCGCTATCGCGCCTATCGGATCTCCTAGACTGCATGCTAAATGAAGGACAATTTCTCAATAGTCCATCCCGGCACACATTCACCATACTGCGAAGTTCAGAGAACCCTAGCGTATGCGATTTTTCCGTTGAGCATTCATAATTAGACATGAGCGATGATTTGCTTCCTACGGCAAAGTTTGTGCATCGTATCAATGTGTTTATGCATCGTATCAATGTGCGAGATGAATTGAGTTTAACAATAAATCGGACATTACGCCTCCTAAGCGTCTCTCTTGGTGAGAATACCTTGCACCTTCTTTGCGGCATCAGCAGGCGTGTCTCTCTTCGAATGAGCCTTGGGTGCCTCAGCATCAACTATAAAATTCTAGTAAGATCATGCTGACTAAACTGCAATTATTACCTAATTGAGTGAAGAATTTGTGGACTTGTGAATCGGTGTCTCTCTTGGTGAGAATGCCTTGCACCTTCTTGGCGGCATCAACAGGCGTGTCTCTCTTGTTGATAGTCTTGGCTGAAACTGTAAGAGTGGCGAATTTATTCTTTTTTTTTTAATTTTTTCAACAGGTGGTTTCTATACGACAAATTTTCGATAGGTGGTTTCTATACGACAAAGCATCGATGAGGGTACCAGGCCAAAGCAAACCTCCGATATTCGAAGCCAGTAGTAGCATGCATGCTAGGAGAAGGATGTGAAGGAGTTTCATGATTGAGAGGAATAGTTTGATGAAGTGGGTGGGGTGGCTCGTTTTATACTCACGAACCCCATCGTCCAAGCACACCGACGCATGAGCATAACAACCGTGCCGTCTCTCTCTGTTTTACATGCTCAGTTCGATCAGTTAAACTGAGAGTGCGCTCATGATCAGATTTCGAGAAAAGTAAGAGAAATGGAGCTCAAGGTTGAGAACCTGACCCTAACAACAGCGGTCCGACACTTCTCCGTCTATTTTCTCGATATCTAGTTGGGATGGCTTGATGAGAGAGATGGTTCCCTATGAATGCGTGCTCTCTCATCCCTTTGGCCGGCGAGATTAGAGTTCGAAATACGGGTAATCATCTCTTCATTTCAAACGCTCTCTCGTCACTCTGACCGGTGAGAGCGCACGCGAAATGAAGATACAATTTCCGTTCGAACTTCGACGATAGCCATCACTCTTTTAGTAAGTGGCGAGAGTGGGTGTGGCGGACATAGCCATCGCTTGTGTTATGATATCATCAACCATAGCTCAGTAGCTAGCGCACAAGTGCCACGGTCCGTCATCTGGCACTCCAAGCTGTCAAGCGTGTATATTGATATTGAGTGGGGTTAACCATAAGTTGAGCGGAGAACACTAGAAACGCAATGAATGATTTTTATTCATTCCGATACAAACTATAAAATATGAGGCGATTCGGTGAATTATCGAAACGAAAGGACGGTCTTAAATATATACACTTAGAGAGGATATCAGACAAAGGACACGAGCATGGGGCCATTCGCGGTCAATCTCCTCCTACGGGGGGCGACATTTGCACCAATAGAATGCTGTTGCTGCTACAACAGAATAATTCTTAATCATTCCGATACAAACTGACAAAGATTATACAGCATGAGGCGATAAGAGGCTATCATATAAACGACACGAGACACATGGCCATTCGCGGTCAACGACCGCCCGCTGCTCCAGCTCCCTTAGGAGCCGCATTAGCACCGGCTGCTCGCTTGTTGTTGTGCCCTGTTCCTCCAGCCTTGGCATTAGGTGCTGCGCCGGCTGCTCCAGCAGCAGCTGCGCGCTTGTGCACTGCTCCTTCCTTGTTGGGCGCCGCGCTCGCTGAATGGTTTAATTAGTCAAACATCGAATCAACACTATCCATGGATTTTATGGAGGGGCTGGACTGGCTGAATGGTAGTGAACAGTTTCCTCGGCAGCTTTGATCATGCACTGTAAGATTCAGGGAGGAATCGAAAAAAGTATTTACTTAGCAGTTTTTCGGCCGATGACCACTCAATGGCTGATTCATGGAAGTATCTTTAAAGTGACTCACCGCTAAACACCGTAGCTAGGAGCATGCATGCAAGAAGAAGGATGAGAAGGACCTTCATGATGAGAAGAGATGGAATCCGGAGAGATTGTGAAGTCAACAAGGGTTACGCTATTTATACCATCTGCAAATGTCTTTACACCTCTCAAAAACTACCACTATCTAGGAGTGCGCATCCGGCATTAGTCTGGAATGCGCAAAAACAGTTACTGAAAAACAAGGATGATTCAATATTGCAGCAGACAAAGTGAACAGGTTTCCTTGGGCGAAAACATTGAAGGGTGTTTCCCAGAAACATATTTCGCAGAGAAGAGATTACGCCAGTATTTTTACGACGAATGAAAGTGAAAACAAGACGATTGCGAATGTAGCGGTTTTCGGGATGAAACATGCAGATGATTGATATCTGTAGGATGCACAAGTTACTCGAGGTTATTGAGAATACTTTATTACAGTAATCAAGAAATTACATGTTCGGTTCGATTGGTCGATCTGTTCAAATGTCTTGCCGGATGGTAAAATGTGTACATCTCACATCGTGTGAGCCTTGGGAGCCTCGGCGTCAACTGAAGTAGCGAATATCAGGTAATACATTTCATGGCATCGTTAATACCTGACGGGTTGAGTGCAGCCTTCACGCCAGCCTCGGTGTCTCTCTTGGTGGTAGTCTTGGGAGCCTCGGCATCAACGGAGGGATGAAGAGCAGCCTTTACTCCAGCCTCGGTGTCTCTCTTGGTGGTAGTCTTGGGTGCCTCGGCATCAACGGAGGAATGAAGAGCAGCCTTTACTCCAGTCTCGGTGTCTCTCTTGGTGGTAGTCTTGGGAGCCTCGGCATCAACGGAGGGATGAAGAGCAGCCTTCCCTCCAGCCTCGGTGTCTCTCTTGGTGGTAGTCTTGGGAGCCTCGGCATCAACGGAGGGATGAAGAGCAGCCTTCACTCCAGCCTCGTTGTCTCTCTTGGTGGTAGTCTTGGGAGCCTCGGCATCAACGGAGGAATGAAGAGCAGCCTTCACTCCAGCCTCGGTGTTTCTCTTGGAGGGGGTCTTGGAAGCCTCGGCATCAACGGAGGGATGAAGAGCAGCCTTCACTCCAGCCTCGGTGTTTCTCTTGGTGGTAGTCTTGGGAGCCTCGGCATCAACGGAGGGAGTAAGTCCAGTCTTGGCCGCAGCCTCGGTGTCTCTCTTGGTGTGAGTCTTGGGAGCCTCGGCATCACCTGAAATTAGGAGCTTCAGTTGGTGTGAGATGGACCAGACTTCTTACCTGAGGGATGGAGTCCAGCCTTCACTCCAGCCTCGGTGTCTCTCTTGGTGGTAGTCTTGGGAGCCTCGGCATCAACGGAGGGAGTAAGTCCAGTCTTGGCCGCAGCCTCGGTGTCTCTCTTGGTGGTAGTCTTGGGTGCCTCGGCATCAACGGAGGGATGAAGAGCAGCCTTCACGCCAGCCTCGGTGTCTCTCTTGGTGGTAGTCTTGGGAGCCTCGGCATCAACGGAGGGAGTAAGTCCAGTCTTGGCCGCAGCCTCGGTGTCTCTCTTGGTGGTAGTCTTGGGTGCCTCGGCATCAACGGAGGGATGAAGAGCAGCCTTCACTCCAGCCTCGGTGTCTCTCTTGGCGGTAGTCTTGGGAGCCTCGGCATCAACGGAGGGATGAAGAGCAGCCTTCACTCCAGCCTCGGTGTCTCTCTTGGTGGTAGTCTTGGGAGCCTCGGCATCAACGGAGGGAGTAAGTCCAGTCTTGGCCGCAGCCTCGGTGTCTCTCTTGGTGGTAGTCTTGGGTGCCTCGGCATCAACGGAGGGATGAAGAGCAGCCTTCACTCCAGCCTCGGTGTCTCTCTTGGCGGTAGTCTTGGGAGCCTCGGCATCAACGGAGGGATGAAGAGCAGCCTTCACTCCAGCCTCGGTGTCTCTCTTGGCGGTAGTCTTGGGAGCCTCGGCATCAACGGAGGGAGTAAGTCCAGTCTTGGCCGCAGCCTCGGTGTCTCTCTTGGTGTGAGTCTTGGGAGCCTCGGCATCAACTGAAATTAGGAGCTTCAGTTGGTGTGAGATGGACCAGACTTCTTACCTGAGGGATGGAGTCCAGCGTTCACTCCAGCCTCGACATCCTTGAGTGGGGCTGATATTGATATTCATATTATTTCATCATTGATCTTTGATCTTTATCATTGATGTTTAATCGACTTACCAGCGAAGACCGTAGCCAGAAGAGCGAGGAGACAGAGCTGAAGCTTCATTGATGAAGGGGAGAAGGAGATGGGAGGATGGAGTCAACTGCATCTTCCCGTGCTTATATATCGCCAGCTGCTGTTGCCGCGCACTCCCGGCTTCCCATTCTCTCTACCACGGCTGCATCATAGCCGCCGCATGAAATCACCCCCCCCCCCTTCAAACAGTCGTCGACATCATCATCCAGCGCCTCCTCTCTGCATCATTCGATCAGCTAGCTCACTAGTAGGTTAGAGAAAGCGAGAGAGCATGGGAAGCGAAGAGAGTCAGACAAGCTGGAATGATGGCCACAACAAGCATATTGCGTGTTCGGCCGATGGAGTAAGCACACATCTGAGAGGAGGAGGGCAAACACGTTTCCGACTGCAGTGTCCGAGATAGCACAACAGATCGCCCGACCTTGGGTTTCACCGAGATAGCGCACTCCTGGTTCTCAATGTAGTATCTCTTCTCTCCTTGACTAGCGATAATGTGGAATCAACAGAGCGCTATGCTCATCTCTAGCCAAGATGAGGAGAGTATGTCAATTTGGGCAACAACGCCGGTCGTTTGCACAACAGCAGCAGACTTTCATGTAGCCACCACTTCTTCGCACAACAAGCGTTCAGCGGATAGATTACGGAGCAACGTGTAGAGTGTTCGAAATACGTTTCTCCATTTCACACACTCTCTCGCCTCTCTGCCCGGTGAGAGAGTGTGTGAAATGAAGATCCTATTTCGAGAACTCTAGCAACTCGGGGAAGACTAAACAAGTTTCCCGCAGCAGCCGCCGAGATAATAACAGATCGCCCCCCGACCTTGGGCTTCCCTCCTCCCAATGGCACACCACTCCTGGTTCGGCATGTTGTCTACTCTTTCTATCTTCCAGCCTAGAGAACACGTAGAATCTAGAGGGTCGTCGTTAACCATGCCGCCGTCTCTTTATCAGAGCAGTGGGGGGGGGGGCTCATTGGCAGACCAGATGTGTGGGAGTATCCAAGAGTCGCCAAATACGGGTTATCGTCTCCTCATTTGGCACACTTCATCGACACACCTGATCAATTAGAGCGGGCGTACAATGAAGAGACGATGGTTGGTATTATTTCGCACTCGCACGTGGGAGTAGCCAATTTGGGAATGCAGCAGCTCCGTTCGCAAAACAGGCTGCCGTGTAGCCAACACATGGCCCAACAACAAGACAAAGGTCGAAAATCCGATAGATCTCGTCCGCCGAATAAAAAAGCCGAGATGTTAGCTGACTAAGGGCGAGAACTGTATAGGCAGTGCTTGCTGTATGGTTAGGTGATCAGCTGCTAGTATCGTGCGTTTGAAATGCTCAGCAAACTCAACGTGCTGGTTAGCGAGCCATGGATCGTCTGGGAGAGAGGAAGGGAAGGGGTAGGGGAGAGGAGAGCAGGTAGATCACTAGCCTCCTCCCGGCCTCTTCCTCGCTCCTCGCTCCACTCAGTTCGTCAACGTTGTGAACAACACGCTCGGTCCAGGGAAAGTGTGTCCAAACTGAACCAACGACACACTCTAATTTCGAAATTTCCCTTGTTTGCACGTCTCCCGAGCCGAGCACCGCGACATGGAGAACTTATCTTTGGTAGGAGACTGTGTCGGATGAGAACTATTTCGCAAACATTATTTGAGATAGCAAAGGTTAATGCACAGACCGGGAATCGAACCCGGGGCTTCCGCTTACCGGGGGCAGGAGTTCTACCACTGAACTACCTGTGCACCTGAGCTATCTCTTTCCTGGGTGAATGATACTCTTCTATTTTTTTCAAAAACAATTCTATTTCGCAATATGACATAACAGGTCATAAAGTTCTCATCCGACGACATAGCGCTGGTTGGATAGAGGAGGCTCGGACGGTGGCCACTTTCACTTTTCGTATCTCGGACTGTCCACAGAGGAACGAAAAACATTTCATCTGTGCATCGAAGAAATCAAGTGAAATGGATCGATTCGATTCGATCAAGGAACCATGTCTATATTCGGGGCAACGGTGCTGTCCTTTCGAGTGATGAGAGGTTTGAGGGGCGACAACCATGTTTGATCTCTTACAATTAGCAAGGAAACTCTCCGCTCGCTCGCCAATTGTCAAGGTGAGCAGGGGTGATATTTTGAACCCACCATACCTTGGATAGATGTATGCATCCTGTTTTCGTGATGCGCAGGTGTATATCACATTTTGACGCAAAGTTGTTTCTTGTTCCGTGCGTAACGAAATTGCTATTAAATTATGGTCGCGTTTAAAATTGAGCATTAATTATATAATTGGTGCTTAAATAACGCGAAACCATCCCAGAAATCGTGTTTTATCATTAAAAACTAAGAAAAGATAGTGAAAATAGGCGGAAAACGCGCAAAACGAAGTGAAAGTGGGCGGAGCTAACACGTTTGCCGCGCGAAATAGTTTCGTAGGTGTGCAATTACAATCGTATCATTTTAAAAATGTGATAGTCCGCGAAACATATTCATTCCTGTGTGGGGAACCGGTAAATTCCAGTCAAACATAGAAGTTGATAGTAGAGAGAGAGAGCAGATTAATTGTAAGACGACGGGGTGTGATTTGAGTATTCTCATGACATTCGGAGAATGCTCGACCAGACTATCCCAGCAGACGTTGGAAACATATTTTTCTCTTGATACGAAAGCAAGAAATAAGAGAACTGTAAAAAGTAAAACCGACCCAAGAAATCGCTTAGCGTGCTGTCCTCACATTCATTTTTGGTGATTAAGGGTATTGCATGATCGCTTTGCCAAGACAATAAATTATTTATTTATTTACTGAGAATCATCAACGACAATCATAATGATGAAGTAGTCGCGAAACATATTGTCGATATTGAAATGTATTTACAGCGCTTACGGGCGCTTACACGTCATTTTGGAACATCTTATAAACAGATGAGAGCGGTATTGCATCGACAACCTTGATATTGGACTAGAATACTACTAGTCGAAGGCCGGAAGAGATGGCTCCTTTAGCCCGACGTGCTGGGCACCGTTCCTGCTACTGCCGCACGCCTTCGGCGACCGCCCACTTTGGCCGAGATCGAGCCTGCGAATACAGTAGTTTAATCTGTGTTATACAGGCGAAATAAGAAGCTCAGTCAGAAATGGAAATGTAAGAAACGCACCTGCAGCCCGTTTCGCTACAGCATTAACGGCGCGGCCCGGTCCTTCCGCCCACGCGTGATCTGCAACATATGATAGCTATCCGAAGATAAATACGTTTTCGCTCCCGTTGATCGTCTATGAACCCCTATGAAAAGATTGAGCGTAATTTAGCTGAATTCCAAAGAATTTGTTGCTAGTTTCATCCTTTTTTTTTAAATCCAAGCCAAAATTGAGCGTAATTCTAGGTAAAAACAATGAATGAACCTGCATCTCGCCTGCTTCGCTTGCCTGGCCCTTCGATCCATGCGTGATCTAGAAAGTTCATCGTGTTGTTCAACCCCAATTTAGAGGAATTCTACGAAACTAGGAAAAAAAACTTGAATATGCCAAAAAGTAAGAACCAAAAATAACCAACCTGCATCTCGCCTACTCCGCTTGCCTGGCCCTTCGATCCATGCGTGATCCGCTGCAAATGCGTCACTTTTTCATCAAGCGTTTGCAGTGTTGTTCACTTTCTTTATGAAAATATCCCGTGCTCATTTCAGAAACTTTCTCGTCGGCTCGGAAACAGCAAGTAGTGGAAAATGATTAAATCAAGTAGCGAACCTCCTCCAACCGCTCCGCCCTGCGCCGCCGCGTCCATCGTCTCGAGTTTGGTCGGAATGGTGGCGCCTGAACGGGGTCATCATTGAATTTAGGCCTCCTAGAGTTCGTGACACATTTCGAAGTGAGAGTACCGCTCAGATGAGCCGCTAAAAGCGATGTAAAGACTCTGAAAAAAAAAACTGCTAAACCATCGCCGCATGGTAACGGTATTCTAGGTGAACGGTAAAAAATTTCTTGTACGATTCGCCGTTTGAACACGAACTCAAAACAAGTCAACCGGTGGCTCTAGTAATGACGTACCGAAGCAACTGTGCAGCAGCATGCAGGCCACGGCGAGAATGAGAAGACACTTCATGATTGACGATGGAAGAAGATGACTTCGCCCCCTTTCAGGATCGGGAATTTATACCCACTGACAGACTGACGTTGACTCGGTACATCTGATCTTTAGTTGACAACACCCTCTCAATTCCATCCTGGCACGTATATTCGCGGCCCCTCTCTCCCATCCAGAGGCGGAAACCAGTGTAATAGTGATGGCATTTCGGTAATCGTCTCTCTCGCCTACGCTCTCGCCCTGATGGGAGTGTCACCTGGGGTGCGCAATAGGGGTGCTGTCTCTTGATTTCACGTGTTCTCTCACCGGTCAGAGAGGCGAGAGAGTGTGGGAGACGAAGAGACGATGACCCGTATTTCGAACTCTTGTGTCGCCATCACAATTGGCACGGAGCAAACAACAAGGGCGAGGATCCCTCTTGTACTTTTCCGAGTTCGGCCATCAAGACGAACGGGAATTTATTAGGCGTAAACATGTAGACCAACCATAGTTCGGGGGGGGGGGGGGGGGGGGGGTGGGGAAAATGTGTAGAGATGAGCAAAAGAGATTGTCGATGCCACGGGACGTCGAGACAACACTCTATCCAGACAGCGATCGCCAAACAAATTCCTGGACTTTTATATTATTTTATATTATTATAAAAAATCAAACGAATACCCATTACTCATCTATTGCTTGCGACTCGAATAATCGACTCGTGAAGCATATCGCATTTGTGCAGTCAGCTTTGCAAGCATTGCTACTCACACAATCAATACTACAACTGCTCAGTGAGATCGACAAAATCAGATCATATATACTTTACAATTTAGATCGCCATCCCTTATACTTACTCCAAGTTGTTTATCAAACTTCAGATTATACATCAGTGAGCAATTTACTACAACATCTAAGATTTTGCCGTGTAATTGAGGTCTGCTCATCCGTGCTCAGACCTGTGGCAGGACTGAGTTCGCCTCCCTCTTGCGGGCCCACGCGAGGAAGTCCGATGCTCTCTTCTGCTTCGCAGCCGCGGTTTCAACGGCCTTCTCGGCGCCGACTGCGGTGGCTTCCGCGTTGAAGATCGCGGCTGCAATGCGCAAATATTGGCGTGGATTCACATAGAACAGACTTGAATGGAAGAGAAGTATGTGAATGCGAAGAAAGTTGAATAGATCAACACGGCAATCGAAATCATCACATTATGTCTAATTACTTGACAAAAGATCAAGCTGGAGCGGCGGTTATGAACAAAAAAATGAAGAAACATCTTCTCACCTGCACCGGACAGGATCTCCGCAGCGCCCGCCATCTCCCGGTCCGCCTTGGAGCTGGCTGAAGCATGCGCGAGCGCTTTTAAAAAAAATTTGGCCGCAATTCCTTCACTACGACGCTACACTTCTCTACAGTACACGACGCACAATACCGGGAGGCATTCATCCAGCGATGCTAACTGGAGTACGCAATGTGACACTACCCGATAGTGATGTCAATTCAATACCCAATACTAGTGGACAATACCAATTAATTGGGTAATTGGTGGGGGATTGACCAATTAATTGACTTTTATTCCTTATTTTCCGAGGGAGTGAGCGGCCGCAAAGTCAATTAATTGGGTATTGGAATTGGTTGAACATCCATACTACCCGACATCTCCTCGTGTACCCGACTGCGAGGAATGAGAGGGAGGAGAATGCGCGGGTAATGCGGCGCGATAAATGATCCATTACCCGACATCCGAACACGTTAAAGTCGCGTATTGCTAATGCTAATGAGCCGCGATTGAAATTGCTGACCATTTCGGCCATTCCCCTTCATCCTGAGCGGTCTCCCGGGGGCTGCGTTTGGACTACCTTTTGCGTTGAATTTCGCCGCTTTTGCGCCTCCAGAATACTTCCGAGTCTTACAAACTGATGTCAATTGAGGTGAAAAGGTTCGTTTTCAAGTTTAGTAGCCGTTCTCACGTGCTTTCAAGTTGCAAACCTGCCCTTGTGTGATTTTGAGCTCTTTTCGACGATTTCATGACAGGTTAGCGTCAAAACACGACTACTAGGGCGATTGTAGTCCGTGAAAGTTACCTTTAGCTAACCCATCCGTTCGTTACTAACCTCAAATACTTTTCAAATACCGTCTTCCGACAACATTCGATGAATCTGAAGAAAAACTCGCACGATCATGAGCAATTGGAGATGGAATCGATTCAAAAGCAAAGCAGTGCAAATCGCTTCTCAGACAAACGCTAAACTGTCTGCGTACCGACATCCATCTAATGTTCTAGGATGGTATAGTTTCACTTTTATCAGTAAATTCGCGATTTTAGCATCCTTTGGAACGTTCTCGAATACGGTAAAAGTACTCGGATGTCGGGTAATTCCGTCATTCAGCGAAAATCGTCTCTCCTACGCGGTCTCCTACCCGATTACCCGAATTGCGCACTCTACATGCTATTACTAGTGGAGGAGGCATTGCGGGGCGGCGAACTCACCTCGCGTCTGGCGCATTGTCTCGAAGACGTCCGCGGAGCGCTTCTGGCGCGCCGACGCGGCCTCGACCGCGTGCTCCGCGTCCGCAGCCGTTGCTTCCGCGTTGAATATCGCCGCTGCATTTAATTGTTGAATCAACGATGTCACCGATCGCTCACTGACTATACCAATTCCAGGACGGAGTGAACACTGATTTGTGGATAATAAAAAAGGGCTCACCTGCTCCTGACAGTATCTCAGCAGCGCCCGCCATCTCCTTGTCTGCTCTCGACAATGCTGTAAAAACATATTTTTATGAATAATAATAAATAATATATATAAATAATAATAAATAATATATATTTTTATGTTTTAAGACTCTTTTAACTTTTCACAATTTCCTGTCTGCACTATAATGCTATGTGAAAAGGAGAGGCTTTTCAAAGAGGCAAGCTCAACACGTTTATCTGCCAAAGCTATCCATTCTGGAAAAAAAGAGGTTGAAAGCTCACCTCGCGTCATTCTCGACGGAGCGAAAACGTTCACGGATCTCTTCTGACGCGACGGTCCGGCCTCGACGGCGGCGGCGTGCTCCGGTTCGACAGCTGGAGCGGCCCCTGCTTCGGCGTTGAAGAGGGCCGCTGAAGAGGGCGGGGATTATGGATCGTTGTTTTGCTTGCGTCGTCGTGTTCAGGGGGGGGGGGGGGATCTATGATAGGCGAACACGAGCGCGCGGCTGAATTTGGTGTGTAGATATCTTCTAATTTCATGAATCGCATACGGTTAGCCTTTAAAGAGCGTGAGCGCATCGCGAACAGTGGTGGTGGTTGTCTAGACGTTAATTTTAAGAAACGAACCTGCTCCGGAAAGCATCTTTGATGCGCCCGACCACTCCGCTGTTGGGGCTGCAAGAAGAATCATTACTACCCAGAAATAGAAAAAAGAAATAGAAAAAAACATATTACTGAGATGGGCCCTACTAAAACAGTGACCATGCGTTAAGAAATTTACATTTCAATAAATGACTTACCTTCGAAGACCATTGATACAACAAGTAGGACGCAAAGGACGTTCATTACTGTAGAAGAGACGCAGATGCCGATCTCAGCCGGTCTTGCAATTTATACGAACATCCGATAGATTTCCGATTATCTCGGGTGCAGACGATTTCTGAACACTCAGTTGTTATTTCTCTCCATTTCACTTTTCCGGTGTTACAACTTTGAATTTCCTGCCTGTTTATCTCATCTTGGGAAGGTCCCGTCTGTTCCAGTGACCGATCACTAAAGAAGTGGTGAACGTTGTTTTCTTGTCCATTTGAGAAAACTTCTTACAAGACGAGTGTATCGATGCACAAACTTCGCACAATTTGGGTGCAGGAACTTCTCTTTCTGATGACTGACCATATAATATTTTCTTGCTCATTACTGATCAAATTCACTATCTCTGTAAACGAGAGGCAAGACTGAATGAATCTATCATCCTCTGGATGTTGGATTATATGTAGAGACCGCATGCTCCGCCCACTTTTGAGGGACAGGGAAGAGGGATAAAAACTGCGCCGAGAGTTGACAGCCGTAGTTCGTAACCGATTGGGACGTTCAACATCGCGTTTTGAAGCTACTATCGTTCCCCACAAATGACCAATGGGGGAAAATGATTGGACTAGTTTGAGATGGTCAAAACTGACTTGAAAGGGGACATGAACATGACCTTACGATGGAATCGGTAAGCCATGTTGCGGTCCCTAATTATATGAGTTTAATAATGATGTTTCAGTCTGATCACTAGACTTCACGCATAATGACTAGCTATGCATAATTCTTCTTATGAGTTAAGTTGCATAATCATCTAAACGAATCTTTCAATCGTTGACCGTGCAATATATATATATATATATATATATATATATATATATATATATATATATATATATATATATATATATATATATATATATATATATGCATTGCTACATGACGTAATTCTAATCACGTTTCTTAGTCTGCAGTGAAATTACCTATTCGTGAAACATATCCAATTCGGCCAAGCTGAGTCTCTCTTCGGCTAAAAACCCATTCGTTCCACCCTACCCCTTTCACAATAATGCTTCTGATGCTAACCCGTGGCAATCCCAGGAAAATAAGTAGATAGTAGCTTATCAAATCGATTAGGGCAGCATGACAGATAAATTATACAATTTATCCATGCCGTCGAGAAAATACAATGGAACCCTGGTTGAGATGATTATCTTGCAATTAACTACGGTCAATGAATGGTGGTTAATGGAATGGTCTAGCTTTCTTGCGTACGGAGTTGGCTTAATTTGCCACAGCGCCTCCAGCGGGCACCTTGACCGCGCGCGTCACGGCGCGTCTGAGGCGGTCCATCATGAGTTCTCAGAATACTGATCATACTCCTGATGACAACTTCTGCATAGAAATACAAATATTTTATCAAATCGATTTGCACAAAAAAAACGGATGGTTGAGAAGATTATCTTGAACGTTACTATGATCTATGGATGGAATGGTAAAATTTCGCCTTGTTTGGCACTTGGTTGGCTTTTCATTCAATTAGCACCAGCGCCTCCCGCGGGCGCCTTTACCCCCGGGGTCGCGGCGCGTCTCAGACGGTCCATGACGAAGTCCGCGGAGCGCTTCTGACGCGCCGACGCGGCCTCGACCGCGTGCTCCGCGTCCACGGCCGTGGCCTCCGCGTTGAAGAGCGCGGCTGAAAAGTAGAGTTTATCTCATTAACCACTCTGAGGACACTCCTGTAGAAAATTCTTGCGCCTGCTGCTTTTTTCGTTTTCATATTTACAGCAGCCTATGAAAGAGTAATTTAATACCAGCGCCCGAGAGGATCTCAGCCGCAGCCGCCATTTCTCCCTCCGTCTTCGAGATTGCTGCAAGAAGGATTTTTAACTTTTCCTTTCCTTAACATTTTCATGCTTTTTGATGGCAAAAGGGACCAAAATGATCACGATTATGTATGGAAAAGCATGGGTGGAAACAGTTGAAGCCTCCTGTGCCTAAACAATCACAAGCTGAGAAGGCCCAGCTTACCTCTTGTCATCCGCGAGGGCGCGGATCTCTTCTGGCGCGCCGCCGACGCTGTCTCCGCTGCGGCGTGCTCCGGCTCCACGGCTGGGGCTTCCGCGTTGAAAAGGGCGGCTGAATGGAATCATCACTTTTTAGGATCCTTATGAGGAAGCTTAGCACCAAAAATTGGCCTCTGAATGTCGTTGTTGAAAGACTTTCATGATTCAGAAGATAGTACGCACTGCTTTTCCCGGAAAGTTGATCAGTTACCTCAGTAAAATATCTTACCTGCACCGGACAGAATCTGCGCTGCGCCTGCCATCTCCTTGTCTGGAACAGCTAATATCCTTTTTTTTTCGATTTTACATCCTTGTCCCACTTCATTAATTGATCATAACTAGAAAATAATCTCTTTCTTCTCCGCAGGCCGAGTGATAGTGCACGATGGAGAGAAGAGCGCATTACAAATGCGATAGTAATCCCTCACCATTGTATGCAGCACTCAGGGCCACACAGAGAGCGAGGAGTACAATTATGTACTTCATAGTTGAGGAGGTCGAGATGAAGATGAGAGAAGAAATGGAGTTGTGTGATTTCGTCGGATAATTCGTTTAATTTATACCAGAGATTTTTGAATGTTTTCGATACAGATGATTTGTGAACATCCGGTAGATTCTACTACATTTCGCACAATTTCCCTTTTTTTCTGGGGTGGAACGGGAATATTAGACTCTGTCAAGATGCGCAAACATTGAGTGCGGAGCATCCTCTGCGTGAACTTTTCCCTTGGTGATCGGTCATTGAATGCTCCACAACAATAATCGTCTCTCCAATTCATCTACTCTTCGCTTCCCTGACCGATGAAAAAGTTCGTGAACAATTTCCCGTATTTCCAACTCTATTGCCATCTCAGTAGGCAACCATCAACGTTCAATTGCGAAGAAAGAGAAAGTGGAGATAGGAGATACGATAGTTGGGTGCAAATGGCCGATTCCAGGGAAACTCGGGGAAAACAACTCACCTTGCTGATCAGTTGAGGGAATCGCGTGAACTTACTGCAAAAACATGTTTGCCTCCCGAGAACAGGACAAGATAACACGATTCGGCCTAAATTTCATGTGAAAGAAACAAGGGTAGATAGGATGAACATAGCACAGCATTCTCCTCCAACAGAGAAGGGGGAGATCTTTGCATATCTTCTCGCTCACTTTGCATGAATCGAACTACAAAGCTTGGGCGGGAGGAGCGACCGCTCCCCCCACTCTGTTATTTGAATCGACCGGGAAATTGCAGTTCTTTCGTGTCGGGATTTTGGCGCGAAATTTGCTTTCCTTGCATTTGCATAGTTCACCCTTATCTGGAGAGAACAACGGGGGTCAGAACGCTGTGATAGCTTTTTTTTTAAAGCAATGATTTATTTGAAGGAGCTTGTTGATGGTAAGCGACTATATTTTTCCATGGTTCACCCTTGCCTCGAGGAAGCAATGAGGCTCAGAACGCTGTGACATCGGTGTAATAGAGCAACATCAACAATCGTATTGATCAGCGGTTTATCTTTACAATAGGAAAAAATGACAGACATTTCAAGCGTAAATGCGATCTGTTATAATTTGTCATGTAGGACCATTCCTCCGTAAAATTTCTATAGATGTATTTTTGTTGTGGATGTGTGCCCCTTCTTGCCATATGTCCACATCCAGCCTGGATCCTTGCACGCACATCCGTCTTCTTGATCTCCGAATGCTCTTGCCATGGCTTGGCAGTTGGATATTCACTCTTCAAAATTCCAGTTTGAAATTCCTTGGTTCCAGCGTCAGTACTGCAAAGAAACGGTTGAGTAGGTGTTAGAAGCGGGAGATGGACGCCAATTGATGAATTATGGATAAGTCGCGCAACGTTTTCTCACTTTGCACCTTGGTATGCCGGGGAGAGACGACTGAGCTGCTAAACGGCAGTTTCTCATGTTGAGTGGCGTGTAGAGACCTGGCGATTTGCATTATTTCAACAAAAAAAATCCAACAACAAATAAAAAAACGGAGAAAAAGGAATGAAATAGCGATACGGGGCATTCGAGATCTAACGCGCAGCTCAATGATGCAACTGAATCAAGGCGCGAGTAAGAACTCCTAGTCCAAGCGACGATGGCGTCTCCAATTCAAAATATCACTCAAAGATTCGCGTCAAAAACACTATGAACCAGCACCGATTGTTATTTATCGCGCGCGAGATAATTGTATTTGATTAGTAGATAACGTGCGAATAGAAATAATTGGCACTGATTTTCAGGTCGTAATTTAATGAATAGTTCAACTTCGCACGATCTACCGCAGTTGCCTGATGCAGTGGAAGATGTCGCTAATACGCAGGTATCCACTAACAAATTCCGTATTTTTTACTGCGAAGATGTCGCCTAAAATAGTTGAAGTGTTAAGATAATTCAATTGATTTTTAGGTCGCCCAAGCGTTGGCTATCATCGGGATTCAATTGAGAAGCCACCGTTGTCCTCCACAAGTTTGATCGCGCCCGCGCTGAAAAGCAGCCCCACTGGACAACTTCGAGTGCTTGAGATCCTGGAGTTATTAGTTCCTTCATTACTTCTTGTAGATCCCGTTGAAAAATCAACCAGTCAGAATTAGAGTTGCGAAGGTTCAATTAGTTTACATGAGACCTTCATCAAGCAATATTATACAGAGCTTTTGCAGAACGAATTTTCCCTACTTGGCCGACAACATTGCATCCTCAAAGAAGAGCCTCACTAACCACCTTGCGAAGGGCTCCCTCTTCAGCAAGATCTTGCACACAAGATCTTGATCTCGTTTCACCGAACGTCTGAGCTGCTTCTGGCACCACCCCCCCCCCCCTCCGCATCATTGGCCCCGATGCCTCCACCATTTGTGAGGGAAGAGGGTGGGGGGGGGGGGGGGACTCGGGCAGAGAGTGGCTATTAAAGGGACCTGACATAGATTTTTGATGTGAACATATTTCGAAGAGACCATCATTCTGAATCACTTAAGAAAAAAAAATAATTAAAATAATATTTATTTAATAAATTAAAAAATAAATACAATTATGGTGTAATTACGGTATTAGCTCAGTGGTGTGGTCTACGGGCAAGCCTATTTCGCGAAAGTCGTCGCGATCGCTGGCAAATAGCCAAGTTTTTCCGGGTTCTCGGGTTCATTAAGGATCTAGCCTGGGGGGCGTAGGCCCTCTCTCTCAGGGGGTTGGCTACCTCTCCCTCAGAGGGCTGTCTACCTCTGGGTCAGAGGTTTGGCTACCTGTATGCATATTATTAATCAATACTGTGTAATTACCGTTCTGATGTCTTTATAGTTACAGTATATTTATTATTATCAGCATTTTGTGACTCCACTATTTCCTCTCTCATTAGTTACTGTTGCTGTTCTCTTCCCCCGCTGAGTTAGTGTTGCCTGATCACTTGAATGCTCCTATTTTGCCTTTATTAATTCATATAGATAGCGCGCGCATGATCTACCTCTCGATCCTCTTCCCTTCCTCCACTCACATTCGATATTCTCCCACTTCGCGTGTTGAGTCGTTTCTCGTATTTATATTTATATTCGAATATATTCCTGTTTTATATATATTTATATTCCTGTGTTCCCGATAGTCTGTGTCATTATCAGAAGATCAACAGCTCGAAATCCTTTTATTTTAATGGTAGAACCTTCCAGATGGACGTGTTCGCTGCTTCGGAGAACACGTTTAGCGCGCCGCCCATATCAGCAAACCGAAGCGGATCGTGGACATTCCTACACGTTAGTTATTCTTATCGTTGGTCTGGTGTTTTCTGGTTAGGCAATACTATTAAGATGCGGTAGGAAATGCACGAACATAGACCTTTGGCTGTATGAAAATCGATTGTTTATTTTTTTAGATATTATGCGAGAACCGTTTCAGACGCGCCAGTACAGACTCGTCACGATGAAGTCGTCTTTTCCTCTGGCACCTTCACTTTCCCGGCCAATTCACACTGGAAAGACCGATTTATCAGGTGGTCAGTACCTTATGAATAACAACTAAAACAAACGAATCTTAAATGAACAGCAAAAAAGTGAACATAGAAACCGGACTGTGGTTATTTAATCAGACTTTTTCTCTGGTTTCGAGATAAGTATAACATTAGACATTTGCGATACTTGTCTACACTGAGAAAGGGGATGATATTACGAATATGTCTAAGAGTTGCATTTGTCTGCTCTACAGACTGAGTGTTGATCTTGGCGAGCGCTTCATCGCTAGAATAGGCAGACATCTTCATTGTGGGAGAGCACGTTCTATGATTCTTCTCGTGAAATCTACGACAGAATTTGTTTGATTTTAGTTATTCCTGTGAAATCTAACCTATCTATGAAAAATCGAGTGCACTTGAATCTGCCAGGCTCCCTTGCAAGACAGTAAGCAGATAGGTGACAGGAATTGTCATAGATTATATTCCTGGGCATATCTCCTCCATCCATTCGTGTTATTAGCATCTCAAATATATGTCGGGGGCTCTCGCACGAAGTCAGTATGGAGAATCCATATGTATATCTATGATGGCAAGTTGCAATCATAATACCAGGAGAGAGCTTATCATGACCATCTAAAAATGATTTTGTATATTTTGCTCAATAGGAGGGGTCCCACGTCCTAGCTTCTGTGAACAGTCCATGTTATCTGTTCTCGAATCCTTTTGATAGATTGGCCTCCCTCTCTTCAGTGGCCAGTTGGGGTAATATTCCAGTAATGTATCGATAGGAGGACCGTATATCGAATCTCTCCTTATTGGGCTTCTCAGAATAGAATCATTGAGAGTGAGGGCGGCACGGAGAACTGAAATTTTGAATTCCCCAATAATTGTAAAGCCTAGTTCGAACGCACCTTCGAAGAGAGACTTGGGAATCGAATCGAATCCAATCTCGCACAATGCGATGTACAGTATAGGCATATACCGTAGCATATCTTCAGCAGTTTCCTTTTCAGAATACTGAACGGTCTCGTCGATAATTGAAGTCAAGAGCTGGCGAGCCCGTCCGTCACTGCCAACCTGGTAAGATCAAATTTAACTTATTTTATATTCCTTTTGTGTAGAAATGATAACCTTAAGAATGTCCGGTATTGGACTATCTGAGAACATCATATTGTAAAAAGGTTGATAACGGATATTGAACATGTCATTAGATCCGATGGAATCACGGATGAGAGCAGTGAATTCGGTGGGTACCCATGTTCTAAATTATAGGAAATTAATTGTAATTATATTTCTATTCATTCGAACTTCACTGGCCCTTCACCGTTTGAGAATGCTCTCATCTGTCGTCTCATCTCTCTAGTTCCAAACCATCCAGGGGTGTGCGAATTGAGAATCTGTTCAATGGACACCTCGCGTTTCTATGTTTCAATTACAATCTCACTTTATTAGTGTCCCTCTTAGCTGCATAAGAAGCGAGATCTCCGCGTGTTCCTATCGTTGTGGCGTCAAAAATGAGCGTCTCCGGATACAGTCCACATTTGGGACAAAGAAATTGTTGTGATGGAACATCTAGATGAGATAGATATTCAGTCCAGCCTCGTTTAAGGGATGAGAGAGAAAGAATCACATCTGGATCCTGTTCATCTCTGATTCGAAACTCTCTTAGAATATTCCAGTATCCTGTATATAAACGAGAATTCATTGATTATCTACTTGTAAATAATTCTAACCGGTAAGGCTAACAGCTCCTTGCGTGAACGACGCCTCGTAATGGATGAGAAGTCTTCTCTCGAGAGCAAATGATGTTGAGAGTGGTACGAGTGGGAGAGAGTGCACAAGATGTTTGCAACACTGAGAGTATTGGAGGTGGACACTTTCTTGTCTCACCACCCCATCTCTATCGACGATTCGCATTACTCAAATTATTTATTTGTCATAATGAATTATAATTCTTTCAGTACCTGCCCTTCTCGACTCCATTGATGAGCCGTGTACGCAGTTCGGGAGAGGATCGGCCATTACTAGAGGTGGGCGCGACTCTTCTTCTTCTTCAATTTCCTCTCGTATCTCTTGAATATTTTCTTGATGGCCAGATTGAATTGTCCTGAATCATTAAAGTGCTCATAATAGTTGATATATTTTATATTTCTTACATGCAGTGAGTACATCTCTGGGAATGACACGTGAGACACGTGAGAGTCATTCGAGTAATCTTAATCACTCCACTACTATTCCATTTGTCTCTAACAAGGAAGAGGCATGGATCAACTGAGAACTGCACTGATTCCTCTATTACTACCGCATGCTCGATCTCAGATAGGAAATCAGTGCAAATAGGGAGAGATCGAGCAATAGAGAGATGGAGACATTCTTCCCGTTGATATTCCTCGTAACTACCGATCATTACAGCTGGGTCAATTCTCTGGAATGCGGATGCTTATCGTTCGCTTATCTTTCGTTCTATTAATCACCTCGATTCTATTTCTCCTACTTTGGTCACACGAGCAAACTGCTATCGACTGATCTAAACTTATTGCGTTAACTATAATTTATCATTTCAGGCGATGCACCTCCAATCTTCTGCAATCGACACGCCACGTAGCGCAGTTTCCTCCCTCTCAGCACTTTTCCATCGATGTCGCAGTCCGGAAGTGCCAGGTGACATGTATCTGAAACTTTTCTTTCTTTTTCTCCCTCTTTTCTCTGATTAGTTGGAACCGAGTCACATGACCCTACTCTCTATTTGCCTGGATTCGATTGTAATTGAGATCAATCTCCAGTCATAATGGGGGGCAGGGTAGTGATTCCTTCCCCTCTCCAATATTTCTCCCCTTTCTCCCTCTTCTCCCTGAATACTTCCCCTCCCTCTCTGTGTGAAACCTCACCAATCGTGGTGCTGCATCCAACTAGATTAGTGTTGCCTCTGATGTCGTCACCATATCTATCTTCCCTCGTAGGGAGATCAGGTCTAAATGATCAAACCTGTTTAAATCTATCTAAGTGAAACACAAACTGGTCAAGAATGTCAATCTGCACTATTCCATCTCCAGAGTCGGCAACAACGAGCAGAGGAGGAGGAGCAACGGGGCGAGGAGGACGGATGGGAACACGAGAAGAAGGAAGACGAGAAGGTGAGCGAGTTGGAGAGGGCGTTGCCCTTCTCTTCGTACCAGTGAGGTTGAATGTAGATGAATGGCGTCTACTCATCTGAGAAGGAAGTGAGGGGGAATAAGTGAATGGAGGTGGTAAAGGAAATGAAAATCATGCTCTTTCGTCCTCTTTCAGTTGAGGGATGACTAGGGAGTTTTATCTTTTACAATATGAGCTAATACTTCCTTTACCGCCTCCTGGCAAGTTTTATGTTTCAATAATTATAATAATTAATAATTAAAACGATTAAAATGTATTTTTATGCAAATTTGACTTTTTGATAGAGAGCCCTCTGACTCAGAGGTTTGTCTACCACTCTTTCCTTCTCGAAGTTTCTGATAGACAGACCTCTGAGACAGAGGTAGCGAGCCCTCTCCCTCAGAGGGCTGTTGATTTTCTCACTGATTGAACACTGACTTTTCTGTAAAATTATATTTTTATATTTAATTTAATTTATTTTTATTAAATATTTTCGGATTTTCGGAAATCTCATTTCGGATTCACATACTCGTGTCAAGTGTCTGGAGGGAAGAGGGGTATCTTTATGCGATAACTTTGAGAACAACAAAACAGGATATTTCTTAGATGTAATTTAGCTACGATAATATTCAATGATAACATCGTGAACGGCTGCAGTGGCCCATGCACTAATCGGAATGCTAGTGGAGATAATCTTTCCATTATGGAATCTCGCTCGGAACTTTAGTCCTCTGATGATAGGGAAGGAAGGGAGATTGTGCAGATTGAAGGAGAGTGTACAATCTGGATTGGTCGTCAGAGTCAGCATTGAGTTGTAGTACCCGACCTGGACAGATATCGTTCATATTATAGAAAAAGAGAATAACGAACGAATGTTAAATTGAGAGTGATCTCGTTGACATCAGGTGAGAGGGTGGGCACTTTGGGAGGACGAGGCATGAGAGGCTTCTGAGAGATCAAAATCAGATATGAGTAATACTAGCCAATGAAAAAGGGATTAAATTTTGAAACGAACGGGGTCCTCAAGATCGAGTCTCTTCACCAATCTCTGATAGGTTGTTTCCTCTCTCTGTCCCGGTCTTCCCACTCCGATCTTAAAGTATTTCATTCCAGATTGGATCTTCACTCCTCACTCCCTCCCTCTCAAGCAGAATGAAGGTGGGTCACTAACTCTTACCATTCCCATTTCCATTCCACCTCCTCTCACAATTCCTCCCCCATCGCTCATTCTGTTCCATCCCTCCATCCGTCCATTGCCTCTCTCTCCTCTTCCTTCCATTTCGTATCCCTAAATATTGTTGATTTACTCCCGCATTTTCGCTGTTTCTCTTTCCGTTCTTTTCCCTTGCTCTCGTTATGAACTAGTGTTTCATTCGATTTATAAGCTATATTATTCACTCACTCCTCCCGTCATCGCAATCATTCCTCCTCTTTCTCTTTTCACAGTCCCTCCCCTTCCCCCTCCTCCTCTCGTTGCTGCACCCCCTCTCCCTCTTTTCATTCCATCCACATCCACAGTCAGTTCCATGTCCCTCATCCCTTCTTCTTCCCTACCGTACTCCTCCATTGCCTGAACATAGACTGTTTCTCGAATAACATTTATCACTCACTCCTCTCTTCTTCCCTATTCCTCCATCCATTCCATTCATTCCGTGTTCTTCCATTCTCAATCCCTCTCCGCCCTGAATCTGCAATATTTCAATAGTGACATTTCCCCTCCTTTCCCATCTGATTCCAATATGCATATTATTGTTTCTATCTATGATAATCACCTCATATCGATCTCCATCTCTTCCCATTGCTCCTCCCACATCCATCACATTCCATTGGCTGTCCATCTAAGTTACACCGATTATTGATTCCCCTTCCATTCCCCATTCACATTTATGTTCCAATCAATTATGATGTTTACTCACTTCCTCCATCATTCCATTTCCATCCCTCATTTGCATCATCTCCATTCCCTCTCCCATCTCACTTCTCATTCCTCCAGCACCCTGAATAGGTTATGCTTCTCATTGATTTCGTAGATAGATCCCTCACCCCTCCTCTTCCTCTCGATCCTCTCATTCCTCCTCTTGTCTGTCCTCTCACTCCTCCTCTTCCATTCCCTCTCATTATTCTTCCTGATCCTTCTTCCGTTCCCTTCCATGCTCCTTCATCCGGTATCTTATCGATAGCCTTCAACTAAACAAGTTTCTTCAATTCTCTTGTTAATGTAATAGTAGAGTAGATTAATTTCACCATGCATCCCTCCCTATTTTCCCTCCTTCCTCCGATCACTGATCCCGCTCTTTCACTGTTTCATCCTCCCTATTTATCTCTCCGTATCCATTTCCTTTCCCCTCTCGCTCCCTACTTCTTGGGGCACATTAGGATTTATATAAGAGAAACATGATAACTAATTAGATGGTGTCATTTTCCCTCTCCTTTATTTGTCTGGATCGGATTGTTATTTGAATCAATCTCCAGATATAATGAGGGAAAGGGAACTGACTCCTGCCACCCCCCTCTCCCCTCCTTCCTCCGATACCCTCCCTTTCCCTGTTTCATCCTCCCTCCCCACCCCTACCTGCAGGGTCAAATACTCAGGTCATGAAACCTAGGATGCGGTTTGCTATCACAATTTTTGAAGGATATTACTCTTGCGGTGGTTAGGTTTTGGGTCATTTCGTCCGCTTTTGTCGATAGTGGTATGCTTTTCTCTAATTTTACTACTTCCCCACTCCTTCCCTACTTCCTGCTGTACATTAGGAAAAGGGGTAGATATTAGATAACGACCATTACTATGATGTCATATTCCCTCTCCTTTATTTATCTGATTTGGATTGTCATTTGAATCAATCGTCAGGTATAATGAGGGATAGGGTACCGACATCATTCCCCCCCCCCTCCCTTCTCTCCTCATCTCTCACGAGATACTCCTTAAAAATAGAGATAGTGAGGGAGACAATAGAGGGATGATGACGAGATAGAAGGATTAATTAAACATTTCATTTCCCTATCTCTTTTTTCCATTGAAATATGTCTACCGTATCCCTTGATTTTACTCAATTCGAGTCAATAAGTATAGATCACTCACAATATTCTCTTGTCCCTCTGCTCTTCCTTCCCCTACTATCGATACCATCTCCTCGGCAGTTCTTGGTTCCTGTCCCATTACTTCTTCGTCCCCCCTTCTCTCCTCCAGCTCTTCCCCGATCTTAACATAGGCCATATTACGTACATATATGCTCCCCATACTATTTCCATGTTCTGCTTATCGTTTAGTTGCATATTCTTTCATTACCGTATACCAAGATCACTAATACCTCATTATTCCCTTCATCGTTCTCCCTCTCCTCCTCACGACCGCCCAGATTGGACTGAGTAGCGATCTCCGGCTGAATTATAATTGTGTCATTTATCCCATGTTTCATTGTATCACCTCATCTCGAGATTTCACTATGGTACTCATAGCCGACTTCCCCTCTCCATAGGAGATCTCCTTCAGACGCAGCCTCTTCATCATCTGATTAGAATATCAATTACCTACCGTAATCCATGTGAATTTACGAAAATATAATCGATAGTTACCGTACTCCTATGATACTCACCGGCAAAGCCGTGTCCCATTCCATGTTTTCTAGAGCATCTGCTCTTCTCCGACTGTAATCCCCATAGGAACTGAGAACAGCCCCCATGTCCGCAGAGACCTCGCCTGGATTAAGTTATTGTCTCCTATCGATCACACACTAATATGATATATGACCCCCCCCCCTCAAATTAGATGCATATTCACAATTGTGTAGAAGGAAAGGCAAATTCATACCTTTCTCCGAGGCATTGCGGCCCTTATGGAAGGATCCGAATACCACGTTTTCTGGCCACCATAGAGGAGGGGCTCCCTTTTTGAAGACGAACTTGGAGGGAAAGTTTTCGATCTCGAGACAGTCAACCACCCCTCTCCTTTTGTTTATCGACGGCTTGGCGGTCT
Organism: Pristionchus pacificus; assembly: GCA_000180635.4. NCBI lineage: Eukaryota > Metazoa > Nematoda > Chromadorea > Rhabditida > Neodiplogasteridae > Pristionchus > Pristionchus pacificus. The sequence goes on along the minus strand of CM026578.1, from coordinate 28,109,038 downwards.
GGAAAGAGTACGATAGATCGAAACTCAAGATCAGAAAGGTAGGATCGATATATACGGTTACTGTAGATCGATACGGTTACTGTAGGTCGATACGGTTACTGTAGATCGATACGGTTACTGTAGATCGATACGGTTACTGTAGGTCGATACGGTTACTGTAGGTCGATACGGTTACTGTAGGTCGATACGGTTACTGTAGATCGATACGGTTACTGTAGATCGATACGGTTACTGTAGATCGATACGGTTGCTGTAGATCGATACGGTTACTGTAGATCGATACGGTTACTGTAGATCGATACGGTTACTGTAGATCGATACGGTTACTGTAGATCGATACGTTTACTGTAGATCGATAGGTTACTGTAGATCGATACGGTAACTGTAGATCGATACGGTTACTGTAGATCGATGGTTTCCCTTCATCTCAGATGCTCTCATTTAACAGATACAATCATGCCATAAGTCGCTTCTAGTATTCACTCACGGTATTGGGGTCGACGTCTCCTGCCAAATCTCCAGTAAGGGGAAACTGGATGACAGTAGAGCAGTCATCAGACAATTCCATCTGCTCCAATAGATTCGACCTTACGACTGATCTTACAAGTTCCTTGTCTCCATATAAATGGATCTGTGGAGACTCGTGATTGGTCGCAATGGTCAAACAGAGCTTGTGCTCGTAGACCCCGTTCAGGTCGTCGAGACGAGCCATGAGACTCTTCAATGAAGTCGACCAACGGTTAAAATCTCCGTACTTGGTAGCCATGACTAAAATAATCACTGAATTATTTATAAATAAATACGAAATGAATAAATAAATAAATAATTACGTCAGAATTATAAATTATTAATTAATATTAATTGTGACTGAACAATAAATATGTGACACATTTGAACTCATAGTTTGAAATACTGTAGTAGCCAACCCTCTGACCCAAAGGGCCTACGCCCCCCGCCAGATCCTTACTCCTCGGGTTTCTCTTCTGTTGCTCAGTTTTCACTGTTTTTTTGCTCAATTTACCATTCAGTTTTCAAATTTTTGGGGTTAGCACTGCCATACTAACGTTTGCTTACTGTTTGCATCTATTTTGACTGAGCAATGTCCTTTGTACCGTGTTCTGTGCGAGTTCTAAAGCTACGGTGGCCTGACTTTTCAACATCACTAGTGCACTTGCTGCGATGTAGCGATTCTTTCGATAATTATCCGTTATAATATGATTATAGTCGCTTTAGCCCATCTTTTGCGTTTATTTTGGTCGAGAAATGTTCGTTAAAACGTGCCCTGCGCGATTTCTGTTGCTAAACTCGTTCGAAGTTGTCAACATGACAACTTTTCTAACCGATGATGGAGCCAGTATTTCGCTATTTCACTGTTATAACTGACTATAATCATGCTCGCGCACCTTTTTTCATTGATTTTGGTCGAGTAATGTCCTTATTAACGCGCGCGCGAGTACTGAGACTAAAATTCTCCATTTCTCTCCTTGCCTCTCATCGCATTTATGTCATTTCTATAAAGTCAGATCATTGTTTTAGCTATTAAACGATGCAATTGATTTGCGAATCCTTTAACGACATTCAGCTTAGAAATGCTCAAACAGCGAGTACGAAAGTGTGCTCGATGTGGCTCGTCATCACTTGGTTCGCGTGTTTTTCCTGCCAATTCGAAGATTGCTCACCAGCGGGTGTGGGTGGCCTCACTTGGCTTGGATGCAGTTAGTAGTAAGCGGGAATTGGAATCGATAAGGGATAGGATCGAAGCTAAGGAAGACATCAGATGGTGTCCCATTCATTTCGATGAGCATGGAGCGCCTAAGGTATTTGGTTTTACCTTTGACGAGTAGCACGTATTAAATGACTTTAAAGGCTGCTCAGATTCGATCGTTAGATGGTGATGATGTTCAGGAGGTATTAGTTACCAATTGCAAACTATCTAAAAATGCGCTTCATAGAAACGACGGAAGGTTGATGATCTAGACGAGGACGCTGTCGATGACAGTGGTGATATCGAGGGAACAACATTCGAAGGGAACGAGCAGGGGAGTACAGTTAAGACATTATTCACTATCACAGAAAGACACTAGGGGTGATACGGCATTAAAAATGCAAAAAGGAAACATCAGAACCTCCACTCTCTCAGATTTTTTAAAATATTGAAACCCAAACACAATAGGTAAAAGTAGATAAGTGATACGGTGTTTTGTACTATATTATCACCGTATTTCGATGTCTGTGACGTCTTACGTGTTTCGGCACTTATTATGCAAAAAGAGAAGACCTGGTGTACGGAGAGGCACTGTAGGCAGTAGAGATCGATTTTCAAGAGAAATATTTACCATAACAAAAATTAAGCAGAAAACATTAGAAATGATAAATATTTAGTCTCAATCAAAATTAATCGATACAAAATATTAGTTACACGTGCATTACTAATTTCTATCATTGAATCCTAACAATACAAATGATTAGAATCGTGAAGATAGGAAATTAGATTCCTTTCCTAGACCTCCATCCATTGTCCTTACAGCAGCTATTCGACATTCCTCCGTTGTCCCTCAGCCAGCTAGACATCCAATCGATCGATCCTCCTACAATGGAAACTGTATCTACATATCGAATGGACTCGGCCATATCCAGTGTTCCTACAGTAGAAAGAGCAGTTTGTGTTTTATGGGGGATTTTCGAGTATCACCATAGGACCATAGATACCCACCGAGGGTGCCCGGGGAGGGCCCAATCATTGAGCACTCTCCTACCCATGTATATGGTCATGGTCTAAAATGGGATGATAGGCCATGATGGATCAAACCCGAGTACCGTATCCAATCGAAATTACAGTACCCACAGTTGGCGTATATGGCTACCGTAATGATCACGAACTAACAATTTATTTTGACCCATGGGTCATAGGCGTTCTGACCTGTAAATCGAGTTAACATGGAACAATAATTATTATGGCACGTGAAATTTTAAAAAAGTTCCCCACCGAGGATAAACTAACACACAGCACCAGGGTTACGTTAGTACCATATGTCAATGTATAAATTCCTTCCCCGATAAGCTTAAAAATAGCAGATTTTGGACACATTCGGGATAGGAACTCCCAATCTGTATTAGCCAGCCTATAGCGTTCCTCACTAGGCCATTGAATCAAAATATTTATTAAAAAAATTTAGTTGCCAATTAATATCCAAAGCGCCGATGGGAGATTTAGAGAATATCATACCACCAAATAAAGGGCTGATGAGGTTAATCACAAACCTTAGGTGCTCCCCAATTTAGTTGTTTCGCATGTAAGACAATAAATAAAGTTCGATTTATTATCTCTTGACCTTACCTTACTCCTTTCCAACACTTTGCTTTCACTTCCGTTGTGAATGATGAGTGACGAAGGAGTTATGAGCAGACAATCGATTCTTTCGACGCCACTACTGCTCTCACATCGATAAACTCCTCTCCTAAATCATAAAAAAAGTTATTCACTTATATTTCATCAAAAACTCTACAATACCTCCAACTTGGATCAGCAGCATTTTTGGATAAGGAGATGTGTTATTAGACGGAGAACGCAGGGAATCCCTCGTTGCACTGTAGTCTTCTGTACTCTAAAACGAATGATCATAAATAGATTAGCGTCTCTCAATCACTCACTGACAGTCCTTTTACAACGCATTCCGCATCATGTGATGTAACAAATCGTACAATCTCTTCTTCGACTCCTTCCACCAACGGCTGAAATTAAAAGATCTTTACGATATTCACCATGTAAATCAGTCCAATTATTATATCCCTATGTGCACAATACGGCACAATACACCATATACGGCAAATTGGAGTACTGTAGATTCGATTGGATACGGTACTCGGGCTTGATCCATCATGAACTACCAACTCATTTTAGAAAATGACCACATACATGGGTAGGGGAGTGTCGTGGCCACCTATCTATCACTGTGCATTTGAAGGACTCATCTTATCGTCCCCAGTTGTCCTCTCAATCGAGTCAGATTGAAGAAGACGAGGAGGAAATTGAGGAAGAGGAGGAAAAGACTGCCGCCGACTTTTTCCTAGTAGCTAAGGCCAATCTCGAACCTCTTTTCCGGAGGTGTCAAGATTGCGGGGGGCTGATCGATCCGATCAGCATGGAATGGATACAGATCGCAAGTGCTCTTTCTGTCAAATTCCAGTGCACGGAATGCAAGGTGCATTTCCGATGGGACAGCCAATCCAAAAAAGGAACAGGAAAGAGCCAGGTATTTCAATTGAATCAGGAGCTTCCCATCGCTGCATTCGTGACTGGCACGCCTTTCCCGGTAATTTATTAATTATCAAGAGTACACCCTTAGTTTTATTACAGCGCTTGCTTGAATGCTGCGAAGTTCTTGGCATTGCAACTCCAAAAGAGAGAACAATGCGCAATGCCATACGATTTTATGGAAGTCCCGCAATTGATCGAGTCTATGAGGAATGGGAGACTGATGCGAGAGTCACTTCGAAAGCATTTGCGCCGGTAACCTAGATATCGCAACGTAATCATCCCAAAAATACATAGGCGGAAGGAGTAGTATTGGCATTGGATGGTCAATATGACTCACCGGGTTGGTGCGCATCCAACTGCAAAGTCAGCGCAATCGATACTTCTCTTGGTCTCATCGTTGGCGCCGCCTCCCTCTCATCGAAGGATCCTGGAATAGGTTCAATTAACTTGTAAGGAAGTTACTTTAAAATATTGTACTAAATATAGATGGTAAATCTGTCAGTATGGAGTCTCGAGGAACTGAGACAGTATTAGAGCAACTTATCGACGATGGATTCACAGTAAGGTAAAATATATTAATTACTTAGTAGCCAGGAGTGTGGAGAATCGCCACAAATTGAACCAACAGAGTACAGAAGTATGGTTTAGCACTGGATACTGTATTAATAAACTCCAACCTATACTTATTAGAATGCGCGTGACGGATTCTAATTCAATGGTGGATAAGAGATTGAGAGAGAATCCCAAGCTGAAGGACATCGAGGCACAAAGGGACTTCTGGCATGTCCAAAAGCCGTTGCGGAAGAAGTGGTGGAAAGTGAGTAGTAGTGAATGCATCAATTAATCCAACAATATTTTCATAGGGAATGAAGATGGAAAGCTGTCCCACTCTGGCAAAGTGGTACAAAAGCTTTTTTAATCATTTATATCACATCAACTCTAAATATCCGAAACGGGAAGATCGGCCACTTGCCCTAGAATATGTGCGATCGTTTGTCAAACACTGCACAGGAAAGCACAAATGGAAGAAGGTTGATTTCTTTTTGTTTTCGCATTCCAAGTTAGTTAACGTTAATATAAAAGGATGAGGAGTTCAAATTGGTCGATAAGTGCACCCACACTGTCTCACGAGGTCTAAGAAAAGGCCCGAAACGAAAGATAGGAGGGAGAAACCAGAAGTCGCTGAAGGAATGTATCAAGGTATTCATTTACAATAAGTGTGCCGGATAATAAATAATAAATGTGACTTATGTCGCCGTACTTTTCTAACTTGTAGGAGGATTCTGAAGAGTATAAGCTCATCTACGCTATGCTCTTCGATGAACAATTTGCTAAAGTCTTTTTGGCATGTTCTGCAGAAGCTGGAACAGCACTGTGCGAATCTTTCCACTCTATGTCTTTGCTCTACTCGCCCAAGCGCTTCCATTGGTATTTTTCACTATTTCATCTTATAGTAAAATTCTAAGAAATGAATTCTAATTCAACAGTTCCGCGCACTACTTCAATAGGAAGATGAAGATGTCGGTAATGCACCACAACTCGCTTGTTTTTGGGAAGATCATTGGTGAACGTGTCGAAGTAGGGGACTGTTTACTTCCAAGAAAGGGAAGAGTCGCGATAAGCGTGAAACGAAAGATGAGCAAGGGTACTCATCCGTGGAGAACAGAGGTATAGTATGACTAGCATTTTGGCCTAGCTAACCCCCTCCCTCTTCCACAGATTATCGGACAGAGTTGGAAACTGAGGGATGAATACGAGAGCAATCGCTTTCTCAAGAGGATCGGAGCACCGGATGACGACATTTTTGATGTGCTCATGGTTGAATACGGGAAAATGTTGAGAGGAGAGGAGGGAGGGCAGGATGAAGATGATGAATATGAATGGGACAGTGACATTTCGGAAGAAATGTAGGGTGGTTATGAATTGTCGCCCAAGATACTATTATTGTTACAGCCTCAATTCTATGTCCCAATCGATAAAATGTTACAACATGACTTTGAGCACACAAACAACTGGCGAGATTGCTTCACGATACTCACCAGTCGGGGTGTAGTTCTCGTACTTGGCCGGGGAGGAATCGATATCCAACGGGGACGAGTCCACTTTCATCGGCGACGAATCCAGTTTGGGCGACGATTTCTTCTTCGGGGACCACCAGGCGCGCTTCGGCTCCTTCCTCTGCGTTCCTGAGTCGCGCAGAGTTCCCTCGCACTCCGTTGCTGAAAATGAAATTTCAGTTCTGCTCGCGTTTCGATCGAATCGCGCGGCAAATTGACGCGATCGGGACGATTAGTGGTGTCAACAGTGAATAACTGTTGAACGATCGACAATTACTACCGTACCTAATAGAACACAAGGTACTATTGTCACAGTATTTCTTTTTTTTCCAATACTGCCGTCGGTATTACGCACAAAATGTCATCTAAATGCCATTGCAGAGGACGTCACTGCTACGATAATATTCGTCGTTCGGAGATATTATTCGTTGTACTTGTCTCACTTACTCGATTTTCTCGCCCAGCAGTATGATTCGCGACCTCGAGTATGGCTGACTTGAACTCGCCGAATACAAGAGCGAAGAGAAGCACGCGACATCTAAAGTAATTATCTATATTCCTTTCACACATACACTCGTTCCACCAACGAGATATCGATGTATCGACTTACTGAGTGTAGTGAAGGAACCCTTCTGGACTGATGAGCGCGCTCGATCAACATCAGTGGACGAATCTCAAGAGGAATCGAATAGAAAAGTGAAAGATACAGTAATCTAGGATCTATATCACGAACTAACCAGTGTAAACGGCTTGATCGCAATCGAGAGCGACGCGAGGCAATGGATCGTTCACTTTTCGGATAGAGTACTTCACCTGAAAAAAACCCTTGCCTGAACCTTTCAATACGGGGTTGCTCTTTCGTATGTAAGTGGCGAGAAAGCGAGCACACCTTGTTATATTCCTTGCCCCAGTAGCCGTTCAGCTCCTCGTACGTAACTGCAAATCAACAGAAATGTAAACAACAATAATAAAAATAACAACAACAAACTCCAAGTATCATAGTGATATTCATATTGCAATTCCCGGTCACTTACCATTTGTGTCTCGGGCGAGGGCAAGTGCGTATTCGATCGAGTATTTCTTGTACGCGTCTTCTGAAATTCGCGTGATCCTCCCTATACTAACACATATTGACGGGGAACTAGTTTGACCACCGTACAGCAACTTCTCGCTTACCTCCTCCAACAGGCAATTTTGTCGGATTCTCTCTGTCCCACACTCCATCCTCCATCCGATTCTTAAATTGCGTCATCAGATCGACGTTGAAACGGACTGAAAAAAATCAATAAATCAACTAATGAGCTTTTATACTCACAAGCATTGACGCAGGGCAGGAAGTAGAGTCCAACTTTGATTGTAGAAAGTGTCCGGAATATTCGACGGATGGCAGATTCTGAAATGGACTTGTTGTCGTTACCGTGTTGTCGTTAATAAGGATTGAGTACGGTAACTCACGGATCGACAGGGCCCGTCGGGCGGGGCGGTTCCATATGGGAAGCCGGGGCGGCCGGGGCCATTGGAGCAATCGGGGCCCTCGGGGCGTAAGTGGTGATCGTGTACGAGGAGCTTGACGAGAAGAAGTAGTAAAATATTCCACCGTACACCCCGAACGCGAAGAGAAGCACACCACATAGACAGCAAGCGATCCTCTTACTCGTCCTGGAATGACTCTCATTTAGGGGATCTGTCAGAGGAACTACTCTAATAGGAACACTAGGGTTGAAAATTCGGTTTCGATTTATTCGTTCCCTGTCGTTATGTTCCCCTCTCTCCCATTAGTGAAGAGGACCTCTACGCAATAATTTTAAGAGAGGGAGTTAGACTAAAAATTAAGTGACCATGAATATTATAAAGCAAAACCGAAAACGAACTGAACGTAGAGCACTCGCCTTGGAAATGCCGATAAATCAAGTGAGTTTTGAAATGATAGATTTTCTGGGTGAATAGCACTTTCGAGCTTTGCTCCCATGGCGAATTCAGCTCTTTTCAACTCTACTTTATGATGTCAGGACTCGATTAAGGCACTTACCAAACACACACCCGTATCCAGGTGACGATTTTGAGAGGCGCGGAGAGTCGGCCTAGGGGGAGTCTCGTCATCGGTCCTGTAAGGGAATATTCAATGAGAAAATCGAGCGCTAATCGAAGAATATTATAAAAGTACTGCAAGGAATGCTATGATACCTGGATAAGATAACCAGGGCCTGAGAACTGTTTGAGCCGCTTGAGAGGGGTGAGAAGGATGATTCGGGCCTCGACGGATATAGGTCACTTCGAGTTTATCGGCATCCACATTCAAGGGACCGGGCAAGTCGCTTTGTTCCTCACTCATGACAGAGGGGCGCGAACTGAAAAACGATACACATTTATAGTGAGATACGGTATTGATCGATGAAATGCGCATGCAATAGTGATTAACAAGAATGAGAAATAGGAATGGAAGAAAGGAAGTTTGGAATAAAAGGAAATACGGAAAATGCGGACCGTGCTTTGCGTCGTACTTGAGGGCTACCTGGGCACGTGCGAATTAATAAAAACACGTAAAACTAGACAAGGACCCTGACAATTGAACTAAATTCAAATATAAAATACCGGATACGATATTAACAGAGAAACATAGACAAAACACCGCAAAAGCAGAAAATATCACCAGTCCGAAACGAAGAATAATCGAAAAAGTTGGCAACGTGCCAAATTAGGAAACAGGCATGCCCGTAGAACACACCATGCACGCACACCATATTTTTGTTTTTTGTATTTTTTAATATTTTAGAATTTTTAAAAAATTCTAATATTTTGGCAATTGTCCATAAATAATAAGCTCCTTCAAATAAAATTAAATGTTCTATCTCTGCCGGGTCCCTTTAAGAACGCGGGGTGTGGCATAGGAGCCAGGGAATAGAGGCCCGTGGATGAAGCTGTGATCTGGCTGAGTATACTATAGCTCTTTAAAGAAAGGAAAAATGAATTGAGAAAATAGTATGTATTAGGACTCCTTATTTAGGAGTTTACATAGTGCAATGCTTTCCGCAAATTCATGCTCACCATTCACTCATCATTGCAAATTCACCATTCTTGCTGGACACTTTTTGAATATTCTAAACTTTGTCAAAAAAATTCACTATACAATGAAGGTTAACAGTAATACATTCCGGGCTAATACGGTTCTAAATATCTATCTCTAACTTTCCAACAATTTCAAAAGTGAAATAGTTGAAATAGAAAAGGCTTCTTGAGAATACAAAAATAATGTGTTCAATTGTCGTCAAAGTACTCGGCCTTTCTCGACACATGCTTGATGCTTAATCGTTGTCTGTAGGGGTAATCTGAAAATCATGAGGTCGATTTGTATTGAACCTGTGATTCATTTTTTTTCTCGCGAACAGTATCATAATCAATGAACATGTGAGAATGAAATGTTATTCCCATGACCTACTTTCAATATGATGATCTCTATACACGTAAGATACGTCTTTTACGTGAAGCCATGAAGCGTCGAACCAAATCTTTTTGCCGAGCTCGGGTAGGCCCTGAAAGTGAGGTATAAACTTTTCCTTGGTGCTTTATTGTATCTACAAAAAAATAAATCATTGTTCATTTGTTTTTTAATCAACAAATCGCATTCAGGTAAGCGAGGACACGCATTTCTTAAAATGAGTCTCACCTTGCCCAAAAACTTTGCACTTTTCGTGCTCAGGTACTCCGTTACCATATCATTTAAAATGTATAGCTTTTCCAGTCGGTTCGAGAACATTTCGACAAAAATCGACGGCCAATCGGCCCCCTGAACAGAGAATAAACACTGCTCCGCAGGGTATGCAATCCCGGGCATCAGACATTGCACAATCTTCATAGATCGGACCAATTTGGATAGGTTGAGCAGGTAACCAACTCAAAAATGAGGGTATTGATAATAAACAATAATATTCGCTTTACCTGCATCCGAAATCGTAAAGACAATAGCCGACAAGGAAATCTGGTCGGCACTTAATGTCATGGTGAGATCCATGAGATCATTTCTGCAATGGTAAAGTCTTTACAATTACTAAATATGAAAGAAGTCCGAGAGTTTTGCAGTAATTTCCTCATACTTACGCCGCTTTATCCGATATCTCATCCATCCAAACATACATTCCCCTTGAATGCACGCCCTCAAGTAGGACGAGTATGTTTTCCAATGAATCCGCCAAATCACATCTAATTAGGGTTATCTGTCCGACTCGCTGGCCAATTAGATCTTTCAGAAACTCGATTTGAGCGAAATTTATTGACTTTTCCTTGAGGTGCAAGGAGTAATCCTGAAAATCATTGAACCATTTAAAAATGAAATTTTATTTTTAAAAAGTACTTACAAAGTGAGGATTTTCTTCGCTTTCTTCTCGTTTTCGAGTTAATTGGTTCGCATAAATATGGAACTTGAGTCGATACTCGAACAGGGAGGCTTTGTGAGCGGGCACAGTTAACGATACGACCAGAACTGATTGCGCAGTCAAGAGCGGATTGTAGCTGAACTTTAGTTCGTCGACCAGTTTGATGGTTAATTGCCGTGAGGCGTAGTGGGTTACGTGAGAATTAAGTATTGAAGAGGCCTGGAAAAACATGTTTATGACAAGAAAATACTTTCTTAGCTATTTTTCAAATGTTCGAAAAAAATTATACCATGCTAAGATTGAGTGCAGCTCCGGAAGCATGCTCGAGAATCATCCAAATCAGTTCGCGTGGCAAGTCATCAAGACAAAAATGTGTTTCGGCAGGAGAATCGTTGGTAGTCGATAGCAGCGATCCCATCTCTGGAAATATTCATTTGTGGCAGATTCTTACTAGAAGGCTGCCATTGACGAGAAAACAAATAGAGCGGAAAAATGAATGGCACAGAGATACAACAGTGCAGAATTTAGGTGAATGATTCGAAAAATGGACGACATTCCGAAAATTGAAGGTGAAATAAAGGTTAAATAATACAAAAAAATAATAAAAAATAATACAAAAAAATAATAAAAAATAATAATAGTGAAATAATACCAAAAAAAGACCATCAATAACTCGCGCCATGTCTGTTCTGGCCTGGCCTATAGAAATTGTCTTGAATCCATGCCAGAGGTAGTAAAAGTTGTAAATGTAAAGTGCCACTCACGTCTTGCGATGATGATCCGGGCTTTCCAGAGGGTGCGAAGACAAAGGGGAGATAGAGATCACACCCGATACTATTATACGAAAAGACTTGCCAAATACTAGAGAAGACTCAATTTGCTGTGCTTTTCAGTCTATGCAATTGTACTCCCCTCTTCTCTTCTCTCTGGTCTCCCCTCTAAACAGCTGGCCTTACCAGTGGGTCCCACCTAGCGTTGTCGTACGACTGTAAAATCGCTTGACGTGGATACGCCTTTACCTTTTTTTTTCTCTGGTGGGATATCGTCCAAATATCCTTGGCGATAGTTGAAGTCAGTATTTTCGCTGCTTGTTGATGTACGACATCATGGGAATTTCACTTGCTCCTTCTCCATTTGCGATGATATCCATTTAGCATGTGCCACTCGTCGGTTTGCAGAGTTTTCCGGAACACCATTCCAGTTTGCACCCCCCAAATCGATCGGTGCATCCATAAATTTCCATAAATTTCGGAATACTGAAAATATGCGAGGGGAAGGTGATGGAAGCGATTAAATCAGTCTGAACAAATAGAAACTGAGTGGATCACAATTAAGATTATTTCATTCCATATATTTGGCAAATTATTTGGCAAAGAAAAAAATATAATCAATCGGAAGCAATTATAAATTACGTTCATACATTTTTTTCTCTCGTGTAGCCATTTGGACATGATCCCGGAGGCCAGAGTATCGTCTGATCACTTGAATTGAAGAGATCTCGCAGAAGGGATGAAACATAACTGAACATCTGATTTTAAGAAAAGCTACGAATTTATCAAAAGACATAAAAACGGTGATAGTACAATCAGATCACTGGCAATAAAATGGCATACTCGTAAACGACAAATGCGGAATGTAATGAAAAGGGAAAGTCAAGAACAGAAGGAATTGTATTGAAGCAACTGTTATTGTGATCGAATTACAGTAGCTCCTTATCCCATTTGAGGATCCATTTCAGGGAATGGTATTACGGTAATTGGGGTTACGATATATGGGTTACGGTAGTTTTAATTTCCCTGCAAGACCCATTTCAGGCCCGTGTCTACGCCTGCGCCCGTGACCGCCGAGCACGGCTCGATGCACCACTAGAATTTATTTATTTAGTAAAAAATTATAATTACATATTATTTTGAAATTATACTAAGTTGAAAAGATCACTTATCTCTTACAAAAAACATGATTTTTCAATGCATTTTCACAATATATTTTTTGTAATTGTAAAAGATTAAGATTGTCTTACTTGATGAAACGAATTGTCCAGTCCGAGCTCCTTCCTAATTAGCTCGACACTGGCCACTTTGCAGATTTTCCGCTCTTGCAAGTCGATTTTGTTCGCAAAAATGAGCGTTCGAACGCCTGAAAAGATGGTAGTTATGGAGAAATGCGGATATCCGCCGGACAGAATTTGTAAAAAAAAATAGAGACTAAAAAACCAAAGCAACGAACAAGTATGTGTCGATTATGTTACACAGTCAGCATTACTACGACGGGCCAAGAAATGCAACGATTTTATCAGAGGATTTTGTTCATCTTGCACAAATATTTATTTTATTCTGGACTCGATTGTGTTCCACGCGCGAGTGTATAATATGCTTCATCGCACCTATTCCTTGCAGACGATATTGGATGCATCAATAAAAATAACAAGCGAAAAGTTGTTAACGTTCATTTTTGTGGCTAAAGACTACAATTTGGTCATCTTTTTGGCCGACAATAGAACACATCACTCTTCATCACATTGAATGTGCTACGTGGATTGTAAGCGAACGAAAAGTCAACGGTCTAATGTCAACTACTCGGAGTAAATAGTTTTTAAAATACTGACCCTGCATGGACTCGAATCCCAGTATCTTGTGCAGTTGCTCCCTCGCCTCTCCTAACCGCGTGAAGTCGGAGCTATCAACGACGTAGATCAATGCCTGCGAGAAAAGACGATAAGCTTACTTCGATTTTCGTTAGTCGATTATTTGTATGGCCTTGTATTTTTCTGCACCAAAACAACAAAAAAAACAGACTATGCTGGAATAAATTATATAGGCTATAATATAGCCGAAATAGGTAGGGGCCACAACCCAGGATGCCGATTTTTCACAATGCAGTCAAATGCGGGTTCAAACAACTCCTCATGGTCCCAATAACATCATACTTTTGGCCGTTTGTTAATATCTTACCTCTGAGCTGTGCTAGAGACCGAGAAGTAAGCGCGAAACGCGCTGTTTGAGAGGAGGGAAACGCGAGACGAGAGGGGAGGGGGCGGAGCCTAATTTGCGTGTGCCTCTCTCCCTCCCCCCGCCTCTCTCGCCCCCCTCCGCCCGCCTCTCGCGCGTCCTTTATAAATCGTGAATGCACAAGCCCGGGGAAAATGCTAAAATTCTAATTTTTTCTCTAGAAATCGTAAAATATTCCAAGCAGTCAGAAAAACTTTGTCCGAGCAGAATTGTCATATTGGAAGCCTTGGAAAAGTCCCTTTTCGTCGAGGATCGACCCTATTCCCTTAGTTTAAGTCCAATTTTGATCAACTTAGTGAAGTTGTGCATTTCTCGGACAGCGCTATATCGATTAGGGATACTAAGAGCTATCCATAGCAGTTTAGAACGAGTGATTTGGTTTAGAATGAACCTTGTGCACTCCCAGTCTCGCCTTTTGGCGAAATCATGTCACACCAAAGTGGGCGGAGCTTGCGGCCCCTAGAAATAGGGTTGGCTTGTCAAGATTGAAACCGCATTTCAAGATTCGAATGACGCAGAATAATCTTGGCAAGACTTGGCAAATTGCCAATTCTTTTCAAGATCATTTCAAGATTCAAGAGTATTTCAAGATTTTCAAGATTGGTCGATCATTTTCCACCCACACCGACCCCCTTCGACCGGTCTATCCGTGAAAAATGACGAAAAGTGTTGAATTTCAAGATCAGTTCAAGAACTAAGATCTTGAAAAACAACTCGTTGTTCTTGACAAGAAGAGATAATTGAGTTATTTCTTTTCAAGATCTTGCAATCTTGCTTGGCAAGCCAACCCTAAGCCGAAATATCGTTGGAAAAAATGTAGAAATACATGACTCACATGGGCTCCAGCTAGGAAATGCCTCCAAAACGTTGTTTTCCGATCCGTTCCTCCAATGTCGAACATCTTCATGCTGTACCCGTACTTGGAGTACTCAAAGTAGTTGAAGGCTGAAAAAACATCATTTCAAATTTATCTCTCGTTTTATCCCAAAGTGGCACGTTTGTACGGGGTAGATCCATATAAATTGAAGAAATTTGTATTTTCGAGATGCTGTAAAAAATATTCTCTGACGTTGAGAAACTCAATGTTCATTTTACGCGAACGCGAAGTTTGTGTGTTTCAAATAGGGACAGTCCACACAAAAAGCTGACGCGAATCGGCTCAACGGCTAGCGGCAGGGCGAATTCACAGGACGGATTAAAGGGCGTTTGTGGGAACATCACTTGCAGAAACCGTCCATTCGAATTCATGGATTCTCATTTGGAAAATTTTGAATCACTCCACTGCAGACTTTCAACACCACTTTCACACTAATGCGAGAAAATGGCGAGTACGTTTCAACGAGAGCTTATCCCAACTTGCCAATAGAGTTCTTGTAGGTGGTGGTGGTGGGAGATTTTTGCGAAACATAAATAAAAGTATTAGCTCAGAGCCGTTGTTAGGCAATAATGCACAGCAGAAGATGTGCAATATTAGCCGATTGTGAAATACTCACGATAAATATCTTACTGTGGCTGCTCGCTTCACCTTCATTGTTTAGAACCCTCAATTAAATTCTTCTGAATGCAAAATTCGAGAAAAAATTGTTCGTATTTTTTTTCTTACTTTCGCACGGGCACAAATACGAAACCGGCGGTTGCTGTGTTTTTTCTCTATTATTTTAAAAACATTGGGGAATTTTGTCAACAATTTACGGAATTACTCACAGTATGTGACTTGTGGCGGTTGCTCGGGCGCTTTCCCCTCTTTTATCCAATTGATCAACGAAGTTTTCCCGCCGCCCTCCAGGCCCATGATCACGATCTTGCAGTCCTAAAAATATGTTTATCTATTCATTGTCATTATTATTTCAAAAATCAAATAATCTTCAAAACGTGCGTTCAAATTTGTTTCCGAACTAAAACTCGCTCGGTTTCAACACCTAACGAATAAGTTTCAGATTTGATACATAACGCGTGAAATTTGAAGGAATTAATGTTGCGAAGGCAACATCTAAAATAAAATCAATAAAAACAAACCCGATTCGGGATGCAAGACGAATAGAGAATGCCCATGACCGCCGACTTATCTGGAATTTCGATTGGTTACAAGCTGATAAATACGATGAAAAACCGATCGAAACATGTAAAATAACGAGTTATCACAATCGCATATCGATGTATACCGAACTGATCGATAGATTACGGCGTAACATCGATTGATCGCTATGCACGGCCTGATTACTGCACAAAAACGGAAATTATTAATCGGCTGCCAAAAAATATCAATGGAAACGTTACTGTTTCCTGATTTACGGCATGCAATCAAAATATCGATCGATTGCTCAAAAACAGCAGCGAAAAGCGTGAAAGTCTCACGGCTCTTACTCATCGCCTGTGCACAGAGAGCTATGATTGAGTTGAGTGGAGTGAAGCGATAGGAGATAAGGGCACTCTCTCAATTTCGCCCGTTCTCTCGACGGTTAGAGCAGGTGAGATAGTATGAGAAATGGAGAGACGCTGATCAATGCTTCAGCAAAGGAATTCGATGGTTAGAGAAAGGGAGAGAGCGTGGGCAATCGAGAGAGTTAGGCAGTTGAAGAAAAATGGAAAGAAGGGCGTTTATGCTATCATCTAATAACGGCAATGACTGGATTCGGACCTTAGCCTTGGTGTTTTTTTCGAAAGTAAGCAAAGTTTTAACAAATTATCTGGAAGTCTTCACTACACACAATTATTTGATCATTATTTAATGTATGGAAAACTCAGAAAAATAAAAGAAAAAAATAGGAATGTACACGTCATCTGATAAGAATTTAACAGCCACGATTGTCAGAGGTGCTGGAGACGGGATTAGTAGTCTAGGAGGATGACTTTTAGAAATCAATGGACAGCAAATTAGAGGCAGAATTTAGCGCGAATCGGCGCCTGAAAAGCATTCGAAGAGGAGAAAACGGGAAATTTTTTCGTGATGACTCATTCTCAACAGCTTGTGCAAAAGGGCAATGACGCTATAAAAAATAGGATAACAGAAAGACTGGAAAAAGACAGAACAACAACTACGAATTTTCAAGAATATACTTTTTTTTAGTGTAAAAAGGTTGCTAAATCTGAAGTGAACTGGTAGCAAACGGCTTGTGCAAAAGGTCAGCGCAGAGGCAAAGCCGAATAGGGTAAAAAGGGCAACGAAATCCCGTTACTCAAGTAAGCCTGGGTGAGAGCGGCAGAGAAGTAGAGCAGGTAGATCAGAGAAGTAGACAGCTCTCTTCTTTCCGCACACTCTCTCGCCCTGTCTGACCGACGAGAGACAAGGGATAAGCGAGAGAGTGGCGAGTAAGAAATTCTGTGCGCTTTCCGTGCGCTAGAACCAGTATGTTTGCACAACC
Source organism: Pristionchus pacificus (assembly GCA_000180635.4). Classification (NCBI taxonomy): domain Eukaryota; kingdom Metazoa; phylum Nematoda; class Chromadorea; order Rhabditida; family Neodiplogasteridae; genus Pristionchus; species Pristionchus pacificus. The sequence goes on along the minus strand of CM026578.1, from coordinate 28,091,983 downwards.
ACTAGTACTTCACGGAGGGGGGGGGGGGAACCTAATCCTGGAGTCTCTTCTCATGATATCTCATGATCTCTACCATGTAGCGGAATGAAAAAATACAAGCGTACCCAAGGCAAGAAATTGTCTCCTCATAACGCACACAGTCTCTAATTGATCAGAGAAAAGAGAAACGACGCGAAATGAAGAAAAGTCAAATATCCAAGCCAACCATGGTTGAGAGAAAATAGGCGCGTAACTAATAGAAAATATGTATCGATACTCGGAATTTCTACTCAACAATGGAGGAAAAAATTAAATACATACCAGTGCGTTCGCCTAAGAATCGCATCCCTCTCGGTACAGCTAAAAATCACCGTATGGGTTTTCGATATTTTATGATCGGTCTAGGTGCCCTGCAGCGATTTCTGTTAATGAGATGGTCATAATTTGCTAATTTGCATAATTACATGATCCCAAAGTTTGACCACTTTTTCACTTTGATGGTTGTAACTCAGCGGAGATATGTCCGATCTTCACAAAAATTTGGCTCTAGACTAATCTTGATGTGCTGAATCCGTGTATGTATTTTGTTTATGCAAATTCGATATTTGAATTTTCCACTCAAATTTCAACCTCCGATTTCTCGAAAACAAGGCCGAACACCTCTCTAATTTTTTGATATGTTGTGTTTTTGGACTTGGGCTATAGAACGGGCACAAGAAGAGCTCAATCGGAGGATGCGTTGAGAAGTTGTATGAGAAAAACGGAAGACTTGTAATGGAGGAAAACTCATCAATTCACCCCGCTCACTCAGCCTGCGCGGCAAAGAATGAATGATTGGAGTGAGAATAATTGGATTAGCGCCTCGAAACTCTTCACTTTTCGTCGCGCCAATCTCATTCTGACCGCGCAGGCTGAGTGAGCGGGGTGAATTGATGAGTTTTCCTCCATTATAAGTCTTCCGTTTTTCTCATACAACTTCTCAACGCATCCTCCGATTGAGCTCTTCCTGTGCCCGTTCGATAGCCCAAGTCCAAACACACAACATATCAAAAAATTAGAGAGGTGTTCGGCCTTGTTTTCGAGAAATCGGAGGTTGAAATTTTGGTGGAAAATCCAAATTCTGAATTTGCATTAACAAAATACATACCCGGATTCAGCACATCAAGATTAGTCTATAGCCAATTTTTTGTGAAGATCGGACATATCTCCGCTGAGTTACAACCATCAAAGTGAAAAAGTGGTCAAACTTTGGGATCATGTAATTATGCAAATTAGCTAATTATGACCATCTCATTAACAGAAATCGCTGCAGGACACCTAGACCTATCATAAAATAGCAAAAACCCATATGGTGATTTTTATCTGTACCGAAAATCTCGGAAATTGTGCGATTCTTAGGCGAACGCACTGATACAATAAAGATTTCTGACGATTTTGTCGATAGAGCTGTGAGCGCGGAAACACATCTGTCAGGGCACAGAAATGCACAGGATTGCGCGTGTTTGAGCAAACAGTGAGAGAGGCTTCATGAGGACGATTTTTGCCTGGAATACTGTTCATTTTCGGATAATTTGGGTCAAATGACATCCCATTATCATCTTTCGAATTAGTCTCTCTGAACTTCGCAAATGTGTGTGTGTGTGTGTGTGTGTTTGAACAAACATCGAGTGTGAATAACTGTTTATTCTCGTGATGAACTTCCTGAGGTTCTTCCTGGTGAAGGAGTTCACTGTTTCTTGTCGCAAGCCCTGGAATAGGGAGAAATTAATTGGAGATGAGATGCGAGTTCGAAATAATCGATATTCCTCGATTCAAGCTATGATCATGTTCAGTTATGTTTCACATACCGCACATCTAGCTACCGGAGCAAGGGCATTGATTTTCTCTTTATTCGTGTTTCAAAAACTCAACTTCTACATTGACCATACTGGGTCATACTTTTGGCACGCCCGTCTCATCATGAGCCTACCGTAATCCCGATCGTCCAAAATAAATCAATAATTGTCTCACGGCGCGGGTCTGTCCATGAAGGCAGTGATATCTAGATCTCAACTCAGGAAAAAATTTTCTGTACAATGAGACTTTGGGGGATGTTAGGACATCCCTAGAGGTGCCTAAAAATAATGTCATTTTACGATTTTCGCTCCAATCCCAAAAATATCCATTCTAGCTCGATTCTCTCGTGACAGGCGTGATATACCTTTAACGAACAGAGACCGACGGCTATAGAACTGTTCGAAAATTGCCTGGATGGGTTCGCTACTATCGCTATATAACGAGATGTCAATTGGTTTTGTCTAAAGTTGCCATTTTGGAGCTCGAATGACCAATATTACCTCTTTCTCACGATATTCGGCTTTGATTGAACCAATGCAGAGTGATTTAACATTTTGGAGTCTACAATGTAAAAATTACCTCGAAAAAATTCCAAAGGAAGCGTTTGAAAATTATTGATTTTTTAAAAATTTTCAAAAAATTTGAAGAGTATTTTTTTCAAAACTTGAAAATTCCCACTGTTTTGCACTCTTTTTGTTCTTTTACTATTAAGGAGAGCGTTGGTAGACAAAAATTTATCGAATTTCATTTCACAACTCAACATTTTCGCTGACAAATTTTTTTTATTTCAAATATGTTTTACGCATCACACATCTCGCACCCTAGACATGAGGCATTGATTTTGTGGTAAAATCTCAACATTTACAATGCCGCAAAGATTGTCGATGTTTCGAATTTTGAGTTATGCCTCATTATTGTTAATTGATCAATAATTGAATGTCTCACGGAGCGGGTCTGTCCATGAAAGCGGCGATCTGGCCGTATCCTTGCCTGAATCATGGAGTAGATTTATTGATTTATTGGCCTATTTAAATATCCAATTAGTGGTTGTAATCCTCTCCCATCGCCTCGCAATGTCACGCCGGCCAGACAGAGCGAATTGATGTAGCTATTTATCCAGTGTCTTCATATGTCTCATGTCCACACATACTCTCTCGCAGGACGGCGCGAGAGAGTAGGGGAAATTGAGAGAGTATCGATGGTCTTACCGTCCGGCTTCGGCAGCGCACGCGATGAGATCATCATGCAGCCCTCCTTGGTCTGAAGTACGGAAGGATTTGGATTAGATCATCTTTACAAACTGTGGAATTCATTCCGAACTTAATGGATTTTAGCTGTCATTTCATAATATTTCTCACCTCTACTTGATCATTTCTAACTCTCTCATTAACGGCAGGCTCATCATTCATATCGAGATCGAGAATAGTCCTCAATTTAAAGAAGGAGGGGCACGACCAACCAAAGAAATATCCCACCGCGATTGGCTTGCGTTTATAACGCGGGTTCTGTACTTTTTCAGTTTTCGATAGTTTTTCAATTTTTTCGCAGGTACGATAACTGCGGATTTTCGCCGCTGCGGCTCCTTTGTTTTTTAATTGATTTTTTGCGTCGTTTTGCTCGCTATTTCTAGTTTCGATTTATGTTAGGATGCATTAGGACAGGCTGAGCACTCCATATTATAAGTTTTGAACATGGTTGAAGCTTAAAATCGTAATATAATGGACGAAGTTTAGACGAGCCCTGTTTGTACACCTTATTCGATTTGTTTTTTCATTCCCGTTGTGGTATCCTAGTCTATTTATAGTTAATAATTGGTGTTCTTACTGCATTAATGTCAGTCTATGATATTTTACGCCCGAACGCGCAACAAAACGCGTTTGTGTTCGACCTCCCGATCCGTTGTCACTAGCTCCCCATTGCAATTTCCTTGCCCACCATTTTCGCGTGATTCTTTTCTTCATATTTACTCGATTTTATTGGTTTCAACAACTGAATTCATCTGATTAAGGTCACCGTGACCTCCAGCGTGTCCGCATGTGGCAATACTGCCTGCGGCCGAACTAGACCAAGGTAATTGTTGTTATTAATTATTTAAAAAGGTCGTGGAATCTTGCATGAGTATAAAAATATAAATTTAGGTTGAATAAAGTAAATGACAGTCGAGTTGTTGAATAACAACACCAAGTGTACTACTGCCTTCCCTCTGAGCCAAAAAAAACTTGTGTTCCATGTTGTTATAATGCAACGAATACTTGTTTTATAGGCCGACAAGCCCGGATCGAAGGTCAACAAGAAGGAGGTCGTCGAGGCCGTCACCATCCTCGAGACCCCTCCCATGGTCATCTCGGGAATCGTCGGATACATCGATACCCCCAATGGACCCCGCCCCTTCAAGACCGTATTCGCTGAGCAGCTGTCTGAGGACTTCCGCAGACGCATGATCAAGAACTGGTACGTCTTATATTTAGATTTAGCGGCATTCCTTTACTTCAGTGCCCAAACGCCTCGCTTTTACTTGTGGGTAGTGAGAAATTAGCGAGTTATCGAATGAGCAAGGAATAAAATAGCTCTCTACTTTTGAGCACTAAATAAAGAAGTGCCGGTTAGGATAGTTACGCCATGCTCGGTCCCATTCCTGCTTCTGTGAGATTTGCCTGACCGGCACTTCTATAGAACAGGGGGCCAGGTATAGAAATCCTAAACCTTCTATATCGGGCTGATGCATACGTTTCTTTCCTTGTGTAGCTCAACAAGTTATTTTCCTACTCAAATAGCCCGGTTCACAATCATTCACAATCAATAAGGGCTTTTATGAACATTTTAGTGCCCGTAAACACTGAGAAGTTCTATAGAAATGCTCAAAAGTACGACCCTATTACAAAATTATAATTTTGCGGAGAGAAGAGACACAGCCAATCCAACACCACTATGATTCAGCATAGACATTAGCATTAGTAATTAGCATGGTTAGACTCGATTCATAGTGCTTAGTCTGCCCTTTGTATCCCTTCCCCCCCCCCCTATTTTATAGAAGTGCTGGCAAGGCAAATGTAGTGTGCTGACATTATTCGGTGATGATTCTGTCCGATTTTATTGATTAATAGCATCCACTTCACCGCTGCCTTCTTTCTGAACCAAAGAAAGACAATATGTGGCATAAACTCAAACTTTCATTTAATATTTTTATTCAAATTTCAGCAGAAGCTTCTCAAGCACCGCAACAAGAAGGCCCACATTATGGAGGTCCAGCTCAACGGAGGGTCCATCGCCGACAAGGTCGAGCGGGCTAAGGAGCGTCTGGAGAAGCAGGTTTGTTTTACCTCCAGAAATATTTATATAAAATTTGATAACTCATTCATTTGCCCTTCTTCTCAGTTATTATTCTTCCCAGCCAGTTTTGACATACTTTGAGTAGTCGGTAGTCGTCAAACTGTTCTTTCGACACTCTAATTACGGCATTATAGATGTTTTATCATTATGATTAAATTAATTTGCATTACTTGCAGGTCCTCATCGACCAGGTCTTCGCCCAGGACGAGATGGTCGACACCATCGGTGTTACCCGCGGAAAGGGATTCAAGGGTGTGACTTCCAGATGGCACACCAAGAAGCTTCCTCGCAAGACCCGCAAGGGTCTCTGCAAGGTGAGCAATGTATTATGTTTTATTTTGGGCGAATAGCTGTGATTCTTGGAAAAATAAAGTAGTGTACATAATGGTCTTTGCTGATAATCCATACCCGGTTCTGAGCATATTTAGCAGTTCACTGTGGTTCATTACATTATGGCATTTCTAATAAATATTCTTCCAGGTCGCTTTTATTGGCGTGTAGCCTTCGAGAAGATCACCCTCAAGTTCATCGACACATCGTCCAAGTTCGGCCACTGACGCTTCCAGACCACCGAAGAGAAGAGAGCCCCCCTCGTGGCCGAGGAGAAGGCTGCCCAGCCACTCATTTATTTTGTTACTTTTGTTTTGTAAGATAAATTTCTTATCGTAATCTATCAAATGTGCATCAACATATCATTTCATGAATAAGTATCCCCATAGACTACGGTAGCAAGACGGTTGACTGTTAGAAAATAAAACAGTAGTTTTGAATTTTTGAATCCAATTAGTCGAATGATTTCAAAACGACGTGATTCGTGAATAGATGTGAATAGATGAATAGATGTGAATAGATTTCGTCGTGAATAGATGGGAATGAATATATATATTATCGTAGATTACTGTAGACGAACAAATCATGTCTGCATGCTTTGCATCACGAAATATCTTGTAAATTTGACGAGCTTGTTGAGAGAAACCCGTATGTATCAGCGAAACGCTAGTTTTCACGGTATACATACTCTCACGAGTAGCAAGCACTCATCACCCCTCGTGGAGTAATGGTAAAGTTGCCGACTTGAAAGCGCGCAGTTGTTGGTTCGGTTCCCGACCAATGCTATTCTATTGCTGTTTGCTACTTTTTCGATAATCGCAAACATTCAATCAATATCAGGGTACAGTATCCAAATTGCCTGCCCCCTAGCCCAAACTTTGATACTTCATAGCTGGCTTCAATGACGTTTGTAGCACTTCGGATAAAGCAATCTCTGATCGGGTGGGCATCCCCTAGTGCCCTGTACTGCCAGTCTATATGACACAAATGGTCGTGCCCCTCCTTCTTTAAGACCCGAGTCATGTATAAAGGCCTAAAAAGAATTTTCAGACGAACACCACAGAGGTATAACTTTCATGCTAATCGTACTTACTTTTGCTCTCGCAAGTTCGGCTTTTGCGTCCGCAAGTTCTGCTCTTAATTCCTCGCACTGCTTGCATTGCGACTCCATCTTCAAGGATTGCGTTGCGATGCTGATCAGAGAACTCGAAAAATGAACGAAATAGAGCACAAATGGTCGTAAAATGCAGAATTTTTCGGTAGAATTTGCCGGAAGAAACATGAATCAGGGTGCGTCGTGACAAGAGTCAATATCATTCGAATCCGTCCTCATGTGATAGCAAACAGGCGACAAACGCAAACACGCAGACACAGGGATACCACTTTCTAATCCGCTCCGAAAGGCGTGACTAGGGCTGTCGTTATGAAGACTCCGTCTCTTCATTTCTCATACTCTCTTACCGGTGACAAGAGAGCACGCGAAATGAAGAGACCGATTCTTCACCCTGACAACCCTATTTATGAAGCATTATGAAAGGCAAGGCGCGTCTCGCCTTGGAACAGACTCACAACATCGTCGATGTTCGGCCGCCGAAAGTTATGTAGCCTACAATCTAGAATTTCGAAAAGCGGGTAATCGTATCTTCATTTCACGTACCCTCTAACCGATCAGAGAGGCGAGAGAGAGAGTGTGTCAAATGGAGAGTCGATTACCCGTATTTCGAACTCTAGTACAATCCATGTGATCGGAATAACGCACACTACCGGACGAGCTGCTGTATCGATTAGCACTGGAATTCGAGGGACTGAAGACGCTTCTCACACAAGCGTATTCTTTCTTTGAATGTAAAAGAAGTCTGGAATGAGCATGTGAATAACTCCATAAACGGTTTATTTTGGAAGTATTTAACATCGTGATTAGTTTGATCAATTTACGAGATTATTTCCCAAATGATATCTGGTATATGCTCCTTGACAAGATGTGCAACGCAAACAATGTATGAATAACTGTGTTTATTCTCGCATTAAGCTTTCTGCGGTTCTTCCTGATGAAGGTTTTCACTGTTTCTTGTCGCAGGCCCTGGAACAGGGAGAAAGTAATTGGTGATGAGATGAGAGTTCGAAATAATCCATATTCCTCTACTCAAGCTATGATCATGTTCAGTTATGTTTCACACACCGCACATCCGGCTTTCGGAGCAGGCGCATTGATTATCTTCCTTGTTTGTCTCTCAACAACTCAACCCTCGCAATGACAAACTACCGTCGGATATCTCGCATACTGCATTTTGTTGAGTTGCCGTTTCATTAGGAAGCTACCATAACCCCGATCTCATTAAAAAATCAATAATTAAATGTCTCACAGCGCGGGTCTGTCCATGAAGGCAGTTACCTCTAGATCTCACCTCAGGAATCGGTTTTGCTCGACTCAAAATATGATCGTGTTCAGTCATGCTTCACTCACCGCACATCTAGCTTTCGGAACATGCGCATTGATCGTCTCTCTCTTTTTTGTCTCGCAACAACTCAACTTATCTCACAATTCGGGCTATTCGTGCCATACTGTATGCATCATGAGGCTACCGTAATCCCGATCGTCCAAAAATCAATAATTATCTCACGGCGCGGGTCTGTCCATGAAAGCAGCAATTTTTCCGAGGTCCACCGTATCCTTGCCTTAAGGAAGTTCGATCGGTTAATTTGTTGCCCTACTTATTGATTCTCTCTCTCTCTCTCGCCGGTCAGACCGAGCGAGGCAGTAGGGGAATTGGTAAGAGCATCGATTTTCTTACCGTTCGGCTTTAGCCAAATAATCGACTAAGTGGCTTCTTCTCTCTCAACTCTACACACACACTCTCTTTAAAGTTTAAGGAGAGAGTTCTTACCGTTAGGCTTAGGAAGTGCACGAGACGAGATCATCATGCAGCCCTCCTTTGCCTGGAGTGCGGTTGAATAACGGTATCGGTAGGATATGGTAAATACGGTAGGATTACGGTAGGTCAACGGTACGTCATGGTAGGTTATCGGAATTCATTGGAACGTCTTTGTCTTCTAGTTCGGATCAAATGCACAAGTTACGTTTCAAACACCGCTTATTCGCACATCGATTCCGAGAAATTTGCTGAAGAGTTCTTTTCTCGTTCAATAATAAAAAATATCTCTCGAATAGATCAGGGTGTATTGCTAATTCTAGCGGCTGATTTGGAACGGGCCAATCGTACTTTCGACCACGACCTTCGCACAAAGCTACTCTACCTTCCCAGGGCCGATTTGGCGCACTTATTCTCGTAGTCCAGATGGCGAATGGTCTTGGGCTTATTGAAGATGTCCAGATCCTTCTGGAATGTGCGAACGTCAGGCAACAATATCCTACGACATCGATCTGTAGACTGGAGCAGCTCTTACCAATAAGTTTCGACAACAATTCCGTATCTAGTTCAGGAGATGTGGATTGACTATACCGTAATAATCAACTATTCCGTGTACCTCGGGCACCTCCACGGAGGTCACTTCCCCTTTGTTATATAATAAATAAATTTCTACCGTAAAGCTACCATACTTCGAGCAGTACAAAAGATGATAAATACTGTAATCTTCTTAGTGAGGCTTGTAGTGTGAGGACAAGAGGGGAAGAAGGGTAGATGGCAGATAGATGTATCATCTACTAGCCTCACTAAAAAGACTACAGTACTCTTCCACTATGACAAGAATGACCGAGTATCCCCAATTGATACCTATAATAAATGAATTTCTCCTCTCACCGTACCTCAGGCACCTCTACGGCGAACCGGCCCTCCTCGTCCGTCGCGACGTCCACGACGATTTGACTGCGGGCTCCTGCAAGAGTACGGTAGAACGAGAGTACGGTAGAAAGGAAACATTGACATACATCCTCTGCAGTGTGTTTTTCTACATTTTTGGCGCAGTTGCATCGGAAATGTCTCTTTCGGAACTCTTTCAATTACAGAATTGCACTCACTGCCTTGGACCGTTCTCAGGAACAGCTTCGCTCCGACTATGGGAGCATCCTTGCAGGTGATTGTGCCTGAAAGAATATGCATTCTTGGACAGTCGTCAATCACAATAACTTGGGAGAGGGACCAAGTTATTCCAGTGTACTATGGAGCAGGGAGGTCTCAGAACAGCAAGAGTCGGTCCTTGGAAATCACAAAAGGCGAAGTACATAATATTTTGAGAATTACCTGTGATCGTCAGCGATGAAGCAATTGCTGCAGTCAGGGTGGTGAAGACGAGGAGTTTGAGCATTTTCTTTCGGTGAATATCACAGATCACTTTGCTTTCTGAGCTGTACTACTGAGGACTGAGTAGCTCGAGGTGTGCCGCATCGGTTAAATACTGATGAGCGGTTACTGTGCACTCACAAGTTGATGCACTATCTCGCATAGGGCCATAACGATCTTTGCTGCTGAATGCGTTCAGTGAACGCTCGTGTATTGTTATCCGAGAGTGTGAATGCGATCTCTCTTTACAATTCATGCACGAGTAGATTGCGTGGGGTGCATGTAGAGATTCTCCTCCATATCTCCCGATCTCTCGTTGATCAGAGGAGCTAGGGATCGGCACAAGTGAAGATGTGTCTACTTACAGGGATGGGCTCAAACATCCTTCCATTCCGTGATGGTGATGTTCCGTTTATCGAAATGCTTTCTGCATCAGAACTCTGACACGTAGATTAAGATAACCAAAACGGTAAATATTTTATTTGTGGATGAAATGAAGGGAGTTTTTATTCGGATTCAAGAATCGAGTGCATGGCCCTAATCATCAACGCTTAGAACGATCTTGCCATTATCCGATGTAGTCTAGTGGTTATGATTTGCGGCTCTCACCCGCAAGGCCCGGGTTCGATTCCCGGCATCGGAACAAATGTTTTGCTTCTTTCAGATATAATTATTTTAAATATTTTTTTTTGTGAAAAATAGTCAATGTTCGAAATCTTCTTTATTCAGCAAAAAAGAGCAGTATGAAATATAATTGCGGGTTTATCTTTCATTAAAAATATTCAATAGCCACTGATAGAAAGATCGGTGAATCAGTGAGAGAATACGAGAATTCGTTAAGTTTATCGTACACCGCAGCCCATTATTCCCTCTGAAGACTGGCATCCGGCATCCGGCTCTTCCATAACTGCAATTGGTTGTAAAGGTGAAGGTTAGGCATAGAACTGCAGGCTAGCCATCCCATCGTATCTAAAGGTTAAAAAAAAGGTAAAGGTGTGTCCACATCAAGCGATTTTACAGTCATACGACAACGCTAGGTGGGACCCACTGGTAAGGCCAGCTGTTTATACACGCCTTTTACATCGTATCTAGCCATCGTTGCTTAGTGGTGATAAACTCTTCAAGACTAGGTATTTGCATTTCCTATCCTTACAGCTCCTTATAGCATGATGTATTCATTCATTTATCATCGAACATTTATTGATGAGTCATCGATCAGTGATCAGTCATTGATTACCGCGTTCTCTGGCCGATCCTTCCCCTGTCTTTCCCGAGCTGCAGTGCACCTAGCTCAACGGAAATATGACGCCGTAAAGTGGCCAAGATTCGCGCCTGCAACAGTATCTATTCATCACGTGTCAGAGTGATCGCATCCTTTGTGATAGAGCGAAGATTGGATTAGTGAGATAGGGGAAGAAATCCAAAAGAAGCGATCCACTCTGACACGCTGTGCTCATGGAAAATCGCAGTGAATGGATCGTTGCGTTGCTTATTATTATAATTCGAAATACTGGTCGTCGTCTTCATTATTCTCACTATCTCACCGGGCAGAGTATGTGAAATGAAGAGACGGTGGCTCAGATTTCTAATAGAATTCGAACAAACCCGGTCTTTGCTTTTCTCAACCACTGTGAGAATGAGAGGAAGCACCTCTACTCGATAGTATCGCATTCCCAAAAGTGCTTCACTGAAAAATTACAATCGTTGCCCATTTTTGAAGGACAACGAGTCGCCTTACGTTGTGCAAAGAAGCGCAGGAAAGAATACGAATGCATTCTCCAGCAATATCTAAAAGTTTTTTAATGTGAAAACAGTTTTTTTTTGTTTTCCATTGCTTGCTCTGCGGATGAGTATTATAATTAAGAATAGTTAAGTACCTTCTTCTCACCAGACGCCAGGTTAATTATATGTGGAACAAACTTATCTTGCACCGTGTAAAACCGGTTGACACACATGAAAAAACAAGAAACGTTAATGTAAAAACGCATTACAAGTGTAATGAAAAGTCATTCCAAATCGAAATAGCATTGTGGTTTCTTCTAACGTAAATTGGAAATAATATCCCACCTCCGATTGTGAAAGTCTGTCTCGTTCCATAATCAACTGAAAGATTTTTTTCTCGCCAATACCGCGATCCCAAATAGTCAACTAAAGACAAAGAATGATTAGAAACAGCGAAAATATTCGAAGATGGAGGAGGAAGTCAATAAAGAGGAAATGGCGAACCTTTCTTATTTTCATATACCATTTTATCTACCTCGAGTAATATGTGAGATGTACTCGAGTAGTATGTGAGATGTACATGGCACACGTATTGTGAAAAGATTGTGAAAGCCTAATAGTGGCAAAAAATCATAGCGTCCAATTTTCCCGCCCACTCTTCTCAAAGTTCCTTGTCTCACTTCAATTATGCTTTGAACAGCATTAGGTTTACCGAGTTCAGTCATGATACAGACGCGTTTTTATTAGTCCGGCACCATTTTTCCATAGTTCTCCAAAAGTTCTCAAATCTTTTAAATTCGTATTTTCAGTTTTGAAAATGTCGTCTTATCGAGACGGAATATTTCGAATGATGGAGCTAAGAGACGGGGTTTGCCTGCAGAAGGTAAGAGCTGTGTTTTCGGATTATACTAGTATACTATAGTAATATAGAAAATTTTCGTTCAGGCAGGAATCTTCTTCGGCTATGTATACTTCGTTTACTACTATGAGAACAAATGCATTCCACGTGAAAACAATTTGACGGATCAGGAAACGAAGGTGATGATTATCCATAATATCGTGAAATTATTTTCCGTTCCACTCGTTGACCTTTGACTACCGTTCGATGGGCGGAGTTAGGAAGAGGCCGGGAGGCGGCTAGTGATCTACCTGCTCTCCTCCGCCCTACCTACCTCTTCCCTTCCTCTCTTTCTCAGACAATCAATACGCTAACCAGCACATTGCGTTTGCTGAGCATTTGAAATGAACGATAATCCCGATTGAAATAGCTAATAATTCAGACCTTGTTGGAGAGCGCGTATCTGTTTCTAAGTAACGCATATCGTCACTTCGATTCCGATGAAGCACGCCAATTTCTTGTCGAGCCGTAAGCCCATTTTTCTCCTATTCCCCTGTGTTCGAAATACGAATAATCGTCTCTTCATTTCTCACACACTTTCGTCTCTCTGACCGGTGAGAGAGCCGAGTGAAATGAAGAGACAATCGTTTTTCGAGCTCAATTTGGCCAGATGAAGAGTCCATCTCTTCATCTCCCGTGCTCTGATCTGTCATTGAGCGGCCTCATCGATCCAGTTAACTGATCCTTGTCAGTGAGGCGCTACTGGGAATGCGCTACTACCGCGCGGAATTCCTTCCTCTCATTCTGAAAGTGGTGAAAAGAAAAGATGATAGGGTAAGTAAACGCTTGGATCTTTTTTTTTCTCGATTTCGTAAGTACCTGATGAACGGGAGTCATTTCAAAAGGCGCCTATCAATTTGAGAACGCGCTCAGAGACGCATCACTCTTCTTTCACTAATAAAACTTGATTGAAGGAAAAAATCCTGTCGTCCTTGCACCGTCACATATCCGTCGAGCGAGCCGTTCTTCGTCTGGGGAAGGAACTGGGAATGGACCTGCCGGAGAACGGGGTACTGGTGTATTTGCATTTACATTTGCTCAGTACGTTGTGCCGATGGGGTGAATACGCGATCCAGATCAAAAGCAGCCCAGAGGAGAAACAAGCGTCCCTGTATAACTCGGGAAGGAACTGGGAATGGACAGACCTTAGAACGCGGGGTAATCGGGGACTGATTTAATTTATCGATTGGGCGATGGGTGACCCGTTCCTTATTGGAAGATGAGAGATTTCTCAGATTTGGCAGCCCCATTACGAAACGTTCTGTTTTTTTGTTTCTTCTCTCTGGTAAACGATTAGGAACATTTGCTAAGGCTGGAGATCTTTTAGTCACATTTACTAATTGACAGATAGGAATAATTACCAAAACGGTTAAAAAAATTACGCTATTGCAGACATTCAAGGGTCGGCCGGACCCCGGCGTTCAGAGGGAGTGGGCTGAAGTGTACACGCAGTATGGAGAATATTCTCTGGATTGCGAGTATGCTCTTACTGATTAAAGAAGGAGTAAACCTCATGAGTCTCACCGCGAAAACCCTGCGCGGTCAATATTTCAGTTGAACCTTTTTCCTTACCGTAATCTTTTGCGGTTTCTTTTTGCTTTCTTTTTTTTGGCTTTCTTTTGTTTTTTTGATGTACTGTCGTTTAGCTCGTGTTTTCTTTTTGAATTTTTTGTTACTAATAACTGGGGATGTCTGTTTGCCCCTTCTAGTCTGTTTATGTCACTGGTATATGCCAAAATCGCTTTGAAATGGCCACTAACAAGCCTCGTTTTCGTGTCTTATTCACCTCCCCTTTCATGTTCCTTGGCGCATCTGGGCTAATATATATTTAAAATTGTGGCAGTTGGCGGGTTCATTGCCGTCAACTATTGAATCATGTTTAAATGTGTTCTTTACAGTTCTCAGCGTGATGCCTGACTACCTCGGAGACGACCAGCGCAAGACCAAGAAAACTGCCGAGAAGGAGGACGACAAACCCTTCCTAGGTTAGCTAGATATGTTTTCCCTAGATTATCACGTATATTTTCTTATTTTCCTACCATTTCTACTCTAATTATCACGGTTTTTGCTTGGTTAGGCTAAGCAAAGCTTTTTTAGCACTCGACGAGAACGACATTGCCGTCCTCAAGCGCTACGGTTAGGGACCGTACGCCGAGCAGCTGTAACAAATCGAAACGGACATTGAGGAATGCGTCAAGAAGGTACTGCTTCACAAGTCAATCCCCTGTAAATTGACCCTCCGAGTATGCACTTGGTCGGGATTTTACTGAGATTATGTACTTCGCACAGTTTTACGTAAATGTACACAACTCCACAAATTAGTGTGTAACTCCCTATCTCCTTCGCTGTTCTCCCGCATGTATGCAATTACAGATACCTTTATCAACAGTTTACAACCAGTTTAGTTCTTACAATCACTCGATTCGATTTGAGTCAACAATGTAAACCTTGGCGCTCTCTTTGAAAAGGCTCAAGGTGTATACACAAGCGTATCAAACTAAAAAAACCCGTCTTAATGTCTGAACTATCCAATTTCATAGGTCAACGAGCTGTCCGGCGTGAAGGAGTCCGACACCGGACTGGCACCGCCCGCCCTCTGGGACATTGCCGCTGACAAGCAGGCAATGCAGCAGGAGCAGCCCCTTCAGGTACCGAATTGCCCCGATTTCTGCAAAATATGCATATTATTGTGATAATTAACTTATTGTTAACTAATAAATGTTTAGGTCGCTCGCTGCACGAAGATCATCACCGCCGAGGGACAGGACCCCAGGTGATCTTCCATTTATAAATATAAATATAATTTACTAAATATTCCAATTATTCAAATTACTTTTGTTTAAAGGGATGCTCTGCGGAGCCCTCCGCGTGCTTTCTTCCTACTGGATCGCCGAGGATTCGACTCTTCGAGGTTGACTTACTTGACCCTAATTGTACAAGGTATGCATATTTTTTTTGTATTTTTTGCATTGCACGATTTTTTCCAGGAACGAGTGAGGTCGTCACAGGAGAACAACAACAACAAACCGAAAGAAAACAACGACGAAACCCTGAGGTATCGATCGCGTCTTTGTTATTGCAAGCGTACCATCTTACAGTTGTGAGCGTCTGTCTGGATACGACGAAGGATGCTGTAGTCTCACACTGTGGTCATCTCTTCGGCCTTGCCTTGTGCAATGGCTCGACACTCGTCCCAATCGTCAAGTGTGCCCTGTGTGCAAGGCTCTCATCTCCCGCTACAAGGTAACATCATTTTCATGTATACCATTTTGAATTATGAGCCCAATTTGGGGTTAGAAAATGGAACCGTTTTATATGTTTGTCCCATGCTACTAATTTCTTAAAATATGCTATTGAATAATTAACAATTAGGATGGCAATCCTAAGTTTGCCTCGTTCTTTCTCGCCGTGGCATCTTCCCTTGCAAAACCAATTGATTCAGGTGATTCCACAGTACGGTCGTGGTGGTAATGAGACGGATCCGCGCGACAATGTTCCTCATCGACCGCGCGTCCAGAGACAAGAGGCACCCCAAGGATTCCCCGGATTCCACCTCGGAGATGGAACTGGCCAGGGTGGAATGCACTTCTCACTCGGAATCGGTTTGCAATATAATCGATTTTTTTCTTACAATAAATTTGTATCTTGAGGTGTCTTCCCCTTCTCGATCTTCGCAAATATCTTCAATTCTTCAATGGATCGTCGTCCTGATGCACCCAATAATACGGTATGTGTTTACATTAGGCCTGTTAGACCGGGAGGAACGAACAATGGAGGCACTATCACATACAGCATTGATGATTCATTGTTATTGCGGTGATGGAAATACTTCCTAACAACCATGGTCAACTTAATTTTTCTTATGGAAATACAGGTATGGCGAACAAGCTCTAAGAAGATCACTAATTTAACAACAACAAATTTTTGCTAATAAGCATACATAAATGGATGGAAAATGTGCACTAGTGTTCATTCCTCATCTTCTTCCTCGTTTTCATCCTCATTATCCGATTCTTCCAGGTTCACGTCGTCCACGAAGATCAGCTCCTGCTGGAGGAGGTCGGACGGGGAGAGGACTATCTCATCCTCGTCCACCTCCCCACTGTCCCTCTCCTCCTCTTCGTCCTCACTCTCCCTCTCCTCCTCCTCGGCCTCACTCTCCCTCTCCTCCTCGAGGTTGGAGTCGAATCGAGACGGAACGATAGGGCGAGTTTGTCGATCTATCTCTCTCTTAAAGCATTAACAATATTACCAATAATTATTCGTGTCCACCTTTTTCTTAGCGAGTGCGGCGCGCCTTTTCTTATCCTTTGCATACGGAGTCTCGGTCATGGTAGCTCGTACCTGGGTAATTAAAGTTTAATTAGGAATATGTCGAATGTGAGTAAGCTGTGGGGGGGGGGGGGCATAATACCTCGAGTGCGAACTGCTTGATATTGTTCCTCCATGAATGAGTCGCTGACTTTCTGACTTTGCGCCAGACAACATTACCGTGAGTCGGATTCACATAAGATTTTTCTCCCACCTAAAATAACTGATTTGTCCGGTACTTCATAATGTTGGTACCACTGGTCGAGTGCCATCCGCTTCAGTGTGCTTTAGGTGGTTCCAGTGCAGCATGGACAATTTTGTTCGCATATCATGACCATCCCTGTATTATTATTTTTTGAATTAGGGGACAAATGGTGCTTACCGGGAGTAATACAAATCTTTAGGCGCATACCGCCAAGCGAGTGCGTTAATCGACTCGCAAGGGGATGTGTTCAAGCGAGAGGAAACACTTTTAATATCCATAATGTTCTTCTCCGTAAACACCTGTAAAAAATTGTATTGATTGGAAAAAATCGATAATACCTTCTGCACTAATCGTTTCACAATTTTGCCATCTCGCGGTATGAAAATGTAGTTTGCGGAGGGCGGCCCATGCGCACACCCTCTGATATGCGAAAACGAGGAATCCTAAAATGAAAGTTTATGTGATTTAGTGTTTCATACGATTGCTAACATTAGTGAAATCGTGCTGATTCTGCATGCAAAGGAGGATTGCACGAAATTTTTCTGAGGCCATTTCCCCGTTGCCGTTCGACGAAATAACTGCGTCGTAGCAACGACGAATAATTGTTTTTAGCCATCCTCTCACTATCATCATATACTGGGCCGAGCAAATCTGTAGTGTTATATAGGGTGTTACTATTCATTCATGTCCACTCACGTCCAGGAGAGCCAGGGTTATGTTCCGAAAATAGTGCCAGGGATCGAAGAAATGATCGATCCCTTGAAACTTCTCCTTCATCATTTTTATCGCTGCCCCGTGACGATCAGTCACCAAACTTCCAATTTTATCTGTGCCTCTGACCATATCCGATAACTCTCGTAATACCTTCTCAAGTGCTGCGACCTGACGTTTTTTTTCCTTTTTGGGAATATTCTAAAACTCAAACCTCCATCTTACTGCTGCTGTTTCCCGTCTCCGACTTGTGTACAATTATGTGGTGCAATACCTCAGACGTTTCGGCATTGAGAAGGAAATACCGACACCAATGGGCGGAATAGCCCCTGGTGTCGTAGGATCCATCTCCCGATAGGTGGACCTTCTCTCCCTAGATAATATACTATTAATCATCTATTCATTTCATGTACCTGCTCAATCTTTCTCCTAAGTGCATCGATGACTCCTTGTTGCATCTTGGAGAATTCTCTATCGATGGCTGGTGCAACATAGATCTTCTTGATCTTGTGAAAAGTGGTCATTGATAGAGAGTGAATCCCGCTCATGAGCATGATCTGGCGCAATTTCTGTAATGTTATCTCTAAATTACGTAGATGGCAAAAAAGAGAAATGATTAATCAAAAAAATTCTAATTTTTATTTTTTTATAATTTATTTTTATAAAACTCAGAACTCACCGTTCCTCCCATAGCTGTTAGCACAGATCCGGCAACGACATCTACGTTGATTTTGGGAAGGCGTTCTTTGCCAGATGGATTGGCTGTGCGGAGGGGCTTACTATTCTCCCATGGGGACCTCATTCCACATAGATTGCACTCCCGCGTGCATGTGAATCCCAACCCGTCCATTCGAAATGATAGGTTGTTTTTGCCCCTCCTGCACACTGTACACTGTCTGAGGAGGTTCATCAAGGACTCCTTCGACACAAGTAGGTAGTCGCAATCAGGCTCGTTATCGGTTGTGGGGGGAGGAGGGGCCCATGTGTCGTCATCGTCAATCTCTTGATTCTGAAAATACTTGTTTCTATTTAATATCAGAACAGTAGAAAATAATCGATAATAATTTATGCGTACCATTGCAGGTCGGATGGGGATACGTGGCCTTCGGACTGGAGTCGACGAGGAAGTTGTGGGAAAGAAGATAACAGGGGAGAGCGGAGGAGAGAAGACTGCGAGTGAAGGAAGAATTGGAGAGAGTACGGTAGCCGAGGGTACGGTAGCTGGCGGTACGGTAGATGGATTCTGTAATTTTTTGTTGTGTAAATATGCGGAAATAAATAGTATAAATAATTATATATCACTTATCGTTATATTATCACCTGGTAGGATGGCACAGCCGTTGACTTGAGAAACATCGTATCGGGGAAGGGAGATGAATAGTCAGATCGTTTGAAGTGACTCGCACAAATAGGGAGGATTACTCGCGTTGAGTCTTTCACATAGTTCCTTCTTCTCTTGAGGGGTGGTGCATAAAGTGCTAACCCACTCATCCCTCTTCGAAATATTCCCAGCGAACCGATGCATCTTTGTGCGGAGTGTGCGTTGTAAGCACACCACACACGTTCGGTACATCTAAGATGTAGGATAACGGTAGATAATGGGATACTGACAGGTAGATCATGCATGAATGTTACATCGCCCACTGGATCAAAGACGATTTATATTGATCAACATAATCTCTTTATTAGTGTTTAATCAACAATTTCTGAGGGCTTGAATCCGGTGTATGTAGTGCTCGGCCATTTGGCTCTCACAGCCTTGATTACACAGGCCGGCAGTCGGATCCGGATTCCTCTACCGAGAGGTCCCATCAGGTAGGCGACGATAACGCGGTAGCACGCATGTCGTTTCGCTCTGAAGGCATTGACGTAAAGTAAAATACATGTATGAATACATTGAACGTGATCACTCATTTTGGTATGAGAGAATGCAGTTTGAAAAATGTATCCTACGTTCATATGACCATTGCACCTTTCATTATGCCTTTTATTATGCCTTTCAAAGTAATTAACTAGCGAAATTGTACGATACGATGCCAGTTTTAGTCCAGTAAGGTAACACTAATGGTAAATTTGTTCAAAATCACTTACCGATTCTCGTCCTCGTCTACGGATCCACACTGGTAGTTGTGGAGAGCCAATGCAGCCTCCGTTGCCTGATAGATGATAATAAGAATATTCAATAGAAATATAAATAGAATAGAGATAGTATCAATAAAGACTTACCGTGTCAGAGAGGAGGAAGGATGTGAAGAGCGTGTTGAGAGTGATGCAGGGACAGTCTTCTTCCTTCAACTTCGTCTTCAGTCCATCACGGAGAAGTTGACCTTTCCTTTTGAGTGGAAGCGAGAAGAGGGACATACAACAGTAGTCGTACGGTTCGAGTTGGTTACGAGGAGGACAGCACGTGCATGAGCATGCAGCTGCCTCCTCTTGATCAACCCGAGCAGAGAACAACTCGTTGTCCTTCGCCTCCTTCTCGTTCATCTTCGAAAGGAAGTTCTTCTTCAAATCAGGGTCAGGGAGGTGGTCCATACTCTCAAGATCAAATATTTCAATTAAAAAATAAAAAATAAATGGAAATAACAACAAAGAAGCAATTATAAAATGAAAAATCTGTATTCGTAGCCGTCTATTGAAACGGGCTTTCTCACGAGAAACGCGTCGTGCTTTACAGCGAAGGCGCATTTCAGAATCGACAACTTTTTGAGACCCCCAAATCCCTAATGAGAGAAGAAAATCTCTCATCCGTATGAATTAGTGACGAGTAACTTTCCACGCCTTGTATACTACCTCTATCATCCCAAAGCCCTCCATGGTGCAGTGGTAAGTTTCTGGACTTGAGATCCTACTTCCGCGGGTTCGATTCCCGCGAAAGGAAAATCTCTTGCTGTCCACTTCTTTTTTTCTATAAACACTCTTGGTCAATCAATATAGGGTTGGAAGCTACAGTACTCCCTGATCTTCCCTGCGCGGAGTGCAAAACTTTGAAAATCCGTAACTATGCTCAGAGGCATTTTTACAACTTCGCATAAACTGATCTTTGATCGTTGAACCATTCCCTATCGTTCCACGATCCCAGTATATGTGACTAAATATTAGGTTTACTCCTTCTTTAACTGCACTTGCTGTGTGTTCGATAAACAATTTGCTGATATAAATTCGCATTAAAGGAGGAGTAACATGAATATTTTTGTGACCAATCTGTCAACGTCAGATTATGGCAATCCATAACCATATCAGAGATCTGAAACTCCTATGTCTCTACGACATCAATGAACCGAGTAATAGCGATTTGGCATAGTTCCAGAATTCCCCTGAGTTCAGGCAAGGGCGGGGAATTTGAACAGAGGATTTGATTAAGCGTGCGCTTTTGATTTACATACGCCTGTCTCCCTCCCTCCCCTCCCCTCCCTCCCCTTCCCTCATTTGACTACAGAGTCTTGCAAGTCCCGGGTTTTCCGTGTGAGAGTCTCTAGCATTCTTTCCTGTTACTCCTCCTTTAAATATGAAAAACGCAATTTATTACACACTGCAAAACCCATACAACAAAAGCGATTTTATCACTGGATTGAACATATCACGCCTCTCATCTAAGAATCGACCAAAATCTGTCAGCGAGCAAATTTTCGATGTTGGGATTTTGACTAATTTGGGCCCTACTGATCCCCTCGTGACACTCTACGGTCGGAATAGTGTCAAAGATCATTCCCGGCTAAGTTGCTGTACCGGTCGGGTGCAGCTTGGTAACTTCAAAGAGAATTATCTACCCTTCGACGTCGTCCCTCAGATAACTATTCTGAACGAGCTAGGGCTAGTTTTCGATGCTCTATCGACTCGTGTCGACCGCTTATCGATAACTAATCATGAAACGCTGCTATGAGCGGCGAATCATATCTCCGAAACCGCTCGAAAAGCTGTAAATTTTTCGACGTAGAAGTGTAGCCTGTGTAAAGGGGAATCGAATGGTAGGCCTGTGCTCTCCCATCTCGAATCGGTGTGTGATTCGCACTTGAAAAACGATTTCAAATCAATGTCGAAAGCGCACCCGATTCATCTCTCGTTCGCGAGCGGTTCTCGAAATACCATCCCTGTCCCGCCATTTCTCCGCAGAATACTGGCCAATTCTTACCCCTACCACTCTCGCTTACGACCATACCCCGTTGAGAACACGACATCCCGTCCGATCTGTCAAGTTAAGCAACGGTGGGCCCAGTTAGTACTTGGATCGGAGACGGCTTGGGAATCCTGGGTGTTGTAAGCATTTTGCTCTTTTGCCACATCTCTTCTTCATGCTTCAATGCTGCTGCAGATGATGTTTTGCATCATTTTTTATTTGCTTTTCTGAATGTGATCTGTCGAGAACAATCATTGTCTTGTCAGAATTCGATCAGCATCGAGCACGCGCAGAATAGATAAAAATGATCGATCATCCCTGTTACCTTATGCCATCTTCTCGCAGACTCTGCCAGGACGCTGCATTCGGGCTGATTGCGTCCGGAGTGAAGAGAGGAAGCTTCCCTTGTCGAAAGCGAACCCGATTCATCTCTCGTTCGCGAGCTGTGCTCGAAATACCATCCCTGTCCAGCCATTTCTCCGCAGAATACTGGCCAATTCTTACCCCCCCCCCCCCCCCCCCACTCTCGCTTACGACCATACCCCGTTGAGAACACGACATCCCGTCCGATCTGTCAAGTTAAGCAACGGTGGGCCCAGTTAGTACTTGGATCGGAGACGGCTTGGGAATCCTGGGTGTTGTAAGCATTTTGCTCTTTTGCCACATCTCTTCTTCATGCTTCAATGCTGCTGCAGATGATGTTTTGCATCATTTTTTATTTGCTTTTCTGAATGTGATCTGTCGAGAACAATCATTGTCTTGTCAGAATTCGATCAGCATCGAGCACGCGCAGAATAGATAAAAATGATCGATCATCCCTGTTACCTTATGCCATCTTCTCGCAGACTCTGCCAGGACGCTGAATTCGGGCTGATTGCGTCCGGAGTGAAGAGAGGAAGCTTCCCTTGTCGAAAGCGAACCCGATTCATCTCTCGTTCGCGAGCGGTGCTCGAAATACCATCCCTGTCCAGCCATTTCTCCGCAGAATACTGGCCAATTCTTACCCCCCCCCCCCCCCCCCCCCACTCTCGCTTACGACCATACCCCGTTGAGAACACGACATCCCGTCCGATCTGTCAAGTTAAGCAACGGTGGGCCCAGTTAGTACTTGGATCGGAGACGGCTTGGGAATCCTGGGTGTTGTAAGCATTTTGCTCATTTGCCACATCTCTTCTTCATGCTTCAATGCTGCTGCAGATGATGTTTTGCATCATTTTTTATTTGCTTTTCTGAATGTTATCTGTCGAGAACAATCATTGTCTTGTCAGAATTCGATCAGCATCGAGCACGCGCAGAATAGATAAAAATGATCGATCATTCCTGTTACCTTATGCCATCTTCTCGCAGACTCTGCCAGGACGCTGAATTCGGGCTGATTGCGTCCGGAGTGAAGAGAGGAAGCTTCCCTTGTCGAAAGCGAACCCGATTCATCTCTCGTTCGCGAGCGGTGCTCGAAATACCATCCCTGTCCAGCCATTTCTCCGCAGAATACTGGCCAATTCTTACCCCCACCACTCTCGCTTACGACCATACCCCGTTGAGAACACGACATCCCGTCCGATCTGTCAAGTTAAGCAACGGTGGGCCCAGTTAGTACTTGGATCGGAGACGGCTTGGGAATCCTGGGTGTTGTAAGCATTTTGCTCTTTTGCCACATCTCTTCTTCATGCTTCAATGCTGCTGCAGATGATGTTTTGCATCATTTTTTATTTGCTTTTCTGAATGTGATCTGTCGAGAACAATCATTGTCTTGTCAGAATTCGATCAGCATCGAGCACGCGCAGAATAGATAAAAATGATCGATCATCCCTGTTACCTTATGCCATCTTCTCGCAGACTCTGCCAGGACGCTGAATTCGGGCTGATTGCGTCCGGAGTGAAGAGAGGAAGCTTCCCTTGTCGAAAGCGAACCCGATTCATCTCTCGTTCGCGAGCGGTGCTCGAAATACCATCCCTGTCCAGCCATTTCTCCGCAGAATACTGGCCAATTCTTACCCCCACCACTCTCGCTTACGACCATACCCCGTTGAGAACACGACATCCCGTCCGATCTGTCAAGTTAAGCAACGGTGGGCCCAGTTAGTACTTGGATCGGAGACGGCTTGGGAATCCTCGGTGTTGTAAGCATTTTGCTCTTTTGCCACATCTCTTCTTCATGCTTCAATGCTGCTGCAGATGATGTTTTGCATCATTTTTTATTTGCTTTTCTGAATGTGATCTGTCGAGAACAATCATTGTCTTGTCAGAATTCGATCAGCATCGAGCACGCGCAGAATAGATAAAAATGATCGATCATCCCTGTTACCTTATGCCATCTTCTCGCAGACTCTGCCAGGACGCTGAATTCGGGCTGATTGCGTCCGGAGTGAAGAGAGGAAGCTTCCCTTGTCGAAAGCGAACCCGATTCATCTCTCGTTCGCGAGCGGTGCTCGAAATACCATCCCTGTCCAGCCATTTCTCCGCAGAATACTGGCCAATTCTTACCCCCACCACTCTCGCTTACGACCATACCCCGTTGAGAACACGACATCCCGTCCGATCTGTCAAGTTAAGCAACGGTGGGCCCAGTTAGTACTTGGATCGGAGACGGCTTGGGAATCCTGGGTGTTGTAAGCATTTTGCTCTTTTGCCACATCTCTTCTTCATGCTTCAATGCTGCTGCAGATGATGTTTTGCATCATTTTTTTATTTGCTTTTCTGAATGTGATCTGTCGAGAACAATCATTGTCTTGTCAGAATTCGATCAGCATCGAGCACGCGCAGAATAGATAAAAATGATCGATCATCCCTGTTACCTTATGCCATCTTCTCGCAGACTCTGCCAGGACGCTGAATTCGGGCTGATTGCGTCCGGAGTGAAGAGAGGAAGCTTCCCTTGTCGAAAGCGCACCCGATTCATCTCTCGTTCGCGAGCGGTGCTCGAAATACCATCCCTGTCCAGCCATTTCTCCGCAGAATACTGGCCAATTCTTACCCCCACCACTCTCGCTTACGACCATACCCCGTTGAGAACACGACATCCCGTCCGATCTGTCAAGTTAAGCAACGGTGGGCCCAGTTAGTACTTGGATCGGAGACGGCTTGGGAATCCTGGGTGTTGTAAGCATTTTGCTCTTTTGCCACATCTCTTCTTCATGCTTCAATGTTGCTGCAGATGATGTTTTGCATCATTTTTTTATTTGCTTTTCTGAATGTGATCTGTCGAGAACAATCATTGTCTTGTCAGAATTCGATCAGCATCGAGCACGCGCAGAATAGATAAAAATGATCGATCATTCCTGTTACCTTATGCCATCTTCTCGCAGACTCTGCCAGGACGCTGAATTCGGGCTGATTGCGTCCGGAGTGAAGAGAGGAAGCTTCCCTTGTCGAAAGCGAACCCGATTCATCTCTCGTTCGCGAGCGGTGCTCGAAATACCATCCCTGTCCAGCCATTTCTCCGCAGAATACTGGCCAATTCTTACCCCCACCACTCTCGCTTACGACCATACCCCGTTGAGAACACGACATCCCGTCCGATCTGTCAAGTTAAGCAACGGTGGGCCCAGTTAGTACTTGGATCGGAGACGGCTTGGGAATCCTGGGTGTTGTAAGCATTTTGCTCTTTTGCCACATCTCTTCTTCATGCTTCAATGCTGCTGCAGATGATGTTTTGCATCATTTTTTATTTGCTTTTCTGAATGTGATCTGACTAGAACAATCATTGTTGTCAGAATTCGATCAGCATCGAGCACGCGCAGAATAGATAAAAATGATCGATCATCCCTGTTACCTTATGCCATCTTCTCGCAGACTCTGCCAGGACGCTGAATTCGGGCTGATTGCGTCCGGAGTGAAGAGAGGAAGCTTCCCTTGTCGAAAGCGAACCCGATTCATCTCTCGTTCGCGAGCGGTGCTCGAAATACCATCCCTGTCCAGCCATTTCTCCGCAGAATACTGGCCAATTCTTACCCCCACCACTCTCGCTTACGACCATACCCCGTTGAGAACACGACATCCCGTCCGATCTGTCAAGTTAAGCAACGGTGGGCCCAGTTAGTACTTGGATCGGAGACGGCTTGGGAATCCTGGGTGTTGTAAGCATTTTGCTCTTTTGCCACATCTCTTCTTCATGCTTCAATGCTGCTGCAGATGATGTTTTGCATCATTTTTTTATTTGCTTTTCTGAATGTGATCTGTCGAGAACAATCATTGTCTTGTCAGAATTCGATCAGCATCGAGCACGCGCAGAATAGATAAAAATGATCGATCATCCCTGTTACCTTATGCCATCTTCTCGCAGACTCTGCCAGGACGCTGAATTCGGGCTGATTGCGTCCGGAGTGAAGAGAGGAAGCTTCCCTTGTCGAAAGCGCACCCGATTCATCTCTCGTTCGCGAGCGGTGCTCGAAATACCATCCCTGTCCAGCCATTTCTCCGCAGAATACTGGCCAATTCTTACCCCCACCACTCTCGCTTACGACCATACCCCGTTGAGAACACGACATCCCGTCCGATCTGTCAAGTTAAGCAACGGTGGGCCCAGTTAGTACTTGGATCGGAGACGGCTTGGGAATCCTGGGTGTTGTAAGCATTTTGCTCTTTTGCCACATCTCTTCTTCATGCTTCAATGTTGCTGCAGATGATGTTTTGCATCATTTTTTTATTTGCTTTTCTGAATGTGATCTGTCGAGAACAATCATTGTCTTGTCAGAATTCGATCAGCATCGAGCACGCGCAGAATAGATAAAAATGATCGATCATCCCTGTTACCTTATGCCATCTTCTCGCAGACTCTGCCAGGACGCTGAATTCGGGCTGATTGCGTCCGGAGTGAAGAGAGGAAGCTTCCCTTGTCGAAAGCGAACCCGATTCATCTCTCGTTCGCGAGCGGTGCTCGAAATACCATCCCTGTCCAGCCATTTCTCCGCAGAATACTGGCCAATTCTTACCCCCACCACTCTCGCTTACGACCATACCCCGTTGAGAACACGACATCCCGTCCGATCTGTCAAGTTAAGCAACGGTGGGCCCAGTTAGTACTTGGATCGGAGACGGCTTGGGAATCCTGGGTGTTGTAAGCATTTTGCTCTTTTGCCACATCTCTTCTTCATGCTTCAATGCTGCTGCAGATGATGTTTTGCATCATTTTTTATTTGCTTTTCTGAATGTGATCTGACTAGAACAATCATTGTTGTCAGAATTCGATCAGCATCGAGCACGCGCAGAATAGATAAAAATGATCGATCATCCCTGTTACCTTATGCCATCTTCTCGCAGACTCTGCCAGGACGCTGAATTCGGGCTGATTGCGTCCGGAGTGAAGAGAGGAAGCTTCCCTTGTCGAAAGCGAACCCGATTCATCTCTCGTTCGCGAGCGGTGCTCGAAATACCATCCCTGTCCAGCCATTTCTCCGCAGAATACTGGCCAATTCTTACCCCCACCACTCTCGCTTACGACCATACCCCGTTGAGAACACGACATCCCGTCCGATCTGTCAAGTTAAGCAACGGTGGGCCCAGTTAGTACTTGGATCGGAGACGGCTTGGGAATCCTGGGTGTTGTAAGCATTTTGCTCTTTTGCCACATCTCTTCTTCATGCTTCAATGCTGCTGCAGATGATGTTTTGCATCATTTTTTATTTGCTTTTCTGAATGTGATCTGACTAGAACAATCATTGTTGTCAGAATTCGATCAGCATCGAGCACGCGCAGAATAGATAAAAATGATCGATCATCCCTGTTACCTTATGCCATCTTCTCGCAGACTCTGCCAGGACGCTGAATTCGGGCTGATTGCGTCCGGAGTGAAGAGAGGAAGCTTCCCTTGTCGAAAGCGAACCCGATTCATCTCTCGTTCGCGAGCGGTGCTCGAAATACCGTCCCTGTCCAGCCATTTCTCCGCAGAATACTGGCCAATTCTTACCCCCACCACTCTCGCTTACGACCATACCCCGTTGAGAACACGACATCCCGTCCGATCTGTCAAGTTAAGCAACGGTGGGCCCAGTTAGTACTTGGATCGGAGACGGCTTGGGAATCCTGGGTGTTGTAAGCATTTTGCTCTTTTGCCACATCTCTTCTTCATGCTTCAATGCTGCTGCAGATGATGTTTTGCATCATTTTTTATTTGCTTTTCTGAATGTGATCTGACTAGAACAATCATTGTTGTCAGAATTCGATCAGCATCGAGCACGCGCAGAATAGATAAAAATGATCGATCATCCCTGTTACCTTATGCCATCTTCTCGCAGACTCTGCCAGGACGCTGAATTCGGGCTGATTGCGTCCGGAGTGAAGAGAGGAAGCTTCCCTTGTCGAAAGCGAACCCGATTCATCTCTCGTTCGCGAGCGGTGCTCGAAATACCGTCCCTGTCCAGCCATTTCTCCGCAGAATACTGGCCAATTCTTACCCCCACCACTCTCGCTTACGACCATACCCCGTTGAGAACACGACATCCCGTCCGATCTGTCAAGTTAAGCAACGGTGGGCCCAGTTAGTACTTGGATCGGAGACGGCTTGGGAATCCTGGGTGTTGTAAGCATTTTGCTCTTTTGCCACATCTCTTCTTCATGCTTCAATGCTGCTGCAGATGATGTTTTGCATCATTTTTTATTTGCTTTTCTGAATAAAATTAGAAACAGACGATCACCTACCCTACCCTCATCTTGTTACTGCAATCACGACCCTCAGAATTTATTCTAATTTATATCGATAACTTCCGTATAAAGAAGTTTCTGCCTACCGCATTCCTTTAATCCAAGCATCATTAATCGGGTATCTTATCGCGCACAAGTTCATATATATCATAGAGGCGGAGGACGTTCAGTAAGTAATTGCTGTAAGCGAGAGAGAGCGCAATGAAAAGAGCAGCATTCCCCCTTTCTCATCAACTCTCATAGAACAGCTATTGGCACCCATTCCTCCTCTTCCCCACCATCGTTGTCTAGTGGATATGATGTGGACGTAGTGAATGAGATAGCCCACATCATTATTCTGTTAGCCCAATGCGACTAATTTATCTCAGGGCTGTTACCGTAAAATATCTCAATAACTATAACTAGACTAATCTAGACAGAGGCAACTGTGCTTGATTGCAACTGACATGAGAGTCAACTTTCTGTATACATTAGATCGAAGGTGAGAGAACACACAAAACTCACCAGTTTTGCACCTTACTCCCCTCGCAGCAATAAAGCGAATCAATATTCAACGCACAGGTTGTCAGTAGCCGACGAAGACCACTAATCCCGAACCATTCCCACGTAACGTATGTTCCTTATTTTTAGAATGTGATCGTGTGTATAGAAATATAATGCGAACAAGAGTACGATGATAACCGACACATCTATTCGTTCCAACAAGAAACAAACAACATTTGACAAGAAGAACGAAGAAATAGTGTCGTTTCCTGGGCCGTTCTCTCTTGATGGAATTCGCGTTGTAGCGTAGACTGCGAGAAGAACGGGGTAGGAAGAAGCTTCTTACAGCTTCAGCTTGGTGCGTCTCCAGTGACGGCGCTTAGCGTTGTACTTGATCTGCAACATTTCAACTGTAAACAAATATACATTGCGCCCCAAAATGCAATGTTACATAATCCCTTTAAACATTTTGCTTTAGTTTAATTGAGTAGAAAAGTGAATAAAGAACAGCTAAAAGAACTGTGAGAAAACAAATTCTGAGCGATTTTAATCAAAATATTTTCCACTAAAAGTGACACTCACCGTGTTGCCGGTCTTCATGCGCACCCACTGGGGGAGAGGGCGGTTCTGCTTCTGGGCCTTGGCCAGCGTCCGCTTGACGATGAACGTCTTGTGAGACCCCATCTGCAATGACCTCACACTTAGAACAACGCCTTTCACTTCCTATATGCCAGCGGGCAGCTAAAAGCCGCCACAGAAGGCCCCGACAACCGCGAAAAACGAACATTAAAAATATGCAACAAAATAAAACAAGGAAGTATTCAAATGGAGATAACCATTGAGAAGAAGAATAATCTGAAGTTGGGGAACACTCATTATTTATCAACAGCGGAAGAACAAAATTTCAGCCCGCATGTTGCAAAATTATTTACAAAAGCTATTTGACCAAAACAAACTTGTCACTTAAAGTGCCTTTTTAGCTGGGTTTTCCGGGCATGGATTTTCGGTGGAATAAGTCATCAGAATAGGACTGGCTAGGCAGTCGCTTCATCTGCCTGTAGGGGCTCTGGCCAAGATCCGGTTGCGGGAACAGCTGCATAAGCTTGTTGAACTGAGCCGTTGTCATGGACTGTGAACTGCCTTCTCCGAGTGCTCCCTGCAATAACAAGGGTTAATAATTTGACCATAAACGGTAAAAGAGCATGATATAAATTCAAATACAAAAGACAACGGAAAAATGCATGGTTAAACTAAAATAAAACAAAAAAAAACAATTTAAACCGCACCTTTTTAGAGGTCTCCTTGTATTCTGCGGCTGCCTTTGCTGACGCCTTGACACACTCCTTGTATGCTTCGTTCTGCTTGCCGCAGGGCAGGGAGTCGAATTCGTACTTGCGGAGACATCCGAAGAGACTTTGCAACTCTTGGGTACAAGAGCTAGCTGGAATGATAACTATAAACCTTCAAAAATGGCATTAAAAAACAGCTCAAGTATCGAAAATAATCACAAAAAGGAGATAAGAGGAAAAAATACTCACCCGCAGCTTTGCTCTTCTTCTGGTTGACTTTATCTTTCCCGCACAGCGGGAGCACTTCCGAGAAGATTTCTACTTTTGGATAAACGGAGCGCCCTTTGGCAAGGGCGTTTTTGCTTAAAACGGGCGAGTAGAACATAACGCGGCACCCGAAAAAAGGAAAAATCAGTTTTTTCGGGGTAAAAATGGAGCACTCTAAAAATTACGGTAATTCCCTTACTGAATCGTGGTAAGAGTCCGGATGGCTCAAACCACTTTTCAGTTAGTGATCAAATTTTGCACTATTTTTACTTTCATTTTTTAACTTCAATAACTTATTTGTCAGACCTTCTTTTTGTGTAATTTTAAGCGCCATGTATCCCATGTAGTCCGGACTATACAATTAACCATACATTTCCTTGATGACTCCCGGGAAATAATGTATTATTTGTCACTACTTTTTCATTACTCTTTGTACTTTATCGCCCACTCGATTTGGTTGTGTTCGTTCGGCTCACTTGCGTATTGCAAACTATCCAGGTGCCTTTCAGCGTTTACGGAAGGAGTGGGACGCGTAAACACTCGAAAGGGAGCGCGCGCGATTACGCCCGAAGGCCCCTTGTGACTGCTGAACTACTTCCCGCCTAGACTATGGTGAGCTGGCTTTCGATCTGTTCGTTTTTTTTTTGGGGAATGTTTAATTCATTTTCTTTTATAATTTTGATTCTTTGACAGGCTTCTCTCTTCGGCTTTGGCCAATCTGCTGAGGTCGTTATCAAATTGGACGACCATGACACACGACCGGTACGCAACTTTTTCATATTCCCTCCCTGTCTCAATACATGACAGTGTTCTCGAAATAGGTAATGGTTGTGCATTTTTTACTTCACGTACTCTTCCCGTAATTTATTTCCTTGACGAGCTAATGCTCCAAGCGCCGAAATTCAATTGGCCATCCATCCTTGAAAAATTATTTATCATTTCCTAGCTCTAGCGGTAGCTCATAATATGTTTGCATTCATTTCATCCACTTGTTTTGTATACTATCGACCATGTTTGCTTAAACTCGATTCGAGGTCCTCGAATAGCGTATTTTAATTAACTAACTAATTAAGACGGCGAAGATCCGCAACGATGACGGCACTCTGGAGACGCACTACCTCTTCCTCGATGGCGAGACTGTCTCGGGCACGGTCGACGTGAATCTGGTGAGCGGTATCTTCCATAGGCACCTTAAAATAGCATACCGCTATTCGCCCACAAAGCTTAGCTAACAAAGAGCTCCCATGTCTTGAATGTGAAAACGTAATTATCCAAATGACCATCAGAACTGTTTTAACGCCCAAAATGATGATACAATCGTCATTCAGAAGAAAGCCGGTGTCAAACTCGAGCATCAGGGCATTCGAATCGAATTCATCGGACAGATTGGTTAGTATAATTTTACTTTGATATGATTGGATTTATTCATATCCAAACGTCGTCTATGAACAAATTCCATATGGGAACTAGTACTTTAAGATTCTTGTTTCAAAAATGCGAATATTAATATTAATACTTATTCTTAACATTTTTATCTGCTATTGGAACAAAGTTCATATCGGAACGTTTCCCGATGACTCAGATACATTGTCACCGGAACTGCCGATGAATCATCTTGCAAGATAGACTATGATAGTGAATCGTTAGAGACGATCGAGAACTGATTTATTTTTAAAAATAACATTTTTCAGAAGTCTACTACGATCGCGGCAATCAGCACGACTTCATCTCACTCACTAAGGATCTGGCGAGGCCAGGTGAATTTAATTAGTTAATTAATTAATAACAAATATGAAAAAAAACATTTGAATGTATTGTAGGCTTCGGCCAGTCACGTGTTTTCTTCTGTTAATGAACGAACCAAGAACCTGTTAGACGGCTTTGTGTTTTGTCAATAGTCAATACATTTGTTTTTTTTATTATAAAAATAATTATTTAAATAATTTTAATTCACAGGCGAGCTCATCGATCAGCGCAACTCGTTCCAATTCGAGTTTGCCAATCCGGAGAAGCCCTTCGAGAGCTACATGGGCACGAACGTCAAGTTGAGGTGGGTATTGTTATTGGTATAAAAAAAAACTTTGGCGGGCCCACCTTTTTGTAAACCAGTTGAAACTGCCCTTCACATTCACTAGATCTACTTGTGCGATTTTAGCATTTCAATAAATTATTAAAATGAATTAATTTCCCCTAATTACCTGTTAATTGCCAGATACCTGCTCAAAGTGACCATTATCTTAACCTTTGAATAAATTACAATTATTAAAATTAACTCAAATTCCTTTCTCAAATTGCTTTGTTAATTTCAGATACCTGCTCAAGGTGACGATCGTGCGTCGCCTGACGGACATTGTGAAAGAGATGGAGCTGATCGTGCACACGCTCAGCAGCTACAGGGAGGAGATGAACCAGAATATCAAGATGGAGGTGAGCACTAGATGGGCCGGGTTATAGAAGTACTGCTAGAAGATTGTTAGTAAAAGGGGGTATTCAGAAGCGTTTTTATTGGTTTGTTGTTTTGTTCTACGTAGGGGCAATGGATTGTGGCAAAGATCATCTTGGGAAGTCATCATACACGAAAAAGCATGTGGAAAACTACCTGGAAATTGAAAACATATTCAGCATTTGAGGTTTTCGTTGACAAGGAATGTTACTCACGATTCGCAAACATACACCGCATTCATAGAATTAGTCGATTTCCAAGGTCTTTTTTCATAAACATACGCCGCATTCGTAGGCTTTTGACACATAGCTTTTTCATGTATGGAAGTCATAGTGAGGGTGAAACGGGAAACGTGCAAGGGGTAATGGTAAAGGTGTATCAGCGTCAAGTGACTTAAAAGTCGTAAGACAACGCTACGTGGGACCCACTGACAAAGACAGCTGTTAGACGGACTACATACCCTGCTGTCCAATGCTTTTTAGGGTAGCCTTGGGTTAGATAGATTTTCTAGTGGAACAAATAGGTTCAAATAGGTTCAAAACGAGTTTGTGTTACATCGAAGATGGTCCGTCTAGGGTATCCTCTTCACTTGACATCACCTAGAAAGTTAGGGAGCCAGTCTCGCTAATGAGGCGTGGATGGTCGATGGGATAGGCGTGTGAAGCGTGCGCAGGAACCGAAAAGCCGTGGAGTATCTCTTTTTTCAAAAAACGGTGACAGAAATATTGTTATGACATGAACATGGCGGTTCATGTAGAATATTAGTAACCGCGTTGTGCCAGGTCGAAATTAATGCAAAAAATCGAGGGTTTGGAAGGATATTCTTTTTTTTACAGTTACTAGCCACACGAATATTGCTTTTGAAAGAACTGCATTGCCCTTGTAAATTCTGAGTTACCAAAATCACCCCAGGTCAGAATCAGTGCAGAACAAGTGCTGATATGTGGGAATTTTCTTCTTTCTTAAATTAATAATACAATACAATTGCCTCTTTGAATTCAATTGGAAGTAAATTCAAAACTTGCATGGTTTATTAAATTCTGTGTAACCCAAATCTCGCAGGTCGGAATCGAGGACTGTCTCCACATCGAATTCGAGTACAACAAGAATAAGTGAGTAGTTGTTTTTAAAGTTATTTTTATTTAAATGATTAAAAACAAACTGTCACATTCGAAGATAAGGTTAGTTCGAAAGTGCCCCGTGGAATTCGTGTATCAGGGCTAGTACTAGGCTGACAAGATTGCTTTTTGACAAAATTTAAAAAAAAAGATAAAATTCTTTCCTATTGCGGCCAATAATGATGCATACTAGCTCATAGTTATCTGTTGTTGCCTTTTTAATTAAGTAATTAATTAAATGATTATTTTTTAATTATTTAAATATATATGCAGGTACCACCTTCGCGACGTGATCGTGGGCAAGATCTACTTCCTGCTCGTGCGCATTAAGATCAAGTACATGGAGCTCACCATTATCAAGCGGGAGACGGTCGGAGGAGGTACGGTAGCCAATGGTGATCGGGTGGGACGTAGGTGCGCCGCCGGGTTAGGAGAAGGGAAGGGCGGACTGTCAGAGGAGGTACGGTAGTTTTGGGCTTGTATGCGGTAGAATAGGTACGGTAGATATTATTGATCGTCTGGATGTGTAATAGGGGTGATCCGGGTGATGGCATTGCTGATAGTGGCTGAATGCATTTTTTTAAATGTATTTTTCATCACCGGAGTTGGACAGAATCCCAGATGTCGCTCCTCTTGTGACATGTAATCTGGGTGAAACTTGGATCATCGGGGTAAATATTTTTTTCTCTCTAAAATTTCCTGTATTATTTTAACGGTAATACATCACAAGCGCGAAGCTGTTGAAGCTAGGATTTAGTATTTTTTGCACAGAATTTTGTGATTTTTGACGATCATTTGAGAATGTAAAAATGCGCCAATAATTAAAACAACAACAATAATAATAATAATAATAATAATAATAAATAATTAAATTAAATGTCAGGCGCGAACAGCTTCAACGAGAACGAGACGATCGCGCGGTACGAGATCATGGACGGCGCGCCCGTCAGAGGTGAAATGTTGTTATTGTTTTGATTTGTTGTTGTTGTTATTGTGTTGAAATTTCGATTCGAAATTGAACAATTTATGTTGTTGCACTGTTGGTTTTGAACGGCATCGGCAATGTTAAATTTGCAAGCGAAGTTCGTGTTTCATGACTTCTAGGCATTCTGTCGTGGCTGGAATGATTCGATGGATTCTTTGTCTTCATTTTAACATCTGATGCAGTCATGATTTTCGAACAGCTGCGAATGCTTTATTGTCGTGCATGGTCACTGTTTTGAATGTCCAGATATTACTTAAAATACAAATATATTTAATTATTCTCAGGCGAATCCATCCCCATCCGTCTCTTCCTCGGCGGCTACGACCTCACGCCCACGATGCGCGATGTGAGCAAGAAGTGGGTGTTTTTTTAAATTTATTTAATTAAATTTTTAACTTAACTTTAACTTTACCCCTAACAATCTAAGCCTCTAAGTAGAGATCACGCACACGATGCGCGAAATTAAATATAAAAAAAAACGAAGTCTGAGTAGGTTCATGTGCTTTTTTTTATACTGTGTTGATTTGTGCTCCATAGGCAACATGCAAGGCTATTGAATTTGTGTGTGGTGATTGAGCAGCTGTTGACAAGGAAGCAACAAAATTTTACTGATCTGACCATAGAGAGCTGTCTTTATATCGTACATTTTGCCTTTTAAATTATTTATTTATTTTGACATTCATTTAAATTCAATAATTGCAGATTCTCGGTGAAGTACCTGCTCAACCTGGTGCTGATCGACGAGGAGGACCGGAGATACTTCAAGCAGCAGGTAGGGATTAGGGCTTACGGATTAAGGTCGGAGTAGGGACGGATTAAGGCAACAACACCAAGTAAGGGGTCACCGCCGCTTCGCGGTTGCTATATCTATGAAAGGGCGTGTGCTAGATGCGCCGGGATAGAGAGAGAGAGCTGAATATGAGGGAGGGGAGAGAGAGGAGGACCGGAGATACTTCAAGCAGCTGGTCGGATTATGCGTTTATAAATGTTTTTTTATTATGTTATTATATTATTTTTTCAAAAAAAAATATGAAAGAAGCGAAAGGGGTGATGTTGGAGATAATATTTTTACAGAGAAGTTTATCCAGTCGACTTGAGGTTGCACTGTAAGTACACAGTGATCAATGTTGAAGTTTTTTTGATAGTCTAGCGGAAAGCGCCTTATAAAATCAATATTTGATTGAAATGAAAACAAAAACAAACAAGATACCAAATTCTCAGGAGGTCACCCTGTGGCGCAAGGCGGACCTGCCGCTGCGGAGGATCGTCGACGGCGGAGCGGGTTGGTTGTTGTTATCGTTGTTATCGTTATTATTATTAATATTATTATTATTATTATTATTATTGTTGTTATTATAGCTATTGTTGTTGTTGTTGTTATTGTTGTTATTTTTCATTTATTTAAAATCAAGTAATGCTTGCTCGGAGTTGCGCGTACCCGATGATCCCTTGCTTCACGAGCTGCACTTCCGCGGGAATGGTCGAGATAGACCGATATTGCGTAGAGTCCGATAATAGAAAGAAAAAAAATACTATTAGTGTCACGAAATTGGCACAATGTATTCTTGTTTCCCATCTACTACTAGGGCATGCGAAACTGGGCTGGTTTGATCACATGAGGTCTTCCTTCTAATAAAATACCCGCTCACTGAATATTTTTTAATCGCTTAATAAATTAATGATTATTCGTTTAATTAATTTCTCCAATTCAGTGGCGCTGCCTGAGCCCGCCAGTCCGGAGCTGGAGCGATCGGTTGACGAGGACGACAGGGGAAGGGGAGGCGAGAATGGCGTCGGAGACGGTACGGTAGCTTGCGAGGGGTACGGTAGCATCCGAAAATCATGGAATACGGTAGTTTTTAGTCTTATGGGGAGATACGGTAGCATGTGGCACTTGGAAGATTGGATACGATAGATTTGAGTCCTTACTGAATCTTAATTACTGTACATTTATGGTTTGACAGGATTTGAATCATGTAGTTACCGTACCCGATTGCAGGATCTTCATCGAACGGTCCGAAGGCAGTCGAGGCGCAGTAATACCTACCGTACTCCCCCGTATACGGTATCTGCCCTACCGTAATACCAATTCGAGATTCTGACCACCGTTCTTTCCCCCTATCCCTTGCGCGTGCTGTGTTTTGTGTGTGTGCGACTGTAAGTGTGTGCGTGCGTGTATTTGGAAACGTCGCCAGCCCCTCTCCCATCCCATCTGGTATCATCACTTTTCTCTCACTTTCCAGTCTGTTCTCCTCCTCCTCCTAGTTCCAGTTGTGACCTACCGTAGTCAGTCCCCCCGCACATACAGTATCCGCCATCCCACCACGGTACCTGTGATCACCCCCACCCTCTCAGTTTGTAAATATTGATTGACTAGTTGGAGCGCCTTGCCTATCTGAAGACTGCACGCCACTTCTGTTTTCATCTCCTTTTTATCCTAAAAAATATTGTAAAATCACATTTTCTCTTCGGAATTCTAATTGTATTATTCCGCTCTTTCAGTCCCCAAATTTTGTTTTTTTACCCGATTTTCGAAACCTGTTTCGTACGAGTTTTGTGATTGTGTTTCCTGATTCCTTGTTTAGATGATTGTACCTCCTACCCCTCAATTTCACCCCCCCCCCCCCACTTTATTGAAATACATACATATTATACCACGAATTATACATGCTGTGCACTATCCCCGACCCCCGATTGTATTTATAATAATAATTTATGAGAGATTGTAAAGAGAGTTATCGAATAAAGTTTTACCGAGAAGGATACGGTGAGAGTACGGTTGCGAGTGCTGTAGCTGTTGTATGTGTTTTAACAGCACCGATAATACTTGTCCGTTCGTGCACTCTTTTCTGTCTGATTCTGTAGCTAAATTTACTCCATGTTGGGCCCTTTTTACAGACTTCAATGAACTTTTCATCCTAGAGCTAATAATGTTGGGTTAACGAGTGATGTGAAATTATTGGGGTTGCATTTGGCTTAGCTTGGGGATCTCCAATACTTGCTATTGGAAGGCGATGCAGAGCGAACTTAGAATGAGGCGGCACACGCATTTTCAAACAAAGACTATCCCATCCCCCCCCCCCCCCCTACGTGCTGTCACCTCCCCTGATGTCTCAATCCATTACCGCCTGAATGTGTCGCTCCCTCCGCCTCCTCCTCCTCCAGATATAATAGTCGCTACTGATCCGAGTAAGAGATAGGCTCTCCCCATCTAGAGTGCTCTCTAAAAGGTCAGAGCAGGCGAGAGAGCGCGCGAAAGTGAGAGACGCTGACCACTCGCTGGAAAGAAAGGTGCGCCCGGGCAAGGTCACATAGGCAGTCGGGGATTTTACTGTGGTGCCCAACCCTTTGACGGTCTAAATCTCTCCGATGAGCACGCTATTTCGCGCGAATTGGCAACCCAAGGCATGCAAATGAGGGGGGGGGGGGGCGCTTATCCGTAAATGTGTCCGCATTGATCGGCTGGGGTGGTTTCCGGTTAGAATCAGTTGTACAGGCAAGCAGTTGATTTTGCGTTTTGAGGTTCGTTGATGTCCCCGGTGCTCTGGTCGTGTTCAATCGTGTTGAACCTTTGTTGCTCAAAAAATAGTAGTACGCCTCTCCTTCCTCTGATTTTTTGTTGGTTGACCTATACCGAGTACAGAGTCTTGGTAAATGTGTTTCTTTATCTTAATGGTTTCCGGCCTGCCACTGTTGTTGATTATACCAGCGACATTTCGATTCTTCTGGTTTCCTACGATTTCGCAGCAGCAATGCTATCGTCTAAAAGATAGTATCATTCCTTTCAGTCCTCTGATTTGTACGCTGTTCTGCAGCGTATTCGTAAACGTTCCGTTCGTAATCTGTTTATTGACCGGGTAAATTTGCGTTAGGCGGTTAGGTGATGATGCTGTGTTGGAAATAGCCCAGCAGTGACTGCGGGGAAGCGCCGCTTGAGTTCAACATTCATCTCTCTGCAGTTGATCTATCGTTTCGCGACTGCATATTGTTTCGGCACTCTTGCCTGTTTATAATTCCAGTCCACATTGTCGTTGAAAAACAAATTAATCTATCTATCGAAACTCTAATTTGTTCATTGGTCAACCGACCGTCTTCAAATGATCTACCAGTTGATTCTGCGAGAGTCGCTAGGTCGTGAGTTGCACCAGTCGATCTCGCGTTTCGCGATTTGGTGATATTTCCGCATGGTTTAGTTATAAATGCTATTTGCTTAATGAGAATTTTCTATAAAATTCTAATATTCTCTGCCATAGTTTCCCTTGAGATAGTTCTGTCAGCTAACTTTCTACCAGTTGAACTCGTGTTTCTCGTCTCTATCATTGCATCGAAGTGATTAGTTATGTAATTGCAGGGGTCAAATACCACCGGGAATACCACCTATGCATGCCACATTTTTGAGCTGAGGTGACATCGGAATAAAAAAGCATACCACGGGATGAAAAGCAAGTGAACTTGGAAACCGTGAATTGGTTGCCCATAAATCCTGGGTAATTGTTTGAAGGGCTCGTTTTCGCTTCAATCTCAACGTCATAACTAAATTCAAGTTGCGTTGGATAGCCAGTATGTCCGGATTAATGGAAAAGCATGCACATTAAAATATTATCATGCCCCAGGGTATTTATTTTGCGAAAAACCCAGCGCCGTTTTGACCTGGAGCTAGGTAATTAATTTTGTAATTAATTATGTGTATTTTTATGAATGCTATGTTCATGATTTTTTTGGTTTTATTTACATTTCGAGGGTCTCTGAATCGACCCTTGCCATTGGTTATGGGCCAAAGTTGGCCGAATCACTTGAAAAGCATGCCCAGGAGCAGACTCTCTCAATTTATAAAATGTACTCTCTCGTCGGCTCGACAGAGACTCTCTCGATTCACCATGATCTTTCGTCGGTAGACAGAAACGCTCTCGATTGGGTATTGTATCTCGCAGGATAGTCAGAGTGATTTACTACGTGACTTGAACTGGGGGAGGTGGAAGCAAGAGAGGTGAAAAAGAGAGGTGAGAGCAAGGGGCAGTTGTGTGGTGTTTCTTTAGCCAGCCTGGTATAATGTGTCTGCCCCCTCCCCCCCCCCCCCCTCCGTACCCTCTAGCCTCCCTCGCCTCCCTCACCCCTGCTCTTCAACCCCAGCGGTCACTCTAGCCTCTCCCATTGAAAGAGTGTGAGTGTTCCACCACCACTGGGCTCTTTTTTTCTCTTTTCACCTATTTCGAGCGATCAAAGTAGTTGAAGTGGTTGTTGTAGCGCTATTTAAGGCGATTTCGACGATTTTGATGTGTTTAGAGTGCAGTGAGTGCATTGCGTTTTGGAGGAAAGTAAGAATAGGGGTTTATTGCGCAATGTAAACTGGCGGAAATGGAGAGCGCTTTATCGATGCATTATTGATTTATCGATTTCCCTGATCCAAACTTGATAAATTTTGCCGGCTACTTGGTACGATTCGACTATCATGAAATAGTTTGAATCGCGCGGAATAGCCAAGTGCCCGGTTTGTTTCTGATCTTGTAAATCATGTGAAACGCGAATTCACCTAGTGCCGCTTTTTAGAGTTTTCGCAATTTCTGCACGCCAACCTCCTTTGGAATGCTGGGTTGGATCATTGTATCGTCGATTCTATTGCGTCCAACACCTATTGCCCGTTATCACCGACAATGTCTCTCTCTCCGCTCCCTCGTTTTCCTTTCTGTCACCACACTCGTAATCATTCTTCGTTGTTTCCAACTCGGCAGTCCCTTGAGACTCTTCTCGTTTTTTTTGCGGATGGATCGGGCTTTCCTTTCGCGCCCAAAACATCTATCATTATCATCATTTTATCAATCTATCATTCTATCTCCAAAGAGGCTAGACAGCAAGAGACAATGGGAAACGAGTAGAGTAGTAATCTTTTTTCTCTGGTCCCTAGACCAGTGTCCAATTATTGGGCCACAGCGCGGAACGGACTGTGCCCAACCGATCCGGATCAGAGCGCTGTTCAAACGGGCCGTAAATAGGGCCCTTTAGAAGGGAAATTGGTGATGTATGACTGGAAATTGCATTTTTGTCCGGGTAATCGATCCATTTTTGTGGTGTGATCTACCATTGATTTTGGCTTGATCTACTATTGAAGATCCCAATAGTAGTGAATCAACTAATGAAAGGAACTTCCTATGACTCAGGCTATGAGCTAAAAAGTTGAAGAGGATTCTCTTCAATTCTTCAAGTGAAGAGGATCCTCTTCAGAGCTCATTGTCGTTCTTTATCTACAGCTTCATCTTCCAGCTATCCTTCTTTCTCCGCCTACTATTGAGGATTTGAGTAGTAGTGAAGTGAACTTCCTATGGCCATGTGTTTTTCCTTTATCGCCAACTTGATCTACTCTCTACTCTTCTTTCCCAGAGGCGTTTGTCTCGCCTCACTGAACGCTAGCATCATCTTTGTGAATGACCCCTCTCTCGATCGGCTTGGCTCTCTCATTTTGCCACGCTATCTCGCACTGTGATGCTTCTCTGCTTCTCTAGAGTCTCTCACTTTGCCACGCTATCTCGCACTGTGATGCTTCTCTGCTTCTCTAGAGTCTCTCACTTTGCCACGCTATCTCGCACTGCGATGCTTCGCTGCTTCTCTAGAGTCTCTCACTTTGCCACGCTATCTCGCACTGTGATGCTTCTCTGCTTCTCTATAGTCTCTCACTTTGCCACAGTGTCTCATCAGTCTCTAGATGTCCGCGCCCTCTCGATTACCAATGATCCCTGGGATTTTCGTGTTCACAAATGTTCTCCACCCTTTTTGTTCTGCTCAAGGGTGACCGAGGGGGGGGGGAG
This sequence comes from Pristionchus pacificus, assembly GCA_000180635.4. Lineage (NCBI taxonomy): Eukaryota > Metazoa > Nematoda > Chromadorea > Rhabditida > Neodiplogasteridae > Pristionchus > Pristionchus pacificus. The sequence continues at coordinate 28,050,279 of CM026578.1, read as the reverse complement.
AAGGATGGGTTAGAAGAGAGGGGAAAAGCTATCACGGAAAGCATATCGAATCAGCATTTTATCTCCCATGCAATTTTAAAGGCAAATGAGAGATAGATCCTGAATTATGGTTAAGTGGATTTGGTAAAGGTTTTGTAGAAAAAAAAGATTCCAAAAATCCCAGAAGCCTCACTGGTGGTGAAACATCAAACTAACGGACGATTGCAACCTTGATTTGGCTGATCTGAATCAGAATGGAAGACGCGTGGTTGTCCCAATCCATCAGTATTAGTTTTGGCGAGGGATTTGATCTTTGATCTCCACATTGATCTACTCATAAATTGCCTCTGCACCGGAAGGGTACAATGCGCCGATTTGGGGCAACCCTGTGGTAGATGGAGAAGTCGATTTCTTCCCCTTTTATCGAACCGTTTTCGCGATTGGCGCGCTGTTGCAGTTGCAAGTGGCACAAACTATGTTTTCCTAATTAATCGTTGATCTTTGTATCGCAGATTTTGGAAACTACTTTTACCGGACTTGATCTCTGATCTTTCTTTGTTGCTCGAGTGGCGCTTCGTTCGCTTTCCTGATCTGATCTTTGATCTCGTTTTAAAAAAAACCAAGGGATGGAATGGGCCCAAAGGCCATTTCCGAAGAAGGGCCGTTTGCACACAGTCTTTGGTGTCAATAGCCGCTGCCTCTCATCTCGACACGATCTCTTATCGATCAGAGTAGCGCGAGATCGTGGGAAAGCGAGAGAGTCAATGGTCGGGGTGCGGCCTCTCAAAGCGGGCTGTGTCAGGGTGAAGAATCCGTCTCCTCATTTCGCACACTCTCTCGCCTCTCTGACCGGTGAGAGAGCATGAGAAATGAAGAGACGGATTCTTCACCCCCCCCCCCCCCTGACAGCCCTCAAAGCGGGCGTGCATCACCCATCGTGATGACACATCATTTCCCGCCGTTTTCGAGTGATCTGACTAGATGGTGAGACGGGGCGAGAGAGTGTGGGAAATGGAGAGAGTCTGACGCATCCTGTCACTATTGCTGTCATAGCGAGAATGCCGTGCGTGATGATCTGTTATTAGAAATGATAGCTTGTGGATCTAGATTTCTAGGTTTCGCGATTAATTCAAGTGTGTTGTGGAATTTGAAGCCTATGATTTATGGTGGATAAGTTATAGTGTTATGTAGAATGAATTATTGATGCTGAACTGGCAGGCAGGTGAACTCGGGTTTCACAGTGACTGTAAACATCCACAATTGCACAGTGTGCGGCGATTGATCACCCAACTTGGGGGTTTACTATTTATTTAAATTGGGACGCGACAGAGACGGAGCGAGAGAGAGAGAGTATGGGAAATGGAGAGAGTCTGACGCATCCTTTCAGTATTCCTGTCATAGCAAGAATGCGGTGCGTGATATTCTGTTAATCATTCTTGAAATTTGGGAATGGGAGCTAGTGGATCTAGGTTTCGCGCTTGCTTCATGCTTCGTGAAATATGAATCCTGCGGTAGCTTCGTGATTAGGATAAATTTGGTACTACTACGCATGCGATTCAAGTATTCACACTGATTGTAAGTATCTGAAATATGTAACGCAATATGCGATTGGAGCCGCATCACTCGAGACTAAATGCAAAATATAAATAGTGGCGATACAGAGACGGGAGCGAGAGAGAGTGTGGGAAATGGAGAGAGAGTCTGACGCATCCTTTCAGTATTCCTGTCATACGTGAGAATGCCGTGCGTGATATTCTGTTATTAGAAATGATAGCCGGTGGATCTAGATTTCATTATTGGTTCATGTTTCGTGAAATTTGAATCCTGCGATATCGTGCTGATTGCGTTGAATGTTCTAAAAATTATTAGAGCTTCGCGATTGAACACCTGTTCAATAAGCGAAGTTTCTTGTTTCACAGACGATTCATGTAGCTGAAAATCGAATCCAAAGTGAAAGTTTGTATTGGTTAGTGTTGACTGAATTAATTTCATGTGTTGCTGATTTGAGACGTAGCCCGTTTCACTTTCACTCTGACCATATCTGTTCTGAGGACGGAAAGCATGCGATGTTTTCGGAATTGTGCTTTTCAAATACTATTCATGCCATTCCATCGACCAGTCGCATTTTCGCCTCCTGTTCCTTTTGTTATCAGCAGTCTACCGTACTAGCTTATTTGGGCTTCACAATAAATATACGACGTATATTGGTGTATATCAATGAGACGAATTCATTGATCAGAAAAAATAATCAATTCAGTTTTGCGCGTCTCAAATACTATTCATGCCATTCCTTCGACCAGTCCCTCTCTCGCCTCCTACTCCCTTTGTTATCAGCCGCTTACAAGGGATTACGCCCTGATACTCCTGCCATTAAGCAGAAATGGCTCACAAAAACGTGAAAAGGGGCGGAGTCAGGAAAATATTAAACAATGGATATTTTACATGGCTTACAATTAGGAAGTGTGAAAAGGGGCGGAGCTTGCCCTCGGTTCCACGAGAGCCTTATCACTGTGTTGAGTCACAAAGCGGGACGACGTCGCTTGTTGATAGAGGAACAATCGTCTCTCACTTTCCAATGATCTCTCGTCGATCAGAGGGGCGAGATAGCATGGGAAATAGAGAGAGCATCCTAGGCGGGAGGGGAAATGGCCAACAATGGCTCTCGTTGGCTCGTTCACTCCTCCCTCCTATGCTAACTGTCATTGTTTGAGCTCCGTTCTCTCGCCTGGCGCAGTTGAGGGGTCGTTGGCTGTCTTGTGGAAAAATTTTATCACTGAGAGAGTAGAAGGAGAATCAAATTTTTAGGCACTGATAGGTTGTATGATCTGGTCCTGAAACACACGTCTACCTTGCGCGCGACTATTGAGGATGTTCTAGCTGATTTCTGATTGCAAGTCCCGATCTCTCGCTGTTGAGCGGTGAAACGTGAAAAGGGGCGGAGTCAGGAAAATATTGAACAATGGATATTTTACATGGCTTACAATTAGGAAGTGTGAAAAGGGGCGGAGCTTGCCCTCGGTTCCACGAGAGCCTTATCAAGGGGGGCTATTTTTAAGTTTTGAAAAGTTTTATTATGATCACAGAGAGGGAGAGAATCGAAAATATTGGCTGATCGATTTTATGGGGTGAAAGTGAAACATGGCTCTGACAGATCTCGATTTTCTTCTTTTTTTTTTGAAAAAGTTTAATCGAGTACGATAGGACTTGGATTATTTTTTTCACATCAGGACGATTACGAGATATTAACGATGGATAAAAAAATAATAACAAAAAAATAATACAAATAAAATTAAATGTGCGGTATCTGAAACGCAATCCTATCTAGCGCGAATATTGAGATATTTTTTTTTGCTAATTTCTAATCGTCTTCGCGTTTTTCTTGTACTTTTTTTCTCACAATATCTCACATCGCTCATCTCCATCTCATTATTTGTTCTTTTTTTTGCGATTTTTTCTTTCTGCCATTTTTTCCAGTAATGACTGCTTGCAGGGCCCACATCATCACGTGCCCCCGATGTTTCCCTTCTCCCGAAAGATCTCTCGCTGTTGAGCGGTGAAACGTGAAAAGGGGCGGAGTATTTTTAAGTTTTGAAAAGTTTTATTATGATCACAGAGAGGGAGAGAATCGAAAATATTGGCTGATCGATTTTATGGGGTGAAAGTGAAACATGGCTCTGACAGATCTCGATTTTCTTCTTTTTTTTTTGAAAAAGTTTAATCGAGTACGATAGGACTTGGATTATTTTTTTCACATCAGGACGATTACGAGATATTAACGATGGATAAAAAAATAATAACAAAAAAATAATACAAATAAAATTAAATGTGCGGTATCTGAAACGCAATCCTACCTAGCGCGAATATTGAGATATTTTTTTTTGCTAATTTCTAATCGTCTTCGCGTTTTTCTTGTACTTTTTTTCTCACAATATCTCACATCGCTCATCTCCATCTCATTATTTGTTCTTTTTTTTGCGATTTTTTCTTTCTGCCATTTTTTCCAGTAATGACTGCTTGCAGGGCCCACATCATCACGTGCCCCCGATGTTTCCCTTCTCCCGAAAGAAGGAGAAGGCAGTGGTCCCGCCGCCAGTGGCGGGCCAGCAACCTACAGCTGGCGCGCCCGTGATCGCGCCGGTGATTGTGGCGGGCGCGCGGCGACCGCCGCTGCCGCCGGACAAGCCGGCGCGCGCCATGCAGCCCCCGCAGCTGCAGCTGCTGCAGCAGCCAGGATATGAGGTCGGTATTCCTAGATTCATAGAGGTAGCATGCGAAAATGTTGTGGGGTTTTGAAATGAAGCAGATGACGAATTGAAGATTTCTGAAACTCTTCATGTTTTGGGGAAATGCTGAAACCGATATCTAGTGGGTGAAAACTGTGACACTCGGGAACAGCCCCTGCTATAGAGTATACAGTCAATTCATTTACGGGAATTAGTTGTGGAAGACCAAGTAGGAACTAGTATCGAGTAATTCACACTACTGAGCGCGTTGAGGGATTGCTGAAACTGCGATCAGCAGGGTGTTTCCTCGAGATTGAAATTGGCCGAATTGAGGTTGCAATTATCGGAGTGGGCCCGAAGAAGAGGTTTTGCCCCCCCCCCCCCCCCCCCGGCCTGAATTGACCTTTGAATTAATCACTGGGCTAGACGTGATCTGAGATCACTGATCTTCCGCAGGACACAACTGCTGTACTATTTACCTTTATTGTAGACGCCCATCTACGACAACGTTAGCGCGCGCGAGGTGACGCCTCCGGCGCGCCCGCCCCCACGCGGCGCCGCCTCCGTGAGCGTGGCCGCCATGGTGGCCGGCATGAATGGAGGAGGAGGAGCGCAGGCGGTGAGTTCGATATTGTAGTGCTTAAAGAGTTGGGTAGATGTAGGGAGGGTGAAGCGGCGATGTGGTTTGTGGATGAACTTGGATGAAATAAGTTAATGGGAGAAAGTTGAGGGTTTGAGTTGAGAATATTTAGAATGGTATTGAAATGATAACTAGTAGAGGATTGATATTGGCGAGATAGAGGACTGGTGAAACCGGGAAGTTAGAGACTGGAATATGAAAGCATGGTGCGAAGTTTTCTTAAAGATCTCATTGTGATTAGAAGGCCCGGATTGTTGGGTGAATAAAGAAGAGCTGAAACCGGGGAGTGAGTGGTGTTTTTGTTTGTTGATAGAAGTGGACGACAATTGCCTACTAGCGGATTCGTGGTTTGGAACAGATAAAGGACGGGCGAAAGGCGAACGTGAATTGATTAATGACGAAGAGGGATGATCAGCGCGGCTGTGTGATATGGGACAGATAGGGAGCGGTTGAGACCCGCGAGTGAATTGGTTGGTTGTGAAACGGGATAAAACGGGATGTTCGTCACACTGGAATTATTGGAACTTTGGGCAAGAGAAAACCTGATGAAGCAGTGGAGTGAGTGCTTTTCGTAGGGAACGTAGGGAACATTGACGACGTTGCAGTACAGGGCTGATGGAGGACGGTTGAAACTGGGAACTACATAGTATTTTTAGGCGATTTGATTGTGTTCTTGAAGATCCGCAGTTTGCGGGTAGAAGTAGACTGAGTAGTGGGAGGAGCAGAGGTTGGACGAGAGTCATAAGTGCAGCCAGTCGACGGAGGATCGAACTGCACTCAAACATGAGTAGAAACGATGAAACGAGAGTGTGCGCGGGCTGAATTGGAAAAGTGAAGTTAATTCGAAATTTTATTTATGTTGAGTGGAAAAGTGGTTATTGGAAATTGAGTTGGAATCGGTACTCAGGGTTGCGATACTTTGTGTAGATACAGTCTCGCTGAAACAGGGGAGCTGTCGGTCGTCCATGAGGGTGGGGGTATATTTGGATTCTGTCTCTCTCTCACTTTCCCATGATCTATCGTTTCTCTGATCGACGAGAGAGCGATCGAGAAATGAGAGAGTCAGACGAGTATTCATTGGGTGTTGTAGTCTTGTCTTGTCGTCGCTGAGCGGGAGAGAGTGAATCAGCAGCATAGGTACCCACGGAGAGTGTCCGGGGCACCTATGATCAGCAGTTCCGATCTGTTCGAAATATGGGGATTAGGTGAAACATGAAGTGGGCTCGCCGAAGTTGAGGGGAGCCTTCTATGATGTTCACTTACTGTAGGTTAGATTAATTTTTAAAATTCGTAACAAGCCACCCGTCTATACTATTCTTGACAGTCTTCGATGTGTTATGCTGAGATGGTGAAAGCAAACGGGTGAAACTTGAGTTGAATGAAAGTAATTTGTTGAAAAAATATGTGCTCGCAGCCGCCGCAGCTGCCTCCGCGACAGCCGCCCGTGCCGGCAGCAAGGAGCGGCGCCGTGCAGCAGCAGCAACCGGCTGCAGCTGCAGCAGCTGCTGCAGCACCCGCATCAGAGGAGGAGCCGCGCATCGTGTTCAGAACGAACAGACGTGAGTTGGGGTGTTTTGTGATGAGCTGAAAAAAGAATCGGTAGGATGTGGATTGGTGAGAGTATGTAGGAGTGGTGAAACAGCAAAGCGATGAGCAAGTTTGGCTTGATAATTTATAGTGTAACTTCTATTGTAAGCGTGTTAGTTAGGCGACTTAGATAGTATTTGTGAAACCGCGATCATGTCGGTTTATGAATGGCGCTTGTCAAGTGCGAATGTGCGAAAAAATAATGTCTTTGAAGTCTTCCACTGCGTATTGTTAGAAAGAACTGGCAAAACAGCAATAGTGTGTTTCTCAGTAAAATGGTGTAATGAGTGTTTTTGTGAACTTGAACGCGTACGCACTGAGGGTGCCTTACCCAGCAGTTGATGTAGCGTTTGTGAAACAGATAGGTAAAAGGAGGAAATATCTGAGTGGTTTTTTTCACTACAAGAAATGATGACTAGATTGCCTGGCGCTGCATAGAGGTGTTGCATAGACTATCTGGAACATGGAACGCGCATGTGATCACTAGGGATGTCCAATCAATTCCAATTCCCAATTAATTGATTTTGCGGCCGCTCAACCCCTCGGAAAATAAGGAATAAAAGTCAATTAATTGGTCAACCCAATACCAATTACCCAAAAATTGGTATTGTCTCTGAGTATTGAGTATTGAATTGAAATCACTAGTGATCACGGAAAAATTGTTCTATGGATCGTGTTAAAGCAATATCCCAGCGCTCTCCCGAGAATGCATAGGTAGTGTGGGTGAAACTTCGTAATAGCTGGAGATGAGAGGCTACGAATAATGGTTATTTTCGAATTTAAATAAATAATTAATTAATTATTCAATTATTAAAGGTTCGACGGAGGACCAGCGCGCGGGCAGCGGCAGCCACGCCTTCGGCAGCCTCAAGGAGTTCGATATCGCCGTGAGTTGTTTGGTCTTTGATCTTTGACCTTTGATCTTTGAACTCTAGATGTTGAATTGACGTCTAGCAACAAGCTTTGATTTTTGAGCTAGTGCCTGTAGGTTTAACGGGGAATTCGGGCAGTCTGAGAAATTTGAGCCCGAGATTTCTCGTTCCACTGGCAATGGATAAGTGCGAATGGTTCGCTGCTACAGTCTGTAGGTTCCTGATAGGCCAAAAAAAAAACAAAAAAAATACTTCATCTCCTCAACATGGCTTGCGCATACCGTAGTTTCATCTTCGATTCGCCAGCATGAATTTTGATTTACAAGCATTCATCCTTGAGCTGGTTTAGTGTAGAATTCGATCGGCAATTTTTTTCCGGCGAATTCTTGTGTCATTGGGATTAGATGAGCACGGAAATTGCTCTGCTGTAGTACACACACGCCCGTGAATCGAACAAACAAAAATATCCATTCCACGCCTTTGCCATCCTAGAGCAGATTGTAATTTGATCTTTGATCTCTGATCCTTGATTTTTGATCTTTCAGGGTCTCTCCCTTCCCGCTCTCGCGTGCGTGCAAGTGGCCGAGCGCCGGCTGCTGCTGCACCGAAACGTCGCCGGTGAGTCGATGATCTTTGATCTTTGATTTTTTTAGTTTGTAGTTTAGACTATGCATTTTGGTATTCATTGATAAAAATGGTCTAAAATATATAACAGTGATCAAATGGTATACAATGGGTAGTATATTCTCTGATGGTGAGTGGATGATTTTTGTAGTTTGTAGTTTAGACTATGTATTGTTAAATAGTACCATCGGGTATTCAATGATAATAGTGCTCTGAAACTGATAACAGCGGATGCCATTCAATCGATAACACATTGTGCCATTCAATCGATAGCACATTGTGCCATTCAATCGATAGCACATTGTGCCATTCAATCGATAGCACATTGTGCCATTCAATCGATAGCACATTGTGCCATTCAATCGATAGCACATTGTGCCATTCAATCGATAGCACATTGTGCCATTCAATCGATAGCACATTGTGCCATTCAATCGATAGCACATTGTGCCATTCAATCGATAGCACATTGTGCCATTCAATCGATAGCACATTGCGGTCTGATGGACGGTGAGTCGGCAGGGCGTATTTGCCGTTTTTTCCTCGAGCATGCGTGATTTGGAATGGCTGAGGGAAGTGAGACTAAAAGTCTATGCATCTTGGCTACCTATGTGCTTGTGCTGAAACGGGAACCTTCTAGGAGGAAAATCAGTCTGGTTGATGCCAGATGAGCGGAGTGTATGTAACTCGATTGTTCCGATTATGTGGTTCCGGTTCGATAAAATTATGGAGGCACATTAATTGCATGTGCATCTGGTCCTTCTATGGTAACTGTGAAACGGGAACTGTCTAGGCAACAATCTGGGTTGATCCGGGACTGACCGGAGTCTGTATTTTGATCTTTGATCTTTGATCTCCGAACCTCAGGCGACTTCGGCTTCTCGATTCGTCGCGTGCAGCACGCGACTGCAGCCGGCGACCTGCGGACGGTCGTCTTTGCCGAGCCGACCGAGGCGAAAGTGAGTCGTTTTTGCATTACGATGAAATTCGCTCTCTCGATTTCACACACTATCTCGCCTCCCATTTTGGTGATTTATTTGAAGAGCGAATGTAGTCTAAAATGGCACATGTTGGCCATTTCAACTTTTCGCAAATATATGTTGTATCCAACGACAACGCTCCGGTTATCGTTGAACGAGGGTATGGTAGATGACATAACGTGTGTGAAGCCTAGAATGAACGGGCGCAATATACCAGTTTTGTATTGGCGTGCTGCAATGGAAAGAGAGCCAACTGTAATGATGAGCGAAAGGCAAAATTGTTTATCATTATCTAAACACACTATTATTTTACCTTGCAGATCGGCCCACCCCGACCGGACGACGTGGCGGGGCTGCTGCCCGGCGACGAGCTCGTCGAGGTACGGTAGATTACGGTGGTTATTGATTGACTGTAGTGTGTAGGTAGTAATCGATTGATTACGATTGTGGTACGAGTAGTACGGTAGCTATCGATTTAATACGGTAGTTTACGGTAGTGAGCGGAGTACGGTAGACATCGATTGATTGCGGTAGATTACGGTATTTATTGATTGATTGCAGTAGATAACGGTAGTGCGAAGAGTCGATTGACTGAATGAGTTAGCGGTATCAATTGTGTTGTCGAGATGTTTGTTATGGTCATGCTCATGCTTTACAGAAAATCTCCAGTGAGAATCCAATTCAGACCTGTATGAATAGAGTTGCAGCCCCAGTTCATAGCCAGGAACATTCGAATTGTTGCAATACTTGTCCGTTGATCACTACTCATTATCAACACGAATACTCTCCTTTTCCCATTTCATTCTTTGCCCTATTGCCAAAAATCTTGAGTGTCCAAGTTCGAACGACGTTGCGTTGCGAAAATGTATCTCGCTCACCCCGCGAGTTGCTCGCTTCAGCTTGAATAGAACAATCGGAATATCCAAGAGTTCCGTTGAACTCCGATGGTGTATGTGTAACAGTCATAATCAAGCATATTTTAAAAAAAATTGGCATTCTACGGTAGTCTCATCAGTCTACCGTATTCCTATAGAGTGCGTCTACCGTAATTGATCTACCCTACCCATACCGTACTATCGATGTGTAAATAGCGGAGCGTGCGGTCCTGTTTGATATTATATGATACCACAGTGCCCTTACCGTTCGTTACCCGCACTGATTACCGTAGACCCTACCATATCCTTACCGTACTCTTCAGGTGCAAGGCGAGCGCGTGTCGCTGCTGTCGCGCGACGAGCTGCAGGAGGTGGTGAGGCAGGCGGGCGACACGATCAGTGAGTGATACGGTACTTTGGGATTACGGTAATCGATCCTGAGTTTATGGTAGGCAAGTCTCGGAGACATGATAAGTGAGCATGGTAGGATTACAGTAGTCATGGTAGGATTACAGTAGGGTTACGGTAAGAGATAGTATAGACTCAAAATGTTACGGTAGTATTATATTTTATTTGTTGATTTTATCGTCAAGAAGCATCGCAGCACCTCTTCATCGCGACTTCGTAGACCGAGTGGAGCGCAAACCTGCCATGTATTCACTGATCAGAAATGTCTTTTTCTTTCGAAATCCTAGATGCATTTGTCCCTACTTTTTCCCTATGCTTTTCATTCACTTTATAGCTCAAGTCATTCGATCATACATTATCGTTCTTTTCCCGATCTCATGGCCCGCACAGTGCTCTGTGGTTCGCAGTGGTTACTTGAGGGGAAAAGGGCATGGTTGTTTAGTACAAATGCGTGTTTGCTCAAAGCAGTGTCCAGCCGGTTTAAAATATTCTTAAGTCTTAAAATATTTCTTCCATTTTCCAGACCTCGTGGTCCGCGCCGTTCCCGAGCTGGCCGAGTTCTGCTCGCGCTCTGCGGACCTCCGATCGCACGAGGCCGGCGACTCGATCATGCTGGCGGCCGATGTGGATACGAGTGTGGGAGCACAGGAGGTACGGTAGAATTACGGTATACATCTTAAGGATACGGTCGAAGTAAGCAGAGGTCAAAAAGTATGTCAACTATTACATGAGGTGCCCGACGGAGGGCTAGTCCTAGGTGCCCGAATAGGGTTTTAGCTAGGTGTCCGAAAATAGGATTTAGCTAGGTACCCGAATAGAAACTGTGGCGTCACGAGTTTTGAAGGTTTACTGCTTCGACAGCCCACTATTGCTGTTGTGACGTCACGGCGACCGGAGGGGGGGGGGGGTGAAAAAATTTTTTCACTTGGTTACAGGTTTTTTTTAAGGATGGCTGCTCACATAATGTGCACCTATGTGGACGAAATGGTTTAAGGGACTAGGTGCCCGAATTGGCTCGGCTAAAATCAGCCCTAGGTGCCCGACAGCCAAACCCATTTGACATGGCTTTTTGACCACTGGAAGTAAGGTTACGGTAGGTACGGAAAGTGGGAGTTGTGTGGAGGTAGACCACGTTTGGGGCCGGGTGGTTGTAGTGGGGAAATATTAGTTGTTGTAGTTCTACGTACGAAGCTAATACTGCCGCAGTGCTCGAGATGATGGACATATGGGTATCGTGAAACGGTAATTGTCAGGGGACATGGAAGTTGGATGTAGATAGGAGCGGGGAATGCATTGCAGCGGATAGATTGTTTGTGTTGTGTTCTACATTGCGTATCGCACTCAAACTAGCGAGTGTGATGAGCAAGAGACGTTATGGTGAGGTTGAATCTGTGATCTTGCGGGTTGGTGAAAAATTACTTACCCTGTTTGCAAGCGAGTATTTTGAGAGATGAACGTGAATGCCAATTTGGGAAGGAGGAAAGGCTGATTTAATGAGATACTGCTGAACGATAATTATTGAACGGTCGTATTTAGACGCTCTCTTATTAGTTTGCTGTCTCGTTCTACGTAATGGAATTTGACTGCATGATCTGGGACAGTTATGGAGAGGATGAAACATAGAACAAGCTTGAGCTGATGAGTCTGAAAGATTATGCCAGAATGCAAGTGCTGTTAAGAATTAATGTGGGCTTTGTTCTACGTAGAGGCATCGAATTGATCTGAAAAAAAGACATTCAGAGGAGTTATGGTGAGGGTGAGACGGGAAGTGTGCAAGGGGGGTTTTCATTTAGGAAACGCAGCAGGATATTATTAATGGCGAAGTGGATTCGCTTTATGACTGGGTTTGTTCTACGTAGGGGCATCGGATTGCGACAAAGAGCATCCATGTCAAGCGATTTCACAGTCGTAATACAACGCTAAGTGGGACCCACTGGTAAGGTCCAGCTGTTAGCTGCAAGGGCTGCAGCTCCAAGTGGGGAGAAGGAGGGTCTGATACGTGGACATTTGACTGGAAGCCTTGGGGATTGTGATTGTGTTTGTTCTACGTTTGCGCAAGCGATTACCTAGCTTCTATTCCATGGAAGTTATGGTGAGGGTGAAACATAGATCGAGCTAGAAGTGGAGCAAAGAATTCGGATGGTATTGAGAATTTGTTTTTGGATTTGTTCTACGTAAGCGTACACGATTGGTCAATTGATATTCCATGGAAGTTATGAATAGGGTGAAACGAGAAGCACGTGTGACTATCGCTGCCGTGCGCAAAGGATGTTATGGCGAGTGTGAAACAGAGAGCAAGCTAGGGTTAGTTTAGGATAATAGACGCGAAATAGTAGTGTTGTTGAGAATTATTATTGGATTTGTTCTACGTTATCGGATGCGATTGAACAACGCGTGTTCCGAGGAAGTTATGGAGATGTTGAAACACACACCAACCTAGACTCGGGTTTGAGGTCTGCCCGCTTCTAACAGATACAGGACGCATGCATGTATTGCAGGGGCAAAGAAGGTGCTAGGAGACACTGTAGACACTGCTGTGTAGTGCACAGGCGTGGGACAATAATGGAGTCTTGAATTAGTGGTTGCGTTCTACGCTAGTGTGGGTGACTGCATAGGGCGTGCTCAAATAGGAGTTATGATGAGGGTGAAACGCGAATAGCGCATGCTGAGGATAGTTTCTAGTGAATAAAGATAGAAATGAAAATGTTATTGATTGTTATTGTTTTTGTTCTGCTACATAGGTAAATGCGACTGCCGCGATCAATGTTCAGGAGACATGGTGAGGGCGAAACATTGAGCCAGCTAGAAGTGTTGTTGGAAGTTTTTGTTGGTTTTGTTCTACGTTTGTGCAAGCGACTACCAAACTGGGGTTCCAAGGAACGGGCTGGAACGCATATCAACCCTGAGCAAGGGGGGGGGGGGGTGAGGTCGGCTCGCATAGGAGAAGATACTGTTGCCGCTACAGTGAAGTGAACAGCGATGAGACGATAATAGACCCTTCAATTAGTGCACAGTCTGACACCCCATGCATTTCGGCAAATGCACTCAGCGCACGAAAAGTGTGATTTGTCGTGCACTGCAGGGCGAGGGATTCGAACCCGCCCCCCTTTTTTGCTAGGCTCGTGCTTTACCGACTGAGCTATGGGAGAGACTGCGGAGCTCGCGATAGGAAGCACACAAAGAAAAGGAGTGAAAGAGGACAGCTTGTAACCGGTCTTCTTCCGGTCTTCTCTAACGGTTGGGCTGGCACTGACATCACAAAACATAACCAGAAGAACAAAGGAGTTTCGTGCGCTTCCCTAATAAAAAAAACCTAGCTCGTGTCTCTTGTGTCGTTTATCATGCATGAAAAGACAAAAAAATTATTTTATCACATTAAAGTAACAATTAAACCAAATCGACCGTATTCTAATAAAGTAACATTCAACAAATCAACAATCAACGACAGGGATGGGCACAACTTATAACGTTTGAAGTCTAAAGCAACGTGTCATGCACTAACAAAAGAAAAACTAACAATTGAGGTGCACGGGGCGACTTGATTCAGTAAAGTTCTGGAATGGGGAAAAGATGCGAATGAAAGACAATATTTAAAGCATGGTATAGGTGCTCTCTTCCTCGAGATCGCAGACCTCACCGTAGAATGAAACCTTGATGTTGAAGTCCAAATCACGCTCATTTCGTGCGTTAGATGCGCAGGTGAACACTCCTTTCAGCCCTGGAAAGCATACGATGTTTACGATAAGAGCAATGCACATAAATAAAATAGTAGGTAAACAAACCTTGAAGAGGTGCTTGTTGTCGTAAATTGAGTTGCGATAGGTGTTGGTGCGCACCTCATCCTTAAGCATCTCCTGAAATGTTCACTTTGTTTAACGACCAGTTTTGAGCGTGATGCTACGCTAGGTGATGCCAACGCTAGGCTTTCCGGGGGGGGGGGACACAAGTGAAAAATCGATATTTTTACTTTACTTTTTTTTTGTTTATTTAAAATTGTCGGGATACGGGGTGTGACCGGGGTTCCAATCGCGGGGGACACCCCAAAGTAGGAGGAGTCTGTCATGACTGTTAACGACAGAGGTTCGGTTACTTAATTTAAAAAAAACTGCTCATTTAACGCTAGTAAGCACGGACAGAAACAGACAAACCTCGTGGATACCGAAGTGAGAGTAGGAATCGAAGTAGTAGTCCTTGCTCGTCATCTCATTGGGTGCGGGCTTGGAATCGCCGCTGGCCTTTGCTGCTTCCTCCGACATCCTCCTATAATTAATAAGTTAGAACAAAGTCGAAAATTTAGAAAAAATCGGAGTAATGAAGGCGAAAGAAAGAAAGCGGAACAATTCGAAACGGCAAAGGTTATATTTAGACGCAAACAACACAAATCAACTAATAACGGGCATGAAAACAACGATGGATACGTTTAAATCCTGTTTAGTCCTAACAAATCGTTTTGAAAGGTCTAATTTACTACTAATTAAATAGTTAAAACTGATGAAAAGTGACGAACCTGGTGGATACCGAAGTGAGCGTAGGAATCGAAGTAGTATAGTCCTTGCTCGTCATATCCTTGGGTGCGGCTTGTCGCCGCTGGCCTTTGCTGCTGAAAATTGCAGTTAGGTTCATTCCATAACAATAACCGAAGGAAAAGTACGACGGGTAAACACGAAATTTACTAGTAGTGAAAGTTTACTTATTTATCATTGTCAGCAGAAGCCCCAGCTACGCGCAAGTCTCGCACACAGTTATTGCCAAATAATATCAACTTGAAAAAGGAAAAAACAAGGCAATTATAAATAAACGAAACCAATAAGAATCGAAAAATGGATAGAAATCGCAAGGCGAAAAAAGATTGATGATTTTCCTTACCGTACTCTAAACAACTTTCAGAAAAGTCGTTGCAAGAGATCATTTGATGATGTGGGGCGGGGTTTCGAGGGCATTTTGTTCATGTCGGTGTTTCTCTTGAAGTGTCAGACTGTGAGTGGTTGTGCTCTATGAGATTATCGAAACGGTGTTGCAAGGGAGGTGTAGTGCGGCCTATGCTGACGTTGAAACGGAAAGCACGTGCGATATTTATTTATTTTAATTATTGTTCTACGTTACTGTGTGTGACTATTGAATTCGTGCGCAAATTATGATATGACGATGGTGAAACAGAGAGCAAGCTAGGGTTTGTTTAGGATAATAGACGAGGAATAGTAGTATTGTTAGAAGTTTTTGTAGGTTTTGTTCTACGTTATCGGATGCGATTGAACAACTCGTGGTCCGAGGAGGGTGAGGGTGAAACGCACATCAACCTGTAGTCGGGGTTGAGTTCGGCTCGCTTTGTCTAGAGGATACTTTACAAAAGCTTGAATGGAGTAGGATAAATGGGGGGGGGGGGGGTAGTAGGAGATACCGTAGTCAGTGACTACTACTAGTCACTAGTTTGCAGTCTGTATATCGAGACAATATCAGAGTCTTGCATTATCGATTACGTTCTACGTTGTGACTGCTGAGGGTGTGCTCAAAAGGGGTTATGAGATGAGTGAAACGGGAAGCATACGAGTGGAGAATTTAATTCTGAATCACATTGTTGGCAGAGTGCATTTTGAGAATTATTATTGGTGTTGTTCTACGTTAGTGTGGATGATTATCGATTGTGCGCTCCAAGAGGGATATGGTGAGGGTGTAACATAGAGCAATCTATAAATGGGGCTAGTATTTCAAAATGTTAAAGGCATTGTTAATTATTTACTGGTTTTTGTTCTACGTTGGTGTACGTGATTGACCAACTGATGTTACAGGGAAGTTATGGTGAGGGTGAAACGGGAAGCGTGCTAGCGGAAATTTCAATTCTGAAGCACGTTATTGGCAGAGCTCATTTTGAGGATTATTATTGGCGTTGTTCTACGTTTTTTCACGATACTAATAAATTGACGTTCCAAGGAAGTTATGATGACGATGAAGCATAAATCACCATAGAGGTGGGACAAAATGTTGGAAATGGTATGATAAAATGTGTTTCTGAGAATTATGATTGTGTGTTGTTCTACGCTAATACGGGCGATTACCGAGCGTCTGTTCCCGGGAAGGCATGGTGAGTGTGAAACGGGAAGCATGCGTGCGGAGATTGCAATTCTGAAGCATGATATTGGCAGAGTGGATTTTGAGAATTCTTATTGATATGGTTCTACGTTAGTGTGGTCGATTATCGATTGAATGCTCCAAGAGGGATATGGTGAGCGTGAAACATAGAGCAAACTAGAGCTGGAGAAGACTTTTTGAAAATGATAGTCTTCAAAATTGTTTTCGGGTTTGTTCTACGCTACAGCGGGAGATTAGCGAGCGTCTGTTCCATGGAAGTTATGGTGAGAGTGAAACGGGAAAGGGCTGGGGTTAATTCCTTTGAAGTAGTTGCGGAAGGGAAGTGCAATTTGGAATTATTATTGTGAGTTGTTCTACATAATCGGGCAAGACTACCAAACTGTCATTCCGAGGAGGTTATGGTGAGGGTGAAACGGGAAACGCGCTATGTGTCAATCTCTGAATGCCAATGACACAATGGAAGTCCTTTCGAGGATATGCGGGGTGTGTTGTTCAGCAAGAGACTGTCGAACGAGAGGTCCATGAGGGATATGGTGAGCGTGAAGCGTAGATCAAACTATAAAGCGGGGGCTAATTTTTGTAAATGGTATAGCAGATAGTGATCGCGAGAATAATGAATTTGTGTTGTTCTACGCTACTGCGGGCGATTAGCGAGCGTCCATTCAGAGGAAGTTATGGTGGAATAATGGCGAAATTGAAGTGCTATCAAGATTTATTAGATTTATTAGTGTTGTTGTTCTACGTTGGTGAACAAGACTACCAAACTGACGTTCCAAGAAGGTTATGATGAGTATGAAACATAGAGAAACCTAGGCGTCGGGATTCTGTCCCACTGACTTCTCCCGGCTTGCTTTGTCTCCAATTTGGGGTCAAACCTAGCATGTGATGGGCATTGAGTATGAATAGTAGTGATCAAAGTCCAGAGATCAAAGATCAATCCCTTCAGGTGATCCCGGACGAGGTGCGCGTGTGGCTGCTGCACAAGGGCGGCTACACGCAGGCCCGGCTGCTCGAGCGGCTCCCGGACGGAAGGGCGAGGATTACGGTGGCCGGTGAGTATCGATTTTCCGAATAGTTTAGTTCTGAGTGATTACTCTAGTCATTGCCGAGTAGACTCAAGGTACAAATATTATTTGAGATAGCAAAAGTTAATGCACAGACTAGGTCTCGAACCCGGTGCTTCATTCTCCTATTTGAATCGGGGATTACGGTAGCCGGTGAGTATCGAGTTTTCTTTGATGATGAAATATGGAATTAAGGTAGCCAGTGGTATCGATTTTTCTTTGATGATGAATTAGGGGATTACGGTAGGTGGCGAGTATTGCGGGTACGGTAGCTGGTGGTATCGATTTTTCTTTGATAATGAAATAGGGGATCACGGTAGCCGGTGAGTCACGATTTTACGACTGTTGACATTTCAAACACTCTAGAGTAGAAATATTATGTGTAAATCAGCTATATTTTTCACTAGTTTTTTCTAAGAAGAATACCCTTGACATCATTGTCGCAAGCGTTTCGAAGGGCAATTGAACGTTTGCTGAAACACGTATGCGCAATGATGAGAAAATGATTGAAAATGTTGCTCAAACCAGCATTAAACCGGAGAGGGGAGTATTGTTTTGATAGAAGGCCCGATCAGTCGCTGCATTGGTCGTGCAAGCAGAACAGACTATGCATAGAGAGCGTGCAGCATCGAATTACCGGGTGCAGAATTAGGAAATTAACTAACTTTTCTCCTCTAAATTTATCGGCATCACTGCGCACATGTGATCTCAATGGGCTTAATAGCGACGAAATCGTGGGATTTTCTTAATTTATTTTTTTAAAAATAATAATATAATTAATTGCAGGTCGCGAGATGACGGTGGACGCGACGGACGTGGACAAGGCGAACGCGCCCGGGCTGGATCGGATTGGTGAGTGGGCGTTGACGAAGGGTTTGAAGGAGGCAAGGGAACTAGGCGCGCCGGGTTAGAGAGAGCGGAGAGAAGGGAGAGAGGAGTGGGCGGAGTTAGAGAATGGACCGAGGGTCGTAGAACAGGATTGGTGAGTGGGTTGAGGGATGAAGTGAACTAAATGTAAGCGTTCCGGGTTAGTGAAGGGGGGGGGGGGTTCAATATACCGATAGATCGATGAAATTGCGTTTGATGTGCGTTATAGGTGGATATTAGTGGGATATTTAGCTTTGATCATTATGTTTGTCGCATTGCCAATCTCATTCGCAAAGAGTAGTTATGGTAAGAGTGAAACCGCAAGATGACGGTGGACGCGACCGACGTGGACAAGGCGAACGCGCCCGGGCTGGGCCGGATTGGTGAGTGGGATGGTGGAGGAACCGCGACGCGTGAAACGACGCGTCGCGGTTGAGAAAGAAGTTACCTAGTGGCGACGGGTTAACGGTGTCTACGTGTAGAGTGGCGATTGGGTTGAAGGCAGAGTAAATTAGGTGCGCCGGGTTAGCTGGTGGGGGGGGGGGTAGTTGAAATCACATATAGGCTTTTCATTAAGCATTAGGTAAGTAGGAAGATTGTTTTGTTTTGTTCTACGTAGACTCGTGCTATTGTCAAACGCACGATCTAAGATAGTTATGATGAGCGTGAAACCGGGATCAGCGAGGAGTGGTCGAGTGAGCATAGACAAATAATAGGGATAGAGTAAAACTTGATTATTGATTTCTGACATCAGGCAGGCGGAATCGTTGGCAAAAAATGGAAATGGGCTGATAGACGTAGAGAACGACAGATTTTAGTGAGATATTTATTTTTGTTCTACGTTGGAAATTTACAAACGCGCGTTCTTAGAAAGTTGAGGTGAGTTGAGTGAAACCGGAAGCGAGCGGGACTTTGAATTCTTGAATTCTCCGGGTTGGGATTTGCAAATTGTTGCCAACATGCTCAACCTAGCAAATTAGGAAGCGAATGGAAGTGGCGCGGTTGGAAAGAGGTCGTTCCGTGAGCGTTCCGTGACCTCACAGTTTCAGTAATGATTCAAGTTGAGCAAATACTGCCCCGAGCAGTGTGAGGTAGTCTTTAAAATAAAATAAATATTAATTTTTTTTTTGAAATACAACGATCATGCAAGTGTGATATAACAGCCCCGTGCGTCGGCGCATCAGACTGGCGATGAGAGCTGTAGAGAGGGCATCTATTCAATACGAGAGAGAAAAAAGGTTGCAACAAGACGAATAGTGTTGGCTTTGCCAAGTAATCAATGTATACATTCAATTTCCTCCTGCATACTCCTAGTAGCTTCGTTATTTTTGGCCAAATACGCACATGTAAGAAGACAGAGAATTGTTTGGGTTGTTCAATGTATTGCCAATCCCGGCGAATTGCCAATCCCGTTCGCCAACGGGGGTTGTTCTATGCGTGAAACCGCGAGCGAGCGGGACGCTGAATCGTTAGGGAATTTGGAAGATGCACTGTAATCTAGCTCTGAAATCATGCTTTCTGGTTAAAAGTGATAGCTTGACCGATATGTGTCGTACCCTTTCTGTGACTGCACGACCAGGGAAGGTGGTGTGTTTCAGTGACGGTTCAAGTTGACCAGCTATTCTCTTGAGCAATACCATAGGTGGTGTGCGATGAGAATTAAAATATTATCATTATATATTTTTTAAATTAATTATTATTATTAAATAATTTACAGGCGACCTCGCCGGGCTGAAGTATCTGAACGAGACGAGCGCCGTGCACGTGCTGCGGCATCGGTGAGTGGAGGAGACGGAGGGGGGGGGGGCGGTACATGATCGGTCCCACATCTGCTGATAGACCAATGAAACTCTCAATAAGCGGTTCAAAAAGAGCGGTGTTGGCGCGCGAAAATATTAGAATGCAAAGAGAATTTGGGGGTTATCACGCGGTTAGCATAGCGCGGTACCGAAACTGATCCACATATTAAAAGTAGAACAATGAGGCTAATAATCTGCGGAAAATTTGGGAATAATTTTGATAGTTATCCGCGCTATTATTAGAACGCAATGTCGCCCGCGTACTTTATGATGGCGGCGAAGCTGGAATCATGGAGGTAACAATAAGATCGTATCTTGTACGCTGGACCTGTGGTTTCTCAATCGGGCCTTGACAGTCTTTCCAAAAATCGCTACTTTTGATTCGGAAGTAAGGAAAAGGAATACAACGTAGGTATCATCGGTAGGAGGTCTAATAGCTGTGCAGCCTGTGCAACTATGCTCTTACAGTAGGAGTCTTGCTTAGTAATTCTGCGCTTCACCGAGTTCACATCTATTGGAGGTATTGGAGGCTGCAATTTCTCAATGATTCCATCTTCATTTAGGGTAAATCAATCTATATTTATTCTGAACAATGTCTTATGTGCTTCATAGTGGTGGCTAAACTCGGTACACGCATTGACGATTATTCGTCTTTCGAATAAAACAAACACCCTATCAGTAATGTTATGGTGTATTCGCGTTTCACGATGCCTCCATAGGTGGAAGACAGCGGGAGAAGTTTGATTGGCGCTTGATCTGTTGATAAAAAAAATCTCGCAACTCCCGTAGGTAACGCGTGAGTCTAGTGATGTTCGCGCTGCACCGCGCGTATTCCTGACCAGGAATCGGTTAGCGTTCGATGGAGATAGCTTGAAGTGTGTGCCTTAATAAAACGTTATGAATCGGGCAGTGAGGGTGTCTCCGCCGGTTATTTTCTGCTTCACAACTCCTCTATGAGATGACGGGACTAACGAACATTCGATATATTCAGGCTATCTCCTTGTAATACAAATATCTAGTTGTAATATAATCGCTAAGCATCGCCCCTTTTCCTTATCTAAGCCCCGCCCCCCCCCCCTTTTCCTTATCTAAGCCCCGCCCCTTTTCCTTATCTAAGCCCCGCCCCCCTTTTCCTTATCTAAGCCCCGCCCCTTTTCCTTATCTAAGCCCCGCCCCTCTTTTCCTTATCTAAGCCCCGCCCCTTTTCCTTATCTAAGCCCCGCCCCCCTTTTCCTTATCTAAGCCCCGCCCCTTTTCCTTATCTAAGCCCCGCCCCCCTTTTCCAGATTCGGCTCCGGCCTCGCGTACACGAATGCCGGCTCGACGTCGCTGTTGTTCATCGCGGGCGGAGAGGCACTGCCGCACAATGAGAGGCTGGTCTCGCTGTTCAAGGTGAGCGATTCGGGACTAGAGTCTAGTTTGGTGTTTGTAGTTTAATCTGTGTGGCTCTTGGGGGGGGGGGGGAGGAGGGAGCATGGTAGAGGTAAGGTGTTAGAGGCATAACAAGCTGGTGTCGCTGTTCAAGGTAAATGTAGACTAGAGTATAGTCTCGTTTTTGATTGCTGTAGTTGGTCTCTTTTGCTCTCTAGATGAAAATATGCATCATCATTGTTGGTTGTAGATCATCTGTGATCTGAAGGCCGAGATTATTATTTTAGTCTGGGAAAACACGGGGAAATGGAATCAACGGAAAGGGCAACACCAAGATGATACAGGCACGATGACGGCAGCATCACAGGATGCGAAACATTGATGAGAAAGAGCGCGATTAATGCTATCGAGGCTTATAAAAAACAAATTCACTGCAGAAATGTCGGGATTCTGGAAGTATAGAGTTTTCTTTGTAGTTTATTGTTTGAATCTCTGAATTTTGATCTTTGATCTTTGATCTCTGACCTTCTTGCAGGGCTGTCGCAAGGCGCAAATGCCGGCGCACGTGTACGCCACCGCGCAGCACATCTACAGGTGAGCGAATGTTGATCTTTGATCTCTGGAGTTTGTAGTTTGTATTCGTCTTTGACGGTGAGGATTTTTTAGTTGACTGCGCTGACTGGTGTCCTAATCTCCCATTTATTTTCACCTCGTTTCCGGCGATAATACTATTTGGTCGCAAAAGCTTGCTTCAAGACCCGTCAAATCATAGTTCGAGGAGATTGCTAAGAACCGCAAGGAACGGCAATCTCAATTTGTAGTTGACATTGCCGGGTAGCGCAGTGGTTGTGTGTCAGAATGCGAATCGAAAGGTCACGAGTTCGACCCCCCCCCCCCCCGCGCCTTCAGATCCACCCAACCAAGGGGGTTAAGAAATGTTGGTAGTGCCTAGTAAACACGATCCAAATTCCCCCGCCAGCGTGCACACAACATGCCGGATAGTCTTTAGCAACAGGCCACTGTTCTCACAGGTTAGGCCCCAGTTGCTGTTCAGACGTGGGGTAGTCGACGACGCGTTTGCGCGTTAGTAACCGACTCAGTACTTTACTTTTTTTTTACTTTATTGATCACCGAATTAATACTTTTAAATATCGGATATGTACATTATCGCGGCAATCTTATTCTCAATCGCAACTTGCTCGATTACCCGTCACATCGATGCTTCGGTGGTTGGCTAAAGTTTTGCATTGGATGGCTACTCCGATTCGGCGATGTGAGAGAGTAGCCAAAAATCTAATGTTGAAATCCTGCACACGGTCTTGGCTATCCTACTTTAGTGTAAACATAAGGAGCCGTACAATTCCCGGTAGCAACTAACCCGTTACATTGATGCTACGGAGGTTGGATAAGAGCATCTAGGGAGCGTGCACTTCGATTCCTTCTTCATCAACTGAAAAAATTAATAAACGGCATTCAAGATCGATCCATCATTGAACGTTTTTTTTGTGATGAAGTAGTGTTACAATATTGATCGTTGATCTCTCATCCCATCATTCCAGGTCGATCCAGCAGTCGGCAGCCAGCCAGTCGGTGCTGCTGCAGGGCGTCTCCGGGTCGGGCAAGTCGCAGCAGCTGCAGCAGCTGGCGTACTACCTGTCGCACGCTGCGGGATGGACGAAAGCGCTGAGCTGTGAGTTCTTGGTTCCGACTATATGTAAACAATAGTCACGAACGACCGGTAGGATCAGGGGGGGCCCGTGCATTCTGGTTGCTGGGATTGCATAATATTGGCGGGCCCGGTATTTATTCGATAGATGGGCCTCTTTAAAACCAAATACTCACTTGCTGTCAACGCTTCAAACATAAAAAATTTGGCAATGTATATTTTGGTATAAACTGGGGAAAATTTGACTAGGCGCGCCGATGTTGCGCGAGGTCGTCATGTGAGTGACTATGAGATCTCATTTATTCTCGTCCTCTTCTGTAGCGAAAAAAAGGCACATTACATTCGATAGTTGCTCTGCAACAAGACATTGAGCGTCTAAGCAACGGAGGAAATCGAGATAAGCACGCGCGCCTTAACGAATGCACTAGGCGCATCGGGGATACGATGGTTGTAGAATACGGGAGGTAGAACTGTACAATCAATCAGACGAACAATTCGGAGATAACATTCACACACTTAGTCCCACTGTTAATAACAGCGTGCTTACCGTGATTGTTTCTTACGTTTCTGCCCGCCCTTGGCAAGGTAAGGTGTACTCTTACAATTAGTTATTCGCAATTGGAAAATCTAGAAAAGTGTCCTAGATAGTCCGTTCACCTGGCGCTTTGGTGTTACCATGAATGTAGAATATAGTTGAAGCTCCAACAATTGCAATATTTCTCCCAAATCGCATTAAATAATTTTACAACACATCACTCACATCACTAATTTTTCGCAGCTTTTATCGTGCTGTAAACGATTGGTCTGGCTAAATTATTTAATGCGCACCATGGTGATTGGGGATGGGATACATGTATAATGCAAATTATGCGCTAACAAATGCGATTTTACTTGGCCAGAGGCTCTAAAACACAGTTCATAGGCATTAGTTCCAGTACTCGTTTATCGCGTAATTTGTCGGACTGGAGTCGATTTTTTTAGAAAGTTGTAAACCTCCGGGATTTTATTGCCATAGCATAGTTGATGCACGCGCAAATGTAGTGCATTCCGCGTAGATACTACAACAACACATTCACAAGCGTGCTCATATTTTCCATTACGATATGTTAACCGCTTCCTTTGCAGTCGCCCGTCTCTTCTCGGCCCTGGGCGTGCTGCAATTTCAACTAGGGAATTGCGCGCTATTGTGAACCACGCGCTTTGAGAATGCACCGTATTTATAGCTACTGGGTGTGGCGAGTTCATGTAATGGAAGGTTGAACGGTTGCAACAAAACTCTAAAATCGGCCCTTATCCGTTAAAGGGACCCGGCAGACATAGAACATTTAATCTCCTATGAAAGAGAATGGCATTTATGGATAATTGGCAAAATATTAGATTTTTAAAAAAATTCTAAACTAGTAAAAAACAACAACAAAAATATGTGGTGCGATTTCATGGTGTGTTTCACGGTCACGACTTATACCAATTTTGGCACGTTGCCAACTTTCAAAATGTCGCGTTGTTCCCCGTATTTTTCGGAGTGTTTGTTTTTTCTGCTTTATTTACGATTTGTTGTCAATATTTCGCTTTAAATATCGTACCCGTTCTTGGATAATTCGATTCCAAATGTAAATTGACTTGTTAAACGAGCTTTTATCATTTGCGCTTACTCAGATGGCACTCAAGTACGACGCAAAGCACGACCCGCAGCCCCTCCCGACAAGCCCCGTCGATCCGTGAGTAACCGTACTCAACCTTTACCTTTATTATCTAAGGGACGGTAATAAGAGCAAGTGCATTACAGAATCTGCCATCCGTCGAATATTCCGGAAGCTTTCTACAGTGGTACTGGCAGGTTCCCGGAGAAGGGACGCTACTTCCTACCCTGCGTCAATGCTTGTGAGTATAAACACTCATTGTCTCATTATATGCTCTAGGGTCAGTTCGTTTTCGGTTTTGCTTCATACTATTCACGGCCACTTAATTTTTCTCCTTGCTCCCTCTCTCAAAATTATTGCCTGGAGGTCCTCTTCTCTAATGGGAGAGAGGGGAACATACCGGCAGGGAACGAATAAATAGAAACCTAATGTGCAACCCTGGATCATTCTTTCATTCTTATTAGAGTAGTTTCTGTGACAGATCCCCTAACGTAGACTCATTTCAGGACGAGTAGGAGGCTCCCTTGCTGTCTATGTGGTGTGCTTCTCTTCGCGTTAATGGTTTACTGTGGAATATTCTACTACTTCTTCTCGTCAAGCTCCTCGTATCCGATCACCACTTACGCCCCGAGAGCCCCGATTGCTCCTATGGCCCCGGCCGCCTCGGCTTCTATGGAACCGCCCCGCCCGACGGGCACTGCTGAACAGTGAGTTATCAGAATAGATTGTTATCGTTTAGGGTACGGAAACGACAACAAGTCCATTTTAGAAACTGCCATCCGTCGAATATTCCGGAAGCTTTCTTCAATGATACTGGCAGGTTCCCGGAGGAAGAACTCCACTTCCTACCCTGCGTCAATGCTTGTAAGCCGATTCCCATTATATCACTATTATTAGAGTTAATAATCACCCCATTTTCAGTCCGTTTCAACGTCGATCTGATGACGCAAGTGAAGAATCGGATGGAGGATGGAGTGTGGGACAGAGAGAATCCGACGAAATTGCCTGTGGGAGGAGGTAAGCGAGAATGAACTGTGCGGTAGTCATACAAGGCCCCCGTCAATCTGTAGATGTTTGTATTGCAAATTTCAGAAGACGCGTACAAGAAATACTCGATCGAATACGCGCTCGCACTCGCCCGAGTCACGAATGGTGAGTGATCAGGAATTGCACTCTGATTATATCACTCTGATACTCGTACATTGATGTTGTTATTTTTATTACTGTTATTTAAATGTTTTTTTGATTTGCAGTTACGAGGAGCTGGACGGCTACTGGGGCAAGGAATATAACAAGGTGAGCGCGCTCTCTCGCAGTTCACGTGAATGAGTAAGGGTGCATTGTTTGTGAACTGGATGTAGGCATGTTTTCATATCGAACTCATATGCGACGAAATTGTTGATTTATCCTAGTATCCTAGATCCTAGATTTATCGAAGTTTGAGGCCGTACTAGGCTTGAAACTAGGCATCCTCAACGATGTGAGTCAATCTTGGTTAACCACAATTATTCCGCTTTCTGGCTAGTGTCCACCTTGTGAGAAGTAATACAATAAGACAATATGACCACACGAAGAGTGGTTTTTGCGAGACAGACCAGCGCATTTACGCGCTGTAGCACGTGAAATCAATATATTGGTTGCAGCCGCACTTTGCCGAGGGCGAATGGCTCGTGTTGTGGCAGGAAGAGGTTGCGGGTCTCAGCCAAACGGACTGGATACGACACAACGTCTGCATGGTAAGTACTATTATATGTAGATTTGATGTTCTTGTGTTATATTTTTAAGTTTGTGGTAACAAAACAATTTCTCGAGATGCTAAATTCCAGAAGTGCATCGCTCCACTCGTGGAGAAATACGTGATGCAATTGTACGATCTCACGGCGCCGCTACAGATGAAATGGTGAGTGTACACGGCCACACAATTATGCGCTACTTCTCTACCGTAATTAATTGTTCTTATTTGTGTTTCGGAATTCAACACCATTTATCAAAGGCTTGTATCAACGTGAAACCTGAACAACTTATAAGCGTATTATTGTTCCCCTATATTTCATCTGAATAATCACTGTCCCAATCCTCCTCATCTTCTTCCTGTTCCTCTGCTCTCAGCATCTTGTCAAATTCAAGCTTGAGCACATCATAAATATCATCGTCCGGGGCACCAATCCTCTTGAAAAATCGCTTGTCTTCGTAGTCGTCCCTCACTTTCCAACTTTCCTCGAGTATCTAGGGAGAGGATAGGCAATTAACTAGTTCTAATTGCCAGACTATACCTCCTTTCTCCATGGATGTTCTCCCTTTGTCATCTTTCTCTTGACACTGATCGCAATTTTTCCCTTCCTTGGAAGAAGGCAGTTACCAATTTCGACTCGGGTCCTCGACAATTCTCCGAATGTGAGTGAATTGAAGTGCATAACGGCCAATTTCATCTTCTTGTTATAATACTTCGGAGAACTAGTGAAAAATACTCTCGTTATACTAGTCCCCACTTTATAATAGGTAAACATTACCATGCAAATCTCTTCGAAGCGTACAGCAGTGACATCGAATGAAAACATTCGCACATAGCAGTGCCAGCATCCGAGGAAGAAATGAGAAAGGCTTTTTCGAATCGAGGGGAAAAGAGCATAGTTTTGATAATCTCATATTCCGGCGAGTCCACCTAACATTAGGATTGATTATGATTTGAAAAATATGCAAAACTTATTTATTTATGTATAATTGTGTCCGTAATGTCTACCTTGATGGGCTCCTTTTGCGCTTTCTTCGGTTTGCCCTGTCCATTCTTCCCTTTCCCCTTCTTCTTTCCATTCCTCGAGGAGTGGTTGCACTTGGTGACAAGTTTGAACTGTTCTCCCTTTTAGAAATATTTTGCGAGTTTCTATAAAATAATACGAAGTTGCTTACCTTGGTCCATTTGTGTTTTCCGGTGCAATGGTGAATGAAAGAACGAACATATTCAAGAGCCAAAGCCCGGTCTTCTCGTTTCGGATATTTTTCGTTTATATAATACAGGTGGTTAAAGAAACTCTTATACCAAAGCGAGAGAGCTTGGGAAGTCTCATCATTCTTCATTCCCTAATGAGAGGAGCATTTACGATGATGGTCGTTTCTTTCACTAACTTTCCACCATTCTTTCCTCATAGGCTTCTGCACGTGCCAGAAATCGCGTTGCGTTTCAATGTGCTGCAGCTTAGGATTCGCGCGTAGACGACTATCTACCATGGCATTTGAATCCGTGACCCGCGTTCTAGTGACGCCATATTATTGTATAAAATATGAATTATATTACTTACTTGATGGTGAAACCCTCATCAACCAGTTGCTCCAGTACTTTCTCGCTTCCATGCGACTCCATGCGACAGGACTTACCTTCTGCATTAGATACACTAATTATATTCAATTAATTAATGAGTAACCAATTCCAGGGTCTGTGATCGAGAGCGAGACGGCAGCGATGATGAGACGAAGAGAAGAATCGAACGCGGCAACTTTACAATTGGACGCACAGAAACCTGGCGAGTCGAACTGCCCATCCAAGGCAACTACTATTCCATCCTCCTATTTAAATATATTGAAAATTATTAATTGAGATACCTAAGTTACCGCAGCAGTTAATTTTGATACGGTACGTGCGTCGTTCTCCCACTCAGAATAAACACGATCGATTGAGGGGCAAGCGTAGTGACGAATTGAGTCGCGCATTGATCGATCACTAGGGGCACCAACTCGCAAAAGCTCGAAGAAATCAATAACGCGCTGTAATACGACTAAGATATATGACTAGGTAATGTGTATTATACCGGAATTGGTGTGCCAGTAACGAAGGCAGCGACGGGAATGGCCTGATTCAGCTCGTAGACCATACTCCTTCCCTTTCCCTTCTTGGGCTGACTGTCCCAACGGCTCCACACTTTGCACTCCATGCACTGGTACGTTACCGAGATAGCACTGGCAATTTGCTTCCAGCACATGGATGTCTTATCGATGAGTCCACCGCACTCCTGACATCGACGAAAGAGAGATTCCAGCTTAGACATTTCCATTAGAAAATAGTTCGCGCGGATATTATGCTCCTCTTCCTCCTTTTCCTCATCTTCCTGTTCGGTTTCACTTGGTTGTGAATTGAAAGAAGGGCGGTAGGATGATTCCTTGAAATACATTGTGATACACAAATCCCCCCCCCCCCCCCCCCGAGCAAACACATACCATTTTTGCAATTGTAGGTACGGAGGAAATAGCTGAATTCGATCGATAAGTTGCTAATTTATCTATTCCAGGTTGCTGCGACGATTGGAGATCAAGTTGGCTGAGCGATAAGGGAGCAACGGCGAGTGCAGACATGGACGACGACGTTTCCATTGGATGTAGAGAAGTCTAGGAAAGGAATCTAATTTCCTATCTTCACTATTTGGAGCTCTCTTTGGATGTAAATACTAGGATACTTACTAGCTATTGCAGTTCTTTGAAGAAAGGTATTTTTGCTTACTTTCGATTGTAAGTATAATTTTCGAAATGCTAGTCATTGTATTATACTTGTCGAATTATTGTTGGTAAAAATTTTACGTAAAAATCGATTGCTAGTGCCTACAGTAAGTACCTCGCCGTCTAACGGATTATCATTTCTTGCGGTGAATGAATAATCGCCGTCAATTCCTGAATGCCAGTCGACATCGTCCTGATAGCAGTCATTAGGCATTCAGTACCCTAACAAAATCATGAAGAAATGTTGTTTTAACGGTGGAATTGCACCAGTGACTCTACCGTAAGTCTTAATTCTGCCTATAGTCTTTTGGATTTCGATAATTGATAGTACTTCCACAAATTCGTAAAAAAAATAAATTGTAAGTATATTAATCAATAATAATAATTAGATATTTTCATGTCCTTACTAAATATTGTTTATGTGATAGTGAATAATGTCTTAACTGTACTGTGATGTATCATCCCTTCGCCCATTGCTTCCTCGCCCTCGTCCTCCTGCCCATCAACCGGGGTGCTGCCCTTATCAAGTCGCATGCGCTTCTATGAGTGGGGAAACATTGAACTAATATGTCTAATACCTATCCAACCTTATCACTGGACTCGATATTACTTGTATCACGACGTGTGTCCTTGAAAAGAACTAAGTGTCAATCAGTCAAACAAGGAGAACTGCTACCTTCAATGGGAGGCCCGACTGGTCGAAATGGCTATCGCACCAACGAATGTCCTCCTTTGCTCTGAGCCTACTTCGAATTGATTCTAACTCGCGAGCAGTTTCGTCTTCACATAGCCCAAGAGAGAGCACCCACAACTTCTGCAGATAGGGCTTAGCGGGGAACGTGCGAGTATCCCTCGACTGGCACCCACATCGAGCGCATTTCCGATTCCGTTTGGTGAGCATTGCTAATAAATGAGTTGTTTATACTTAAATGATTCAATTGACAGCTTCAAAACTTGCAAACGATGCACGCGATTGGTAAACGGATATATAAGAATATGCGAAATAGGGACAAATCATACTATTCCAGCATTCGAACGATAGCAGGGGACGTTAAAGCCGGCTTAGATTAGTCAAAATGAATGAGTCCTTTCAATTTAAGTACATATATTCCGAATATAACAAAGAAGCAACGGAAATATGACTCTATCGCCGATATTCGAGATTTTGAAAAGAGAAAGCCGGACCAGTTTAGCTCAAGAACTTGCTCAGGAGCCCGTTACAACGGTTATTTCCCCGTCAAAACAAGTGAAACCCGTGCGCGATGACTAGTAGGACCCCATAGAACGTGAAAATGTTTAAAAAATAGCAAACAATGAAAATCAGCGATGAAAACTGAAATATTTCATCCGATTCGCTTGAATCGAATTTTCTTGGCTAAATGCCAGGATTCGCGACGACATTCATGAAATAGGCTTGACCGCAAATCACACCACCGCACTCATACCGTAACGACACCATAATTTATTTTATTTTTTAATTACTTAAATATTAATTAATTTTAATTATTTTTCTTGTTAACAGACTCAAAACGATAGTTACTACGGAATATGATTACATAACAAATATATGTCAGGTCCCTTTAAATTACTTTGTCAGCCGCGCCCGTCTCTCCTGGGCCCTGGGTGTCCTTCAGGCGATGGATGGGCTATTACCTGAACTAGTGAATGGCGCTTGATATTGAAATGCCCAGGCGCATTGGGGATGCGATAGAACTATAGTTCATTTTGATAATCTACAAATGCAATTCTCCGACCGCGACCACTTCATAACAGTACATCCATAAGAACTGGCATATACTCAATATCAGTTGAGCAATCATTGATTACGGTATGATCATCGATTTAATTTTCCAGTCGCCCGTCTGTCGTCCGCGCTGGGCGTGCTGCAGGCGATGGGCAACGCTGCGACCGCCCTCAACTCGGACAGCTCCCGCTTTCTCATGATGCTGCAGCTTGGATTCGACAAGGCCGCTGCCCTGAAGTGAGGATTACGGTAGCTAGGGTTATGGAAAGATTACTGTACCAATGCAGCACTAATAGGAATCTAGGCTGGGGTTCCGGTGGGCTACGATAGGAAGATTAAGGTAGCTCCTGATTACGGTACCTTGGCTAATCAATCGATAATTGATTGTTTTCTTCAGATCAGCCAAAATCTGTGCCTCGCTGCTCGAGTCGGACCGGGTGGCGGCCAGGCCGGAGGGCGAGAGCAACTTCCACGTGTTCTACTATCTGTGGGAGGGAGCGGACGAGGGAATACGGTAGGTGGATGGGGCTACCGTGGTACTGAGATACGGTAGGTGGTACGGTAGACACAGGGTGTACGGTAGGCGATTATCGTGTTCTACTACCTGTGGGAGGGAGCGGACGAGGAAATACGGTAGGTGGGTGGTACGGTAGGGACGGGAGCAGCTTAAATTCATCATTCCATCATGAATCAGTGGGGGGAACGATGGTTTTTATCGACAGCAGACGAGGTAGTAATTATAGCCGCGTGGTGACGCGGAAGGCTAAAGCAATGCCTGCGAAACACCGCATCACCTAGCTTTCCAAAACAGTGGGGGGGGGGGGGGGAGCAGTGCACATACAAAAATGTGCTTCCATGGCACATCTTACCGCCTGAATGTGAATAGTGTTATTGGTTTTGTTGGGACTATTGAACCACCGCGCCATCCCGGCCGATCGGTAGTATAGCAGCATGGGTGAAACGCGCAAACGCTAGATTCTCTGGTGTCCGGAATCAACTTGGAATCAAGCAATTCCCACAAGTTGGAATCAAGCTTGATGGAACTTGTGGGAAGTGCTTGATTCCAACTTGTGGGATCGTTAGAAATCGGTGAGAATTACGGTAGTTTTCTCTATTATTGATTGATAGAGAGCATGAGTTCCCTCACACAGTAACCAATACCCCGCATGGTACGACCATGTGGGGAGTTCACATCCAAAAGGCGGTCCAACTGGGGTCCGCGGATAGTCAAGCGCACTCGTGCCCGAAGGCAGTCCGAATAGGGCTGCAAAAAGGGACCTTACTCTGGTGTCCGGAATCAACCTGGAATCAAGCAATTCCCACAAGTTGGAATCAAGCTTGATGGCAACTTGTGGGAAGTGCTTGATTCCAACTTGTGGGATCGTTAGAAATCGGTGAGAATTACGGTAGCTTCCTCCATTATTGATTGATGGAGAGCATGGGTTTCCCCATACCGTGACTAAAGGCCTCACATGGTACGACCATGTGGGGACGGTCACATTCAAAAGGCGGTCCAACTGGGGTCCGCAAATAGTCGAGCGCGCTCGTGCCCGAAGGCAGTCAGAACAGGACTGTGAAAAGGGACCTTATAGGCGAGGTGCGTGCTGGACACTGCGGGTACGTAAGCCTGCTTGATTCCAATTTGTGGGAATGGCGCAGGGGTACTGTATTTGATTCCAACTGGAAAACCCATTTCTACTTGATTCCAAGTTGGTTCCGGACACCAGAGTATAGGCGATGTTTGTGCTGGACGATGCGGGTACGTAAGCCTCCTTGATTCCAAGTTGTGGGAATGGGTCAGGGGTACTGTACTTGATTCCAACTTGAAACCCCATTTCTAATTGATTCCAAGTTGATTCCGGACACGAGTTGAGTAGAAATATTTCAAACCCCACAGCGATCCTAGGCGTTTTTTTCCCGCTGGATCAAGTACCGGAAATATGTCTTCAGGGGGGGGGGGATATTGACAAGATCAGAGTTCAAAGATCGAAGACCAAAGTCCAAAGATCAAGTTCCAACCGCTTGCAGATCGCGGCTCAAGCTGGCAGAGATCGAGTCGCCGGCGCCGCTGATGAAGCCGCTGCGCGCCGAGGAGGACCGAGCGGCGGCGAGGGAGGTCAGTGTAGATTGATCTTTGTAGTTTGTAGTTTGATCTCGTTGACCATAATTTAATGTACTATGTTGATATCGAAATCAAGTTATTTTTGTTCTAAAGTTGGAGGACCACATTTGATTAGATGACGATGAGAAGCGGCGCATTAAGCAAATCCTTGAAACAACAACGAGTTTTTAGAGTTCCTGGCTTTCATCGCGCAATAGATATTAGAGATCACATTGCCATCTATCGAGTCGCTGAAACACGAAAGCACTCTGTTATCTCATTCCAGGCCTGGTCGTGCTTCCTCTCCGCGCTCGCCTCCCTGGGCGCATCGCCCGCCGCCATCGACGGCGTCTGCGTCACGCTCGGCGCCATCTTCCATCTGGCGCGCGCGGACGCGACGCCTGGCGCAGCCGCGCGCGCCGCGTTCGTGCGCGGCGCGCATGCGGCCCACGCGGCCGCCCTCCTAGGTACGGTTGTCTGTAAACGGTAACAAGGGAAAACGGGCTTTCTAAATGTACTTTCTTATTTTTCGAAACAAACGCGTAATGTAATGGAGCCCCTATTGCACTGCTGGCCTATATTCCCGCTAGACGGTGGGGCTGCGGGCTCTGTAAGAGAAATCATTAACTATTTTCGGAGCCCTCTAGTGGCACAGAATTTTTTTCTGGGTCCTCTAAGAGAACTTTTTCGAAAATTGCGGAGCTCCCTGGCATCTGTCGGGTATTTGATCCGCCCTATTTCCAACTCTTCTTCTAGGCGTCACGACCGAGGCGCTGGCCGCGGCTTGCTTCCGCGGCCGCGCGGCAGGCGCCGCCGGAGCGCTAGCTGCCGCGGCGTCGCGGATCGACCGGTACTCGATCTCGAACAGGACACTGGATGGACAGGACGCGCTGAAGACGTTTGTCGCGACGCTCTATCAGGTGAGGAGTTGAGGAGAATCCGAAAGTAATATTGGAGAAAGTAGTGGTGCAATGGAGTAATGAAACGGTAGAGTGAAGGGCTGAACATTTCCTGAATAACCGTGGTTTCCGTGTTTCAGTAAGAGGATATAGTTGCTCGGAGTTGACTGCAAACTAATGAACGGCACATGACGCGTTTACATAACGGAATCATTGAAAGGGTAGCGTTGTTGACTAGTTAGGAATGAATTTGTGGATGTTTCCGCGCTGAAGGATTATTGAACGACCAATGGGACGATAAAGGAGTAGTGCGGGTGAAACTGTAGAGTGAAAGGTTGAAAGTTTCTCGAATTAGCAATGAGCAATATTTGGCTGTGTTATGAGAAATGGGTTGTGTGTTTCAATAAGAGGATATAGTTGCTTGGAGTCGACTGGGCACTAGTAGAATGGTCTTGATGTATTTACAAAAAGAATAATTGAAACTAATTGACTATTTAGAAATGGATCTGTGATTGATTTCATGCTGGAAAAATATTGGAACAATAGTGGGAAATTCGATTAGTAGTGGAAGCGAAACGGTAGATCCGTGGGTGTCAAGGTCAAGGAAAAAAGGTTGCGTAATTATTTACGGGAAAGCGAGATGTGTGTTTCAGCAAGGGGAAGTAGTGGATTGTTGTAGAGTAATGTTGTTTCTGATATTTTACAAACACTAATCCTTGAAATGACAACAGTGACTTGTTAGAAATTAATCTGGAGTTGACATATCCCTAAATTTCCGTGGTTCAAGTGAAAGCGAGTTGTGCGTTTCAATAATAGGGTATAGTTTCGTGTAGTTGACCGGAAACCAGTATTCTGTTATCTTCCTTTTGTAAACACTAATAGCTGAAATAGTAGCAGCACTAGTTGCCTTGTTGAAATGTTGAAAGCGAATTCGTTTCTAATATTTGATCACTAATCTCTACTGCAGGAGCTCTTCTACTCGGTGGTGGAGCTGCTCAATCGCGGCCTTGGATCGACGGCCACGGATGCAGCCTTCACCCATATCAACGTGAGTTAGAGTGATCTTTGGTCTTTCAACGTTGATCTTTTTGTATAATTTGGTTCTATCTTTTCCAATAAGCATTCTCTGAATCGCATAGATCCCGCATCGGATAGGTAAATGACACCCGTGAAACGTAAACCATCGCCTTTTTAGTGGCTTCGTTGGTCATTGTATAGTTTGATCTATAGTTTTAAATTGTGCGATATATTTTTCTCCCATAATCCAGACATCATCACCGACTTATACGGACCATCTCGTATTGGTTACGTCCGTGAAGCATAAATCACGATAGGCTTCAAGATGCAGCCATTCTGGTCCTTGAGCGTAGTTTGCTCTTTGATCTCTCCATCCCTTCCAGATCATCGACCCGCCCGGCTGCACGTACTCGGCCGCCTGGCAGCCCGCGCGACCCAAGCAGCAGCCGGCAGCAGCTGCTGCAGCTGCTGCGACGCCACAGGTGGGTGCAGACTTTGAATTGATGCAGATTATTTGAGAAAATAGCAATTGCTGTGAGCGAAGAGTGGGGTTAGGAGGTTAAAACAGTATGATGGTATCTCCTACAGACGGATAATTGGATGGCTGTTCTCAAGGTGTACTTGTGAAACTAGTGATCCGCGATCATGCTGGTCTCTTCTGAAGGCACAGGCATACTGATTCGTAGAGCTAAAGATTGTTGATGTTCGATTTGCTTTTTGCTTTGGATGCTCTCAGCAGACATTGATTGACAAAATAGGGCTGGTATTTGAGAAATCCTTGAAACACAATAATCAAATACGAAATTCATCACTTCTCTCTACAGGCGACTCGGGATAGTAGATTAGTGACCCAATTTATTTTTTCCAATATCCAACCCCGACGAAGTGTTCCAGACTGCCTTTCTCGTATTTAGGAAGTCGTTAAAACGCAAATGTGCAGTTCCAATTTTAGCGAGTTTAATATTCAAAATAGGTCTGACTCACATTGGTCTTGAATGCGCATCGCGCATTCATAAAATTCATGAAACACTATCATTAACGAGCCCTTTCCGTGTAGATTTCAGTAAAATTATTTACTATTTTTGTTATTATCTCCAGTCAAATCGGCCCTCCGTGAGTAGCTGTGATTATTCTAGAAACAGAGAGTTGATGGAATTGTTTGTGATATACTCTCATTTATTTTGAGAAACCTTTGAATCACAAATGAACCATGTTTCCCTTTCCGTCGACGCAGACTAGCACATTCTTGACATACTGAAATTGTTTTTTTTTAAATGGCACTTGATTGAAGGGTACTACCTCGACTTGTAAATTTTTTTTTCGTAAATTTCATTGTAGAAATCAATTTTATGTAAAAATAATTTGGGAAAAATATTTGTGGAAACCTTTCTTTGGTAAAAAATCAATTGGAAATTTAGTATTGGAAATTCGCAATGGGAAATCATTTTTCGGAAATTTCATCTCGGAAATTTTTTCCTGTAAAAAACTTTGCGCGTCTTATAGAGCTCCATTTCGATTTTTATTGATATAATCGAGTTCTTCTGATTTTTTAAACTATAATTTTAATAAAAAAGTAAATAGAAAAGTCAAAGAATACACGAGAAAATCGGTTCCAAACCCATGTGCGCGCTCCAGCTGCGTTGCGGTCGCGTCGCGTTTTGCTTCCAGAAAAATATTTCCGAGATGACTTTTCCGAGAAAATATTTATCAATACTGCATTTACAGTATACCCATTTCCACAGTAAGTTTTACGAGATTTTCTTTCTAATTTATTTTTTCCCAAATTGAATTTCTTAAAAAATATTTTTCAAATATATATTTACGAAGAAAAATTTACATCTCGAGGTAGTACCGATTGAAGATGTTTTTTTCGAAACTGGATCCTTAGTGATTTAAGATATCTGTGAAACACAAATAAACCATGTTTCCATCAGTGCCAAGAATTGTCAACTTAATTATTGGAGAGACAATTCGCATCTTTTTGAGATGCCCTATGAAACATAAATCAACTGTTTTCCCTTCCAGAAGCGGCCCGCCGGCACGCTGTACGACCTCGTGTTCAACTACGTGAACGATCGGCTGGCCGAGGCCTTCCACGACGCACACTACGTCGAGATGCAGGAGGTACGGTAGGGGATGGTTAAGGTTACGGTAGAAAAGGGTGGCTGGATTATGGTAGCTTTGAGACGGCAGAGTGAAGTAAGAAGGAATGCAGTGGTTACTCTCTAGCTTACTGCAGTCGAATTATAGCTGTTGTGTATGGTAAGATAGCGAAGTCCCTGTACGGCCCTTACTTTCGCTATATTTTTGTTGCTTGGTTGATTAAGGTTTCTTTGTCAATTCAACTGTTATTAACGATTGCAGTTTGCAATATGTGCTGGTTTTTTGAATCCATTTATTAAGTCTTATGATATTGTGGCTAAACGTGCAGCATTCATGCTTTGGAACGTTTTCAAAGAAATTGTTCGGTAAACTGAGCGTTACGTCACACGACTTCAACTGCAAATAATATTGTTTTATTTTATTCTACTAATAATTATTTATGCAGTTAATTCATTAAATAATCCTCTTTCAGTTGTACGCTCGCGAGCAAGTGGAGGTTGCCATCCAGCCGCCCATCGGCTCGCCCCATCCGCTCAATCGACTGCTGGACCAGAAGCAGCAGTTGGTACGTTAGTTTACTGGGGTACGGTAGTTTGTTGGGTCGGCGATACGGTAGGAACTCAACCGATTGTTGGACCAGAAGCAGCAGTTGATGAGTACGGTAGCATCTTGGAGAACTATAGTATACTAGTCAGGGTGAGGGTGCGTCAGGATTACTTCAGGAGAATTCAAATAGAAACTACGCTTTTGTTAGAGTACGGTGGGACAATGCATCCGGGAAGAGAACTAGACGAGAAGCAGCCATTTGAGAGAAGACCCTCTCAGTTTTCAAGCTATTTTGCAATTTCAAATCAGAACAGAAAGAAAACAACTATAAGTCAGCAAAAAAGCAGCAAAAGATTTGCGACCACGGTAGGGATCGAACCTACAATCTTCTGCTCCGTAGGCAGACGCGTTATCCATTGCGCCACGCGGCCGATGGAGCTAAGGGTGGTAGTAGGGGTAGAGAAGAAGAGGGGTGAGTGTGTAAAGAAGAGCGAGAATGAGTATTGGCAAAGTTTTTGGGGCGAGGGGTTTCTCTCTTTCTCTCTCTTCCTCGAGTGGTGAGTCATGCGTACACACTCTAGTGTGGCAGAGGAAAAGAGAGCAGGAGGAAAGTGTTTGCCTCTATACCGAATCGCTTTCATTTCTGGGATTCTATTCGAATAAGCCGTACATGAAAAAGAGAAAAAAAAGGAATAGATACTAGAGCAAGCTCCACTGCCCTGTTTTTTTAAAGATTGTTTATTGAGCCGGAAATATCCGAAAGCTAACTGAAACGATTATAGAAGACCATGAATTAATAATATACAGGGTGCGCCAAAATTACCCGCACTAATGTTTTCACCCATATTTCCCGCTGTATTGTGAATTGAGCAACCATTTTCATAACAGCGTTTATCAGCAACAATAGTAACAATAATATATTAACGAATCTCAATGTGACCTCCTCCCGCCTTCACACAGGCCTTGAGACGTCTCTCGTAGGCGGTAGCCAATTCCCGCAGGTAGTTCGTATCGAGTTCAGGCCATGCCTTGAGAAGGGCTGCCTTGAGGGTGTCGCGGTTCTTGTACTTAGTAGTAGATACCTTGGCCTGCAGAACCCCCCACACACTGAAATCGAGGGGGTTCAAATCAGGGGAATTGGGAGGCCATTCCGAAGTGGGGATGTAGTCTGGAACATGGGCCTTCAGCCAATCCTGAGTCTTTTTCGCCTTATGACTGGGTGCAGAATCTTGCTGGTAGGTCCAATGGCTCTGACCAAAGTGAGACCTTGCCCAGGGAAGTAGTGCGTCTTGGAGGATGTGCTTGACATAGAACTCCTTGTTCACCTTCACGCCAGGGGTTACGAAAACGAGGGGAGTCTTGCCGGTAGCACAGACTCCGCCCCAAACCATCACGTACAAGGGATGGCTGGTTTGACCGATGAATCCACCACTCTTGTAAGCTTCCTCAGGGTCGTGGGCGAGGATCCCATCGTTTTGGCTATTCATCTTTCCCTCGATGGTAAAGATCTTTTCGTCGGAAAAGACCGTACTGAAGTGCTCGGCCCTAGCACAGCGCATCAACAGTAAACGGCATCGATCTCTACGAAGCTTGATCTGACGATCATTCAGTCCGTGTAGCTTGAGGTACTTATAGGGACGAAGAGTCAGCTGGGACTTGATCAGTCTGCGAACAGAAGTGTTCGAGATATGGAGATTCTTGGCCATGGCTCTCATGCTCTGCTTGCGGTTGCGACCGATTCGCTTGCGGATTCGTTCGCGGTTCCTGGGGGTAGAGACAGTGGCCGGTCTTCCTCTCCCCTTACGATCCTCCTCACTGCCAAGCTCCAGATACCTCGCAATGGCATCATACACAGTTCTCTTGGGGATGGCCAGTCGGAGAACAATGTCGTGTCGAGGGATTCAGGCCCGGAACAGCTTCAAGATAGCGGGTCGAAGGGGATTTGACTTCACCATAACTAGTAGAGATGACTTACTAACTTGAAACCTTAAATAGGAAGAGGTCAAGGGTCAATCATCAGCATGATGCAATAGGGGTCCCGATTTATCGATTGGGCACAATGGATAAGAATGATGCAATAGAGTGCGGGTAATTTTGGCGCACCCTGTACATTAAATAAAATAAATAATGTTATGCGAATACTTTTTCAGCTCAATAGCGTGGACATCGACCGGCGATCGGAGGAGCGACGAGGATTGTTCGCCATCGTGGAAGAGGTACGGTAGTTGGGGATACGGTAGGCTGATCGAAAACTGACTTGGATATCTTTGAAGACTTACTGTAGGCAGAGGTGGTTACGATAAGCTAAAGGAAATCTGATGGGAATCTTCGAAGAGGTGCCTATGGTTGAAACTGACTAGGATTGACGATGAAATGCGGTTGAAGAGAGGGTTTACGGGTTTATCAGAAGCTCCAGGGGGAACTCTGATACCAAAACGTAGCAAACTTTGTTGTTCTCCGTTTCTGACTAATCACATATTTTGTAATATTTGAATGCAGCAATGCGACTGCTTCATCTTGGCTATACATAATCATAAATAGGTCTTGTGCTCAAAGAGCAAAACGGAACAAAAACGATTGATACGTGATGTATTGCTCAATATCAATGTTGTGATTACGGTGACGTTCTCTGCAGAAATCGGTGTTTCCAGGGGACAAATCGATCAATGTTAGGGGATCCTTAGTTCCATTTTTTTGAGATTACGGTCGCATAATTCCTCTTTTCCCCTCAGGAATTCTTTTTCCCAGTGGACCCTTATAAAATTAATAAATGACCCTGATTAGCGTATCTCTAATCAACTATCGTACTCCTGGCAGGAATCCGTATTCCCGGGCGCGACGGACGACTCGCTGATCGAGCGCATTTTCGTGCACCTGGGAGACTGCACGAGGTGAGTTATTATTTATATTTCTTTGTTTATTTATCTTTGTTTTCTTTGTTTCTTTGTTTCTTTGTTTAGTCCGCTTGATCTCATAGTCATAAATGTGTTAGAAACGGGGGAACAAAGGCGACTGTTACAATTATATTTTTGTTTCGGCATCAGCATGTAATTGATGCAGCAAAGTGATCTGTCGGATGTAGGAACGGTGAAGCGGGAGGCCTGCGGGTGTTGTTGTGCTTTAGGAATCTTTGAGAGACGGTCTTATTGAATGATCTTGCAAGTTGGAGGGGTGAAGGATGGGTGAAACATGAAAAACGTGGGATCGGGTGAAACTAAAAATAAATAAAAAATAAAAATAAAATGTACCCGTTGCAGACTGCTGCGACGCGGCGCGACGCCCTCCCAGTTCGTGCTCGCCCATGGTGAGTGTTGATCGTTGATCTTTGGTCTTTAGTGCGTGATCTTTGATCTCTGGTCTTTAATCTGAGTTCTAGATTTTGGTTTGCCAGTAGAGGTGAGAAGGGGCAACATGAGGGTATGACGTTTCACGGGTAGATGTTACTTGGAAGATCTGTTCCTGCATTGATCGAGAGTGGATTTTATGTCCTGAATAAACATAAACAAATTCAGCAAATGCAAAGGCTAGCTACATAGCGATAAAGTTTCGAATTTGTTGTGGAGAATGGTAACTCATGTTTCAGCTATTTCTTATACGGCTATAATTGGTAGTAAATGTGATAACAGCAAGATTTTCCATGAGTCAAGGAAATATTAACGATATGTGATCTGAGACTTTTGTGATCACTTTATCAATCGCTGTAGACTTACAATTGCATTCGCATTTGGAAAAGAAACTTGAAAAAGAAGCAATCGATTTTGGCTAAATTATGTTCCGCTAGGTGATTTTTTGCACCAACGTCATCGCTTATGAAGTTGCTCCGAGTTGCTTCGATGACAGATTTGTGACCGCTTTAAAAAAAAAAACCAAAATTGAATGTGCAAAATAAATTGCCCCATACATGCGAATTCTATGTTTCACCACTATCACTTATTTGGGCGGGTTGCGCATGTTTCTATCGTGCTCTGATTGCAGATATCCAATAATTGATCATTCAGCCAGTTTTTTTTGTTCTTTCAATATTTGTCAGAGTCCCTTGTAATTATTTAAACGCTTTAATTAACTATTTACCTGCAGGCCTCGACTCGCATCCGGTTGCGTACGATGTGCGCGGATGGCTGCGCGTTGCCTACCCGTCGGAGATCGCGGCGGCCGTCCGGCCTCTTATTGGAGTCACGAAGAGGTACGGTAGAAAATAGGGGGGTACGGTAAATGTACGGTAGTTCTATGTTGGGATTACGCTGATCGGAGTTACCAAGAGGTACAGTATCGGGTACGGAATGGTGTGGTAGAATTTAATTGTGGTTGCGGTAGACTCGGGAATAAAGTTAGGTACGATAGAAATACACGTCGGAGATTGCGGCGGCGGTGCGGTTGTTGATCGGAGTCACGAAGAGGTACGGTATCGGATGAGGTAGGGGTACGGTAGGGCAAGTTATTTTAAAAATGTTCATAATCGCAACAGTCATGAGGTTTCCGTTTCGCTGAGACATGATAGCCGATAGGGATCAGGTTCCGTAATATAGCAGTGGGCAACTTTGGAAAATACTTAATTTGCGTACCCTGTATTCAGCCCACCATATCGGCGTTTCACAAAAATGTTAAAATGCGACAGCTCCTACATTCATCAATCGAGTAATAATTGGGGGAAATATCAATAATATTCACAGAATATATGAGGATATGGCATATCCTCTAAAATTAGACAACTGAGTACAGTATTCCTCTCATGCTCTGAGTACGATATCCAATCGATCAATTACAGTAACCCGATCTTAACTGGTTACAGTTCGATGCAAAGCGATAAGCTTTCAGTTAACTGATTACAGTAACCCTAATCTCTCCTTACAGTAAACCTAATCTTTCCTTACAGTAACCCGATCTCATGCCTGTTCAATCCGGTGCTGCCCTCGTCATCGTCGACGTCAGTCGACGGCCATCTGATGCCCGGCCCGTCCGAATCGGCCCTCAAGCTGAGAAGGTTGACGCAATCGGCGCACCTGGCCGATGGAGGTACGGTAGGAAGTAGGGGATACGGTAGCTGAAGCTGAGAAGGCTGACACCCAGTGGGGCACCTGGCTGATGGAGGTATAAGGGGAGGGGATGGGGGGGGGGGGGGTGGTGGAGTACGGGGTAGAATAGACTTACGGTAGAGGAGAGGTGATAAGATCCTCTGAAATTGTGCGGAAAAAATTTGAACGAGTTACTGGCCCGGCGACTCGGTGCTTCGTGAACAGGTGATAAGTTCTAAAAGGAAGTGGGGGAAGCAATGGAGCAATGTTGGTCATTTCAATTTTTGCAATCAGCCGTTGCCTCATGTGCGGAAACAAATATATATAAAACCACTTTGGATTTTCATAGTTACTGTGTTTTGAAATTACAGTATGTCCGGGTTACGGTATCCAGTGATTTCGGTATCCATTGATTACCGTACCATTGCAGGTTCTTCGTCGAAGCGCGCCATCAGCAGCTCGCTCCTGGCCGCCCTCGCCGCCCAAACGGTACGGTATTTATCGATTTTTAAGGGAAAATTACGGTTTTTTAAAAATTGATTACTGTATTTGAAGGCGTGGTGCCCAGACGGTACGGTATTTGAGTATTGATTTTTTGAAGGAAGTTCACGGTATTTAACTGTATGCTGACAATTTTATCGGCCCGGTTACCTTGTTGAATATGGAAGCAGTTGGGTTACGGTATTTTATTGAAAGCTGATGGGCGACCGGTACTCCTATGAATTATCGATTTTTATTTGTTCGTTTACGGTTTTCTAAGTAGATGTACGGTGTTTCGAGTGACTATTTATTCAAAGGGACAGTGTACGGTAGATTTCGGTAATCATGTGATTGTTGTTCTCGTGAAAAGGTGTTGTTGAACACGAGAAGAGGGAGCGAAAGCTGCGGTGCAAATAGGAATGAGAAGAGATGAGGGGTGAAAGGAAGAGCCAGTGATAACATCGGGGAAAAGAACGCCCGGTGTGTGCGGGTTGCAACGGGGTGGTGGTAAAGATGAGAATAACGTTGAGCAGCGGTATCTGTTTTGTTTTATACTCTGTTGATAAGGATTTTTATGTGGGAGCGGAAAAGCTAACCCGTAATTGGACCTGGTGAGTACGGGGGCTACTGGAAGTCGCTAAGGGCGAGAGAATGCGTTGGTTAGCAATGCCGTGTGCGACTTCATTGAGAAAACAAAACAATTGTTCCTCCTCGATTCGCTCTATGCCCGTCGTGTTTTGGATTCGCCCTGTGATTAGGTGCTTCACTGGGTGATAATGATGAGAGATGGAGGGAGGCCGTAATGGGTGACGAGCTCTTTTTTTATAATGAGAAATTTTATAATGCGCGATATAAAATGCAATTTTTTGCCGAATACGAGGGATTCAATGGGTGGCTATGAGAGTGAGGACGGCGATGAGCAACGATAGTGATTGTGCTACCCCAACAGCATCAATATTTACGGATGTGGTCGTGGTCTGACAAGCTGAAAGTGAACCCGGCGAGTACGGGCTGCACTAAGTCGCTAAGGATGAGAGATGGCTTTGGCCAGCAGTGTAATCTGCGCATTGTGCTTTTATAAATTCCGAATAGTCCTATCCTGATCAACCAAAGTCCCGCATGTCGGATTCGCCCTGTGATTAGGTGCTTCACTGGGTGATAATGATGAGAGATGGATGAGAGGTAGTAGTGAGTGGTTGACTCCATCGTCAAAAATATATATTTCTTTGAATACGCGATTTAATGCGCAGTTTAGGCCAATTTGGATGATGATGAGGGTGAAGTTGGTGAGGAGCAACGATAGTGATTGTGCTACTGATAGTATCAATATTTATGGATGTGATCGTGGTCTGAACTGATGTGAAAGTGATCCCGGTGAGTACGGGTTGCGGGAAGTCGGTAAGGGTGAGAGAGGGGTTGTTTGTTGTTTACTTTCATCTTCTTCTTTCCCTATCTCTCTTGTTTCCCCACTTGCGAGGGACGTCGTACTGACGAGGTCCACCCTTCGTGAGGCGGTTGGGTGTCTACGACCCAATGGACCGAAACATCCAGCCGCATTTCTTTAGGAAGTCTTCAAATTTAGTTTCTTCCTAGCAGTTTCTCTATTCTTTTCGTCTCTTGAACTATATTTCATTTTAATTTGGCCAGCAATGTAGCGTGCGTATCGTACTCCTAGAAATTCCAGGTAGTCTCTTGATCGACCAAACTCCCGCATGTCGGATTCGCCCCGGTGGTTGGGTGCTTCGATGGGTGATAATGATATGAAATATTAGTACGGCCGCAATCGACGGAGCCCACAGTGTAGCAAGATAAAAATTGTTTTAACAACACTGACGGTGGCAGTTAGGC
Source organism: Pristionchus pacificus (assembly GCA_000180635.4). Taxonomy (NCBI): domain Eukaryota; kingdom Metazoa; phylum Nematoda; class Chromadorea; order Rhabditida; family Neodiplogasteridae; genus Pristionchus; species Pristionchus pacificus. Next base: position 28,005,362 of record CM026578.1, on the reverse strand, counting down.
AATATTTTCATTGACAGGACTCAATCTTGCAGTGAATTGTCGAATTCTCGATAGATCTGATTTTGGTAGTTTCCGGTTTGAAGCGATTATAACGTCCACAAGTTTGAGTGGGATTGGCAATGCGAGTTCGGCATAGGAAGGACGCTAATAATGGCCAACTTAATGCGCTAATTACATTCGCTAATGTGGTAGCTCATTAAGGAACTTGCTCGCATACCACCGAACACTGCCGAACACTGGATATGAGTGAAATTGAGAGTGGTGTTTAGTCACTAATTGTTGTGGGATGATCAAGAGGAGCGAGTGTTGTGTGTATCTATCTATACGTTTCGCGCTTATACTGTCTGTTTACTGCGTTATTAAATATTTATCTGCAACCTGTTATAAACTGAACGTGAGGTGAGAGTGGGGTTAAGTCGCTAATTGTTGTGAGGGGAGTATCGAGATGAGACGATGGTATAAACAAGCTGCGTTTCATACTATCGTTTGCTGCTCTGGCTGTATTAATATTTATGTTTGCACTACCACATAGGCTCTCATTGCTGGTCAATGTCCATAGACCGGGTTTCATGTAAATGTGAAACACAGTTTTCACAGTTGCACTTTGTGCGCCGAAAGCACTCTAGGAACCACACCTCACAGTGCGCAGGATAGCAAGCGAGAGACAGTGACGGTGCATACGGAACAGACTTATTACTTTATTAATATTGTTGCACCGTTTGACGAGTTCATATTAACGACGCTATCAACAGATCTCATTTCACGTCTAGGTGAAACATAGTTCCTGCGTTGCTTGTTTAGCTGTGAAAGCACTCTAGGAGCCACACCCGCTGTTCGCAAGATAGGAAGCGAGAGAGAGACAGTGCTAATGACAGCTTAGCCAGTGCGATGCGGGCAAGAAACGGCACATGCGGAACGGAAGAACGGCCGAATGTTTTTGTCAAAACGATGGCGGGAAAGATGGAAGAAGGGAAGTGCCCTCTTCCAGTCCCTCCCTGCAAAAGCAGGCCGGTTCCGCGCTGTTATGATGTGTTCCTGTCATATCGCGCCCATTTACGGGAGTGTTGTTGCCGGAGTGTTTAATCCAATGTTAATGGATTTACCCATACCTGTCCAGCACTGTCGGCGGTTGACCTTTTTACGGCACTGCCGACCACTTCATACAGGTCGGGGCAGTGCGTTACCCATGACCCGGGGTTCATGGTTCAAAATGGGTTGGTAGGTCATGGTGGGTCATGACGAAGTACCGTCCCCAATCGATCTTACAGTACCCCAAGTTACCGTATATCGGTTTTTGTTACAGTAACCCTACCGTACCCCGGTTCGGTGGGTCAACCATTTTAGTGGTCGGCAGTGCGTGAAAAGGTCAACCGCCGGCGGGGCGTGGACACGCATGGATTTACCCTCCACTCATAATGCTCTGAGGCTCTTTAGGGAATGGTCTAATGGTGGCTTAATGATTCGTATTTGGCACTGTCACCTTGTTGTCGGATCCTCTGCCATTGTATCCTTGGATTTATGCGATAGTCCTTGTTGCCAAATCCGCTCATAAAATCGTCAATCATAATGAGATGCGTTTATGGGATGGTCCTACGGATGGGCTCAATGACACAATTGGCTCGGATGGGGCGCGTTTAGTGCGTGGCACCTTGCCACTGCGGGGGAGGCGCTGTGGAGCATTCGTTCCCATTTTGTTTCTCTTCTATTGGTCCTCACCATAAGGCTCACATCCTCATTTGTCTTGACCACACTATAGTAGGTTTGCTGAGCTGTATGTTTGTTTTTTGGAGTAATTTAATCTTCTGATCGGTTGCTTGTATTAGTCCTCATTCTTTCGACCCTAGCTAACTGCCCAGATCTGTAAGCCAGTACTGGTTGGGCATGTGAGAGATAGGCATCGGAGATCGATGCAGTAACCATCTGATCGAGGAAAGCGCGTAACGAATGAATGCATAAGATACAGATAAGCTGCATCGATATGAGCAGATGGTTGTATGGTTTGTTAGAGTCAGACTTTCCGACACAATTGCTGTGAAAGAAGAAGCTGGTGATATGTCATGACTGTGAAATCGCGGTGCAGCGGGATTTTATTAGTCTCAAGAGATTGCGGTGCAATAATGTTATAGAATGCGCAGTACCCGTGCAGCTTCTCTGGAGCAACCGGATAGACAGAGACATTAGTCAGGGCTCTGTGTTCTTCAGATGCATTGATTCATTATATTTGTTGTATTCGCTTCATTCGAGTGACTGCTATTCGTGAACTAGTAGTTATTTTGACATGGCTTTGAAACCAAATAATGCTCGGTATTTATTTCATTTTTTGTGTCCAAAATGGGCGTTCTACTATAGCTCAGAGCCTCATTAGAATGGTATAGGGACAGTGCGACTGCCCGCCACTAATTGCATGTGTTTCCCCATCATCTTTCCTAACTTTCTCGATTTCACTCTCACTCTCGGACATGTGAAAGTTCTTGAGAGTTCTTGAGAGAGGGCTGATTCCTGAGAGTGAGAGCGAGAGTTTAGGATTAATCGGCGGCCCCTCAATCAGAGATTAGACATTCTTGACCGTCTCTACATTTTGGCGGGCTATCTCGCCGGTTAGAGTAGGTTAGGGCGTCTCGCCATTGTAATGCCTGTCAAAATGGAGAAGAAATTTTGAAATGGAGAATATTCTCTTCATTGCATGCATTGTCTCGCACGGTTAGAGAGACGAGAGAGAGTACACTGATTGAAGAGATGATCCTGGCACGCCTTTTGATTGATTACCGAGCGGATGAAAAGGCTGGAGAGTTTCTGAAATGTCTCGATGACGTTGATTCGGCTTATGTTTGTCATAGCGCTGTTTGGCCATGTTTTTGAGCCGAAATCAGCGAATTGGGTAGGTGTAGAACTGTCTTGACCTCATCGTTTTGCTTGTGGTATCGTGGTGAGAGTGGTGAGAGTGAGCAGGAGAGAGACGTTTGCTTTGCCTTAGTGTTGGTAATCCCGAGGAGGATTGCGTGAAGTAGTTCTAGCACGAGTGCTCGAAGTAGAGTAGAGGATTGTGTGATGATTATAAGTTTTTTTTACATGGGTAACACATCTTCAGCGAAGTGCTCTGATCTTCTGGGAGGATGTAGTGACTGTGAAACTCAAATGAATGAAGATGGCACAAGCGCTATTTTTGTGATTTTTTTCTCGCTGTTTCCCGTTCATAATCCGGAGGAGGATCGCGTGAGGTAGCACGAGTAATGGAAGTAGAAGTAGAGGATTGTGTGGTTCTATTATTAGTGTTTTTACTAGAGAAGGCTGCGCGCTCATCGAAAAACATGATATTCTGGGTAGGCGTAGGGGCTGAGAAACTCAGATGAACGTAGATGCCATGAGCGCTATTTTTGTGTATTCTCTTTTTTTTTCTCAGTGTTTGCCGTTCATAATCCGGTGGACCGCGTGAGGTAGTTCTCGAATGAGTGGTAGTAGAAGTAGAAGTAGAGGATTTATTATTAATTTTTTTCTCGAAACGCTATCAGTAAAATCGCGTTTGCTCTGTGAAGATGTACGCAGATGAACAAAGATGATCTGATTGAGATTTTGTGATGTTTCTTTCCGCTCTTTGCTTTAGTGTTCATAATTCCGAGGAGGATTGGGGTGAGGTAGTTCGAGCACGAGTTCGAGCAGGGGATTGGGTAATGTTCATTAGTAGTTTTGTTGTGGCCATTCCAGTAAAATCAAGATATCTCATCGTCCTCGAAAGATGTAATGACTGTGAAACACAAATGCGAGAGATGATCTGATAGGGATTTTTTTTTGTAGTTTCTTTCGACTCTTTGGTTTGACGTCCGTAATCCGCCGGATTGAGTGAGGTAGTTCCAGCACGAGTGGTGGGAGTAAGCAGATCATTGAGTGGTTATTATTAGTTTTTTTTTCGTTATACAAGTCTTTCCACAAACCAGCAAAATAGTCAGGTGTTAACGCAAGAAGTAGTGCTAATCAAACACTGAGCCGCGTTGCCCCAAAAATATATGAGCAAGAATATCGGAATGAATTGCGCGTTCACACAGATTAGTTATTTTGCAAATAGTAAGCACCTCGTGATCAAGATGACATCCCTTTCTGAATCCATGTAGTGTCGATAAAACATTACGGGAGATCGTTTGTTAGCAACATTGCGAATACGTGCACTGTATTGCTGAGTTCAGCGGTAGTCTAGTCGTTTTTTTCCTATGGTAGTGATATGAATTGCTCAATACGTCTCCATTCATCTTCTTCTATATCTACTCTGTATTCGCTATCTCGCGAGCCAGGCAATAGTAGAGACTATGATGAACGAGTACAGATCATTCATCTCTCTCTCTCCCTTCCCGTGTTCCTTTCATCCTCGTATACTCCGACTGAACCATTGTTGCGCGAGCCGCGAGGGAGTAATCCTCGCCGTCTCTTCAAGCAGAATGGCCTCTAGATAGTCAGAGAAGGCGAGAGAACAGGCGAACCGAAGAGAGTTAGAAAGAAGAAGAGTCAGTTCCGCTCTTGTTGTATTGGCAATAGCGAGCGTGATCGCAAGCACGTTCGGCTATACCATTCGTGTTCCGTTATCGGAAAATATGTTTATTTATTAGCCTGCTTTTCGTCGTCGTTTGTCCCTTGCGGCAATAGCTTGCGGTTCGCTCATTGCTCTTCCACATTACCCAGGATCAGGGACCGCGCTATTCTTTACTTGCAAAAATCTCTAAATACGAGGAATATGCCTCGACCTGTGCTCACCTCTAACGCGTTCTCTGTCTATTTCTAATGATTCATCTCCCTCAGGAAGAGTTGTCCACTTAGCGCCGCGATTTGCACCCAACCGTGCATTAGTCCTCGCTTTTACCTCTCCATCTCAGATTGGAGGAGAACTCCTGATATGACACAGTCATTCGCGTGCTAGAGAAAGAGACCCTTTCATTCTACCGTAGTCTCTCACCGACCAAAGCTTCTCAGAACAAACTCTCTCACTTTCGCGTGCTCGCTCACTTCTCTGTCTTGGAAAGTGTGTGATTTTCGATGCGTGTTCTACCTACTTTGTGCCCATACTCCCCTCTTTTCTTCCTTCCTTCCCTTCCCCATCCCTTGCCTCAACACACGCAGTTCGCTAGTGCATTAGTGCCTCGTTCCTTCCGTTCTTCTTCGATCAACGAGCTCCCCCCTCATGGACTACTAAGCCGCCCTTCAGGCCCAGAATCGATCCTGAAGGGATACAGTAATCCGGAGAGCCCGTGGTCCTGCGTGGAAAAGGCAGGAGTACTGCGGTAGATGTCCTCCTGGCGCCACACGAGATATGGCCATGGCTACGGGGGAGCGATGGTGCTGGAGGAGGTAATGCCTGAAATTTAAAAGGCTAGAATCTAAATAAACGTAATCTTTGCCAAACTATGTAAAAATTATTTTTGGGCGATCATGGCTCTGAACTAATTGACTGTGATATTATTTGCGATACTTCGGTTGAGTAAGGAGCGGGACAGTGGCGGGTGATATTTATTATGGAGTGAATGGTATAGCATGGATGGGGGGGGGGGGGTACAATAGATGTTGTCCTTGCGCCACACCAGATGAGCGATTGTGCTGGAGGAGATAAGTGTTGAGATTAGGAAGGTGCTGGTACCACCTGATCTATCAGTGGTGCCTGAGCGCACGGTGTCTTGTGTAGAATGTGAAACTGTAAATTGTGTGGTTTGTGAACTAGATACTACGAGGGGGGGAATGCGATAGGTGAATATTTGTTGAGACCTGCGGGCATGGCTACAGAGGAGCGATGGTGCTGGAGGAGGTAAATAATTTCTTTAGAAGTGAAATTAGATTCTTTATGCTCGGCGTTATTAGTGTTCAGGGTGAATCTTAGAAGCAATGGGGGCGATGCTGACAATTACTACAAAATTAGTTAGATATGGATGTGCCATGATTCTCGTGGAAGTAAACTAATTTTTTTTCTTCAAAATTCATCAGCTTTTCAAATATTACTTTTCTTCAAATAGTTAATTGGACAATATTGAACCTCTCCATTCCCTGGGTCTTTCATACCAGCCAGGAACAGGAAACCGCCTATAGATTAGTTAGCGCAGCGCCCCCAGCTCATCTTAGCTTAACCCTCGGCGGGCTTATAAGCCGCTTGTTCGTAGGAGTCACACACACACGCACACGCATGAAAACTTACCTGATTGTCTGGTTTTTTTCGAGGGGAGGAGGAGGAGGGTGATGGGGGCATCAGAAGTCAGACAGTTTCTGCCCCCTCACCACAGTCGTCGAAGCGTGTCACACCGCAGTCCCTCAGCCTTAGCGCGATAAGGCAGCCCCAGGTAGTGCCCCCCCCTCCCTGGTACCGTAGCAAGGATACAGTTGGAGGATGTGGTCCGAAATGGGGGTGAGTCGGGGATACGGTAGCTATTGTTGTTTTTTGCGTTGTGTTGTTATTATTTGCGAATTAAGCTTAGTATTCAATAGAATTTGGGCGTTTCGGGGCGGAGTAAGGCTATGTGAACTGCAGTAAAAAGCGTGCCGTACTATCTGAGGAATCAACCCGCAAACCGGATTAGGGTGGGGGGGGGGGGGGGGGGGAGTACTCCGCTAGTCTGCACTAATCCCCACTCTTCCACCATCTCACCCCACACTAATCACCTTGTTCTATCAGGGCAAAGATGGGGCGGAGGGAGATGGAGTGGATGAGAAATGGGGAATTGAAAAGGAATGAAATTATCAATGTGAGAAGTATGCCAGGGCTTATGAGTTAGTAATGAAACGTAAAATCATTGTGGAGATTGACTGTTCCAATCATCCTGTTCTATCAGTGGGGAGGAGGTGGGGTGTTGTTGATCTCTGCACTTTAATTGTAAGGGTGGTTGGTGATGAATTGGAAATTGTAAACCCAAAAGGACGAAATGATCAAAGCGAGAAGTGATCCGGAGAAGGTATAGAAGTTGTGAAACGAGAAATTAAACTAGGAGAAATTCGTGAGATGAGTAAGTGTGGATTGGAAGAAAATTGGAAGAAAAAAAATCATTCTAAAACGTACACCGGTGTGGATGAAATAGTAATGAAACACAAGATCAAATTGTGGGGATTTTTGAAAAGTGCTTTTCTGAAGCTTTGAATGGAACAAAATAATATAATTAGCTTATTTGCAGGACTACGTGTTCTCGACGGTGCGGAGAGGCGCGCGCTCGCACTTCATCCACTGCATTCAGGTAATTAATAAATTAATTAGTTTATTAGCTAATTAGGTAGGTAAGGCATTCAGGTTATTGATGTTATTATTATTATTATTTATATTTTAAGAAAAATAGATTGTTTTTGTTTTCTTTGTGATTTATCCATTGCATTCAGGTTATTGATGTTATTATTATTAATAATATGTTTTTTTTGGGGAAATCTGGAGGCGGTTCAATCATCGGATTATGAAATCAGCGATAGTTGAACTGATGTTGAAACGGCAAACTCGTTTCTCATTTTTGTAAATATTTTTCTATGCACACTCTTCCCTACTCGGATCATAGTATTTGGAATACATAGATATTTGGGGATGCGATGAAGCGCAAAAACAACGGCTCGCGTAAAACTTTTTTTTTTGTGGAAACTGATTTCCTCGCAGTCTCCTAATATTCCCTCTCTTTGCAGTCCTCCACCGCTCCCTCCCTTTCTTTTTTTTTCTAAAATTCTGAAATATAATCTTATTTGTTATTTATTTATTTATTATTCTTTTTTCTTCCTGTCCCTTTCATAATTACTAATTATGTTAAATTGCTCTCCTTTTTTCAGTCCTCCACCGCTCCATCCCGCTCCTCCTCCACTATCATCAGCGGGCAGTCGTCTGCCGCACTGACGCCGTCATCGGAGGGACTCAGTCCGCTCTCGACATCATCATCCAGTGGTGAGATAGATTACCTTCAGTTAGTTTGCAGTGGGGGGGGGGCTCTACGTCATCACCAAGCAGCAGTGATTGGAGAGAAAATGCTGTCGATTTTATTGCTTGATTATGGTCGAGTTTATTGATTGATTTTATTGGATGGTGATGTTTTGAAGCGTTTTTTGAGTAAAGTTGTGGTGGAGATTGGTATAGTAGGAGCGCGGAGGTTTCATGATGAATATAGATGGGATGTGCCTTGCCACTTTTAATTTCTGAGGGGATAATGCTTGAGAGAAATAACTAAATCGACGTCTTGGCCCTTTACCACACTTTGCTTGCTATTCCTTGGCGAATTTGTGGCGCACTTCGCCGCCAAACTGATTGGTTTCAGGGAAGTGCGATACCTCCCCTCCGATCGGGATAAAAGATACTTACCAATCATGTTTTCTCCTATTTGTTTCACCTTCATCTCACTCGGTGATTTTGCGGTTCGCACTTGTCTGAAAACTAGCAAGTTGGCTGAACATGCAATGACACATACTTGGCTTGGAATGCGATAAATTAATAGAACGAGCGGTTGATCGTGATTATGAGAATGCTAATATTTAAATAATAATTGTAATATCATAATTCAGACTCGCTGGACGTGCCCTACGTGCGCAACCAGATGCGCGGCCTGCTGCTGATGGACGCCGTCCGGGCGAGCAATCGAGGTACGGTAGATTACGGTAGGGTATGGTAGAAATTATGGTAGGAAGGAGTACTGTAACCAAACGATAATAGGTGTAGGTATACGGTAGGGCTCGAGGATTGGGGGGGGGGGAGAGGTAAGGTAAGAGGAGAGGCCTGCTGCTGATGGACGCCGTCCGGGCGAGCAATCGGGGTATGGTAGGGAGTACGGTAGATTACGGTAGATGGTACGGTAGGAGATGTATCACGGTAGGTTACGGTGGCTCATTGAATATGGTTATTGTCGTTAGGATGAACTATCACTGTATGAATTATATTTTTTTAGAATTCTAAATTAGTAGCCGTGAAGAAGACCTGTGGACTGGAGGTTTCATGTTTATAATAAGCATTCCGTAGTACTGACTGTTTGATCATTACGCGGATTCTTTTTTTTTTCTCAAAAACAATCAATGACCGCATTTCGAGCGATACTCTTACTTTTTGAATTGTAAAAAAATACCCACTGCTCTATTTTACCATACTAACGGGGGTAAGATATTCATCCTATTACCATCACAAGTTGGTTGGAATTGATTACGATACTTCTCGTCAGGCTACCCGGAGCGGTTCTCCTTCCGCGATTTCCGCCGCCGCTTCGAGTGCCTCATCGTGTCGTCGTACCAGCCGATCGGCGCCGCGGCGAATCAGGTTGGTAGGGGGAGAGGGCGCGTGCTAGGCGAGCCGGGTTTGGGGAGGGTGGGAAGAACCGTGTGAGAAAATGTGAGGTAGGAAAGTCTAAACGGAATTTATAACGGAATTCCGAATCGATTTCCCCCCTCATTTGAAGAATTACATTTATTTCTAATCGGTCTCACTGATTCATTTGGCAGATACTTGTTAGGAACGAAAAACTTAAAATCACCAGTTCCTTTGTTGACTCTATGGTTCAAGAAACGAGAAGTGTGTTGCGCAGATCAATTTTGAACAAGCGATTGATAACCTGTCATTAGCTATGCGATCGCTGGCATTTGTTAGTAGTCTGTTGGGAACGTGTAATCACTAGGTTCTATGTTGACGTTTCAAAAGATAGTTTAAATATGAAGAGGTCTGTTGCGCAGATAGTCATGATTCACAGGCGATAAGGGAAGATAGTCGAGGCAAATATTGAGTGTTTTCCAACTCGACGGTGTTGCCGTTGCCCGTTGGTTTTGCTAAACAGCTTTCGCACTTTTTAAAATTCAAGATTAATGCTGAAATCTTATTTGTTGTTGTTTTACGATATTTCAAAGTAAGCAATAACATTATGTTCACTCATCTAAATACTTTATATATTTGTTATTGTTAAAAGTTCGATGGCACTTGGATGACACTAAACCATCCCTCGAGCAATCGATTAAGGGACGAAATAGTAGGAGAAAAGAGTAGGGAAAATAATTTTGTGTGTATTTTTCATGTAGATTAGCCTATCCTCTATATTTATTTCTATATTATTATCTGGCTTTCACCTTCGCGTTCCTCTCTGTTTTATTTGAGCCCCTTTTAAATTAAAAAATTGCTTAAATATATGTAGTGATATATTCGGTGGAAAATAATAAATAAATTATTATTATTATTATTATTATTATTATTATTATTATTACATATTTTATTTGCAGTCCACCGAGCTGTCCTTCGCGGACGCCGTCGACGACCGCGCGGCCGTGGCGAAGATTCTGGAGAAGATGGACGTCCATGACAGCCGGTTCCGACTGGGCATGAGCCAGGTAAGGGGGGGGGATGTGAGATTGGTGCGCCGGGTTTGGAGTGAATGCAGCAAGATTAGGGCGTGTGTGAGTAATTTCGTCTCGGCATGAGCCATGTGAAGAGGCGGATGGGTGATAGGTGCGCCGGGTCTGATATGTGGCGAAACGCGTTGATTGTGATGTATTTTAATAAGAAATCCTGGAAGAAATCACTTGCGTTGATGTCGCAGATGCTATCTAAACCCTCTGCAACATGAAAAGTGCGTGTGCGTACCGGCAGATATGGAATATATGAGTAGGCGTGAGGAGCGATAGAGAATGACAAGTGACAAGCTGGAAATTATAAATAGCAAATGGATCCCAGATGCTATTTGCAACTCACTGTAGCACAAATAGGGCAGGTACGCGTGATTCGGGGCTGGTCATGAGTCAGATGAGGAATTGAAAGGCGTTTGTTAGGAGCGCCGTTTCGGAGCGAAGATCGGGCGGGGAAATATAGTTTTTTTTAACACAAATGAGAAAAAAAGAAAGCTCATCGCTAACTCAAGATTACTTCTAAACTGCCTGCAACACGAATGCGATTGGATTTGTGCGCGATTGGTATTGAGTCAGATGGGGATTCCAAAGGCGCGCCGGTTCGGGCGAAGCTCGGGCTATGGAGAATATTTTGGGCCTGGAAAGCAGCTAATGACCGGCGCTGTCGCTTTCCAAGGTATTATCCACACAAAGTGCAACACAAATATGGCATGTGTGCGCGATTGGTCATGAGCCAGATGAGGAATTGAAAGGCATGTGATAGGAGCGCCGGTTAGGGCGAATCTCGATGTAGGGAGTTTATTTTAGCCGATAGAAGCAGGGAACAATCGACGCTCTCGCTTTTCATTGCATTTTCTGCGCCAAAGTGCAACACGAATCGTGCGTGATTCGGATTGACAGCATGCGCCAAGCAAGGAAAGGAGAGCCGGGGATGGGAAGGGCGCGTTTTAGGAGGTTTCTGATAGGAACGTCAGGTTCTGCACGAAGGGAGTATGTTTTTTAGAACTAGGGCTCAGACAGTAATCAGTGCAATCGCTTGCTCGTGATTATATCCCACCACACTGCAACACGAATTGTGTGGGTGACTCTGAAGCATGTGTAAGTGTAAGGTGCAAGAATTAAGGAGGCGGAGTTATGGATTAATTTTTGTACTACTCCGAGGCGCCGTGTAATTAGCGCCTATCACTTGCTGAAGGTGCTATGTGAGCACATTGTAACTCGAATAGCGTGTGTGTGTGTGATTGAATCCTGCCGGGCATAAGCACAGGTGAGAGGTGGAAAGGGATTGAGATAGGGCGATATAGGGCGCGATCAGCGCTATCGCTTTCGCAATACGCTATCTGAACCTACTGCAACAGTAATATTACATGTGAATGATCCAGCAGATATTAAGCATGAGCCGGGTTCGGGTGTAGATCGAATAGAAAATAGTTTTGCACCGCGTCAACGAGAGCTATCGCTGCTATCCCTTGCGCAAGATGTTATCCAGACTCGCTGGAACACAAAATGGCGTTGCTACATTTTTCTTTGTTAAAAAGGCTATCGCTGATCAATCGGAGTATTTCCCAATCCGAACAATCATAAGCGCACAGTGTAGCACAGAAGTCTCAAGTTGAAAAAAGTAGAAATTTTTAGTTATGCGCCTTGTTCTCCCTTTTCCCATTATCTGTTGTATTTCATTTATTTTAATATTTGAAATTAATCAATTCCAGGTCCTCCTCCAATCGGACGTCGTCGCGCAGCTAGAGGAGAGAAGGGAGCTAAGTCTGTCGGGTGAGCGGTGGTCTTTGATCTTTGATCTTGTTGTCTGGTCGTTGATCTTTGTAGTGTGTTGCGTGGCCGTTGATCTTTGTAGTCTGTAGTCCGGTCGTTGATCTTTATCTTTGTAATATGGTCTCTCTAGCTCAATAATGTCAAGATAGTGTGTCGTTTTGCTCATCGTTTGCTCAGTATTTATCTTTTTGCTGGTCTTTGATCTTTGTAGTTTGCGGTCCGCTCTTTGATCCTTGTAGTTTGATCTCTTATCCCTAACCCCTCCCATTTCAGGCCTGATCGTCTCCTTCCAGCAGGCGTGCCGGCGGCACCTGGCGCAGCGATGGCTGGCCAAGCGGAGGCTGCTGGAGACGGCGATACGCTGCATTCAGGTGGGTAGTTGGAGAGAGGGTGCGTGCTAGACGCGCCGGGTTAGAAAACGGGGAGGTACCGTGCTAGACGGGCCGGGTTCGGGAATGGAGCATTCAACTTTCTGATCGCTGGAAAATGGAATTTCTGTGGATAATGGATAATTTCATCAGCTTGTATACTTGCGTTTCACCATTTCCTTATCCACTGATCAATTTGGAAATTAATGATGCGGCCCTGAGTGAAATGGAAAAAATATATATTTACCAGAAGCGGGAGCCAAGAGGAACTCTCGTTCGTACTGCGCGTGTTGAAAATGCAGGAGGCTGGAATGATAGGTTGGGCCCGGTGGCAAAAGTCGTTGAACTTGACGAACCTCTTTGTTCCGTGCTTCAGAGCCTGGTCAATAGCGGATATTGTTGGCGTTGAGTAATGTTTGATAGAAGTTTTTTGACAAATAGATTATATTCAGCGACCGGCTGCATAAATTCTCTATTACTTCTTTTTTTTAGTCTATTACTTTTTTGGTTTGATATTTGGATTCTCCTAATAAGAACTGTCACGGGCATTGTCTTTTGCTCTAGTATTAGTCGGGGAGTGACTTTATCATTTCGTGTCTCACAACCTGCTCAATAACGCAGGTTGTTGGCCTTAAGTAATTTACAGCGGATTCTCACCACAAATGTAAGGCTGGCTGCATAAATGGTCTGCACCTTGGTTTGATCTTTAAACTCTCCCCATAAGCACGGCCGCTCGTACTGCGCGGTGCGCGAGTCGGGGAGATCCACTCTTGTTTCGTGTTGCAGAGTATCGTCAATAACAAGGGATTTTTTGCCTTGAGTAATAAGCGATCGAACTCGGCTTCAAATAAATAATATTCAGAGACTAGATGTCTTAATTAGGTGATCTTTAATCTTTAATCTATGGTCTTTAATCCTTGATCTCTGCCCTCTTCAGAAGTCGTACTGCGCGGTGCGCGAGTGGTAGTCGGGGGAGATATTTGTGTTTCACAGCAGGGTTTATGGTGGACAAATTTTGTCCCTGTAGTTGATGCCAGCTCTCCAATCGATAAGTTATACCCAGAGACTGAATACCTTAATTGGCTGATCTTTGATCTGAAATCTCTGATCTTTGATCTCTTTGCAGAAGAACGGCCAGTCGTACTGCGCGGTGCGCGAGTGGCCCTGGTGGCGACTGTACACGCGCGTCGTCCCGCTGCTCGCCGTTACCAGGTACGTAGTTTGTAGTTTGATCTTTGGTCTTTTTTAAGTTTTAAAATCTGTAGTAAAAAGGTAAAGGTGTATTCACGTCAAGCGATTTTAGGTGAGTAACGCTAGGCGGGACCCACTAGTAAGGCCAGTTGTGTAGCGTGGTTGTTTTTTAAGCACCTCTTATTGTTAGTTCTTTGTTTCATCTTCTTCATGTTAGACAAGCCATCACATTCCGGCGGATGGATCTATGGAGCCTAGAAGAATCATAAAACTACGAAAAAAATGTTTGCTTGTGTTTGATCTCTCAAAAAATTGATATCCAAGCTATTTTTTTTTTGGATTGCTGTGAATCCAGCAACTGATACGATGAACTGATCTGTCCTTAGTGCTAGCTCTTGATCTCCTGTCGATATCGCAAACTATTCATTTCGCATGTAGAATGATCTTCCTTCTGTAGCTTGTAGTATGATCTTTGATCTTTGATATCTGATCTTTAATCTCTGATCTCTAATCTGCAGGTCCGACGCCGAGACGCGCGAGTGGGACGAGCGCATTCGCGCACTGGAGAGGCAGATTGGAGAGCTCAAGCAGAACAAGGTACGGTATGGGAAGTATTACGGTAGCTCATTGTACAGTAGCTCTCTGAATGCAGACCAGAACGGAAAGAGGTGGTGTATTTTACTAATCCTAATGTGTGAAACGGTAGTTTTGAATACTATAGTCCACGATCCTGCTCGTGAACAACCTTTCAATACTGGAACCATGCGGCAGTAGTTGAAACGGAGTTTACGGGCAGGGAGGGGGGGGGGAGAGGATATGGTAGGTCTGGGTACTGTATGATATGGAGGGGTGTAGTACGGTAGGAAGGACTAGTGTAGTGATGTAGTAGTCAAGCAAGATTTAAACCGAGGCGGTTACGGTAGGATTGGAGTACGGTAGAGGTACTGTAGAGGGATACTGAAGTGCGAGAGGAGGGTACGGTACGACAGGAGTACGGTAGCCTACAGTATCTCTCCCACGTGGTACAACTGCCATCGCCGATACCGTATGCCGGATGGGAAGGTGCAACACGTGAGAGAGTGGGCGTACTGTAGGACTACGGTAGGGAAGTTCTGGGCGGGATACGGTAGCAGGTACGGTAGGGGATACGGTAGTTGCGCTGTAGAGGGTACAGTAGGTGTACAGTAGAGGATACGGTAGGTGTTCAGTAGTTTCAGTAGCCTGTGAAATGGTAAGCGAGCCGGCGCTCTCTTCAAAAGGGCACCGTTTGACTGCCTACACATTTGCCCCGTCAAAACGATGAACTCTTGATGAGAGGCTACTCCCGGCATTACCTGGTAGGGATACGGTAGCCTAGTTAAGTGTGTACGGTAGCTAGGGGTACTGTAGAGGTAGAGAGGGATATGGTAGCCCACACGCCCCGCCCATGAACCGCATTCCAATACCGATGCAAAAGGGTACTTGAAAGGTGGTTCACGAGCGGGAGTTGGTGTGGGGTACGGTAGAATTGGGATACGGTAGGGATGGAGAGTACGGTAGGATGGGATACGACGGGATAGGATAGGGTACTGGAGTATGGAATACGGTAGAGATACGAACTGTAGGGATATAGTAGGAGTGGATACGGTATGTTAAGATACAGTAGGATACGGTAGGATGGGGTACTGTAAAAGGAATGATACGGTAGCGCACAGCGGCGCTCCCGCGCAGCGAAGAGTATCAGACCGTATCCAGCGACTTGGACTGATGCTCTGGCTACGCAAGAGCGCCTGACTGTGGAGCGGGGTACGGTAGGGAAGGTGAACGGTAGGAATACAGTGGAATAGGTACGGTAGTAATGAGGCACGGTAGGGATACGGTACAGTGAGGTACGGTGTGATGGGATTCGGTAACAGGGACGCTCTCGCACTCACGCGGCGGTAACTGACTCGAACCAATACAGTTAGTAAGTTACGGCGAGTGAGTGAGAGCGAGTGAGTGAGAGAGCTACGGTAGGGGAAGGGTACGGTAGAGGTTACGGTAGGGTACGGTAGGGAATGGCACGGTAGCCGAGCCCCTCTTGAGCGCTCAAGGGGATTGCAGGTTGCAAGGGGCGCTCTAGTCCAATCGCCTGTGAGCTGCTCAGGAGGGAAGGGGCTGGGTACGGTGGGAGTACGGTTGGGCCGGTTACTGTAGCAGTGTCGCTCTCGGTAGCAGGGGCAGATATCAGGTGCAGATTATCGAGGACTGACTCTCGTGGAATCTGGTGGGGATACTGTAGCCCCAAGTAGACGCCTGAGGACTTGGGGAGACTGCTGAATTCAAAGTGACTAGGGGCTGTATTTATAGTATTTAGTGGGCGGGCAAGGTTCTTGTATCTTCATTTTACCTAAGCTCTCATCGGACAGGGAAACGAAATAGCATTCCATAATGAGAGGGGCAGACGGTCCATCCGGAAAAGGGGGCGGAGTCAGGGAAAAGAGGCGGAGTTTGTGACGAGCAGAGACGGAAAGTCTCACGCCTATTAGCAGGCATGGTCTGACTCTCTCACTTTTGCATGCTCTCTCGCCTTCTCTGATCGATGAGAGAACAGGGTGTGTTGAGAGGGCCAGACGTTTGTTCCCTATTAGGCAGGAAGGTGGGAAGGGAGGAGATTCTCACGATAGAAGGGAATTGAATGGAAGATGGTGGCGGAGTGGGAAGTGCAGTCGATTTTCGATTGAAAATGTTTTAGTTTTATTGAACTTTACTGTTGGGATGCGGAAAATCAGTGCTGCTCGCGATCAAGTGATATTGCTGAGAGCGTGAGACATGAAATCACCAGTTGCGATTGGGTTGCGGAATTCGAATAGTATTGTGAATGAGTGGAAGTGCAACACATATTGAAAAAATTTCATTTTATAGCCTAGAGCAGTCAAACAAATCGTTGCTACCCGCGGATAAGCGATGTTATCGAGGGAGTGAAGCAAGAAATTGCCAGTTGCGATTGGGTTGTGGAATTTGAAAAATGATAGTGGATGAGTGGGAAGTGCAGAACATGGAGATGAAGGAAAATCATGTCTGCCCGCGAATATGTGATATTGTAGAGTGCGTGAGACACGGAATCACCATGATTGGGGTTGGGGTGAATTGGAGAGAAGGTAGTGGGTGAACGGGGAAGTGCAGCGAGTACTATTTATTTCATGTAGACCTGGGCGATGAAGAGGAATCATTGCTACCCGCGAATGCGTGCTGTTCTTGAAAGGGTGAAGCAAGGAATCACCATGTTCGCATGGGTGTGGAGAATTTAGGAGAATTTAGGAGAAGATTGAAGATGAGTGGGATGGGCAGTGCCTATCGATATTATTTATATATATTTGTGCACAACAAGGAAAGAGGAGAATCATTACAGTTCGAGAATAAATGATAGTATTGAGAGTCAGTTAGAATCACTATGATTTCAATGGCGGGAACGGGATGGAAGACGGCGAAGTGCAGCGCTAATTGATCGAAATTATTTATTTTATGCATAGCTAGAGTGTGCAGAGAAATCATTGCTGCCCGCAAAAAAAAGTGATAGTACTGAGAGAGTGAGGCCCGGAATCACCATGTTCCTTTGGAAGGGGGAAGGAAGATTGTGGATGAGGGGGATGATTATCGATTGCAATTATTCAATTTGTGTTGGCCGACCGGATAGAGTCATATCCCTGCTGCCAGCAAAGAAGTGATATTACTGAGAGAGTGAGGCCCGGGGGGATATGATTGACTGTTGTGGATGTGTGATGAATGATTACAGATTGCTAGTGAGGAATATTGGTAGTCTTGAAACAAGTGTGCGGCACGGAATCACCATGTCTGCTTGTGGCGGAAAGTAGACTTTTGATATGAACAGCGAGATAAAATTGATTTTTGTACACTATCAACATTCTTTTGACGCTCGTGAACCATTACTTCTCCTTGTTCGGGCAATTTTCTCCTTGTACTATTTTGGAAGGCAGTGTCGGATTCCCACGATAAGGACATGAGCAATGGTAGGAAGGAGTAAGGCGGAATTGTTATTGTTATTGTGCGCATTAAATTTGGCCACCTGATGAGATACTGGAAATGTGGCAAGGAATTGGGGGAAGGTGACGAGCCTCCACTTCACGTCTCGCTATTATATGTCTCGTCTTATTTCGCTGTTATATGGCAAGGGTGGCAGTTTCCGCGGGCTACGGTAGATCAGTGTCAGAGACAGTAGGATTACTGCTGAAGTAATCTGCCCCTTGTTTGATCACTGCGGGCCCGAATCATCCCGATTAGAGGTCATTACGGGGGGGGGGGGGGGGGGGGGGTGGGGGCAAGAGGGGGATGAGGACGAAGAAGGGACTTAGCGCCAGCTGGGATCAGTTCGTAGATGGAAGAAGGACACGGTGATAAGGAGTAATCTCACTGTTTCTGCGAGAGTCTTGCGAGGCGTGAGGGGCACCCGGTGATTTGTGGACAGAGGAAGGATACAAGTGATGAGGGGACAGGACGAGTTCAGTATGTGCCTGTTCGTCCTCTCAAAATATCCACTATCAATGAAAATAGCCCAGGCAGAATCAATGGTAGATAAACAAGGTGTTCGGAGAGCCTTCTAGAATAGAAGGAAGTCACCCAGTGATTGCTGTCCAAGGAAGGGATACTATAGTGCTAGCGGGATTGGTGAATGCAATGGGAGACGAGATTGTAGATGGAGACGCTGAACTCACTGTTCGGAGGGTTTTGGGAGGAATGAGGGGCACCCGATGATTAGAGGCACCGAGCTGGATACATGTGATGAAAAGATCGGACTAGTGCATTATGCAGGTCATTTCTGCCAAGAAACAAAAATCATTGTGCTTTTCCGTAAAATTCCTTGGTAATAACTCGAATATTTATTGGGCTGGGGCACCAGGTGATTTAAGGATGCGAGGCGAACATAAGATCGAGATCGTTGTGTGGTGGCTTGATTTTTTCCGCATTATCTAGCGCAAAATTTACAAATTCACCGTTGTTCCGTGAGGATGTGACAGTGCCCGGTGATTCGAGGCCGCTAGGGGGATACAAGGTCATGTGATTTGCAGAAGTGGAAATGCGTCTGGAGAACAGGGTGCCACTATACAAAACAAATTTATATAATAATTGCACAAAATAACCCGGTGAATTCGAGTTGTGCAGTGGATTGAAGAATGGGTTTGAATGAGGCGTTCTAGTGGGTTGATGTGAGTAGTACGATGTACAAAACTAATAGTACCATTTACTTACTAGCGACACTAGGTGATTAGCTGCTTCAGAGATCCTATGAGAGTTGATCAAGAGGCGAATTCAGTAATGGTCCTTTGTCAGGGTTCATAAAATAAAGTATGTAAATTATTTACATCCATTCCAGTCCCGTCTCGAGGGCCGCGTGTGCGAGCTGGAGGAGGAGGTAATATATTTTCAAATTTATTAATTAATTATTATTGTTATTGTTTTGATGCTAGGATTTAGCATTTATCCTGTAGACAGGCAATGGACATTCAGGAGCAATCACTATTTTGTTAGGAGATTAGGATCTTTATTGTTGTTGTTGTTGTTGTTGTTGTTATTATTATTGTTTTTGATTGTTATTGTTTTGATATGAACAATGATTCACAGGTGACCCGGGGCGTGGCGCAAGCGCACGAGATGAGCGTGGCTCTGGAGCGGGAGGGCCAGGCGAGGATCGTGGCCGAGCGGAGACTGCAGGGTACGGTAGTTTTGTATTGATGTTGGTACGGTAGTAGGAGGGTGAGTACGGTATGGCAGGTTTAGTGGTACGGTAGGAGTGCAGTAAATGTAAAAAAGTTTAAGTCGAGGATCGTGACCGAGTGAAGACTGCAGGGTACAGTAAATTTTGTATGTGCTGTGGGTACGGTAGAAAGAGGGCAGGGTGCTGTATCTTCTTTTATTACTGTTTGCCGACAATATACTTTGAAATGAGTGCAACGCAGAGTACTTTATAAAATATTTTTGTAAAATATCGAATGACCATGAAATGTCGGGTTTCAGAGATACTAGATGAGGAGAGCGAGAGCTCTAGCGTTAATACGGTCGAACAATCCGAGTCTAGAAAAAAAATATTTAAAAAATGCTCACTAATACCTGATATTGTTGGGATACGGTAGTATCTGATTACGGTATTCCTATCGATTGTCTCATTTTCAGGCGCGTATATGGAAATTTCCTAGGATACGGTAGAGATTAAGATAACAGTATCGATTACCGTACCTTGCTGCGCCGAGAGTAGGGAACTGTATCACAGGATTACGGTTATCGTATATTTTCCAGGCGCCGAGGGCGACGCGGCGCGCCTCTCTCGCGTCTCCTCCGTCTCGACGGTGAACGGAGTGACGTCTTCCAATGGAGGAACGACGACGATGGTCGATGAGGGCATCGTGGAGACGCTGCGGAAGGAGCTCAAAGATGCGAGGGAGCAGGAGGAGGCCTTGAGGTGGGCTTCCAGGGGTACAATGAAAACAAAGGTTGTTATTGCTGTTGTTTACGCGAATTTTTAAAATAAGATAGGGGTTAGGATAAGTAGGGTGGCGGGGGGAATAGTGGAGACGCTGCGCAAGGAGCTGAGCGACGCGAGGGAGCAGGAAGAGGCGCAGAGGTAAAAAATAATTAATACCTGGTGAAATAGGCTTCACCGTGGTGCTATATCGATGTATGGATCCATTATGTTGATGGATAGTGTTGCGGTGTCATTAGTCACTGCGTATCGAGGGCTTATAAAATTATTTTCATACGAGGGAGCAGGGTTGATGTGGGACTAGGATAACTAGAAAAATTGAGAAAACAATAGCAACACTGTGGGAGAGTCGTGCTTCAACCGGGCCTTGTATGGAAGTGTATGCGTCATATTTGTTGATTTCTTGGTCATTCCTTTTGTACAAGAATAATTATTCTGCCCGAAGAAAAAAACAAATATCGATGGGGTGAGTAAATTTCGTACTGAGTGATGACTCTGGGTTTCACGGATTCGTTGAATTGAGGTGGTGCGCGTTTGCTCCATTGGTTTGTAATTGCAATTTTATTATATAAACATATTTTTGGAACAGTGGGTGGCTGGTTGAGACTGCATGAGAATAGGAAGAGCAATAATTAACAATTAATGTTTAAATGAAATTAAATTAATTAACACCAATAATTAGCATTAAACAAGGATCAAATAGGGGAATAGGGTAGGAATATAGAGGGAATGGCACATCCTCTACTTTTCTGTTGGACGACTAGAGCAGTCAGATGCGGTGCTGATATCAGTTTGACAATGAATCCAAAAAATTAGATTGCTGAAGTTGTGTTTCAGAGGGGTATTGTAAGGCAGATGATGGGACATACCTCAATCTTGGCGCCGTTTCACTTAAAAAATGACACTTTTTCGCACGGATTCTGAAATTTCACAATTTTTAGCGTAGACGGATTTGCGTTTCCGTGGGAGGTCTTGCTCACAGTGTGATTGGCATGCAATCAATTGTAGCAATGGGTATCGACAAAAAAAAACGCAAAATTCCAACGCGCGAAATATTATTTTTTTTTAAAGAATATAAAATCAATTTTTTCCGCATTTCAGAGTGCGCACGCAGCGCACCGTCGCGCAGCTGCACGAGTCGGAGGCCGAGCTGGCCGAGCTGCGCGCCACGACTGCGACCCTGGAGAAGAAGCAAGCGAGGTGAGAGAGGGGGGGCGGAGCCTATAAGAGGCGGGACTAAAATAGTGGGGCTTAGAGGGAACGGAGTAAAGTGACCCTGGAGAAGGGGAAATCGAGGTACGGCTAATTGTAAGGGACGGGGTGAAACTTGGAATTGAACGAAACTTTGAACATAGAATATACTAGCTATGACAGACAACAAGCTAGCCAAGTGTGGGAGACGGCTGTATTTATAGGAACGAGTCTTAGAAAGGGAGCGTGGAAACGCTGTAGAAGAAGCAAGCAAGCGAGGTGAGGGATGGGGCGGAGCCTAAAAGGGGCGGGCCCCGTTAAGGGGACGGGGCTTAGAAGAGTTGGACCTGAGAATGAGACAGGTATGAGTTGAACGTGTGAACTTGCTTTTCGGTAATCTTAGTGTTAATGTTATTTGAAAGAGTGGGATGATCGGGATAAGCCATGTGAAGTTGGTGCCAGCGAAAAAAGAAAAAAAAAAGAAAAATAATTATATTCCGACGATTGTGAGCTGTTGCTTCAGTGATGGCGTATGTACCATGTACAAGCACACAAACTGATCCATTCCCCTTTTGCGCGTACAACAAAAATCACGATCCCCGGTTATGAATAGGAGACTTTGCAGTATAATAACTAAATCAGTGTACTCCCTGCAGATTCGGCACTTGCTAAATCATTCTAATGACAGCAAAATAATGGTTATTTAAATTAACATTTTTTAAGTTAACTCCCTGCAGATTCGACGCTCACTGTAGCATTCTAATGGCACAAAAAATGTTTATTTAAATTAAATTAACATTTAATTAATGTCCCTCTCAGATTCGACGCGGACCTGCGCGTGCTTGAGGTGGCGGCGAGCGAGCAGAAGCGAGTGGCCGAGAGGATGGAGAAGGAGAGGGATGAGGTGAGGGGGGGGGGGGAGGGATGGCATAAAAGTAGAAAGTGAGGTCAGGCAGAATTTGGTGTTTTTTTAGTGCTAGAGAAGGCGCTTGCAGCGAAAATTGGGTCAATATTTGCAAGTGGGTTGTATGCGCTTGCTGAAACATGAAAGTGTGGGGTCGAAAAAGGGCTATTCGATAGCATGAAATGGGTGCGCTTGGTGGAGACAGCAGCGACGAAGCCGACGGAAGGAGAAGGGGAGGGATGAGGTGAGGAAGTAGGGAAAGGTAGGGGGGGGGAAGAGGAGGAGGCTGCGAATTGTTGTTTAGTGGTGTATACGACGCGATTAGAGCCTATATTGGTAAGAATGGCGAAGGCTGGATTTACATAAGATAGCTGAAACATATAAGTGTGGGGTCGTAACAGGGCTATTCGATAGCATGAGAGGGATTAGCTCGCTGGAGATTGCGGCGAGCGAGCAGAAGCGAGTGGCGGAGAGGATGGAGAAGGAGAGGGATGAGGTGAGGGGAATATTTATTTTTATGATGCGAAAGTGTGGGACAATTGAGTGTAGCTGACGATCTGGCCTTGTAAGAGTTTGGTGAATCCAGTTGAATGGTGTTGTGTGCCGGTTCGAGATGATAGAGAAGAAGGGGGTTGATGGACATTGTATGCAGTAGATCAGATCGATTTGATGAGGGCGGATCATCTGTCCTTGTATGAGATTAGTGAAACCGGAGGATCGCCTCAGAAAGTTTATACAATCTGTAAAAGCGAAGAAGGGGATCGGTGAGGGATGAGGATAGGGCGATTTGAACAGAAGAGTCGTGAATATTGGTTGGAGTATGCACACGCGGGTCAATCTATGAGATTGGTGAAACTTGAAAGTGTTGTGAGCAAAGGTGAACAGGATTGACGACTGTGAAGAATGAGATTATGGGGCACTATAGAGCAAGGATCACAAATTGGTTGGCCACATTCGCTGGGCAAGCGTATACGATTTGGGAAGCCGGAAGCCGGAATGGTTACGCTGGACTTATTGTGTGTAGTGAAGGGCAATCTGTTGAGAGCATTGGAGAACGCGAGCTTCTTGGCCTTGTATGAGATCGATGAAACGGGAAAGGGTCAGCTTTGAAATTGTTTGACTACTGCTGTAATAATAGCGGAACAACAATATAGCGATTGGACAGGATCTGTAACTTGACCCTGTATCATGTTCGTGAAACCGGGAAAGATCTAGCTAGGAAAATTTCCCTTTGAGAGTATCAACGTTACCACGTGGAGTTGTTTTTGAGCATCATAGTATAGCTCGAGGTAATTTCATATATCGATACTTCTTCGCTCAATTCTTTTGAACCTATTTAATGCTGGCCTTTTCTTGAAATATTTTAATTATTTAATTAATTATATACTTTACTTAATTAACTAATTACAGGCCATCACGGTGTCCGCGCGTCGACAGGCCGAGGCCAAGGAGGCCAAGGATGAGAGTGCGGAGCTGCGAGTGCACCTGACGAGGACGAGGAGAGAACTGGAGGAGGGAGGAGGTACGGTAGGGAGATTGGGGGTACGGTAGAAGATTACGGTAGCCGATCGATAATTGGGTTACGGTAGGAGGAACTGTAAGAGTGCAACTGACGAGGACGAGGAGGGAGCTGGAGGAGGGAGGAGGTATGGTAGGGGGGGAAGGGTACGGTAGCTGATCGAGGAATGGGTTATAAACTGGAGCAGGGAGGAGGTACGGTAGCCCATCGATTGGGGGGGAATATGGTAGGGATACGGTAGCCGATCGAGGAATGGGTGATTTAGTGAGAGGTGCAGACCAGGAGGGACGTACTGGGGCGAAACAATAGCTTCTATTTTATCGAGAAATTGGGTTTATTGAACAGCGTCATCGGCGATATATTGAAACACATGCAATCTTTGTGATTTGTAAGGATAGCTGAAACTCAAATATTCTAGGAAAAAAATATGGACCGAGATGGAATTGTTTTTAGAGAATCCTAGACACCATTGATTCTTAAAAAAATTTCCCCTTACAATTACCGTATCCTACAGTATCCTCCCCTAATTGCATGCTGGGGCTGCTTTTTGTCATAAATAACAAAACATAAGCTCCTTACCGTATTCTATTCTACGTACCGTATCCTAGTACCGTAACCTGTTGTATCCTCCTCTATTTTCAGGCTCGGGCGGTGCTGGCGGCGAGGACGTGGAGAGCCTGCGCAAGGCGAAGCGCGAGCTGGAAGCCAAGGTGGGCACGGTGTTATTACCTCCTTTTTATTCGTTATGAATCGACCAAGGTGGGTGGGAATATTTTTTTTTAGATTACAAAGATAGCTGGATAATATTGTTGCTATGTGACTTTTGACATATATCTATGGTAAAGGTGAAACGGGGATAGTTTTTACGCAAGGCAAGGCGAAGCGCGAGCTGTGGAGGCCAAGGTGGGCGGGATTTATTGTTTTTGGCAAGAATTGAAGCGATACCAATTGCGTTCTATTGTAGAAGTTGTTGGGATTAAAGGAATTAGGTGAGAACGGAATGGAATGGTCTCTGGTCTCCGAAAGGTAAAAGTTTGGAGGGGGGAATGCGAAGCGGGAACTGGAAGCGAAGAAGGTGGGCACAATATTTCTTGTAGAAGGGCCGTGACAATCCCATTGAAATGTGTAGATGTCGGGATATCTATAAGTAGCATGAAACCGAAATCATGGCGCTTAGTGGTTTTCGATTAAATACTGGGAAAAGGCGAAGCGGGAACTGGAAGCCAAGGTTGGGATTGATTTATTGGTTTGAGATGAAAACTAAGTTTGACTACACTGTAACGCTATCGGCACATCTATGAGTTGGGTGAGACCGGAGTGATGTGGGCGTTTTCGGAAAAGAATTTTCAATCTTTTGTGTGTGAATGCGAAGGGGCTGTTTTTTGTTGTTGTTACAAGAACCGATACAGATTCGATTGTTGCCTTCCCCTTTCTGGATGTTCATGCATTAGGTGAAACCGGAGGATTCTTAAAGTGGTTTTTTTTGCGCGCATCGATGAGAACATATCGCTGAATTCTAGTCGTTGTCTGCACATAAGTAGAACGGATGAAGCCGAAATATCTATCTCAAGATTTTAAAATGATTATATTTTCCACATAATCACGAGAAACACTGCTGTGCCAGGAGCAGTATGGATAAGTGGAACTGGTGAAACCGAAATGAATCTACCCCACACATTTTCAGTAATTCCAGGGAAACAGAGAAGATCGCTAACATTAGTCAGAGTACATCGTTGTCTAGCTATTACGTTTATGCGAAACCTGAATCACACTAGGACCAAAACAAAGTAATTAATAAATAATTAATTCTAATAAATAATAATACTAATAATAATGGCAGGTGCGCGACCAGGAGGACGAGCTAGACGACCTGTCGGGAGCAAGACACGTGCTGCAGCAGCAAGTGGGCAGGTACGAGTTTGGGTTACGGTGGGTTACGGGGCATATTACGGTAGAGGTGTGAGGGCACGCTGGAATGCGAGTTATGGAGGATTGCAGTAGCAATTGGGCAGGTGCGGTAGAGGAATACGGTTGAAAATGGGCTGAAGGAGGAGAATGTATGGGGTAGGGCTCGAGGACAAGTAAGTGTAAAGGGATTATGGTAGGGCGATGAGTACGGTAGATGGCTGAGTACGGCTGGGCTAATGGAGATGATGCACAGATGCCGCAGAAGAAGGGCACATTCTTCGAATGTTTGTTATGTTGGCTGCTGACCGTTAATTGGACAGCTTGCACGTTGGGCATCTTTGATGCACTTATGAAACTGCGGATTGACTTGTTTGACTTGCTTTCAACGATACATATTCCAAACATTACTTGAGATGGTCACACTCGCATAGTCACGTGTGCCTGAAACGCAGATTTTCCTTGATATTTCTCTCGATATCTTAATGTTCCCTTTTCCTTTCCAGACTGGAGATGCAGTCGGCCCGGCTGCAGGCGGACATCAAGAAGGAGGCAGAGGCGAGGGAGAGCGAGTGCGAGGAGCTGAGGGCGAGCTACCAGCGAAGGGTGAGTGCTAGGCGCGCCGGGTTCGGGAAAGGGGGCGGAGCTTGAGCGAGCTATCAGCGAAGGGTGAGTGCTAGGGGAGGCGGGTTGTGGAAAGGGGGCGGAGCTTGAGCGAGCTCTCAGCGAAGGGTGAGTGCTAGGGGAGGCGGGTTGTGGAAAGGGGGCGGAGCTTGAGCGAGCTATCAGCGAAGGGTGAGTGCTAGGGGAGGCGGGTTTAGAAAGGGAGCGGAGCTGAGGGCGAGCTACCAGCGAAGGGTGAGTGCTGGGGGAGGCGGGTTTGGAAAAGGGGGCGGAGCTTACGATCGCAATGTTCGCCCATTAAATCGTTGTGTTCTGTTGTTTGAGCGGCACCCTATTGTATATTAAAATAACAATGCAGCTCGTGCTTTGGCTCATCGTTGAAACACGAATCGCACATCTTTTCTGGCATATTTTAGAATATTTTTCTGGCATTTGGGAATCCCTGAAAAGAGTCTTGAAGGAATTGGGCGGCACCTCCCGAACTCGATTTAATAAATCCTTCGCTTGCAGATGCGCGCGTTCGAGGAACAAGTGTCTGGAATGGCCCTAATAATATTAATTTAAAACAGTTTTAAAAAATAGCATGCGATTATCGCATTTGAATTTTTTTTTGTCAAATGGTGTCCTGGGGTATATTGCAACCGTCGCACTTCTACCAATTTACCAAGTCGTTGAAACATCAATCTCGCATTCATCTAAAAGATGAAGGGCACCGCACGGTGCAATGCAAGTGGGCGGAGCCCATTTCTTCCTAATTTAAAAGTGGTAGATAAATTCCCCTCAATAGAGCTGTGCCTTAAGAAAGGGGCGGGGCATGGGCAAAGTGGGCGGAGCCTGTTCTCCCCAAAATATCAATTCCCCCATTGCAGTTGCGCGCGTTCGAGGAGCAGGTGGCGGACCTGGCCGAGTCGAATCAGTCGTTGACCAAGCAGAATCGACTGCTGGAGGGTCGGTGCCGGCAGAATGACGCGGCTCAGCACAGGTGAGACAAGTGATCTTTGGTCTTTGGTCTTTGATCTCTGAGGTGATAAAGGGCCGTCAGAATGACGCCGCCCAGCGTCGTTGATCTATAAAGCAAAAAAGGGACCGGGTTCGCGTTAGAAGTGGGCATTGTGGTGGGAGCGGGAATAGTGATTGACCAAGCGGAATCGACTGCTTGAGGGACGGTGCCGGCAGAATGACACAGCTCGCAGATGATGAGTGATCTTAGAACTTCAAGCTAGGTCAACTAGCCTAGCTGACAGTGGCCTGTGATCTTTGAACTTTTGCCGGGTAGATTTTCGTAAAAACGAGAAGAAGGATTGGGGGAGTTGTGCTTCACAAAATTATGGAAGGAAATGTGAGGGCGCCATGGACGATTAATTCCCCGCAAGATATCATCCATGATGCTACACACATTTGTTGTGGTTGTTGTCAGTGTAATTAAAAGATATAAACGGAAAAAAAGGAAAATCGAAGGTTTCGGCCCGGCAGGGATGAGTGGTGTTTCACGATTCTGCCAAAGGCCTATTCGGGCTGATTGACCTCAGTTTTAGTCATCAGCTCTTTCGAACAAATAATATAAATTAACATGAAAAGATCAGCAAAATTACGGGCCACTTTTGATGATCATTTAAGAAGTTTTACAAATAATAATAATTTAAATAATAATAATTTCCAGTCTGGAGTACTCGGGCGGGCAGCATCGTCGGGAGCTGCGCAAGGCGCTTGCCCTACTGGCGGACACGGAGGCCCTCCTGGCGCATGAGAGGGACAGCAACGCGAATGGCGCGGTGGTCAGGCAGTTGAGGTGAGAGGTGGTCTTTGATCTTTGATATTTGATCTATTGAAACGACGGAGATGGATGCTAGGGGAGGGTTGGGTAGGGGATTGGGGGGGGGGGGGGGCGCTTCTGGCCCATTAGAGATGAAAAATGTCGAACTTTTGAACTAGGTGATCATGTGCCACTCACAGAACTGGCATATTCGCATCTTCTCACAGCAGAGATCATTGGATGGGCGTCTTACGTGGAAATAAAACACATTTATCTGGGGTAAAGGAGTCCACGGGGGGAAACTAGATGAAATGGTGCTGCAGTGTATCATCAAGAGTGGGCGAACTTGTGCAGGAACAGTAGTGCATTCTGTCGTGCCGCAAAAAAAAAGATAAACCTAATCCCTCTTTTCAAATCGATATACAATCCCGTTGTTTTGTTTTCTCACATTTCGAGTACCTTCCATTTACTATCAATTCCTACCGGAACACATATCTCCCATCTGTAGGGAATGGAATGCTGCCTTTTTCGCCAAGCATTGCAATGTCTCTTTTCCTTACTAACTATTGTAGCCCACTTCGTTACAGAGGAGCAATGGGGCGCTTTTCTCTTCCTAGATAGCCAACCGTCGTAGTATCTTGTTTCCCCACTCTACCGTAACCCCCGTCCTTCCTTTGCAGGGAGCAACTGGAGGACGCGGAGGCGCTCAAGGTGGCCGCCCTCAAGGGCAAGCACGGCCTGGAGAGCGAGCTGGCCGAGTTGAGAACCCAGGTACGATAATAATATATTGTAAGATTACGGTGGGGATTACTTACGGTACTGTAGATATCGATTGAGTGGGCACAAGACGACGATAAGAATATGACTTGAGATTGAAATGAGCACAGATGGGAACCCCGGTGCGGGTAACTAACGTTAAGTTTCTGAGATGAGATTTGGATTTTTAATGGGAACATCGAGAATGTATTGTAGTTTTCATATCTGTCAGAACTTATGGGGATGGTGAAACAGAGAAGTTGAAAGGGCATGTATTTGATTTTATGAACGGACAGATATGGACACATTGTTTCTTTCAGTTCCAAGCTGAATTTCAGATGGACATGGGGCTGAGATTCCCCTGGTTCCCTATCTTGTAATTTTGGTTGTGGACATCTTGCTAATCGACGAGATTATCAAAACGGCCACAACGGTTGCTTTCGAATTTCCTCAAAGACTGGGTAATCGAGAAACACGAAACAGCCTAGATGTTTATTATGCTGATTTGCAAGTTGTTGGCAATTGTTGTTTTCGTTTATAGATTTTTGTAATGAATTCCGATCTTCTATTGTAATTCTCAATTGCAGTAAGAATCTATGGGGACGGTGAACACACAGAAGTTACATTCATTTTACGCATCGACAAAATCATTTGAATTAACGTTATTCAGCTGGGAATAGTCTTCTACTGTTGATAAATTCCAAAACGGGGAGTTCTTGAATAATAAATAAATAATTAAATATACTTCATTCATTTGGTCTCTTCTGCTATGGGAAAAGCTTCCGAAATCTCCTATTATTTTTATATGTCGTAAAATTGATAATTGTTAAATTAAATTTAAAATATTCAGCTGGAATCGGCGCTTGCTGGGCGGAAAGTGGCCGAAGAGCGGGCCCTTTCGCTGCTGAGAGAGAAGAACGCGGGCATCGCACTGCTGGAGGAGAAGGATGAGCAGATGCAGGTACGTACAGTAGCCTATAATTGGCGGGTACGCTAGGGGTGAGAAGGAGAGGTATGGTGTGTCGATATGGTAGATGAGCAGATGGTAGTGGAAGATTACGGGTGGTATACAATAGGGATGTTTGAGTACTGTAAAAATCGATACGGATAAGAGCAATCAAACCTTTTCTAAAATCACAAAGACCAGTGAAGTTTCCGTTTCTACGTCGTTTCTAGTTAGAGCTGGGCGATTGTAAATAATTTCAATTGTTTGTCGACTTGGGACTAAAAAAATATTTATAATTGTCTGACGGTGAAATGTCGAAGGTGCTTAGGATGAGAGCAGTTCGTCAGGAGAGGCGATACGGTTTATATCGATGAATCAATAATGTAAACATTGTCAGGCGCTGCTTAAGAAGTACAAGGCGTCCGTGCAGCAGAACCAGATCGACGGCATCGCGATTGCGGATTATATCGAGCAGGTACGGTAGGAGCGACCTTAACCTGGCTTAAGGAGAGGCCGCGTGCTAGAAGCTCCGGGTTAGATAGGGTAGGGCGAAGCGCTTACGGGAGGGGGAGGGGCGCACGATTTCGCGATAAGATTTAGACGATGTTATTTTATTTGTGTTCGTGAGAGTTCAGTCAAGCTATATTAAAGGAACAAATGCTCGCTTACGTTTGGTTTGATTGTGCTACCTGACTCTTCCGGGTGTGTTAAATACTAAAACCCTAATTTTAATTCCCCCGACTACATCTACATCGAGCAGGTAAGGTAGGAGAGGGACGCGACCTTAAGCCTGGCTTAAGGAGGGTTAAAGAGAGGCTGAAGGAGAGGGCGCGTACTCAAATTAATTATTGAGTATTGATTCACACGCTACGCAACGATACTTCCAAGTGAATTATTGAAGAATAGTTGACCTGTGCGTGAAACACATTTGTTACGTGTGGAACACTGAAGTCGAGACAATTTGAATTCCCGCGGGAATCCCTGATATCGATTTTCTTTCCAGATCGCTGACCTACAGAGCTCGAAGCAGAAGGTGGTGGACGAGCTGCACGAGCGGACGTCGCAGCTCGAGCAGCTGCACCAGCATACGGTAGGAGGCATTTTTGAATATTTGAGCCTCCCGCCAGAAAAGCGGAGCATTTGAAAATCTCTACATGAAATCTCCTATTTTTTTGAGAAAAAAATGGAATAGGGTGATTTAGGTTTCAATGAGGTGAGATAGTCGGGTGAGAGTGGGTGTGGACAATGGTTCGGGACTGGTTTTGATTGTCAAAAAATTCGAGCATTTCATGTAGGGACTTTGAAATGTGAGAAATTTTTGCGCGGGAGATTCAAATTTGATTTTTTTCCTGATTTAGGTGGAGAAGCACCGGATGCTGCTGATGGAGCAGCGGCTGCGCGAGATGCAGGCCAAGCTGGACCTGGAGACGGCTATGAGAACTAGATTGGAGGTGAGAGGGATACTGTAGGGGTAATGTAGGGGATACGGAAGGTGTACGGTAACACATTGGATCTCGAAACGGCGATGAGAACTAGACTGGAGGTGAGAGGGGGTTACTGTAGGAGTACGTAAGAGGTACGGATGGTTTATGGTAGGAATTTTTGGCGTTACGGTAATACTGGAGACGGCGATGCGGAGGTGAGGGGTACTGTAGGGCATGGCTTCAAATTTGCCTAGACGGCATTTCTCAAGCGTTTGGATTAATGATGCAGCTACTATTATGCGGGACAATGGGGTGGTAGAGTGCACAATCGGAGTGATTGAGGAGCAAAGCGAGTGTTTTCTAGTTGCTAACATGATTCAGCGATAACACATTGTTTAAAAAAGTTGTCGTTGAATCGATGTTTCACCAATAATACATAGCCTTGATGATTATCGTTGAAGCAATCGTGCACATCTTTTTCAGCTCAATTAAAAACTACCACCTCATATAAAGCCCTGTTAAAATAATTTTATTTAATTCTTACTAAAATAGTTACTGTTATCCTTCCAGTCCCTCGTGGCCAAGCACGCGGACGAGGCGGAGACTGCGTGCGAGAAGCTCGCTGATGCACTGGCTGCCCACTCGAGGGAGGCCGAGACCGTGAAGAAGACCAGGAAGGAGGTATGGTAGAGGGGTGCTGTACTAAGGATAAGGACTGTACTAAGGATAAGGACTGCACTAAAGATGTACTAAGGATAGGGATACGCTATGGGTACTGTAGGAGCTTAGTAAGATGGGTACGGTAGGATGGTTTGTGTGCGAGAAGCTGGCTGATGCATTGACCGCCCACTCGAGAGAGGCGGCGGAAACCATGAAGAAGACCCGGAAGGAGGTAGGGGAACTGTAGGAATACGGTAGGAGTACGGTTAGGTACGGTGAAAATAACGTAGGCCGGATACGGTACGTTAGCTGCATCGATTCATTTACAGATGGCGCCAGTACGATAGATTGAATGCGGTAGCTACTTAGTGTACGATATCCAGAGAGTATACGGTAGCTACAGTAAAATTATCGATTCCTTTTCCAGATGGCGAACGTGACGGAGGCGTTGGAGGAGGTGCGCAAGCGCGAGACGGAGCTCACCCACCGGCACAAGGCACAGGTCAGTCGCGTTAGGGGAAGAGGAGGCGGAGCTTGGAGACCTTTTGAGGGCCTAATGGCTTCAATGCGTAATGATAAATAGGTTGTTTTGTTTTTTTAAAATACGAAATCGGACCGAGATCGGGGATCATCTGAAGCAGTCCTACTAGTGCAGACGATGAATCGGCGAACAGCCGGGTTTTAAAAATGTTTTGTTGTTGATCTGAATGTATTTGAACACGAAATGATGTGATGAGTGATAGATGAGTGATATGAGTGATAGTGATGTGTCATCGAGGTTGACGTTTCTGCGCTTTTATATGTGATTCAGTGACGGAGCAGAGCAATGGAAACGGTCCAGCGTGCGATTCAACAGACAGACAGACAAATTACTATTATACTATGCATTGTGCGGCTCATAGTCAAGTGAATACGTGGCTGTGGAAATTTTCTTGACGACGTTAAAGCGATTTTCTCTAGTTCTATAGAACGATTGGTTGAGATATGCGACCAGCGAGGTTACGGTTTTTGTGGATCTATAAGTTCGACCAAGGACGGCGTGATTGATTCGCTCGTCATTTCCTCTGGAATAAAACAATTATATGTTCCCCTGGCCCGCGAAGTTACTGCGCACTAGGTGTTTTGGTGCAGCAGACCGGCAATAAGTGTACAGAGATAGCGCAGAAGCAGTAATCGTTCGACGCAAACTAGTAAAATACAAATTTTTTACAATGGGTTTTATAGTTATATTCTTTGATCTTTGATCTTTGATCTTTCGCAGAAATCGGCGGCGGAGAAGCTGGAGGAGCAGGTGCGCAAGCTGACAACCGACCTCAAGTGACTTTAATTTAAATTTATGAAATATTTAAATTACAATAAACATGAATAATGTATGTGATGCATGTTTCGAACAACATAATCCAGCTGAACTTAGTTTGTTACTTTCGAAGCAAACATGTCCACGCCTGCTGCGTCCCCCTTTTATGACCAAATGTATGAACGTCTGTCTGAGCACGCCCATGTATGGCCAAAATTGTCAAAAAGTGGGACCTCGCCACGAATGGACACCTAAGTTTCGCAGTATAGTGTAGATAAAATAAAGAAGAGAGATGAAGCAACAAGTGGGTTTGAAGTTTCTCAGGATTTTGATAGTAAGTAGCGTGTGTAGGGAGCAAGGGAGCAATCGCTCTTCGCAGTATTACAAGTAAATATTATATTGCTCCCAAATGGTTTAAGTGCCGTGGTGCCTCAAGCGAGTTTGTGGCTGCGGGGTGTTGGTGGTAAAACCTGGCACTGCGGTCAGTTAGCGATTGCACATTGCCGGGGTCTTGTTGAAACACGCTTTTACGGCGCACTACGCATTTTCGGATAGGATTCCTCCTGCGAGATCGATGTTGCAGCAGCGCATCATGAAAACATGTCGAATATTGATTAATCCTTGAAAATGCCGCCCATTACACTCAAATTTAGATTTGGCATCTCTCAATTGTACATGTTCAGACTGGCGGAGAAGCGTGCGGAAACGATGCGTGTGGCCCTGGCGGAGGGCATTGACGGACCCATTGATGAGGAGGACGATGAGGAGGAGGGCAGTGAGGGAGAGGAGCAGGTACGGTACCACTTTGGTAAATGACATTCGGCAATATTGCCCCCCCCCCCCCCCGAAAATGTATTGAGGCTCTGGATCTCGCTGCAACAATTCAAAATTGCCTGCGATTTGTGCCCCCTAGTCGGGTTTGTGCCGCATAGCAAGAGCACAAGATCTGTGGCAAAGCCTACAATTAATGGGAGTGCAGCATTTCCTTTGAAAAAAAAATACACAAATTATGCAAAAAAACTTGTGGATAGTTTTTCTTTCAATTTTGATCTTTGATCTTTGATTTCTGATTACGGTATCGCATATCGATTTCAGTTCCGCTCTTCCGAGACGATGTCGATGCGCAGTGGCCACTCGCGCTCCGTGGCGACGTCCTCGTCGAAGAAGCGGCTGGACGAGGAGGAGGCAGTCAGCAATGGGTACGGTATTTATAGAGATTACTGTGTCGATTGAAATTACGGTAGCTTGAGGGTACGGTAGTTTTAACGGATAATATTGATTGGTTACAGTAAACAATTTTTGATGCTGCTGTGTTTATGCTTTAATGATGCTGTTTTGATTATGTTAGATGGTGCTCGCTAGGTAGTTGCGGGTCAATTGGTAAAGTAGATGACTCATTCGGTGATTGATAACAATAATTATCGATCGCCCGTTCCAGAATGAGCATGCTGTGAGCTCAGTCGACCCCATCTTGGAACACGTTCGGATGCAGTGTGGTGTGCATGGTGCGGCGATATTCTACTAGGCGACGTTTCCGAGAAGTCGTCTCTCGTCGTAGTGTAGTGCACACCATTTCATATTGTATCGATCGATAATCATATCACAGACTAGACCTACTTACTACTATCCATTCATACGTTGTATAATTATTCACCTCTTTCTATCTAGAATGGTAGTAGTTCCGTACACCTCACTTAAACCGTAACCCATTCATACTTGTACCATAACCAGTATCAATATTGCTCACAACCCCACTTTCAAACTTTACCAAGTTGAGCTACCATTCAATTTTGCTAATCGATAACCGGTGATATAGATCGAAACCTTCCATTCACCCTCAAAATTAACTGTGAAATCTCATTAAGACACACGCAAATATCCTTTTTTGTGTTTATTGTCGTCCGATAAATTCATTGTAATAGAATGTGCAGTAAGCGTTTGAATTAACCAACCAGAAACTCTTCGAATCAGAAAATATATTGCTAGTCCTGCATCGGGAATTATTTGTATTTAGTATTCATTTTCCTCGGAAAAATGATTCAATGAAAGTTTGCAAAAAGTACGTTCCGATGCCGGGAATCGAACCCGGGCCTTGCGGGTGAGAGCCGCAAATCATAACCACTAGACTACATCGGATGATGGGAGTGGAGATGAGAGAATCTGCGTTGAGATCAGCAGTAATTTATTTCTGGAAAGCAAATTGGAAGATTGTTTATTTATTCCGATTGGAAAAATTGGTGAATTTCGGCTAAATGAAATGGTTAGGTAAATATGAAATCGTGCGTGAACGAGTGGATGGATAGTAGGAGAAAGTAGGGTAAAAAATTGATGATAAGTACTTGTGTGGTAGATCAACGGAATACTGGTGAAGAACTGGAAGTTGTGGTGCGAAAATGCGTACAAAGCACAATAAATGTACCAGTGGACAGAGTGCAGTAATTCTCGAGTTTGGGAGGATGCAGAATTCGTCTCATCTTTCCTCGTGCACACTCACGGGAGAGATTTGCGAAAGTTGCGAGAAATGAAAAGACGAATTCGTCATTTTGGCGACCACAATCTCGAGCCAGATTGTCCTCCCCTCAGCTAGGCATTCATAGCTTCATAGCTGCCTGCCATCGCTGCAAAGCCGAGGAGACGAACCATCACCCTACGCAACTCATTACGATCCTGAACGGAGATTTTTATATTTCATGATTTCCTGGGAATCCCAGATCTCCGCAAATTATTTCATCCAGTAGCCACCTCTAGAGTTAATTGTATGCAATTAGTTGCTCCAAAATACCTTTTACATAGCATCGAATATCTAATCGCATTCTCAAGATACCTCCGGTCTCATCGCGACATTGCTCATTTCCATGACATCGTCGACGACCTGCTTCTGAAGAATCTCCTGGAATTAAAAAAAAGTTTTTTCACAATTCTTTGTCTAGGTTTGATCACTTTTCGCACGCGATGTTTGGCTCGCCATTGCGCTCAATATGACTGTTTCGGGCCAATTGCGTTGGTCTCTGACGGGATGCTCATGTACATGTATGATACTTGTACGGACACCGCTCATTACGGGAAAAAGGATTGAACGTTAGGGGGAAAGATATATGATGGGCTCACATTTTGTGTGAGCAGCTCCTCAATGTTTGGTCTCGATCCCAAAGCAGCGAAACATCTCGCCAGGATCCCCTCGATGTCCTGAATACGGAAATTTCGGAGAGCGATTGTTAAAGTGTCCGGAAATCAACGACTCTCGGCCTCTGCAACTGCCTTTTATCGATGCAACTATTCAAATTAGCTCCTCACTTTAAAGGGCAAGCCGCCCATGAAGTACGCTCTTGACAGCACTCTCTGAGCTTCATACAATATCACTGCAACGTCATTGGCGGGAGAAGCGACAGGTTCAGGTGTCCTGAAAGCACCGGCTTAATCATGTGAAAATTCAAAATCTGATTCGGAATCGTTCTTCAAATTCATTCATTGATTATTTATTCCGTCAGATAATTGTACTTCTTGATGAGATTCGGAATTCTTGATGGATAACTGTTATTTAGGGATGAAATCCAATTGAGAAACGCGAAATAGATAGATCGAAGAAACAGAAACGCACATCGCTAAACTCTGCTGGTTCGATTCCTCGTTTGCACCATCCTTCTCTGCCGCGTCCACTGCTACCTTCTCGCGCATCTGAGAAATCCACATTAGCTATGACATTTCAACAGGCGCCAAGAAACCAATCACCTTCCTTATTGTTATTGCGACAAAGAAAGGGAAAGCGAAGCGACGATAGGAAACCGCTTATTACCTTTCTCTCCATATTGGAGATCGCGGTCTTCAGATTATTTTTAATATTGGTGTTTGAGAGGTGACCGTACTCGCTCGCGCACTTCTTGCGGCTCGTGGGGCGTCGCAGTAATGCCTGACGCTCTCCTGGCTGCAAAAAGATGATGGATGCTCAGGTTACCAGCATGGGGCGCTGTGAAGGATTGAACTCGATAGAGATGGTTTTGGATTACGGCTACAAGTTGAATCGTTTTTGATTACCGTCATAGCGATGAGCGCCTTCTCAGTAACGTCGTCGAATCGCAGTTCTTTGCAGAGAGCGAGCGTGCGCTCCACAAGCTGTGATAGTGTCGTCTGCAACATTTGGAGTATCTTCAGATGCCTCGCCCAGAACGATTCATGATGACAACATGTGGTGCAATGTCCCCAGAGGAACGTATGACCCCCTTGATGCCCCTAGGGCTGTCAAGATGAAGAATCCGTCTCCTCATTTTACGTCCTCTCTCGTCACACTGACCGGTGAGCGAGTATGAGGAATGAAGTGACGGATTCTTCACCCTGAGAGCCCTGATGGCGATGTATGGCGATTGCTAAGGGCGAGTGCTCACGAGCTTATTTGCATGCACCAAATTGAACGGAGTGTCGATGCGACGACGGCGCTTGCCCGACTTCTTGGAGATGCCACCATGCATCTTCCTCTTGCTCAGTGTTCTCTTGCGCGTTGCGCGAATTGGTGCTCGACCAGTTGCTTCGCCTGAACACTTAACATGGGATTCATTTTACTCATAGTAAAGGTATGGGTGCTTCCAAGTCAAGCGATTTTACAGTCATAACGCTAGATGGGACCCACTGATAAGGCCAGTTGTAAGATAGGAGTACTCATAGTTGATGATACCCATATCCTTCAGTATTCATTCAGATCCCAAATGTAATGTCAGCAGCAAAAATCAAACTTTCCCAGTTTTTCCACCACACCACCCCCCATTCCCACCTCCATGTACGAGTGCATCCACTGCGGCAAGCAAGTCGTTATCGTTGGTGCCAGCGTCATCCATGATGTCATCCTTAATTTAGATATGAGAAGGTCAGAGGTAAGCTTCATGTATGACCGAACGAACACAAACTGCTCCGAAAGAGCAGCCACGTTTCTCGGGAGATAGCTCGTGAAGGGTCTCACATCATCTCTTTCTCCGCCCATTCCATCCGCCGCATCCTCCTCGCTCTCGTCTCCATCCTTCGCATTATTCATGCCTTCCTACAAGTAGATAGCTTCGAGAAAAACTGCCTTGCTTGGGACGCATTAGGGACGTTTCTTACACCTTTCGGACCGAAAGGAGAAAGGGAAGGACCTATTGTTTGAGATAACCAAGGTTAATGCACGAACCGGGAGTCGAACGCAAGGCTTCCGCTTACCAGGCAGATCACCATCACATCACGGAACTACATGTGCACTTATGATATATCCTTCCTGGATGAAAAGGTGACCTATGGACTCACCTCCTCCCCCATCTCAGTGTCCTCGTCGGAATGCTCCGAGAGCTGCGGTTTCATCGTCGTATCATCGTCATTTTCGTCTCCACTCTCTGCCGGCTTCTGCTGATCGCCAGGCAGCTCTGAAGTAGGAGGAGCGACTTCGCAAGAATGCACTCTTCATATCATGTACTCGCTCATCAAACAGGGTGAATGTTAGAGGACTCCCCTACGTGGAAGACACAACCAAATAGCAGGGCATCAAATATTAGAATCGATGAATAATCTTAATCTATTATTCTATGAATCTATTATGATGAATAATCTATTATCTATTATGAATAATAATAATCTTGACTTACTTCCTATTAATCTATCTAATAATCTATTATGATTTATTATTCATAATAGATTATCTTGACTTAATAATCTATTATGAATAATAATAATAATCTTGACTGTACTTCCAGTCTCCTTGCGGTGATCTCCGACGGTGTTCTCGTTCTCTGTCTCGCCCATCTTCAGCTGGCCACCGGCCGATTCTCAACAAAGTTTTCCCCACCTTGGACTGCGGAATTCAATCCAAGTTCGTGGCAAACGTTCAAGAAACCAAGGCAAACGTGGGGTTCACGACAATAACGCGCAAACTCACCGGCCGTTTCATCATTGTCAATATCGCCCAACACACCACTGTTCACGCTTTCGGGGAGAATGCCGTCGTTCTAGAAATTTGAAAGTGATCTTTGCTGGAGCTGTCCAGTCGCTTACCGGAATCACTTCCTCATCGTTCGTTACCAACAGCTTCTTCTCCTTCGCCTTCTCATCCCTCTTCTCATCCTTCTTCTTTTCTCCCACCTTCTCATACTTCTTCTCCTCCTTCTTCACAATAATCGCCGTCTTTGCATCGTCAACGCCGACTTCAGAAGGCGTTTCAGACGGAGCTACCACGGTGGGAGTCGACGACTGAGTTTGTAATATATAATATGAGTAGTATTAATATGCATTGGTTCGTACACCTGGCGGGAATTCAAATGCCTATTTTCTTTCAAAAAATTCCAAACTTTTCAAGGTCCATATTTTCAAGCTATATATTTGGATTTCTGACGTTGCTGACTTAGACTAGCCGGCATCCAGTTTTTTCAGGCCATATTTTTCAAAGTCAGTATTTCGTGATAATTTTCAAGGACGTTCCTTTTCTGGTCCATTTCCGATTCCTTTCACTTTCATTTTCCATTTTCATTTGATTAACAGGTTTGGCGAACTTGATTGACAGGCTTCCGTTTGGCGACCAAACTTGATTGATTGGTTGACAGGAATGATCCATCGTTACCATTATCTTCCTGATTTTTCAATATTTCAATATTTCGGCATTGTATAACGAATTTTTTGCCCACTAGAGTTCGAAACACGGGTAATCGTCTCTTCATTTCACGCGCTCTCTCACCGGTCCTAGTGACGAGAGACTGTGTGAAATGAAGAGACGATTCATCGTATTTCGAACATCACATAAATATTTCTCCCATATTTCGATCTCTACTGCCCACCTGATTGCAGCCATTCTCCGACCAGGTGACCATCATCTGCATCCTTCGCTTGACTTCAACCTTAACCTGAAAATGGCGAAAGTTTTCTTCCGCTGCAGCTGCTAAGAATTATGGCCAAAATAGGAATCCAATGTTTACTTCATTTTCTATATCGGGCGAGTGATGCACTCGAAATGAGGAGAGTGATTTCTTGCCAATCCCAATTCATACAAGTTCGTAGTGTCTTACCTCTTCTGCCTTCTCCTGTTCGAATCGAGCGGCTGCCGCTTTCATTGAAGCATCCTGTATTGTACAACGTTGAGATAGTCCTCCCCCAAATAGAAGATTGGGAGAATAAGTCAAGTCGATCGTATAAATGTGAACTCTCACTCTGTCTTCCAGAGCCTTGTGCAGCAATCTCGGCGTCCGCCGCATCTTTCTGGAATTCAAATAGTAGAAAGTATTTCGAAAGTGATTCTCGTTAGCTGCCCCAAAAAACATGATCCCATTTCCAAAAGAGGTAGTTGTGCGTCCGAATTGTCAGTACTAAAGCTCACCGCAGCCTTCATCTCATTGAATTGAGCTTCTGCCACCGCTTTCTGAAACAGTCAGACATTCTTTATGATTAAGAAAGAAGCACAAAACGCAATCTGCTTACCGCGTTTTGCAGCTGCAGTTTCAGAGAGGCAACTTCATCGACAGCAGAATCTTTCTGTAAATGAGTACATACGTCATCGGAACGTGCCTCTTCTCGTCTTACATTGTGCCAAGCTATTAGAGCTCGAGAAATGGTACCGCCGTCTCTTCCTTTCACACACTCTCTCGTCGACCGAGTGGGCGGGGTGCAAAATGAAGAGACGGTGGCATAATTTCTCGAGTTCTACAAGCTATCTCGTCTGTCTTACCGACGAGGTAGTTTGGCGCTAGAAGGAGATCCGCGTTCCCCTAATTCTCACCTCAGCAATTGACGAAGCGAGCTTCTTCTCGATTTTGGCCACCTTGTGATTCAGACTGTTGATCTGAAACAGAATCTAATAGTAATTAATTATATCTAGTCTAGAAATTAATAAAATCAAAAAAAAATTACCATAATAAACATGCGCAATTTAACTAACCTCCGCTTGATGAGGAGCTTGTTTCAGATCGTACTGGACCTTTTCAAGCTGGAACATTCAAGTTGAAAGAAGAATGGTAGGTGAAAGAACGAGGATAAATTGCAAAATGAGGATACCTGAGACTGCAGCTCCACTATTGTCTTATCGCGCTCGGCGATCTGATCGATTTTTTCGATTAGTTGAGCATCCTGAATTAAAGATGGAGTTCCTGTTGTTGCTGCAGTTATTGCACGCTTACTAGAGCTCGAGAAAGGATACCACCGTCTCTTCTTTTCACACACTCTCTCTCTCTCGTCGACAGAGCGGGCGAGAGAGTGTGCAAAACGAAGAGACGGTGGTATCATTTCTCGAGCTCTAACGCTTACCCTTTTCTTGATCCCATCCGCATCATGCTCCTGAAAGATACAAATTTGATTAAAAGATTGACGCAGAAAGGAGTCCTGACACTACTCACAGGGAAATACGTATAACTTCGTAGGCTCACAGGCTTACGGATAATAATAATCGTCTGAATCGTCTGGGAAGTCTAAGAACTCAGCCCCATCTCCTATTATGCATACTTTGCAATCTTCCCAGGTAAAGGTGTATCCACTTCAAGCAATTTTACAGTGGTAAGACAACGCTAGGTGGGCCCCACTGGTAAGGCCAGCTGTTAGATCGTCCCAGGTGATCTTAGACTAAAGAAATACCATTGGACGGCCCTGTGCTGCGTAGTCGAGTTCTTCCTGGAATTGCGTTGTGTATTCAACGTTATTTATTTCCTCTTACTGATCGATGTGTTTGAGCTTCGAATTCATTCTAATAAATAACAAAATGCTGTTCGAAAAGGTAACAGATTTTATAGCCATGACACTCTTCGTTTCTTACGATATACTGGGATAGATTCTTCATATTTATCACGTGTCTTCTGAGAGATTGCATGAAAACGGCCACAACGGCAAAAATTCTGAAGATTTCAAGCCTCGATCATTGAGTTTTTATGAAAAATCGGCAGTTTTTGACGTTTAACGGCTCCGGAAGGTCGATTGTCACCCCCTAGGCCCTTCGGTCAATTTTTTTCATGAACTACAACGAATGTATAGATTGACATTTTGCACATTGCTTGGGGGGGAAGGGTGGGGTCCCCTTTCCAGGAAAAATCATTTTTCGTTTTTGGAATCAGTTATTCAAGGATTTGGAGATCAAAACGTTTTCAAATTTTTTCGTCGTTGGTAGAAAAGTTGTTCAGAATATTTTTCCTCATTTTTTGGGCCAAACCGCAGAATGCCAGCTGGGAGCTGAGATATAACATACCCGACCCTAGAGCCGGAAAATGCCTAAAAGCCGGTTCTCGGACAAAAGTTGTGTTATAAAATTTTTCTCTTCGCCAATATAGGCTACCGTAAAATTTTCATCGGGATTGCTAAAAGATGGGGGTCCTGCAATCTCTCAGAAGACACGTGTTATAGTTCAAAAGGCTCACCTTGACTGCCGGAGCTGGCGGCAACTGGTGCTCCGTACTACTTACCGACATTAACGACGAGCTCGATCTAGAATGATAAAGGTAAAGTTGCTTCCACAATTAAGGCGATTTTACAGTTGTCATGAGACAACCACGCTTGGTGGTGTACACTGTACACAGGTAAGGCAAGGTTAATCTAGAATGGTCAATTTGCCCCCAAAATGAGATGCTACGGTAAAGATATCGATTGGAATGGAATGTGGGCGGTATATTGCGGTGGGCAAAGACGGCGGTATAAATCGGGAATGATGATGATGGGCTAGCAATGAACGATTTCCAGTCCCGTGACAAGTGGCTACTCTCCAAGGAAAGATGAGACAAGGACACGGCTCCTCCCCTTTTGGAGAGCCTCCTCTGATACGAAAGATGAAAAGTTCCAACAAGTGAAGAAAGAGTGCTGAGTACTGAAAGGAGAACTGAGAGTACCATATGGAAACGAGTAGATCAAGAGGACGTGGGGGGGGATATATCAACTTAGGAGAAGAAAGGAAATATGTACGGTTATGTAATTCGAGACTGTCGAGTCTCCGAAAATGAGGAACATGTGGTAGCATTATCTAGTTGACACTTTATTCCAATCGGGAGACCGACTGACAATTTAGATTCTAAAAGGCAAACAGGCAGTGAGTTAGTCGGAGGAGGGAAAATACTATAAATCTCTCTCTTTCTTTGGTCGACGGAACAAAGGGCAAATGTGTGTGTGGGGACATCCCATAAACACTTGCACTAGCGGGGGAGGGAGGGAGGCAGAAAGATTTCGCCGGGTACTGTAGCTGTGAGAGGGGTGGGGGGGGGAGAGAGAAAGAGTACAAGGAGGAAAGATCTCAATCTTGTTGGGGAGGGCTGAAAAGAGATCAGAACAAAAAAAACAATTTCAGACCGACCAGAATAGGCAAATAGAATACACGTGATTGCCTAGATTCAGGGAGCAAGGAAGACGAGTGAATGCCATCCGATCATTAAAGTAGGGAAGAGGACAGGGAAATGATGAAGGAGCAAGAATGATGGAAACTTGAGATGAGAGGACAAGTGCCCATACATGGGATACTCAAATATTGGGAATGGTTTGGAGATATAACGATATATCTTGAGACACCCATGAAGAATTATTGGACAATTTAAGAGCAACGGTAAAATTAGCCGTTGATGTCAAGCGCCTCCCCCGTCCTACAGTATCCTCCACCGGATTCCATACTTTCACACCTGCTTAACTGACATGATGAGTTAATGGGATCAGGGAAAGACAGAATGAGAGGGTATAGTGAATAGGAGAAGAAGAAGAACATGTGTGCCGTCGAATGGGGTGGTGTTGTCTATGGATGAACACTGCTCATTTTGCGTGTTCTCTCGACTCTCTGGCCGTTGAGAGAGCGCGCGAAATGAGGAGACAATTTCTTACCCTAATGGAGGGTCTGCTCCTTTCACTTCGCCATGCTCTCTCTCTCTACATCTCTGACCGGCGAGGGATAAGACATGATGAAGAGACGGACACATCTCTTAAAGAAGGGGAGGAGGAGAGACGAACTCCTTTCTCCTAGACCTCTCCCATTGGCGGGTGTTGGTTGATCAGACAGAACGAGAGAGCGCATCAATCGAAGAGAGGCAGGGAAGAGAAGGGAGGAAGAAGTCAGATTCAAAAGAGGAGAAGGGAGGCGGCCCTCTTCGCTATGCTGCATAGCCTATGCAGAATGAGGGACGATGTAGGTTAGAGAGAGAGAGAGAGAGAGAGAGAGAGAGAGAGAGAGAGAGAGAGAGAGAGAGAGAGAGAGTAAGAGAGTACTCGCCGAAGAGTCATTAGAACTGAGAGAGAGAGAGAGAGAGAGAGAGAGAGAGAGAGAGAGAGAGAGAGAGAGAGAGAGTAAGAGAGTACTCGCCGAAGAGTCATTAGAACTGAGAGAGAGAGAGAGAGAGAGAGAGAGAGAGAGAGAGAGAGAGAGAGAGAGAGAGAGAGAGAGAGAGAGAGAGAAGAGTCATTAGAGAACTGAGAGAGAGAGAGAGAGAGAGAGAGAGAGAGAGAGAGAGAGAGAGAGAGAGAGAGAGAGAGAGAGAGAGAGAGAGAGAGAGAGAGAGAGAGAGAGAGAGAGAGAGAGAGAGAGAGAGAGAGAGAGAGAGAGAGAGAGAGAGAGAGTAAGAGAGTACTCGCCGAAGAGTCATTAGAACTGCGCACGCGTATTTATGTTGGAATTAAATTAATTATATTATATTAAAAATGAAATTAAAATAAAGATTTAAATCTCACCTCCTCCTGCCCGAGCACGCAGCCGTAAACGAGCATCTGGAGTTTCACTGTAGCAAGAGGGGTGAGGAACACAAGAGGATGGGAGGGGTTGCATAACATGAATGGAAGAGAGTTAGAAAGAAGATGGGGCTGTTGATGCGGTATAGATTACGCAATAGTGAGAATGGGGGATGGCACACAGTCGTACAAAAAATAGCCTGATGGGAATAAGGAAATGATATTGATCGAAGAATAATCTCGATTCCCAGAATGCTTTGAGCCCAGGTTAGTTGCGTAAAAT
The DNA here is from genome assembly GCA_000180635.4 of Pristionchus pacificus. NCBI lineage: Eukaryota > Metazoa > Nematoda > Chromadorea > Rhabditida > Neodiplogasteridae > Pristionchus > Pristionchus pacificus. The sequence continues at coordinate 27,960,399 of CM026578.1, read as the reverse complement.
TGTTAATCCCCTTATGTGATTTATATAAATATGGCATCTGACGTGGTCGAATCACTCCTTGAATAGTCATAACAGAAAAATAGTCATATCAGAAATAACGCGTCAAGATGTCACAAAATAATGCTGTGTATATGTTTATTCCAATTTCAAAGATCTTTCAATGTTTTCATGTTGTTTCTATCGGGCACATTCAAGTAATCCACGGCGGGTGGACTCGTATCTGCAGATGTCGTCGTGTCACTCCTCGCTCGTTTCCGATTGATTATCCACGCGCTTTCCATGATGGTGGCGATGTTTTCGCCTGTAATTGATCGAAATATGTCTGCCGCGTCTTTCTTATACTTATACGTATACTTTTATCACCACTAGATGTCTTGGACTCGAGGTCACAAGGCCTTGATATTTTTCTTGTTCTCGCTCAATCACGCTATTATTTTCCTACGACTGACCGGCAAGTTCAAGAACCGCTGAAACTCAACGCATCCTCCCATTCCATATTTTTGAATGACGCAAGAGCACTACTATTCCAAATCTCGACCTTGCTCCATGGTTCCAGAACGTTCTAGTCTCACATCAAAGGAAGCGAACACTGGATTTTTTTGTTTTAATAAAAAGTATACAATTCTTTCCCGAGTTCTGTCGTCTCTATCGTTTTCCCGTAGATTCTCCTCCGGGTTCAGCGACTTGTGAAACGCAACCAAACTCTTTCATTTGAAAGCGGCGGAGAAGCAAAATTCAAGACCGAACTAACGGCGGCGTCACGACCTCTAATCAACCACGTCTCCACGACCTAATCTGATTGGTCACACCGGTGGTGATCGAAATACGTTGAACGATCTCTTCATCAACCTCAAGCGGAGTTGGAGTCTCTTCATCAAACTTGCGTGGCGTTGGAGTCTGTGAGGATTGGATAAACGACAGCTCGTCTTCGCGCTCTACTTTTTTGAACATTGTCGCATGCTAGAAACCCAATTCAGACTTTTTATTTTTTATTTTTTATTTTTTCTGTATTTTTGCAATATCGACCGCGATACGATCATTCTTTTCGGACTTTCCGGCAAGTTCAAAGACCGGTGAAACACAACCCAGCCTTCAAGGATGCACGATGATAGAACCAGAAGAATACCTCTCCCCTTCCAAGCTAAGCCCCCTCCGAAGCTCCGCCGAACACCACAATCGGTCGCGCCCCTTACTAACCACACCCCTATCCCTCTAAGCTCCGCCCCCCTCCAAGCTCCGCCCCCTTCTAAGCTCCGCCCACCTGCAGCAAACCGCTTCTTCGCCTCGTGCTCCTCGTGTATCCTCGCGTGTTCGGCCTCGAGGAACGAGTCGTGCCTCTTGACGTGCAGTCGGGGATTGCCGATCTGGAACGTGCCCATCTCGAGGTACCTGCAAATGGGGAACACAATAAGATGAGGGTACGGTACGCGATAGTTTGGGATGGTAGTAGGGATTTCAATTCAATACTCAATACTCAGAGACAATACCAATTAATTGGGTAATTGGTATTGGGTTGACCAATTAATTGACTTTTATTCCTTATTTTCCGAGGGGTTGAGCGGCCGCAAAATCAATTAATTGGGTATTGGAATTGATTGGACATCCCTAGATGGTAGTAGGGGTACAGTTAGCACTGCACGTGATTGCCTATTCTGGAGCACAGAATCGACAAGCGGAAAACATCATACAAATTACGGACGACGATAGATAATTGTTGTTGTCTAATCTACAGTGATAATGCTGATATTTGCTGTGCGCTGGTAGAAGCATCCCAGAAGGAGAAAAGCGTACCTGTGCAACACCTCCAAATAGCATCCCGATGCGGTGAGCGCGCATTAGACTAACTTGCTCTATCAAGGTTTTCTACATCGTTTTGTGGAAGAAGTTAGTGTCAAGATCCAAAATTACCTGTGCAACACCTCCAAGTAACATCCAGAAGCGGTGAACGCGAACAGGTATTCGACAACTAACACGCCTTTTGTCGAACACTTATAGATATCTCAACTTTTAGACTTATAGAGGCAAACTATTTTACCTGTGCAACACCTCCAAGTAACATCCAGAAGCGGTGAACGCGAACAGGTATTCGACAACTAACACGCCTTTTGTCGAACACTTATAGATATCTCAACTTTTAGACTTATAGAGGCAAACTATTTTACCTGTGCAACACCTCCAGATAGCAACCCGATGCGGTGAACGCGAACAGGTATTCGACAACTAACACGCCTTTTGTCGAACACATATAGATATCTCAACTTTTAGACTTATAGAGGCAAACTATTTTACCTGTGCAACACCTCCAGATAGCAACCCGATGCGGTGAACGCGAACAGGTACTCAGCGGGGAAGATGGTCTGTGTGAAGATCATGCAGATGAGCGTGACGGCAGAGAATCTGTATAATGCGATTTTTTCACATACTTACGATAATGTTTCTACGTAATAGCCACTGTGTAACGGTGGATCACATTTATAAGTCGTTGAAAGTATGCGTATATTTTCGTTATCGTAGTGGTGTCATAACACCCCTGACTATTCTGATCCTATTCCCTCACCGGAATGTCTCATCCGTCAGCTGGTACTTGATGTCCGTCGTCTCGAGGAAAGTGTCGCCAAAGTGCACCTGTCATATCGCATTTACTATTCCACCACTGGTCTGCCCAGGATAGGCTCAAGTTGCTAATCGGCGATGGGGTGGCTAGCCCGCCCTTGCGAAGATAATGCCAAAATCACCTTTTACCTTTTTTATTATTTGCATGTTGCTTGTCAAGCAGTTCCGTCGTACTCTGCCTCAATGCGGTCTAAGCACTGTTCAGGGAACTATGAAACATATTCCATTCACAAAATTTGTGGTCTCCACTCTGAGCGCTTCTTCAAAAATTGTCTTCATGTGACGTGATATCCCCACTTCCGCCTCTACATATTTATCAAGATAAATAGGATCGTCCTTTCCCGGATAACACCTAATCCACGTCCACTCCAAGCCACGCCCCCCCCCCCCCCCCCTGTGACTTACCCACGAAAAGAAGAAGCCTCCGTAGCAGGCGAGTGGCAGGAAGAACTTGCAGTCGATAATGTCCCGTGTGGACATGGCGAGAATGCGACGGAGGGCAAAGTAGCCCATCCATTGGGTCAACTGGAATGTGCGCATTATAATTGCAATGTGGACATTAGCTTCATCAAATTTGGATCAGCGACGGTTGCCTGATGCGCAGGATTGTCAATTTATATATGTTTAGTATTTTTAACGTTGAGGAATAAATCGGCAGATAAATCGATTTGGAACGATCACTTGGACACTTCAAGGAATTGTGAAGCACATCATTTGCCGTTCACGGTCATGTAATGAGTATTGTCATTACGCATACGCTCAAACCTAATTCTCCAATTTCCTTCTTTTTTCGTCTCAAGCCCAGCCCGCCTTACATGCGTGAGGAATAGCGTGGATATCCTGATGATGACGACGTTTCTCAAACCAACATTTCCTAATAAGTTCTAAGCCCTTAAGTACTAAGCCCTTCAGTTCCAAGTCCTTAAGTTCTAAGTCCTTAAGTTCTAAGTCCTTAAGTTCTAAGTCCTAAAGCACTAAGTCATTAAGTCCTCAACCCACATGCGTGAGGAATAGCGTGGATATCCTGATGATGACGACGTCCAGGTCGAAGAAGCCGTCGACCCGCTGGTAGATGAGCTCGATCTGGAAAAATGAAGATTGATAAGAATGACAACTGACAATGACAGAAGAAAAAATGGCAATGATAATGACAATTGTCATTTGCATCTTTTCAATGGATAAGAGCGATCTGCGAAAATGGGATTGATATTATCAATTGACAACTGTCAGACGAGCATGGAAAGGGCAAAACAAATATTGAAAATGACACTGACAAAAGATGAAAACATTTCAAAAGACAATTTATATTTGCAGTTTAAAAGATATTGATTGTGGTTCGATTGCTCACTGATTACAGTCCAGGTTGGTTCCCCAGTGAAAACAATCCGGCCCGGCCGGCCCCGGCCGGCCCCAAGCGGCCCCATGCCTTTTTGTGGCTCGTACAGAGAGAAATTTGATATAATCTCAACGGCGTTGTAAAGCTCGTGTAATATACTATCGATTTATGATAGCAGATTTTTAAATAATTCTTTCAATAAATAGTAAGTTGGTGGGGAACTGGCATGAAGTATTGCGAAAAACAGGTCGCAAGATTACGGTAAGTAAAATCGTCAATCTGATTCTTTTCAACTTTTTCACTTTTCCTCAAAAACTGACGCACTTCCACACCAATTTACTATTTATTGAAAGAATTATTTAAAAATCTGCTATCATGAATCGATAGTATATTACACGAGCTTTACAACGCCGTTGAGTATATATCAAATTTCGCTCTGTACGAGCCACAAAAAGGCATGGGGCCGCTTGGGGCCGGCCGGGGCCGGCCGGGCCGGATTGTTTTCACTGGGGAACCAACCCGGACTGTATATCGTCACTGCACGATTAATACAGTAATTGCATGAGAACGATTGGATACTCTGGTATTGAGTTCCTACTAGGCCACCTAGTAAATGGCCATTTTCGTGCGTTTCCTACTAGGTCACCTAGTGCAAATCTGAGGCTATTTCGTCCTACTAGGTGACCTAGTTCACTTCCTACTATACTGTATCTATCACATTTTGACGCAAAGTTGTTTCTTGTTCCGCGCGTAACAAAATTTGCTACTAAACTATGGTCGCGTTTAAACTTAAGCATTAATTATATAATTTGTGCTTAATGAACGCGAAACCATCCCAGAAATCGTGTTTTATCAGTAAAAACTAAGAAAAGATAGTGAAAATAGGCTGAAAATTCGTAAAACGAAGTGAAAGTGGGCGGAGCTAACGCGTTTGCCGCGCGGAATAGTTTAATAGGTGTGCAATTACAATCGTATCATTTTAAAAATGTGATAGCATACCGTCTGCAGGATGAACTTGATCAATAGCACGACGCAGCAACCGAACAGGATACCGATGTCACCTCGCGCGTGCGCCTGAGAGTACAGTAGTGTTTTTTGGGGGTACGGTAGTCTTATCGAAGTAAAAATTGTCAAATACTTGTCTTTAGTATGTTTCACATGGCATTCTGCATAAGAGAGCATTTCAATCTCTTATCGTATTCTTTTTTATAAAAATAAATCAACAGAGAAGCTTCGTTCGAACATCATCTTTTGCATAAAATGATCATCAAAATTGATCAAAAATGCCATGCTTATTGGGCCAATCGACCGAGTCTTTCAATCGATTATTGCTTCCGTCTACCTTGTGATGCGCGTCCAGTCTCTCGTTGGTGAGCGATCGAGCAAAGTTGAGGAACTGCAAAGAATTTCGCATCAGCTATCGGTCGATTTTCGAGACTCAATGTCAGTTCTTTCCCTTAATATCTCGTCTCAAATGTGCTTCAGTAGGGACTCTTTAACGCGGAGCGAAAAATAAGATGAGTCCAGCTGTCATTCTCATTAGAAAATAATTACGATAAAATACCAGTATTGCTATCGTGCACGTACTGCGCGTACCTCGCGTAACTCGCGTACTCTTTTTTTTGCAATCCTGCATCCACTATCTCCAACGGTAAACTGCTACTATAATTTTGGTACAGGAATCGCCCCCCCCCCCCTTTTTTCGCAATATCGTACCACAGCATAGAACACGAGCTGTAGCGAGTACATGATCAGGCCCATGATGTCCGAGTCGAGCCACTCCTCCTGCGCGAGCTCGTCGAAGTCTGAAGATTTGGGAAATGACAGAATGCGTAGGATGCACTCGGGTTACTGTAGGCACACCGCCAATTTGAACTTCAAATTTTTGATTCTAAATATGTTTCAACACTCAGTCATCACGGGTAAAAGAAAGTCAGTTTTAATTTGATGAGCTTCTGGTGTCGAAAACCAAATTATTCACTTCCGTACTCCTCTGAGAATCGAGGAGTTCTTCTGCAAACCATTTCCTCTGGTATTGCTTTCCTAATAGGCCACCTAATATCTCACCTAATAGGCCACAAATTAGTATACTATTAGGAGAGTTATTAGGTGGCCTATTTGGAATGCTTATTAGGTGAGGCAAGAGATGGGTAGGGGGAGAAGGGTCCCTGCATATTAGGTGGCCTATTAGGAGAGAGTGTTACTGTGAGGAAAATCGTCTCTCGCCAAAACGGTTTGAAACAGTATTCTTGACTGATGTCGCATGAGTTAGCCTCATAACGTAACTGAACCACACATGTAACGTCCATGTACGGTAGCCACTTTCAAAAGGCGATCTCTAATAAGATCGCATTATAGAAGTTGTCACTACTTGATATTGAGGACCTTCTCAATTCTTGCCTAGACTGTAACATATTCGCTTTTGATGGTCTTTTCTATGCTCAAATCCGCGGTCTTGCCATGGGCAATCGAATAGCTCCTATCCTCGCAGTGATTTATATGCATTACATTGAGGCCCAATCTATCCGTGATGGCATTGTGTGGTTAGGTCGATACATAGATGACTATATAGTCGTTGCTGTAACCCAAAACCACTTAAATAGCCTTTTCACTTCCTTAAATACTATTGGTGCTCCTCACATTAAGCTTACTAGAGAAACCCCAACTGATAATTGGCTCCCATTCTTAAATTTCCAACTCTCACTTACTCCCGATGGTGTTTTAAACACTAAATGGTACCGTAAGCCTGCCAATCGTAACATTCTCTTGCACGCTTCCTCGTGTAATCCGAGTCATTCTAAGCGATCTATTGTCATTTCAACTATTCGCACTGCTATTAATGTTTCATCTCATACATACCGTAGTCAGTCCAGATCACTAGCTAATCATATTGTGAGTAGTAATGGTCATTGCCCTCCTCCTCGTTCCAAATGTGTCCCTAATACACGTGTTTCACGTCGCGTTGATAAGCCACTTCCTGTATTTACTATCCCGTTTATCAGTGATGAGTTTACCCGTGATATTCGTGATGCACTGTGTAAGGTTGATCTAGAGGTTCGAATTGTTGAGAAACCTGGCCCTAACTTGCTCAATATGTTGTCACGGAAAAGATATCTTGACCCACTTAAATGCCCACTACGTGAACGTTGCTTTTTCTGTCCTACCGGTGGTGAAGGCTGTTGCCAAACTGCGGGAGTCGTATACCTCATAGAATGCTCTCTTTGTTCCCACACTTATGTTGGTGAGACTGGGCGTCCCCTCCACCTTAGAGCCTATGATCACTATAAATCCTCCCGCAATCCCACTTGTAACAGTTACAAACATAATGCATTTGCTATTCATGCTATTAGCGACCATAACAGTAATCCGATCTCACTCATAGGTACTATCATTCATCGCGAATCTAATACTTGTCGTCGCAAAATTGCCGAAGCTATGTTTATTGTCAAACTGAATCCTGCTTTGAATAACAGAATTGAGCTCTCGAAAGAGAGTGCCCCCATCATCCTCCAAACCCTCAATATCTAGCCCATTCGCTCAACATTCCTTCACTTCCCTCTTCTATCTCTTCTCATCTCTCATCTCCCCTCTCTCCTCTCTCCCTACACTCTCTACTCACCCCTTCCCATCCTCCCTCTTCCCCTCATTCATCCATCCTTTCTCAATTTGTCTTCTCATTTCCTTTCTCTCTCGTTCTTACTTGCACTTCCTATGGTCCTAACAGTGTCTTTTCATGTGTTATTCCGACTGATGATGGGCTGCTGCCCGAAACGTCTCAACTGATGATAAAAAATCTTTCATCTGTCTTCCCTTTCTTGTCCCTTCTCCGGCATTACTAAGAAGCCCACCCCGTATTCCCGAAATGACAAGAATCACAGAGTATCCACTATTGATTATAGAAGTCATGCTCGAGAGCTGACTGACTTGGGCTACTCGAAGGGATCTTGTAGGCAGGGCGCGTGCTAGTCGCGACGAGTACGAATCACTCGCCCCGAACGCGCTATTAGGTCGCCTATTAGGATGATATTAGGTGGCCTATTAGGGAGTGAGAGCCTCTCCCGCCCGTTTATAGGTGGCCTATTAGGAGAAGCCTCTGCTTTTAGGTAGCCTATTAGAAATGCTTCTTAGGCGCCCTATTAGGTGGGTTTTAGCTCTCTTCGGGTCTAACTGTTTATAGGTGGCCTATTAGGAAGAGGCCTTTGGACCCCTCCTTATTAGGTGGCCTATTAGGGAAAGCAATATACCAGAGTCCCTGCTGACCCACCAATGGAGTAGTAGAAGAGGCACAGCCAACGGGCGAGGGAGACGCCGCAAGTCACGGGAACGACCAGCCACATGAACAGTTGGTAGTACCGACTGAAATGTTGTGGCCGATTTATATAATTGGGTCGGAGAACGTCGTAGGCCGAGGAGCTACAAAATTTCGAACCGATCGGATAATAGGGGCCCAAGAAACGGATTTTTTCCCATTTAGGATGATGATGACCCGTACTTGCGCAACGTTGTCCGACAACAATCTTGTTGCTATACTTGCAGTTGTTGTGTCTGTGGGGGGTTCCCTCCTATTTACCTCGAATTTAGGGGCGCGGCACATTGATCTTGTGCTCCGCAACGAAGACGACTATTTCGATCGCACATCTATGCTACCTTACTTCAACCATGTCCCTAGTTGATTCAGTAATACATTTTATTTTATTTTATTTTATTTTAGATTCAGTATTTGTTACGATAGATTGGTCACGGTAACACCAATCTATCGTAACAAAACTAGTTGACATACCTCGGATTTAGAGGTGGCACATCGATCTTGTGCTCCGCAACGAACACTCTCGTCGCGTCCTTGATGAACTCCTTCATCAGGGCACGGAGACCCTGCTTGCGCTGTAAGGACGCCGATTGGTTACTCAACGATTGCTGATTGTGTAGTATTACTCAAGTGTTGTAAGAACTTCAGGCTTATGCAATGACTATGCCAACTCCTGGTCGATCTGTAATCCGATCTACGTTCTTTAACGTTGTTTCGAAATATCACGATACTAGACCATTCCGTAATCGATAGCTACCGTACTCAATCATCAGTACAGTAGCCCACCTGTTGCCTCTTCTTATCGACTCCTCATTTTCCGCTACATTTGACCTCTTTCCGAATCAAGATACTTCGTAGTCACCGTACCCAATCATAGTAGTACCGTATCCCACCTGTTGCCTCTTCTTGATCGATTCGGCCTTCTCCTCCGCACCTCCGCACGTGAGCCAGTGTGTGACGAGGAGCACGGGGAAGAACTGAAAACTGACTTCTTTTAATTTATTATTCGGCGTTCCGGTCACTTCCATCAATTGTTTACGATTGTAGCCGCTGAACACGTGAGGTCTGAGCATCCAAGAAATGTCTCTTTCGGACTATTTATTTCCTAACGCTCCGATTGACCATCAATCGTATCCGTCAGTCTGCGCTCATAACCAATTTGTGAAATCTATCCCATTTCTAAGCCAGTGAGTGACGAGGAGCTCGGGGAAGAACTGAATGTTGATTTGTCATTATTATTTATTCGAAATTTCAGTTTTTTTTTATTATTTCGATCATCTGATTCACAATCATCAATCGTTTTCGTTTTTTTTCTGTTCTGATCACGGACACGTGAAACCTAACCCAAATATTTATAGAACGACGGCTAACGAATCCCCATTCATTTATTTTCGTCTATTTATTTTCAGATCAGATCCTCGTATCCACAAATCCATAGATCCATAGACCATAGATCCACAAATCGACCGAATCGTTTACCTCCGACGCACACGAGATGATGGACGTGTTGAGGACGCCCTTGTTGATGTAGTACCTAAGAAGAGGAATCTGTTTCGGTATTTTTGTCATTAATGATTTGGGTTCAAGAGGGGGGCTCTTCAGGAAGCGTACTTGGTCGGTTCTACTCAGAGACCTAGAAACATGAATAAGCTTTCTTAGCCATGACAGTATCGATTATTCATCGATTATATTGTTAGATGCTTCTTTTGAGCACCGTGTGAAACTCATTTCAGCACAAAATATAATTAAACATAATTCTTAATTCATGCCAAATGAAAATCAAAAATAAAACTGAAACAACACCCGACTCACCACATCTTCTGCGTGCCATGCAGATCGTCACTCGGATGGCAAGTGTACCTGGAATGGTTCGTGAGTTGGGCAAAACGGTTGTTCCGATGCCGGGAATCGAACCCGGGCCTTGCGGGTGAGAGCCGCAAATCATAACCACTAGACTACATCGGATGATGTCCGTGAGGGCTAAGATCAGATTGATCTTCTCACGCCAAATCGCAACTCATAAGTGTAATTGTACGACAATTTCAGATGAGTTTCACAAATGCATAAAGTGCACTCACGAACGTCACGTTCAGTTTTTTTTAAATATAAAAATAAAATCGTTTCCTCACGTTTTCTTCGTTGCCGGACACCAGTAGCCCTCAAGCTCCTTGCGCTGGCAAAGCTCCTGCAGGAATGGAAGATCAAAGATCAGACTACAAAGTACAAACATCACGAACTAGACAGATTGGAAGACCAAGCTGCAAAATGAATGCGACTGGAAGGAACTTTCAAACAAAAACACGCATTTCGTCGAGCTCTTCAAATCGACATTCTTTAAACTAAGAATAATCAAAAGACAAACTCTCCGATTCTGCCAGGTTTCTAATTTCTAGACCACAAACTACAAAGGTCAAATATTAAATCACCGAGAACAAAAATCAAAGTAAACTCACCGAGTGCGACAGGTATCCCTTTAGGCCAAAAATCAAAACCACAGAGATCAAAGAACAAACTCCAAACTCACCGAGTGCGACAGGTATCCCTTGTACAGCACGACCTTGATCCAGACGACGATGAAGGTGATGTTGATGAAGAGGCGGCCGACCTGGAATGGAACAGAATCTTAGGAGTTAAAGTGTGGATTTTCTAAAATCACGAAACGTCAACAGATGAGTTATGTTTCACCAATTGTTTACCTATACTATCTATCTAGGGACCACCATTTGAAGATCCGGGAAAAAAATTCCGGGATAAAGTGTGAGACAGAGCCGTGTGTGAAATTCAGGCACCGGTGTTTAGATTAACGGAGTTCAAGGAGGGCACGCTCGTGATTTCGATTTTTTCACTGTTTTATTTTTTTATATTTTGATCGATATTTATACTTTAACTTGAAAGGCCGCGAGTTTTGTTGTTACGAGCGCTAAATAGGCACCGTGGACAACCACCACACCAAAAAATGCCGCATTTCTGTAGGCGTCCATGTCCGTTATCGCTGAAATTCGGATTTTTACGCGCTGGCTTTGGCATTTATCGATCGATTATTGTATTTTAACTTGGAAGGCCGCGAGTTTCGCTGTTATGTGGGCTGAATAGGCACTATGGACAACCCCTGTGCGAAAAATGCCGGAATTCTGTAGGCGTCCACGTCTGTTATCGTCGAAATTCGGTTTTGTACGCTCTGAACTTGCCATTTTTCTTTCAATAACTTGCTTGCACTGTCCTTATTTGACGAGGGCCGCGCATTATCGCTGTTGATAGTTGACTACCAACCCCTGGGTGACCCCTTGCTCCATTTTGACGCGAATCGGTAGGTGCCCGCGGATGGTACATGCGAAAACATCCCAGATGGTCTTTATTTTTATAGCTTTCTAATCGAGGGAGAGATCATACACAATCGTGGGAGAACAGGACACAGAATCGAGGGAAAGCATCACATAATGGAATTCAACAGCGAACAGAGTTTTTTCTGATATAAATATAAAAATGTTATAGCCAGAACCGGGAAATAGTCAGTCCCAGCCGGAACCGTCAGTAGAGCCGGATCCGGATCAAACGTCGCCTCGGCGTGGTGTATCTCTCGTTTTCAAGCTAGAGACTTCGTTTATTTTGCAAATATCTTTCTTCTTTTTGTATTATTTTAAATTTTTCTTTTTGAAAATTCATTCCCCACCTATGGACTAATGAGCACGAAAGGCCTTGACGTCCCAAATAAAAATTTGCGATTTTGATGGTGGTCCCTACTATCTATCTACACAATGGTGTTCACTTGTGTTCAGAGGGCATGTCCACAAAGAAACAGAGAAAAAAAAAGTATTCGAGTTTGGGTTCTGAATCTTATAAGATGAGCTAACCGAAGACCAAGATGCAAGGATCACCCACCTTGTCCAAACTCGAGTTGATCGCTCCGTAGTATCTCCTGTGCAGAATGTAGACGAGCGAGAGGCAGGAGAAGCCGGACCTGGAAGATGTGAATTAGAATAGAAGGAGGAAATACAGCTGACCCGAAAATAGTTTTTATGCTGAATTCAAGCACTCTTTATCTCCTAAGACCTGATGGCGAAATACTTCACTGTGTGTGTGTTGCGAGCCATGTAGCGGACCCCGTCCGCAAACATTAACGCAAGGAAGAAGAAGAAGAAGTCAACTCACATCACCAGATCGTATATCGTCTTGTTCAAGAATTCTATATTCTCAAACTAAGTTATTTATTAAATGATTAAATCATGAAAAATAAACTCACATCACCAGATCGTACATGGTCTCCAACCAGAGTTCGTTCTCGGAGTAGATCGAATCGACCTGAGAAATGGGTAGGACAGATCAAAGATCATTTTTTTAAAGATCAAGGATCAACGTCGATAGCACTTTCGTGGTCGATAGCACTTTCAGATTCATTATGTCAATATTATTTAAATAAAATGTAAAAATGTTGGTAAAATGAACAGAGTCGACCTGAAATGGAAAAAAAACACTAATCAACAAAAAAAATAAAAAATGTAAGTTACGTTTCACAAGTTCATGATCAGCATGTAAAACTGTCAAAATCAATGCCTCTTTGCCATCCGAGTGTAAAATAATTTTTAAAAAAGCGATCTTTCTTATTGAATATTTTTCCGATTCCTTAGCCAGAGGCACACAATAAAAACGTTCAGAAAATAAATAAAAAGCTCACAAGTTTGCCACAATTTAGGAAAGCGTAGTTATACATATTGTTGTAAATATATAAAAACTCACCAGCTATTAACAAGTCGGGGAAAAGGAAGGAAAAAAGAGGGAAAGGGGGCTATGAGTTTATGAATGTTATAAATCATACCAGTTTATCACAATTCAGGAACGCGTAATTGAACACGATGAAGTACAAGTAGCCGATAGCGATACCAAGCGTGAGACAGATCGCGCCTGCAATTAACGTCAATTAAGGTAGGGGCCACAAGCCCCGCCCACTTTCGTCTGACATGATTTTGCTTAAAAACGAGAATCAAATCCGCAAGCTTCATTCTAAACCAAATCCTTCATTCTAAAGTGCGCTGGATAGCTACTGGCATTCGCAATCGATTGAGCACTGCCCAAAATGTGCACATCTTCATTGAGTAGGTCAAAAATGAACTTTAACGATGGGAATAGGTCGTTTTTACGGGTTGCAGTGTGAATATTTTGCTTGGGCATAATTTTTCTGACGAATACGAATATTTTAGGAATTTTAGAGAAAAAAATAGAATTTTATCATGCTTCAAAAGCTTGCGGATTTGTTTCAATGATTTCAGTACGCCCGTATTTTTTCGGTTCCGATTAGCGCTAAACACAGTGTGAACGTGCGCGGGGCTAGTCAAATGAGAGGAGAGAGGCGAGAGACGACCCCCTTCCCTTCCCCTCTGCCTCGCCTCTCCCTGCTGTTTCTAACCCGTCGTGAGTAGCGCACACTCTGCCCGGTTAAGAGGTAATTTCGCCCTTGAATTGTCTCTCACGACATGGCGAAGCTCTTGCCTCCGAATATTGGGAATGAGTTGGAAATATGCTCCGCCCCCTTTCCCTCTCGTCTCGCCTTTCCCCCCTCCACAACAGTGCGTGTCGCGCGTACTTTTCGGGCTGAAGCGCAGCTCGGAGACGAGATATCGACAAACGGCCAAAAGTATGATGTTATTGGGACCATGATGGACAGTTTCCACCCGGTTTTGACTGGATAGTGATAATTCGGCAATCTGATTTGTGGCCCCTAAATTAAGGACCTGATTAAGGGTCACGTAGGCTAAGTCTATGCCGTAGCCTTATTGTTAGCCTAATAGCGATAGCGACACCGAGCGTGAGATAGTTTGTGCCTGACAAAAATCTTTTTTTATAGATTTGTCGATTTCTCTCTCTTTTGCGCGAACTCTCATTCTGTCAAACTGGTACGAGAATAAATTAATATTGTTTGACGGAAAATCAAGGAGTGATCACTTTCATTATTTACTCAAATGTTTACAACTGCTGATTAGGGATGTGGATAGCGGAGCGGATTGGGTATTACGGCGCTTTGCCCCGCCCCCTCCCTCTCGCCCCGCGGATTCGCTAGGGAAGAGGGAGGGGGCGGGGCAAGGGCAGCGGATTCGCTCTTTTGGTGCGAATTCCCGAATCAAGGGAGAGCTGGGAAGAGTGGAGGGAGAACGCGCCTCTCTCCCTCTTCCCATCCTCCTCTCCTTACTGGCGGATCCCTCCTCTCGCCTAGCGAGGGAGAGATCCGCCAGAAAGAGCGGATTGCGCGATTCCCCCTCTTCCTAGCGGATTCGCTGCCCTTGCCCTGCCCCCTCCCTCTTCCCTAGCGAATCCGCGAGGCGAGAGGGAGGGGGCGGGGCAAAGCGCCGTAATTCGCGTACCGAACTCGCATCCTTACTGCTGATGAAGCATAACCGTCGAATCGAAAATTATTAACTGTGGCAAAAATACGAAAATAAAAATCTTAAAAAAGCATTTTACGGCAGTGAACAGCTACAACTTAAGCTTTCAAATATTCGAGCGTTGCGCTGTTCATTTCATGATCTATCAGAAAATGCTGATAGTACACGCTACCCCACGTCCGGCGGTGATGGCGTTCCAAAAGTGTCCCAATCCTCTTGGTTGCACGGGGGTAACCGGGGGGGGGGGGGGGGGGGGGGGGGGGGAACGGTCCGGGTGCGACCACCAGGGGACGGACGGGGCATGAAACTGCCATGGGTATAGTTTGTCTTTAATTACAATTGCGGGGGGGGGGGGGGTATCTCGCATCCCCAAAGATAGGGACGATTCGAGAGGCCTTGTGGGCGTGATGCGTGCTGCACGCGACGGGTTAGAGAGAACCGCGCTTCAAAGAAGGAGGGACTTGGCGGGCCAGTCTTCGTAAGAACGGAGAAGAACAGTTTAGATTTTTTTTCAGCTCAAGGTGGTCTCTCGAAGTTCTTTGTGGTAAGGAACCATACCCGGTCTTCAGTCACAAAAATTTGACTTTTTTATCTTTATAACCGTAAAATGTCATCACAATTCGTATCGTTTGTTGTTTTCATTCGTGTAAATCAAAAATTGACGAAAGATTCGATCATCAAGATTAGAGATGGTGAAGGAAGGGGGGAGGGTGCTCGGTGTGGCGAGGAATGAGAGGAAGGGGGAGAGGGAAATGGCCAACCCTTCCGGAAGGGTTTCGAATCCTTCCGGAAGGGGTGGCCTGGGAATTGGCCGTTATCGATCGTTTGACATTGGAATTTCTCACGCATTTGCATACCGTTTCCTTAATCATATTAAGACCGAATTCAAACCATTTACATCAATTTTTGCTCAATTGCTACCCTCATTCGTGTTTTAGTGATCAATTGGAAAACAGTTGTCAATCATTTTAGGCTTTAGGTCAACTAAACGGATAACAAAAGTGGTCTGAATGATCACAGATACAGAAAATGCTCAAATTAGGTATTTACACAAAGTTTAGGAAGTGACAAGCATAACGACTAAGTACACGTCATGGTAAGTGAAATGTATGCGAAAGCGCTTTGGGAACACACATTCCAACCCTGAAAGGTGAAACCATGCTCACTGGCAAGAAATCCCGATGTCAAACGCTCGAAAACGACCATTTCCCACCTCTCCCCTTCCGGAAGGGTTCACTCTATTCCCTCTCCCCTTCCCTCACTTTCATTCCTCGCTGTGCGAGAGCGGCAGTCCCTTCCCTCTCCCCTTCCTTCACCATCTCTAATCAAGATTGGTATTCTTTTAAAAATCAGAAAGTATCTGCAAAAGATCACTGCGTTCGGGGGGGAATCGAACCCCTATCGAATGCTTGAAGGCATCCATGCTGACCATTACACCACGAACGCTTATGTTGACGCACCGCAAAATAGTCATCATAGAGAGCAAACTTTCTCTGCGCCAGCCTTCCCCCTTCAAAGATAAATTTTTTAAAAAACACAGAAATGCCTCCTAAAATGACCTATGTCAACGGTTTTGAACAGCCATCTATCGGGCATGTTTTGGCTACAAACGTCATCGTGGTTTAATGGTTTCTCGTCTTAAATTCACGCGCAACTTCTTATCTCTGAGGTCTTTCGCAGGGGACGAATCAGGAAATCAGAGTGATCTCTGTGCGATAAGCGTGACCATCTCGACGGGTTATTTCTTATTGTACACATTTCTGCCCTTACTGCACTTTTTGCGCGCTTTCGCCTTAGAATCACGCATAATCGAGAAGCCCAACCACACCTAGCAGAACTAAAGTAACGTCGACTTCATGCTCACTGTCAAATATGCGGTGGATTGTTGTTCCCCAATCAATGCTGAAATATGCTTTCTACGATAAAGTTCGTCAATCAGAGTGATCTCTGAGCGATCACGACGGGTACTTGAATCATTCTGCCGCTTTTGCACGTTTCCAGATTGGAAGCGTTCAATATTCTAACCGCGCCGAACAAGACAAAGGCGTTTGCTAAACGTTGATTGTTCTGTGCGTTTTGGTGGGGGGTAATTGCGGTAGACGACTAGTCAACCACATTTTCACGTCATCCACAGATTCCCATGCTGCAGAATTTCATGATGTTTTACAGCTCAGGTGAATGAACCAATCAAACTTTTCAGACGCATTTCCCCAATCTCTCTGGGCTGACCCGGGTTTTCGAGCCATAACTCACCTCAACGAAGAGATATTCACAAACGGTAAAAAGTAGAGTCTTGTTCGGACCAATGGGATGACATTGAACACCAAAATGGGCCAATAGGTTAAATTCGTTCAACCACCTTGCTGTGGTCTCTACCCATAGACAACCAGAGTAAATCTCACCAATAAGTGAAGGCTGTGGGATTTCATACGGGGCTCTTCCAATTTCTGCTTTCACCATTTCATTTCACGCTAATCATTTGGCAGATTCTAATTTTTTCTAACATTCTTACATTTACGTCCTATTTTACTAGGTGACGACATACCGATCAAGGCAGGCTGTGGAATTTCATGAGGCTCATTCAATTTGAGCAGTTGCCTAGTCACCCACCCCCCTCCCCCACCCCCTTTAAGGCAGCGGGTTTTCATGCCGGTTCTTCCGATTTCGATAGATGCCCCCTTTTCATCGTTCCACCAAAAGGATACTCTAGGAGGTACTACCTCGACTTGTAATTTTTTTTTCGTAAATTTAATTGTAGAAATCAATTTTATGTAAAAATAATTTGGAAAAAATATTTGTGGAAACCTTTCTTTGGTAAAAAAATCAATTGGAAATTTAGTATTGGAAATTCGCAATGGGAAATCATTTTTCGGAAATTTCATCTCGGAAATTTTTTCCTGTAAAAAACTTTGCGCGTCTTATAGAGCTCCATTTCGATTTTTATTGATATAATCGAGTTCTTCTTATTTTTTATTATTATTTTAACAAAAAAAGTAAATAGAAAAGACAAAGAATACACGAGAAAATCGGTTCCAAACCCATGTGCGCGCTCAAGCTGCGTTGCGGTCGCGTCGCGTTTTGCTTCCAGAAAAATATTTCCGAGATGACTTTTCCGAGAAAATATTTATCAATACTGCATTTACAGTATACCCATTTCCACAGTAAGTTTTACGAGATTTTCTTTCTAATTTATTTTTTCCCAAATTGAATTTCTTAAAAAATATTTTTTAAATATATATTTACGAAGAAAAATTTACATCTCGAGGTAGTACCCTCTAGGAGACATACCGATCAATGCCGGCAGCGGAATCTCGTGAGGCTCTTCCAACTTTGGCAAGTGCCTCGTCCGCCACATAAATTCGATCTGGACGAACGCGCAGCAAATCATGAGCACACCGACGACCTGGAATTAATTATGAAATGA
Source organism: Pristionchus pacificus (assembly GCA_000180635.4). Classification (NCBI taxonomy): domain Eukaryota; kingdom Metazoa; phylum Nematoda; class Chromadorea; order Rhabditida; family Neodiplogasteridae; genus Pristionchus; species Pristionchus pacificus. The sequence continues at coordinate 27,942,346 of CM026578.1, read as the reverse complement.
TACCGCCGTCTCTTCATTTCCCACACTCTCTCGCCTCTCTGATCGGTGAGATGGTGTGATGAATGGAGAGACGAATACCCGAATTTCGAACTGTATTTAATATTATTTATTCATTTTAACATTCAAAATTGGTGCCGTAGTTGTTGAGAAGGAAAGCGAAAACGTGAGCATTTTTCATCGAGAAATTTGGAAGGAGTTTTTTCCAATTTTTTTGGAATGAGTTTCAATGAATCTACGAGTAAAACTATCTCGAAAGAGTTTGATACCTGCCAGTATGCCAATGATTCTAAATGTCATCCATTTTTTCGAGTACTTCACTACAATTTCCATTCAAACTTAAAGAAGGCGTCCCACGAATATCTGGCTAACTGAGTTCTTGTTGTGAGATAGTAGGTCATGGCAACACGATAACACTTTCGAAACTCCCATGTGTTCAATTTTCGTTTGAACTGAGATATGAGCAGTTGGCTGTGCGCCAACTGACCCTGAAACGCAGGCAACGAGCTAGAGAGTGTGCGAAACGAGGAGAGCGCTCTCTCCCATTCCTCACTTTGCATAATCGCTCGCGCCGTTCGTGGGACGCCTTCTTTAATAAACAAAAAAAGGAGAAAAGAAAATACATCTTGCTAAATCAGAAAAAAAAACTTACTGTGTGGTAAACTCTGAGATGGAACAAGGTATCCTATCTCGAGAGAAGCACGCAAATTCAAACTTTTTTCTAAGGGCTTTATCACCCTAGGGACTCTGACTTTACAAGAAAAAGTATCACTCACTGAATGATAAACTCGGAGATGAAATAGCGTGTCGTATCGGGAGAGGAGCACGTAAAAGTTGAGGAAAACGCAGAGCAGAAAGATTAGGTACAGACAGATGACACAGATGTGATGGATCTGCAAGAAAATGCAAATTAATTAAATAATTTACATAATTTAAATAATTAAATAATTAATTAATTTGCAGAATGAAAAATAATGGACTTTTCTTTCAAATCTAATCAGAACTTCATAAAGTTTGTTGGTCTATTCAATTCTCCATCTCAAGTTTCATATTTACAGTCCGGGTTGGTTCCCCAGTGAAAACAATCCGGCCCGGCCGGCCCCGGCCGGCCCCAAGCGGCCCCATGCCTTTTTGTGGCTCGTACAGAGCGAAATTTGATATATACTCAACGGCGTTGTAAAGCTCGTGTAATATACTATCGATTCATGATAGCAGATTTTTAAATAATTCTTTCAATAAATAGTAAATTGGTGTGGAAGTGCGTCAGTTTTTGAGGAAAAGTGAAAAAGTTGAAAAGAATCAGATTGACGATTTTACTTACCGTAATCTTGCGACCTGTTTTTCGCAATACTTCATGCCAGTTCCCCACCAACTTACTATTTATTGAAAGAATTATTTAAAAATCTGCTATCATAAATCGATAGTATATTACACGAGCTTTACAACGCCGTTGAGATTATATCAAATTTCTCTCTGTACGAGCCACAAAAAGGCATGGGGCCGCTTGGGGCCGGCCGGGGCCGGCCGGGCCGGATTGTTTTCACTGGGGAACCAACCTGGACTGTACAAACTCATTTCTCACTCAACCACATATCATAAAATGTGTTTCAAGCAATCCTTGAATATAGAGTTTGTTCGTATTTGTTAATTGTTCTTCTCTTTGGCGTCATAAATCATAATCCCCCTCCTTATGCGGCTCTCACAACCTACTCACTTTTTCTCAAAGAGCTCACTTCCTTGCAAACAAAAATATATATTATCCATATATATATTATATATATTATCCTATATATTATCCTATATATTATCCAACATTTCAATCAATCCATAGAAAAAACAAGTCCATGGAGAAAAGTAAATAGAAAAGAATAGCTTACTTGCATGATCCATTTCACCCCTCGATCTCGCAGTTTCCACGTTTCCCGCAACTCTTCCGCTATCCGCTCCGGGGATAGCATCTGTATATGATTTTTTGATGTTTCTGGACAATTATCGATCATTTTTCTTTTAATCGAAATCCTCGAATTTATAACTACGACTATCACAGCCAGGAATTGATGCCTCGTTGACAACAAGGAATATCAATGTGTTAAGATCCGATGATTTTGTCACGAGTTTCTAGGCTCCATTTTCTCCACAATGTGCAATTCTAGTCATCAATTCGCCCTTCCAGCAACGGTAGTCTATTGTGCGGGAGTGGTTCGTAAAAAGATCCAGCTCAAGCGACGCAGGCGCCCGATAATGGGAAAGTCATTATGTTGGCAGAGGGACAATGCAAACTCCCTGATGCGCTGATGTCATTCTCATCAAAAGCCATTAAACGAATCGATTGGGAGAGATCCGACTTTTGGAAGCGATCTTAATCAGTAGCAACGGATGGAAACGAATGCAGAATCTAGTTCAAGTTGCAGCATCATCACTCAAAAATTGAACGCAATATAATCTAGAAGAATTTGTGTACATATGGATGACAACATCCGTCAGAAAATTGCGATGATCTATTTTCCTGTTACTACGCAAAAACTTTTTCTTTCTCACGAGGAGTAAATGGAATTCCACAAGTGAAATGATGAAGAAAAGTTGAAGAAATAAAAATGATTTAGTCTCAAATTATGTTAATTATTTTCATAACACTGTGAACTGGTTCTCAATCAAAAGAAGCGATTCTATTTCAATAGAATCAAGCGAAAATATCGTAAAAAAATTCGTCGATTTAAGACGGAACAAATAGATAATAACTATAAATAAAGTTGGCATAGCACTCACTGAATAAGATGATCACGTAAATTAGTTTACATGACGCCATCCGTCTTTCATTACAGTGAACAATGGTCCAAAATTTTTGAAAAATTGTCTCTTCAAATACGCATCTCTACGAAAGGTTGAGCGCTTATTAATCACTTCAGACATGAGTAAATAGGATGCAGCTAATGAGAAGAAGGAGCAAACTCGTTATTGATGTCAAGTTTTCAAGTTGTCAGAAAAATCGATTGCGCGCAACCTTCAAAGATCGTGAAATCAAACAAGCAAAGTGACAGCGCAGACTTTTTATGGTCGGAAAAGGAAAGACGGAAATTATGCGCGCGCATCATTGCCAGTGCAGCCTTATCCAAATCTTCACACCTCTCCCACACTCTTTTATGATTGCCTTGATTTCCCTACTTCTCTTCATTTCCCGGGCTATTTCGCTGTATTGCCCTGACCAAATTCTCTTCAAAAGCCAGCGTCTTTCCCGCGGTGCTCATTGCATGTCGGCGGCATCTCTTAAGTTGTACATTATTTGGCGCGGGGACAAAATGACTTTACGAGCAATGCTGTCATCATAATTATCGCGCGAGAGCCTTTGAAGTGAGCCGTAGCAGTCAATCAGTGTACTACCGTACTACAGGAAGAGGAGGATAGCGTATACCTTGATATTGAAGGCCAGGGGATCATCGTCGATGGGCGCCCGAGGATCGGCCATCCTCTCTCGACCGCGCAATCAGCCTGGAGCTCCGGCCGAGACAATGGTGGTAGCTTCCCCTCTCGCACCCCTTCCCGTCTCTGCACATCTCTTTCTTCGCGCTTCTAGATGGTCAGAAAGGCGAGATAGTGTGTGCTAAACGGAGAGAGTGCGCCGCCCGCTTTCTCACACACACTATTCCTGCTAATGATGACACCGTTCTTATCAATACGATCGTCGTTTTCGGTCGCTTCATTTCTGGCCTGCTCCCCCTCTCGGAGGAGAGTGTCACTCCGCACACAATTGCCCGCGCGTTTATTACCCTACCGGGGCAATATGCTCGTCTCCTCATTCCGCCTTATCTCTAGCCAGTCAGAAATCGAGAGAGAGCAGGGAGAGGTGAGAGGGTCAGGCCATTCATCCTGACGATAGCAGGGGAAGAAGACCATTACGCTGACTGCAAAATAGTGTGAAGAATTGATAGACACACAGACCCTTGATTGCCTCCTGATGCCTGACTATGTCAGAAGGGACACAACAGAAAATGAAGAGACTCCGGCAATATCTCGCTTTCTAACAACACATCGTCTGCTCTGACTCTGACTGGAGAAATAGTGAGCGAACATGGAGAGACCCCTCCACCTGATCTCCGCTATTACGAGCTTAGTTGTTTGATTTACGCACGGTACATCGGCCTCCGGAACAACCATAGCACATCAAAGAGGCCGAACGATAAAAAAAACAGTCAATGAACGTTTTGAACTTGACGTGATAGCAGCACCTCACCCACTCTGTCATTGAACCGGCAGAGTGCAGCAACCAAAGGTGCAGTGAACGACGCTGGTCGCATCATCCGATGTAGTCTAGTGGTTATGATTTGCGGCTCTCACCCGCAAGGCCCGGGTTCGATTCCCGGCATCGGAACAAATGTTTTGCTGATTCTCAGCTACGTTTTCGGGTCAAAAAGAGTGGATTTTCATAAAATATGCTCATTTTTCATTATCCTTTATTTACAATTGCATGCCGTAATTTACTTACTGCTCATATTTAAAACAAAAAAATAGGTTTGAATTGTCTCGGGCATTGTTGGCATGCTGCTAGATTTTTGTTGCAAAATAAGCTCAAACTTATCATAAGCGTCCGTGGTGTAATGGTTAGCATGGATAGGAGCCACAAGCTCCGCCCACTTTTCGCGGACATGATCTCGCCTAAAAGCGAGACGGGGAGGGTACAAGGTTCTTTCTCAACCAAATTGCTCGTTCTCAATTGCTATGATAGTGCTAATAGTGTCCTCTATTGATCCATCACTATTCAAAATTTGTATAATTTCACTAAGCAGATCAAAATTGACCTTCAAAGAAGGAAATAGGGTGTTTCTAGGTACTCCAGTATTCAAATTCTGTTTGAATAGTGATTTTCTGACTAAATGGAATATTTTAGGAATTTTGGAGAAAAAATCAGATTTTTAGCACGCTTCCCCGGCTTGTGCCTTTTGGGCGGGGAGAGGCGAGCGAGAGGGCGGGAGGAGGGAGAGAGACACACGCAAATTAGGCTCCGCCCCCTTCCCTCTCGTTTCGCCTTTCACTCCTCTCCCCCAGTGCGTTGTGAACGTACTTCTCGGGCTCTAGCGCGCCTCAGAGAAAAGATATTGACAAGAGGTAAAAAGTATGATGATATTGGGACCACGAGGGATAGTTTGAACACAAATTTAACCCCATTATGCAGAAACGGCTATCTGCGTTGTGGCCCCTAAGCATGGATGCCTTCCAAGCATTCGACGGGGGTTCGATTCCTCCCGGACGCATCAAACATTTGCAATTTTTTGTAATTCTTCTCGAATGTTTGAAATTAATAATCCTTGTGTTTTTCGAAAACTTGAATTTTGATGCATATTTTCGTGCAATAATAGTCAAAATGAAAATGCGCATTATCGATTCCGAAGTTCAAACTTTTGGAGTTGAATTATTAACCGAAAAGCCATTTCCGAAAGGAAGTGAGAATATGGTTATATGAAAACCGTTGTAAATACTTTGCCTATCTAGTTGTAGCTATTGGCATCATGGACGAATCGGTAATCAGATTCAGGCGTTTATTTCGGCGGTACGCGTGCGAAGCTCCGCCCCTTTGAAGGGCCTTCGTCGCCTCTTTCTAACCCGTCGCATACAGTACGCACTAAGTACACAATGCCTCGAAAATCGCTGTTAACATTTGGGGATGCGAGATACCAACTCTCGTAAGTAATCAATCATTGGAGAATATGAAAACCCATGGAAGCTCCATGCCCCCATCCGTCCCCTGGTGGCCGCACCCGGACCGGTTCCCCCCGGTTCCCCCCGTGCAACCAAAAGAATTGGGACACTTTTGGCACGCCACCACCGCCGAACGTGGGGCAGCAAGTCAGATGGGGGAAACAGGTTCATTTGCGTGGCAGAGTCACTTTTTTAAATATCATTTTGGCGATTCTCGAGTCACCGTGTCGGTCGGTGGAGAATTCCTTGAATTATGAACAATTTTCCTCCAAATCTCTCATACGGATGGTGAAACATATTGCGAAACCAATTTCAATCGGCTGACAAATGACGCAGAAAAAGAAATGATTTCTATACTGAGTGAAACATAGTTGAATTCAGTTGAATTTTGCCCAAAAACGACTGGTTTCAGCTCTTTGCGGTTGCTAACCCACCTTAGAATTAAGATATCGATTCCGAATTTAGTTAAAAATGCTCAAACTGCCCGAAAATGTCCAAAATCGCCTGTTTTCCGCACGCCACGGATGCTTTCTCATGAACGAGAAAAGATAGAAATACCGGACCTTCCCAGATCATTAGGCAAACCTCTTACCCACATTTCGTTTTCCGAATTTCAAATTTCGACCTAGTTCATGAGTAGCAAGCGCTAAAGCACCCGAAATTGGATGAAAATGGTGAAAATCGCCTGTTTTCCGCACGCCACGGATATTAACTCATTTGAGAGTTGAGATACAGGGCTCAAATTTTTAGAGGGCGTGTACAAACCCTTTCCTGAGGATCCGGCAGAAGCAGAGTTTCGAAATTCGATCTCAGTCGCTTGTTACGTTATCTGAAGCACGAAAAAAACTCTCTAAAACTCTCATTTCACGCTGCGCATCCCTCTCGCTCGGCGACGAATGACTCGGCAGAGCGCCGCCACGCAAATGAGCCTTTTTCCCCCGCCTGAGACTTGCTGTGCGTGGGGAAGCTTTCACTGCTAACTCTTTTTTTATGGAAGCTGTCATATCAGTTGTGAATTCAACACTGCCAAATTATAGCTGTATCACATACTCTGGTGTCCGGAATCAACTTGGAATCAAGCAATTCCCACAAGTAGGAATCAAGCTTGATGACAACTTGTGGGATCGTTAGAAATCGGTGAGAATTACGGTAGCTTCTCCTATTATTGATTAACAAAGAGCATGGATTTCCCCATACCGTAACCAAAGGCCCCGCATGGTACGACCATGTGGGGAGGTCACATCCAAAAGGCGGTCCAACTGGAGTCCGCAGATAGTCAAGCGCATTCGTGCCCGAAGGCAGTCAGAACAGGGCTGCAAAAAGGGACCTTATAGGCGATGTTTGTGCTGGACGCTGCGGGTACGTAAGCCTGCTTGATTCCAAGTTGTGGGAATGGGTCACTTGATTCCAACTTGAAAACCCATTTCTACTTGATTTCAAGTTGATTCCGGACACCAGAGTACATATGTGCCGAGATAACCGAGTTGACATAATACCAGCACTCACTCCAAACCAGACAACCGATCTCTCTTCTGTATCTCACTGTAAGGCAACCGCAAATTCACAATCTGAATTCAAGCCGGTTTATCGTAGGTGTTATCAATCGAAAACGGCTTCTATAATACACACGCACACAATCTCGCATTGAACAATTCATATTAAAGATAATAAATTAGTAATTGTGGATAATAAAACAGATGAGTAATATCGGGCGAGTATGGTGTGATTGTGAGCATGTGTTGAAAATTACAATTGTACTTTACAGGGCAGGCAGCGGTTTGACTCTCTCGTTTTCGGGCACTTTCTCGTCCATCAGAGAGGGCGAGAGAGCACGCTAATTGGAGAGAGCCAGATCACTGTACAAAGTGGGGAATTTGTGGGCGTGTGTTTGGTCGGACGATGCTACAGATTACAGACGTTACAGCGAAGGAGGGAATGGTCACAAATAAGATCGATGCAACGTGTAGATTACGGTATGTGCGCGGGAGTGCGGATCGATGCATGAAATGGAAAAATGAGTGAGTGATGTGGTTGCTTGGGGGTGGTGGTCCTCGAGAAAACAGGAATATGGGAGGGAGGGTTACGGTATGAGTAGCATGAGCCTACTGTATAGCACATGAAACAATGTAGATAGCGCAACAATCGATAATGCCTAGATTACGGTAGACTAGACAGTTGTAAGCACACCCAATACACGATAACACCAATCACGGGGGAGGGAGCAATCATGAGTAATCGATAATCGGGTAGATAGATACAAAAAAACGGTGGTGTAGCTCGCACACAATGTGAGATATGCACACACAAAATGTACTACCGTATTCAGCAAGAAGAGGAAATGAGAGGTGTGGTTATATTATGGTAAAACGCTCACAAAATATTATGAAAGCATGTGAAAAAAGGGCAATATTTGAGGAAAATTATGCACTAGAAAAGAGCGAATAATATGCTTGTGACAAAACGAGTATTATGCGGGAGGCAGGGTAAGGTTACGGTAAGTAGACAATGGACGGACCACACGACGGGAAATCTAGCACAATTATCACTACAGAATCTCGGTCGGCGAATCTCTGTACAAAATAGGGCAAGAAATGGGGATAGAGAAAGCAAATCGAGACTAGACTCTAGTAGTCTCGATACCTAGATGCTCGAGTTGCTGGGCTGCTCGTTGTAGTCGCAGCTCTCGTCCTCGGCCTCGATGCCGGCCGGCGTGAGGTACTTGCGGTCGTAGCGGCCGCCGGAGGAGCCGCCTGCCGCGCCCGAAGCGGACGCGCCGCTTGACGCGCCGCCCGCGCTAGCGCCGCGCGCGTCGCGGCTGCCGCTCGCGCCGCCCTCGCCGCGCACGTACTTGCGCATGTCCGTCGCGTGCTCGCAAATGTCCGCGATCGCGTTCTGCAATTGATAATCATTTGTATTTCACGGATCTCTACTCAGAATTGAGATAAAGCACATGAAAACCGCTATGTGCTAGAGGTGAAACTGAAATCTACCAAGCCAATGTGCATTATGAATATTAATTATACTACCGTCACGAAAGGAACTATTGGCTGTCAGCTGCACAATTTCTTTCATATACTAGCACTGAAACAAGAAAACTATCGCACTATTATTTAATAAGTTGTTTGTCACAAATCCCGAACTATAATTGGTTTCCCCTGTGCACGCACACACCTGTACTCTGAGTGAAACCTCAAGATGCCCCATATCAAACACATCCCTGTTTCCATATCTCGTTCGAACGAGAAAAACACCACCATCCGATTTCACGCTGCACCAATATCTTATTTTCTCGCTTACTTTCAGGAGTCAATGCGTAGAGGGCCAGCACACCACTTATAAAAATTGTTACCAACAACCACAAACAATAACTTCGGAAAGATCAAAGATCAAAGATCAAAGTCCAAACCTGCAGTCGCTTCGCGTGGCCCAGCTTGACGACGCCCAGCTCCTGGATGTCGCCGCGCTCCAGGTGGATCAGCTCGCGGCCCGTGATCTCGTTCGCCTGCAAAGATCAAAGATCAAACTCGAAACTAGAGTGTAGTCACGATTAGTCCCAAAGTGTAGTGTTACCATAGCTAGAGGGGTTATTTATTTTTATTGAAGACTACTTGCTCCTCTCATTGAAACGTCAGACTCTATCTTACTATGAGCAGACTCTGTAGCTCCGATTCTACGAGTCACTTACTTTCTCTCGCAGTAAATATTAATTGCATCTACACCCAATCGCACACAGATGGCCTTACCAGTGGGTCCCACCTAGCGTTGTCTTACGACGTAAAATCGCTTGACGTGGATACACCTTTACCTTTACACCCAACCCCGCGATACTCAGTGGACAGAGAACATGGCCCAGTCGGCATGATTATTTTTCGCAACGGAATCCGACTACTATTTGAGCAGATCCTACACATCCAAGGCTATGATGAGGAGGAGCTGTTGCACCGAATCTCCGGGGAACCGCCATGCGGATTATCCGTCATAAATTTGATCCTACCGATTCCAACACGAAACAAGATTTGTGTATGGATCGAGTGAGAGTCTAATCAATTTGGTTTTCATTGTTTTCTTGCTCTGAGGGTCGTAACAATGATGAGGCGCTGCTACTCCGAACCTCCGGGTAACTTCTAACTCTCACTTGTGTAATACAGCATGTGCACGGGAACAGACTTGTTCTACCAATAAAAACAAAGAATCAAACAATATCTGATCACTTTTCCGTCAGCACCAATTGAAGACCAACAATTGGAGAATTTTGGAGACAACCCGGCGCATTGGAGCTCCATCGTTAGGACATATTTGGGATTGACGTGTTTTTTTCAATACATTCGAGACTTAGATTCAACAAAAATACATCCTTACACCACCTATCAAACTTTGTTCAGCAATCGAAACTAGACTCTATAGTCTCGATTTGTCCTGTCACCACAGTTGAAAAGGGTAATTTTGGCCCTCAAAAATTCCCATGGTATGAGCTATTTCTGAGTGAGAAAAGGCAAAAAAATACTATGGTATGAGCCATTTTGGGTCAAAAATCAAAATTTTCAATGGTATGGGACGTTTTCGGGTCAAAAATTCTCATGGTAAAAGCCATTTTGGGTCAAAAATTCACATGGTATGAGTTCCATACCATCAAAAATTCCCACCTTTTTCATCTGTGCCTGTCACCTTGAACTGCTCAACATCTCCATTCCCCTCCCCAACGATAAACTACTCTAGAATCAATGACCAAACTCCAATCGAGACTAGACTCTAGTCTCGACTTGGCCCTCTCACCTTGAATTGCTCCGCGTACGCCTGCAGCCCGATCGTGCCCAGGAAGGCGGCCACCTCGTCGACGCTCCAGTTAGGCGCTGCAAGGAAGTAGGGATCAAAGATCAACCTAGATTCAATATTCTAACTGTAGTCATTCGTCAGATTTTTTAAAGCCAGTCCTCTTCACATTGCGAAAGCCACTAGTGTCCATCCTATGACCTAACTTTGTTGCGCCGATTCACCGACTGCATTTCAATGCACTACTCGTCCTTCCTAGAGCATCCCGCGATTCCAGGAAACTAACTACAATGACAAAAGATCAAACAGTTTTATACTAGGTTATTATAGCAGCAGCAGCAGCAGCAAACTCTTCATTGTAAAATACTCCAGAGCTCATCATATGACCGAACGCTGTTGCGCCGATTCGCCGGGCTGCCTTTCAATACGATCGACACCCGTCCCTCTTCCTAGCGTAACCCACGATTCCAGGAATCAGCCTATGAAAACCTAAGATCAAACAGTTCCATACTAGATATTAGCGGCAAGACCGACTCTATTGTACAGATCACTTGAGCCGATCCTATGATCTGAAGCTGTTGCACCGCACCTCCGGGCTGCCGTTCAATACCAAATTCTCACATCCTATTCCGTGATCAAACTACAAACTTCTCTGACCATTCCTGTAGGGATGGGCTCTCCTCCGGAACTTGCTCTTGAGCCAGTTGGTGAACGAGCGCATGCGGCCGACGGGGCCGGACTCGCGCTTCTCACCACGTTGAATGGCGCGACCTGCACAAATTTCAATTACAATTTGAATAAGTGTCGAGAAATGTTGCTTTTGTAAGCCTGCAAGAATCCCATTCACAATCAATCAACCATGAACCCATTTGTCTAGAAAAGGTGATATGTACTAGATGCCATTTATCAACGCGCTGAATGGCGCGACCTGAACAATTAGCAATTACACGCGGAAATATATATTTGTAGCTCATTAACACAACTATGAATCGATGAATGCACAGCCTTCCTCTGCAGCAACAGTCATTTTATTTACTCAACCAATTCGAACCGGCTACTGCTACTGAATGCGACATACCAATCATAACATCAGTAATCGCCATAGCGCTAGCTCACCGGGTGTGCAGTTGTCAAATTGTCAGATTGGCCGTGCTTTCGGCAATGTAAAATCAAAGTATAATTATTTTTGAGCAGTCTTTCGCATGCGCATTGCAAAGACCGCATTCATCGTAACTATGAGCACTCGGCGCAACCCAGATTCATATGGGAATTGTAGAATGGGCAAGTAAATGTTCCGACTTCATTTTTACGTATTTTTTTAACGTATTCTTTTGCAGCTTAGATTACTAAACGTGGAAAAATCAGAATCGGCCTGCCTGTTCAGCCTGTTATAATTCGTCGCTGCACAAGTTCACCGTGCAACTATGATTGTAATGCGCTAACACTGCACTTTTCTGCGCGCTACACGGGGTTCTGCATGTATATATTACTATCGACTAATATCTAATATTACTATCGGATCGCCGAGCGCCTTACTAATTACTCGCTGTCCTCTGACTTTCAGGCCGGCAAAGGATCACGAAAATAGATCGTAAATGGATTGCACAGCCCCAGTCTCACTGCACTTCTCTACACGCTACACGGTTCTGCACGTATCTGTCTCATCCTGCACAAAATTCTGCACCAATCGCCGATAACGACAAACGCTCATGAATCAAAAGAGCAAGCACCATAAGCATCCGCGATTAGACCAGCGACCAATTATTTACAACTACCGGGAGAGTGATAAGCGTGACCACAGAAAGCGCACGCTTGTCACTTACGAATCGTTGATATCAGCACCATTGTCTAGCAGAAAATATGATCAGGGACCAAAGGTCATTTATAACAATAATAACCAACAATTAGGTAATTTAGAACAAAAAAGCGCACCGAACTCCCTGGCAATCAGCGGTTTCATCGACCACACTTCCCTACTCCTCGATCACTTTATTGACGCGGTAAGCTATCAAACAAATTCGCCAAGGATCAAAGACTAAAGATCAGAGATCAAAGATCAAAGATCAACACTCACCCTCCCTGATCTCCGCCTCCTCTCGCTGTAGGGCCGCGCGCACCGTGTTGATCACGAACCGCCAGTTGGTCGTCTCTCCCTGCAAATGGAGAGACTGCTTCTCTAACTCTCTCCTTTTCACACACTCTCTAGGCCACTCTAACCAGTGAGAGATCGCGAAAATTGCGATTAGAAAACGATCAATTTTAGTAGGAAAAAAGCGGCAAAACATTTGTTCCGATGCCGGGAATCGAACCCGGGCCTTGCGGGTGAGAGCCGCAAATCATAACCACTAGACTACATCGGATGATGGGAGAGCGCTGTGGAATCGCTACTGCATTCTTTCTCCGTGCGCATTTTCTGCGCTAATCGAGGCAACAGGCACTTCTCAGTTTCGGACCTAATACAGCAGCACAAGCAAATCGGAAGGGTTGATTTTTTCAACAAATGCGCTTATTTTACGCATTTCCACTATCTCCATCTAACAAATGACAGTTCGAGTATCGGCATGAGTTTCTCTACCATATTCTTCCTAGCAAGAAATCAACTGTGACTGCGACATGGGAACCGTAGTTTACTGTGATCGTAACACGAAACATCTAACAGTGTTCCATACCCTGCCCTAGCTCACTCTAAAATGGGGGAAACGCTTTCTCTGCCTCTCTCCCCTCCCCACACTCTCTCACCCATCTCTAACCTCCTCCCACTTACCTCGAAGTGGAACTGGCTGGAGGACGACGACTGCGAGACGATGCCCGAGTTGGACGAGTCGACGGGCGCAGCAGCGGGCGCGCCAGCGGCGCCCGGCTGGCCCGCGGATGGCGTCGCCATCGGCGCGCCAGGGCCCGCCGATGGGGAGATGGCGCCCGGATGGTGCGCGGCTGCAAATGTGGGCATGATAACATGATGTAATGGGGCATGGTGTAATGGTAGTACGACTGAAATATAAATATTGGTATTTCTGCATCGAAAATGATTCTCGAATCGACACTCGAGGGACTCGCCTTTCCAATGTCGGAATGGAGGTGCTCCAAACCACCTGCTCACTGCCTAGCTACTTATTACGAGCAGAGGTTGGAAATAGATTCTGCTGTCTCTACAGAGACAGCAGTCACAAGTTAATTTTCATTCTCCACCACTCTGTTATTGTCAATCGCGAACCTCCCAGTCTCTTTGTAATATTATTGCAGCTCCAAACCACCTGGTGTTTTCCGCGCCGTTTGCGTGCATAAATGCAACTGTTTATTGCTAAAAAACCGACCGTTTGAACGGTGCTTACCTTGCGCGCCGCTGCCGCTGCCCGCCTGTCCGGATCCGCTCGGGACGCGGGCGCGACTGCCGCCGCCACGCATCGTGCCTCCGGATGCGGTCGCCACAGCAGTCGTCGGCAGCCCGAGGTGCGACTGGAGAGAATTATTTGTTTGTTTTTTTTTCGTTTCTTATTCGTCTGAAAGGTGGAAACGATTGGCATCCAAGTAGCCCATTCTGCTTATTGCTGCATAAGAATTGATCGGTCATAACTTCAACCCGAGAAGCGACTGCATAGAGAAATTGATTACTGGTGATGAGAAGACACTATCGACTCCCATCCCCCTCTCTACATTTGTTGCTAGTCGGAAACCCCAAATTCATTGGTCTAGACAGAAATTCGCAATTAATTACACGCTCCTGATGTTCGAGGTGCGATTGCGTTTGCGAAGTTGTTTTTATTGAACTGGTAGTGTGCAAACGATCAGCATGCAAGCTGCCCTCATCTCTTGTTGTATTTCAGTAACCCCAAACTCGTGTGGTCTAAAAGTAGCGGGGCAGACCGATGTGCAATAGGGATGTCTGATCAATTCCAATACCCAATTAATTGACTTTGATACCGCTCATTTCCTCGAAAAATGAGGAATAAAACCCAATTAATTGGTCAACCCAATACCAATTACCCAATTAATTGGTATTGTCTCTGAGTATTGGGTATTGAATTGGCATCACTAATGTGCAACCGCAACGACGATATCGCGGCGGATGGTAGTTTCTGACACGATGTTTTATTTTCCAATCTTTTCCCTAGCCACATCAGCGCCCATCCCCATCCCCATCCTACATTGGAATCGCGACGCACCAAACAGCCAGGACAATAATCACCGCTAAGTGGTTTCTCGTGGAAATAAGGCCAACACTACTCCGTATCGTCCATCAGATAGCACGCTAATTGCACACACTTGCTTGAGACAACCTTTGGAATACAAAGGGAAGCGCAAGGGCAAGCAATTGTAGTCAAACTTAACTCGAGCATAAGTACATTTATCACGGCTGAAATTACGCGTTTATTAGCAGTCACCAGCTGCCCACTTCCTATATCAAATTTGCGTGGCCCATGACTGCTTGGTGATCAAGCATCTCTGCGGCAAATCTAGATCACAAAATACATCAGCAAGCAAGCACTCGATCGAAGTAACCAGTAGATTACCGTATTGTACCGTTCCTCGAGTTGTTTAGCGATAGTTACCGCTGTCACTACCTTACCCCTCTCGGAAAAATCAATAACTACCGTACCTCCAGCTGTTCCGTGATCAGCTCCACGGCGCCGATCACCTCCTCCCGCAGGGACAGTCTGTCCAGCTCGATCTCGGGCATGGCACCGGGGACTGAAATGGGGAATATTCGATAACAGTCTTGTTTCTTATCAGTCCCGATCTCAAGTAATCTCACGCCCTTCTCTTGCTAGCCAATTGAATGTGCCTACTGAATGTTCTTATGACCGAAATTCGCTTCCGAAATTCGCTCGAGGACTTTAGGCTGTTTGTTTGACCTGTGCGTGCAACACGAAAGAACGTCGCCCGAGGAAATGGAGATCTTCGAAGCTCATCTCTGTTGGTCTAGACTTCTGAGCTGTTCATATTGTGTTAGCCCCGCGCCATGTATTGTTCAACGGGCTGCGGTCTCTGCACTTGGCATATGCGTGAAGCACAAAGGCGCTTAGCCCGAGGAAACGGAAATATTTGATAGTATTCTCTCCATTTCTCAGCTTTCTAGCTCAGTAAGCGCACTTCTAATGATCTTTTCTAATGATTGATCTTAATGGAATTATATTTGAAAAAGACGCGATACAAATTTCTCGACGACTACGGCATCTGAATTTCACCTATGCGTGCAGCACAAAAGCGCCTCCGCTGACGAAATGGAAATATTGAAGGATACCTTATTATTGCACAATATAGTATGCGTTTTCTATAATCATTCGTTATTTATCTTTAGAACTAGCAGCACGGACGAGATCAATCGCTCGTGAGACTCACTTCTTTTTTCATCCTCTGGCCACACTCAGTAATCAGAAGTTCATCACCATCATGCCGAAGATTACGCAGTATTTCTACGACTCACTTCTTTTGACCAATCCGTGAAGCGCAGAGCTGCCATTTTCTATCAGTCAATCGGATCACCTTCCACCGCTTTAGATGTGATACTAAGACAACGTTAAATATTGCACCATCCTTCTAGTCCGTTCATCATTTCCTACATCTAGGCATAACGATCATGCCGAATATTACGCAGTAGTCCGTTCTCTGCCACTTCCAGACACCCTTTCGCCTCACAACTAGGAAATCCGTTCGATACTTAATAATATGAGCTCACCTCCCACGCCTCCGACCGGCACTCCTCCAGACAGCGCCGACGCGTTCGCGTCGTCGTCCTACAATTACAATAATAAATTAAATTATATGAAAATGAAACTAATAATTTTGAAATGTTTATTGGTATTTCAACACAAGATGATGAAGCCATCGTAAGCTACTATCTCATCTAAACCTCACTAGTTCGCGCAGCGCAGAACACCCTGGGTTGGTAGCTTTCCGCCCTCTGTTTTGTATTTTGTCAAACTTCTCCACCTGTGATCATCACAGAGTTTCTATACCGCTTCTTCAGTTATTCATAAAACTGCATGAAACTGCAAGCATGCCTTACGCAATAAGTATTATTTCCATTTTTTTTTTTATAAAAGCAGATCACTAACAAATCACTGTCTATCTCATAGTCCTTATTTTCCCACACCCACAGCGCCAAATTGCCTAGTAAGTAATCTAGTATGATGCTACTGTCCTGCTCATTAGTAGCGATAATAAGCTAATCTCCTGCCGAACCGATTGCACCATCACTGCAACCCCTCCTTGCAACCCGAATCAGCGCCCTATAAAACGTATTCTAAATTCTGCAGTATTGCTTTCGGAGAAATTATTTGTATTTTTGTAAGTCAAAAGTATCCACAAAAAATCATTGCGCCGCTTTCTTCCGTCCATCACTTGACTTCTCCCTGCAGCGCCAAGCTGCCACCTCCAATTCCCCATCCACCAACCGCGTTCCCTCATTACAGAACGCATTAACGTCTGCAAGCAAAAACAAACTACACATCTCGGCAATAATGAACAACGAAGGGGAAGGGGCAAGCAAATGAGCAGCAGAAGCTCATCAAAAACAATTGCAATTCCACAAACAATCGAGATTCACGAACACACTTTTCCCCTCCTAATTCTTCGTGCTCCCTCATCTCTCTCTGAACGCCGCTAGATATGAAGGCGAACAGAGCACGAATTCTCTCTCTCAATGCTCCCCCCACTTCCTCGCCTTCCCCCTGACCCCCACCAGAGACACCATTCCTCATAGCCCGAGCGCGCTCTCCCAATTCCCCACATCTTACATTCTCTCTGGCCTTCCCATAGATCAAGTCAAATTTAGAGAGTAGCCCCTTCCATTTTCTCATCCACAGCATTTGTTGCCTCTCCTCTCTCCTCTTCACCTGCCAATGAAGCGCCACATAACGTCAGTCTCTCCCAAAAATTCCTCGCAATGGCGCCGTGTTGGGGCTTCTACTCTCTACCTGCAGGTTCCGTGCTGCAATCACTCATCATATTCCAGACCAGCAGTCTCCGGTGATAGCTCAATGACATTTCTTCCAACAACCACACAGAGTCAACACTGGTCTCGATGAGATACTTTTAGTGTTTGATTTTGAGATCTGTTCGCTAGCTGTACTATCACGTGTTGAATAATTCTTACATCTCTCCATTCTACAGCGCAAAACTCGTTGACTTTTTCTTGCCTGCGGCACAGTTTCTCTCCACAAAAAGTGCACTCACGCAGCGCGTTTCCCTGAACTCTGCTCCTTCTCGGAAGGGAGTCCCCTTCCCACTCCGCGTCTCTCCCCATCAGCATCTTGACCTCCTCTGCTCCTCATCCCCCTTCTCCTCTTCCGACCCTCTGCCTCCCCTCTCTTCCTTCTTCAGCCAGCCAAATAGATGCAGTGCATGCGGAGGAGAGGTCGCCCTCCTTTCCTCCCCCCCCCCCCCCCCCCCCCCCATCGACCGAACACTAATTCTATTCATTACGGCAACATATTGCCTCCCCTTGTCTGCCGCACTTCCTCATCCTCCCTCTCTCTTTACTTCGCATACTTTCTCATTTCATCTGATTAACGAGGGATACTTCGAAGAAGAGTTTGATCCTCCTCCTTGCCTTCTCTTTTGCACGTCGCTATGCAATTTCTTCGTGAGTTTGCGCAAAATCAACCAATCAGCTTCCTGTTTCACCACTTCGATATCGTCACTGTGCCGTTCAACAATGGCTAACTGAAAAAAATCCAACTAAACTACCAGCTTCCTTGCTTACTTGGCCTCCGATTTTCTGGACAGCTCCCCCCCCCCCCCCCCCCCCCCCCCCCCCGCCCTCCTCCAGCCACTTGATCCCATGCACTCTGTTATTGTCTCGGCTTGTTTTTTCCTCCTTCAAATGACCACAACCAACAATGACCACTCTCACGCGCTGCCCATTCCACTTCCTGCTAAAATACTGACAAGATCAGCACAATAATCGCTCGTATTTCCGTCATAACAGAGGCTCAATCATCGGAGCAGTGCACCTTTTGTTGGACGGTTCCTCGAATTCCCCCGATCCCTTGTGTTCTACGTAGGAACCCCGTGTTGATCCGTTCTCTTCAGCCCCGATCCAGGCCAAACCGCAAAGCGATTCCAACCGCTCCCTCCTCACCTCTTCCCCCTCTCTCGTTTCGAACCTCCATCACCCCGCCATCACGCACTCCACCGCACTCCTTCTCCCCCTTATTTCGAGAACAACAAACAATCCCCCTAAAAAAATATGGGCCCTTGTCTCGCTGGCCACTGGATGCAATAACCGCCTACACATCCACGTACCACATCGGCATCACTCGCATCTCTATTGCGCGACGTTTAAATGCATTTAGCGTTTTTCATCGGATCATGCGAATTTCGCTCGAAAGGTTGGTATCATCACCGAGTAGTTTCCACGTGCAATAACTAACTGCTTGCATCCATTGCTCTTTATAGCTTTTCACCGATACCCGAATCTTTCGAGTTTCACGATGTATTGATATTCACTGGATTGTTGGTAGTATCAATAATATCACGATAACGGCGAATTGACGAAACCCATCCACATTCCGCATCAGCGTCACTCACCCTCTTTCGAGCATTGATCATACAAGGTGTTTCATGATTCACGCACTACTGATAATCACTCCAAAATGCGAAGAATTACTGATCTTCTGAATTCTAATCGACAAAAAAAAGCCCGTCATCATCGTTTACTTCGTTCATCCCAATCCAATGACCGTCCTTCCTTCCTTCTCCGTTTCCCTTCCTTCCGTTCCCTCGCACTTCTAACACAATTCCACCCAATCTCAGTGTTTTCCTGGTGTGGTCCATTATGGTAGGTCAGGGTAAATACAGGCCCATTCTGTCCCAACCGAATCTTTTTTTTCCCTGTAGTTGGAATGTCCGGGAGCCGTGGCGGGTGCTCAGGGACCACAAAACAATTACCTCGTCTATCTTTGACGATCCGTCTCGATTACGAGTCTGTTGTTGCCGCGCCCGCCGCTCTGCTCGTTCCCTTGCAATAGCAGCAGCCGGGGGGGGGGGGGGGGGGGGGGGGGGTCATTACGGAGCGGAGATTGCGGTAGAGGCAATGAGTCAGAGATCGACCGCCCCCGTCGGGTGATATTGTTACTCCCATTCACTGGTAGGGAGCGGAGATTTCGGTAGGGAAGCGCGGGCAGAGATCGTTTGGTGATATTGCTCATACCTTTCTCATAATAAAATGCTGAGAGGAAATTGCTGTAGACAGAAGCGAGTAAAATACCGTCTGATTAAATTGTTACTCCTTACTTAGACATTTTTTTATGGGTTAGAGAGCGGAAGTCTTAATAGTGAGGAACGGCACAGAGATCGTCCGCTATCGTCTGGCGATTTTGCCACTAATTCACCGAGTTAGAAATCAGAAATCATCTATGGCTTCCACTTCACAGGTTACTGTACACTGTCGCAATGCTTTCTCCTTGCTCCCTTGCGACTGCAGTGGAAAAATATTGTTCGCATGCTTATCGGCAACTGCGATTCTACTTTGATCCCTTTGATGCAATTGTTGTGGCTGGGGTTCCACAATTCGCTTCCTTTTCGCTCTTTGTATCTTTGCAATTCGCCAGATAATTGAAGGTTTGCAGCGTCGATGTGGGTTGAAAGGCAACGAATAGCGGGCGCCAACTCTCCTCCTTTCGTCCAATCTCTTGTCTATTAGACAAGGAAGGCTCTCCCTTCGGCTGCCCCAGACCAGACCTCTTTAGGAATGCCCCTGAGGGCCTCTTGTGTAAGCTGTTCCTCGACTAGGCAACGAACAGTCGGGCACAAAAAACAAGTCTGTGTATTGTTCTTCGTGAATAATTCGCTATGCGGGCGAACGAGCGTAGTCGGGAATTCGGAATGCTCTTCATTATGTGCGTGTGTTGTTTTTCTTCAGTATCAGCACGTTCTTTCCGGCCATTAAAATCGTACTTTGGATGAGTAAGCAAACCTTCTATCGTTTCTCCATCGAGCGCACGTCCTCATCATCCGTTCAGCAAACCACATTAAGGAACTTCCCAGTGTTTCTTTTTCTCCGGATCGCTCGACATTTTCCCAAGCCGTTCTCAATCTTCTCAAATTTCCATCCATCTTTCGCTCTCGCTCGCTACTTTTCCCCGTCGTTGGAGTGTATACTCTACAACGGCGGCCAATTTTAGACCGACGCAATGTACAATGGGAATGAATACTCAGTGACTCTTGTCATATCAGAAGATTTGTAGGCATTATTTGTACTATCAAAGTATTTCGAGTGGAAGCCAAGCCTAGAATCCGTATTCCACCTCCGTATCCCGATGTTCTGCAGAGGCGATACAGTTTGCTCGGAGATGGCGTGACTAACGGCACGGATCTTTGCCATCTTGTGACATATCGCCCAACTCTGGCGCGACATTCTGCTCTCACTTTTGCCTCTAGTTGTAAGACCATCTGTTGCAATTTCGCACGTTTTGACCGCCTCGCTCGCTCCTTCGCCTCTTCTAACTAATCTGCCGCGCCATTTCTCAGCCTCTGAATAAACACGCTTCGAGTCCCCAACATTTTCCCTTCCAAAAGCGCCCAAAACAAAAAAGAATTCTACAGCCACCATCGCTCATCCGCGCTCATCGAATAAGCACAATGCATTCGTCTTCTTCTTCTTGCCTTGTGTTGCCATTTGTCCATGCCATTTGCTGTTGTCTTACAACATTTGGCAAAGGAGGGAGACAAATTTTCCCCTCCCTTTCCCTTTCATTTATCCCAGTTTGTTGCCTCCATTTCTTCCTCGTTCCCTCGCTGCCGATATCGCTTTACAGACGCAAAAATCATGTTTGCTCGCGCCGTTGCTGCTACTTTTGTGCCAGAATTTGGCTCTGTCACGAGCCAGATCTCTTTCGGATTCAGGAACGGTTCAAAATCCAACCATTCCATTTGGCCTTCTCTGGCGATGCGCCCATATCCTCCGCGTTCATCAAGCGCCTAGCGTGAGACAAGGACCGTATGTCCAAAGGGATTAGCTTATCGTTGCACGCGCTCCACTGTCCGTTCATCACCAATGCGCCCACATGTTTCGCACATATTCCTCCCCTGGGTTCTCAGATCTTCGCTATCACTGCTCGCGATCCATCATTCCTTCCTCCCTTCTATTCTTATCCATTTATCTCGCCCCCTATCCCCTGCCAACTTCATCAATCTCGCCTGCTCTCGGCGCCCCTTCGCTTCTTTTTCAGCTTTTTTGTGCTCGCAAACTTCGAGGGGCGATATAAATCACCGCCGCTACTTCTCGATTTCTTTCTCGAGAAACTCGAGGAATGCGTGAAGCGCATTCTCCCCTCTTGCTCCTCTGATCATCAGATTAGAGATGTGTCAGACGCCACGACCTCTCTTCTTCTATTCACGGCCCATCTCACTCCGATTCGTCTAGACACATTCGCAACGCCAGTGCACATATTATTCTCAACACGCCTCTGGCGCACAAATTTCTAAATTGGAAGCATTGAGGCGTCGGGAGAAATGTTTTTCCATTCCTTATTCACAAGCATGCTTCAAAATGTGAACGATTCCGTTGCCCCATCGTCCCGCTATTCTGATATGCATCATAGACCACGCATAGCATCGCATTGCCATTCTCCTCACACATACAAAATTGACGGCCATTCCATCAAATGTGGCGCGCCACAAACACCGCACATTCACCATGATGGCACATTACCCATTCCTCTCAATGTACGGTAGATGGAATGGAAACATCATCTCCGAAATAGTCATCATCCGATTTCGACGTTCCTTCCCTCGCTCCTCCATTCTGACTCATAATTCGTCATTGCTTCGTCATTATCTCAATCTGAATCTCGGGCTCCTCATTACGCCGGGTTATTTCCGACCTCCACCCTCAGTCTGCATTTCTCACGGACCAAAATAGGGGGCCGCTTTGATGGATCGTGGGTCGTTTCAGTCCGAGCGGGCTATATATATGGGGCCTTGTTGAACCGGCAACCGTTGTTGCGTTCGCTCTTGCTCCTCTATTACTCTTTCGTATTCATAGAGTGAAACCTCTCGCAGTCCGCTCATTGGCTCTAGTTAGCCAACACCACACTCGCATACTTCCCAGCGGCAGGAATCTAATCTCGTTTGTTCGCTCTATTTTTCCGCTACGCTGACGTCTCCGCTCATTACCGAGTATTACCGAGTACTGATGTCCTATTCCGGACCTCCATGGCCTCTCGAGAGTCCACACACTCTCACCCGTTCTCTAGTCAACATTAGAGCATGTTTAATGAAGATATTCAGGCCATTGCCCTATTCCTCCGTCCCCTCCCGCTGCCCTCTCCAGAAAACATGCCCATCATTCGCTCCTTAAAATGAAGGGCTTCTTCTCATGCTCAGTTCTAAGCTCTCCTAAAATTCTCATGCTCTCTCGTTTCTCTGACCGCGGAGAAAGGCTTTTTTGCTCATGCCAAATGAAGCAAGCTGGGAAGCACTTTAGAATCCATTCTGGCGCCACTCCAAACTTCTTCTCCTCTCCTCAGAGCTTTTCACCAATATTCCCGGTTCTCCGGCATATCCAGTGAACTTTCCGCTGCGCTCACAAATCTGGGTTCATGTTATTCTCGGGGCCTTTCCATTCCCCTCGAGTCCACCCGTGCGTTTAGCTCCGTTTTGGACGCCGCAACGTCTTTGATCTCTTAATCGCGCTCGTTCTCTGTCTGACCGGCAGAAACACGAGCTTTCGCGTCCAGGCCCGAGATGGATCTCCATCTCCATCCTTTCCGTTTTTGTCCGTGTTGAGTAGAAAAACGGACATATCCCCCATTGAAATCCATTACCCCTGTCCGTCTCCATTACACTAATCCGTCTTCTTCTTCTTGCGGACTACACTTATTGGATTGTGGGGGCGATTTCGGGAGGATTAAATTGGGCGGACAATCACACGGGCTGCTGGCAACAATTCAGCAGCGCGCGTCTGGCCCACTCGTGAGATTTACTCATTCGTTGAATCAGCCCCCGCAACATCACCAATTAGCTCCTTTTAGCATGAATTGGGTGGTGGGCGCGTGGCAACAATTCGAGTGCGCCGAGTCATCAATTAGGTTTTTGTTTGTTTGTTGCCTACAATTTTTGAATTTCGTGATTGCTCCAGATTGCTCAAGCACCTCCTTTGCCTCGTGATACTCCTGGAGGCCATTGACGCGCCAATTACCCCAACTAGCGCTTTAACGAGTAGTAGTGCTCAGTGAGCAAACAAACACTAATTATCGGCTGTTGTTATCCACTAGTAACTGGTGCGTAACAGCACGTACTGCTCTTTACTCGCCTACTTCATTATGCTAATTACATGCAGTCTCTTACACGAGCGCGCGCGCGCTCGACTGCCTAATCTTGATTGCACAACGCCCTCTCAACACGGGCAATTATGCAAATATTGTGGGCGAGCGCTGCTAGATTTGGCGCTACAGATATCCAACTCAATGATGTAATAGTATTTTTCCAAATGATTCATCTTCATCGCTCGACTAGAACGATCGCGAAACAAGACCAATCCCCGCAACCAGAACCATCCTGGAAAAATTTGGTGCACCATCCAAGTACACAAACTGCCTAGTTCATAAATCACGACCAGCGCATATTTACATGCCTAAATTACGGACTTTCCGGCAAACACGGAAGCCCGAGCGCGCATCCTGTTTGCTGGGAAGAACAGTTCTGCCATCTTTTCCTAGCGAGAGATGCTCTGCCCTCTCCCCTTCGTCCTGCTCCCTCACATCAGCCTCCTCCCACCAACCCAATCACTGGCCAAGGGCCATCCTGTTATGGTACGCTCCTTATCCAATCACACGCTTGGACGTTAGTGAATCTGCCCCGATTCCAAGAACCGTCGACCAATCAACACCACACTTGTGCGGACCATCGCGCTCATAAACTCGACTGGTGCCAGATTCACCCCCAACCTAAAACTGTTTTCCCTAGATGCCTTGCGTCATTGGGATTGCCATCGTAGGGGAACGACGACCCTGACGCGGAATCGAATTCGATACGACTCGTTACGCTTCGGATTTCGGTCTGTCTGCTGCTTTGCTTGTTCGCTCGCCTTCTCATTTTTAGATGTTGTGGTATGGTGCTTTAAGGATTCTCCGAAGAGCCGCAATAGTATCAATAGCTGTAGTCTCTCGCCTAGTCTGTTTCATACAGTCCGATTCTTGCTACACTGTCTCTACTAGAAAAACTGAAAACGAGTAGCGTTGATGCAGTTGCCATCGCCGGTGCAAAAAAACCTCATCACTTCTTCACCAGCCGAAATCATCAGAAACTTGGCCATTCTCTTTCTTATCCCACGGTACTTCCGGGCTCGCGACTTTATTTTTGCTTCTCAAGCACTGGCTCTCACACTATTCTCCTTCTCATGCGCAGAGTCGAGGGGAGACTCGCGATAGCGTCCAGTATCGTTCCGAGTACGGAGGGCAAGCCCCGAAAAACAATGGCCCACGAATTCTCCGGATGTATGCCTTCATACACTTCCCGTTGTCCTCCACTCAATCAACATCTCGTTAGGGTCACGCAATTCTTACGATCGCTCGTTCCGTCGATTGACCCACAGCCTCCGAAACCAGAGAACCATTTCCTCCCACTCCTCGTCATCAGTAAATTACTAAATTCTCGTTTCCCTCTTGTCTGACCCCTTTCGATTCCTTCTAATTACCGCTTTCTCGTTAACCCCCTTCCCCTCTAGAAAAGGGGTTGGGCTTGCCTCATTCCTCTTCAGTTCTCATACTCGCTTGTTCTGGACTCAAGCGCCTGAGCAACCTCGGGCCTCTTCATTCTTCTTCATTGAGTAGCCATTCCAAGTGGCCTCATTGTTCCTTCTCTCCTCTTTCTATCCTGACCCATGGGCCCTGTGGCACCCACCATCTGTCCCCTTCCTGCCTTGAGGTCAGCCTCTTCTTTCCCAATACTGTCTCGATCTTTCTAGCCAACAATAGAGCATGGCGAATGCATGAAGTCAGTCCATTATTCAACAACGGGTCATTATTCACTCTCTCTCTCAGAGTCCATTAGCCCTTTTGCTGTCACACACTCACGCCCTGCGGCCACATCAATCTCGGTTAAAGAGATAGATAACGCCGCCGCCAGTGGCTGGCTTCTGACGATTCGGGTCGCTGGATACTGGTTGCACCGAAATAACAAGAAGAACAAGATTCAGCCTGCATTGATTTCTCTTAGCCCGCGTGCCATCTATATACAAAAAAATCGTAAGCAATTCATATCTACGTTTGTTCACATCCTCCCTAACACTTGCTCGTCACATCACTCCTGCTTTCAGTATCTTAGTGTCTACGAAGGATGCAATGTTCTCGCGATCTTTATTTCACACAGTCTCTCGTTCCATCTAGCCGTCGTGTCTGTTCACTGTTTCTCAGAAAGGAGGCATCCCCTTCGTTCCTCCTGTCCTGTCACATCAGTCTAGTCCTCTCAACAGCCCTTCCTCAACAGTGCCCATGCTTTCTTTGCATTCGTAATTCCTGGCAGTCGTCGCAAACGCATCACTTTATCACGCTTCCTGTTTTCAATGTAGTCAATTGTTTTTAAACCATCAAACAAGTCAAATCTATTGATAGGAACACTTTTTACTCAACTTGTGATAAAATTGAAGCAATAAACTTCCTAGAATAGATATGTGTCATTGCATCGCAACTTCAGCCTCCGATCCTTCATGCTCGCCATACATCACTCGTTATCAAAACAGCAAGACACTGCGTGATTGAACACCACCCCCCTGCGCACCATCACTCATCCCATCCTGGGACTCGATTGCCCCTCGGGAGTTCTCCGAAACGAGCCCGCAATCTTTCCGACAATAACAACAGGGAACGATCATGGTTCGCGATAATCACCACGTACCAGCCTGCACCAGAAACGTTTACCAGAAATCGACCTGATCTCCGAACTTTCTGGTCCGTTCGAATTGCTCGAACGCCCACCATACCCACAATCATCCGCTCCATTGCGTTCATAATAGCCCTCAATTTGGTTGCCTCGAAAGTGCTACTTTGGCGAAATAAGGCCCTTAGGCTCTTTTTTGGTGCGCATCAAAGTTCCCGAATGATGTCTGCACCCGTCAATTTCTGACTCGGCCCAGGAGCCGTCTTTGCCCTCTCTAGCCTGAGCAGGGAAATGGACGGGTCAGAAGATGCGAGATAGCATGCGAAATGCATAGTCTCAGAGAGCCGCGAACATAGTGCCGAAATATAAAAACTTTACTGCCCTCTCTCTCTTGGTCGTTTCGCATACACGAAAGAGGCCGCCCGGGAGCAGCCCCAATATTCGGCGCTGTTGTGGAATCTTCCTCCCTCCTTCTCCTCAAACACGGCTCCATATTCCATCCACATATTCAGAAATGGGATGAGAATTCATATTTGACAATTCCGCATAGCAGTTTCTCACATCAATCCCGCCGATTGCTCTCTGATTTTCGGTATCACATGTTCCTTGAATTGAGTGCAAATCGCCTATTGCGATTCATATCTTCTTTCTCTTCGCTCTTTCACAATCACTTGCTCATCACACCTCACTTGTCAGAGAATACCTCATTCCCCCGGGCAATATCAGTACTTGCGCGCGCTGCTGATTGTTGTATTCAATCACGCTTCTCAATTCAAAAAGACCACATTGCACGTCACTTTTAAATCTCACCGGCCACATCAGTGCCCGAGGAGCGCCGCTGATTGTGCTGCACTCATTCATGCCCTGAATCAAGTGAAATTCACGAACGCCATCCATCAGCACGTCGTCTGTCCACTACTATGTAATCCCACAACCGTCATCCTCCCCGCCCCCCCCCCCCCCACTGTCCGGAATGGGATGTATCTTATTCCATCCCCTCTCCCGGCTCCTCCCCTATATTGCTGATCCCATAATCCCTTCAAGATCCCTTCTCAGTCCCGGGGCAGGATTTCAGCAGTCCGTGTTTGTATGAAACCAACAAATGATGGGACACGAACGTGTTGTCGAACAACATGCCCTTCAAATCCCTTTCTTCCTTCCCGATCGCCAAATCTTGTATGGATTCTACCCTTGCAGTTTTTCACTGGTACCATTTTCACTCCCATTCCTTGCAAGGTTTCAGTAGCAAATTCATTGGAGCACATAAATAGAAGATGACGGGATATGAGCGCCCGCAAGAAACCTTGCGAGATATTTCACCCTTCATCTCTTCCCTTACTTCTCTCGAATCGGAAGAATTTCTGGAAGCGTTTCGGGTAATTTCGCGCTCGCTTAGGAGCTCTCGTAGATCCGGTCTGTCAACCTCCATTTATCAAGGGACGGAGGGTGTGCGGAAACGCAACCACATTGGTCTCTGGAACTAGGTGATCACGGGCAGCACCCACTTTGTAAAACGCCAAGAATGCTCGAATCTGTGATTCTCCTGTTTCCCTAACCCACAACAAACTTTACATGCCCGTACACATTGGCACGTCAGTTATAAACGTAAGCGTTGCGTCAGTTATAAACGTAAACGTTGCAGTTTCGTTTCAGTCCAGACACTTTCTGGTTTCACACACTCCTCAAAATCGGAACCATCCTCGAGAATACAATTCAGGCACGGCTTTCCACAAAAAACATCAATCTCTAAACACCCCCACCTTCTCATTCCCCATGCATATCCTCACTCACCCCCAGTCTTCCACAGCACTCCCAACGCCTTTCCATTCCCACATGCCCTTCCTTCCTTTTTTCTTCTCTGTTCCTATGATACAGCCCATTCCTCGGCTGTTCTATATTGGAGTGCTCTCTGTGCCTTTTCCGGTTAGACACAGTTGTAGACCACACGGAATGGAGAGAGACCATCCCCCTGCTCTTCCTCTATGCATACTTTGTCCCCTCTCCTATTGCCTCTTCATGCCGCCTTCGTCAGACTCTCGGAACACCCTCCTTCTCATCCATACATTTCCTTCCTTTTCACTGTTTCGCTTGTTTGCCGTTCCCATCCAGGGAATGCCGGGTTTCACTCATTCCTTTAACCCCTGTCCTCCGTATCTCTGCAATCCTTCACTTCCTGCTCCTTCAAACCAAAAATCAACGCTTAGTAGCTACTTCATCGCGATCATTGTTCTCGCGAGGCATAGCGGCCTTTAACCAATCAACAATCTCCCCTTACAGTACCCCTCCCCACATCCTACCGTACTCCATGCCGTACGGAATCCCCGCCCCGCCCCATCCCTACGCTGCGGCCTGTCGCCGGCTGC
Organism: Pristionchus pacificus; assembly: GCA_000180635.4. Taxonomy (NCBI): domain Eukaryota; kingdom Metazoa; phylum Nematoda; class Chromadorea; order Rhabditida; family Neodiplogasteridae; genus Pristionchus; species Pristionchus pacificus. The sequence continues at coordinate 27,913,703 of CM026578.1, read as the reverse complement.
ACTTCACCAAGTCCCTGAGGACGTCAAAGTGAGTAGGGGGATTACGGTTGCGGCCCTTCACTACGGTAATTCAAATGTGTTTAACGATATCCATCCCATACTACGATAATTCAAATATTTTATATTTATTAGAGGGTTCAACCATGGCCCTAACTCATCACGAACCATTCCCACCTTACCTACACATGCAAAACCCGAAACTTCCTAGTTGCTTCCAATTGTAACCCAGCGCCCCGTAAACTATCGTAATCCTCCCCTTCATCCCCTCAGGATCCTGCTCTCCATCGAGGCGCTGCTCTCGCTGCTCTTCTGCTGTCTGCTGGCAATATCAGCAAGGTACCGTAATCGCAATCCACTACCGTAATCCAAACGAGTATATTGTTTACAACAGCAATACAAAGCAAATAATATTGCAAATATAAATAATAATAATAATATTGCACAATTAATACCGCCCGCGCAACCGGAAAGCGTCTTGCACTTGTTGTTCCCTTCCAATTCACAATCAATTCAACCAACTGATTCCTACTAAGCAGAACTTTCCAAAGACGGGACCGCTTTCCGTGTAGTAATCTGTATACGATTTTCGTAATACGCTTCATCAATCGATCCCTTCCCTCCTACCGTAACCCCACTATATCCCTTCCAGAGCCGGCTACGTCTTCAACCTGCTCCTCGCCATCGTCACCCTCATCAACACCGTCGTCGCGCTCCTCGTGCTACGGTAAGTAATCAGTAGATTACGGTAGGTCATACAGCTGGTGGAGACTGATTCATAGAACCACTACCGCACTTCCTATGCAAATATTAGCTGGATATCTGTTTTTTTTTTTGGTGAAACCATCGACAAATCAGAGCAGCTGGACTCTTCCGTAGGTTGTAGCACCTCTCAAACCTCAAATCACCAGGAACACGCATTTTTCAAAATCAACCGTAACCTTCACCATTCCTCCCAATTCACAGTCGTCTCGCCCGGTCCATCTCCGCGTCTGCCCTCGTGGCGCACTCTCTGTGGAAGTGCCTGCAGCTCATCCTCCTCGCGCCATCGTGCACAGTGCTCACCATTGCGCTCATCAAGGTATGGCCCTGATCAAGGCCTGATCATACGATAATGCACAACCAACGACCGTAATCTGTAGGTACAGTGGTACTGCAATCAATCGGTTACTGTACTCTATTGTATTCGTGTCAGCAAGGCCATCGTAGTAGTACCTGCCAGTAGTACCTGCCAAGATATCGTATTCCCCCTTTTTTCAGGAAGGCCACCTTGGCGATCCGAATCGCTCGCCGGCGCCCGCCATTATCATTCTGTCGCTGTGCTGGGCATATGGGGCGTTCTGCGCCGGTGAGAACTCACTAACATCTTTGTTGTTATTTTTTTTCGCGATTAGTCACACTAGAATCGAATCTGAATAACCCCAGTACTTCAAGTGGCGCAACTCCAGGAACCGGCAATCACCTGCCCCAATCTGCCGTGGAGCCTATTTTGAAACCTCGGGAAATGCATCTCCTCTATAAAACAATTTAGACCCAAAAAATGAAAAGATCAAAGACCAAATATCATCGATCAATCACTCTTGTTTCAGGCTGCGTCTGGCAGGAGGCGCGACTCGGCCGACGATTGTGGAAGCGCAAGGCGGCAGCTGGCTATCCTTTGTGGGTTACTCGCATTATTAATATGTTTTCTACCCCCAACCGTCGACATATTGAAAAGAATATAATGTTTCGCAACTTACGCCCCGTGCACAACCTCAATCACTAGGAGCTAGATACCTTTTTTAACCACTAATTCATCACGACTTGATCGACCAGAAGCCAATGTTCTATACTTTCGGAACCTGTGGAGCCTAAATTATCCTGACACGATTTATATTTAAAAAAACCGCTGACGAAGTATCGAACCAATCTTGAATATCCCACACTTGTGCACTCTTTGCAACCCAAAATAGCCTGGCTTCAATCAGCCGACACGAAACCTTTCAACCCTAATCCCCCTGTCATTTACATCCTCTCAATTAACTGGCATTAGGACTAATTCCCAATTTTAATTCGTCGGCTTCCGTACTGCACTCACTACACCACACACCACTCCACACACCACACTACCGTAACCCTCTCATTTACAGTAGCCGGGCGAGCTCGATGCACTCGGTCATCTCGTACATCTCCGCGGACGGAGACGACGAGCGCTCCGTTGGCGGTGCGGAGATGTGTGGCGCGCCCAAGGCGTCAACTGATGCGTGCGGCGCGCCGTCCGCGCGCTACGCGGACGCCGCAGCGGCCATGCCGCTGGTGGTCCCAATGGCCGATGTGAGTACTCAGTTTTTATCCTTTACAACGCGCATTGATTACAGCGGGATGAATTCGCGACGCTTTTTTATACGGTCGCAACCACAAACAACCTTGTCCGAATGAACTAGCAACGCACTATTACTTTCCCGATAGAACTTCACTGCATCAAAAAGGACCGAAATCAATGCACTTTACCAAACTTTCGCAACCATAAACTACCTTGCGCACAAATCAATCGCTACCGTATTCCCCTACCGTACCCTTCTCTCAGCTCGCTTCCCTTCCCACGTCGCACGCCACCTCGTCCCTGCTAGCCCAGCCCTACAGCCCGCCACCACCCTCCTCGAGTGGCGCCGATCAATAACACTACCGTATCTTGGCAACATTTCACACTACGGTAAGCGCATTCGCCTTCGTACAGTTACAGTACACCCCTGACTTTCAAGGTTTCTCCTTCCCAATCAATCGATACTTCTGCTACCGTATACTCACCGCGTGCTCCGCCCTCCTCACTACGGTGGCCGTGTGCTCGAGCGTGTCCAGGAACTTCGCGGTGAGACCTGAATAGTGATCGTAAATTAATCTGAGATAATTGTTTCCTACATAATGAATCCGATCATAATGAATGAACAAATGCTGAAGGGCTTGATGCCCTATGGAAAACCCAGTGAAACTCCAAAACTCGGGGACGCTTTTGTGCTGCATCTTGAATTTATTGGATTGATTGCAATAATAGGCGACGACGAAATCTCACTGTTGCCCTTATGATCTCGATCACTAACTGCAGCTAAAGAACAACAATCTGAGATATTCATTTTATGAACATCCGGAAAGTCCGATTCAGCGAATACTGCTGCTACCGCACCCTATGTAAACCTAGTGAAACTCCAAAACTCAGGGGGCTTAGTGAACATCAAAGTGACCACAACGCCAGGAAAAAAGGAAAAATCAATAACTCTCGGCTACCGTATCCCCTCAATCAATCAATAACTATCCACCGTACCCAGGTGCGCCATCTCGGACTCGATCGTGGACACGAAGGCGGCGGCGCGACGCGAGAACGGCACGCGGTCCCCGTCCTGCAGAGAGATTATCGATTATCGATTAGGATACTGTACCTATCGATTATCGATTGGTTTACGGTAGTTATGGGATACTGTAGCCAGTAATCGATTATCGATTGGGTTACTGTAACTATCGAATACGGGATACTGTAGTCTGTAAACAAATATCGATTGGGCGGCTGTACTTTCCATGAATAATCAAATGAAGGAAACTCTAGCCATTAACCGATATCCGATTGTATTATTGCACCGGCCCACATTTGTCGATTACGGGATACTGTAGCTACAGTAATCGATTATCAATATTAATAACTTATTTTCTGATACTCACCCTTGCATGCCCTACGGGTTCGTATGTTGCCTTGTTTGCTAATGGTTGTGATGTTACTCATGCAAAGATAAAAGCGTTCACAGGAGATCATAATATTGGGTTCTTGATTTACTGAATGGATGTTGTGAACCTACCATCGGCATATCACCGATAAGGGCTTTTCCATCTTCATGAAACCCTAATCCATCTTGAACTTATAATTTTTAATAAATATTTGTTTCATGCACAGCCCTCCACGAATTGGCAATCCCCACTTCTCCTGAGTCTATACACGCATGGTAAATCGGTAATCCACCAGGTGAAATGAGTTCAACACGAATTTCTGTATAATTTTCTTCAACCGTCGTCCACGAAGGTCTGCCTTCGGTAAACCTAGCACAATTTTCACCGTTGCATTCTACCATTCTGCGATAGACGGTTGCATACAGATGGTTTCAGGCAGCCTTTGTAATCTATCTACCGTACCCCACCAGCGGGCAGTGTCGGATTCAGCATCCTGCATACCGTTCTCTATTGAATCACCTTTACCAATATTCTACCGTACCCCACCTGCGGTAGTGTCGTGTTCAGGGCGGTCGGTGTGCTCGGGGCGGTGACCGACTTGTGCTCCTCCCACGTCCGCAGCGACGCGTCGAACGATTGCTGCAGTGATTACTGATTTGATTGTGATGACACATCATCAAGATTAATTGTTGGTCAGGCCTCTGCCGCTCGCTTAGCCATTCCATGAAACACAAACTAGCTGAGTGCTTGTTGGAGCGAATATTACCAAAAGAACAATAGGTTTGGTTACTAAAGTAATATCGGCTAGCCTATTACTACCGTAGTCTAATCGATAGAACTACATTAACCCGACAACCGTACCGCATTCTTAACCAGCATCTGGGCGCGGTTCTTGTGCACGAACTGCAGCACGCCGGGAGGCTGCATCCACGGCTCCCCGTCCACCTGAGAATGATTAATTGATTAATTATATAAATTAGTTAATTAAAATTTATAAGTGATTTATAAGTGTATTTACATGGAGCACCTGGGAAACACTACTTCCAGCCTTGCCCCATTGAACATGTACCAATCGTGCATCGCCAATCTCGCGTGCTCTACTACCCTTGCCGCAAGAGCGACAGCAAACCGATCGCGACAAATAATTCAAATGCCAATTCAGCATATACAAATTTTAATCTTACATTTAATGAGAATAATGATCAAAAGCTAAAAGTAATAGAGTAATATTTATTTCTAAGATGACCAGTTCATAACAGACTACCACTGCCCTGCCTGGCTATGTACCAATCGTGCACCACAAAACCAGCAAGTGCTTCACGACCCGCATGAACGACAGCAAATAAAAATATACAGAATTAGAATATTTTTAGTAGCGATTAGCGAGATGTCAAAGGCGAATCAACAAACCGTGTGCAACTTCACATGTCTACTCATTTTGCGGCATTAATTTAACGGGTGCAAGTACCCTATTTCTGACAAGTATAGCGATGCTCTTTGCATTGTTGTAAATACCTCTACTCTTGCCTCTGACTATCACTGATATTTATTTCCCACCGATCAAGAACACAATGTGCGTCACTAAAACTATGGGCGCAACGCCGACAAAGTGCATGTTTTCGATTAAAAAGCGAAATTCGAATGTTATCACTGAATTGAGATTCATTTAGCATCAAGCGTAGGACTAGCATCAAAACAAGCACTGATCCCTCCACCAAATATTCGAATCGCACAACACAATCTACTCGTGCAATGCGGATAATGTGCATTTATTAGCAAAATGGCTCATCGACGTCTGATCACTGCAATCCTTGTGCTCTCGACCAAGTACCCAGTTAACATCATTAATCCCGCAAGTGCAATATCGACAATGTGCACACTCCAAATCGTTTACCATCTCCCGAATTATGATTGGTACTGTTTTTTCCAAAACACTTTGAACAAGTAATCAACGCGTGACCTGCGCTCTCAACCAAGCATCCAGTCTGCAGTACCGATCTCGCAGGTGTGACCGTTCAGAGCATTTGTATTTAATAACAATTAGATACCCGAATAATTCCATCTGCAATCCCCCAAAATATGAAATATTTTTTCACCCACCTGCACTGGAATAGGCTCCTCTCCGTGGATCGTGATCTTCACGTGGCGACACTGCGCGATCCGGTGATTCTTTAATTAAATTATTGATAATCAACTGCTATTTATATTTCTAGTGTCAGCACACATTTCTCTCCATCGAACAATTTCGATAAAGAAAAATTACATACGGCCAACCTGGAATATCAGTGGTTCATCACCAAGCCTAATGTGTTGCAGCGTCACGTCTTCAATGAGTACAAGATCTGCCGTTTAAAATAAACATTCATACCCACGAGCTTCGGTGTTTCATTGTCAGCGGTGAATTTTATTTCTCAACAAACCCGAACTATCGATTATCTTAAGTAACTTGAGCGAGTGAAACACCTTTAAACAGTGAAGAAATATGAAAACCCCATACTTTGGTGCTTCAACCTCCGCTGAAATCTACTGAATTTGCTCCCTTTTCGATAACGTTCAGAGTGTCGATCGACAACAAAAAATCACTTCTCGATTCATACCACAGTGTAACTACCGTACCTGCAGCCGGACGACGTTTGGGATGCGGCCCGACGCGACGTGCACCACGCCGAACAGCGCCACCACCTGCAGATTGTTGATTAGTGACTAATTATTTCCTTGAGATACCGTAACCCTCAATCATACCCGATCGGTTTCTGTTCGTTATTAATATCGCAAGCTTTTTCGACTATCGAAACTTGTTCCGCAAACCCAAAACAATTGGTGATTTGGTGTGTCACCGACTACCCATCTGCGGCTCGGATCGGAAAAAGCACAATTATAAATACCTCCCCCCCCCCTTTCCAATCTCACACTCTTCCATTCTCCCTGCCGTATCTATAAAACTCTTTACCCCACCACTACCGCGTCCCGCTAACACCTGCACATTATATTTTTGTTCACTACAGTACCCCCATTTTCGCAACCGTATCCCTCATACCTAGGGGCCACAAGCTCCGCCCACTTTGATGAGACACGACTCCCCACAAAACGCGAGAAATCAAAGTCGCAAGGTTCATTCATGACCAAATCACTCATTCTAAAGTGCGCTGGATAGCTACTGGGATTCCCAATCGATTGAGCACTGCCCAAAATGTGCACATCTTCACTGAGTAGGTCAAAATTGAACCTAAACGATGGGAATAGGCCGTTTTGACGGGTTGCAGTGTGCACTTTTTGGTTGGGCAGCAATTTTTCGACAAATACGAATATTTTAGGAAGTTTAGTGAAAAAAACAGAATTTTATCATGCTTCAAAAGCTTGCGACTTTGTTTTAAAGGTTTCAGTACGCGCGTATTTCCTCGCTTCCTACTCACGCTAAACACAGTGTGAGTGCCAGAGGGGATAGTCAAATGAGAGGAGAGAGGCGAGAGACACACCACACTCCCTCTCCCTCCGCCTCGCTCTCCCCGCTGTTCTTACCCGGTGGGACTAGCGAACGCTCTCGTCTATATCTCCCTTCGATTTCGACTTTGAGCGTCGCAAAGCGCAAGCTCGACTTAGTGAAACTATGGCCGGCTGAGATGCGGGAAATGGGTAGAATAGGCTCCGCCCCTTTCCCTGTCGTCTCGCCTTTCCCCCCTCTCCAATGGTGCCTTTCGCGCGTGTTAATCGGGCTGTAGCGCAGCTCAGAGACAAGATTTCAACAAACGGTAAAAAGGGTGATGTTATTGGGTCCATGAGGGACAGTTTGGACACAAATTTAACCGGATTGTGACAATTCGGCAATCTACGTTGTGGCCCCTACTCATACCGTACGTACCTCCAACACCTTATCATCATAGCTCTGGATCGTGAATGCGTCCTCCCTTCCCTCTCCCCAGAAGTTCGCTCCGCCAGAGTACGAGGGAATGTTGAGAATTACGATGCCCTGTGAATTAATTCATTTAAATTCATTTGGGTATTTTTATTATTAAAAGACGGCTTTCTACCAAGAATTAAAATCAGCAATCATTCAACCCTACAAAGTTCCTGTGAAACGGGAATGGGGATGCCCCCCCCCCCTTGTACAACAATTATTATATTTTTTCAACCCACATCTCTGAGACTAGCGCATCCTAGATGAACATACTGAAACAGTAAATACCCGAGGTCTAAACCACACAAATTCTGATGGAAAGGGAGAAACGTATGGCGTGGGAATAAATATAGGAGGGCTGCCCTAGCCCACTCTGATGATGTGTTAGTTTTTCGGAAAAAAGACTTGGAAAAAGCACCGGATTTGAATTCCCGCATTTTCCGTTTTTGATCAATATCTCGGCTACCAACTAAGCAATCATCACAAAAACTGAAATTTAGATTCCCAGATGGGTAACACATGCGGAGCCAAGTTTTTGCATCGATTGATTCATCAGAAACCGAGATATTACGCAAAAACGGAAAATGCGGGAATTCAAATCTGGAGCTTTTCCAAGTCTTTTTCCGAAAAACTAACACAGCATAACACCACATTACAGTAACAAAGCTCATCAGCTACCGTACCCTCCCCCCTCCCCTCGCTACCGTACTCCTCCTCACCTGCAGACTGGGCAGATCTATCGGCAGTCCGTCGCACTCCAGTCGGATGCGCTGGTCCAGATTACGGTAGGTCTGGTGGAGCAGCTCCCGACCGCCCAGGATACCGTACCACATGAACAGCTTCGAGCGCGAGCGCTGCTGCAAAATAGCGACTGTGACCCACCGAACTTTGAATTTTGCTGTTTGTTTGGATCGTAAATAAACCATTTATTGTCAGCCTGATTCAGTCACGATCAGATCGCGCATCATATTGATTCATATTGCGCACAATCTAACACAATTATTGTACTGTACCCACTGCCGAACAACCAGAATCCCATACTATCAGCCAATCACCAATCTGCCCCATCGAACTACCGTACCGCTTCCAAAATACCGTACCTTGGGCTACCTCTTCACACCACAATGCGCAAACTACCGTACCTCATGTCGTCTCCAGACTTTCCTACCGTACCCCCTCAGAACCTTGTCCGTGCTCTCCTTCTTGTTATGGAAGTCGAGGGCGATCTTCACACCATACCGTACCCCAACACTTCAACCTTTCCTACCGTACCCCTTCAATTCTACCGTACCTTGTCCGTGCTCTCCCTCTTATTGTGGAAGTCGAGGGCGATCTTCGCATCCAATCCGATGCCGAAGTAATTGTTCATCACCTTCAACTCCTTGTAGTCCGGACTGGAATATGGAGGGGTTACGGTAATTGTGGATACGGTAATTGATTAATCAATACTCTAATTCAAACTCCAAAGTGTAATGCTCCCACAATTGTGTTGAACTCAATATCCTTGTAGTCCGGACTGCAATATGGATGGGGTTACGGTAATTGAGGATACGGTAACAGATCAATTATAAATTTCGAAATCAATCCTCATTTTGATAATTGATGTTTCATGATGGAGCTAATAGCCTATGGCTGTTTATATGATCAATACGATCAGCGATGAATGGAAAAAAAAACAAAAAAGGAAGGCACAAATGAGTTTCATGGATGCAATATCCCACGATGATCTGGCACCGATCAGTGCGTCCTGGGCAGGAGAGTTCATCAAAAATATTCAAGCACGCATGAGTAAATCGGCAGATTCATGTTGCTCAATGTTCTTAGAACAAATGCTGTCAGTCCCTAATCAATATTGCTCTCTCCCCGCCTTCCCCTCACAGTTCAAAGATCAAACAAAGATCAACTCACAGACTCTCGTGGGTGACATCTCCGTAGAGTGCCGTCGGCGTCTTGAGCACATTGGCGGACAGCATGAGCATCTCGGCTATGAGGGTACCGCCCGTGAGACCCGAGGAGAGAATGCCTCTGCGAAAAATGACATTGTCAAATCTATCAAAAAAGAAGGGGTAAAAGGTAAAGGATGTAAAATCGCTTGGCAATTGCACGCCATGCAGGGGGCGGAGGGGCGTGGCCTAGTATGGAACTAGAAAAGTGCCACAATGTCAAGCTAAATCATTAGATCGTCAGGAGTCTATAAAATATTGGTCGCCCGTAATTTCAAGTTTCACCAAATTCATTAAAGAGCTGAAATTGTCCTCTGATTCACTATTTGCTTCACGATTCAGAGGTATTCACTATTCACATTACGTTTCATGTTTCACGCAGATCCCATAAAACCTACTGCTGTTCAACTACGCTTTCAGCACCCCCCCTTGAGAAGAAAATAAGGAAATGATTATTCCCCACTTCTTCAGCGCCGGCGGCCGCAATGCGAAATTTACTAAATTTCACCTTTTCTGTTTCATGCACTTCCCTTTAATCCTAGTTAGGCACAACAACGCTTTGATGATCCTCTCGAACGGAAAACTAACTTCTTGAGCGCCGGCAGTCGGTCCATGAACGTGCTCTGGCGCTGCCGCTCCGTCGATGGGATGTACCTTAAATAATTACATTTTAATTAATTTAATGAATCATCAATAATCAATACAGAATCAACACATGATTAAATTATTGTTTTTTTTTCTGATTACCGCCAGGCAGCATCTTAATGCAAATCTGCTTTCGCAACACCCTTACCAACCTACTCCAACAAAGACCCGCCTAGCCAACTTTTCAAAAACTAGCTACTAAAGCTACTACCAAAAAACCGATTCCTTTCCTACCGATGCTACCTCATGCAGGTCCATTACCTTATGAACAACAACAACAATCAAAACAATAACAACAGCAACAACAATCAAAACAACAATCAAAACAACAACACTCCTCACCTTCCACCGCTGCCGCACACTCCGCCCGTGAACGAGGACGACGCCGTGGAGAGCGACGAACCGCAGGGCAAGGAAACGCCTGTAAAGGGGGAGAATAGAGGTAGCTCACAGATTAAAGATTAAAGATCAAGGATCAAATAGTTTACATTAAGCCCTATCCATTATTGTTTACCTCATTACCATCTATCATCGGAAATGATTATATTTTATCGATTCTATGATAAAATATAATCTTTTCCGCCCAATTCTTTCTAGCTTCACCAACACTTCATGAGCTGTTCGCATTTTCTTCTTAGATACCAGGTCACTTTTCAGTAGATAAACACTCCTCGTCAAATACACACTCCAACAGTTTTGCGCTACTCCTGTTGCTCTCTTCCAACCACCCACTCAACCCCTTGTTCCACCAACTCTTCGTAAAATACACACGTTGACATTATCGATATGTTGAGATTCCCGTAATTAAAACGCTCACACAATAATAAAGTCCAGCTGGGCTGAATCTTGCTTCCCTCTAATCACGCAAAATCTGGTTTCACCAGTCCCTCATGTGCTTACTCGCACTCACATCCTCGATACCGCTTCCTCAAGCTCAACACTTCCATCTACTGCTGGCCTGACTCGTGCAAACCAAGCGCTTACTTGCTTCACTAGCGCTTCCTAAGTTACCTGTTCTCACGACTTTGATTTTTTTCTCGAGCTCAGTTCAAAAATTCACCATCCCACCTCTCATTCTGCAGTTTCACCCTCCCTTCATCTACCTATTGCTCCATCACCCGTGATCAGCGCTTCTTTGTTTGACAGCTGAACAACAAAAAAACAAGCACTATCGCGTTTCAGCCTCTCCTCCTAAACCGTTCACTTCCTTGTCCAGTGATCGTCGATGACAGCTGTCTGGAGAATAACCCATTCACTTCCATGCGGCTCCCTGCCCCCATTCTTCTCCGACTCCTCAACCACTCCTCCAAAATTTCTACCCAGTTCATCGGTGCTTCACCCACCACCCATATTCCGCGATCAACTCGATTTGTGATCATCGCGAATATTGAGTGCTCAAAACATTATATCCTCAACAATTTTCACCCCTCCAGCCCCACAGCCTTCTCAAAACGCAACGTACTCACCCGTTCTAAGGCCAACAGAATTACTAATCACTCTGTGAGCCGACGACATAAAACATTACTCCCATTCATCGATCTGGCTGATCTGCCGCCAGCTTTCGCCGTTCCATCCTGATCCACTTCCCTCTCCCACCCCCGCACTGTTGCGCTTCACCCACCCTTCTTCCCCTGGCTGTACATTCTCCAGCAATACGTCGCTCGAATCATAATCAAAAACAGCCACTCGCGTATGTCCTGCCCGCTGTTTCCTCCCTCCTTCTCCAATACCGCAACGACCATTCCCGCGTTTTATCCACCCCACTAGGGATGTCTATACGGAATTTATTCCGTAATTCCGAATCGATTCTCCCTCTCATTCTCCGATTACATTTTTTCCGCAATCGGTCTGAAGAATTACGGAATTCCGTAATTCCGTAATAAATGGGACAATGAAGCTTGGTTGAAACTCAATCATTTCTCTCCTTCTCCGAGGCGCACCGGTCTCCTCAGATCGAATACGGAAGAATGAGAATTACGGAATTCCGTAATCATTCGGAAATCCGAGAGGAGAATGGCCGCATTACGGAATGATCGAAACGAGGAATGAGAGAGGCGTTTTTCCGTTTTCCGTTTAGACAACCCTACACCCCACCCTCACCCTGGCTGTACTACATTCTCCAACAATAACTCGATTCCCTCGAAGACTAAGAAACAAATCAGCTACTCTCGCCCTCACACATTGTTTCCCCATCCCTTTTCGTTTTTTTTTTTTTTTTTTTTTTTTTTTTTCGCCATTCTGCAACCGCGCAACAACTGCAGCTTCACGCTTTCTATTTGTACTGCTCGACTCGCGCAAATTAGTGTATGCCTCAAATTTACCCCCCCCCCTACATCCAATTCACAACGCATGATTCTATTGCCATATATGGTGGTCCTACCTTGCGCTGTCCTTTTCCTATTCCAATTTCTGCAACTCTCACAGTCAGCGCATCGATTTGGTATCACTGCAGCATCACCTCCAACTCACTCGTCGATACTTGCCCCCTCAGCACGTCCTTTCCTGCTCTTACACCATCTTCACTCCACCAAACACGCTTCACCCGCCCTACTTGTACAAGCCTTGTCCTCTACTGGTAATTGATCATTGTACGGCGAGCCTCCAAAAGTAAATGAATAGCCCACACCCAAATGCATGTGCCTTCTTGCTCTTCCCACCCATTACTCTCTCGCTTCACCAATTCAGCTTGTACAGACATACTCATGCCCCGGCAAAACATCAGTCGATGACTCTCCAATAATACACGATTTCTCCACTCGACGCAGCTGCTCTCTTCTCATCCTGATCACATCTACACCTTTCTTTTCCCATCCAGTTCACTCACTCTTCACCCGCTCTACTCTAAATCGGTGACACGTCCTCTATGGCACCCTTAAAGTGACTAATTTCGTTATTTAGACGAGTCCCTCCTCCTCGCAAACACCCATCACTTCCTCGTTTCATCCGCCCTCCCTATTTAGATATGGCCGTCGCATCTAATAGCAACCACAGCGCGAGAATCACTCAAATTCTCAATGAATCACTCACACGATGGATGCGTGCGTGGGCTTACCCCACCTTTCCACTCCTCCCTTCCCGTGCAGAGAATATTGAATTGCATCCACCCGTCACTACGGTGCTTCATCTATCCTACGTATTCGCGTACCGTTACCATTTTTAATGTCAACTTGACTTTACATCATTACCCCATAATTGTTACGAGACGGGACCTCTACTAGATATCTAGAAGTGATTCACCCCCCAATGAGTCTTTTTCCACTCACTCCTCAAGCGACTCCATGCATCCCCATCTTTAACACCCGTCACTACGATGCTTCACCGATAATGTTTCTACTATTCGAATCACCGCAGATGATTCCGTCATGAACTCCAATTCAATTCAATACTCATAATACAAATCGCCCGAATGCGTCTCCTGCTTTCCTTTCTCTGGTATTCCTTTCCTAATAGGCCACAAATTAGTATACTATTAGGAGAGTTATTATTATTAGGTGGCCTATTAGGAATGTTTAGTAGGTGACCTATTAGGTGGGTAGGGGGAGGGGGTCCCTGCTTATTACTCTGGTATTCCTTTCCTAATAGGCCACCTAATATCTCACCTAATAGGCCACAAATTAGTATACTATTAGGAGAGTTATTAGGTGGCCTATAAGGAAAGCTTCGAAATTAGGTGGCCTATTAGGAATGTTTATTAGGTGACCTATTAGGTGGGTAGGGGGAGGGGGTCCCTGCTTATTAGGTGGCCTATTAGGAGAGAGTGTTACTGTGAGGAAAATCGTCTCTCGCCAAAACGGTTTGAAACAGTATTCTTGATTGATGTCGCATGAGTTAGCCTCATACCGTAACTGAGCCATACATGTAACGTCCATGTACGGTAGTCACATCCAAAAGGCGTTCCCTCGCGTGATCGCAGTATAATGAAGTCATGCTCGAGAGCAGACTGACATGGGCTACTCGAAGGAATCTTGTAGGCAATATTTTTCCCCACTTCCATCTCACAACCCCCCCCCCCCTCTCAGCCCAAAGCGCTGCTCAAGTGACTAACCCGAATGTGTCTGTGGTCGTCCCCTCCTCTTCACCGCACTTCCTCCGCTCGGTGACAGCATGTCTCCTGCAAGGAATTGATTGATTACATGAATGTCTAGAATTCAAAATAGGATTTATGAAAGTCTGACAAGTGTCACTCTCGAGCAAGCACGATTCATGCTTCAAGAACTGATCAACTGCTCTACAGGGATGAGCAAGCGATATTCATCACTTTGATCGTTTTGCCAACTTCCTATTAGTAATTAGCTATATAATCGCACGAATGCGATACTCGTCTGCAGCAAATGCTACATGGTGCAAGGCACCATCTCAATTTGACCGAAGGAAAAATACCATGAAAATCAAACCCGCAGCAGCGTTACAATTCCTGAATCCGCCGCCTCCTCATCTATCTTGCCACTGTCTCTATCTTACTTAGTGTTACAATACCGGCACCCTTCACTCACTACAGGATGCCCCCCACTATTAGAATACGACACCTGCAGCCCCTGTCGCAGTCGTGGCTGCAATTCCCTCCTCCTCCGCCGTTTCCTCCTCCTCCTCCGCGGTGCTCGATGCGGACCGACCTGGAAAGAGCGCATTTGAAATGGAAGGAGCTAGGCTGATTTCGGTTTCACTGAATACTTCTAAGGAAACATGTTTGGCAATGAGCGGCGACTTCGGTGTCTCAAACAACCACTTTCTTAATAGTGCAGCTTTATGCATTTATGCAGACCCAGCGTGTCCACGTTACACGGATGCTACGTGACCCATGACTCTACGGTCCATCAATAGTTCCTCCTTTTTTTGGCCGGTCATACAATAAAACATTGCTCATTTTTCTTTTTTTTCCCCATGCTCACCAAGATATCCCTCCATCAGTCATCCTTTCCCTAATCTATCCACTTGTCAGAACCGCGTTTCCCATTCAATGCCCAGCCCAACGCTTTCATGTCTTTTCAATGATTTTCTAACATCTCCCATAAAATATATTCAATACTCACCCATCTCTTCCTCGAGTATAGCCCTCCATCACTGATCAACTGTATCTTCTCACTACTCCTCCCCCCCCCCCCCCCCTATCAAGTTTCCACCCAGGAAATCACAGTTTCACCCTAAACTAGTGATGACAAATCGGCCGAGAGCCTCTCCTCGATTGGCATGATCTCTCACCGGTCAGACAGACGAGAGAGCATGCAAATCGAGGAGAGGCTCTCGGCCGATTTGTCATCACTACCCTAAACTCATCATAACCCCAAGCACTTTTCTCTGATTTCAATCCTACAACACCCCTTAAATAACCACTAGTTTTGTATTCACCAAAACATTATAAACCACTCACCCTCCTCCTCGCTCCTCTTCCTCCCCAGATACAATCCTCCATCACTGGTCGACTGTCGCATTTCCCTCCTTCCCTCGGTCCTTCCTACCTCGTCCTTTCCTTCCTTCTCTTCTTTCCTCTTCTCGTCTCCTCTTCCGCCTTCTTGGCCTGAAATGATAAAATGATGATATTGCAATGATAAATGATAAATTTAGTTTATTGCAAATGAATACTTTAGCTTATTTCAGAGGTAAAAGAAAGGCATCATTGTCACACAAAGATTTCAACTAATGCATAGACCTAGTGAAACATAAAAGTTCCGTGAAAATAGTTGGGATACTATCGTGTAACATTTCATCGGAAAAAATCCTGATTTCTAGCTGCTTAAACACCTCTATGTTCTCATTTACAACGTTGGAATTTTCGATATCTCATAGCTTTCTATGAAACAGCACCTCGATCGCCGTCGCTCCCTCCTCCCTCTTTTCTCTCCTCCCCTATATACTACTTTTTTTTTCAGAACAATAGTTTAAAATAGAGTAGGTACCTCCTCTTCCCACCTTTCCTCTTCCCTCTCCCGCCTTCTCATGGTCATAACTGTCCAGCCGGGGCGGAACAATCCCCATCCTACTCGGCGAATCTCAGTTTCCGCGATATATTAAACCACCGTACCTCCTCTGTCACCATCGCCCCTTCCTCCCGCCTTCTCCTGCTCGTAGCTGTCGTCCAGTCGCGAGGAGCACGGCGTGGGCGGGTGCACGAAACTGCAAGGAATTATTATTTTTTTGGATTAGAAGGATAAAATAAATCGAATATTATTGTCAGAGGGAGCAGCGCGCAAGTAATAACCATAATTAAGATTTATTAAATTGCGATCCGGACTCCCATTGAATTGAACCATCCCAGGCTGCCATCGAATACAATCAGCACGTGAAACCCGACGGTTCAAAACTAAATAATGTTGTCAGCTTTGATTGAGAAGACAAGAGAGTAGATTTTTGGACAAAAATTTATTTTTTTTTTTTGGCATGGAAATCAATACCAGCGGATCAATCGCTTCTTTGTCAAATTGCCGCGGCACGTGATCACCTAGTCCAATTAGGTCACAGAGATTTAGATAAAATAAAATTCACCTGAAGTACCATTGAATATCCTACCTTCACAACGAACATAATCATTCAGTGAAACGCGCAATCGACAACGATATCAAATTGAGGATTCATCGGTAGCATGTAACCGGAATCAACGCACTTACTCAATGTGACGAAGATTTGGGGAGACACAACTAAATATTCTTTATCGGGCATACTAGTAGTGATATCTTACGCTCACATCCTCTTTTTACAAATCGAAGCTCGACGACCGAAGATCAAAGTCCACTCACTAGCTCGGCTTCCTCATCTACTCATCACAACTCTAACTTATCGAACAAAGATGTTTTTAACCCAGATTAAGGAACACAAGATCCCAAAGATCAAGGATCAACCACTCACTAGCTCGGTCCCGCTTCCTCCTCCTCTTCTTCCGTCGCGCCCTCCTCCTCCTCCACGTCGTCTTGCTCGTCTTAATTTATGAATTAATTTAATTAATTACAAAATAATATTTATTTAATTTTCAATCGACACAGCACGCAGATCACTTGTATTCATCCTGCCAATAATTATGAAACTACTGTACCGTGAGATCACCTAGTCGATAATTTGAATTGTTTTGGTATCATTTTTCATCGTTCATTTCTCACCCACCTTGCCCTTCTCTTATCACATCTCCAAAGTCGTTTTAAAAGCTCGCACTAAGATGAACCTAATGTTTAAGTCCTTCCATAGTAAATGCCCTATTATCTATTCCACAGCTTTTACCACGTTCATTCTCCCAAACATCGAGTATTGTTCTGTTATTTGGAACCCAACAAGCTCTGTTAAATTAACTAAGGAATTAGAAAGAGTCCAAAGAGACTTCACTCGCCGATTGTATTCCCGCTGTGGTCTCCCCCCTGTTTCATATAGTGAGCGCTTGCGCGACCTTAAGTTTACCACTCTAGAACAACGTAGATTTGTCACCGATATTGTTTTCCTTCACTCGATTATCCATAAGAGATACTTACTTGACGTGTCCTCTCTTCTCATTACCGCGCCTCTCAACCGTACTCTGAGAAATGGTCATCCCCTAAGAATCGCTTTGCCCTTCCTTCCCCATAACTCTCAGTCAACCTTGGCTTCTAGAGCTATTTCTACCTGGAATTCTTTAGAATCCTCATCTGTAGCTCTCCCACATGATCCCTTCCGCAAGTTTATTTCCTCATCACGCAGTACCTTTTTCCCTACATCCGTGATCCACAAATGGCTTGATCTTTGATCCCCACCCAATGTCCAACCACCCCTTACCCTCTCATACCCTTGCTGCACCCCTGCACCCCCCCCCCCCCAACCGATTCGACTACATCGACGGACCTCCGTTTCTGCGATCACCTATTACTATGTCAAAATCTATCGTGATACCATACATGCAACGGAATAAAAATTAAATTGAATTGAATTGAATTGAATTGAATTGAATTTTGTCAAAGTATTTCAACCTCACACCCGTCTCATATCAACGTATTTGAAAACGCCATTCTCTTATCAAATCATCGCTTCGCGAGATCACCTTGTAGCAGTCTTGAGCGGCACTTCTATAGAACAGGGGGGCCACACCAAAAGGGGGCGGAGCCTAGGGCCCTTAGCCACGCCCCCTTAGCGCGGGGGCGCGCAGTCTGCGGCGGACACAGAGCACGCCACCCTCTTCCCCGAAGGGAGAGGGCGGCCAGACTGACCAGATGCACGAGGAGATGCGCCTTTTATAGGCGCGGGAGAGAGGCCACGCCCACCTCGCGCGCGCTAGGCGAGTGGGAGGGAGACAGGCCACGCCCCATTGTTCCCAGCGAGAGAGTATGCCAGACAGTTAGAGAAAGAGAAAGTGCGCGGGGAAAATGAGGGCGGCGGTGTGACGTAATACGATGAAATAAGGTGTCCGAAGATGTCAGAATTAAGCTAAATTCGATATCGATTCGATTAGTATGACTGTCCGTGAGCACCACCTCCTGTCATCTCCGTCAGCTGGAACGGATCGTGACTTCAAGAGCCCAAAATGGGTCCAACAGTTGAAAAACACCCAGTCGTAACCTAATGTGATTAAGACAGACTTGTTTTTTTGCTTAGGCTTAGTGCTCAGTCAGGTATAGTTTTTAGGCTTAGGCCTTTGCTTTGTGCTTAGTTTACTCTCTTCTGTTGGGGGCGTTCTCTACTTCTGCAGTAGTGACGAATGATAAACCTGAATGAATAGTAAGCGCACCCTAGCCACATCACCCTAATGGACGGTGCTGGCAATACCGATCCTTGCCCAATGAGAGCGATAGGCTAGTCTCCTGTGTGTGTGTGTTTTTTTGCCTATCCCGAGCTGTCCGAACAGTAGGGGAAATTGACTCTTATTTCACCGTTGTTGTTTTTACGTTATTGGTCTCCTAGTTCTGAAACGTGATAAATGTTAAAAATCATTGCAGAAAAACAAAAACATCGCCTTAAAATGGAAAAGAGGGAAGAGAAGGCCTTACGTATTTGCCGCGCACTTGTCGCCTATAATCGCGCGCTTGACGTGTGAAAAGCGTGCGCTTTTTAGGCCCCGTCCCCTGCCCCCCTGTTCTATAGAAGTGCCGTCTTGTGCATTTGCATATCAAATGAGAATTTCGCGCAACATGATCAAAAATAAATTGAGGACCATCAAAAGTTCGAGCTCTTACACAGAGGCTGCGCCACGAGATCGCCTAGTCGCAAATGTGAAAGAAACTGATTTTGGCAGAATGAAAGACCTACAATTAGAAATTAGCGTGAGTTCCAGCTATTACACAAACGATGTAGCGCGCGATCACCTAGTTGTTTGTTCATCAGTACAGTTTTAGAGAGAAACAGCTACAGCACGCACAGCAATGCAACACGATACTTTTCCATTTTACCACTTCGCTACCACACAGCCTAGAGTAGACCGATTATTATGATTCCACTATTATATGTACGCTTAGTATATATCGGCCAAAACCCAAAGATCACACTCACCAATGGGTCGCTGCGTCCTCAAATCTCTCGCAGTAGCGAGCGGATTGGTGTGGCTGTCGACGCTGGCGCCAAGGGAGACGCGAGGCTGCTGCAGAATCATTGCTTATTATCAATATAAAAAAAAAGATAAAGGGCGCCCCGCACTCGGCGGCACACGGCGTCCTGCTCGAGCCCAGTACTAGGCCAGTCACTATTTCTATTCATAATAATAATATCTTTTTTTTTCAAATCAACTAGCTTCGATTGAGAACAAAAGAGTGTAATTTTGTTTGAAACAAGTTCACCGCATGGATATCAAATCCCTTGGAGCACTCTCTCTCTCTTGTCAACATGCCGAGGCGGGAATTCACCTAGCCCACACCTAGTTCACAGTTATGAGATCAACTTTAATTGTAACATTGCGAGTACCTTCTACAATACCGTACCATAAAGGCATACTGGATCTAATTAAGATATCAGAGGTCAAAGATCAAAGCTCAATAACCAAAGATCACCCACTAATCCTGCTCGTGGAGAAACCCTGGGCCTAACCAAAAGACCAAAGACCATCCCCACTCACCCTGCTCGGATAGCAAACATGGGTCTAACAAGTTTAAAAAGATCAAAGATCAAATATCAAAGTCTAAAGATAAACTCGCTCACCCTGCTCGGGAGGGAACAATATCGTACTTAAACCGGGCCAAACAAAAAAATTAAAGTGCAAAGATCAAAGATCAACCCCCTCACCCTGCTCGGGGAGATAACTGACGGCGAGGCGGGAGGGGAGTACGCGGAGCCGGAGGAGACGTTAGAGCCAGACACCTGCAAATAGCAATTTTAAAATATTTGCTGTTCAACAACACATTTTCAATTCACATTCCCGTTTTATCAATCCTACTTTATACCCCGCTTCCTTCCTGGGAAATAGGCTCCAGCCATTTTCCGTTGATACAATAACTATTCCTATCAATGGGTGTAAAAGAAAAAGTGAAAAGTGAATTGAAGGTATCTCTTTTCCACGTTAAAAAATATTACATTGTCTTCAATCCCACATTCCCCGCCTTCCTCTACATTTCACACTAACCTTGAATTCCTTACTGCGCATATAATGACACTTGCAAGCATCCGCACGTCCGCTGTAGACTGCGCACCTCAGTTTCCCGTTTCCTCTACCCATCATATAGGAAACAATCTTGCCATCCCTTCTTTGCAATCACTACAATATCTCACCCGAGCGCACCCGAAATAGCTTTCAGCCCTTCAAATGTCAATTGCAAACACCCGCAAGTTGCCCCCCAAAGTAGTTTCCCGTTTCACACCATCTACTTGATTGTGCGAAACGCCCTTGGAGCAATTTCATTTGCGCCTAGATTTCCGAAACAACCAATCTCTCTCATCTCTCTCGCGTTCGCAGTTTCCTTGCAAGTGCGAAACCCCCTCTTACTTTCCCGCTTCACATATCCTACTTCCCCGCTCGAATCACTACTAGGGCAATCCATCCCTCCTCTGTCTTCGATAACCATAATATCACCAGAGCACGCTTGCGGTCACTATCATGCATACGCCCGCAAATTCCACAAAGTAGTTTCCCGTCTCACCTGTCCTACTGCCTTCACCGGATGATGCTTGCGCAATTCCATCCTCTTGTCCTCACCACAACAACAAATCTTTTCCCTTTTAAGGTTAAAACCACACTGAGTGTCGCCTCGCCGCGCTTCTTCGCGACCCTATTGAAGCATCCACAAGTCCGCCCCCATACTTCCCCGTTTCACCCCTCCTACTTCCTCCCTCGGATGCTGCTGCTTGAGCAATCACAATCCACCCTCTTTTCTAAAACAACAAATAATTTATCGCCGCTCGGGGCGTAGTATGCACTGCTGATGTACCATATCCACAAGTACACTCCTCGTAGCTTCCCGCTTCACATCTCCTACTTCCCCCACTCGACTGCGCCGATCTCCTCCTTGCACATCGTTCCCAAAGACCATTCTCTCTCATCTTCACCGCACTCTGGCATCGTATTTCTACTCTCTACCTCCCGACAATCCATTTCCCTCCGAATCTCCGTTTCAACCTTTCTACTTCCTTGCTCGAACCATACTTGGATAATCACAATCCATTTCCTTTTCATTCACAATCACAACAATCTTTCACCTTTCCTGCACCTCGTCCACACTAAACTGCAACTGGTGCGAAAATGTCTTTTCCTGTTTCAGTCTTCCAACTTCCTCGCACGAATACTGCTTGAGCAATCTCGTTTTTCCTCCTTGTTTCAAAATCACAACCCCCCCCCCCCCCCCATTCCTGCTCTCCCACCTTATTATGTAACGTTTCGGTCTCGTTGCGCCTCGGGCGTAGATAAATTATTATTATTATTATTAATATCGCACCTTCTCTGCAGCGCGTCTATCCACCGCTAACTGCCGCTGGTGCGAAATGTCCTCCATACGTTCGCGTTTCACATGTCTCCTACTCCCTCGAATAAAATTGGAGCAATCAGCGCTTGCCCCCTCTTCATTTTAACCATAGCCACAATCTCCCATCTTGAGCGCGGTGAGAGCTTTACCTCTTCGGAGGTCATTTTCTAACATCCTCACGTCCCCTCGCAGTTCCCCGTTTCACTCCTTCTACATCTCCTATCGAATCATGATTGAGCAATCATTCTTTTCTCCCCTTTTCGACAACCACCACAATCTTTCGTCACCTTCCATGCACGTCGACCCGCTGCAAACTGCCCGCTGGTGCGAAACACCCTCATACGTTCCCCGTTTCACCCTCAATACTTCCACAAGGTCAAATCATCATGGGGGGGGGGGCAATCATCCCATCTCTACTCTTTGTACAAAACTACAATCTCACCAACCTATCAAGACGTAACCATACGTAACCTAACCATCACGTCACCCCATATTGCGCCCTGCAACCGCATTCCCATCCGCCCATTCCTTGTTTCATCAAATCATCATATCACTGACCTTCAGTGCACTGGGCGTCGTCTTGCTGCGCTTCTTGCGGAAGCGGTCGCGCTTCGCTGCTGCTGCGCTGCCGTGTCTGCAAGGGAAGGCGATTATTATTAATATTGATTGATCTTTGATCTTTTAAACACTCTTTTTCCCAGCCATAATGTGTTCTGTGAAGTCTGCAAAGAGGCAAGCTATTATTACTCCCTGATCTTTGATCTTTACATTTAAAAATACCTAGATCCAACCACATTCCAACCACTTATGCCGTGTCTGCAAAGAGAGGATCTATTAGGCGAGTAATTTCCAAACCTTTTGAAGTTGAAAACAAAATGTCTCTCTTTTTTCTCAATGCATTCTGGCTCCACAGCCATGCTAACTTCGCAGCGGCTCATTGAATATTGATAATATACTTTCACCTTTGAGGTTACCCTTCCCATTGAAATTTATGCTTCACCGATTATATAAATCGGCAACTTTCGAATGATCGCTGATGACCGGTAAGCACTGATTTTTGCAATACATAAACTTCTCTATCACCTCACATCTAGGGCTGTCAGGGTGAAGAATCCGTCTCTTCATTCCGCGTACTCTCTCGTCACTCTGACCGGTGAGAGAGCATGTGAAATGAAGAGACGGATTCTTCACCCTGACATCCCTACTCACATCCCTATAGCCAACCGTTTTTCCACCCACTGCACAACTGCATCTTTGCTTCACCAATTACCTAACTTCTCAGATGTAAGGTTAGCTCCGACAATTTGTCAAAAAAAATTCAAATACTATTCAAAGAACACTCCCATCAGGAGTAGAGTCCGATCCGCCGTTCTACAACCCACTGTCTTCTTGCTTCATCAACTTCATATCATTTCAGTTTTTAGGATAAGCGCTGATTTTCGGTAGATATCAATGAAACAATCACGTCGCAACCCCCAAAGATAGATCAAAAGCCACGCCACACCTCGCCTCCGTATTGTGCCTATCGACCGTCTTCTCGGTGAACTCGAGCACCACCATTATCTTTTTACCACCACCACTCACTTTACTTATCCTAACGACCCTAACAAGCGCCTAAAGACCCTAATGTTTAAGGTAGTTTAAGGTCTCACCTTGCCTCCCTATTGTGCCTATCGGCGGTCTTCTCGGTGAACTCGAGCACCTCCATTATCTTTTCACTACTATCACTCCACTCACTTTAACTATCCTAAGGATCCTTTACCACTAAGTTCTGTTTAAGGTCGTATAAGGTCTCACCTGGCCTCTCTATTGTGTCTATCGACGGTCTTCTCGGTGAACTCGAGCACCTCCATTATCTTTTCACTACTACCACTCACTTTAACTATCCTAAGGATCCTCTACCACTAAGTTCTGTTTAAGGTCGTATAAGGTCTCACCTGGCCTCCCTATTGTGTCTATCGACCGTCTTCTCCGTGAACTCGAGCACCTCCATGATGGTCTTCTTGAATGAGTTGGCTCGCAGCACGAGACGCTCACGGCGCGCCCGCTCCTCTTCGGTGGCTGCAATGGGACTACGGTAATTGATGGGTGCGGTAGCAAAGTCGAAAGATTGTGGTTGGAGATAGACCTAGTTGTTATTGTGGAAGGACAAGATCAATGAAATCGAAAATGCACAACCGAATCAGCACTTGTGCACTCGCTGCATCATGAGATCACCTAGCGCGGGCTAATAATCAACGAGCACCCTTTTTCAGATCTCATTTTGAAGAATAAAACACGTATTGCAACAGAAAATGAGTACAAAATTGCAAAGGCTTTGTTTGCACATATGTATCCTACGCTCGTAGCACGTAATCACCAGGTGCACCGAATCAAATTTGTTCATAAGATTTCACAATATTTGTTCTATCGTTAAGTTCGGAAAAAGCGGTGCCTAAATCACATATTCCAATGACACAGAAACCATGTTCTTCCATTCTCTCTATTCTAGACTTACCCCAATGCTTTCCAAGAGTGACTTTAAGTTCCGAATGATCCCTCGAGTAGTTTAGTGGCATCGTTTGCTAATAAATTCACATAAAAAAAAAGCTAACCAGCACTATCGGCACTCTCCACTCCACTCTCCTCCATGGTCGTGACCTCGTTGAGCTCCTTGATCAGCGGATTCAGTCGGGTCATCAGAGAGCGGAATCTGAGATGAAGGGGAGATCAAAGATCAAAGATCAAGATCAAGAGAGATCAAAGATCAAAGAAGTGGAGAGAGATCAATGATCATTCAGTACCAATTGTCAGGCAGTACTGAAATTGTGCAACGAGCAGCAAATGCGACCAATTATTATTGGCAACTAGGCGATTTTGGGCCACTTCAACCTAGTATGAATAACGATTTTCGCAGAAGTGCAATTTGTGATGGACAAATAAAAGATAACGCATTTCTTCTGATAAGAGTAATTATTAGAATTAAAGTTTTCCAGGGTGATCCATGCCGCATCATCACCGCAAGAGAGCACATCGTGCACGCAAGTAATCAATTTTAGTCCAATTTCCCCAGGACAGCAACTATCACTCTTGAAAACCAGGTGAATTTCAGCAACGTCCTCTTCATAAACACCGCGCTATGAAAGCATCAGCAATCCTCGCAGGAAACGTAGTATTCAAAATACAACTAATCAAATGCACCCACTGTCTCATAATTGGCGCAAGTCCTATTCAACCCGCCTGTTCCTTGCCACACCATTTCCCTATCAGACTGGCTTTATGCCGTGCCGTGATCAACCATTGTCTTCTTGTAGAATAACAATAATAAATGTAAGAAACGCAGCACCCAATCCTTCATGATTGGAGCAAATTCCCCCCAGTAATTTCCTCGCCACAGCATCACCGTATGAGACTAGCATTACGCCATTCCGTGACATCTTCCTGACTCTTCTAGTAGGTGCACAATCTATTCAACCAGGCAGTTACTGGCCACTTCATCTCCGTATGAGAACGGTTGTATATACCGTTCAATGAATGAACGGTATAGGCTTTTTGGAAAAACGAATAATCACAAAAAATTTGCGCAAAATCTATTCAACCCGCTAGTTCCTCGCCACTTCATCTCCGCATGAGTATGGAGTACGCATGAGTTCGTATGAGTACGCATGAGTACCTCGTACAGTAATTAGTCTCAGCAGAGCTATGAAATAAACAGAAATAAATGAGTTCCCTCTACTTCACAATTCAACCAGGCAGTTCCTGGCCACCCCCTTCCCCAATGTACTGGACCCAAGGACCTACAGTGCTTTGGCCGAATTAATTATTGAATATCCAATAAATATAATAACTGAGCGCCCACTAACTCATCATTTGCAAAATGAGCTAACCCGTCAGTTCCTCACCACATCTGTCCAGTATGACCGTGGCGTTACCCCCTTTCAATAATCACAATCAGCTAACCTGTCGAACTAAGCTAATAATAATACATTAATAAATCAGCTCACTTGTCCGTGAGCGGGTCCTCCGTGTTGCGGCCGAACTGCCGCTCCCACGACTCCACCTGCAGAGATCAAATATCAGATAATGTAGATTTACGACCAACTTTCTAACTACTAGCGCCTTGCAAAACAATCACCGCTAACACCATTACTAAGGGACACAATGTTTCAAAAATCAAAGTATGCTGTTCCCGGATGCAACGACGCCCTTACACAAATGTAAGCGGGCACAATTTGTCAATCATCCAGAGTTCGGCAGCTATACATCGATTATAATCAAAGATAAAATGCAAATCACGTCACGATTCCTTATTTCTAAATTCGCATAGCTTCTTCACAAATTTCGACAGGATCGCTAATTTCGCAGCAATTCCGGCGCTAAAATCAAATTTCAAATAATATTATCGAAATGTCTCACCTGATCGTACGTGGACTGCATGGTGAGGATGAGCTCGTGCACGCACACGCCCAGGTCTCTTAATTAAATAATCAATTAAGTAATTAACAAACAATAAAATACCGATTGATTCAACGGAGAGAATGTGCTTGAACGATATTTATTCTCAGAAGCCATTCACCTTCGCGTTTCACATGTTTCATATACAGTGTATCTCCTTAGTTTCACGATCATTTGGTCCTTCTTAGGTGTAAAAACACTATTAATATTAGATTTAATTATTTAATCAATTAATTAAAGTAGCTCACTTGATAGCGGCGAAGACGTCGTGCGGCGCCTCGGCGTGCATGAAGGCAGTGACCTGGAATTGAATTAATTAAAGCATTCTAAGATCCCCCAGAATCTCAACTGAATGCATTCTCGTTTCATAAGATAGTAACTTCGGCTTGGATAAGTAAGCATTGACAACTGATCGGATCGATAGACAACAAAAAAGAGTAATACTTCCATCTAAGGTAATCCGAATTCCGGAATCAAAACTTTTACAACTATCGACAGAGATTATTCACAAATTTCGACAGGGTCGCTATTTTCGATAAATTCTTGGCGGGAATTTCAAAAATTCAAATCTGTATTAACAAACCTTGGCGGCGATCTGGTCGTGCATCTTGCCGTACGTCGGGTCGACGCCCTCGATCGCCATGATCGACCATCTGGAATGGACGGGAGGAGGTTAGAGATCAAATATTAAAGATCAAAGATCAGATGAAAATAAAGTAAGGCATCTCGCCGTTATGCTCGCCCTCGCGCATTACCGTTGCATAGGAAAACACTAATAAGCCACTCAATCGTTCAGCATCCTCGTGTGTGTTGCTCATACGTCCTAATCGGATTGATCACGAGTGACTTACGCGCGAGCATAGAGAAAACTTTTTTTTTAGATTCAGGCACATTTCCGTTTCATAGAATACTCAAGTCGCCCCCCTTTTATGAACATAATAGTATATTGTACAAAATTGTAAGATTAAGAACAATAATAACAACAGTAACGCTATTCAAATTTATCCAGCAACCTCATGTGCACTCGATTGTAAGTCGTGATCAGATTCTAGCCAACGCAAGGGCCCAGAGAACGAGCACTATAAACGAATTAACTGTTTCCTTTTCAAGTATGAACCGAGTGATGATGAGGGTTATCCCCGAAACGTCTCAATAAATCAATCGTCATCTATCATGTTCGCTCTCTGGCCACACTTACAATTAGAAGTGTCAAGATCTGCATTATAAAAGAGCACTAACGAGAGCACTAAGCGTATTACTGTTTCATAGGGTGAACATGTCACTCCATTTCAGGAACATTCCATTGCAGCGTGCGTCTCTTGTACAAAACAATAACATAAATAATCCAAGCATCGTCGTGTGCGCTCTCTCTCTTACGTCCTGATCAGGTTTTAACCTATGCGAACTACGCGAGAGTTAACTTTTCTGTCTGTGCGCATCTATGTTTCAATGGTTACTCAAGCCTCGTTGGTCATGAACATCCCAGTACAATCAACATATCAAACAACAAAAACAATTAAAAACAACAACAACAAAAAGAAATAAAAACAACAACAAACCTGTCCAGCATTCTCGTGTGCGCCCTCTCGTACGTCCTGATCAGATTCGGCAGTCGCGCATCATTGTAGAACGAGTGGCCCCAGCCCATCACACGGGCGAGATCGTTGCCCGTTCCGAGCGGAAGGACGCCCAATTGGACCTGGACATGGTATAATTATAAGAATAGAAAAAAACACTTTAAATTTTATGATATTGAACGCCTTGTGATAGTCGCAACATTTTTATTTACTCCCGATTTACTCCCTTTTTTTTCAATATGCCCCAGCCATTCACAAGAGCGAATTATTTTTTATCCTCAACCACCCTTTCGTACATCTTCAAATAGGTACTGTAGCTTCTTACCCAACAGAATTATCGTTTTCTGGAACAGTCTCGATGACTCAATTTTTAGTAACAGCTCAACTGTAATTATTGAATTTCTTAAGAATTTTGAAATCCCTCCAATTGTCACCTAACTTTGTCGCCAGCCCGACATCGTAATATCGTAATTGTTGAAATATGTCTAGCCCAATTTTTCCTTTGACTCGTGATTGTTTTTACACATACGATAAATATATATATATATATATAACCCAAGTACATCAATGTTTCGACACAGGTACATATATCAATCAACATTCGTTCTCATCAATATCCAGTTGAAATAATGTTCAATAACCAAAGCTATTCTATCCTCAACCTACCGTCCCCCCCCCAAACCTCCCACATCCTACCGTATCTCTACCGTACTCTTCCACCTACCGTACCCCTCCCCTACCGTACCTTGTTGTGCATGGCCAGCTTATCGATCGCCGTGAGCACCCATCCGACCGTTCCATCGCCTCCGCACACCAACACGCGGAACGTGTCAAAGTGAGAGAAGAAGGTGAGTCTGGAAGGTGCAGCGACGATTGGGTTACGGTATTTAGATTACTGTAGGTTGGTCTGGTAGATTATCGATTGAATTAGGCTACGGTTGCCTGGTTACTATATGCGATGATGAATACTAGACCAGAGTAAATATTTTTTTCCCAGGATGTTAAAGAAAAATCAATTTGGTTGCCACCTTACGAACTTTCATAACATAGCGCGGCCTCGAGTCACCGAGTGACATTTCGCAAAAATTTCGAAGGATCGCGTGATTTCCCCTCCACAGGCAAGGATAGCACATAGCGCAACGGCACGCCACAAAACACAACATTTTGACACTCTGGGAAATGGTGGGTCAACGATTATTGTACGGTAATTATTTCATGCGCGACCAGGCTGGTTTCTAAGTTAATGATTTTTCATACGATGTGCAGGGCGAACTACTTTGCCGTCCACACAATAGTCTATCCAGTCTATCTGGAGTCTCAAATCACCATGTCATATTTCCCCTCATTATGATCAGATTTGACTCTCTCACACCTTTAAATTACGAATCTAACGAGAATTCAGGCTCATCGGTAATGAGCTCCAACTCCTAAGACTACGGTGCCTCCCAGGCACATGATTACGGTATCCCTACGGTATCGCGAGTTACGGTAGCCATAAAATTACTGTAACTAAGGGGAATTCAGGTCCACTGACAATAAGATGCCTACTAGGGTAACCGTTCGGAAATCGGAAAGGCTGAAACTCAACTGGCAAAATGACTCTCTTTCCGGAATGAGAGTCGAACAATGGACGATGGAATTTCGGACAAAAGAATAGTTTCGGAAGAGTTTCGGAAAGTTCATTGTTCGACTCTCATTCCGGAAAGAGAGTGATTTTGCTAGTTGAGTTTCGGCCTTTCCGATTTCCGAACGGTTAACCCTAATGCCTACCCGTACTCTATACACATAATTACGGTGTCCCGGGGAAACGGTAGCCATACAATTACGGTAGCCACTCACGGGAACTCCGGTCCGCAGGCGATCAGGTCGAACACCTGGATGGGGTTGAGCAGTCGGCGCAGCTTCCTGCACAGAGAGGGATATTATTGAAAATATTGCTATTTATTTTGCACGAAAAGAAGGGCCACTCCATTGGTATTCTTCTCGCATTTGATAGTACGTAATAGAACATGAACTTAAAAACACCTAGTCCTAGGAGCCTCGAGAAACTGTGGCCGCAGCTTTCTGAAGGGGAATAGAATTGACAATTGAATATATTGATATTGAGTCTTGAAATATTTTATTGATTTTCCTCCGAGCTGGGAGATCCCATTGACATTCTTTTCTCATTTAGTGGTATGTAGCAGCTCATAAGCCTAAGAGCGCCTTGTATTTGTAGCACCTAGTAACAGCTAGCTCAGCTTCCTGCAGAAAGGGAAACAAGGACTAATGATTTTCTATCTGGATAATCCATCGAATTGCCAATCCTTCCAACCCTTGACGATGAGTCAGACCCTCAAAACACCTACTCCCAAAATGCTAATGAGTAAACCAAACCGTTTACAGCAGCAACAATTGCAGCTATGGAACGGCCGAGGAAATAGAGCGTCCTACCGTACCCTCCACACTCACCGTATCAACCGTGATCCCTGATTGTCGCCGCTCTTCGAGTTCACGATCACGAGCAGCGGCGAGCCGCCACCGTAGTCCCCGCCCACCGCGTCGTCACTGCAATCACCAACTGACTTTATTAATTAATAACTGACTAGTTCATTAACGCCCACTGCGTCGTTTCTGCAATTACCTCTTCATTTCACGCGTTCTCTCATCGGTCAGAGAGGCGACAGAGGATGTGAAATGAAGAGACAAGTACCCGTGTCTACAACTCTATAGTTTACTGATTCGATACAGGCTACTCGTCGATGAGGCGGCTACTCGCTTTGCTTGGAAAATGCAAAAAAAAACACGGTTACCTTTACTTGATTACTAGGCAAATTTGGGATGCAGAGATAAGTCAATCAATATGCCAAATTACGGGAAATTACTAATAACATTATGACCGTTCATCTAAAACATTATTTCGTACAAATATTTTCGGAATTCCATACGTCAGTATCAGTATCAACTAGGTCAAATAAAATAAATAATATAATAAATATGATAAGTTAAAATAACGGATATGAGTAAGTGTTCTTATTGACGGTAGCAGAGATATTACACATGGACAAAGCCACTCTAATATGTATCCAACCTGAAACAGCAATTCACTAAAGCGCCTCAATTGTTTCTTTTCTAATATATGTTTCAATTGACGATTTTCGTCAAGCGAATTCAGCGAATAGCGAATTCGTTGTCTCTTTTTACCGTAAGCCAATTTAAATTGAACGTGAGCTATCGTGCCCCAATAGTCGATACACTTACCGTATTCTCCAATCTACCGTACCCCCGTACCCTCTACCGTACTCCTCCTTACCGTATCTTCGCCCTTCCATTCTTGTCCACTCTTTCCAGCGCGATCGGCGGTAGTACGGACAGGGCACTCGTGCCGAGCAGACAGTACCTGAAATTAATTATTAAATTAACATTATAAATTACGAACCATCGCATAAATGAAGCACGTCGTCTGAATCTCATCAAACCGTTTAGAAATTGTATTGTATAATTACCAAGTTCCACATCAACCCTAACCATCTTCTGTGAGCTTTCACCTGCATCGTGCAACACGGGACTTCCTAGTCAAAATTTGCTATTGGATGGAAATTAATTGCTATACTATCTAACGCTTGAGATATTAAAAACTCTCTAAAGAAGAGTTTTTTTTGTTTAATGAGTGCACGCGACAGAGAATCGTTTGGGAGATACTTTGTCTCACTTATCCTGACAGTGCAGCACAAATTCCGCAAGTACCGCAATTTCATTTTAAAAATGAGCACCGGCAGAAATATATATTTTTTGGACCCGGAATGCAACACAGAACCAATTAATAGCTGCAGAACTACCTCTTATCCAGGCAGCGGTGCGCCAATTCACCACGTTCCAAAAATTATCAAACTTTGATCTAAATTTTATTAACAAACGTAAACCTGTATTTTGTTTTTGATTTAGAAAACAACAATAATAATATATTAATAAAATCAGACCTCGGGAGGGAGCTCTCACACGAATCGTGCACGCACTGGGCACACCACAGACAGCGGAGGTCCTGCAAAGAGAAAGAGATCAAAGATCAATTGTTATAGATCAAAGATTAGATCCTTATGGATGAGTTCAAAACATGATCATTAGCTATTTAGACAGTATTTTAGTCGAGTATCTATTGCGGACCAATCCACGCACAATTCCACGAAAAGTAGAAGTTTCATAGCAGGGGGATTTGTGGTGCACCGATTGCACTATAGTTCAGTCGAGCCTCGTTATGCTCAATAGTCATCCCATCAAGACTTTTCAAACAATAACTTCTACTCCATAGCAATATTTTAGGAAACAGCAATCAAACTACAGACTACAAACTCCAGAGATCAGACTACAAACTACAAGTCCCATTCTCACCTGTAGTTTCAACACGCTGCCGCACGCCTTCTCGCACACTGCGCAGCGCCCAACCTAACCTCCCACCAAGGCCACAAGGACCACTAAACTACAAAATCCACATACAGATGATCAAACTACAAACTAAAAATCCCGGTATCAGACTACAAACTACAAATAGCCCACCTGTAGTTTCAACACGCTTCCACAGGCCTTCTCGCACACTGCACAGCGCGAGCCCATCGGCAGATTGCCCTGCAGCCACTGATGAGGACCGATCGAGTTCTGCAAGAGATCAAAGATCAATTTTTTAAAACATTGATGTAACCCTCAACATAAAGGAATACTGTTTTGTGTAATGGCCTATTCAAGAAGCATCAATCCTATCCGCACCATCGGTCTTACAAGAATTGCACGCAGCGCCGATTTTGCGGGAAGTAGGAAAGCAGAATTAAGCAATCATTGTTGTATTAAGTCTTATTATGCAACTAACCGCGAATTCATTGACACAGACTACTTCACTCGGCATACATCAATAAGATACATCACAAATATTCCATGTTGCCTAATTTGAGTAGTGATTGATTTGTTTAATTATCCAAATAAAAACTGCCAATTACCAAACCACAAGGAATACATGGAATTCGTGCATCACCAAACTACCGAGGCAATGAGATTAAAACTAGTTTGTACATAGACCGACCATCTAATTGGCACATTCCTCTTATCGAGGAATAACATCCATAAGTTAAGCCATGTAAACACCTCGGTATCCAAAAATAGCAGTAATTGGTTTGTATAATTACCCATATAGTAGTAACTGCTTCTGCCCGCTCCACTGGACATATATGGGCTACGTGCAGCACCACATCACCCAGCCACCGCGATTAAGTGTTTAATAAAATATTACCCGGGGAAGATCATCGGCACGATACACTGCCCACAGAATACATCGACAGTGACCCCAAAATCTTTATAAGTTTGTTTGTCACGCAGCCTGCTTTCGTCTCCGCTTCTAAAACTTTCCACAAATCCAACCGTACCTCCCCGATGTACTGCATCGTGGCGGGCACGCCTCTACCACCTCACATTCCAACCTACCGTAACCCCAATAATAAAGTCAGTTATCGATATAAAGTGTCTACCAATCTACCGTACCTCCGGATTGATGTACTGCATGGGGGCGGGTATGCTCTCTGCCATGGTCCACTTGCAGCACTCGCGCACCGCCTCCGCGCATCGCTTGTGCACCTTCATCTTGCAGACTGCAAAGGATCAAAGATCAAAGATCAAACATCAAACTTCAAATCATAAAATAAAGACTTCCTTAGGCTATTAGAATATTCATATTATTTACCCACGTAGACCCCATCAATCAAACATCCTTCAAAATGGATACATGAACGACTTGAAACACCGAAGTAATCGCAACATCAATCCAACCATAGATCATGTTCGGCTCACGCAATCTTATTAGTTTGCTTAGTTTAATTACACAAGTTCGAAACTACCGAATCTCGCTATGTAGCTCATACATTAATCCTATGAAGCATCAACCCTCCACTTTCCCCAAACAATCGCGTGTTTCCACGGCGTCATCTCATTCAAAGCCCCAGAACTGCTGAATATTATTTTAGAAGTCACAAACAACAAAGTTGAGATCTGAATACTTTCTTTAACGTTAGAAAAATAATAGTATTTGTGTAATTACCCACTGAGACCCCATCAATCCAACGTAATTCAATTGACATACATGGAAGAATTGCAGCACGAATCAATCCATACTAAATACTTACATTAGCTCAGAAAATGATTTCAGTTTGTTTTGTATGACTCGAGCTCAGCTAGACGGGCATCCTTCCGTAGCGTGCGTGCATTCAGCGTCCCGATGCGTAAGTTGGTGACAGACATCCGGGTGGCAGCGGTTGGAAAGCTTTCAACAGATTCCATGAATTTCTGACCAGCAAATCTGTGGCTATGGGACTGAAAGCGCGAGTCTATAAAATATGCATTGAACCGGCTCTCTTATACGGCTGTGAAATATGGAATTCAACCAAGAAACTTCGAACTCGATTAATCACTGCACAGCGTTCAATAATGCGGAAAATGGCCGGTGTAACAAGGTTACATAGAGTGTGCAACGAATGGCTCGAAAATAGAGTCCCAATACAAGATATCCGAATTAGAGCTATGCAGAAGAAATGGGAATGGGCCAAAAGGATTGCTTCACTCAATGATGATAGATGGACGGAAAGGATCACCAACTGGACTCCGCTGAATAAAAAACGCTCAATCGGACGACCTAAGACGAGATGGCGAGATGAAATAACACTACGATTGGGACCTAACTGGCAAAGCGTGTGCCGAAGATACCCCGATGTTTGGAAGACAGCTATCATTCAACAGGCCCAAACCCTGAAGCTTGAATAAATTTGATTTGATTTGATTTGATTTGTATGACTACACAAGTGGATAATACTAACATCGCTTCATACTTGTCCCTATACAAATCACTTGAAGCATCAAACTGCCGTGTTCCATCGACTACGGAGACGCAACACGCTACTGACAGCTACTGCTATCGATTCCCGATTACTGTTGATTATTATATTATTATTAGTCCAACGATACAACTATACCAGCCAGCGTTACTTCCTATGCCTTATACAGTATTCGTGAGACACTAACATTCCTAGTGATGATGTCAATTCAACAAGCGCCTCTCTCGTCTCGAATGCGCTTTCGCCAGTAGGTCAAGATAGACCATGAATATCAAGCAGTTCTTTCTCCTAATTTGGCAACACTGGTTCCCAATCGTCAGTCAACCGACCACTATTAACTTATTACCAAGCGCATTTAAAATATTTTTTTTTGGTGTTTCGTACAATTACACAAAGTCGCACTAGCCCCACCCGCTCCATTGTCCTCTTACAAATGCAATGATGCACCAAACTCCCGGGTCTCAAATGGAACATTGAATCAAGCGAATTTTCACATCCTGCATAATTTAGACCAGTGATCACACTACACTTTTTTTCTTTAACTTTTCGTCAAGCTACGTACAACTAACGCCACCCACTGCACAGGTGTTTATTATTTACTAATAATAAGGGTTTTCGATCGAAATCCAACCTAGTCGCTCAAGATCAAAGATTAAGGATCGAATTATTTTTTTTGTATAATTACCCAAATAAGGACTAGCACTACTCGCAGCATTGGCCGTTTACGAATTCCTTGATGCGCGAACCTCCCGGGTCTCAAATGGAACATGAATCAACAGAGTTCTCTAGATTATCGGCGCCCAAACGCGCTGAGGATTCGTTGAGGATTCAAGATTTATCGATCGAAATTCAACCTACTATACGTTCAAGGTCAAAGATTAAGGATCGAATTATTTTTTTTGTATAATTACCCAAATAAGGA
Organism: Pristionchus pacificus; assembly: GCA_000180635.4. Taxonomy (NCBI): domain Eukaryota; kingdom Metazoa; phylum Nematoda; class Chromadorea; order Rhabditida; family Neodiplogasteridae; genus Pristionchus; species Pristionchus pacificus. The sequence goes on along the minus strand of CM026578.1, from coordinate 27,877,918 downwards.
CTAGCACTACTCGCAGCATTGGCCGTTTACGAATTCCTTGATGCGCGAACCTCCCGGGTCTCAAATGGAACATGAATCAACAGAGTTCTCTAGATTATCGGCGCCCAAACGCGCTGAGGATTCGTTGAGGATTCAAGATTTATCGATCGAAATTCAACCTACTATACGTTCAAGGTCAAAGATTAAGGATCGAATTTTTTTTTTTGTATAATTACCCAAATAAGGACTAGCACTACTCGCAGCATTGGCCGTTTACGAATTCCTTGATGCGCGAACCTCCCGGGTCTCAAATGGAACATGAATCAACAGAGTTCTCTAGATTAGCGGCGCCCAAACGCGCTGAGGATTCGTTGAGGATTCAAGATTTATCGATCGAAATTCAACCTACTATACGTTCAAGGTCAAAGATTAAGGATCGAATTTTTTTGCGTAACAACCCAAGAAAAGCCTAGCAGCACCCGATCCATTGGAATATTATGAAGTCAATGATGCGCGAACCTCCCGGGTAAATCGCAGGGCCTTTCAGTGCAACGACAAAGGATTACATTCTTACTCCCAAGAGCACATACTAGCAGACCGAGGGATCAAACTAGAGTCCTCCCTAAGATCAAAGATCAAAGATCACACTGACTCTCGCAGGCCCTCCTCCCTTACACCTCGGACCATACTACAGCCTACAAACTCTAGAGATCAAAATAAAGCTTATAAACTCCAAAGATCAAAGATCAAACTACAATCCGCCAAAGATCAAAGATCAATCACTCACTCTCGCAGGCCATTCCGTGCCAGGGCACTCCCGTGAACTTCTCTCGGCACACATTGCAGAAGGTGGGCCGATTGTGCGAGGACGACGACCAGCGATGACCGCCGGAAGTAAGGGAACGGAGGAACGTCAGACCCTGGAACAAGAAGTTGTTGTTGTTATTGTTGTTGTTGTTGTTTTGACGAATGTGGGGAGGGAGAGATAGCGCTATTGCCCTAGGTCAGGGAGCGGAGGAACGTCAGACCCTGGAAGAAGAAGTTTTTGTTGTTATTGTTGTTCTTGTTTTGACGGATATTATTATTTCTAATGAAGCCCGTAAACTAAGCAGCCTAGATGACCGCCCACCTGGTATGATTTCCCTCCGCTCAACAAGGTCAGGTAAATACATTTCAATGGGTCAGAGCCATATTCGTAACAAAAAAGTTCAAATTCGTTTTTACAATATCATGAGCACACGTGCGCACAATTTTGCGTTTCAGCGGCAACATTACTGCATTACCGAAGCTGGAGCACTGATCGATAGCCAGTTGCCGCCGAAGTATAATTCACTATACTCTCGCAAAAATTAAAACTGATTACGCTAATTAACCCTAATTAACTGACCCCACTGGCGCTCTCGTTGCTCATCGCGCACTCCTGCAGCGACTGCGACCACTCGCCCGCGAGCTACAAATTGTTAAAATAATTAATTAATTAAGCTATTAATTTAATCTTTTTCAAATACAACTCCCCATCCAACTCTCCTCCATGATTCGCAGCAGCAGACTCTACGAAAATTGTGCCTACCCGCCCCATTACTTTTCTGTTTCAACATTTCTATAGAACTCGTAGGTTAGCAACAGATTTAGTGAAGCTGCTATACTCTTGGAAAAACATATTCTCCTCAACCCAATCTATATTCTACATTTCCACACTTCGATATTCTCCCGCAGCAGCGCTACGTTCACACCCGAGTGATGGGATGGGCTATGCCATCTCGGTCACCCCCCCCCTTTCCCCTCCTCCGCGCACATGCCCGTTTCACCACCACTACTTCCTCCCAGCAGACCAGCTCACGGCAATGCACCGACAACAACTACGGAATAAATAACCAAATGCCGTATAAGCAGAACAAGAAAGCTGTAGCGATAATTGACACAAGTGCTAATGGTGGCGGAAGCAAGAATTTTGTGAAGTTTCACCATCTCCATAGAAACACTCCAATCGCACTTATTTCAATCAGCCGAAGCCCTTCCGAATAAATAAAAAATGAACTCCCGAAGCGCTGCCTTTCCAAATGTAAATTTTCGTTTCCCTCCGTGCACTTCTCCGTTTCCCTGCAGATCAGCGCATGTTGATCAGTCTTCTTTCTCTTGCTTCCACACCCATACAATAATAAGGCATCGATCAATCCAATCAAGCACCCCTGCGGGAGGCTGTGGAACTGAATGGGTGTCGGTGGGATGAACCTCCAGAGATTTCTCAAACTCCCCACACTTCTAGGTTTCACCACTCCTACATCTTCTCGCAAGCCTGCTCCAGTCGATATAGAGTAAAGTTCGTTTCCATTTCAAAACAAAACTAACAATAAAAATACGCCCAACGTACTACTAGAAGTCTCTGCATTTCGCATACACGAGCGTCGAGAAAAATTGTAGAATGAATAAAAAAATTTTTAAAAAAAGCTTGATTACGACACTATCCAGACAATGCTGGCTGTGCCGCCCCCGCGTCCGCGTCCAAGTTCAAATAGTCAACTAAAAATACGAGCTCTACATATTCCACCGCGTTCCCTGTCATCACCAAGCATTCCGCACCGTATTTCGACCCTGTCATTCATTTGCTACTCATTTTCAGGTTTCACTAGTGTTCCATAACGAATGAAAGTTGCAGATGTAACAATTTTGGTTTCTTTCCGGAGACAAAACAAACAATAAAGAATTCTAAAAACCCAATGCATGCTCAGCAGCAATTTAGCGCCCTCCGCCCATGTTCCTGTTTCACCTCTACCACAACTTTTGTCGAATCCGATTCAATTGATTGAAGAGCACTTTCGTTTCAAATAAATTTCCAATACGCTCAGGATTCCTAAAGAGCCTCCAAGTTCATCCACGCTTCACAACTTCTACATCTTATTGCTGAGATTCTCAATGTGCTGAACTCATGAAAAGGAGTGTATCATAGAAAAAAAATGTCCTAGCAATAATTGAATGCACAATCGCAACCTGATCCCTGGTTCGTGTTCTACCTCTACTACATTTTTGGCGTAATCAGAGTCGATTAATATAAGAAGCACTTCGTTTGTAAATAAAATTCCAATACACTCAGCATTCCCAAAAACAACCCCACGTTCATCCAGGCTTCATCGTTCCAATATCGCAATGCAGCAGCTTTGCAGAGTGCTAACGCTAACATATACATATCCAATCACTCCATTAATCTCCGTCACTCGTCAACCCCGCCCATCCTCTATGCCCATATGCGACCTCCTCCCGCGCCGCTCCTCGTTTCACCGCCACTACACCTTCTCGTGATGACGACTGAAGCAATAATGCGCATGCGATTTGGGAAATCACAAAACGACTAATAAAACGCCATAACCTACTCCTGCACGCTATTGATCACATCTCACAAGCAATCAATGAAGTCTTAGCTGCAGCAGCAGCTGCCGATGTCCTCCGCCCTATCCCTCCTCCTGATTCCAAGAATTTTCCTATAACATTTTCCATCACCATCCCTGTTTCGCCATTACCATAACATCTCCCTCACTTACCCCACCCCCACCCTTTCCTAAGACCCCCACCTGCATAATTCACCACCCTATTCGCTGTTTCACCCTTACCATAACTTCTCCCTCACCTGTTTCGCTCCTGCCGCTGCCCCTCCCTTTTCTACCGTTCCTCCTGCTGCAGTCCCTCCGCCTCCGCCGCCACCGCTGCCGCCTCCGGGCGTGCCACCGCTCATCGATGTCTGCAAATGAAACGAGCTAATTAGAACCAAGAAAGAGACTAATTAGAGCTCTCTCCTTTTCGCATGCACTCTCGTAATGTTGAGAATATCACATACGCTCTTCCAAACAATCGTTTGATTTTTTTATATAGTATTCAAAATCGAACGCCGAATGGAATCAAATCCTAACGGAGAGTCGCTATTTTCGCTACATGGTGAAACTCCATTCTTGCACCTACTTCTCCGATCGACATTCCTACGAACATTACAATAGTTTGCATTTTTTTTCAAGAGCCGCCCAACGATACATTAATCACGCACGAGATATTTCTCCTATATCTACACCGCGAAACCGCAACTCACCATGCAGATGAGCCTTGTCCTCATATTACTATTACGACGATTGTTCCTTTTAGCTAGCCGATTGTTAATTTTTTGGTTTCCATCACTTACCAATGGTCGGAACATTAACCCCGACTGGGATCCCTCTCCCCCAACACCGTGAAACCGCAATCGCCCTTGCGTACGCGCTTCCTCGATTCCGCCTATTCCTACGTCAATTCAATCACGGAAAATGGTGGGCATGAGTTTTCAAAATCAATGAGATCTCGTTCAATCTCGTTTACATTTGCCTTTGTTATCTACACTGTGAAACCGCAATATCCTCTGCGGATACTCCCGCTCAAATCACTACTCTACTTCAAGCAGGTCATAGTTGAAGACTTTTAGAAACACGATCGATTTCCCATCAATTTAGAATAAGATTTCCCTCCTTTCCCTACACTGAGAAACCTCAACACCCCCTGCGGATGCTCCTCTTCGACTCACTATTCCCTACGAGTGCTCATGTCTGCTCGGTAGTAGTTTTTTTGTCTTTTTTTTCAGCGATCCCCCGAAAGCAAATGTCATCCTTAGTAAACACGATGAAACCCGAGCCACGCTAGTAATCCCCGCCAGCAGGAGCAATGCAGTTAACTCGCCACAACTGAATTCATATTTATTTGTATCACCCTAAGCCACCGATCGATCATCACCACCGCTCACTGCGAGTTATGAGATACACGCGCGGCACCGAGTCACCAGGGGATTGTACTTGTAGCAAATCAGCCACCCATAAGGTGTTTTATGGAGAGGTAGACGCCGTATGACGTAGTGATCGTTCACAATGGATCATCTAGGTCTATCGATGACCGTCCGAACCCGCCAGGAGCAATGCAGGTACCTCGCCACGACATAATTAATTTTTATGACCTACTCCGGGCGACTTATCACCGCTACCACTCACTGCTATCTATGTGATGCGCGCGCGGCACCGAGTCACAGGTGATTGTACTTGTGGGAAATCAGCTTCCAACAGGGTGTTTTATGGAGGGGGAGCTGCTACGACGCGGTACTGAGTTCGTTCAGCTTGGATAAACTAGGACTTTCTCTGGACGGAGAAAACCCGAACCACGCTGGTAATCACAACCAGGAGCAATGCAGTTACCTCGCCACAACACAACTGAACTATTATTGTTAATTTATTGTTCACCCATAATCGTCCGTCAGATCACCGCTCCCTCTCACTGCGATCTATGAGATGCGCTCGCGGCACCGAATCACCAGGGGTGTACTTGTGTTAGGAAATCAGCACACACCATCACCACACATGAACTCATAACTCAAGATATTTTTACGTCCCCGTTCGTCCGTCCGATCATAGCTACCACTCACAACGAGCTATGAGATGCGCTCGCGGCACCGAATCACCAGGGGTGTACTTGTGTTAGGAAATCAGCACACACCATCACCACACTTGAACTCATATAACTCAAGATATTTTTACGTCCCTGTTCGTCCGTCAGATCACCGCTCCCTCTCACTGCGATCTATGAGATGCGCTCGCGGCACCGAATCACCAGGGGTGTACTTGTTTTAGGAAATCAGCACACACCATCACCACACATGAACTCATAACTCAAGATATTTTTACGTCCCTGTTCGTCCGTCCGATCACCGCTCCCTCTCACTGCGATCTATGAGATGCGCTCACGGCACCGAATCACCGGGGGGTGTACTTGTGTTAGGAAATCAGCACACACCATCACCACACTTGAACTCATATAACTCAAGATATTTTTACGTCCCTGTTCGTCCGTCAGATCACCGCTCCCTCTCACTGCGATCTATGAGATGCGCTCACGGCACCGAATCACCGGGGGGTGTACTTGTGTTAGGAAATCAGCACACACCATCACCACACTTGAACTCATATAACTCAAGATATTTTTACGTCCCTGTTCGTCCGTCCGATCACCGCTCCCTCTCACTGCGATCTATGAGATGCGCTCGCGGCACCGAATCACCGGGGGGGGGGGGGGGGGGGGGGGGGTGTACTTGTGTTAGGAAATCAGCACACACCATCACCACACTTGAACTCATATAACTCAAGATATTTTTACGTCCCCGTTCGTCCGTCAGATCACCGCTCCCTCTCACTGCGATCTATGAGATGCGCTCGCGGCACCGAATCACCGGGGGGGGGGGGGGGGGGGGGGGTGTACTTGTGTTAGGAAATCAGCACACACCATCACCACACTTGAACTCATATAACTCAAGATATTTTTACGTCCCTGTTCGTCCGTCAGATCACCGCTCCCTCTCACTGCGATCTATGAGATGCGCTCACGGCACCGAATCACCGGGGGGTGTACTTGTGTTAGGAAATCAGCACACACCATCACCACGCATGAACTCATAACTCAAGATATTTTTACGTCCCTGTTCGTCCGTCCGATCACCGCTCCCTCTCACTGCGATCTATGAGATGCGCTCACGGCACCGAATCACCGGGGGGTGTACTTGTGTTAGGAAATCAGCACACACCATCACCACACTTGAACTCATATAACTCAAGATATTTTTACGTCCCCGTTCGTCCGTCAGATCACCGCTCCCTCTCACTGCGATCTATGAGATGCGCTCGCGGCACCGAATCACCGGGGGGGGGGGGGGGGGGGGGTGTACTTGTGTTAGGAAATCAGCACACACCATCACCACACTTGAACTCATATAACTCAAGATATTTTTACGTCCCTGTTCGTCCGTCAGATCACCGCTCCCTCTCACTGCGATCTATGAGATGCGCTCACGGCACCGAATCACCGGGGGGTGTACTTGTGTTAGGAAATCAGCACACACCATCACCACACTTGAACTCATATAACTCAAGATATTTTTACGTCCCCGTTCGTCCGTCCGATCACCGCTCCCTCTCACTGCGATCTATGAGATGCGCTCGCGGCACCGAATCACCAGGGGTGTACTTGTGTTAGGAAATCAGCACACACCATCACCACACATGAACTCATAACTCAAGATATTTTTACGTCCCTGTTCGTCCGTCCGATCACCGCTCCCTCTCACTGCGATCTATGAGATGCGCTCGCGGCACCGAATCACCGGGGGGTGTACTTGTGTTAGGAAATCAGCACACACCATCACCACACTTGAACTCATATAACTCAAGATATTTTTACGTCCCCGTTCGTCCGACAGATCACAGCTACCACTCACAACGAGCTATGAGAAGCGCTCGCGGCACCGAATCACCACGGGATTTTACTTGTAGCAAATCCGCTCACGACAATGTGTTTTATGCAGAGGAAGACAGCGCATTGACATCATTCAGTGTGGAAAAGCTAGGACCTTCTCTCAGCACAATGCACCCCCCCCCCCCCAAACTAACCTGGATACGCCCATCTATAATATCGGAGCAACTTGTTCAATATCATCCTAATTTTCAGTAGAATTAACGTTCCAACTACGATTTTTTTAGTTTTCCGAGGAGCTCGTGGCCCTAATCATCTCACCTTAACCCTAACCCTAAACCCTCGTGACCCTAATCCTCACCTTAACCCTAACCCTAAACCCCAAACACACCTTTCCGACCGCTGGTGCTGCTGCTGCTGCCTCTCCACTGCTATGCCTACTGCTACGGACGGAACGACGCGAGATGTTGTTACCTGCAATTAAGGAAATCGAAAAAGTAAATTAAAATAGTATTTAAGTAAAAACATCGTGTAGCAAGGGGTGAAAAGGGGGCAGAATCATCCCTCTATAAATATGGGTGAGAGGCTGGGCCGCGCCTGGCACCAAATTCAGACGATCTTCCCACACACTTTGTTAATCAACTTACAAGCGATGGCGCAGTGGGAACCAAGAGGTCGCGCATAGTACATTATTGGCAATTGCAATGGGAAGTCACGACAATGATTGGGAACGGCCAATAAATAGAAAATTATCGAACTAGCAAGATATATAGAAATTGTGAAGCACCGAGTGGCTAAGCGAATCCGAGCAAATTGAATTTTGGAAAAAAGTATGAGATCACTTCCAATGTTGCTCGTGATTTTCAAATGAAATATCCGGCAGAGGTTTATCAAACACGCGCACGCCCGAGTATACATACCGTGAAGCACGAGTGGTGAAGGTTGGGGGGAGTCATTTAAATTCTAATGATGCTTTTTAGCCCTGTCTGACCGGTGAGAGAACAGTAATTAGTGAGAGAGTCGTGCCATTGATGGTATGAAAGGGGAAAGCGACTTCCGGATCTGCTATTGTCGCCCCTGCCCCGTTTTTGTAAGGGGCAAAAACGTGGCAGGGGGCTCTATTGGGCAATGAACGGAAATCTCGGGGGGGGGGGGGGGGCACGCAGAAATTGGGCTGGACAATCGGCGCTTCACGATATCTATGTTACCATGGAGAAGAGCCTTTGGTGGATATCTTTGAGATTCGAATTAACTCTTTGTCATTCGAATTAACTCATCGCATCAGTGCTTCATAATATCTATGAATATTCGGGCATGCGCGTTTGTTTGATACTCGTCCGGAATGTAGGATAAATTCAAAAACACAATCGTTAATTATTCGAGCTGAATCGACTTCATGATCCACCCTTTCCACTCGTGCTTCACGGTGTCTATGTATCCTGGATCTGGCGCGTAGGTTTGATGTCTCTTCAGTAATCATTTTAAAACCATAATCAGTAATCATTAGAATTTAAATGACTCCCCCCAACCTTGCTTCACGGTATCTATGTATACTCGGGCGTGCGCGGCGCTTGTTTGATAAACCTCTGCCGGATATTTCATTTGAAAATCACGAGCAACATTGGAAGTGATCTCATACTTTTTTCCAAAATTCAATTTGCTCGGATTCGCTTAGCCACTCGGTGCTTCACAATTTCCATGTATCTTGCTAGTTCGATAATTCTCTATTTATTGGCCGTTCCCAATCATTGTCGTGACTTCCCATTGCAATTGCCAATAATGTACTATGCGCGACCTCTTGGTTCCCACTGCGCCATCGCTTGTAAGTTGATTAACAAAGTGTGTGGGAAGATCGTCTGAATTTGGTGCCAGGCGCGGCCAATGGCACGACTCTCTCACTAATTACTGTTCTCTCACCGGTCAGACAGGGCTAAAAAGCATGGCCAAGCAAGTGCCAGAAGGCTATCTCTCACCCACCCCACACCGAGATTTGATAGTGTAAACAAACACTACGTGAGTTCAGCTCAGGCGCTTTAGGGAGCAAGTTGTGACCTGTGCAAGGGCCAGACTATCTTGGACTAGGTATGAAAAAATCATGTTCCAAATCTCATAAGCAGAACTAATATTTACACTGAAAGCGCGGGCTGGATTGAAATTACCAGATTGTAGAATAATGTCGCGTAGCGATGAAACCGGGCGCAGCTAGGAGGGAATCGAACACGAAGGAATGGATATTTGTGTGTGCGACGCAACGCGTGATGTGATCGTCCTGATCGTGCATGATTCAATATGTGAAGATGATGAAACTCGGAGCGAACATGTGGAGAGGTCAGAGAAGGGGTATGCACGATTCATCGATCTATCGCTCTAACAAGTAGCAGAGCAAGTACACCTAGTAGCAATGAAACCGTTAACAGCGTGGAGATGAAAACACATTTTAAAATTCAATATGCGAAATTAAAATATTCTCAAAAAGATACAAGTGGATCATCATCTCGAGAAGATTCCTAGTGATATGAGGTGCTAGTGAAACCTCGAATATCGAGATTTCCTCGAAGTGACATTATAGTGATTTATTAAAATCGTATGCAATCAATCATTTCAAACAATTATTGCTAATTGAGGAGGGGGGGGGGGCTCAAAAATAGCCCGTATTGTCAACCCTAATAAGAAGCAACAAGAAATCGTCTAGAACGGTTTCGCCAACATACAACAACAACAACAACAACAGGATAAATTGTGGTGTTCAGCTGAGCTTCTTCAGTAAATCACTAAGCAGTACAGCAGGAATAACTAATCGGGCCGAAACCTCGAAGTAGCAAGAAGTCAACATGGAAATATTCTCAAGAAACGGCTAAAGGGATCGTCTCGAGCAGATTCCAACGAATATCAAGTAATTGTGATACCGGGAACTTAGAGGTGGATTGCGGAAAATCATTTCACGCAACTAGATGAGTCGCGCAATCGCTTGCAAACATTATTCGATCAATGAGTAATCAGTGCGAGAAGTGAGAGAATGAGGAAATAAGATGAAGAGGGGATGAATCATGTGATGAACCCCACAAGAACAGCACAATACTGGCTTAAATTTCAAACATTTAGCGACCAAATCATAAATGTTCGGTATCTAAACACCTTTCAAGAGCTCAGAAACTATTGACTAATCAAGCGAGAACTGCGATAGATAGAGAAAGTGAGGAAATGCGATGAAGTGACGGGATGATTCACATGGGGATCTTCTTCGCGAAAAAAAACGAACTGTTTCCCAATATCGTACCATTCTAATTTCTCTACTTATCACACACACACACATTTGCCAAGTTAGTTGCGAGCTGTGGTCGAAATTCAACCAATGAAAAGCCAGCCATGAGCTCGAGCGCGTTTTCTAACTACCGGTCAGAGTGACTATAGAGCACGCCGAATGAACAAACGGATCTCTTCCAGCTCAAACCATGAACTGTGCCTTGGGAGATGATTCAGATGTCGCAACTTTCCGCAGAGAGAGCAAGCGCCACAAAACAATTGTTTGATCTTTATCTATTTTCTCCCGGCGGTTTTTCGAAGGGTGGAGGGGAGGGGGATAGGGGGAGGGGCGAGGGATAACAGTGCGAATGGAGATGTCGATGGCGTTCACGCACTCTGCACTCTCTTCAATCCGCGTGATCTCTCGCTTTCTCTACCCGGTGAGAGTGAGGAGAGCAGAGAGACGACAAGAGGGATAACAGTGCGAAGAAAGGGAGGGATGAGAACAATCTCGAGGATGGCTGATGGGAATGAACCGAATGGCCCCGGACTGCTCGATGGGTCTTGCCATTTCTAACTCACAGACCGTGAGATTGAGGCTTACTAACACAAGAAATTAGCGTTGAGACGATAGATGTGGTATATTACCTGGGTAACTGCGAAAGCGAGAGAGGAACAATCATTAAGGAAGCAACTATCCTTGTAAGAGATGCTGATGAAGCGCGAAAGCCGGGAGGAGGTGAGACACAAATCGTACAGACCCTAGGCGCACTGTCACTAAGAATTACCTTGATATTGGTGAGCGGACTTAGCCATATAAAGAACAGGATGATGCCATTTTGATCGTTTAAGCTATACATTCCGTTTACACTGTATGAACTTCTTGCAGCAATCTCTAGAGTAGATCGTGTAACGCCTACTGTGCGACACCAATTCATACGTAGCAATCATTGCCTAAACTTTCGGCCTCGCAAAATGTCTAGGCGCACGGGTGGACCACTATCATCTGCCCAAATTTGCACCTGCACCCATCCCCTCGCGCTCTTTCTCTTTCTGCCCCTCCTTGCTTCGCGTTTCATAAAGTACCCTTTACCATCAGTTTGACATGCAGTGCAATTACAATTGGAAATACTATGAAAAAGCGCTATTAAATTCCACTAAAAGCCATTCCTAGCGGGTGAACCATTATCATCTGCCCCCGTATTCACCTGCCTACTATCCCCTCGCTGATCGCTCTCTCGAGAATGCGTAAACTCTCTCTCTTTCAACCACAGAGGCCAGCACTTCCGGTCATGCTCTTGTCTCTTCATTTTGTCTGATCTCTCGTTGGACAGAGAAACGAGATAGTTTTGTGAAATGAGAGAGGCAGATCGTTCAAGCCGGTCAGAGAACGCTAGAGACAAGGGGCAATCGAGAGAGTTAGAGATCGAGTCGCTAACGTAAACGCTATTCCACTTTTAGCAACGCGAAACAAAAACCGTGGGTGCTTCTGCTGCGAAAATAAACACTGCAGCTATTGGGTGCAATGTGGAAGTGGGCGATGATTCAATATATCTCATGTTCCCCAGAAAGAGATCTTTCTATTGTGCAACAGTAAGCGCAGATCTACTTCGCATGAAGTAAAAGCAGCAGATCAACAGGAAACATTCAATATTATCATTACCAACAGCAGTGTTCGGAGTTCATCAAAATCGAAGCCCCACCCAAGCCTGTTATGATCATTATGATACGGCGATGCAGCAGGGGCATTCGCAGATCAAAAATAGCGATCTAGAAACAATTCGTGAATTGTCTTGAAAGAGAGTTTCATGAGAAAATCGAAATCGATGCGCCATCCCAACCCTTTGAGGCAATAGTGAAACGTAGAATCATTAGGAAATCAATAATCATCTCGTTAAGTACAAAAGATGCTAAGAATTTCATTATTATTATCGAGGAAAGATAATGAGATCCCATCAATCTTGAAGCGCCCACCCAAGTCTTTAATGGTAATCATGGAACTTGAATTCAACAGGTTCAACAGGGCGCATCGCATACCGAAACTCGACAGCGGAAGCGCTTATCCGCCTAGATATCATCATCTGTAAAGGAACTATCAATCGAAATATCAGAATCGGTGCCACAGTCCAGCCCTTTACCATCCCAGTGAAACGCAGAATCATCTTGTAATGAAAAAAGGAGCAAAGAATTTCGGAATTGTTAAAACGCACAAAGAATCTTATCAAACTTGTCGAACATCCCCTCCAGATCTGATAACCACGGCATGTAAAATCAGCAGCGGAAAAGATATGCGAAAATTGCGAAGTACGATACTCATCCAGTTATTATTTTAAGTAAACGAGGTATTGGACAAATCGGGATCAACGCGCCTGTCCAGCCCTTTGCTGTCCCAGTGAAACGTAACATCTCCAGGGGCTCAATCTCGCCCGTTTCTCTCCTCTCCCGGCAACCATCCCTCAATTTGCATATATTCCCTCCTGATCCTAGGCGCTATTTCACTTTGTCTGACCGGCGAGATAGTGTGCGGAATCGAGAGAGAGAGTCTTTCTCTGCCCCACACAAATGTAATTACTACTACATCACTGGGGGCTCCTGAGTCGACGCGCAAACAGTGCGAAATGGAGAGAGTAATCAGAGTATGGCTAGTCTCTCCTTATCCAGCACTCTCTCGCCGGTCACAGAGTGCGAGATAGCATGTGAAATGGAGAGAGCGGTGCACCCACACATCTTTCGCTACTACGATCGCACAAGTGATGCGGGTCTATCTCGCGAGAATTGCACCCGAGCAACTGACCGTCTCTTCATTCTGCGTCCCTTTGATCAGAGATTGGGTGCGAGGAATGAAAACACTTCATTCTGATAATCCTACTGTCGATTCCCTGTGATCTCTCGCAGTTCAAGATCATAAATTATTTATTAACCAAGCAAATTCTGATCGAATCAAGGCAAGCACTCACGCTCATCTTTAGGAGCTGTCATGGTGCACGAATTCACCATTTGGATGTTCACGACAAATTACGAAGCTAACACTACAGCTGCTCACACTATGCAACTAAGTGATTCATGAAACATCAATAATCACAGACAAAAATATCGTAAAAACACGAGACTGTCTTCTCCCTTAAGTGGCCAATCATCAGGATAATTTCTACAAGCTCTCTCGCAGACATATCGTTACCATTGTTCGCTTTCCGCAGATATAAGTTTCATGAAACACTAAGGTCACATATTTTATGAGTCATTCGCTCAATCTTAATAGAATAAAACACAAGATTTTCAAGGATGGTGAGTTCAATAACGATCTGAGCCGCAGAAAACGGTATGCTTCTCGATGATCCGCTGAAACACAAAGGGAACTACTTGTATGCCGATTTACTGAGTAAATCGGTACAACTTGACGAAAAGCAGAAACCACAAATCGGGCACTCGAGAACAGCTCTTCTATTAGAATCATGAAACACAACGCGCGCGCGCTACTGCAAAAGGCGCATCTCAAAATAAATATGTGGAGAGAATATTGCAAGAAAGAAAAATAGTTCAAATCGAAATCGATGCCCACGCACGCAGTTTCTCTATATTTCATGAAGCATCAATCGTACTGCTGATGAAAACAAGCGGACACGAAAACTGGCGCGAAAAAATCATTTGTTGGACAGAATGGCAGTAATCAAACCCCACGCTAAAAGCCAGCTTCTCTACGATTCGTGAAACACAAAAGCATACGGCAAAAAAATAAACTGAAAATTAGCACATTCCACTAAATCATCCCCTACAAATGGTTAAACGACCTCATTCACTCTCTCGATTTTCTATACGAGTAACTCGTTTCCGCTACCACTTTCGCCTCCCTGTCTCTCTTCATTCCCCACGCTCTCTCGGCAGTCAGAGATGCGGGTGTGCATGCATATCGAGGAGTGCTCTCTCTCTTTCTCTGCCACTCTCCTGCATTCCCATGCTCTCTCGCCCCGGGCGTTCTCGTGCAAAGTTTATACACGGTCGGCGTTCGCATTGGGCGAACGGCAGGGGGCGAGAGGGCGGAAGGAGCGGGGAGAGGGCGGGCGGAGGAGGAGAGAGCGACAGACAGTCAGAGAACAATCGGCCGACTCTCTCGATACACAATGCTCTCTCGTCGGTCAGAGAAGCGAGAGAGCGAGGGTAATTGGGAGAGACAGGCGACACTTCAAAAGGACAGTGCGGTTCGAGCTGCTGCGCAGTGGCAAAAAGAGCTTCTAGAGGTCAACAAAGGGGAGAAGTATTGACACAACTATTGTAAAGATCATGCAGAGACAAACAGAAGAAACAACATGGAAGCGATTTTTATACTAATGCGAAATATTTTTTTCCAAATATAGAAAGGTGCGATTTATCAAGTACGGGCACTAGAGAGCGATACTAGTAGCATCCATGGAACACTGCTGCACCTAGTGCGCTTCATGAAACGTCAACAGGGAAATTATTAGCTTGAACGCAGCGTCGCTTACATCAAGGATCTGGAGAAATGAATGATACTTGTATCATCGATTGAGCCATATAGAAAATTATTTATGGCTAAATGGCGTCATATCAAGGAAGTCTACAGAAGTGAGGAGTGGCTATTCAATCATTGATGAAACCGGTGTTCCACCCAGTGCTGCGCACCCGGGGCGTACGTGGATCTACCGAGGTATACACCACCAAGCGTGATCGTCCCCCGACGACTGTAAAAAAAATCACTTTAATTGCGGAAGCAACGTTGACCAGTGTCCATCGTCGGCCACAATTCGAGGCCGACAAAACGACCACCACCGAAAAATTTGAGCCACACCAGAAGTAAATATCGGGGCGCCCCTCCTCCGACGTCTACTACAATTGAACCATCATCGGTGAAACCGCGATGATCCGAGTGCATCGTTGGCTGCAGACACACACACAGGAACTATAATGTTGATATAATTTACACTAGCGCACGACCCTCAATCAACTCCCGCTAGAACTGAATGGTCTCTACGAACCGCAACTGAAACGGAGCAGCGCCTAGTGGTTATCGGGGCCGCAGAATCACCTGAATCTTGGAGCAGCATGACCAAAAAGACACGTAAAGAATGCCATTCCCAATCGCCATACCCATTCAGCGCACTCCTACGCTCCCAATTCGACCTTCCAATCAACGGAGCAATGTCCCTTCTTTCTGCCGAATCTCCCGGCAGTCAGATAAGCGAGATATCATGGGAAGTTGTACTAGTCAGACGATTGTTACAATCGACGCCCCCTCCCCCCCTCTTTCCCCGTCAGAGCGCAATCCCCGTTAAGCACCTCATCTACATAAAGTATAGCGTGCCGGAAACGACGAATGAGCTTCTGGATTGACAACCAATCCAAATGAGCGCAATAGTAGCTACTGGTTGAGACAAGGACATATGAGCGATGACCGGGAGGCCGGAACGGACATTGAACGGCCATTGGATCACGGGTGCGCCTGGTACGGGATCGCGCCAACATTAAAAAAGTGCAACAAATATCGAATATTTTGTTGAAGAACATTCGGCATTTCCATCAACGCCCCATCTATCAGCAAGACAATTGATGAACATGCGAAACACAGCTTTGCCTAGTCTTCATCAGCAACGTGAAACGATCAGAATCGGAGCTGGGATTATCCAATAGTAATGCCCGATATCTACCTTGAATCAACATCCCAAACTAAGGCACATGTGAAACGACACTGTTCCTAGTGCTTCCAAGAAAATAGACAACACCACCTGAATGGACCAGAAAAAGCCCTTTTAGAAATTAGCTAGCAACAATATCCCAATCAGACCATACCTCTTCGCCCTCGGCCCCATCGGCTCGAAAGGGAACTGAAGCACATGCGCCGCAGCTCTTTTGAGGTTATCCAATACGCAGGAGTAGACAAGAGCAAGAGGAGAAAAGGGCGTGATTCACGATCTATAGATCATTTCTCGATCGTATGAGTAACAATCGACGATTGACGGAGGCGAAATCAAGAAACTGTGACGCCACAGAACATATATTGGCCATGTTCTTACGATCAAAAAGCGTTTGCGCAACACATTTTTATAAAGAGAAAGATCACATTCCAAAGACTCGGCGGCCCAAACTGACGTTCCCTTTGGTCCTATTGCCCTGCTCTAGGAAGTGAAGAATTGCGGAATTTGTGAGCCACTGTCCGTTAAAAAAAAGGAAGACAGATGAGAGAGAGAGAGCGAAATGGGGGGGGGGGGGGGGGGCTCAATTCCGCTTCGCAAAACGGGAGGAGGGGAGCGCGTGGGGGCGGGGGAAAAATGGACTTTTGCATTGCAGAATAATGGGCGGAATGGGGCGGACGGAGGGAGGGGGGGGGGGGGGCGACGAGAGATAAGCTATGGAGCCTGCCGTGTCTCTCCATTTCGCATGATCTCTGGACGGCACCCGGTGGATTAAAGACACAGCCATATGTGAATTCCGACAGCCGTGACGAAGAGTCTGTCTCTTCATTCCTCGCGCACTGCCTCATCGGTCTTCCTTACCGACAAACCGATTGCAAATGGCTGCTAGGAGAGAAACTCAGCTCCCCGATCTACCAATTTCGCACAATGATTTGTTTCTCTGGCCGACGGGAGGTCACGGTGAAAGAAGACAACGCCGTGCGCTGAATTGTCAACCCTATCTGTCGAGAAGACGCTGTGGTCAAGCTAGCTAGGAGAATCGGGCATGATGAGGATTCCAAGTGCGAAAACTGGCAGAAAACATGACCAAAAATCGGGGAAATGCATCACTTCTTCAGAATATAACAAGACACGTCTCAGAATGAATTAAGAAGTGTTTAGAGGGCTCCAAACAATGGAATACTGCCAAGGATGCTTGAATAAAACTTAAAACGCCCAAAAATGCGGCTCTGCCCACACAAAATCTCTGGGCGCGCCTCATAGTAGGGAAGATTTGTCAAAGACCAAGAGGGGGGGGGAGCGGGCTTGCGAAATGAGAATACTCTTGAGAATATATCTATATTGCTGCTGCTGTGCAGGCAGGAGGGAGACCAAAGGAGGAGGGAATGTTCCGCTCTCCTTACTTCGCTCACTATCCCGCCCGTCAGACGGATCGAGATAGCGTGGAAAATGGAGAGAGCAGAGAGAAGGATGGAATCAAACCCGCAGAAAGGCGGAAGGGGGACGCCAAAGAGGGGGCGGGTCAAAGAACAGAAAAAAAAACGAAAGGGAAGATTAATATTCGCGGGCGTCTCTTCATCTCCAATGCTATTTCGCCTCATCATCGAGAAACCTTGGAAAGGCGCTGGTTGACTTTCAACCTGCGACTAGCACACCAAGAGTCTGGCGCCAGCTAGGCTGTGCTATTGGAGCTGTGCTATCAACAGACGAATCGAGGATGCGAATACGAGCATCACTCGTAGGGCGAGGAAAGCCATAAAGAGGTGGGCGGAAATATGTATTGTAACAAGCATGAGTGCGATAAGCAGCTCAGAACGGTTCGAATGAAAATTAAGAGGTATAAGTGAAACGGGTATGAATGGGGTTTATAGAAAATATTTAACTCTATTCGATGTCGGATATGCCACTCCGGCCCTCTGAAACTAAAAAATACTTTTAAATAACAATAACTCGATATTGGAGTGCACCCCAAAGAAAGCGCTCATCGGCGGTCAAGAATGCCCAAAGTGCAGTCAATATGAAACACTGAGTCAACTGCTCGTCTGTTAATTAAGCAGGCGCTCATGCGAAACAGCAGCAAAGGAAGAGAAGATGGTGAGAAATGACTCTCCTCATTTCGCGTGCTCTCTCGTCTCTCTGACTGGTAAGATAGAAGCTCAAAATTAAGAGACCTTAACTTGCGAAGCCATCTCTAGAAGATGATGAGAAAGGCGTCGGAAATTGCTACGGAAGGCGGACCAAAGATCGGAACTCTGTTAAGTTTCAGGTCACAAAATGATGCAAAGATCACGGATTACATCACAAATAAGTACCTCAGGACTTCAAATACCAAAATTCGAAATGAAAGGCACTTACATATGACGAGAGCTGACGCCAATTACTGATTAACCATTTCTCTAATGCGCGTAAATGCGCACTAACGACACGGTAAATACGCGAGACAACAACAACTGCATGCGATCAAGAGATCAAGGAATGCTTGGCGTTTCTATCATCACTAAATCAAAAGGCCTGGCGTATTCCGAATTATGGTGCACATGTGAGCCCCCCCCCCCCCCCCCCCCCCCCGAATCACCAAGCTGAATTCGGAAAATCTATGAAAATTTTCAGCAATCAAACAGTAACGTTTCACTTCATCGAATACAAATGCCAACTCGACTTTTCGAATGCTGAATCAGAAAATATTCTTGTGCTGGAAAATCAATCATTGATCAACGAACGAACGAAGTCTAAACTATAGTGCACACGTGAGTCCCCGAATCACCAAGCGGCATTCGCCCTGGAAACTGACAACGAACAAGCTGTGAGGGTTAAATTCGGGCACATTACCATCTTAGAATGTAAATATATTTTCTTATCGATAGCTACCATCATGCGATCAAAGGATAAGTGAGTCCTCTTCAATATCACACATGCGAACCCCCGATTCATCTAGTAGTGTGAATCAAGCAGTTTAACTGGCTACACAATCCACACCACAACAGCAACAAACAGTGAGTATTTTTTACCTAATTGTAAAGCAATTAAAGAGAAATCAAAGGTAGAAGGAATTCGAAACAATATCACTCAAGCGAAGCCCCGAATCACCAAGTGGGGTTAAACACACGAAACTGGCGACAGCACTCATACCACAACAGCAACAAACAGTGAATATTTGAAAGTAGAGAAATCAAAAGATATCAAATGAAGAAAGAATCCGAAACAGTATATTGCAAATGTGAACCTTCGAATCACCAAGTGGAAACAGACGATAGAACCCCTACAACGCCTTTCCTGCATTTCATGCCGACATCAGACTGAGAATATACATCGAGCAGCAGAAATAACTCTTGCTGCACGTGTGATTATTCGAATGTAAAAGAATCCGCAAAGAAATCAAAGGAAGAAGGAATACCAAACAATATCACACATGCGAACCCCCAAACCACCAAGTGGGAAGAACGCCTTTTCCACATCGACATCCACATCAGACTGGGTTATTCATCAAATATCGCGCCAGAAATACCCGCAAATTACGCCTCCCCATCCCTGCAAGGACTAGAATCCCGGCAGTCCTAATTCAGGACCGGTCTCTCACTTTCGCATGCTCTCTCGCTTCTCTGGCCGACGAGAGATAAGGCGGAATGACGAGACGAGAGTCACGTCTAATGAAACCTCACGCGCTTCCGGTGGAAGGGCAAAAATAATCCCGCAACTAACACATAGAAACGGATTGCGTTGGCGTTAGAAATGCTTTTAAAAATATTTTATATATTCAAATATTCAAATATTACTAATTACGGAACATCGCAAACATCGAAACTCATACCACTGCTGAAACCTCTCCGCTCCTGGTTCACCTGAACCGTGGAATCACGGCTAACCATGAAACAATTTGCAATCTGTCGCCACAAGCGCACTGCTTGGGGAAAGAAACCATTGTGCGTACCATACACAAAAGCATGCGCTGGTGCAGAAAAGTGGGCAAAAGTAATCAATTATATGGTTAGAATTCCGTAACGTTGCACACAGTACAAGTCCCAACTCACAGCACCACTGGAACCTCTCTATTCCTGGAGTTCCACAATTATACGAGTAAGAACGAAACATTTTGTAATCACCACAAGCGCACTGCGTGGGGAAAGAAACCAGTGTAGGTACCGTACATAACATCATACGCTGGTGCAGAAAACAGTGACAAAGTTATGGATGGAACACGTGCGCGCTTTTTAATTGCAGGTTGCAACCCACGCATTGCAATTGGCAATTTCTACTCCAATAAAAAAAAGCTCCGCTTGCAGTTCTTTGCACGACACCGAATTAAATTGCCAACGCAGGACGAGTACAGTCGCACCCACATCGGGAGGGGGGGGGGGCGATTGTATAGTAATAGGGCTGCGTGTTCGGGTCGGGATTACCGATCATCTCTCAACACGTTTAGAGATGAACCATATCGCGCCCAAGCGAGTGTGCTAGCTAGGAAAGACTGCGAAACTCCTGACTTTCGATGGAGTCTTAGAAGCGACTACGCAAGGTAGGTGGCTGCTAGAAACGCATGATACCCCATCCCACCCCCTTCCCTCACGATTTCCACCTCATCTAACGTGCGAAACCTGCAGTTTCCGGCTGCGCTGATTGCTTAATCAAGCCAGAGCCGGCCAAATCATGCCTCCCATGGCTTCTAACCCCTTCCCTAACTTCTAAATCCCGATTCCTCATCAAAAACGCGCATGGAACCGCCGCGAAATCTCACTTTTAAGCCCCAAATCGGGGTAAATCGTCCAAAAAAGGAGAAACTATGCCCTTTCCCCTTGCAGAGTTGCTGCATTCGAGCAGAGCATCCGGAATTCGGAATTGCGAATTCGAAATTCGAGGGAGTGTAGGGGTTTCAGTGAATTGGCAAACACTTTGCTCCTTCTTTGCTGCGATTTCGCGTCCCTAACATGCAGGCAGACAGGGCTAGAGAGCGGGCGAAATCGAGAGGGCGCAGAGAAGCAGACGGCGAGAGAGTAGGATACACCGGGAGAGCGCAGACAGACAGGTAGGGCTGGAGCGTTGCCGGAGTGAAAATGCGCATAAATTATGCGGGCAACGACAGTTTCAGGCGGAAGTGCAGCGGTAAACGGCAAAGAGAAACGATTTCAGTTTGTTGTCTACATTATTCATTGAATCGCAATTGTTGCTAATATGCAGGTTCAACATGTGATGCGTGAAAGAGCAACATTAATCTTCGGGCTCATCGATTACGATTACGAAGGAATTCCGTCGGAGGTGGTTTCATTCTTAGCGGGTCTCTCTCAGGGAAGTAAGAATGCGCTGGTGGTCAACGGGAGTGAGGTGGAAATTAAGGTTGGAAGGGGGGTTCGTCAAGGTGACTGCTTGTCCCCAAGACTCTTTACTGCAGTTTTAGATAGGGCATTCCGCCAATTAGACTGGTCTAAGAAGGGAATTTGCATAAATCGTCGGTTCCTTTCTCATATCCTATTTGCTGATGATGCTGTCATTATCTCACACGATGAACGACAAATTCAAAGCATGGCCGTGGAACTAGAAAAGGTTTTTGCGGGAGTGGGACTGCAGCTCAACGGGGATAAGACCATCGGAATGACATCCAAACCTCTACCCAGAATAGTTAAAGTAGCTGGAAAGGTTGTAAAATTGCAGGAAAAGGTGGTATACTTGGGAAGTGGGATAACAATTAACGGGACTGACGACTGGGAAATAACACGGAGAATTCAAGCAGGGTATGGGGCATTTCACAAACACAATCAAGCAACACCCAGAAAACCGCAACTCTACAACCTTATTACGATCACGGAACACGAATCGTACTCGCGCACGCACCACCTTCTCACTACACCAATAACATCGATTACATCTACCAGATAGCATCGCTCGACCATGGTCGCTGCTCCTATCGCATACTAGTACAACTACCGTAGTCCTTGCTGGCTACCGTAACTCTCCCCTAACAACCTTACAACCTTCTTGACTACCGTAACCCTTGCTATCTACCGTAACCCTACAAACTACCGTACCCCTCCCCACCTACCGTAACCTACCGCAGCCATTATCGCCACTCGATACTATTGCATGTGCTGCTGCGACTCCCTACTACACTTCATGAATACTTGAGCAGATGAGGAGAAGGAGGAAAAGGAGGAAAAGATGACTGATGAGATCGGACGACAATGCAACAATTGCACAACAGAGAAAAAGCGGGTGGCTATAACCCGGCTCTCGGGAGCCGGAATTGAATTACTACCTATAACCCGGTCTTGCGTCATGCGCTCGGGTAATAAATTAGAGGGTGGCCGCACGATTAATGAAGGTATTGACAACCACAATGCAACATGAGAGCCGGATATAGCAGATGGAGTATTCTCCGGCTCCGGGGACAACATTTTGGATGATTAGTACAATATATCCACTCGAAATTGATAGAGCCTTTTATTCCAGCATATTAATCAAAAGCGAAACGCAAAGATCACGGGTTCAAATCGTACTCAAACAAAACGGAAGAATCCTAGACCAACGTAACGCTGTTGTCTGATCTCCCTCCGTCAGAGGCGCTAAATTAACCCAAATGTGCTTTCTATTTGAGCTCCTCTCGCACCCCCGCAATGAGGACATGTTATTGTTCCGTGTACACTATTTTGGACCCTCTACATAACTAGCGCACACTTGCTCTGACAGGCCCATGAAGATATCAGTGGATAGGCAACACTTACACTTGGATCGGGAATGCTCTCTGATACTATTTCGTTCACAGGCTAACCAGTCAAACTGACAGATACAGGTAG
This sequence comes from Pristionchus pacificus, assembly GCA_000180635.4. Classification (NCBI taxonomy): domain Eukaryota; kingdom Metazoa; phylum Nematoda; class Chromadorea; order Rhabditida; family Neodiplogasteridae; genus Pristionchus; species Pristionchus pacificus. The sequence goes on along the minus strand of CM026578.1, from coordinate 27,855,027 downwards.
AAACTTAACAAGTGAGATGCGTGATATCACGACAAATTCGACGGATAGCAAATTCGGAGAGATGTACAAACTTTGACAGGAGCGCTAGCCGATTGTCACCTAGCCCCGGGACGCATTTATGCTAATTACAAGTGTGGGTGTACTTCTAGCGCGAGTAAGAGACGAAAGGAGGAGGACGAAGAGATGAGAGGACGGGGCAGGGAGGAGTCATTAACCCGTAAGCCCCCCCCCCTCTATTCCTCCCTCGCTGCAGTAGCAAGAGGAGCATGTGGGCAGTAGAGTTTGAAATATGGGTCGCCGTCTCTTCATTTCACGTTCTCTCTTACCGGTCAGAATTACGAGAGAGCACGCAAAATGAAGAGACGATTACCCGTATTTCGAACTCTAGGGGGCAGGAATGGGCAGTCTACGGAATATATTCAACAACGCGAAGCACGGTAACGTTGCTTCAAACAATCAAAGCGATTTTACAGACCGGGTTTGGGATGAGTATGGCCCAAAAGTGAAGTGAACGACACCCTTATTGCCACCAGTAAACCATTAATTTTCATGGAAAACCACCCGATTTCTCTACGGATATTGTGACGGAAGACGTAAGATGTATGGAACCATCGTCTCACTCTCTTCCATTCGCGTGCTCTCTCATCGGTCAGAGAAGCGAGAGATTAGGTGAAAGTGAGAGAGGCAGACCATAAGCGTAAGCGTCGGAGCACATTTTGCCAAAATAATAGAGCGGCTTACAGGATGGATCGACATCAACAGATCTCTGGCTGGCAAAGATTAGGAGCCGGGCAAGGATTGCCGCTGGCCACGCGATTCGATAGTAATTTTACGAGATACGAACAATCGTTGGGCCCTCTCGTTTTGCGATGGCCTCTCGTCGATCAGTGATGAGAGAGAGCATGGAAAATTGAGAGGTCCGGACAATGCCTAGGGATTCTGGGTCGCAGTGGAATTGGTTTTTCAGGCTTAGCACGAAACTACTAGCTAATAACGATTTTATCCCCGTACAAGATTCAGCGCTCTCCTAGAGGAAATTAATAAGAGGAAAATATCTAGTAAATAAAATAGATGCTTTAACCGGCATGTATAAATTCACGGATAACATATCTGGTAAATTTAGCCCAATACAATAACCTAATAACGATATACAGTACCGTATTTTCGTACCACCACAAATGGGAAACATAATAACACCACGAACCTGGCCATACAGTGCAGCCACAGTCGCTAGAGAGCCGTCGAGCGAAGGCTTCTCACTGCAAAGAGGCAAGAAGGTGCCTGAAAATGGCACTTTATTAGGGAATAATCAACATCAAACCACTCTAAACTAGGCCTGAACTGCTCTGTTTTGTGAAATATCCGTCTAAATCAGGTCAAAAGCAGTCGCAACTTACCAGAAACGTGAAGCTTTACTTGCGATTGAAGTTGGTAAACGATCATAACACGATAAAATTGATAAGAAAAACAAGATACGCGTAATCACAAAGGAGGTTTGAAGGTTCGGGAACAAGGTCGGGTATGGGTTAATGACCAGAAGAGGAGTAGATCACGGTGAGAGGCGATCATAACAAACTGATAATCGCGATAGTTACAAAATCTCGAGTTCCCGGGGACCTACCAATCAGATCACAACGTATGAGTGTTCAAACGAAGCCCGGGGCTATGGACTGTTAATCCGACAACATGAAAATAACGCAAACAAGCGGAATAAGGCGTGAAACGATAAAAACCAGCTTCGAACCAGTTAGCCTAACTCGTTGTGTGGTCGGGGTGCTGGCCCACTTTCTGCTATTTCCCGTCCTGGCACTTTGCCAAGCCCTTAATTTTTTTAGTCATTTTTATTTCAACAATTAATCTAATTTCCGAGCATTATTTTTTTTAAATTGTTACCAATCGATGCGCCAGGTTCTGTTCCATCTCTTTGTGTCATTTTCAGTCATGCAGCGCGTTGCTCGGCTGATCGCGCGGAATCCGCGCTCGCTGCAGCTGCGAGCTGCATCGCACGCTACTTCCGAGACGCCGTCAACGTCGTCGATTGCGACGACCAAGATGGAGTCGCTGCTGACGGGCGACATCCCCGTCGAGAAGCGATCCCTCACCAGGGGACTCGCCATGAACAAGTTCGAGAAGGTGGGTTGGCGTTTCGCGAAATGTTTCGTCTTTCTAGCTTCTGCTATATTGATTCTGTTTTCCTAGTTGCGGTCTTTCTGATAGAATTTAATAAATTTCAAACTATTAGCTATTTGTTGACCGTAAACGAAGTACAATTCGACGATTGGCCCTATTTCTGATAATAGGCTGTGGATGAAACACTAAATCTGTTAGGATGCAGTGTGACGTTTCTATGAACTTTGTTTATCTATCCAGTTGTTTGAGATAAATCATCTTTAAATCAATAAATATTTCAGGACTTCATGATCTACCCGGAGTACACGGAAACGGACGACCTGCGCAATATCGAGGGATTCGTGAAGATACTGCAAGAGACGCTCGAACGAACAGGTTGGTCAATTATTACGATAATGACATCAGTAGGGCATTGCAAGTAAGATTATGATTGGTATTGTGGAGAAGGCTTTAGTAAAGGCACTGCAAGAGACGCTCGAACGAACAGGTTGGCCTATTTGAGATTATGATTGGTCTAGCAAAGAGAGCTTTAATAAAGGCACTGTAAGAGACGCTCCAACCAACAGGTAGGTCGAATTCTGACAATAAAGCCATGCTTGTCTGTAATGAAAAAGTCATGCATGATGCGCATTAGTAGGGCCACTGATTGGGAAAACCAGGTTTTGGTCAAGGTGCTACGAGAGACACTGGAAAGGATTTCAATAAATGCATATCGATTCCCAGCCCTCGGGTTACTGTAATTTCCCTGATCGATATTTATCGATTTCCAGTCCTCGGATTACTGTAATTCCCAGCCCTTGGGTTACTGCAATATTCCTGATCGATATTTACTGATTTCCAGTCCTCGGGTTACTGTAGTTTCTACTAATCAATCAATTTATCTATTCCACTCCTCGGGGATACAGTAATATCCCAGATAGATATGTATTGATTTCCAGTCGATGAACGGGCACTGGAGAAGGCGGGCGAGCTGTCACCGGAAGTGCTCAACGCACTCAGGGTGAGTAGTATTGATATTAGTACGCTTGACTTAATGGGATTCATTGTTCAAATAGACGGGTTTGGAATATGAATAAAGATTGAAACGCGAAAAGACTGTGTTACCTTTTTTTGCATCAAGTCCGAGTTGCAAGTGCTCAACGCGCTCAGGGTGAGCTTTGTTATTGTTTTTATTACCAAACGAGAATATATTAGCGTGTTGCAATATAAGAGGGCTGAAACACGAGATTGCTTTGATACTCCCAATAACGGGTGAGTAATTGAACATTGATAATAGTATTATTATTAAAGACTAGAAACTCCTTACCCATTGATGTTTTGAACGATTCTGGAACATATAGATGCTGAAACGCGAAATGATTTGGTAGTTTTTTTTAAACATAAACTCTGAATTGCATTGCAGTACGGCACATTTCGCAAATACGAGCCAATAGTGAAACCAGAAAACTATTGGATTCTTTGATTTGAGCATGCTCACAAGCAGCAGACGATTGTAGCCTAGGCGCAGCTCTTACTTTACTGTCCATCGTGAAACTTGAATCCTACTTTAAATTATGATCCGACTTTCAGGCGTCCGAAATCGCGGGTTGCTTCATCCCAAAGGACTACGGCGGACTGGGACTGACGTACAAGGACTTCATGAAGATCAATGAGGTCGGTTCTTATTATTAACAGATGCAGATGGAATGGGCTTTTCAAAAGCTGAAGATTTTAGAAAGTGTTTTCTTAACTTTTCTAACATGGTGAGTTGAGGCAGCACGAAATCTACAAATCGGGGGAAGTCAGTTCAATTCAATAATTCCCATTTTCCGAAATCCCACTGACAATGAGATTAAAAAGGACCGTGCCATAAACATAGTGATCTCCTCGCAAAAGAGCCCTCTGGGACTCCTTTGTCTTTCAATGTCACAATATTAGCACGGCTAAATTAATGTTCTTGGCGCAAGGAAATTCTCATCGTCTGAGATTCATCATACCGTATCCCCCCTTGCAGGAGCTATCGATCGATTGGTCGGTGGCCACACACACTACCGTATCCCACATGGTCTCGTCGCTCATCCTGCTATACGGTACTGAGGCGCAGAAGGAGAAGTGAGCGATCGCGAATTGTCTTTTTATATGATCTGAGAGCAAAATAGCAAAATATCAACAAATTATTGCTAGTGTAACCTGGAAGTTAGACTTTTCATTTGCTATAGAATGCTCGTCTTATTTAATTGGTGCAGCTTTTCGCTTATAAATTTCTAAAAGTGCGCAAATGATCAAGCAACTTGTTGCTAGTGTAACCTGGGCGTTTGGTGTTTCATGCGCTATAGATATCAGTTGCATGGTAGCCCTATTCAGTCACTCTAGGGCCTCGTTAAAAAAAAATACACACTTTTTTCTGATCTAAATATATTTAATTAATTTAAGGTACCTACCGGCGATCGCCTCGGGCAAGGTCAGGCCCGCCATCACGCTGCCCGTCGGCATCGGGTACGGTATTTTAGATATTTTTGATTTATTGATTTTTTTTGTGAATGAACAATGTACTTTGGTGTTCAATGAGAATATTTTCGAAGTGATGATCATCTTTGATTGTGCTGTCCCGGAGTACTGTGGAGTTGTAGCATTATAGAAACGGAAATCGCGCGGGTGAAAAAAAATCGTTGAGGGCTGATTTGTTTTACTAGCGAGACATTGTTAATCCAATAATTGAAACGCTCAGGCACGTTGATTAATGTGAGCTCGGTGTAACGGGATTTCCAATAGTGTTGAGAATTCGCGAGAGTCATTTGTTGTATTGCTGAACTTAGGATGTCTTCCATTGTTTCATTTTAGAATTTTGTAGTGATATGTGCCAGATGTGACACAAATCTAGCTGGTGCAACCGTACAATCAATCGATAATTGATCCCAGAAAAAATTCGATAATCGCTCCAGGTCCCTGACGTCGTCGGCCGAGGTGCACGGCACGTCCGTCACCGGACTGGACGGCACGCTAATGGCGGAGAATGTGCAGGCGTACGGTAGGTGGATACAGTATGCTGGGGAGATCGCTGACTGACTTTTTTTTATAACAGTGTGGCACGGTAGGTGGATACAGTTTGATGGGGAGGTCGATGACTGACTTTAATAGTTAGGAAGGTCACAGACATACAGTAGGTGGATACAGCAATCTGGTACCACTCAATTACTATTCAGGACAAGCGAAGGCCTATGGTTGAACTAGCTCAATTGTGAATAAGGCGCACAATAGGATATGACGATTTTACTAATTGATGATCATATTGCCTGAGTAGGGTGTGATATATCAATCGATAATTGACTTCTTTCCAGGAGCCGACAAGGCAAATCTCCTGCTCGCGTTCGCCTACGTGAAGGACGCGTCGGTGAGTGAATTACGGTAGTCTGGGTTACGGTAGGCTCAGGATACGGTAGCTAATCGATTGAGAAAGTATGGTAGTAGCTTTTTAATTGGAACGCCATTAACAATCGCGAAGTCGCCCTGTTTTACCCTCAGCTATATTCGTGTTTCACTGTAGACATTAATTAATGAATCTTATCGAGTTTCAATACATAGTGGTCATAGCAGAAATATAACCAACCTTGTTCGTTCAAGTTTCACTCTTGCTACATGATCGAGAATAATTTCGGACATTAATGGTCCACGGCCACGAATTTACAAGAAACCATTATTCAGGCAATTAGCCAGTGGCTAAATTGATTTTGTCAGTTTGTCGATTGATTTTTCCCTCTCCGAATATGCAAATTCTGCACTATTTTCTTCGGCCTTGCAGGCAGGATCAGTGAAATACCTAGTATCAAGGTTTACAGTAGTTAAGCGAGTTCCTGTAGCCTCACTAATCGATAATCCCCAAAAAAATAATCGGCAATCCTTCCTTGCAGAAAGAGCTGAACCTCCGCTGTTTCATCATCGATCGGCCACAGATGAAGGAGGGAGAGAAGTGGGAGACTAAGAGGGACGAGACACTCGGGCTGAAGGCTGTTGATGGTACGGTAACTATGGTATTACGGTAGCTAATCGATAAAATATCGAATAATCGGGCGTTGGGATATAGGCTGCAGTTGAACTACTTAAAGAACGGAAAGGTTGCTTTTGATAAGAAGTGAGAGAAAAGAGAGATGAATAGGGTGGAAACGCTCGGGCTGAATGGTACGATTACGGTAACCAATCGATAACTGAAGTTAGGACCGGATAGTCGGGCGTTATGATCTAGGCGTTCGGATTGAAGGCCTTTTATGGTACGGTAACTATGGTATAGTAGGTTACGGTAGCTAATCGATGACTGATGTGAGGACAGAATAGCCGTTCGTTGGGATCTAGGTTTCAGTAGTATTACAATATGGATGCGAGTAGGTTTGCAATTAATACGAGGCGACTGGGTGATGGAAAAAAGTGAGAAATGGGAGATGAAGACTGACATGAGGAGACACTCGGGCTGAATGAAGGCTGTTGATGGTACGGTAATTACGGTATCTTTGGTTACGGTAACCAATCGATAATTGATGCGAGGACAGCATAGTCGGGCGTTAGGATTTAGGTTCCAGTATTATTGCTATATGGAAGCGAGTGGATTGCAATTGATACGAGGTTACTGGGTGATGGAAAAACAGTGAGAAGTGAAGAGACGCTCCTCGGATTGAAGGCTGTGGATGGGGCGGTATGGTTATTACGATATTACGGTGGCTAACCGATAGTTGAACTACTCATGCCCGGACGTTGCAGCCTTGCAACAGCTGTGTTCGAATTAACAATATTATTAGTGCTAAAATGACAATGGCGTGTGTGTAATCATTAGCTATCTCGATGGTGCTGAGTAGTGATATCTTTTACATGAGACATGAGAGCACCTAGTGAACGAACAGTGGAAAGCCGCTCTGCCAATTTGTGGTCATTTGTGAATGTGGCTTTCAACGGGCGATTGATAGTAGTTCCAGTCTGAGTTCAAATCGATTCACTCGTAGCAATTATTTTCAAATCGATAAGATACTCGTTACAGTACTCGTTGTTACCGTACACTAACTACAGTAAACCCAATTACAGTATCGCGCGTGACGCTGACTGCTACCGTAACGGAGCAGAGCGTGCTGGGAGACAACGGGAAGGATGTGAGTGCGGGGTTACGGTATGGTGTGGATACGGTATGGTGTGGATACGAGTACGATTTGAAGGATGTGGTTCTAGCCAGTAGCTAATAACGGAAGTTGCGTGCTAGAAGTGTGCAAACAAAGATTTCGCGTTTCACGCGTTACTCATATGGGAGATCGGAGCTAATTTTCAATGGACTCGGGATCATATTCACCAATTTAATATTCCTAGCCTTGTGAGTTCGGCTTGCACTGCCTGCACATGTTTGAGTCGAATATTGCACTCTGATTGATTACTCTTCCCCTACCCCCTATCAATGAATTTCACTGTAAGCTTCCGTTCTCAAAATAGATGCAATGCAATTGATCAAGGCTTTACTCCGCTAGTCCACGGAATTAAGAGAATATTGCCCGAATTCGTAACATTTGCGCCAGGCGATTTCACGAATCATCAAGTTGATAAGGTCGGATGTGTTGATTTTTGCTTGATTTTTGCAAAGTTGGCAAAGTTGATTTTTGGCTTATGAGGCGTGACGCATTATCTTACTAGGTGAATCGCTGACGCACTCTGGTGTCCGGAATCAACTTGGAATCAAATAGAAATGGGTTTTCAAGTTGGAATCAAGTACAGTACCCCTGACCCATTCCCACAAGTTGGAATCAAGGAAGGTTTCTACCCCGTCGCGTCCAGCACGCACTTCGCCTATATGGTCCCTTTTCACAGTCGTGTTTTGACTGCCTTCGGGCACGAGCGCGCTTGACTATTTGCGGACCCCAGTTGGACCGCCTTTTGAATGTGACCGTCCCCATATGGTCGTACCATGTAAGGTCTTTAGTCACGGTATTTGGAAACCCATGCTCTACATCAATCAATAATGGAGGAAGCTACCGTAATTCTCACCGATTTCTAACGATCCCACAAGTTGGAATCAAGCACTTCCCACAAGTTGCCATCAAGCTTGATTCCAACTTGTGGGAATTGCTTGATTCCAAGTTGATTCCAGACACCAGAGCATGCTTTTGGTAAGCCCGTGTGTGGTGCGGGACTTTTTGATTATTAGTCGTTGTCTCTCGGCATTACAATTCAGTATTGATCATCGTTCCATCCATTCACTAATCGATACTCTTCCAGGTGGCCTCCGAAGCTCTCTCCTGCACGCGAATGCCGCTGTCGGCCGCCGCCGTGGGGTACGGTATCCAGGGAAAGGGAGGGGATTATGGTAGTAGGGTATCGAGTAGTGATTTTATTGTTCGGTGTGGGGTACGGTGAGGGAGGGGAAGGCAGGGGAGTACGGTAGCTAGTTATCGAGTAGTGACTTTAATGTTTGATCGAAGTGAGGTACGGTGGTAGGGGATGAGAGGGATTACGGTAGTCAGTTATCGATTAGTGATTTTATTGTTTGATCGAAGTGGGGTGCGGTAATAGAGGGACTGGAGGCGTTTACGGTAGGCGGTTATCGAGTAGTGATTTTATTATTTGATCAAACCTGGAAATTGTTTTTGCATTGAGAGACTGGTTAGATTTTATTGACGATAGACAGATAGACAACAGGGAATCTGTGATGAGGTACGGTAGTCGATTATCGATTCCCCCCTCCCCTTGCAGATACGGTAAGCGCGTGCTCGAGGACATTGCACGGATCGCCAACGAGACGGAATCGCTGATTACGGTAGGTGGGGGTACGGTAGTTCGAATTTATTGATTAGAAGTCCTAGTATTGATTAGCGAAACGTTTGTGAGGAAATATGTTAGGAGACCGGTATGTTTATTGTTTCATGAATCGGACATATTATTCAAGCTCTTTGATACGAGGTGATTTCGTTTCTACCTTTATTTTGGTAAAAAATAAACATTTTTTTTCACCTTCAATGTTCATGTTTCACGGTTCTCACATATGCCAATTGCTCGACTTTAGCATTGATCGTGTACCATTTTACGGTATGAAATATTCTGCCCGCACAATAATCGCTGCCTGCAAGATAGGGTTATTGAACATGCCTGGTTCGGGTTTCGGCAACAAGACATAATCGCGAAAATTGGTTCTCTTTAATTTCTTGTCGGTTATTCTTGGAAAAACATAATCATCTATACTACTCATACAAAAGTCCATCTCAGTATTGTTTTGTAATAAATGCCTAATAAATATAGATTGACGGCCTACCGTGTCCCTCCCATTCCAATCTTCAGTTATAAAACTACCGTAACCTCTGCCCTTTTCCAGCCGGGCGTCACGCTCTCCGCCCACTCACACATCCATCGCACTGTGTCGCAGCTGAGTCTGCAACTGTACGCACTGGAGAGCGTCTGCTATTATCTGGCAGGTACGGTAGAAGCGGGTACCGTAGAATATTCATTGATTACGGAATCCATAGGGGTACGGTATCCGTTAGGTCCGTTGGAAATACGGTAGGTCAGGGTACAGTATCCCTGAAGTTTGCAGTTGTACGCTCTGGAGAGTGTGTGCTACTGTCTGGCATGTACGGTAGTTTGCAAGGGTACGGTATCCATAGGGGTACGGTAGAAGGGTAGTAGCTCAGGGGTATGGTAGAACGGTGACGTGCAGCAAATATACATAGTTGTTGCTTTCTTCCGGCAACTTTTGTGTCTCACATTGTCAGTATATTACTATTATCTCATGTGGACAATCTCCATACGCTTTTCGGCATCTGAAAAATTATTTCCATCACTAGTGAATTAAAACAAATAGAGTATTTCCTGATTCAGGTCCTGAATCGACCTTACTCACTTTCTCATGGTAGTATCCACAACAATAAATCAATAATCCTACCGTACTCCCTACAGGTCTTCTGGACGAGAAACTGCCCGTGGTGGTGGACGTGGAGAGCGCGCTGCTGCACCGACTCACGCGCGCCTTCCTCCGATCGACAACGACCGCGTTGTTGGAGGTACGGTAGGGGTACGGTAGCCAAGTGGTGGGGGGAAGGGGTACGGTAGATTATTGGGAACTGACTTTGTTACGGTTGTTATGCGATCGACAACGACTGCGTTGTTGGAGGTACGGTAGAGAGGGGGTCGATCAATAACTGGGTTTTCTACGGTAGGTAAACGTTAGATGATAACAGAGTTGCTGGAGGAACGGTAAGAGTACTGTAGGGGAATGGGGTACGGTAGTTAATTGGGAACTTGATTAATTTGGTTGCGATGACATGGTAGCCAGAGAATTTGTCAGTGTAAGTTTTCCCAACTGGTTCTTTCCTGTTGCAATGGCCTAGTAAATTGCGAACGCGCCTCTCCCTTTCAATCATTTCTTGATTTTTTCGCTGCAATCTATTATCCTTCTCTGTAGACCCGAGCTCGCGCCTTCGCTTTATGACTTATCAATTTCGAGTTTCTCTTGCAACTTACAAGCCTTGAGTACGAGTTGTCTTTATTAGGCGAAGCGATCGTACAAAAATAATAACTATACCCTTGTAAATCCGGGCGCGCTAGCCTTGATCAAACTTGTGAATTTCGGGTTGCAGGCATAGCTGATAAGTTCTGCGTTATAAGTAACTACAATGAATGATCACGATGCAATTAGAACAACATAACAAAATAAGGTAATAAAATACGTATGATCACCACATGCAGATCCTGGGCACTCGCGCTGTGGACTCGCGCGAGCTGTTCGAGAAGCGGATCAGAGACGTCGCCACGCTGATGGCAATGGTCAGTTGGTCTTTGATTTTTAGGGGGATGATCTTTGATCTTTGGAGACGGGTCCCATTTGGAAAAAAATCTCTTGATCGTGTGTTATTTGGTGCTTCCCGCTTGATTTATCGAGGACATTTTTATTTCTGGGCGTAAAACTATCAGATAGTCATGGAAAAAGAGGAGAGGTTTTATAGATTTTATGTAGGTTGATGCCAGTTTCAGTGAATGTATTCAATAATAAGACGTGTCTGCTATGTAATATTGTGTCGGTATCCTCGGCTGAAAAAAAAACAATCATCTTTGATTTTTTCTCCTATTCCGTTAACGTGCAGATGCCGGTCGTTTTCCTTTAAACGATTTCCAGCTGTTCTTTGCGGGTTTCAGCCGAATAACCTTATCTAGTGTAGCACATCACAATGGCAATAATGACCATTCCCGGTGCTCCTCCACCATATATTTCGTTCTTTTCTTCAGATATCGTTCATAACAACAACAAAAAAAACCCCTCCCATAATCAGGCATGGTGATTCCGTGCCCTACACTCTCAATAGTATCACTTATTCGCGGTCAGCAATGATATTAGTCTATCCAATTCAGTCAGCCCAATCATCCCACATCCAATCATGGTGATTCCGTGCCCTACACTCTCAATAGTATCACTTATTCGCGGTCAGCAATGATATTAGTCTATCCAATTCAGTCAGCCCAATCATCCCACATCCAATCATGGTGATTCCGTGCCCTACACTCTCAATAGTATCACTTATTCGCGGTCAGCAATGATATTTGTCTATCCAATTCAGTCAGCCCAATCATCCCACATCCAATCATGGTGATTCCGTGCCCTACACTCTCAATAGTATCACTTATTCGCGGTCAGCAATGATATGATTCGATCCAATTCACTCAGCCCAATCATCCCACATCCAATCATGGTGATTCCGTGCCCTACACTCTCAATAGTATCACTTATTCGCGGTCAGCAATGATATTAGTCTATCCAATTCACTCAGCCCAATCATCCCACATCCAATCATGGTGATTCCGTGCCCTACACTCTCAATAGTATCACTTATTCGCGGTCAGCAATGATATTAGTCTATCCAATTCACTCAGCCCAATCATCCCACATCCAATCATGGTGATTCCGTGCCCTACACTCTCAATAGTATCAGTTATTCGCGGTCAGCAATGATATGATTCGATCCAATTCACTCAGCGGTATCGATCATTTTCTTGAAATGAATTTTAATTCTCAATGTACCGACTGTCGATCGATTGCAGTGTGATATGTTGAAAAATCGATAGCCTAAAAAATACCGTAATCAATTATCGATTTCCCATTCAGTTCGACGAGTCAAACGAATAATGAAATGACGTAATTATCGATTGCCCCTTGTCAGTTCGTCGATTCGAACAATCGATTCCCCAATATTACCGTAACCCTCATAATTATCGATTGATCAGTAAGACGATTCTCTGAATTTATCGTAATCAATTACCGATTTCCCTCACATTGCAGTTCGACGAGTCGGACACGGTGGAGCAGGTGGCGCTGGCGACGATGAGCACGTGGACGTCGAGGATGGGCAAGCAGAGGTACGGTAGAATAGGGGAGGAGGGGATCGAGGATTGATTTATTATCCCTGAATTAAAGAATGAGGTTGAATTGGCCTTCTATAATAATATTAGATTACACTACGAGATATCCGATTATTTGAGTGGCGAGAGTTGGGATTCATTCGTGATACATGTCAGTGATAGGCCCGTTGTGATCAATAGTGCGTAGTTATTCTTGACAATATAGGGAATCTCGTTAATTGCTTGGGACCCGGTTGATTTTAGTTGTTCATTTCCTAGATCTCACTGGCTGACATAGCTGGTGAATTCAGCGAGTGAAAATTCTGACCTAACAAATATTTCTTCCCAGCATTGTTCTGCAATATCTTTTCCAGCAAGGGCTACTGTATTATGTGATCGTACCGTGGCCCTACCGTATTCCAGCAAGGGCCACTCTACATCCCTCCGTCGTCTGTTGGGCGCAGAGTAAAACAATGCGCTATAGGCATATTGACTGTATTTTTTGTTTGCCTGCCTACTAGAGGCACACGTGTTCTAGATATCGCTGGGTTTCGATAAATGATAATGCGTGTGGGCCATCCTAGATGACAATTAGGAACATTACAATCTGATTCTCTAGCTACAATCTATTTGAATACTATCGTTCCGTATTGCAATATGGGCTGCAATGCGAACCCCACAGCACGCATACCTCTACTGTGCTGTGCGCGCGCGCAATTGCGCAATTGGGACCCGGTTGATTTGCGATGCGCGTGCCCTAGTTCTCACTGACGCACAAAGCTATTGAATGCTGTCTGAATTCGCTTCGGCAAAATTAAAGATCTACCGTATTCCAGCTAGGGCTACAGTACCCTCCGCCGTCTCCGTGGTGCAGAGAAGGCGATTGCCAATAGGGATTTTCGCTAATTGTTCATTTGGGAACAGGCTGATTTTAGATGAGCGAGTCCTTAATGTTTCTATCGCAAATAACTAGTTAGTGCTGCCTGGATTTCTTCCACAACGTTAATAATATCTGCTGTATTCCTACCAGCAAGGGCTACAGTACCCTCCGTGTTGGGTGCAGATGATGCTTGTTAGAAAATGATAGGACGTTACTTGTGAGCCGGGTGTTTGCGAGTGCACCTGTGCTCACTGACGCCCATTACTGTTGAATAGAGGCTCATTCATTCATTCATTCATTCATTCATTATTTATTCCGTCAGAGTAATGTACATAGAGGCTCTATATCTCCCGTAACAAAAAAAAATGCAATATGGCCTACCGCAACCCTACCGTGTTCCAGCAAGAGCAACAGTACGCTCCGTCGTCTCCTCGGCGCGAAAAGACGATGGCCAATAGGGAATATAATTGATTGCGCAATTGGGACCCGGTTGATTCTAGATGCGCGAGTCCTAAATGTTTCTATCGCAAATAACTAGTTAGTGCTGCCTGGATTTCTTCGACAACGTTAATAATATCTGCTGGATTCCTACCGTACCCCTTCCAGCAAGGGCTACAGTACCCTCCGTGTTGGGTGCAGTGGATGCTTGTTAGAAAATGATAGGACGTTACTTGTGAGCCGGGTGTTTGAGGGTGCACCTGTCTTTGATCTCGCTGACGCTTATTATTATCGAATACAGCCTGAATTTCCGCGATGAAAATATAACAATCACCTACCGTACCCTAACGTATCCCCCATTGCAGCAAGGGCTACAGTACCCTCCGCCGGCTGCTCGGCGCGGAGAAGACGATGGCCGACCTGCGCGACCCGAAGCTGCAGCACTTCATCGCCGAGCACGCCCATCCCAGTCTGCAGGTGTTTTTGTTATTATTATTTTTGTGTTTATTGTTGTTGTTATTCTATTATTCTGGTCACCACATCAAGTGGAGTTTCCATAATAGTGACTTTTTATGGCAAATTAATTATTAGTTACAATGGTATTAAAAGTGATATTTGGCACTACCGGCCCGCAGGCTTGTGTCCCGTAGCAAAAACGTTTCGCAGTTGATTCAATAATCGACGAACTGTCCAGAGGGTAATAAGATCACGAAGGGCATTTGCAAAAACACTTTATTGTACATGGAACAGTAACTGCGTGCCAGATTGGTGTGACCACGTGGAAAGGCGTTGCACGAATAGGTGATAGTAGGGAGGAGGGCTTCGTGCGCACTTTGTGGAATGTTAGTCGTTTGTAAAAAAATTTTTTGAATACGCCTTGAATCCCGGCGTCAACTTCAGATTATGAGTGATTTATTTATTTAAGTGTATAATTAATATTCATTAATTAATTGATTGTTTTCCAGCTGGCGTGTCAGGAGCTGGAGCACTCGATGGTGCGATTGGACGCCGTGCTGAGCAAGTTGCTGAGCACGGATGGTAAACAGGTACGGTAGGGGGTACATGAGGATGGATAATCGATAAGGTACTGCATGATTACTACAGTAAAGTACGGTAAGAGATGATGAAGAAGGTGTTGAATACTGACGAGATATAGGTACGGTAGTGGTGTGCGATTGGGGTGAAGTTGGTGAATCGGGGCTCCATTACTATGATATTCTGAGCAAGGCAGGGGAGGGGGAGGAATCGATAAAGATACCTTTCCGATATAAAAATGTTACGTTTCAACATTAATATCGAGTTTTTCTTTCGCATGAACCGCCCACTTTATTTAGGCTCCACAGTAGCAATATGTATCGGCAAATACTAATCGCTCTATTGAACTTCTCTTTAAATCTCTTTAAATAATAGGAACTATGATGAATCCCGATGATCGCGGGCTGCATGGCGGAATGATATCTCCATAAATGCGAGAGGTCATCCAGTAATCCTTTCATCCCGTTCCTAGAAACAAATTATCATAACTGCCTGGATTTGGAAATGTTGTGCTGTTCCAAGTGCGTTATGACATCTACTCGATACTATCTACTAGACTATTTGCCCTATCAGAGGGGGGAAAATGAAGGTAGATCAAGGGCTCTTCCTTTGTTTTCTAGGAGGGAAATTTGAGGGAAGGGGGTGAAAATTTGCCTTGCTTGGTACGGGTACTGGTCACCGTAATTGTCAACATTGTTTTGTTGCAGGTGCAAGCCGACTACCATTGCTTTATGCGGTTTATATAATATACAATAGATGACGATTAAGACTAATTACAAGGGGTGTTTGTGTTATCTAATTAGCATGAAATCACTCCATTTGCAGGTGCAAGCCGACTACCAGAGCCTCGAGCGGCTGGTGCACGTGCTGGAGAACAACCTGGTCATGGTACGGTGGATTTAATTAATTATTTGTTTAATTTATTTCTATTATTATTTATTATTCAACATAGTTAACGTGAATGTGATAGGAAAAGCGAACCTGTCCACGATTTGTTTGTGAGGTTTCTTTCCGAGGAAAAGAGATATCAGCCTTGACGTCGATGCTGGAATTAGAAAGGAGCGAATAACGGGTTTTTATTTTTATTTTTCGTAAAATGTCAGATTCGCGAATATCAGACCTCTGGTTGATGTTGGGATTAGGAAGGATTGTGTAGCGCGAAATCCTCGGGGGGGGGGGGGGGGATTGAAGTTTTTTGTGCCTTCAACACGCCGTTTCTGGTTTCGCAGAGCAGTTATAGCATGGCGATTTCAATTTGCCACAATGGTTTTGCTGACGGCTTCTTTCCAAAACAAAAAAAAAACCATTCAAGCGTTCGATATCCCTTGGTCTATAACCTTTGTTGTCATTGATCTTTGATCCCCAATCTCATCCTTCAGGTGTGCACGATCGCGCGCGCTTCTCGCTCGTACTCAGTGGGGCTGAGGAACGCGGACGCGGAGTTGGTCAGCGATTAGTTTATCTTTTATTGAACAATATTATCCTTTTTGTGTTTTTATTGGTTGTTGTTATTTAGAGACGAAATTGTATTTTTAAAAAAAATAAAAATCTGAATTGATAGATTCTGAGTACATCCAACCTAGCGAACGAGGGTTTCACGGTCGAGCAAAAGGGTGGAGTGGAGGGGCATTGTTAATTTGATATGTCCCTGTTTCTTGATACTCTATCTCTAGAAAATAGCTAGAAAGCCGAGATGAAGTGACTGTGTCACGGTGAAATTGAGGTGCACCGTGTGCCCATTAGTTGCGAGGCGCTGTGTACCATTAATTTGACCTGCGATTAGTGTCATAAGAACGTATCTTTACAATGATTGTGTTATGAATACAGTGCCTGGTCAATATAATAACAATAATATCTCCCATTGTCTCAGGCCTGGACAACATGGCTGGCCACGGAGCGAAGTCGCGAGTCGTGGCTGCACCTCAATGAACTAAGCGACTGCTTTGGATTGGTCAGTGACGTCACTCTTGCTAAATTTTGTGTATGAAGCGACATTACACGAGTAATCGGTCGTTTTAATTGACAGTCGATCTATGCATTTCGTGAAACGGCGGCGGTTTCGCCAGTGGCCTAATTTCCGAGATTGTGCCCCCGAAATGGACATTGTGGGCGGGCGATTTGACGCATGGTTTCACTAATAATCGAGAGGGCTTAAGCAAGGTGGTTCTAGCAATAGCCAATAAACTGTAGCGAGGGCGGATTTTAACGCTATTTGGACGGAATACGATAGTTTGCCTATTTATCGATTTTCCAAATTGGTTTAAATAATATTTTTTAGTATTTCAGAGCGATTCAGCGACTTATCGGTTATTGTATAATTGCCTGTGGATCTATGCATTTCGTGAAACGGCGGTTCCGCTAGCGGTCTAATTTTACCGAATTTGCTATTGTGGGTGGATGATTTAACGAGTGGTCTCACTAATCAAAGGATTAAGCGCGGGTGGTTCCAGTAATAGCCGAAACCAAGAAGACTCCCTATTTTTTTCTGCGAATCTGTGAGTGGATCCCGAGATAAAGACGGATTACGATAGTTTGCCTATTTATCGATTTTCCAAATTGACTTAATTAACTTTTTAAATATTTGCGACGCCAAGCCGTGACGCATCGGTGATTGCAATTGACAGTGGATCTATGCATTTCGTGAAACGCGGTTTCGCCAAGCGTCGTAATTTCCGAAATTGCGCTCGAAATGGCTATTGTGGGTGGGGATTTATCGGATGGTTATACTGATAATCAAGCGATTAAGCGAGGGTGGTTCCAGCAATAGTCAGGTAGATCCCCGACTTTCTGCGAATGTGTGGGTGGATCTCGAGAAGAAAAAAGAAGGATTACGGTAGTCTAATTATCGATTTTCCAGATTCGACTGAACTCGAGCCTGCTCAAGTCGGGAAGATCGGTGCTCGAGTGGGGCGGCTACAGGATAGAATCACCAGTGGAGAGGAACTGGTAGACTACGGTAGCCACCATGCGACTACAGTATGCCGGTAGTATCGAGAACTGACTTTAATTGTCATGTTTTTAAAAAGTGTTATTAATATTGTGAAGAAAATAGTAAATAGAGAAGTAGGTCGTTGTTTTCCACTTGTTGTTGCGCCGTTGAGTTGAGTTGTAAAGGTTTTATCGATAAAATCGTTTTCGAAAACAGTAGTTATATTTGGTAGCATCGGGGAAAGAGTGATCAAAGTGGCTGAGATATGGCAAAGTAAAGCTAATAATGTGGAATAAGCTCTAGGAATATTTTAATGGTTACAAATATAATAGGGTTAGTATGGAGAATGATATGCGGGAGAAAGCAGTATCACACTGGGGGTACTGTAGGATGGGGTTACTGTAGTCGCTAGGAATTGCTAGGCCACACGCACACATCGAAATATTGATCGAACAGTTAATTTGGGAGAAAAAGGTTAGTTATCGATTAAGCGGGAATTCCATCCGATTGGGCGACGTGGAAAGACGTTGAGAGATGCGAGAGAGGAGGTCACTGCTACCGTTGTCGGCCGCATCGATTCCATTCTGAAATGGGTACGGTAAGGAACGGATACGGTAGATCTTCGAAATGAAGAAGCGTATTTTCAGACCCAATGTGGGTGGATTCGCTTTATTTTTAGAGGAAAAATGGGAGAGGGATACGGTAGTTCGATACTTTTTTTACATTTCTTACCTCTGAATCTCTTCTCGCGAACTGGGTCCTGAGACGCTCCAGCTTGCGCGCGCAGTCATTGGCCGTGACCAGGTCCGCGCCTCGCGACCCTCGGCCGTTGTACTCGATCTTCTGGGACTGCTGCAAAAGATGTCGGGTTGAGGGTGGGGCAAGAGCCAACGGGTGCCGGAATGGTAGCCGAGGCCGCAACCACTCGGCTATGAGGACAAAATGGCAAGGGCCGGAAACTCACATAGAAGAAGGATGAGGACTGCCGCCGGATTAGTCGTCGATGGCTCCTTTTCTGGTCCACTAGAGTGAGAGAGATCGAGTCGTCCTTGCCACGCAACCAGGACGGCTGAAGATAATAAAGACAGTTCGCGATACTCACTGCCGTATCTCGAGGTCTGCTCGGTGGTGTGCGACTACCGTACCCGATTAGTAATACTCACCATCTCCTCCCTCAAAGTTTCCTTGATGAGCGCGTACTTGTCCTCGATCATCACGCTGATTCGCTCCTTCTGCTCCATCATGTGGTTACGGTAGCGCTGAAAAGGTGATCGATGGCTGATTTTATTTCGGAAATAGTCAGTTCGTGATACTAGCGCTACAGTATCCCGTGGTGTACCTACTGTACCCTGTGGTGCGCCTACAGTATTCTTCCGTGATCGCCCGACTGCTGTCACACTAGGCATAGAGAAGAGGCTTGGAGACGCTTTCGACGGGATTTGGGGAGAAAAATAATCTCGGATTGATGCGAGTTCCGCTAGAGATCTCGAGGCGTGTGTGCGTCAGCGAGGCGGATTACTCGGCTACCGTAATCCGTCGTGGTGTGGTTCCTGGACTCAAGAGTCCTACAGTAACCCGTAGTGTGCCTACCGTAACCCCTCGTGGTGTGGTGCGTGGTGCGCTTACCGTCTGCGCGGACTGCGTCATGGGCGACAGCTGGGAAACGTCGAATGGCGTGGCGCTGATGTTCACCGTGAGGCGATCTCGCTCTTCGACGCACTGTTCCAGCTCCCGGAGCATGTTGTCATTGGCGATTTTGAGCAGACTGGAAAGGGGTACGGTAAGGTACAGTAATCGTGAGGTACCGTAATTCTACAGTAAGCCAAGCTGCCGTATTCCCCCAAGGCTACAGTACTCACTTCGAAGCGTGCTGACTCTTCAGTATCGATCGGATCTGATGCGAGTGAGCCGAGGTCCCAGCACGAATTCGCCTGTGCATCATGGGCGGCGTGTGGACGAGCTCCTCGATCTTTAGGGTACGGTATGATTATTGATTGGTTATGGTAAGTTGCCGTACCCGCTGTCTGAAAGTGACGCTTTTCCGGTCCGAATGGTCCGCGTTATGGATGAAATCGGTCGAGGCGGACTGTCGCATCATTCCGAATGAGTCACGGGAAGAGGAGGAACGAAGTAGGCCACTGCAAATGATCTTTGATCTTTAGTTTCAGAATAGAAAAGTACAAATAGCGCATGCTAAAAATGCTGCAAAAGATTCGTTCAGGATGAGATTCGAACTCACGCGGGCAAAGCCCATTGGATTAGCAGTCCAACGCCTTAACCACTCGGCCACCTGAACCGATGGGAGGCCGGGCAGTTTCGACACAAGAGCGCGCGCTTTTTTCTTGAGTGTTATTGTTTTCTCGCGTCAGAGGGATTACTGTAAGACCAGCAACCGTAACCCACGCTACCGTACCGTGAGAGCATGTAATCGTTTCTCGGGGCGGCTTGCTTTTCCATCGACAGGTTTCCGGAGCGGTAGTAGTTGAGGTAGTAGGAGGAGTGCCTGAACAAGACTCATAACTCATAAATCAACATCACTTCAGTAGTAAACAAGCAAGAAAATAGTGAAAAATAAGTGATGTGAGGATTCAAAGACAGAAATCACAGCGCGAACTGAAGCCCTCACCTTATATACGGGAAGAGGCGCTCGAGCTCGCTGGCTGAAGCTCCGCCCCCTTGCCGCGTCGTACGCTCGTAGGCTCCGCCCACTCTTTCACGCGTCAGCGGATCCGCTCCTGAAATAGCCGCTTATCAGGGGGACCGGTAAATCCATGTCGGAACGTGACCGGGAAGTAGGGGCTTCTTTTGATTAGAGATAGGGGAAATTGAGAGACACAGTTTACTCCTCGATACTCATCAAAGTGAGTGCTGTCGTCAGAAGGAAGCAGCTATAGGGAAGGAAGGGATCTTTGCTAGAGCTCCATGGCTACAGTAAACCACGGGAATTTCGACGTCAATGCAGAAATTTTCAAATTCGGGTAAGCAAGCGGATCGCCTAAAATCTGGTTACTCAGATCTTTGCCGGTCCTCCGAATTGAGAGACTATGAGCAGGTATCAGTTTCAAATACAGAGACGCCTACACACAGTATTCCAAATAGATACAAAACGGAAATAGAACTAGCAATCGCCAGCAATGACGAAGGAAAGGGGAGTTTAGCAGATGGGAAGGGATGATCACTGCGAAATTCTAATATTTACTGCTTTGAGTTGGGATGAGACTGGCTCAACTCCTGACGCTCCTCTCGGTAAACCAAACCGCGAGTTGTTTGACGTGAGTGGAACCATCTTGATTTCAACCGAATAAAGCTGCATCCTTGAAAATAGCGACGTCGAATGCTGCACAGAAATAGATCCGACGCTTTCGAAATAGCTGCTGTGGGTAAGGCCCGACGCTCGTGATACCATCCCGATTTTCCCAGAATATCTAAGCCAGTAGCCTCCTTGAAAATGATGATTACGGAACGATCCGACGTAGGAACCAAGATGCTACGTACAAATAGATTAACAGTTAGCTCTCTAAATAGCTGCTGTAGGTAAGCAGCCTTGGCGCGCGTGTGTGTGTGGAACCATTACTCCAGAATAACATCATCCGCAATAGCAAACGCCGATTTCGAAATAGCCTTGCACAGTAAGCCCCATCAGTCTCCTTGACGTGATGAGAACTGCGTGTTGCTCAGAAAAAGCGCAGCGCACAAGCTAGAGGAACTGTCAGGCTTTTTCCGGCAGCGAAACCACACATCATAATTAGGATTTCTGACTATCGAAATAGCCATCTATTCATACTACTGCTACGTGTTTAGTAGCGATTTCGGTAGTTCCTAGAAGAAAAAGTTTACAGACGTCAATTGGAAGCGCGTAAAGCGAACACAGCAAAACCATTACTGAAATGGAAAATTGTCAGTCAGTTCAGACGAACGTATGATGCACTCGCTCGCGAAGCCACTCCATTATCGAAATAGATTTCACCCTCAGTCTGCGGGAGGATCCAAAAATACACTTGACGGCATATGTCAGATGACTCTCCTCACTTTGCACACTCTCTCACCTCTCTGATCGGTGAGAGATTGTGCGAAATGAAGAGACCATTTCTCTCAACGCATGACTTGACGCATAGTCATGGTTGCTCTTTCTTCGTGTTGCGAAGAGGAGAAAGGCGACTAGATAGATCTTTATCTCACATACTGGCCAAGAGTGAAAGGATCTCACACTTTTATAGCGCACTGATAAGTGCTCTGGTGTCCGGAATCAACTTGGAATCAAGCACTTCCCACAAGTTGGAATCAAGCTTGATGGCAACTTGTGGGAAGTGCTTGATTCCAACTTGTGGGATCGTTAAAAATCGGTGAGAAAAAATCGCGTCATTATAGAGCGAGAAATATCCGCTCACTAGTCTCACAGGAAGATACATCAATAAGAAGAATAAAAAAAGCTTGATTACGACGCTATCCAGACAAGGCTGGCTGTGCCGCCCCCGCGTCCAAGTAGCGGGGTTAGTCTGTCCTGAGTAACTCCGCTACTTGGACGCGATAATGCTGAGTAATGCGAGCAGGAAAATCTCCAATCTCTTCCTTGTATCTTCTCAACCCACGAATTTTCATCAGCTGATATTATCAATCCTGGGATTCTTTTCGCAAATTAGTTACAGCCTAATTCAAATCTCAACCCACACAGTTTCACTAGTTTCACCGATTCATCAAGTGATAGTGCACCCTGAGCCCAGTCGAGAGGCTTCTCGGTAGAGTAGCCTACTCCGAGTAGGAAGGTGCATGAAGGCTCTCTTCATACCCGCCTCTCTCTATTCCCCTACTGATTCTCCTACTCAGTACTGGATTCAGCAGGGTTTAGAAGAAAGAGAATACGTCAAGAGGTAATCCATGGGAACAGGAAGGCTCTCTTCTCATCTCACACTATCTCCCTGATCACCTCACACTATCTCTCTGATCACAGGGTTCCTACTATGGAAATAGTCAGGATGGAGGCTACGCTAAGTCTCACTACACTGATCTGTAAGCCCTTCTCCAGTAGAATGAAGGTACGTCAAGAGGTAATCCTACATCTTAGGGATAACTGAGTTCCTCGTTTCTTCTAAACTCGATGATCCAGATAAAGACAAGTAGAAGGGTACGTCAAGTCTCATTTCTCCGATCATCCTTCGTACGTCAATAGGTGATCCAGTAAAGATGGCTTTAGACTTCGTGATAGGTAAATCGAAAGTTTCCGTTCACTCCGAGTCAACACAAGTAATCGCCTCAAGTAATCGCTACTTCCTTCAGACTATCGCTCAAAAAGGACTGTAACGTTCAAGGCAGTTACACTATGATCATTCTCCATACGTCAATAGGTAAGCTTCGAGGAGATCCTCCTCGAATCACAGACTATTCCGCTTTTAGACTTCACAGCGATAGGTAAACCGGGAGCTTCCGTTCACTCCTAGTCAACATCTCTCAAGTAATCCCCTCTCCCCTCAGATTACTCCTCGAAATAGAGCCTCTCTCTCTCAACTTCACGCGATCTCTCCGAGTCAGACGATACATTAGGTAGATTCAGGAGGCTAGATGTTGAAATAGTTGAGGCTAGCAATCTGCGTCAGCACTGTGCGAGTTGTTCCTATGGTATCCCGAGCCCAAGCTGGGCTATATAACAGATGATGAGGACTAGAAAGACGAAGGCTAGTAGTGATAAACAGACAGTGCTCAACTGCTTCAGCATGGCTGTATCTGGGCTCCAATCGTCTCTGTAGTACTCTTCAAACAGCACTCCCTGCTTCCTTCGATACCGTCTATAGTTCTACTTTTACAGCACGGAACCAACCCTTTCCGTGAGCGCCCTTCTATACCAGCCATACCATCACTATCTTCATTCGACGTACTATCTAGAACATCCCTTGCTGAGGGCAGATAGTATGCGGTATGGAGACATTGAGAATGGCTAGGAATTTTCTCCCCTCGAAATTTGCTTCATGAATTGAATGAATTCATGAATGAACCATTGAAGGGTCGAAATTGATTTTTTTACTCCAGCGTCGCCAACTCCATTGCCGTTAAAGCTATCCTTCTTTGATTAAGGACCTCGTGAAACTCATTTTGAAACATTGAAAGTATCATGTTTCGAGGAACGCCCCCTCTCACTATCTAAATCGGTTTTGGTGGTCGCGAGAAGGGGAGAAGGGCAGAGGGGAAGCGTGCTTCTCCTGTGGAATGCTCTGAACTAATTCGTACAATGATGAACGAGAAGAACGACTACTTCCGTTTCCCACTCGCTCTATGTCCTTCTGAGAAATCTCTCACATCTACTTTCGGCACATGGGAGACTTCGCCGTAAGTATCAAATTATTTGTGTTTTGACTTTCCATACTTTCCAAACATCCAACCACCCATTAATTTCCATAAACAATATTTAATCAGCCATTGTGAGTGCTTTGAAAGGACGTGGTAGACCGAAGAAGACTGTATCCTCGAATGCTCCTAATAACAAGACACGCAAGCGTAGTATCGCAGAAGTAGATGATATTGTTGTGGGAGGAACGGAGGCGGAGGCTGGCGAAGACTTTAATACATGGGATTTGATCACAAATGAGACCAATGACAAGGAGGGCTATGATGATGAGGATGAAGAGGAAGAAACTATCCTAGTGAACAGACAATACGACGAAGAGATCATGATGTGCATGATTCAAGAGGGATTTAATGATGTCTTCTACCATTACGTAATAAATTTGATCTAAAACATATTCGATTCGCTTCATTTCATTTGTCGAATGAGTTCATTCCACACCGCACGGGTCTGCGAATGGGTCGAAATGAGGGGGTTTCGGTGTTCGGCCTTATCTCTGAGAAATCAGGCTTTGAAATTTAGTGATAAAATTCAAATTTGGAATTTGCATAATCTGAACACGCAGGTGGATGCAGCATGTCAAGATTAGGCTGTAGCCAAAATTTCAGCCCAATCGGACTCGTTTCCGCGAAATTATTCAATGAAATGTGGAAAAGTAGTCAAACTTTGGATGCATGTAATTATGCAAATGAGATTGATTGGAACATGACGATAACAGAAATCGATGCAGGGTACCTTGGGCTATCATAATATATGTTTGTCTCAAGGGGTCCTTTTTTCTGTACCGGAATTCCCAGGAATTGTGCGATTCTTAGGCGAACGCACTGCTACTACGTTTTTAAATTAGTCCGGACATAACGAAATTCCGCGTACTCAAATAGTTTAGGTTAGATTTCTATGCATTTAATCAATACTTTTCTATGTTTTTCATTGTAGTCGGCTGAAAACAACTGTTTGGAAGTATAAATACCATTTTGGAGCAAGGGAAATCTATTGGAACCCAGTTATAAGCATTTGGTGCGGTCGGGCGCCTTTTCCGACAATCGTCAATTTTCCCATACGCGCGTACAAATCATTTGTCAAGTTTTGTGAAAAACGTAATATACGGAATTTATTCCGTAATTCCGAATCGATTCTCCCTCTCATTCTCCGATTACATTTTTCCGTAATCGATCTGAAGAATTACGGAATTCCGTAATTCCGTAATAAATGGGACAATGGTTGGTTGAAACTCAATCATTTCTCTCCTTCTCCGAGGCGCACCGGTCTCCTCAGATCGAATACGGAAGAATGAGAATTACGGAATTCCGTAATCATTCGGAAATCCGAGAGGAGAATGGCCGCATTACGGAACGAGGAATGAGAGAGGTGTTTTTCCGTTTTCCGTTTAGACAACCCTACTCTCTACACACATGCTCCTGAATTCGACGCCTACGACCACGTTCTTGTTCATTCTAAACACAACATCCACAAGAAAGTCGATTCGACACTGTTATCGTGACATTATTTTCAATTCCACGAGTAGCTGACCTTTGACTAGAGACCGCAAGCTCCGCCCACTTTGAGAGAGCAGGGAATCGCTCAAAATTTGCGCTGAGGGACGACACTGCGAATACTTAACTAAATCAAGCTTTCAATAGCGCGATGGATAGGTCTCAGCTGCCTTCACAAATGACCCGCGGAGCAGCTGGATCTGACAACTTTGAGATGCTAAAAATCGATAAAGAAAGGACGGTGATCGGGGAAATAAGAACTTCCCATGTATGTACGATGCTTCTCCGCTCGTTATTCGTTCTTTTGATTTTTAGAAGACGATTAGAGAAGAAAACACGACAATCGGAAGTGTTTTCGAATTGTCGTCCCTTTCGAAATACCGGCAGTACGCGCGTATCGTCGCTTCCGATTATCGCTAAATACAGTGTGAGCTCTAGTCAAATGAGATCGGTGAGGGAAGAGACGGGCTCTTCCCTTCTCCCTCCGTCCCTCTCTCCCCGCTGTTTCTATCCCGTCGTGAGTAGCACGCACTCTGCCTAGACAACGGGCGATTTCCTCCAATCGCGTCTCTCACGGGAAGGCGAATCTGTCGCCGTCAGATATTGGGAAAGGCCCCGAAATAGGCTCCGCCCACTTTTGCCTCTGCCTGATTTCGGGCACTTCTCTGTTGAGCACAGATGGCGTTGTTTTTGGCCCATAACTCGGTTCAGATATGAGATATCGACAAACGGTAAAAAGTATGATCTTATTCAGACCAAGAGAGATACATTGGGCACCCAAACATGCCCTCACGATAGATTCGCTCAATCACGTTGCGGTCTCTACCTTTGACGAACTGAGTGGAGGGAGAAGGGAGGAAGAGGCCTTGTGATCTACCTGCTCTCCCCCCCCCCCCCTACCTCTCCCCATCCTCTCTCTCTCCCAGACAATCAATACGCTAACCAGCACATTGAGTTTGCTGAGCATTTGAAACGCACGATACTATGAGGGGCAAGAACTCACCATGCCCATTAGGGATGTCAATTCAATACCCAATACTCAGAGACAATACCAATTAATTGGGTAATTGGTATTGGGTTGACCAATTAATTGACTTTTATTCCTCATTTTCCGAGGGAGTGAGCGGCCGCAAAGTCAATTAATTGGGTATTGGAATTGGTCAGCCAACCCTAATGCCCATCCATCTCCCTGTACACCCGTCCCTGCCCTCTACTCTAATGGCTATCCAACAGCGCACCATGCAATATTTTTGAAGAACTCTATATTTTATGAATGGAAAGGAATTTCAAACCATGAAAATCCTCCCGGTGCACTCTTCCCTGCCTCCCGTCGCACATCGAGTTGAACGAGGCAGTCGATGCGGATGAAGAGGAAGATGATCGAAGGTGGAAGAAGTGACCGGAGGCGGTGAGGGGGATGCCTGGAAATCGCTCATTTCTCTATCAATACCACTCATGTCCATGGTTCAAGAACTGCTGAAGAGGTGTAGGGGATAAAGTAGTGGTTCTTTAAGAACTTCTTTGTGTTTCAGATAGCTCTGTAAGAAGTTACCCGACGCGGTGAGGGGGGTTCCTGAGATGAAATCATTAATGTAATATTCCAAAACGATTCTGGGCAGAGTAAACTAGCAGATTAGAGATTAAATTTTTTTAAAAAAGAAAAGGATGAGGACAGGTGATTCCTGGACGTTACTTATTTACGATATTTTTTCACAAGGGGAGGAAAAATGGAAGTTCATGAATCCGAGTGTGTCAAATGTCACAATTTGAGGAATTTCAGGGAAACATTTGAACGACAAGAAGAGGCGGCCACAGAGTTTATCAGAAATAAAATATTTGGTTTTGGTTGTTGCGTACAGTAAAGACAGTCTAACAGACTTTGGTAGTGTCAATGAGGATGAAGAAGGTGCGAAACCTATTCGAATAGAATATCAAAGTTAGAAGTAGAGCTCGAAATCGAGGAAATTGTGCCAATTTTGCGCTTTCTCTCGCCGGTCTGATTGCAAAATGATGAACCGATTAGCCGAATTATCAAAAAATTAGATATTATTATGCCAATTTCGTACAGATCAAATCGAACTGTGACCGCGTCAACGCTTCAACGCTTACGAAAGATTCGTGAAACATATCAGATCACGAGGAAAAAGTAATGCACGAAAAGTATGCTAACAGAAAAGGAGGGCCTCGGAGGGTTGTTTTTATACTCGTCTCCCCCTTATCAGTATAGTGATAGATAGTAGTGCGGGTACTGCGGATTTGCATGCGTTTATTTACTCTCTTTTTCGTGTCGGGTGGGTCTCATTTTCGCTTCTAGTCTCTGTTGATTAAAAAAATCGATCTACGGAACGGATAAATATCTGGCGGCTGTCGCAACGAAAGGATTTTTTTTTCTTTTTTTCCTATTTTTCTGGTATTCCCCCCCCCACTGGTTTTTTGCCTTTGTCCTGTTCCCATGGGGCAGTGAGGAGGGAGGGGGACCAGTGGGGAAAAGCCCAGAGGTTGTTGTCGCGCGAGTAACTCACCAGTAGCAATCTCCTCGTCCTCGTCCTCCTCCTCTCCCTGTGACAGATTGTCCACGACGAAAGAGGGCGACGACCGAGAGGAGAGACCGGTGCGGAGGGGCTGCAAGGGGATCGGAGATTAAGGATCAAAGATCAAAGATCAAACCATTGATTTTTCAAGCATCGAGAGATCAAGCGGCGTGAATTGATTTTCATTGCATTTTACGAAACATTTTGTTACGAAAACATCCGGCGAACAGAAGCAGATCATTCAATATCACTCCTACATCAATGAAAGTTCGTACTCCAGTCTCGTTCTCCTGATCCCGCTGCAGGAACCGGCTCTCCGCCTCGGCCAGCTTCCGATTGAGCTCGGCGTCGAGGGCTGCTGCAAAAAAATTTCCAACTTTGTATTTTTTCAGAATCTGTTTTTTGAGGTAACCGTCGTTTATCGATTTGCAGTTAGGGACCACCGTCTCTTTTTCATCGAGTTGTGTCCGCGCGACGTAGATTATTTCGAAGGAGAGTAATTGCCCGGGGGTTTCGTATTTCACAGATCCTTAGCACACCATATCGAACAACTTTGCTGAAAAATTTGAAAAAATCGATGGTCCCCTTCCCATATTTTTCCACGAAAAAATATCTGAAAAACGCTCAACTTTTATGGA
The DNA here is from genome assembly GCA_000180635.4 of Pristionchus pacificus. Taxonomy (NCBI): domain Eukaryota; kingdom Metazoa; phylum Nematoda; class Chromadorea; order Rhabditida; family Neodiplogasteridae; genus Pristionchus; species Pristionchus pacificus. The sequence continues at coordinate 27,826,293 of CM026578.1, read as the reverse complement.
AACTCTGCCTTTTAAGCGTTCTAGATTTCGTGAAACGAGTTGCCCGCGACTTCTGACACTTCCCAGTGATGGAGTAGTGCCCAACGCATGACTTGTGAAAAAATCAGCCAAATCGATGGTCCCCTTCCATCTTTTTTATATGTCCAGATAATTGTGATTAATACGATCTTTGATCTAAGAAAAAAAGAAGGAAGGGGACCATCGATTTGGCTGATTTTTTCACAAGTCATCCGTAGGACACTAGTCCATCACTGGGAAGTGTCAGAAGTCGCGGGCAACTCTTTGTTCTTGTTTTACAAAATCTCAAAGATTATTTTCTCTCGTTTTTGAAAACCAACTTTTCAGAAAATCTCAATTTTCTCGAAAACCAAAACCTGTAGGTAGGTATTGTCTGAACAAAAAATGATTCTATACAGTTGTTTAGTAATTTGAGATCAATCCCGAGTCATGAATCAATGATTTGCATAATCGATGGTGGTCGCTAATTTGCAGTTCAATTTTTAGCCCATTTGCAATTTTTTTTTCAAATAAAAGGTCGGTTCACCATTGACAAAAATTCCAAGTTATCCAATTTTGTCGCAGGGGTGAAACATATCGGGTATGTGTGTGGAGAATGCGTTTACACAAATTGATCGTGTTGACTAGATTACACGAGTAAACTCCTTGTGTCGAAATTAGATACCTCCATCATCCTCCTCCCTCGTCCTCTTCCTTATCTCCTGATCGCACTTGTGCTCCGCATCTCGAGTTGCACGACGCTTCGCCTCCTCGAGTTCCTGAAAGGGAGAACGACATTTTTTATGACACTTTTCGAATTAACTCTAACCTTCATGGTACGGCTAAATTACTATATAAAAATAAAGATAAACAGGTAAAGCTGCCCACACCAAGCAATTTTGCTGTCTGTGTGTGTGACAACTGCTTAGTTTTCACACGCTACAACGTATACGCTAGGTGAAGCCATCAGGTATGAGGGCTTACTACTACTAGAACGCTACCAACCTTCATCGTCCTCGGTGACTTGTTGTAGCGGTACTCCCAGAAGCGCTCCACATCTGCGGTGTTCAACTGGAAATCACTCTCAAGTGGTTGTTTCTTCCCACCTAAAGGTTGCTTCATACATACTAGCCCCATAATCAATAAAGTTCACAAACGAAAGGGTAAAAAGGTAAGGCAAAGGCGTATCCACGTCAAGCGATTTAACAGTCGTAAGACAAAAATAAGACGTAAGACGAAGATCCCAATCCCCTCCCTAACGATGTTTCTTCCTGCAGGCCCAGTGCCTTGATATCAGGATAAATCTGTAAATCTGTAAGACAACGCTAGGTGGGACCCACTGGTAAGGCCAGCTGTTAGTGCAATGGAGACAAGGTTGTTTCCCGATTTTATCTAATCCGGGAAGATTTTTCTCCCTTCACTCAAGTTCTGCTTCTCATGGCCACTCGTTGCCTTATCCAGGTTGTTCTCCAGATTTCACTATGTTCTAGCTTCCGCATACCAAATGGCAACCCCATATATTTTACGGCGATCACAACCTCAATACCTCGCACAAAGGCAATCTCCATTTTTGCTGCTCTGTTTTTTCCTCCACAAATTTTCGAAACCTTACCTCGCTCAAATTTTGCTCCTCATGGCCAGTCGTTGCCTTATCCAGATTATTCTCCAGCTTGAGTCGCATCAGACTGCTGCGGTCCATCTCATCTGCAAGGGAAGTAGTGACAATTTGGGAATTTGAGTAGGGGCTCTCCTCGTTGTGAATGTCTCTCATCTGCCTGGCCAACGAAAGAGCATTCGAAATGAAAGAGATGTGCCGATTTGTCATAGTCTCACTTGGTTTCTTATCTCAATTTTCGCAAATCACTGAATCGAATGCGTTTCACGGGTTCATGAAAAGCAGTACCTAGAACGAGGGTTCACTCAGTAATACTTGGATGCTCCCGTCAATAAAATGATAATATAATTAAAGCGTGGGCCGGCTTTTTCGGATGCCCCGAAATCTGCTAAAAAGTCGAAGATACTCACCCGATGTAACGGAACTCTGCCGGTCCAGAGATGGCTGTCGTGAGTCGACGCCCAGTCGGGAGACGGACGGGTGCATGAGAGGGGTGGGCTGGAAATGGGACATTAGAGCAAAAACTTATGCTAACCAGAGCAGTAGAAGAAGTGGATACAATGCAATATTTTTTCAAAAAAAAAAAGAGGAAGCGGGGTGATATTGAAAAAAGATCATGATCCAAAGATCATGACGAATTGCCATTGAGAAAGAAAAAAAAGGGTAGTATCGTGTGACGCTTTCAAACAACTGCACCAACCTCCTTCTCAGCCGATCCGGCCGGGCTGTCCGTGGGCTTTTTCTCGAATCAAACCTCAAAAGCCCCTACCCCAACCCCAATCCGATTCGCCATCAAGACGACGAATCTTCACACAAAGTTTACCATGATACTTGAAACTAACCTACTCTACTACCCTACTCATGATGAATCTGGTGGATATTTGTAATTCATTGAGTGGGAATTGAATAATCTGCGCGCCAACCTCCTTTTCAGCCGGTGCGGGCGGACTGTCCATCGGCTTGTTCTCCAGGCGAATCTCCACTTCCGCGCTGAAACGAGCAGACAATCAGATTGGTAGAGCCGCCGTTACTCGGGGTAACGCAATAAATTATCAAATCATTCTACGCGCTCTCCGGCCACTCTGACCTGTGAGAGAGGAGTATGCGGGAGTATATACAGAAAATGACGTGGTCACTCGAATAAGGTCCGAAAATGGATCTCTATTGCGGGACTGGACAACTATTGAATTTCTTAAGAATTTTGAAATCCCTCCAATTGTCACCTAACTTTGTCGCCAGCCCGACATCGTAATATCGTAATTGTTGAAATATGTCTAGGGGCCACAACTCAGGATGCCGATTTTTCACAATGCAGTCAAATGCGGATTCAAACAACTCCTCATGGTCCCAATAACATCATACTTTTGGCCGTTTGTTGATATCTTACCTCTGAGCTGTGCTAGAGACCGAGAAGTACGCGCGAAACGCACTGTGGGAGAGGAGGGAAACGCGAGACGAGAGGGGAGGGGGCGGAGCCTAATTTGCGTGTGCCTCTCTCCCTCCCCCCGCCTCTCTCGCTCCCCTCCGCCCGCCTCTCGCGCGTCCTTTATAAATCGTGAATGCACACGCCCGGGGAAACTGCTAAAATTCTAATTTTTTCTCTAAAAATCGTAAAATATTCCAAGCAGTCAGAAAAACTTTGTCCGAGCAGAATTGTCATATTGGAAGCCTTGGAAAAGTCCCTTTTCGTCGAGGATCGACCCTATTCCCTTAGTTTAAGTCCAATTTTGATCAACTTAGTGAATTTGTGCATTTCTCGGACAGCGCTATATCGATTAGGGATACTAAGAGCTATCCATAGCAGTTTAGAACGAGTGATTTGGTTTAGAATGAACCTTGTGCACTCCCCGTCTCGCCTTTTGGTGAAATCATGTCACACCAAAGTGGGCGGAGCTTGTGGCCCCTTAATATGTCTAGCCCAATTTTTCCCTTGACTCGTGATTGTTTTTACACATACGATAAATATATATCTCAACACGGTGGCAATCAAGGGCTATACAGGCGCGAGGCTATTCAATAGGGTAAGCAAACCAAGGGAGCTGCTGAAAATAAGAGGCAACAACATCATTTAAATTTCTATTGCACTGGAAAAAATAGAGAAAAATGCTCGAAATGATCTTTTTCACTAGTCAGAGAGTTGAGAGCACGTGAAATAAAAGAATCATGTCTCCCCTAATCAGGAATGGGGATGCTTGTTACGCAATACCTTGGGGGGATGTTCTATCGACGCGACTCCACTGCGTAAGCAGAAAAATGCCAGATGACACGTACAAAACACGCATAAGTAAACAGTACTTCAGGAAAAAAATAATTGCGATCATTTTTTTTTCAGCAACATTTTCAGTAAATAAATAACAGGGGTTGGTCTTAGCCCGTAGCTAAAGCAATATACTAACATAGCTCGTCTGGCCATACTTCGTGACTGCGCGTCGACTGAATCTCATCAATAATGCAACGGGCGGCGATGAAGACTAATCGCGCAAGCTCATGCGAGGGGGTGTCTTGCCTCATTCTAACTTCTAACCTCTAACGTTGTGCTTGCAATCAACATCTTCCCTTTCTGGCTCGGTTACAGTTACAGTTTTATCCTGACATCAGACAATGGGCCTGCAGGAGGAAACATCTTTAGGGAGGGGATTGGGATCTTCGTACTCAGGGATAATGGGTCAAGGGGTGATTTCTTCTTAGCTTTAGCTGTCGTTGGCCCGTCGCGCTTAGTCGATGGTTTGAATCCAGAAGAAGATCATCCAGCCGCCGAAGTCCTGACTTGCGTGGTTAAGAGTAAACTCACGAAGCAGCCTTCTTGTGTGGGGCCTTTCTTGACCGTAGATCACATGAGACGATTAGAATCCGTCCTGGGTCCTCCTCTTAATGATCCAAATGGGCGATACTCGTCGGGTTGCCCAAGCTGACGGACGAGGATTCTCCAAACTGGAGGTGGAAGAGAGCGGGGGGTGAGAGGCGACCGCCCGTCGTGAGCGCAAGAATGGAGAATGGAGAATGGAGAATGGCATTCTGGCTCGGTGCTAGTACAAAATTAATGAAGAATCTCGTCCAATCGACACTAGAAGAAGCCCTGCGCACAAATGAATGCCCAAAGAAGCGCCTAAAGAAAACGAAGGAAGATGGGGATTAAAAAGGAAATGAGAAATTGAGATTATTATTGAGCCCGAAATGTGTCTATAATTGCTGGAATAGCGAAAGTACTATCTGAATACTTATGATGAAACATATTTGAAGTGTTCTCTCGGGCTGCTCGAGGATTGCATTTTGCTAGTTTTTTTCGAACTTCCCTAGCTTTTTTTTACATTATTTTTTTCGCCTCGCATCGTGCACATCATTTTACCCTTCCCTATGTCAGTTTCTAATGATTTCTCTCAGCTATCTAACTCAACGAGACAGTACTAACTCCAATGAATTCTAAGCGAGCAGGCGAGGCGGAAATTCGTTCTTGGCAAATTTCGTACCTGCTCCTCCTCCGCTGCCTCTCCTCCCCGCTCTCCACTCGCATCGTATCGCGTGTGCGAACCAACCGCACCTGTAATTTGGCCAATTCACGCCGCCACCTCCCTCTTCTTTCCCTGATTGAAGAGCGCACAACACGCCACCTCCCACTAGGCGGTGCTAATTGAGGATTTCGCTTCATTCCTCATGCTAAGGAATTAAGAGTGTTCACAATGCATGCTAGATATATCGAAACTTGATCGACCATGATTAATGGGAAACGCCTATGTAAGAAAAAATTGAAAACTAAACTAAATAACAATTCCTGATTCCCCTCCTCACTCGAATTCGAAATTGGGTAATCTTCTGTTCACATTGTACACTCTCGCGCCGCTCTGACCGGTGAGAGATGAGGAGACGATTGCCCGTATATCGAACTCCACTACTCACCTCTCCATCATCCCTCGTCACTTCCGTCGTCGCCCGCACGTCCTCGCCCTCGACCAGGTGTACGGGCCGCGACGGTAACGTCTCTGGCCTGGATTCTGAAGTCTCGTCCTCCCTAATCCCCTCAACTAGCGACGCTACTACTCCTTCTGGCTTCTCGTTCGACCTCTCTTCAACGTCGCGTATTGCCTCATCATCAGGCACTACTCCCTCTCTCAACGCTCCTTGAGTATCCTTCTTGGCATGATGCTCCTCGTGCTCATCTTCATGGGGCGAGGAAGAGGTGGACGAGGGTCGTTGATCCTCGTCGTCCGACGTCTTCTCGTCCGGGAGGTCGCTGTCGTCGGAGGGCGCGATGGCGGGTTGGGCCCCGTTCACTGGCATGGGCAGGTGTGCGTTGTCCTCAGGATGCTGAGTTTCTACAGCGCGTTCGATTCCAGGCTCCTCGACTTCTTGTAGAGCCGCGTCACACTCCTCGATCTTCCCATCAACGGCGGATGTCGTCTCCGGCGACGTCTCCGGTGATTCCTCCGTGATCGGGGACAGGGGCACGGCGCCTCCCATCTCATACGCCCTTTCCTCCTCGTCCTCCTCCTGCGTGTCATCCAATTCTTCCTCTTCTCGATGATCCACCTCCCTCGTCGCTACTCTTGAGACATACTCCGGATCGCTCTCGTCCTCGAAGATGGTCCGGTCGAACATGTGGGCATCATGGACATGGTCTTCATCGTCTTCATCCATATGGACGGACGCTCTCGAGATTCTCTCCTCATGCAACATGTGGGATGGTGCTGCCCGCAACTCACTCTCATCATCCGCGTCGAACACGTCGTGGGATGTCGCGTGCATCTCCTCATCTTTATGTGTCCTGTCAAACATTTGAGGTCCGTCCTCTTCTTTATCCGTCCGGAACGAAGTGCGCGAGGTCATCTCCTCATGCAGTTGATCAACGACCCTCGTCGTGTCCGTCGTGTACGAAGAAGAGCACTTGCGCTCCTCCTCGATCTCGTCCAGGGCCGATTTGACAATCTCCCGGGACGTCTCCTCGTAGAACTCCTCGCGCGTCTCGGGTCTTGCCCCGTCCTCCTGACCACTAGAGGAGATCATGTGCTCCTCGTAGAAGTCGAGTTGCTCGAGCAGCCTCAACTCTTCCTCATCTTCCTCAATCGCCTCAGTGGAAGGGATGATCCACTCTTCGATGGCCCCCCGACGGACCATTTCTTCCCTGAACGAGGATGGATTGAGTCCGTCCGAGTCGTACACTACTTCCCCGGCGTCGGGAGTCAGCGCAAAGTCCCTGATGGAGTAGGCCCGGTTGTCCAGCGCCTCGATCGCCTCGTCATCCCTCGCCGCCGCTAGTTCGACCAGCAACGGCTCCAGCGTTCTCTTCTTCCTTCCATCTTCGTCATCCTCATAGTCCAGATCGTCCTCAAAGGGCTCCGCCGTAACAGAGGGCGCTGTGGTCTGGCCCCAATCGGCCACTTCGCCCTCGGCCTCCGAGTCGTCCGAGTCGGGCTCTCGGTCGAGGTTCTGAGAAGGCGACAAGCTGGCGAGCAGCCTCGACGCGACTTGAGATGCGTCCTCAGGAGCGCGCAGATGCCTCTCCATGCCCTCGAAGGCAGTGTCGATGGTCAGATCGGCTGGCGATCCTCTTCCACTAGACTCCCTGTCCGCCGCATCGAAGTCGATCAGCTCGGGCATCCTCACTATCTCGTATCGCGCCGATCGATTGCTCCTTTCAGCTTCGGACTCTTCCTGTATCACATCCAGGCCGAAGTTGCTCTTCACATCGCAGTTGTCCGTGAGCCTTAGAATTTCCGTAATGCTCATCAACTTGCCTCCTTCAGCTTGAGGAAGTCCGTCAAACTCGCCGGACGACTCCAGGGAGGGCGCGGCATCCTGCGCTATGCGATAGTACGCAGCCTCGGCGGCGTCCACGTTGAGGTCCCCCCTCGGCGTCACTTCGGAAGCCTCGATGCCGTCATCTTCCGGGGGCTCAAGGCTGAGGAAGGTCTCGAAGCGCGCGGGCAGCTTGAAGGACCCATCGGAAGCGGCGACTAGAGTCACGCCAGGGTATCGCTGCGGGTCGACGGCTTCCGATGACGTAGAGGCGTAGTTTCCTGCTGGTTGGCGGCGGTGCTGAGCGGCCTCAGTGTCGATGATGGGATGATGATGAGTGATGAGCAGCTCCTCGATGGTCGTGGTTATGGTCTCCTCAGTGATGGCGCGTTGTTGCGGACGGTAGCGGCCCTCATCGCCATCGGTAGGGATGCGATTATCGGGCACTGGGCTAGGCAGGATATTGGGCAGATCGACCGAGATGTAGGCGGGCGCGAGGGAGCGCGAGTGGTGCACGGGATGGTCTTGATCCGTCGGGATGCGCTCAACGCCCTCTTCTGCGCTAACTAGACGTACCTCGCCGTATGATGGCAGTGCTGATGGACGGGCATCCAACCTATTGTCAATGCCGAACAGGTAATCGCCGGAGGAGCGGTCCACACCGACATCTGCAGCTGGCGTAGTGACAAGGCGCTGGTCGCTGGCCGTGAGGGATGGCTTGAGCAGCGACTGCAGGTCGCCTGGGCTGAAGCTGGGCGCGTTCGAAAGTGGGGCAGACTGATCCACAGGCAGATCAGATGCTCTGGGAGTTGTACGCCGGTTCAACTCTGCAACGAGCGCTTCCTCATTGGCAGCGGAAGTTCTGGGAGGTTGCCCAAGAGCTGCCGGTCGCTCAATCGTCTCTATCATTCCAGATCGCGCCTCGACCAGCTCGACCTTCTGGAACAATCGAGCGCTTGGCCGCAGGTCGGTGTCTTCCGGACCGAAGATGTACTGATCCAGGGGAGGGAGGTTGGGGATGTTGAGCAGCATTCCGGGGGCAGTGAGACGACTTTCCTCCTCGGGGGGATTGAGTGCATGCATGGATCTTGGCATGGTCGTCGGTGCAGGAGGGAAGTAGTATTCATTTGATAGTCGATCGATCTCGAGGAGAACGACGTCGTCGTCGGGGATATGGTTGCCTTGTCCGATCGTGACGTCGTCCTTGGGTCCGGCTGCAGTCGTTCCCTGGACGAAAGATGGCACCTTCTTCGCACTTCCACGTTGCTCATTCACGTCACGTGGAAGATGGATTCCTTGTCCTAACTCCTCTTGATGTGCTGCAGCTGCAGGCAAATCAATCCCTGATCCGACTGTTTCAGCATTCGGTTTGTTTGACCCTTCTTGTGCTGCTATCTTCTTCTCCGTTTCGTTCAAAGGCGGAGGAGCATCGGAATAGCGAGGGCTGGTGCGCTTGCTCAGCTCAGCAACAAGAGCCTCCTCGTTCACGTCCACTTCTTCTGGTGGTACTTCAATGCCCTCATCGACTGTGACTTCATCTACAGGTTCCGTCTCCACGCTCTTGGCCTTCTTATCAATAGTCGTCGCAGTTCCAGCAGCATCGGCCACCGATTGAAGAAGCGGCGCTGATGCCGGCTTATCCCGGTCGCCGCCGGTGAAGAAGTACTCGTTCGAGCGCCGTTCAACCTCGAGCAGGGCCTTTGCCGGCAGGTCAACGCCCGATCCAAGATTGAGGAACGTTCGCATCTCATCTTGAGGTGGATGAGGTAAGTCGTCGACTTGCGTGAAGGTGGAGTAGGGCGGCAGTGGAGCGGCGTGCTCCTTGGGCCAGTCATCCTTATGAGTAATGGTTCTCTTCGAAGGAGGTTGCTTGGTTGAAGTTGAAACATCGGAAGCAGGCTCGAACCTTGTGGAAGAATTGGGCACAGAAAAGTCCATGTTTGATTGTCGAGTATCAGAAGGCGACAGAGGAGTCGGCCAGTGGTCCGTTGCTGCAGCAGCCTCCGTGAGAGGGGTATGATGAGCAAGTCCAGCACCAGTAGGCATGTAGTAATCGTTTGATCGATTCTCCACGGCGATGAACACGTCATCAGACAGGCTGCGTCCACTGCCGAGATGCTGCTCGGAATCATCATCGGAAGCCGGAAGCTTGACGCTCGCAGACGTCGGCTTGGAGAAGCCCATATTATTGTTATCGCGAAGGGCGGGAGGCGGTGGATGAGGGGCCATCTCCCCCGGCGACTCATCTGCTTCCATTCCGGTATTGACTGGTGGCGAATGGTCTGTCGCAGTTGTCTTCTCCTCATTCGTTGGAGCATAGACAAGTGGTGGATGATGGGTGTCCTCTTGCTTGGAAATATTCTTTGGAGCATCATGAGCAGGGAAGTAGTACTCGTTCGATCTCTTCTCCACAGCAATAAGAACATCATCCGGCCAGTCGATTCCTTGCTCCGAATTAATAGGCTTTTCGACTGGTCTTGGTCCATCCACTTCCGATTCTCCGAGTAGATCAACTCCGGTGAGCATTCCTCCTTCTTCGGGGTCTCTCTTCGGAATCGCATACTCCTCGATGTCAGCCTGTACGGAAGCGGCAGAAGAATCAATAGGCTTCTTCTCCATTCCAACATCCGGGAAGTAGTATTCGTTCGATCTCTTCTCCACAGCAATAAGAACATCATCCGGCCAGTCGATTCCTTGTCCAACATGCTCCGATTCAGCAGGCTTCTCATCTGGCCTCGGCCCATCCTCTTCCGACTCTCCCAGGACCCCGGTCAGCATTCCCTCTTCGGCATCTCGCGTCGGTCTGGAAGGCGTCTCTGTAGTTGTTTCGGTCTCCTTAACTGTCTCGACAGAGGATGAAGGCGTTCCGATCGATTTCGTCTTCTCCATTCCGGTATCAGGGAAGTAGTACTCGTTCGACCGTTGCTCCACAGCCATCAAGACATCGTTAGAAAGATTCAGTTGGCCGAGTGCTACCGTGCCAGAATCAGGCAGATGTAGGCCCTCTTCCACTAGTCTCCCACTCTTCTCATGGACTTCATGAGGAAGGTCCATGCCTGGGCCCACTTCGGTTGAAGCAGCCGGCTTGTCGGATCTAGTGTCCTCTCCACTCGCCTCTTCTCCACTTGACTCCGCCTTCCACTCGACATCACTCCAATTCATGCCCAGCCGCTCCAGTTCCTCCTCGTCCCTCTGATCAATCTTCCTCACCGGCCTCAGACCGCCCTCTCCATCACTGACCATCTCCTCCACCTTGACCTCCTCATCCTCTCCGTCAGACGACTTTCGCAGCACGCTACGCTCCTTGCCCACCAGCACTATGCGTTTGCCCGGAATTGGGGAATCGTTTTCAGCGTCAGGATCCGATTCGATGTACGCCGAACTTACGATGGCGCCTTCGAGCGGGTCGCCAGGCGTGTGGGTGTGCTCGAGGAGTTTCTCAAACGCGGCCACAGCGAGGTCGTTAGCTTCGGTGGCGGTGTAGGAAAGGGGTTGAGGCTGCGGCTCGGCGAAGACGTCGTCTGACTGTAAGTGACGAGGCGTTGCGTCGCCCTCGAGGATGAGGTCGTCGCTGGGATCCGGCAAGCTGTCCTTCTTGATGGCATCCGATTCGCTGGCTGCTTCCGAATCCTCCACAGAGCTGTCCTGCTTTGTCGTGCTCCCAGATCCGTCGGAATCCGACTCTGGGCTGTCCTGATCGGGCGACGATTCCGAGGCGGATTCGATTCGCGGCACTGATGGATCCAGGAAGGCCTCGAGCTCGACGTCGAGCGGGTGCTTGGGCTTCTCCTCCTTTTGCTGATCACTGGGTTCCTCCACGGACTTATCATCAGCGGGCAGCCGAATCTTCAGTGGACGAATGGGCGGAGGCGGATTGAAGACGGTCGTCGCTTCCTCCACGTCTATCTCCATCTGCTCGTCCCCATGAACGTCGTCGATGACCAGATCAGGAATGGCGTGAGTTGCTTGCTCGTTGGCGTCGGGCTGTCCGAAGTAGAACTCGTTCGACGTCTTCTCCACTGCGATGAGCACGTCGTCGGGGAGGTCGATGCCGTCGCTTCCAGCAGCCTCTTCCTTGTCCTCCTTGGGCGTTGTCACGATAGTCGTCGGCGTGAAGATGGGGATGAACCGACTGTGCTCCGTGGGCGCAGGCGGTCGCGCCGCGGGCTTTTTCTTTGGCGATGCCTTTGTTGCGGTTGCAACAACGGACGCTGTCGACTTGAAGGCCTTCACATCGCGATTAGGGGGCTCCTCGTACGGATTCTTCTTGAAACTGATGCCATGATAACCGTAGAGTATCTGCACGGGTTCATCATCATCTTCGTGCATCTCCTCGTCCGTTCCAGCAGCGATCGCGTGCACTTCTCTAATGTCGCTGAAGGTGTCCTGATCCGCGACCGGAGCGGATGTGCTCACGAAGGCTTCGAGCTCGGCGTCGAGCGGGTGCTTTGGCTTGCCGATTGCAGCACCTGCAGCAGCCGGTCGCCAGTGCAGCTCCTCCTCCACTTCGTAGGTCATGGTGACAGTGCCGTGGACCGCGTGGTGCTCGCGCTCCTCCTTTGGCACCGATTCAGCAGTAGCAGCATTGGCTGTGATCACTCCTGGTGCCAGTGAACCTTTCTCAGTCCCAGAAGCAGTCTCGGCACTTCTCGGGTCAGTGGAAGCATCTCGCCCGAGTCCAATCCTTACTCCGGGCGCTCGAGGAGATGAGGAGATGATGGTGGAGGCTGATGAGCTGACTGGCTGCGAGGACGACGTCGTCGACGAGCTTCGCGGGGAGTCCTTGAAGGCGACGGATGCTCCTGATCGGGAGGAGTCATTGGCTGTGGATGCTTCGTCGTCGATGGGTGCATCGTCTTCTTCTGATGGGTGCTCGAGAGCAGAAGTCTCCTCGAAGGACTCGGCGGCAGTGGTAGGAGGAGGCACTGGAAAAAATATTCTTCAGGCTGTGCACAAAATGAGTTTCACGAAATCTTTAAAAAAAATCTTAAAAATAGTCATTTGACTTCTATTACTAATGGACGTGTGCTACGCAATCCCCAAAAAATTGATGACTTGATGGATGAATGGATTGATGGATGAACACTGAAGAATGTTTGAATTCCTTACTGGGATTGCTTGTTGATAATTTAGTTGGCAATGCTACATGGAAACTTTCATGGAAATGGGAGATATAACATTTTATGTTCGCACAACAGGAGCTCGTTTGCCTGCTGCACTCTTACAGAAAGCGCTTGATAAACAACTGATATACTTGGTTTGCTAGATGATTGAAGAGTTCAATCAGCAGCAGCGCTGTTAACATGTGTCCACACAAAAAGCTTGCGCCGGGGTTGGTACAGCACTTACTGGGATTGCTGGCAGAAGATGTGTGAGGAGGCTCGTAGTAGTAGGTGACGGTGGTGCGATGCACCCGATCCATCTCCTCATCGACAGTCTTCTCGCCGGGCAGTCTGTCAAGAAAAGTTTATCCTGACCTCGGGGGGGGGGGGGGGGGGGGGGGGGAGTTGGATTTTCCATTCATTTAGCCAAAAAATCTCGACCGAAACATCCAACCGCATTCATTAAGTCTTTATTATCTAGTCTCTTCCTAGCAGTTTCTCCAATCTTTTCGTCTCACAAACCATGTTTGATTTCAAGTTCTCAAAATTTGGTGAGGATGGGTTGCTTGTGGGTTGAGTTTCAAGGGCATTGGATAGGGCAATTTTCAATCAAAGATTGATGGCTCGATTGCTACGTTGTCGAAAACAAAAATAATAAAAATCAGAGTTCGGTCATTTTCTGTTCGACGAATTCGCGAAGTTAGAGAACTAATTGAAATGAGTCGAAAAGCAAACCGAACCTAATCGAGTGCACGTCGTCAAGAATCAGACTCGATGTCGACGTGATACTCATCGATCTGAAATTGAGATGTATGGTTAGGGGCCACAACTCAGATTGCCGAATTATCACTATCCAGTCAAAACAGGGTGGAAACTGTCCCTCATGGTCCCAATAACATCATACTTTTGGCCGTTTGTCGATATCTCGTCTCCGAGCTGCGCTACAGCCCGAAAAGTACGCGCGACACGCACTGTTGTGGAGGGGGGGGGGGGGAAAGGCGAGACGAGAGGGAAAGGGGGCGGAGCCTATTTCCAACTCATTCCCAATATTCGGAGGCAAGAGCTTCGCCATGTCGTGAGAGACAGATCAAGGGAGAAATTATCTCTTAACCGGGCAGAGCGTGCGCTAGTCACGACGGGTTAGAAACAGCAGGGAGAGGCGAGGCGGAGGGAGATGGGAAGGGGTCGCCTCTCGCCTCTCTCCTCTCATTTGACTAGCCCCGCGCACGTTCACACTGTGTTTAGCGCTAATCGGAATCGAAAAAATACGGGCGTACTGAAATCTTTAAAACAAATCCGCAAGCTTTTGAAGCATGATAAAATTCTATTTTTTTCTCTAAAATTCCTAAAATATTCGTATTCGTCAGAAAAATTATGCCCAAACAAAATATTCACACTGCAACCCGTAAAAACGACCTATTCCCATCGTTAAAGTTCATTTTTGACCTACTCAATGAAGATGTGCACATTTCGGGCAGTGCTCAATCGATTGCGAATGCCAGTAGCTATCCAGCGCACTTTAGAATGAAGGATTTGGTTTAGAATGAAGCTTGCGGATTTGATTCTCGTTTTTAGGCAAAATCATGTCAGACGAAAGTGGGCGGAGCTTGTGGCCCCTATGTATGGTTTGACGAGTCAAAGCGATGAACCCGTATACTGTAGGGTTGTCTAAACGATAACGAGTAATAGCTCCTCTGGTGTCCGGAATCAACTTGGAATCAAGTAGAAATGGGTTTTCAAGTTGGAATCAAATACAGTGCCCCTGCTCCATTCCCACAAGTTGGAATCAAGCAGGCTTACGTACCCGCAGTGTCCAGCACGCACGTCGCCTATAAGGTCACTTTTTGCAGTCCTATCCTGACTGCCTTCGGGCACGAGTGCGATCGATTGCCTACGGTACCCAGTAGGACCGTATTTTGGATGTGACCTTCCCCACATGGTCGTACCATGTGAGGCCTTTGGTTACGGTATGGGGAAATCCATGCTATTTGTTAATCAATAATAGGAGAAGCTACCGTAATTCTCACCGATTTCTAACGCTCCCACAAGTTGGAATCAAGCACTTCCCACAAGTTGCCATCAAGCTGGATTCCAACTTGTGGGAATTGCTTGATTCCAAGTTGATTCCGGACACCAGAGAATCAAGCACTTCCCACAAGTTGCCATCAAGCTTGATTCCAACTTGTTGGAATTGCTTGATTCCAAGTTGATTCCGGACACCAGAGAGGAGGGGGAGGATTGTGGGCCCGCAATGCCTCGCACCGTCTCATTATGAGATGGGAAGGGCAGAGCACGGCGAGAGAGCGTGTAAAAAGGAGAGAGTGCCTTCTGATCTCGTTGCGAGGCATTGCGGGCTCTCAATCCTCTCTCCGTCGTCGCGAGCCCGCAATGCGACCTCTCCCTATTGCGAGCCCGCAAGCCTCGTTTGGCCAACCCTAGTATACAGATACAGATGTATCAAGATTCGCGAAGTCACGCGCATCAGGATTAGTGATTATTGAGATAACAAGAAGAAAAGGACGGCATTGGAGGAGCCTAACTCATGAAGAATCGAATATTTACTAGAACAGCGCGACTTCGCGAATCTTGATGTACATTTATGCGCATATTTCATGAAGTACACTGAACATTTTCATCCCCCAGAATGCGCACCAGATATGTTTCACGCCATCTCTTTTTATACATTCGACTGGTGTGGCCAATTACCATCTCATTTCAGGTTCAAAAA
Organism: Pristionchus pacificus; assembly: GCA_000180635.4. Lineage (NCBI taxonomy): Eukaryota > Metazoa > Nematoda > Chromadorea > Rhabditida > Neodiplogasteridae > Pristionchus > Pristionchus pacificus. The sequence continues at coordinate 27,811,121 of CM026578.1, read as the reverse complement.
AATGCTCCATTACGAAATACTTACCGAAATGCTTAATAGAGAAAGAATAGCTTACCTTTGGGGCCGGTGCGGGGCGAGGAACTCCGGGGCCGAGTCCGCACTGTTGTCCATTGATTGCTGCGTGGACTCGTATGGCTCGACGAGCACGGAGCGGCCGATCGAGACGGTCTGAGTGGTGATTGATTTTATTTGATACACCTCAAACTGCGTGAAACACTTATTCGCATACATGAAAAAGTTATGTGACAAATTCCTTCGAAAGCGGGGTATTTTTATGAAAAAGAACTTCGAAACTTCTACGAACGGAATGTTTCTACGGTATGTTTGCGAACCGTAGGTTACATGCCTTGTTAACGGAAACGTCGAATGCGGGGTATGTTTGTTTCAAATTCCAGGTAGTTTTTGACTAGCTTTTTCATGTATGCTTATTCGGTGACAACGAGATTAAAATATGTGAGGAGAAAGAGGCAAACAGAATTGCGACCAACAATTTTTTGCAGTATTTTGTCAACGGCAGGATCGGTAATACTCAATTGCGAACGGGTAAGACTAAGCAGCTAGCTTTCGAGAAGCTTTTGCGAAAGTGCGTGACAGTGAATATTTCAGGAACTGCGAACGCAAGGATTTCGAAGAGAACCGACATGGCCAAGCAACCTCATCGAGTAGGCGTGGAATCTAATTATATTCCAGGCTGTCCAGTGTCCGGTTCTCTTTTTTCTCACAATCACAGATTATATAGTCTCACCCGTTCGTTCGAGTCCGTCGTCTCTGAGATAGCCCCTTTCTACAGCAGTACAAGCCGTGCAAGAAACCGCTGAGCCAGCCGCAATGGATGGTTTGAGCACGACTCCTCATTTTACAAGATCTCACCCGTTCGTTCGAGTCCGTCGTCTCCGCCTCTCCCCTCGAATCCCCCACCGTCTCCTCTTCCTCGGTGACCGTCGCGGGTTCACTAATCGAAGCGAGGAACGCTTCCAACTCTTCGCTGGCCATGTGATTACGTTCTTGCACAGGCGCGGGTTGGAGGGACTGCAGCGGCTGCAAAAGTAAAAGGTCCCTCTTGGTTTTCAGGCCGATATCTGAAAAAAAATCCCCGCAGTCCACCTCACAATTCCATTTCACTCGTGGTAAGTTATCGCTCAATGCTTGCGAGGTTATTGTTGCATGTCCAGGTCAATTCATAGATCAACTGTAAGATTTTCACCTGCTGCACGGGTCGCGCCGCTTCCTCCTCGTCCATGTAAGCCTCTAGTTCCCTCTTCCAGCTAGACGGTTTCATGATGAGCACGGGTTGAGGTCGTTGAGGTGCCTCAATCGACGACATCGACATCGAATCGACGTCCTTCCGCACACCAAGTAGTGATGACAATTCAATACCCAATACTCAGAGACAATACCAATTAATTGGGTAATTGATATTCGGTTGACCAATTAATTGACTTTTATTCTTCACTTTCAAAGGGAGTGAGCGGCCGAAAAGTCAATTAATTGGGTATTGGAAGTGGTCAGGTATCCCTAACACCAAGTCAAAAGGGGGAAAAAAGCTCATTTGCGTGGCACACCTCAAATTCACCCCCTCACTTTGGCCATTTTTGAGACACCGAGTGGAGAATCTCTTGAATTTTCCGTCAATCTTCATCATTTTTCATATTCGAATAGTAAAACATATTGCGAAATCTGTTTCTTCCGAATGACAAATGGTACAGACCAGGGAATAATTTGTATTCAGAGCGAAACATAGTTGAATTCTTCTGAATTTGTGCCCAAATACATATGGTTTCAGTACGCCACGGCTATATCATCATTTGTGAGTTGAGATATCGACTTCAAATTTAAAATAACAGCGGAAAAAGGCGAAAAACGGCTGTTTTTCCCACTCCAGGCGATTCAAATCACTAAGGAAAAATGCTAAAGATATGGCACCTGTGCAGAGCTTTGCTCAAACCCTTCCCTCATAGCGCTACGGTGAGTATGCATTTTATTTTTGTCCCCATTCGGTTGTAGCATGCGACAATGCTCGCAAAAGTAGGTGAAATATGCGAAAAAACGGTTGTGTTGGCCATTCCAGGTCTATCTCCTCAGTAGAAAAAAATGCTAAAAATATGGCACCTGTGCAGAACTTTTCCAAAACCCTTCCCACATAGCGGAACGGTGAGTATGCAATTTATTCTGCCCCCATTAACGTGCTACACGCATCAACGGACAAAAACTCCATCAAAAACCATCATTTCTCACCGCTTTTCTCTCTTGCGCGGCGCGGAATGACTCGGCGGAGCTGTGCCACGCAAATGAGCTTTTTTCCCCCTTTTGACTTGGTGTGTTCGGTATTCACTCGTCTTACGCCTTTTGTCTATTCAAAAAAAAAGAAACTATAACGTTAGCAGGGCGCTCTACAAGAGCGAGAGATGGTGAAAAGAGAAGAGCGAAAGAGCATGATGTTTCCACGATAATTTTGCCGTCGAACGCCGTCCATTCGGCCTACTTACCTCATCCTCCTCATCGCTATCCCCATGAAGTGAGGTGTTCGAAGTTGCAATCTTGAGTGGAGGCACGTCTTCATCCGTCATCTCGTAGCTGGTGGAGGCGTTCCTCTTCAACGTGCCGAGCTCGGGGCTCTGCGTGCCCTCAATCGTAATAATTACGTTGTTTCGTCGAAAATAAATAGTGAAAAATTAAGCATCAACACTGTAATTTATTTCACTAATGGGGATTATACTTCTCCTGGTCTGATTATCTGGTTTGAATACTTGCCTTCGAGGCCCGGTCAATGAACGTTTGCGTCTGCTTCTTCAACAAGGGCATAATGGAGGTGCCAATCCCTTTCGAAGCCTTGGCTGGAGGCTGAGGGGGAGAGGACACGGCACTCTCCGATGCACGTCGCTTCAGCGCGTTCGTGGCGGGGAGGAGGACCTGGAATGTGAAGGATTTGAATTCTATGAGGAAATATTCGTTGTGTTTCATCTCACCTATTCATTTCCTACTTTTCTCGAGGCTGCGCTAGAGTCACGTTGGGCATTAAAAACAATTATAAAAAATATTCAGGTTTGCCTGTTTTTGCTTTTATCGAACTTTAGAGAGCACAATAAAAAAAGATGGCACCTCATCCTCCTCTCCATCCGAGTGTCGGCCCAACCCGTAATAGTCATTGTCCCGCTCTTCGATAATGTGCCAGAGAGTGTCGTCATCGAAGGTTACCGACTTCTGGAATTGGGGAAATATTAGTGGCTTCATTTCTTATCGTTTCTTTGCATGTAATAATCAGTGATGAAATTGATAGAAATTGATTTGCATAAACGCGATCACAGTAGCACTACAAGAGCATGCTAACACCCGGCCTTGTGGCCTAATGGATAAGGCGTCGGACTTCGGATCCGAAGATTGCAGGTTCGAGTCCTGCCAGGGTCGAAATGTTTTGCTTTTTTGAATCTTTTGCTGATATTCAGCGAATGAAAATGAAAAACAGACAGAGTGCTTATTGATCATTGGAAGAGCTCAACCTCGATATATTACTTCCTTTTGCTGTCGCACAATTTGCGCAATGCTTGAAACCTATCTGAAAAAAAAACTTCGGCTCTTGTCCGTTTTGGGTGTCCCATCAAAGTTTCCTGGACCCCGAATAGTTTCCTGGTCCCAGAAATAATTTCCTGGACCCAGAAATAATTTCCTGGTCCCATAATTGGCTGATCAGGGCACGGAATAGTTTCCTGGTCCCAGAAATAAGTCCGAAAAGAATCTAAGCATTATGCTGTGTTAGTTTTTCGGAAAAAAACTTGGAAAAAAAAGCTCCAGATTTGAATTCCCGCATTTTCGGATTTCGATTAATATTTCTGCTACCAATTAACCATTCATCACAAAAATTGAAATTTAGATTCCCAGATGGGTAATGCATGTGGAGCCAATTTTTTTGTATCGATTGATTCATCAGGAACCGAGATATTACGCAAAAACGGAAAATGCGGGAATTCAAATCAAGTGCTTTTTCCAAATTTTTTTCCGAAAAACTGACACCACATAACTGCAGCTCATGACACTATAAAAATTCCGCGAACACTCCCAATCTGGCATTGAGCTTGATGATCTGTCCTGCGATTCAAATTGTCAATAAACTCAATGTGGTAGTAGAAAGATATCGATCCCCTGGGAGGAGGAAAGAAGTGAAGAGTTGAGAATTAAAAATGTTCCTACATTGAACTGTCCTTTCCGTCTTATTACATTGAACTCGCCACTCACTCGTCTCCTTCTGGCCTTTTTTTTTTACTCCGCCCCCCCCCCCCTCACATTCCCCTCGAACTTCACGAAAAGAATTAACTAATTCAAAAGATAAATTTCATCGTATACACCTAAAAATGTTTCGACATTGAACCGTCCTTTCAATGACAACCCCCTTTGGATGTGTCCACTATTTCAGGGACCAGGAAACTATTTCAGGGACCAGGAAACTATTTCAGGGACCAGGAAACTATTTCAGGGACCAGGAAACTATTTCTGGGACCAGGAAACTATTTCTGGGACCAGGGAACTATTTCAGGGACCAGGAAACTTTTTAAGGACCAGGAAACTATTCGGGGTCCAGGAAACTTTTTAAGGACCAGGAAACTATTTTGGGACCAGGAAACTTTGATGGGACACCCAAAACGGACCAGAGCCAAAACTTCCTTTACAAACACTAAATAACTGTTTGATTTTCCTGTGTGAATGTTGAATTTATATGTCACTTTGAACCGCGACATCCTTCTGGCCTCTCCCTCAGTAATTTTTGTTAACAGTATATTTATTATCATGCAGTACTCTACCTCGTGGCATCACCACTTCATGCGAAGACGGAATGCAAGCTCTATACGATTATTTTCTCTTTTCAACTTCCATTTATCGTATTCTGTACGACGATGACGTCAGGATTATGTCAAACCTTGAACGGCGACGACCTCCTTCCCTCTCCCTCCGATTCCGACGCCGATTCGATTCGCGGGACCGACGGGTCCAGGAAGGCCTGTAATAAGGGATGTAAGATCTTCACACTCTCTCCCCGGTCAGAAAAGGCGACAGAGTGTGCAAACTGAAGAGACATGCTCACCTCCAACTCGCTGTCCAACGGGTGCTTGAGGGCGCCCTTGCCGGGCGGGCCGGGCTGGTCTGGATGGACCGACTCTTGCAGGGAGTAGATCTAGATATGCCCTTTTTAAAAAAAATATTTTTCTCGATTTCCTTTCTACATAATTCAGTGGGCATTGATCTTTTGCAATGGCTGATGCAATTTTCTGTTTGTTTTCGTGTCGAATTTCAGCTGCTGCTAGGTAGCGCTGTTGTTCACAATAACTGCGAATTATTGATGGATGGTATTTCTTTTTCACGTTTCTCTGACTTGCAGCAAAATGAAAACATCAGGTATATGAAGTTTCATGAATACTTTGTAATGAGAAAATATTCTCAGTTTTAATAATCCAATCTTTTCGAGGGGATAAAATACCTTTATAAAAAATAAAATAAAAAAAATACAATATAACTTTATCTGATGGTGTTTCGCCGTCCGACACGATTCAGAAACAAGTAGATACTTCATCATGCGCCTCAACCCTACCAAAACGTACTTATCGGTATCAGGCTCCTTCTTCTCCTCATGACTCATTCGAAGACTGTTCTACCCGCTGCTCCACGTACAGAAAGCCTTTTCTCATACAATATGATTCAAGCACTACCTCCTCAGCACCACTCATCCGGAGCTAACACCTATCACCTATGGAGCCTAACTTTCCCCCACTATTCTAACCACATCCTCACTCATACGCATGAAGTATTGCCTTATCGTGCGCTTGAAATGCTCAGCAAATGAGATGTGCTGGTTAGCGAGCTATTGATTGTCTAGGAGAGAGGAAGGGGGAAGGAAGGGGAGAGGAGGACAGTTGATCTGCCGCCTCCTCCCGGTCTCTTCCTTTCTCCGCCACCTCTCGAACGTTTGTCAAAGGACAGCGGACACGAGTGGAATGGAAAATAATCGCGCACGATACCTCCTCCGCATCGGGCGCTTTCGGCTTCTGCAACGGAAAAGGTCCACTCAACCATGTCTCCTCGTACTCATCAGGATCGACGTTCGAGGAGGGAGAGAAGAGCTGATGGGCCTGGAAAATTTCTCATCTCGTCTTGAAGATTTAGCGTCGTTAAAGTCCCTTGAAAACATTCCAGATCGTGCCTCTCAATTCGTATTGTAATCAAGTACGTTTCAAGATGAACTCATTGCTTGAAAAATGCTCTTGGTCACAATAGTCTTATATCAGATCGAAGGTAAAATATAACTAATGACATGGCCCTTGCTTGCTCTGCTTCTCAACGCACGATCGGTAACCGGTTTCAAATGTAAAAGAGCGAAACTGCTGCTTCACACATCGCCGCTACCTGCACCGGTTGCGGACTCCTCCTCTCCATCACTATAGCCAGCAGGGATGATGAGGGGGGAGGGTGGCCGTGACTACTCTCATCGTAGGACGGACACTTTCCATCGATGGAAGGAACGGAGGAACGACCGAGCACTTCGTAGAATTCCTGCAATATTTATTCATGCATTATTTATTTATTCCATCAATCGACAATTAGATACAATGGAGTTAACCATAGACAGATCTCAATCGACGTTATCGAATCGAAAATATTCTTGTTGCCTACTTGCGTTCTTCCGATCAAAGGATGGGATGTGTTTCAAGTGTCGTTCAATACATTTCGCTAGTGAGGTCTACGATTTGTCTCTTGATTCACCATTTAGAAAACTAATCATTATCAAACTTGCAACAGCCTTTTTTAAGATGACAGGAGATACTAAGAATAATCGTAGTTTTTTGGTTAAGTTTTTCGAGTTTTTTTTTTGTTGCTGAATTACAGCTTGAACAGAGTTGACAGCATCTCTGGTGTCCGGAATCAACTTGGAATCAAGCTTGATGGCAACTTGTGGGAAGTGCGTGATTCCAACTTGTGGGAGCGTTAGAAATCGGTGAGAATTACGGTAGCTTCTCCTATTATTGATTAACAAAGAGCATGGATTTCCCCATACCGTAACCAAAGGCCTCACATGGTACGACCATGTGGGGAAGGTCACATCCAAAATACGGTCCTACTGGGTACCGTAGGCAATCGATCGCACTCGTGCCCTAAGGCAGTCAGAACAGGACTGTGAAAAGGGACCTTATAGGCGAGGTGCGTGCTGGACACTGCGGGTACGTAAGCCTGCTTGATTCCAACTTGTGGGAATGGGGCAGGGGTACTGTACTTGATTCCAACTTGAAAACCCATTTCTACTTGATTCCAAGTTGATTCCGGACACCAGAGATGCAAGAACGAGGAGGTGTGCGGCACTCGGTCGGATGAGTTTCTTTTCTTCTTAGAGCAATGACAATCATAGGGTCAACTACAGAGTGACAATGTCAATCTCAGTCGCGCAGTGACAATGGAACGCCATCTCGACGAATCTGGGCTGTGCAAACATTCTTCGAACTCTCATTTCGCAATGCCATCTCGCCGGTCAGAGAAACCGAGAGAGCATTGCGAAACGAGAGAGATCGAAAAACTTTTTGCACAGCCCAGTCACGGACCTCCACGGTCTGATGGGCTGGCGGTCCCGATCCGATGACGTCGACGTTGAGCGGGGAGGGCGTAGAGGGTTCGGCAGGGAGGTCAGGCGTCATCGGGGAGACCTGGAATGGGCAAAGGTATGAGTAGGCACCACATACACATCATGCCCTACTCCACCTACTTTGGTACCATTTTGGAGCACGAGGGGGATAGTTTGATAATAAACTTTAAGTCTAAAGTCTTTCGACCCAATTGCTTGAAAATGGTATCATAGGATCACTCATCATTTGCGAACGGAGAAACTGCTAGGCGAAAGGAGAAGTCATAATTTTTTGTGCATTATTCAATAGATGAATGTGCAGGTATGAAAGTGTACTGGTAATGACAGCAAGGTTTGGTGGAAAAACAAGGGTGTCACCCGACCTGAGTGAGGAGGTCGGGTGACACCGGGGGAGAAATCGTACACGGGTCGGGTTACACTTCAACAATGGAAAGGAAAACTCGGTAGGTAATGTACGTGGATGGTCGTCTGTCTTTCTTCTCATTTTTTTTTATTTTAGAAAACTAAAGCAACAGGAGAATCGTCAGAGACTACAGCTCACTTTCTTGTGCCATGAGTGAAACTCAACTGCCGCACATCGAGAATTCTGCGCAACACGTTAGTCAATGGATATCTCCAGTTTGGATTCGCTTCATTCGTGCATACTTTTCAGTGATATTTGAATGAAATATGAATTTAAATTATTTTATTAACTTTCTCACCTCCGACGACGGGGAGAACAGCTGCAGCGCGTGCAGCGGCTGCTGCGGCTGCAGGATGTTGTCGGGCGAGGAGGAGGATGGGGCCTGCCGAACTTATTCGTTCAGTTTCATTCATTTTTGAGACGTAAATATTCTCTTTTTTACAATTAGGTTTCATGACTTCGATAGAAGACTGAGCTCCATGTTGCGATGGTTTTGTTGCGATGGTTTTTCATAAGATAAGAACAATCTATACTGACCGGCGGCAGGTCCGGCTCGATCCGCAGTGGTTGATGCACGTTGTCAACGGCGGCACGAGCGAGGAGATCGATCGGTGGAGGAGGGAGGGGGTCGACGTCTGAATTTAATTTGTAGGCAGAGTTCTCTTAATGGAAAACAATTTTTCAATAACATTATTGGATTTGTAATAGTTCATTCTGCATTTTCTCGCAGACATAGCGGGGCGATTCCTTTCTTATTGGAATTCCGGAAAAAATCCATTAGGAGAACTCTAAGTTATGTTTCATCTAGTATTCATATGTCATATCCAATCTGGAAATCAGTGCTGTTCGGCCATCGTCCAACAAAAAAACCTATTTTCAACAGTCGCTACGGTTTCATCGTGTTTTGTAGCAGTGACGGCCAGAGTGACTGGCTGGAATAAAGCGTAATAAAGAGAAACTGGCCGTACCGATCAACTGCTCATTATCTCTCCTGTTCCTCTGGGAGGCACCGTCGAATCCTGAACATTCGCATTTCTAATGGTGCACAATCTTCCAACCATAGCAATTTCATAGCCGTTACTATGCTTCGTGAACTACATCGGTACGGCTCAGCACGGCAAATATCTGAACGTTTACCAACCCCCCCCCCCCCCACCTCCCTTGACGAGGGCGGGCTCTGCAGATGGGGCGAGGAGGAAAACTATTACGAGTGGTCTCCTGACCTGTGATATTCCCCCTCGCCTCCCAGTGAGAGTACCCTGAGGAGTATTGGTATGGTACGGCACCAGACTACTCACCAATACCCTTTTTCCCTGCCCTGACGAGGGCGGACTCTGCAGATGCGGCTGTGGACCCCTTTATGATTTATGATAAAGGCTTTATCTTAGTGATCCCCTAGAAATTTACCAACGTTTCCCTATCGCGCCTTTGATATTTTCTAATTTGGGAGTAACTCTACTCACCAATGCCCCTTCCTCTATCACCAGACGAGGGCGGACTCTGCAGATGGGGCTGTGGACCCCTTTATGATTTATGATAAAGGCTTTATCTTAGTGATCCCCTAGAAATTTACCAACGTTTCCCTATCGGCGCCTTTGATATTTTCCAACTTGGGAGTAACTCTACTCACCAATGCCCCTTCCTCTATCACCAGACGAGGGCCGACTCTGCAGATGGGGCGGGGGTTCGGGAAGGTCGTCCAGACTGCCCAGTCCGTAGAAGGCGGAGGAACGACCGTACGTTCCCTGGCGGGCGGGCGAGGTGGAACGAGCTGAAAGTAGAGGAATGATCGGAAAAAAATCCATAAAACACACTCTGAGGTACCCAATTGGGCAATCTTTCGTACCACAGCGTACGAAGAAATTCTCAAATCTGCTTAAATTTGGATGTGTTTCATGCTGTCTTCATAGTGCTTGACAGTATTGATTTTTTTTATCACTGTGTCGCTTCTTTTCCAAAGAAAAAAATTAATTTGTTAGAAAAACCAATGTTGTGAAAAAACTCGCCTTCCTGCCGGCGGTCGGGGTGCGGCATCCCATGCAGTGAGCGATTGCCTCTTCTAAAATATGTATGCATTTATTTTAGAACTATTGCATTGCTGCTACCATCCCACCCACCCAGCACACGTGCACAAAACGTTCAAAACTGTCAACTTTTTACAGTATTTCGAGCACCAAGCCCCCACATGACACATCAGACTTCGCTAATGTGGGATAAGAACTTTAGTCGCGGTTCGCGAAATAGTTCTGATCCAGCCTAGCGCTCACATCACAACACTCAAGCTACTAGGCTAACGTGGACAGGAGAGAGAGGAGGAGCGATGGCGGGAAATCTCGCTGTTGTTGCCGAGGTGCGGGAGGAGTGTACTTCGGAGGCTTCGATCGAAGTGGTTCGGCGGGTGCAATCGATGGAGGAGGCATAGCATCTGTTTGACGGTGAGGTTCATGTGGATTCAATCGTGATGGCGGTGAGGTTAGTACGGTGGGAGGTTGCGAAGATTCGGGGAAAGTGTCTTCCCTCGACTCCGTTGATGAGGATAGATCACCGGTGGACTGGCTGAGACGACGTTTTCTGAATAGACTTCGATACGACGATTATCTATTATTGTCTTCACTACAACAACCTATTCATAGTGTGTATAGATACTGAACAGATGTTCTTCGAGACTGCGATCATTACAATAGATTAGTGTGACAACGAATATCGAAATTACTGGCCAGAACAGAAACAAGTGCTTACTTCGGTTCCATGGAAGTGGAGAGGTTCTCCGTGGATTGGTTCATGCGACGCTTCCTGAAATTTAAGTAATCTGCCAGGTACCTAAAAAGCAGTCTGGTTAAGAAACAGTACAACGCTATTTCGAAGCTAAATGTGGCGCGAGCCATGCGCTAGATACAATTGCTTGGTTCCGTGTTCGCAGACATGTCAGAATGGAGAACTCGGTTCGGCATCAAAAGAGAAATCCATAGCCATAAGGAACAATTAAAATTCTAGTTCCGTGTCTACATGCAGCCGTTGTTTACTTGAACGGAAGTAAATTTTAAAATGTTTTTAAAATGCATTATAGCTCGTACATTCTCTGAAACTCAGCAGCAGACTCCAGAAGTTGCTCCGACCTGTCGAGAAACTCGTAGGATGAGTGTTCAGCTTCGCGGGAGCGTCTGCAATAGGCATTAATTGTGCCCATGTTCAGAATCAGCATCTCAGCGCGTGTTGGAGTCTTCCAGACCTAGGCTGGGCGAGAATTTTACGGTCTCTCGTTTCACAATACTCACGAACTATTTCTGGTCGACGAGAGAGCATTGTGTAATAAGAAACTGTAAAAATGCCCGCTCAGCCGGTTCCGGACCATCTTTCCCTAAGATTCTAATGTTTTATGCTACAATTTATCTACTATTTCGAATTTACGAGTTTATTCGGAAAAAGCAAAAAAAAGAATTGATCGCTAACTGTACAACTGATGCTTTCAAAGGCACTTCGTACCGACTCATTCATTATCTCACTCAGGACCTTTTTGCTGTCGAAACCCCTCATAAAATCGCAAAGGAGAACACCAAAAACAGATTTATTTTTTGTACTTTCTCTGCATCTCCGCTGCTGCAGCCTCTAACAGATCCGCCGACGAATTCATCAGATCAACGGACGCCTCGAGCACATCGGTGGATTTAGAGATGAGGTGCTCCTGATGATTATTAAGTATGCTATTAACTAATTGATCAAAGATAAAAATATTCGCAAACTAGAACGCCTTGAAAAATACAGGAACCCAATACAATACAATACAATACAATACAATACAGGACGTGAAGATGAGGTGCTCCTGAATGTGATTATCATTGATTATTTAATCAATTAATTAATTCATGAAAAAAATAGATTTGCCAGCAAGGACGCCTTGGAAAATACAGGAACCCAATACAATACAATACAATACAGGACGTGAAGATGAGGTGTTCCTGACAAGGGTTTATTCCCTGAGATTTTAATCTCATATTCAGTGCCTGCCTCTTCGTCGGACTGTGGGTAGCATGTGTTTTTTGCCTTTTTTTGTCTTTTTTTCAAGTTGATTCATAAAACAATTACACCAGGCCTTGAAAAATAAGGAAACCCGATCAAGCCGCCTTACCTCTCCCTTGTTGACGTCGTGGGCAGTGGGAGAGGTGGAGTGGTGACGACGATCGCCCTGGAAGATGCCAAATTTTATGTCACGTATTTTATTGTTTTAAGCTGAAAGCTCGCGGCGATAACATCGATCAATGCTTCTTCTAGCCCTTTACTTGCATTTGTGAAACTCATTACCATCAAATACTTCATTAGACTGATCTTTTGATTTTTGAGACCCTTCTTTCACATTCCTTCTTGTCTCTGGTACAAAGCTCAACTCTGCGCCTATACGAGATACGCACAGGTCGCAGGTATCTAAAATTACCAGCCGTGTGCAATCAAGGAAAGATAGATGATTCATTCCTTACCTCCCCACTCCTCTCCGCGTTGTTGTTACTGGGATGCTTGGATGCTGAAGAAGTGGCGGCCAGACCGGCGAGCAGTGAGCGGACGGGATTCTGCATAATTGATATTCTGTTGTTTGTTTTATTTTTTCGAATGAGTTTGCTTTAAGCTGCACGATTTGACGGACTAATGAAAAAAAATATAAATAGTTGCACAATGTCTCGTACGTTGATTATTTTTATTCATGTTTGGAACGGGAGAGGCGAGGCGCACGAAATCCAAGGGCGCACACCCTCCTTCTTTAGTAGCATATGTGAAACTCATTTCGTTCACACCCAATTCCAAATCGTCAATGATAGTCTGACTCACATCGCATTTACTGGGGGGGGGGGGGGGGGGGGGGGGTGAAAAAGCTCACTGATAGTTCGACTAACCTGGTTCACGTCGCGCTCTGGTCGGGCATTCTCCGGCTTGCCCTTCCGGCTGCCCCTGCTGTCGTCCGATGAGGGCACGCCGGGCGTCACTCGGTCCACCCACTCGGCCACGCGACGAGAGGAGGAGGCACTGGAAGATGCGAATTAGTCGATTGTTTTATTGAAAAGGAAGATGCCCTCGTATTACTTGATACGCTATCACATTCCATTAATCGTCTTTTCTACCCTTAATACTTTCCCTCTTGCTAAAGGACCCTCGCCGTCTCTTCGAAGGAAATGCCTCCTTCGTCGTCTTGTCCGCATTGGAGTGCTCGTCGAGGACCGCATGAAGCTCGATTACGTGCTCGGTCTCCGCGCTGAGGACTTCCTTGAGCGCCGTCTCCAGTCCCAGGCATTTTTTTTTTGTTTTATTTTGCTCTCACAATCAGTTGGCCGATTCAAAGAAGGAAAACTTCTCTGATAAAATGTATTGAATTAGTTTTGTTTATATTTGATTTCAGGTCTTCAAGCTCGGACTCTTCAAGTCTATCCATCACGCCCGTGTTCTCATCCGTCAGAAGGACATCCGGTATGTATTTTTTAAATGTTTAATTTTTTACGAGTGCAACTCGGCTTGTTGATATACAGTCCTGTTTGGTTCCCTCCTGAAAACATTCCGGCTCATTCCCTTTTGTGGCTCATACAGAGAGAAACAGTTGACAGAATTGTTATTTGTTCTTTCAGTAATTAGTAAACTAGCTCTGCGGGTGGCAAACACCCTGCGGCTGCAATGTCGCCGGGTTGTGATAGTCTTCTGCGAGTGTTTGGCGCGACGCCGGGTTGTGATAGTGCTATGCATAGGGGTCACAAGCTCCGCCCACTTTGTGTGGACACGACTTCGCTCAAAAAACGAGAAAACAAAGTCACAAGCTTCATTCTAAACCAAATCTCTTGTTCTCAGTTGCTATAGACAGCTACTATATCCCTCTAACAATCGAGTTTGGTCCCAGGAATGTACATCTTTAATGAGAAGGTCAAAATTGAGTCCAAAGCCAGGGAGAGGTGCGATTTTACGGTTTCCAGTGCACAAACTTCTCTGGGACCAAGGTTTATTTTTAAGCTTGATTTTTCCGAGCACAGATGAGAAGAAAAAACAATATTTTATAGTTTCATTAGCTTGTGACTTTGTTCTAAAGATTTCAGTACGCGCGTATTTCCTCGCTTCCTACTCACGCTAAACACAGTGTGAGCGCCAGAGGGGATAGTCAAATGAGAGGAGAGGGGCGAGAGACACACCACACTCCCCCTCCCTCCGCCTCGCTCTCCCCGCTGTTCTTACTCGGTGGGACTAGCGCGCGCTCACGCACTTGCCTTCCTTCGATTTCGACTTTGAGCGTCGCAAAGCGCAAGCTCGACTTGGTGAAACTATGGCCGGCTGAGATGCGGGGAATGGGCAGAATAGGCTCCGCCCACCTCCCCTCTCGTCTCGCCTTTCCCCCCTCCCCAACGGTGCCTTTCGCGAGTGCTTCTCGGGCTGTAGCGCAGCTCAGAGACAAGATTTCAACAAACGGTAAAAAGGGTGATGGTATTGGGTCCATGAGGGACAGTTTGGACACAAATTTGACCGGATTGTTACAGTTCGGCAATCTACGTTGTGCCCCCTAGCTATGCGAGTGCTTCGCGCGTAGACGGGTTATATATTCGAATTATTGGCCAATGTGTGAAAGTATAGAATATTCACGATTGCAAACAGAGCTGGCATTGTCCCTTGCGAAAGGCTCGCATTCTAGGCTATCAATCGCCGGGTATTGTATTTAGGACATATGCCAATCCTTGAATGGATAAAATATTCACAGTCGCAGACCGAGTTGGCATCGTCCCTTTCGAAAGGCACTGCGTGGCCCCATCCCATCTTTTTTCGGCTCGCCCTCGGCCCCACGAGCCTTCCGCCTGCGCTCAGGCCCAAACTTTAAAAATTCATAGTGAGCTTTAGAGGAACTTTTGTCACTTCGGACAAACTGATCTCTGATCGGGTATACATTCCCTATCATCCCACAACCTCAGTTTGGGTGACTAAATATTCGTGCCACTCCTTCTTTAAGGCAATGGGCCCCTCAGGAGGAAAAAATTCAGGGCGGGGGATTGGGATCTTCGTACACGATTTATAATGAGTCAAGGGATAAAATCCGAATACTCTTCATAACTAGCAATATTCTTACTCCGCATTCGCGCCCTCATGCACGATCCTCTCCATCTCCTCCAGATAGCTGATCGGAGCGGCGAGATCGGGAGGAAGGAAGGACAGCGATGGGAGGGATCCGAGGTGGAGTCTGGAAATATAAGTAGCATGGCTTACGAAAGAAAAAAAACGATAAAAGAATAAATAGAAGAGATTATTTCTAAAGTAACACTAAGAAAAGACACCGCAAAGATTCGCTAAAATTCCCAAAGAAGGAGCATAGCTAGGAAAAGTAAACTTTTGCTTCACAATCAGAAAACATTCCTTTAGTCACCCAGCTTATGATCTCAAGAATAAATAGAAGAGATTATTTCTAAAGTAACACTAAGAAAAGACACCGCAAAGATTCGCTAAAATTCCCAAAGAAGGAGCATAGCTAGGAAAAGTAAACTTTTGCTTCACAATCAGAAAACATTCCTTTAGTCACCCAGCTTATGATCTCACGAATGAAGCCAATGCTTTCCATGTCTGTGATAAACATGAAAACGGCGTAAATATCGTCTAGACCAAGTGGATCAGAAAAGGGTGATCAACAATATGAGTACTCCAATGAATACTACTCATAATAGGCATTCAGAATTTTGAGATTGGCATGATCAGAAATCTTAATAGTCAGAGATGTTAATCTTTGGACTTGAGATCGGGCGAGGATAGCCTATTCGCCATCTCTTGCACAACTCTTGAGGGAGTTCTAGAAACAGCTCGAAATATTATTCAGTATCGCAAACACTGCGGCAGAACCGAAAAAATACGCGAAAGGAAGCATACTGCGAAATTCTGACTGTCTATTCGCTATCTCTTGTACAACAGACCGGTGCACTTGTATCGGAGAGGGGGAATTCATTTGAAGAATGTCGGCGAAAGAGGAGGAAGAGAAAAGGGATGACCAACGAAAACGCGAACTGGAGAAATAATGCGCTTCCAAGTTTCGGTTATGTATGACAGAGTCGTGGGAAAGTGTAATAAATATTGAGAACTCTGCGTCAAAACCAGGTGACTACTCGAAATAGGGGAAATGCGCTTCCAAATTTTGACTGTCTCTCTGTGTACAACATACAGGTGGCATTTGTATCGGACGGAGGGAGGATACATTTGAAGAATCGCAAAATCACTACACTCCGGGAACATGAAAATATCGAGTAATCAGCGCCAAAACCGGGCGAATACTCGAAATACGGGAAATGCGCTTACAAAATTGACAGTATATTCTACGTGTACAACAGACAGGTGGCACTTGTATCGGAAGGGAGGGGATTCATTTGAAGAATGTCGGCGAACGAGGGGGAGAGAAGATGACTAAGACAATCAAGGAAAGGAAGAAGGAGAAGGGAGAGGGATGAATAACTCTCAATGAACAGATTTTTTTCGTAACAGTACTAGATACAAGATCTTGAGAATAAATCGTGACGAATTATGCAGAGATATGGAAAACGAAAAAAATCATTTTATATTTTTTAACGTTTGTCCTTTTCTCAGCGCAACTAGACACAACAACGGACAATTCGAACAGCTCGATATTTTAAAAAAATAAAAATAAAATAAAAAAATCACACCATCGATCCTTCTCACTATCTATATCCCAATATTCCAAGCATTTCCAACCCCTTTTCACTCAAATAGATAAGATGAGTTTACCGTTCGATCTGCTCAAATCGCTCCGTCGATTCCTCCCATTAGTTGTCGTAAATAGGCTAATACATTTTACTCACCCCCTCTAGATCCAGCCCCTGACTGTTTTGGAGGAGCGTGAAAGTTTCCAGTAGCCTCTCCAGAAGTAAGTCTCACCTCTCAATCTGCTCGAATCGCTCCGTCGATTCCTCCCATTCGTTGTCGTCCATCGGCTGGTCGTAGTCTCCAAAGAGAGCGTCAATATTGGAAGGGCTGATAAGAAAAATACTGAATATTTTCGTTTTCCAGTACAAAATTGGAGTTGAGTTTCACAGCTTACATTTAGTGATGTTTGAAAAAATGTAATCCACGACGGGAACATGAGTGTAACAAAAAAACATTTTTTGAGGATATTCGGTCGTTCTACCCTAATTTTAGAACGACCAATTAATATGGTCACCTAAGCGAAATTAATATGGTCACCTAAGCGATTCAATCAAATTCTCCGCCTCGAGTCTAATCCTTTTCGCTTCAGAATCCGTTTGATCGTTGTTTTCGGAGGATGAGGAGGGGTCGGCGAGCTGGAAAAAATACTATAAAAATTTCCAATGGCCTTGTGATTTTGCTGTTTTTCAATAAGCTCATGCCCTGTCGAGGCTTCTCCTTCTGTGTATCTTCCTACGCACTTATTTGAACAGCAAATAAAAATCTATGCGAGAGTCATTCATGAATGAATCATGAATGAAAGGCGCGAATAAGCATTGAAGCGCTATGTTTGACTGTCTGAAGGGCATTGAATGTGTTCAGGTGGCCGAGTGGTTAAGGCGTTGGACTGCTAATCCAATGGGCTCTGCCCGCGTGAGTTCGAATCTCATCCTGAACGAACCTTTTTGCTTCTTTTGGCGATAATTCTTCATTGTGCTAAGAATAGCCGCATTTTCTATATTCTCCTACTACCCCCTTAGGCCTTATACAGTAGCGAAAAAAAAAGATAATAAAGTCAAAATGATTTTTCCAAATTCCATACCTCCTGTGATCTCCTCTCCTCCGCCCGCTGTCGGATCGTGCTCCTCTTACTGGAAGGTGAGACGGAGGTTGCAATGGAGACTGCGGGAACGGCGTACTGCAAAGGCCCGTTATAATTGTTTTCTAGATACCTGAAATCATCCTGAAATCAAATGCTACTGGCGCGGACACTTTTACGATACCAGTGAAACCTATCCAATTAGTGTGCGACAGTTTCGTTTTCGTTGCCATTTTGTTGGCGGTGGTCAAAGAATTACCTTAAAATATGTTACACGCGGCGTGAATGAAAATACAGAAAAAAATGCGATGTTCGATTGAAATTTCACTTCCATCTCACCGTCTCCAATTTTGAAAATGCTTATCACACAATTTTGTCATTAACTTCTGCCTTATTTGTGAGAATATTCTCGTCTCTTCACGTTATCTATCGTTAGTCAGGGAAACAAGAGAGAACATAGCGAAATGAGAGAGGCAGACCAACATGCGGTATCCGCGACTGCTGCGGCTTTCTCAATGAGCGCTGCCTTCGGGGATTGGCTTCGGGCTCGGCGGATGACTGGAAGAGGTCAACGATCATCTTTATCGCTTCCAAAAATACAGGAGAGAACGAATAGCATCATCTTTTGAAACGAGATGAGCTCGATATTCGCAGAGAATAATCAACGATTGAAAGATTGTTGAAAGATCAAAGATCCATATAAAGATCAAGAATCAAAGGTCAAGAATCACCCTCACCGTGGGCATACTGCTGCTTCTCGGGGCGGGTCGTTGCGTGAGCACTGGAAGACGGGACGCCTTCCGGTCCTGAAATTGTCTTATTCCAAATCTTGCGCGCTGTTTTTTAAACAGGCACTTTACAGGCGTTTCTACACTGAGCACACTGTAAAATCAGTAATCAGTAAAATCAGTAATCAGTGTAATCAGTAAAATAGCTGCCCTTGAATTCCAGGGTCCCTCCTTGCCCTCTAGGGTTGCAGCAGGTTCGGTATTACCGCGCGCGAGAGAGTGGCGATATGTAAAGAGGGTGCGGTAATAATACTAATACGGTAATACCGCACCCTCTTTACATATCGAAAAGGGTGAGAGAGAATGGAGGAGAGAGAGAGCGAGGAGGAGGAGAATGATGCGGTATTATTACCGCACCCTCTTTACATATCGCCCCTCTCGCGCGCGGTAATACCGAAACCGATCTCCTCCCTGCTGCTCCTCAACATCCACCGTCCATTTTTTTATTATTATTATTTTTTAGGCTCCGAACATTAATTATCACATTTGATATGCCCGCCCTGCTAATTTGATTACCGATATTTCCGAAGATTGCAAATTCCTCCAGTGTATCGGCTCGAACCGATAGTGATCGCCTTCTCTTCCCCCCCCCCCTCTCTCTCTCTCTCTCTCTCTCTCCCTGTTTCCCTGAGCTGTCGGCTCTTCTCTCACTTCTATGATGATAAAGCGATACTACTGAACGGCTGATAAATGGTGCATCGGCCGGCTGATAAACCCAGGCTGCTGCTCATTCACAGCATTCTTCTCCGACAGAGAAGGGGGAGATCTTTACATATACGCACTTGCGCACTTTGCACGAATCGAACTACAAGGCCTGGGCGGCGGAGGGAGCGGCCGCTCTCCCCGCTCATTTTGAATTTTTGCAGTCCGATTACGGTGTGGCGGGAAAATTCAAAAGATAATCCCCTTGTTCACCCTTTTCTGGAGAGAACAATGGGGGTCAGAATGCTGTGTCATGGATATTCACTGACTTGTTTTTTTTCTTCTAGCTACTAGCTCTCTAGAGGAATTCGTAAATCACATAGGATCCCGGGAATTCCTCGAGAAAATATTTTTAAAGTTAAAAATTCCTCACATGCCCTGGCTGCGCATCAACATCCACCATCGGTCGCACCTCTGGACGGTGAGAGGAGGCGTGGGCGGGGAATGGTTGTGAGGGGTCTGCAATGGTGATGATTTTTCATTTCGAAATGTGACTAAAGAAAATACAGTAGTGCGAATGGCGGGTGGTGTGGGGTCTAAAAAATATGGTGATGGATGAGCTTGGCCATCTGATTATACAGTGATGAGATGATGGGAGACACAGTGATGGGGGATACAGCAAAAATAGCAAAATAGAAAAAAATAGATGCATTAGCGGGAGTTGAATGGTGGAGCTCTGATTTTTTTGATCGACTGTGTTCACATGTTAGTAGGTAACACGCAAGAGAAAAGGACGTTTGCGCAGTCCAAATGTGAAATTGATGTTTGTCGCAGGCAGAAGAAAGGACAAAATATTTAAAAAACACTCCGACATTTCAAATGAGCGAGATGAAGCACAGAACACGAATAATATCTGAACTCACTCGAATGAGTGAATCTTCCCTCCGAAACTTAGAATATAACAGTTCCCTCAGCAATGTTTCGAGAAGCGCCGGAAGCCCGCGACCGCAAAAGAGCACGGTCAAACTCTCTTCAGTTCGCACACTCTCTCGCCCTGTCTGACCGACGAGAGAGCGTGCGAAAGTGAGAGAGCGGAAATGAACGCGCGTTTCTCGGGAACAGAATTGAGCAAGGGGTTTTAGTGTGAATTCATGCGAGAACTCCGCTGCCCACGCGGATAGAAAGGTGATTTAAAAAAAAGGAAAGGATGTATCTATCCACATCAAGCGATTTTACAATCGTAAGAGACAACGATTGTTCGCGGAAATGAACTAGCCGGGCAGCTTGTCTAAAACGTCTGCGAGAACTTGGAAACTAACTACTCGTGAGAAAGCGAGACAGCTCTTGCCGTGTCTGTCACCTAAGCAACCCGACGAATTTCAGAGCGAGTTGAGTACAAATTTAACGACGAAATGGCTAGGAATTCAGACAGAAATTGAGATATTGCAAATACGATGATGAGTTGATTTTTACGAAAATTTGGGGAAGTTGAATTGCGAATTAGACCTGAATATCTGGGCAAGGTAGAGGGGTTGCTAAAAATGAGGTGAACGATTATTGTATTGTATATTGTATACGAGTGAAAAAACCAAGAATTCAGCCCGAAAATGGGTAAGGAACGGGGAACCAAAAGCAGTGAATAGCGGTAAAGGCGAAAAAGCCGCGAGAGGCTTTGGGGATAAAAGATGTATGATGGAGAGGAGAGAGTCGCGAAGGCCATTTAGAGGCATGTTATATCCCCCCCCCCCCCCCCCCTGGACACACTGGCAAACGCCGGGGGATACAGGGTTGAGAGGCCGTGACAGCTAAAGTGATGTGTTCGAAAGCGTTCAGGACAAGTACAAATGTGTACCTGCATTCTGCGAGCGCTACCTCCTATGGAGAAAAGTGAAAAGGCGGCGAGTAAGAAAAAGGATCGAAAAGAATGTGCTTCGTTCGTATGTATATTATGTTTCAAGGAACTGTCAATACAGTGCCGAGAGTTTCGCAATAGCTTTCTAGTTTGTGTCCAGACGAATCTTCTCGCGAAAACATGGCACGTGAATAGTATGAGAAGACATACAAGATTAGATGAGTCAGAAACGGAGAGTAATAGTGAACATGAGCACACTCGATAGGGAGAGAGAAACACAGTCACGCTATAAGAGCAAGCTATCACCCGGCCTTGTGGCCTAATGGATAAGGCGTCGGACTTCGGATCCGAAGATTGCAGGTTCGAGTCCTGCCAGGGTCGAAATCTTTTGCCTTTTGGAATTAAGGTAACACTCTCCTCTCTACCTGCTTGCTTGCTATTTGGGACTGTTTTCCACCGCATTCGCTGGGGGTACAATTTTACAAATAATAGTTGGGAGAAACGCAACGAAACACGACGAAAAAGACAAAGAAATTAATAAATTGAAAAGGCCGGGTAATTCTAACAGGAAGTCGGTTCGGTGCAAAGCGCTTGCGCACATAGGCGGGACTAGTAAAAGAAAAGGGAGGCGCTGCCGCTTACCAATGTTTGCACAGAGGAAGCGTTACTTTGACCGGCCTCATTCATTCGGGCTTCTCCGGTTTTATTTTTTCACTGGTTTCCCAGGGTATTCTCATTGGTTTCCTACCTCACTCCTCAATGAGAAAAGATCAAAGGGGCCGCTGGGAACTCAGTAAGATTTCACCGGGAAACCATTGAGATGTTGAATTGGGTTTCCCAGGCTATTTCTCACTGGTTTCCCAGCGGCCCCTTTGATCTTTTCTCTTTGAGGAGTGAGGTGGGAAACAAATGAGAAATAAAAACCGAGTTTAGGGCAAAAAAAGACAGTAGAAAAAAGTAAAGGTGTGAAAAATAGGACAGTCTGCACAGAATTGTCCGGAAGAGTTACTTTGGATAGCCACTGGAGGAGAGACCTGAGAATGGATAGGTAGTGAACGAGGACTGGGGTTGGTTGAACCGCATTTTTTCGTTCCGTTGGAGGCAATGCGAATGAGTTGTCTGAGGAAAATGATGATATTTTGGTGTGGGGAGCTAATACTCATTGTCACTTCACTTCAGGAATAAAAACAGTGCACTGGAGCAATAGACATCAAGCACGTCAGGAAAAAACCCCAACTGTCTAGCACTTTGGTTCGAGCTTGCGGGTCTTTTTTTCGTAAGCGTATGAAAGGAGTACCCTGCACTTTGCGAGTGAAAAAGACAATTCGACATGTTTGCACAGTGCTACTCGAGAGAAACTGCAAGTACGTTTCAATCATGGTTCAACTGGAAAAAATAACTGGTCCATGGTTGCAGATTGGGCTGTTTGTGTGAATAGCACATCTCCCGGTAAGAGGTCAACCACAATCAGAGCGAAGAGAGCACGAGCAGATTGCAACTATTCGAAAGGCGAAAAATAGTCATCTTCAATGTTGCCGCGAATCATGATCAATCTCGAAGGAAAAAGTACGCAGAAAACAGAAAACAGGCACTATGCGGATTGGATGTTTTGTCAGCTTTCATACAAAAGTGGGATGCATTTGTACTTCGTGTTGATCGAATTGAGGCGATTGTGCGAGAATTTGGACGAGCATCAACCAGAAAATAGAGCAAATTTTTGCCTAGGAAGAAGCAAAATTGTGCAAAAAAAAACAATTATGGTGGTGATAGATATACAACTGAGACAGATGTAAACTACTACGGCAGTCTAGACATGATGTGAGAGCTCTTCAAATAAATCACAAGTAGGAAAAGCCAGCCATGAATGAATGGCCCATGAACCCTCGAGTGTCCACACCAAGAAATTAAGCAAATAAGGTGGTTCAAACGATAAGTAGCGGCTTGGGAGGTTGAAGCGTAAAAGGCACGGCATTTGTTGTTCAAAGAGATTACAACGATCGCTAATCAGTTCAAATTCTAAAACTGAATAATGAGTTGCCAAGAGAGACATAATGCTTACGCAACCACTAATTATCTAGATAGAAGGTTTGGAGAGTAGGAATTCAGGCTTCAAAATGCAACGAAAAAGGCAAGGCAGGTAAGGCAGGCAAGCATCAGGTTATGCGGTCATGAATAATGTGAACGCTTCAAACATTCAAGTGTTATTTTTGCATTTAGCGGTTTGAAATTCAATATAAGAAGGGAAAATGCAACGGAAAACGCAAGCCAGGTGTGAACGTGTGAAAACGCGTCGTCGTCGTCGTTGCCGAGAGGAAACGTTGTAATCAGGACAGATTGAGAGGGGATTCTCAAAAGCCTCGGCCGCTCTCTCACTTTCCCATGTTTTCTCGCTGCTCCCTCTTTCTCTGCACTCTCCTCCTTTCTCCTGATCTCTCGTCTCTCCCTCCTTCTCTCTTTCTCTGGGCTCTCTCGACATGCCTTTGTCTCTCGCTTGTGAGGCGGAGAGAAGTTGGAAGTGTAGCCAGGGCAACGCCAGTGGAGAGGGGAGAAGAGAGGGGAGAGGGGAGAGGGGGGGAATGAGCAGAAAATGACTCAGCAAATATAATAGCAAGAATGTATACAAGGATGACTGAGAAGGGAAACTTCCACCCCACTTATAGAGAGCTACAACAAGGAGATAGAGGAATACTGGATGGCAAATGCCACATCTATTGAAGAAAAAACGTATAACAAGATCTCAAAATGTAAGAGACAATGGAGAAGGGGGTATGTGGTGCAAGACAGAAAATGAATCAAGCATGAAAAAAACGACTGTACTAGAGAAAACACCTATTTTTCCGCAGGAAAGACGCCCTAAATGTGTATTCACAAAAAAAAAGATTTCCATAGCGAGATGGGGCGGGGCAGTGAGGAGGAGAGGTGAAATAAGCGTACAGAGAAAAAATGCACAGTGCGCAACAATAGGGCAAAATAGGTCAGAGCGTCGTGCACTGGAACATGAAGTGGCAACACGTGAAAGGCGAGACACAAACAGCTGGCAATACCCTTGTAATAATTTTTTTCCGTATTTTCTGGATTGAAGAACCGTTCTTCATGCACAGAACAATTAGCAGGTAGAGGTTGTTTGATAGACAAGGTCAGGAACGAACGAATCGGAGCAAACAGTATTAACAACATCTGCGCGAAATAGTGGGTGTGGTTATGTTATTTCAGAGCGCATTAGGGCGCAAAGTAATCGCGTTGTTGTAGAATAATGCGTCTAAAAATCACCGTTTCAGTTCAACAACTACTGAAAATCAAGAATGAAACCTTGGATAGGCCGAGGCACAACAAAAGCATGAGTGAAGAAGATTTCAATACTTTCGAACACTTCAGTGGTTTACTCGAGCGGAACACTTTAGAATATTCTAGAATGTGTGAATATTTAGCAGCAGAAAGGGGAATACATTTGCAAGACGAGTCCGAGACAACAGTAACAACATCTTGCAGGTTGAAGCAGGTTGCGTGTGACTACCACTCTCTCACTTTCGCATGTGTTCTCTCGTCAGACAGAGTACGGTCTCTTGATTTCGTCTACTCTCTAAGCGGCGACCACTGTTTCGTGAGAGCATGTCAATTCAAGATAGTCATGTTACCTACGTTAGCGTGACGGCAATAGAAAGGGGGGGGGGGGGGATGGTCAGAGGTTGTTGTCGTCTCTTCACTGTGCCTTGTCTCTCGCCCGGTCAGAGAGCGCGAGAGATCACGTGGAAATGAGAGAGGCAGACAATAGAAATGACAGAGAATGCACTTGATTGGGTACACATTCGGGGGCCCAGTCGGGATGAGGAGACCAGGTGGTGCCAAACCGCGACGAGTAATTGGGCACCGCCGGCTGGGGTCAGCCGGGATCGGGCTTGCATGAAGAGAGTATGCGCTTTTCGAGATCACATACCACAGCGTGCCATCGAGCATGAAAAAGTTCATTTACATGGCGAAGCCCATTTTTCGCTCTCTCTCTCACTAATCCTATTCCCACTCATTTTCGTCGTCTCATTTCTGTCTCCACTGAGCGGTGCCTCAAATCACAAGGATGAGTTAGTTTAACGATATTGTCCGTCCCGTGAAAGAAATGAAAATTTAAAAAAAGAAATGGGAATTCGTGTTTCGGGACATTTTTAAATCTTAACATTGCATTGAAACATAACTGGTTTTTCCGAAACTCATATCTCATTTTCAGTGATTAGATAGGCGATTTCCATATCTCGAAACCCACCGAAGGAAACCCCATACCCCGCATTATTTTTGGATTTCTGATGAGATTTCTGAACGTTTGAGGCGGTCCGATTTTTGATAAAAGATTTGCTGCTCGAAATACTCGGATAAATGTACTTATTTTCGCAGTTTTTCGTGTTAATCTAAAATGTAAGAATAATAATCAAAATTCGGATCGCATCAAACGTTAAGAAATCTACTCGGGAATCCAAAAATAATGCGGGGTATGGGGTTTCCTTCGGTGGGTTTCGAGATATGGAACTCGCGTAATCACTAAAATTTAGTAGTTCAAGCTCAAATTTGTCTAGAGCGATAGTTAGTGTACAAAAATTACATGGATCAGTGGCAGATTTAGTGGCGTATAATCTGTTGCCGATTGAATGCCAACATTCGATCTGACCGATCGTTGATAAAGCATTTTGTACCGAAAATCCTCTTGATTTCGCGCCGCAAAACTCGCTCGAATGGGTCGAAATGATTTTTCAGACAATGTACGTAAGGGGAAGTCGGAAAGGGGGGTGGGTTGATCGTTCTCAGAATTGTTTGGTCACAAAAAAAGACTCATTTTGCCGGACGAGGTCGGGCATGGAATTGTAGAAGAGCATGTTACTGCGGATATGTTTCAGCCAGTTCACAACAGGGAAGTTACGCTGTAGGGACCGGTAGGGACTCGTGATCTTAACAGAAAAAAAAATAAAAAAATATCTGACCATCGTCCCTGCCACACAGCGTGCCAGAGCAGATCAATTTCATTGTTCGCCTCGTATTCTAATGAGGGGAGAGCGAGAGCGAGTCATTTCACGCCGAGAGAGAGGCTAAATCGGTGTGAAATGAAGGAAAATGATTGAGTTTTTTGTGCATTTACTCATGCTACAAGGGAATGGGGCAAAAATAAAATACAATCTCAACCTCACGCTATGCGGGAAATGTTTGGGCAATGTTCTGCACAGGTGCCATATTTTCTCGGCTGAGGAGATATCTCGGATGTAGGCAAAACTATCAATTTTCGCTGTTTTTCGTTATGTTTCACCCGTGTTGTAAATCGATCAACTGATAAATTGCAACCGCAAAGAATATTTAGGCTATGTTTCAATGGTGCTATAATGTTTTTTCTCTTCCTCATTTCTCTCCACCGACCCACCCACGAGTAGAATGACTAGCAAAATGAGAGGGAGGAAAAGAGATTAGTGAGATAGGGGAAGAAATGGGCGAACGCCAGGCCAATGACTTTTCGATATATCCACTCTGACACACGCTGTGGTAAACGAGAAATTCGAAATTGACCTAGTTGTAATAGGTATGTTTCAGTCAGTATATAACAGGGAAGTAACAAGGTAGGGACTGATTTTGTTCTCTTATTCTATCTATGTATTTTCGATAAAAATAAATATCTCACCATCGTCTCTGCCGAGGTCGGGCACGGAGTCGTAGAAGAGGATAGTGAAGGGTCTGTAATGGAGAGTCGAGTTGAGGTCGATTGAGAACCAGGAATATGAATTGGATAACTTTTATAACTATTTTTACTTTCACACTCTCCAATGCAGACACAGTTTTTTTTATTATTTCGATCATTCTAATAGAGATAGAAGCCCAAACGGTAACAGTTTTGCCGTGCAGCCAGGTGGACTGGGCCAGATCAATGATTGCTTCTACTGATTTTTCATTATTTCACAGATAAAATAAGATGGTCTTCATGTATTTCCGGGACAAAGTGCAATCAATTGATCTAGTTTATTGATGGGCGTGATCCTTGGTCTTTGA
Organism: Pristionchus pacificus; assembly: GCA_000180635.4. Lineage (NCBI taxonomy): Eukaryota > Metazoa > Nematoda > Chromadorea > Rhabditida > Neodiplogasteridae > Pristionchus > Pristionchus pacificus. The sequence continues at coordinate 27,784,070 of CM026578.1, read as the reverse complement.
TCTTTGACCCTTACCTGTCTGGCCTGCAGATGCATCGTAGTTGCTTGTTGTGCAGCGCGCAAAGGAAGCAGATCATGTCATTGCGAAGCGCGCGCCTGAACTTGATCTTTGATCTCTGATCATCTTTCAATTTGTATCGCGTTTTTGTCTCGTCGAATAGTTCATATAAAACGAATAAAATAGAAAGAAGAAGGATGTAACAGAGAGCTATTTTCGAAAAAAATAAGAAAAACAACTAAAAAAATCAACCAATTACACCAGGAAGGTGGAATCGAACCACTGCGCCGCTAGACGCCTACGGGTTTGAAGCCCGCACCCCGGACCACCGGAGTTCATCCTGGCATCAACACCTCTCTCGCGTGCGCATAAATAACCCCTCGCGAGCGTGCGCGATAGCCGAGACGGTTTGGAAATGACCAGCTCTTCACTTCGTCTCTCTTCACTCGGCGCGCTTTCTCACTGATTATTCACGAATGAGATGATAGCGTAAAAAAATTTCGAAGGCGCAAATCGGAGATAGATATTGAAGGTTTTCAGAGAAAAGAAGCCTGAAACGGAAATTTATTCGCATGATATTCGAGCAGACGAAATGGAGCATTTGCACTTCAAAGAAATGTCAAATAACAAAAGGACTAATTAGAATCGGCAGTAATAAATTGGATTCAGAAGTAGTGAAGGAAAATTCAAGAATTTTTTTTCATTGGAATTAACTGGAGAATGGAATGAGTTTCAGATCATCTGTGAAAGGAAACAAGCGAACTTTTGATAGTATATTGGGCGTCCACTTGAGAGAAAAACACAACAACAGTGAATTGCGTAAAAAGTAACTTTGTGCAGCAGCAGCGTAAGCCAGATTGAATGAATGAATGAATAGAATTATCTAGAATGGAATGAGTTGCAGGCCGTTTGTGAAAGGAGATGCGCGAACTCTGTCTAGTCTCTTCAGATTGAAACAACACAAAATAAATCGTATTTGAATGCCTAAGTTGCCAAATGTGCAGTAGATAGCGTAAACTCCGTCCACCTCAGAGGCTCGCCGACGAAATCTCCGAATGGCCACCTCTGTCTCTGCGCATCTCCCCCTTTCACCCACTCCCTCCCCCTTCTCTGCCCCGCCTCTCCCTCCTTCGCCGTGCTCCCTGGTGCGGAAAATCCGCGGCCTGCGCCCTCTCCATTTCACCTGGGCTCTAGTCTTGTAGTTTCCTCCCTCTGACTCCCTCTAAGGGAGGGGGAGGGGGGGGGGTGAGAGCCCTTGTCCTCTGTCCAGTAGAAGGACTTGCGTATCACCATGGAAGCGCTCCAATGTAAGCTGCACTTATGCCCCTCAATATGTGTCCGTAATGCGATCATGCCTTGTGGAGGAACGTGTATGCGCCACTATTAATCTCATTGCCTCTTGTGTCTGCACTTTTATCCATGCCGTATTTGTTATGAAAATAATCGAAGAAGCAAATAACATCAAATGTCTTCCTCGTAACCTTTCTTAGATTCTCTGAAACTCTCTTGCAGAAGGGGTGTGACTTGAGTTAGATCTCATTTCACTAGCAATTATTAACTCCCTACCTTCTCACAGCAAAACTCCGGTGTCCTACGTGGAATCAAGTATTTCCCGCTATTTGCCATCTCCAGGCTTGATGACAATTTGTGGAGAATTTGATGGGAGTGTGCAGGTTACGGTAGTTTTCTCAATTATTGATTGATTAGCATGAGTTGCCCGAGGCCGGGGTACTGTACTTGAATACAACGTGGAAACTCATTTCTACATGATTCCAGCTTATATGAGGTCACCAAAGTTCTTACATGCTTCGGATAACCGTTCGAACACAACGCACATCGTAACTAAATCACGCCTATCCACTGTCCGCAATAAATGGACAATTCAGCTGGCGCACTACTCGCACTACTCTCTTCATTCTGCGTGCTCTCTCGCCGGTCAGACGAAGCGAGAGAGCGCGTGATAATGAGAGAGTCAGGCACACCGCCCCACAATTCCCAGGACTCTACTAACAAACGTAAGGTCAAACCAGAAGCGCGTGGGAGTCGATGACCTTTCCCCGGGAAACTCCGCCCACAAGTTCCCAGCCCTCCGATTCCCATGGGAACAGCGGCGGACGTGATCAAACTAGACAGTGGGAAGGGCACAGCTCATCTCATGAAAAAAAACCGTTTCTCAAGTGCAAAACCCTCATTCTGCAGGCAGTCGGTGCGGTTATTACCCAAAATGTCATTAAACTATAAATTATTTCAAAACTCGACCCAAAAAACACGCGATTCCCACGTGTGCGCGCTCGCACACTTTCGCGTCTAACTCTCTCCCCGTCGCGCGCTCTCTCGCCGCACGCTCGCCGCCCGCGCTCTCTCGCCCGTCCACACTCTCTCATCGTGGGAACGGAGAGCGTGGGAAAAGGAGCGTGGGAAAGTACTCGTGGGAACGTGCGCTTGTTTCCCAGGGCTGCTCGTTTCGACATGGCTCCCGCTTCATTACGTAACCATCGCCGACCGAATGAAGACCGTCCTCCAGCTCCAGTCTCAGGTGGGCATCGTTGACTAATTATTGACTAATTAGTCACTAATTATCGGCTAATTAGCAGCGTTTATCGATTGATTATTTGGCAATTATCGATTGATTGCAGGACGTGCGCCGTCGCGGCCCCGCCAAATACGTCCCGCAGTGTGATCCCAAGCTGCGACCCAAGAAGGAGGACAACATCGTGCCCAAGGTAAGCGATTGGTGGCTGGGCGTTTCGGAGCAATTTCCTTGAGTGCTATTTCGTGTTTGAACTGCCTGTGCACAGCTTCCGTTTTCCCGTTGTCGCTGTTTCGGATCAATTTCATCATTTGACGCAAAACAGGGTCGTAGGGTCCTTTCTCTTTCGAAATCCGGGTTGTTCTATGTTTCACATGGGCTATGAGTGCTTGAATAATGCGTATGTTACGATGTTTTGCCGATTGTACCTATTGATTGTACCTTTTGATTAGAATAATTGAACCTAGAATACAAATAATTATTGTTATTCCTTGCAGATCCACCTCTCGTACATTCCGCCGAGCCTGCGTCGCCCGTCGCCGTGGGGCGCCTTCCTGTCCGACTGGCTCGCCGCCTGCGAGGAGAAGTGCGTGCACCGTAGTCCTACCTTACCTCCGCCCTTAGCCTCCTTAGACCTTTGCCTTAGCCGGACACTAGTTTAGAACCCCCGGTGCGCTAAAAAGGGCACATCAGAATTCCTAGATAAGAAGAATGCGAGGAGAAATGCGTGTGCACTCGAGGAGAAGTGCGTGTGCACTCGAGGAGAAGTGCGTGTGCACTGTAAGCCTACCGGTGGTCAAGGGGAGCCCCAAAATAAACCTAGAGCTTTAAAAGGAGTACAAGCTGGGCTGTGCAAAATGTAACGGTCTCTCACTTCTCAATTCCCTCAAAATATTTCTGCCCGGCGCGAAAGATCGTTAGATTTTGCCCAATTTGATGACCGCAAGGATGTTAACACGGCACAACTAAGTATCCCCTTTCAGGCGCAACTCCGAGTCGGCCTCCTCTGCCGTCTCCGAGGGCTCCCCTCCCCTCTCGCCCCGCTACCCGGAGGATGAGGCCGGCTCGACCAGCGGCCGCAGCACCGGCAGCTCCGGCGCCTGCAGTGGAGGTGAGGGATGGGGAGTGTATGGGGGAGATTAAGATAGATGGGTGAAACAGAAAACGGCCTGGCTGAGTCCCTTGTCGGAGCATCGATTTTTTGCCTAATTTTGCATGCTGCAAAGTCATGGGATGTCATTGGAGTGGTGATGGATGGGTGAAACGGAAACCATCCTGGTTTATCTCCTTTTCATATGATAGAAACAGCAAAGTGAGCGGTGGATGTGATGTATGGAGAGTGGTGATGGAAATTAACCTGGCTGTGCGTCTGACCCGTGTCAGAGCGTCGATTTCGCTTCCTTTTGTAAATGATACAACTGAGATGCGCGTGCGTCACCTGCTTCATTTTTACAACTTTATTTATTATTACCCTGGAAATATCTCATTTATTGAATTGAGGCAACAGCAATTTTGCTATGGTAACAGGGGATGGTGAAACGGGTGATGACCAGGTTCCAATTTTAATCGTCGACATTTGCAGATACCGTCACTACGGACTTCTCGAGCGTCTCTTCGCCCAGGAACATCGTCGAGTACAGGTAATTTGTTTTAATTGTTTTAATTAATTAAACTTAATTTGTTTTAATTAATTAAACTAGTTTATACGATGAAAGAGCATACCTGTGCTATGTACGTACTTGTCGTCGGCTACCCAGTAAGTTATCCCGGTAATCTACCTTTAGTCGGCACCTGGCAATTTACCGGGTAACCGACGCATGAGTTAGTACGTAGGTATTTTGACGCCTAGGTGTGTGATATACTGAGAAAATACCCCCCCCCCCCCCCGTTTCCAGGACCGCGCATCCGGTGATACGACAGTCGCAGCCGGCGGCAGCATCGGGCGCTGCGCGCTATCCGTTCCGTGGCGGCTTCGTGCCGCGCGCCGCCTCGACCGGCGCGAACCTGTCGCCGGCCCAGTGGGCGGAGCTCGCGGCCCTGCAGCAGGCCGCCGTGCAGCGACAGCAGCTGCAGCTGCAGCCCGGAGGAGGAGCACACCACGCGCCGCCCAAGCTCATGAACATGTGAGTTGTGGGAAGTTTGGGTAGTTTATTGCATTTTTTTCACTATTAGAGGGCGACTCCTAGCATCAGTTGGTGCTATGTGGTCCGGGTATTTTTTCTCATTGGGTACTTTTTTTGTTAAAGCATAGATCCGCTTATTTTTATAGATCCGTCAATCATTATACTCTTACCATTGCAGCCACACGGCCTACCTGCCGGACCTGGACGCGGCGGTGCGGCAGATGATGCAGCAGCGAAAGCCGGCTCCGGCTTCGCCCGCCTCCCGGCCCGGATCGCCGCCCAACGGCCAGCCCTGGTTGCCACACAGCCACTACTACCCGACCGACCCGAGGTACGGTAGCTCCGAGTCGATAACGAAGGATGTAATCACGGATACGGTTCTGACCGACCAGAACCGTATCCGTGATTACAGTTACCGAATCGATTTCCGGATTACGGTAGTGTCGATTTGCAGAAATTCGATCAGAGGCGCCTCCTCCACTGGCTCGGACAGCGCGCACTACTCGGACTGCCGCGACAGGACCCAGGTACGGTATCGGGAGGGGGGGGGTGGGATACGGTAGTATCGATTGTTTGAAAGATGAGATTGGATCTAATTGCTAATAGGACAGTTTGTGTTTCACGGGGAGGTTTAGTTGGTTCGCACAGGTCAGTGTTTGTTGGATTATCGTTTCTAGAAAAAAAAAATCTTGTGAGGAGGGCCAACATTGACGACGAGCGTATTATGTGTTTCACTGGGTTGCCTAATTGGTTTGCGCACCTCAAAATTTGTTGACTGTAGGTTGTATATTATATGTATTCGACAAAAAAAATTGTTGATTGTAGTCGTTTGCAATTATTTTTATTTTAGTAGTTACTGCAATAGAGAGTGCTTTCAAATATCGATTGACTCAAATTAATCAAATTGTTGATTAAATTTCGTTCAGACGACATTCTATGCGCAAAAAAATTGTTCGATTTGCGCAAATCAAGACCTAATTATTGATCGCGATAATTAGACTTAATTATATGAATTAAATATTCAGACGACGTGCGACTTCTGCTACCAGTTCGCTGTGCACGAGGCCGTGAGCAAGGAGGCCGCCCATCTGCCCCGACTCACGGACAGAGGACCATGGAGGGGTCATCCGACCAAACAGGGAGACATCATCGTGTGAGTACGGTAGGATATCGGGCGCTGCTATCGAGGACTGACTGGGAGTACGGTAGGATGGGCGCTATCGAGGACTGACTGGGAGTACGGTAGGATGGGCGCTATCGAGGACTGACTGGGAGTACGGTAGGATGGGCGCTATCGAGGACTGACTGGGAGTACGGTAGGATGGGCGCTATCGAGGACTGCCAAGGGGTTCTGTAGTTGAAGTACGAAGCCCATAGGTCGAGGGAATCGTGAGTAATGTGCGCGGCGCATATCAGCTTCCGTTTGAATTTTGCCCTGGAATCTGACGGTTTCAAGCAATGTGTAAGAGCGTAGTGTGAGTGAATTGTCAGTAGGGTGCGGCCTTTCTTTCTAAAATAATATAACAAAACTGCTTTATCGGTCGATCCCTTTTCGTTGTGCATTTTTTGTTGATGTGTAGCCAACCCCTCCAGAACCTTTTCACTGTTATGCTAAATTTCTTCTATCAAAAAGAGTTGCTAACGACTCAATTTCAACGTGCACATTATGCGTTTCACTCAGTCGCTAAGTTGATTGGGACTTCTCATTGCTTTTTTCTCTGATAGCCGAAAAATCAAATACTTACCGTATCCCTCTCCATAAATGAACCCTTACCGTATCCCTTGCAGCTGTCCGCGTCTGCTTCGTCGCGTGTGCTCGATGTGCGGCGCGACCGGCCAGGCGGCGCACCAGACCAACCTGTGTCCCGCCACGAACAGGAAGACCTCCCGCTATTGAGCGACTACGGTAGCCCCTCTGAGTATCGATTGATACCGTATCCCCCGTGATTGTTTGTTTATATGTTATTGATCGATTAGGCTACCGTATCCCCTCCCTGTTATCAGTGATTGTTTGTTATTGAGCGACTACGGTATCTCCTGAGTATCGATTGATTAGGCTACCGTATCCCCAGTTCCCAGTGATTGTATGCTATTCCAATCGTATCCACCCGATTATACGATTGGAATAGCATACAATCATTGAAGCTCTGTTGAACTGTAGTTCCTTCAGGAATCGATTTATTGCTAGGCTACCATATTCCAGTGATTTTTGACTGAACTTAGTTCACCGCAGTTGTTATTTGATGTTGTAGGTATTCAGACCAAGTCTGACGTTCGTTTTTATTATTCATTGTTAGTTGTCTCATGCGATTTTTGTTGTTGATCGTTTTAGAAAGTTCTCGATAAATCACAAAATTAAAATGACGAGTAGGGTGATTGATTATGCGACAAACATGTACAAGAGATCATGCTGAATAACTGAATGGAGATATTTACATGGGAATGGTCTCAACTCACATTCTCCGATCTTGATCAAAAGTTGAGGGTTTACTAAATAGAGCACGCTGATTTCAAATCTGCAATAAAATTCTGCAAAATATTTTTTTTGAAATTAATTATGAATTTTTAAAAATTAGCGTGTGATTTTCTGAAATGCGCTCGCGCGAGACTTGAGGAGTTCTGTCGAAGCCTTGACCATCAGCAGCAGTGGCCGAGTGGATAAGATGGTTGCCTAGGAAAGGGTAGGGCCAGGTTCGAATCCCAACCGATGCAATTCTTTTACATATATTTTGCTATGTTGTTTTATAAGTTCCTAGCATCGGAAAACCATTTTTTTCATATAAATGAAAACAGCCGTGGAACAACAATGAATGAAAACAATCACTACGTACAAAAAATTTCTTCGACTTTTTACCTCCATTCAATGAGCTCTCCTATACCAACATAGTCGAAGAAAAAAAATGAAATTTATTTTTATAGGAATTTTTTTCTTGTGTTGTTTCGGCCATATAGTATACGAAAAAATGGTTTTCCGATGCTGTAAAAAAAACATAGCAAAATATATGCAAAAGAATTGCATCGGTTGGGATTCGAACCTGGCCCTACCCTTTCCTAGGCAACCCTCTTATCCACTCGGCCACTGCTGCTGATGGTCAAGGCTTCGACAGAACTCCTCAAGTCTCGCGCGAGCGCATTTCAGAAAATCACACGCTAATTTTTAAAAATTCATAATTAATTTCAAAAAAATATTTTGCAGAATTTTATTGCAGATTTGAAATCAGCGTGCTCTATTTAGTAAACCCTCAACTTTTGATCAAGATCGGAGAATGTGAGTTGAGACCATTCCCATGTTAGCCGATATTGGATGTTTGTTCACGGAAACCGCGTGTGTTTTGATTGCTTGTGAAATGTAACCTTCACTTTTGAATGGTTTTTTTTCTTCTCACTCTGTGCTGATCAAGCGAGGTTAAATGGGTGCACGTGATTCGATTGAAAGGGATCGTTTCTGTTGAGTTTTTGAAAGGGAGGTAATCGGTTTTGTTGATCTATGCTAGGGGCTATCGTAGCTCGCAAATGTCCATTGATTGATAGGTTTGTTCAGTGGCGGTACTTGTGTGCAGGATCTAATGAGTGGATCGAAAGGGCGGTGGCAGTGATTAGATAGAGATAGAGTGATAGAGGGGGGGGGGGTACATAGAAGGACGCGCGATCAGGTAAACACCCTCAAACAGACGCTTGTCTGCACTTGATCTGGCAGAAAGAATCGGGTTTCATTCACTTACTTTGATTTCATTCTTCTACTATTTGATGAATTTTTGCGATTTAAAAGAAGAAAATAGCTAGAAGATTAGGTGAATATCGTCAAACAGACGCTAGGACTAATCGAGCTGGCTGGCAGGAAATTTCCTGTTTCATTCGAGTAATATCTGATAACAAGCATTTTTTTAGTTTCATCAAGTCTGGCTGTTAAAAAAGATTTTAAAAATTAAGAATAGTGGTCGATTGAATTTGGAAGCGTGTGCATTTTTTCAGTTACGGTATGATTATGTAATGGATTGGCCTCCTTTCAAAACTCGTCAACTTTACTGCTCCGCGTGTGCTCTCCTGTGTTTATGTTTGCGTTTCTTATTTTTAATTGTTAATTATGTATCTATAATTCCAGAATGGTCTCTGACCGTCCCACACCGCATCGGGACGAGACTACAGGCGGTAGTCAGATTTTTTATTAATTTCTTTTTTTACATATATTTTGTTATTCCGAAGTCCACTAAACAACCACTAAACGGAACAATTATTCGTGATGATAAGTAGAACTTGCGAAACATAAAAAGGGCTTGTGAGTGAAACGTAGAAGTCAATTTGCCCTTTGCAGAGTCCGTGCCGCTGACGACTTCTACTGCTTCGCGTCCGGACGAGACTTCAGACGGACGTGAGATTTGATATTATTTTCTGATTATTTTAAATGTTTTTTTTCAACTGCTTGACTGAGTACCACTGAACGATCCAGCAAATCGTGATGATAAGTAGACGTGGTGAAACGGAAATGTGTCGTGTGATTTTGCCTATTGTATACCAAGTACAGAGTCCGTGCCGCTGACGACTTCGAGCACTTCTCGTACGGATGAGACCATGGGCGGAGGTGAGACTTGCTTCTTAAAAAAATATTTTTTATTCTTTTGATTTTATACGATCAATTCTATGGCGAGCATTAAACGGACCAGGTAATCATGATGATAACTAGATGTGGTGGCACCAATAGTTGGCGGGTGACTTTCTGGACTATTTCTCAATTTCAGAGTCCGTGCCGCTAACCGCTTCTACTACTTCGCATGCGGACGAGACCACTGTCGGAGGTGAGATTATTCCACACATTATGAACCGAAAATCAACAAAACCATTGGCAAACAGGTATAGCGAATATGTGAAACCGAGAGATGGCTTGTGGTCAAAACTTGCTCGTTTATTGCAGAGTCCGCCCCGCTGACGACCGCGAGCGCCTCGCGTACGGTCGGGTTTACACTCGGAGGTGAGATTGGTTATTATCTTCTGACTTCTTGTTATTTAAATAAAGGTATTGTTGCAGTTTCGCTTCTAATTCGAAGAAGAGGCGCGTACCTTTTTGTTTGTAGTGTATTTTACTGTTTTTAGAGTTCAATTCGGTGTCTTTGGCTTTGATAAAGTAGATCATGGGTCAACTAGTACGTTAATTTTAACCTACCGTACCCGCTTTTTCTGATTTGGGACATAAAACGTGCCCGCCGGAGGCGGGCCGACTCGGAAAAAAAGGGGTTAAATATGGCAAAAATTTGAGATTTTGTAAATACGTGTCCGTCTTTTCGCCGTTGAACTGAAAAACGTACCCGTCTTAAACAATGGCTTACAACCTAGGTAATTGATCCCTGAAGTAGATTGGATTTTTTTAATGGACGATGACTGATTAATCAAAGAACTACCGAGTCGTGGTGTTTCGTAGATAATGTGTAACCGAAACGTGCCGTGCATCGTAGTTCATCAGTCAATTTTTCTCGCATAGTAGGAGGTGCGCAAAACGCCCTCGTTCTTATTCGTCTATGGCAAATCCAGATGAAATCAATAAGTCAGCGAAAACTCAACCTAAGTAGTCCATATGAAACCGAGAAATTGCTTGTGATCAAACCACATGAAACGAAAAAAACACTTGGCGCATCCGTAGTCAGGCCTCTCGCGGAACGGCAATATGAACAGATAGGGCATTAGGGTTTGACTTTGAGCACACCTATGTACTTCATGTACTTAAGTACTCGGCTACCCGTAAAAAATATTCTGATAATTGAAAAAGCTCGGCTCGCAGTAAGAAAATTTTGACTTTTTTTGAGCGTTTAGTGCAAAACATGACGGTTTTTGAGAGGAATAGGTCGGCTACCCGTGGACAAAAATTCTAATTATTTGCGGCTACCCGTTCATATAGGCAACAAAAATTCCAAGTTCATACTTGGCACAGGTATGACATTGAACACTGATTTGAGAGTCACTCCCTTTACTGGATACTGGGATGCTAGATACGGTAATTGATTTGATGTTACAGTAGCCCTTCGTAACTCGATGATTATTCGCCCGTTGTAGATTCCCCGCCGCTGATGACCGCGACCACTCCGCACCAGAGACCGGCCAAGATCACTGTTGGAGGTGGGTAGACTTTCAATCGTAACGAAACAGCTAGTCGTTTACTAGGGAAATGAACCGCCTTTTTCATGAGAGACAGTGCGGAATGAGGAGAGCGATGAATTATTTTCATAATAAACAACTAGTTGTTTCGTTACGATTGAAAGTATAGAGGTGGGGTTGATATTCCTTCTTGCCTTTATCTTGCCTTTTCCCTGTTTTCGAGCCCCTGATTCAATCCTTTCATCCATGTATTGATATCTTGAAGTACTTTTGGTTGTTGTCATCGAAATCCAAAGGAAAATCGGTGAACAAGCCTGTGGTGGTGTAATGTAGACACTATGAAACCTAAACATGCCATGTGTTCGGCCTATGAGAACCCTGCGAAAATTGATTTTACGTTCGTGTGTTTACTGAACATTTTCAGTCGATCAAAAACGATAGATTCCTGATTATATATAGCCAAAGTGGAACCCAAATATCCCTCGTGTTCAAGTTCACCTTTCACGGCAAATTATGTAATCGTAAAAATATCACTAATTTGGGCTGATTGTGCTACCATCCTAAGCTGATCATCAATCACTTCATGTTCATGGGTTAATGGAGTCCTCCATTGCATATTCATTGTTGGAAACACAAATCATGTGGAGTTAATTGGTCAGTGTCTATTTGCAAACACTTTGAGATCATTGTGAAACCCGAATCCTCCCCCATTGCAGAGTCTGTTCCGTTTTTTTTCTCGTGATTCGTCCATGGAATTTATCTAATGCTGAAGCTGTTATGTTTTGTGATATCTGTAAAGGATAAGATATTAGCGAGAACCTGTCTTCATCACCTTTTCCTTCCCTTGTGAAACCCGAATCCTCCCCGCATTGCAGAGTCTGTTGGCAATTCCATCGCGAACAGTATTTCGAATGCAAATAGTATTCCAAACAATCATTAGTCATTGCCTAACTGAAGGGACATTGAGATCACTGTGAACGCTCTTCTCTCCTATTACAGAGTGCGTGCCGCTGCTCGCGCCCGCGTCTCCCTGCTCCGTGGGAAGCTCCCATTCGGATGAGATCACGGTCGAAGGTGAGAGTGAAATGTTTGTTTTTCATCGTTGAGCATCATAATAATGTTCATTTTTTTCAATTGCCCCGGAATATTCATTGATTTTACCACTATTTCCTGTGCATTATGAGAACAAGGCAGATGGTGGGATTGAAATGATGAAATTATCTATTATCATACCGTTAAATATCCATCACTGATGTTTTTTTCGAATATTAAGTGATTTTATGGATAATACTCACTTTAAAATATGAGAACCTCTCATTCGGATGAGATCACGGTTGAAGGTGAGGTCGTGGAACTTGTCTGGTTTTACCCCGGGCTATGACCGCTCTGAAAATGATAGGAATTTAATGTTGTTGACAATTAAATTGTTCGAATGATTGTTTTTTTTGGTTCTGGACGGGATGCCGAAATACTGGCGAGCGCCTTTACGCACACGTGAAACCCGATTCGTGGGATTGGAATATTGATGGTTATGTTTCGTAAAAACTTCTTCGATCAAGACATTAGTGAGAGGCTAATTGTAAGGTTGTCTGCGTGAAACATGAAACTCCAATTGGAATTATGTATTGCTGGTGATATTTTTGTATGCGAGTTTGTACAAGGGCATTAGCGAGAACCTGTCTCTATAAGTGTTTACTAGCCTTATGAAACCCGAACCCTCGCCCCATTGGATGAGATTGATGAGATTATTATTTGTTGTAGAAATCTCAAACCATTGGTGACAGGCTAGTGTTCTGCGCATGTAAGATCATTGTGAAAGGTAAAGCGTCCATGGGATATGTATTACTCTGCCCCATTGCAGAGTCCGTGCCTAGGGCTAGTCGTAATGTTAACTTGTTAGAGGAGGTGGAAGCACAAAAGTTGGCGGCGGGTGACTTTGACGACTATTCCCCCCCCCCCCCATTGCAGAGTCCGTGCGGCTGCCCGCCTTCCCCACGTCGTCGTCGACGGCGTCGCCCGGATTCCTCGCCAGGTGAGTACGCTAAGATACTAAAAGCTAAATGTTGTTTGAAACAACTTGTTTCTGATAAATGGCAGGGCTGAAGGCAATACTGATTGTTTGGTGGGCGGTTATAATTGAGATAATGGTGAAACACGAAACAAAACAAACAAAACAAAGAAACAATGAAACAAAACATCTGAATAGTAAGACTTCCAAAGACAATTCGTCAATCAATGTCACCCTGCTCGATTCTCGCTGCAGCTATAGCTCAAGTTGTGAGAGATGTGCAGATGTTTTGATTTTGTCAAAGGTGTTATTGTTGCAAACCCTACCATTACATGCTTTGTGATTTACACAATTATCACAAATTTATCGCCAAATTGGTCTAGTTTCTTAGAGGAATGAGAGAGATGAGAAGATAGTAGAAAAAGAAAGATCAAACTCCAGGGACGCCAGATCAATTCCAATACCCAATAAATTGACGGTGATCTCTCTCGCTAAATCTCTCGGAAAAGGATGAATAAAAGTCAAGCAATTGATCAACCCAATACCAAATACACAATTAATTGGTATTATCTCTTAGTATTGGGTATTGAATTGTCATCCCTAGATCAATCTAATTGCAGGCTCTGGACCGCCGTCTCCACGCCCTTCAGTGGATGCATGCGCGCGAGGGAGGAGAGGAGGGGTGCGTTGATTGATTGGTTAATTAGTTAATTAATTAACATGTAAAACAAAAATTCCACGGGACGTTTTAATGGTGATAACGACAATGAAAATTTCATTGAACACTGCAAGATCAATTGAACTTAAGAGACCGGCTCGGTAATATTCCAGCAGGGGCCGGAAATCGACATCTCCGATCCGGACCAAAACTTTTTTTGGGGATACCCCCATGGGTCCTCATCACCACAGCGGCCATTATATGGCCATATCTCAAAAAACCCGAAAAGGGGCGGGGCTTCAAACTTTACAAACTTGAAATTCAGCTAAAATCAATGGTGATATCTAGGTCCGATGTTAGTGTTGGGATATTGCCTACTACCCTAGACATCAAAAACGCACTATAGGGAGGTTTGAATTTTCAATCGTAAACTGATTTTTTTTACTTTTATACCCTGTTTTTAATTTTTATAAAATCTAAATAAAAAAAGCGCATCATGGCAATAACTCTATGTTGTAGAGCGTAAAATTCTGCATATGTTCAATTTTTTTAATCGAGAATCGCCACATACTTAAATCGAGATTTCTGGCACCGAAAGTGAACTTTAAAAAAAAGTTATCCGAAGGCCCTCAATATGGTGCTCGTTTTGAAGAGCAATTTGAGTACATCATTTTTGATATTCACCAAAATCAATTTGAAAAGAGATACAGCCGGTATTACGCTGAAAAACATGAATTCTCAAGAGGATAATGGTGAAGTCATGTCGTATGCAAATCAATGCTCGAAATTTCCATCTCTAAATATGGTTACGTACATTTACCAAATTTGTTTCATACCGAATACCTGCCTGTTTATTACTTATAAAAATAATAATAATTTTAATATTTTATTAAATTATTTATATTTCAGCTATGGACGAGGCGATGCGCGTGCGAGCGCACTCACTGAGGGCCAAGAGGGCCGCGCTGTTCAGATTCGAGGTGACGTTTACTGATTTATTGGGAGAGGGAGGTGAAATTGATTTTTTTTGTCTATTTTCCGCTGTGCGATTTCAAGGCATCGTCCTGAGACGGATGATTTGGAATATAAGGTAGCGGGGGTGAAACAAGAATGTAGCAACTTGAATCGAACGCGCTGATTGCGAATTGATATAATTAAAATCGCAATTCAGAGGTAATTAAAATCCCAATTCAGAGATAATTAAAATCCGAATTCAGAGTCAGCGGGACGCGAGGGCGGCGGCGATAAGGAGACTCGATAGCAGATCGGCTGCCGATAGGGACATGCTCTCGAACAGCTCACGTGATTATATGGATTTAGCGAAACACGAAAATTGCGGGATCATGCATAGTTATCGAAGCAATCTGATGGGGGGGGGGGGGGGGGTGAGTAGAGCGGGAACAAGTCTACAATCGACTTTTAACGAGATAGAGGGCTCGAATAGCTTGTCAGGTAGATTATTATGAAAATTGCAAATGTAGAGAGATCTCGGTACTTCGCCGTTTGTCTTGTTATGAACCACCTGTGAAACTCAATTGTGGATGGTTGATGGATGTGAATGAAAACAGCGGATAGTGAAGCCTGATCGATAGAGACATGCTCTCCAACAGCTCAAGTGATTATCGATTCTTTTTTTTTGTTAGTGAAACGTAAGCACTGCGGGAAATATGTACTGTATTCGACCCCAAAGCTTCAAGCTAAAAGCTTTTCACAAAAAGATAATTTATCGGTATTTTTGCTAGAGTCGTCATCTCGATTATCGTATATTATTGTATGCTTTGTTATAGAAATTGCGAAACTTAAATGTGAATGGTTGCCAACAACTGACTTTTTCACACTCTTGGTTTAGTAGTGATGGCTTTGGGGGGTGCTAGATTCGGATCCCTCATTTTTAGCGGAGAGTCATTCTATTATCGACTATTAGATATTCTCACACCTTATGCTACGGTATGCCGTTGACCCTGCACGTAAAATGGATAACGGAAGTTTTTTTTGTATTTTGACGCATACAAGAACAGCTGAAAATGTAGAGGGGTGGGGGGGGGGGGGGGATATACTCTGCGAGAGAAGATGCTGGGCCAATAATCAAAGAAGTGCCTGGATAACATTGTCGTCTAGGCATACCTTCCGCCCGCTCTCGTCGCGCCTCGGAGCACAACGACAGCGTCGTCGAATCGGACGACAGCGGACACGGAGGAGAGGCAGATGAGGAGGGTGAGTGATGGTTTTGAAGTTATTGTTGGTGTTATTATTGTTGCTGTTATTTTTATTTTTGAGAATAGTTGGTTGGTGTTGTTATTGAAGTAGTGAAGGACGGCGGGGAGGCAGATGAGGAGGGTGAATGGTTGGGGTTGTTGGGGATGTTGTTGTTGTTGTTGTTGTTGTTTTGAGCAAGCGAATGAGTGAAATTAGCTGATCTTGTTAATATGGTAGTTAGCGGAAAGTAGTTTGAATTTCTGTCAATTGTGTCGTAGATAATGCAAAATACCTGAGTGTATCGACTTATAGCGGTGATGAAACACAAAAGATACTTTTTTTGAAAATTTTTAATTTCATTTTTTAACCGCAATCTTCCAGCCCTCGCCCATCGCAGCTTCCTCGAGGAGATTCTAGAGGCGAGAAACAAGCTTCGCCATTGGGAGAAGTACGGTAGCAAGGGGGTTACGGTAGATTGAGGGTATGATGCAATGTTACGGTAGCAAGGTAGCTTGAGGTAGCGAGGGGTTACGGTAGCTTTGAGGGTACGGTTGCAGAGTTACGGTAGACTGGGGGTACGGTAGTAGGGGTTGGTTACGGTAGCACGGGGGTTACTGTAAACTGGGGGTACGGTATCAAGGGGTTGCGGTACATTGAGGGCACGGTAGTAGGGTTACTGTATTGCTGACACGCGACTGGATTGCGGTAGAAAATGGTGTATCTGATTATGGCTGATTGTGTTTGTTCTAATTCTGCGTACGATAATATTCGATAATCTTTGCAGAGACCTGGAGCAAGTTTCGCGTGAGATCGTCTCTCGCAAGTAATATATCATCGTGTGGATTACGGTAGTCAACCTACGGTAGCTGATGTAGTTGATAGTACTCGGACTACACTATTCTACTAACTGGTAGATTGCTAATTCAACATAGTATCTTTCCCAGAAGACTAACACAATTTCTAGTTTTTGTTGTTGATAATTCATCACAGATGTGACTTCAGAAGCTTTAGAATTCCTTATTCATTATTTATGATCGATTCACAATAGGTGCTTTACTTCAGAGATAGTACAGAAGACGTTTCATATTTCGTTATTGTATCACAATAGTTGAATTACTCCCATAAGCTTTAAAGAAGACATGTTCCTATATTTTACTTACAATAACAATAGTCGAGTAGCTTCAGAAGATTTATTGATTCAATCTGTTTTTTTTTCTGTTGTTCTAATGATAAAGAAGGTTTATATTTACGGCATCTGATTCTGCACGTCTTTCTCTAACAATAAGGAGTGAGCGAGAGATTGGAAGAGATTTTTCAAGAAAGAGAATTTCTCTCTTGGCGAAAGCGAGAGAGTTTGGCGAAGGACTTGTCGCGAACTTCTGGACTGGAACATTGCATTGGCAAGAACGAAATGATTTTGAACAATATTATCTCTCAGAAATTTTACGAATTATTATTGTATGGATTTATTTTACAAAAAAAATGAAAATAAAGCTACTTCTCGATCAGAAATGCTGAACAGGTGATACTGTAGAGCCGGATTTCAGGACCGGTCGTGTTGGGAACGAATTGAAATTTTTTGAACTGATTCGACTGTCGTTTTCGTTTTCTGCTCTCGTTCGTTGTTCTAATTTGTTTTTATCGGGCTGTTTCAGCATTGGAAATGGAGGTCGAAGAAGCGATCGGGTCTCGGGATACTCCGCAAGCGAAAGGTGATCGTTTTCAGCAGTTGTTTGTCGTTAGAGACTTTCCCTCTCGTCTTCTCAAGTTGTGTTATCTCGATATCATATCTACTGTCAAGGTCTTTCTCTCCATGATAGGTACTGTTACATATACGGAACGCAATCTCCCATCTGTACACTTAATCCTTGATAATATTGCTTTAAAAATTAATTCTTTATTAGAGTTTTCACCCTCGTGTTTTACTATTTTTTACCCCTTTTTAAAATTTAAATTAAATAAAAATTTAAATCGCTTTAATATTTTGCAAACTAATCCAGGTCACGAGTTGCCCGGGTATCCGGCTAACAAGGTGGAAGCGATGGCAGTGCAGAATGCTACGGGCTCGCTCGAGATCATGGGACAACTTGTGCTGAACGAGTGGGAATTGCTGGTGAGGCTCTCAGTTCGTATTTATTATGGGATAACCTATAACGAAGACATTAACTATTCTGATTGAATTGACTCTGATTGATGGGTGGGAAAAATGAGAAGCAAAGTAATCCGAACAATGTTTGTAGTGTACAAGCTTGTGTTTCAAATGAAATTCAATCTCATTCATTGCAGCGCCACAAAATCCGCGAATTCGGCGCCAAGATTCGACAGGTTTGTGTCTATTTCTCATTCTTTATTCCATTTTCTTGATTCTTATCTTGTTCACATCAGTTGGGGACTGGCAATGCGAGTTTAGCCTTGGAAGCAACTTACCCTTTCTAAAGACTATTTTTTTTGCAAGCGACACCGTACAGTCCCTTTGGTCGATGGACCCAACGTTTTCATTGCTCTTTTAATTTCACAAGTCAAGTGGAAGGACGATTAGATGAGCCGAGAATCGTGACAACTTCTTGATACTGTGAAACTCAAAATCGCATGTATTGTCGTATTCTTCGATAGATAAAAAAATGCCTGATATCAGATGTCGTCCATAGTGGCGGCGGCTACGGTTATCCGCTATATTTGAGCATTTAGGTTATTATTAGGCCCACTATATATTGCATATTTTATGCTATTTGACATCTTTTTCATTGTCCGTCTCCCGGTACTTCCTGAAAATGCATTCATTCATTATTTATTTATTTATCTATTCCGTTTTAGTTACAGTACAAGAAAATTGGCATGATTAGTGATCGTAGAAACGGCGGTACGTCGATGAATGCGTGATTTCAGATGTCGTCCAAAGTGGCGGCAGCGACGGTGAAGCGACTGTGGCATCAGCTGCTCTCCCTGCTCAGAAGGTGGATGATTTTAAAAATATAATTTTAATTTCTCCTAGTATCATTTGATTGCCAATCTTGTGGGGTGTAGGGCAATAATTGCGTAGTTAGTAATCATTGTAGTTATATAGTAGTATTGTAGTTAGTAGATAGTAATATTGTAGTAATAATTGCAATAATGCGATGACATGCCTTATGATGCTATCTTATTGTTATTGTAATTTCTGGTTTCCGTCACACTCACCCATCGTATGTCATTCCGATCGCTTGATAACTTAACCAAACCTTGAATCGGTAAAGTGCCTGCTAATTTTCGATGACTTTTTTCTACTGCGTTGTATATTGTTTGTTACCCATGCTTTCCCGGATCACTGGATTATCTCCTACTCTGCGCAAACTAATCACGCTCGTGAATCATGAATGAACTTACTTGCGCTTATCACAGACAGAGCGACTCGAACCCGCGGCAGTTCGAGCTGGACGCGTAAAATGGTTGCTGAGGGGGGGGGGGGGTCGCACTAGTGTCTAGTGTAATGTGGTTGCGATAGCTTACAATCAGCAGTTTGTGCGCCTGCAGCAATCGTGCACATGAATACTTTCAGATTTTTATTTTTTTTTGATTTTTAGGCACTCGATTAATGACATCCGTGTCTCCATCAATTACACGATTATTAATTATCAATTATTTTATTAATTAATTATCAATTATTAAGTATTATGAATCAGTTTCGCCTTCCCAATTCCCTTCTCAATTACCCTTCTCTCAGACACAGCGACTCGATCCCGCGTCAGTTCGAGCTGGACGCGGCCCTCATTCTGAACGAGATGGAGAGGGAGCGGGAGGAGAAGCCCCCGCCGAGGTGGGTGAAATTGGTTTAATTAATTAGTTGATGGGAAAGGGCGTATCGTAATTTCTCGAGATGAAACGTGGAACAAGTAACAGGTGGAATGGAGCGTCACAGAACTCTATAATGCCACTGTGTATTTGATATTTTAGTAGATTGCCCACTGGGTCCTCTAAACAAACCACTACTTTCATTGAGTTTTCGGGAAGGCGCCAGTAGGCTTGGTGTTGCAGTGATTGCTCATTGGTCGCTGCTTCTCAAATTTGTTCATCAGATTGCTACAATCCCTATACAATATGTGCCGTAAAATTACACTTTTGAGAACTTTAACTTTCTCTAACTTTTTTTTTGAAATTATTTTTTTAAAGAGACACGCTGGCGGACATTCGTCGCGTGCTGCTGGAGGATCCGGACGACGAGGTTAATTAGTTAATTATTTAATTAATTAATTATTTAGAGTATTTTAAATCGTCCAGCATGGGGTGAATTAGAGGAGGAGTCTGTAGAGGAATAATGCACTTTTTCTCGGTCTTTTCGAGCCATGCGCTTTCATGTTTTAACAGTATCATAAAGCGTGATCAACCCTAATTGAAATAGTCGTCCTGAATCGAGCGGTTTATTAATTAATGTTAATTAAACTAATTAAATCAATTAATTAAGGGCATCATTCTGCGCAAGCGGCAGGCGGCGTGGCGCGCGATGCCGCCGCCGCGAGCGAATGCGGATGGCAGTCCCGTGAGGGAAGGTGAGTAGAGATTTTTTATTCTTTACATTTAGAGTGGTGGGGGGGATTAGAGTGATGGTATTGAAAAAGATGGAATGGCAATGTAGGCAGTCCCGTGAGGGAAGGGGAGCGAGCGAGGGATTGGTGCTTTTTTTACAATTAGCGGTAAAATATTCGAGAATAGAAGTAGCGCCCCGCCTAATTGTATGCGATGCTGGAGTAGTAGAAATTCGGATGTAGGCAGTCCCGTGAGGGAAGTTGAGCTGAATTAGCATATATTTCGAAAAATAGGCTTTATTTTTCGAAAATGACAATGGTAGACGTTCATGTGAGAAAAGGTGAGGCGGTTTTCCAGTGGTCTTATGTGAGAGAGCACAGTTGGCGGTTTTTTTGTGCGTGAGCAAAGCATTTTATAAATATAATTAGGGAAGGGAAAGTGAGATGATATTTCGCTCAACCATGATACGGGCTGCAGCTTCTTGTTAGGCAATTTATAGTCTCCATACGGACATTTTAATTCGAAAATAACAATGTTAGCCGATCATGTGAGAAAAGGTGAGGCGGTGTTTCATTGTTCTTATGTGAAAGTACACTTGGTAGTTTTGGTACTTCTCCTCGGCGACATCGTGAAAATATAGCTAGGAATGACAGGGAAAGTGAGAGGGGATTTGCCCTTATTTTGGTGAGATAAATGGTCGATTGTTGGTCTATTTTTTGTGATGGAAGAGCACCTCTCTTCAAGAGCTGGGAGTGCTCGAGAAGTAGGAGCGATGATCTAGGCAGTCCGGTGAGGGAAGGTGAGGTGGTGGTTCACTGTCACTATGTGACGGTGGAGTTGGCAACATATGTGATTTCACTGTAGAGATTGTGATTGATTTAGAACGAAAATGAAAATGAGCAAACTAAAATTGAAAGGTTGTAGGATTGGTGTAGCATCGAGATACCCGGCCCCCTCTGTCCTTTGAGGTGCCTAGTAAAACTGCTAATATACTTTAACAAAAACCCTTCTATCGCTTATTATGATTGGTTAAACATATTAACTGTTTTCATCTTTAAGAAACGAAATTCCATTGGTTCTCCCGGTAGAAGGCTATCCTTCAGCGGACAGTGCATTTTTTTGCTTTTTAGAACCAAGCTGTTTCGTGTTTTAATGGTTTAGAAAAACGCGATATAGCCAGTTTAAAGTAATGGTCCCAGGTATCTTTCGGCAAAATCAATCAATCTTTGCAGCATACTAGTGCGCGCTAGATACGGTAGAGTTAGTAGATTACTCTAGTCTGGTTACTGTACCCATTATCCATTTCTCTCGATATTTCTCTCACCTCCCCATACTGTCCTGGGTTACTGTAATCGGGCTACCGTTATCGGATTACCATATCCAATATCGATTCATCAGGCGACACCTCCGCGTACCAGCTGTTCAATCGGCCGATGGCCTCGCTGAGGGACGACGACGACTTCGACCGTCTGTCCGGCCCGAGCACGCACTTTGCACAGAGCGAATCGGAGAAGGTAATGTTTTTTTTAAAGTTTGAATGCGCTTCCACCAGACACTTTATTGTTTCATCGCTGCTACAAGTGAATGAGTATTGTTTTTCTTTGATAGTTAGTATCTGGCTATAAGAATATCGAAACAGCCGTGCTCGCACTGTGCGCACAGAGCGAATCGGAGAAGGTTAGCTGGATAATTGTGAGGATTAGATAATTTGTGATGATGTGCAAAATTTGACAGAACAGCTTTTTTCACTCGATCTGCGTAAATTAAAGGGTGTGGTGATAATATGGCTGGGTTAGACGCAAGGATCGCCTGTCCGGCCCGAGCGCGCACTTTGCGGTTTCAACATTGATTCAAGTTGTGGAGAATTGTGTCTCTCTAATGGACGCGATCCATCAGGTTTGTTCAAACAATATCCGAAAAATTATCTAATATCAATGGTGGGTCATAGTGAGATTATGGCTCACTAGTAACGCAAATTGCCGACCGAGCACGCACTTTGCGCAGAGCGGATTGGAGAAGGCGAGGGAGTTCTCTGTTACTAGTGCGCATTCTTCAAATTTAGCCAACATACATACCTGTCATAGGGGAGTTTCAGCGTCGATACAAGTGTGATGAGAATTTCGTTTCTTTAATCGTATCGTATGTCATCTAATTTGGTAAATAACGAATAATTTCCCGTATCGAGCTGTCGATTTTCAGCATTGCTGCAAGGTAATGGAATTTGTCTTTATTTGGTAGTATATGTCTTTTAACTTTTGCAAAAAAAAAATGAATCACGCCCCTCAATTTGGATAATCGATAATGGAGTGATAATGATAACATTGCAGATTCTCTCGCTGGAGGCGCAGCTCGCACTGCTCACGCGTCAGCTCGGCATGGTCATGGCGGCGGGCGGCATACAGCAGCAGTACGCGGGCAGTGGAGCGGGATCACAGGTGAGAATGGAGTGCGTCAAGCATTGGGAACGTTGGCGCGGATAGGGATACGATTTATAGTATTGAGTATTTTGGATGGCCAAAGTCACAATCAGTGAACGGAACATTGAGATTGGATTGAGAAATGTCGCCGCTAGATCTACGTTTCACTAATACTACGAGTACCATTTGTCAGGGGAAAGATCAATAAGTGTGCGATCGTTTTCACCACCATTTCAATCTCTTATCCCCCGGTCCCGTGCCATTCGAACGTAACGAGAGTAGAGATGCGACGCCGCTAAATCTAGGTTTCACTGTAACTACGAATTGCAATCGTCAGAGGGCGGATCAATCCGTGTGCCATTTCCAACTCTACTTACACTATCGTACCCCTCGCGTACCTTGTTTTGCATTAAATCACCCGGAAAGGTCTGGAGCGAAAGAAAAATGATTAAGAACTGTTCCCTTCAAATTCCCGTTTCACGTTTGCTATAAGATCCAAAAGTCTCTCAGGTAAACAATCTGCCGCGCCGCCGCGTTCCTCAATCATGTGAGAGAAACAATTCTGAAAGATTGTAGCGTGATTGAGAGATGGGATGGATGAAGATGCTTTCAATTTCTGTCCAGCGAGTGTTGCGCATGCACTCACTCAATATTGTCTCCCTAGATCCCGGTTTCACGCTTGCTATGACTTCAACCTTATACTTGGAGAAACAATGAATTCGTGAATCCGTGAATGTAAAATCACTTGTGAAATGGTTTGAAACGAGAAGCGAGGTGATTTGGTTGGATAAATGACATTCATACCATTTCCAAAGGCCCTCACTTAGCCACTCTTTCACACCCACAATTCCCTCTCCTCATCCCGGTTTCACGCTTGCTATGACTTCAGCTCTATTCCTGTAGAACCAATGGTATCTTCTTCTATAATGGCAACAATACTTAATCCGAACAATCGGAACTGGGTTCAGCAGCGTGAATTGAGGGAAGGGGCGGGGTTGGATCTCTCCTACCACCCTCTTTCTGAAACAATTTCTTTCCAGAGACCGTCCCGCTCGGTGTCGCGCAGCCACTCGCGCGCCAGCCTCTACGGAGGAGGAGGAGGAGGACAGCCGATGGGCGGAGCGTGAGTTTTTTAATTTTTTTTTCATTCAAATACAGCACCATGGCATCTATACTTGCAAATTTGTGCTAGTAGCGAAATAAAATGAGAGGGGGCACTTGTCGAGGTTAAAACTTGTACTACTTATTATAGTGCTGAACACACAAATGTGTAAAAGTTTTCTGCGTGCTCGAATTAATTGTTTTGTTAAAGCGTCCCTGAAAACATCACTGAAAGGAGCGCCATTGCCTTCTGATTTGTGATATCACTGAGACTCGAATACAGCGAACCTCCATTCTCGTTTTTTCTTGTTCTCACAGGCCACTGTTCTCACAGGTTAGGCCCCAGTTGCAGTTCAGACGTGGGGTAGTCGACGACGCGTTGCGCGTTAGTAACCGACTCAGTACTTTACTTGATTTCTTCTCCGGGAAGAGTTTCTCGCACATTGCACAAACCAGAGTACTAAACGAACTTGGGATAGCGCTGCAACCGCCGCAATGTGACAGTAGCTTATCGTGAGCTTGTTTTTTTTTTGTTAATTTTTTCAACAGAGCCTACCCATTCATAGAAAGGCGTGCAATATTGCTTGATTTGTAGCAATTCTGGAACCTGAATGCAACTGGCATTTCCACCTCCGTTGTTGTTGTTGAAATTTTTCCCATTGATCAGTCTACGATTGCCGAACCAGAATTCGTCATGGTCTTATGATAATGTTGCAACATGGCAACATACGTGGGCAGGCATCCTCCGGAATTGTTTTTTTTGCAGTCAGGTGGCATAGGAAAAAATGCAGGCAAGCGGTTTCAAAAAAAAAATTTGCCCGCGCACGTGTCCCCCCCCCCCCTCCGGCCAAGTGCCCAAATGCCTAACTGTTGAAGGCAGTAAACCGTCAAAGCTTATGACGTCATACTGCAATTTCGCAAAACTGCAGCCATATGTCACCTGGTTTGAAAAAAAATGCAGGCAAGTGCCGGAAGGACCACTATGGCAATGTGACAATGGAATTTGACGCGAGCACGAATTATTTTGGTTGTTGTTCGATTAGCTTTCGCCGAAATATCAAAAGGACGCAGTGCTGCCTGCTTAGTGGATCTGCAGCAACACAAAAACTACTAGCAACCAAAATTTTAAAAAAATTGAAATACAAATGAAGAGCGCTAGTTTCGAGAGTAATCTAATTCGCCCATTGAAATTCAGCATAGCTTTACAAGGGTTGCTCTAATGCACTCCCCCCCCCCCCCCCCACTGAAAACCTCGATCAATGTCTGACCCCTTGCACTGATATCAAATCACTGATGTCACTGATATCAAAACCCTTACAGATATCATCATCATCTCCCCTCCCTTCGTCATTCCTCCTCCCAGCAGCACTCGCCCTCACCCACGTCCGATGACGATGGAGTGTACATGCAGGATGCCGACTCGGCCAGCAGTTATGCCTCGCCCAGTGGGTTGTTTTTGACTGTTTTTTTGTTGTTGTTATTGCTTGGAACAATGGCAGGTTGAAGATTCGGCCAGTAGCTATGCCTCGCCCAGTGGGTTGTTTTGGCTGTTTTTTTAATTGTTATTGTGTAATTTTTATGAACAAAGGTAGCTAGCGATACGCCGAGTAGCGATTGACTGTGTAGGTTTTCTGGTTTAATTATCATGATGAGATAATTATCACGAAGTGATTGCTTCTTATTTTTTCACTCGAGATTAGTACACAGGTGGAAGCCCAAGCATCCGCCAGGCTCCCCCAATATTCATGGTTACTATTTGAAATAGTGATTGTATTTTTTTCTTCGATCAACGATGAGAACCGACATTTTCTGCTTGCCTCGTTATTAGTACACAGAACAATGTGGAATAGGTATGTATATCAAAGAAAGAGCGATCAAATCACGCTACCCATTTCCTTCCGAGTTTAATATTCAAAAAATGTGGAACCCCGAAGTGGTCGGGTGTTATTCTTGCCACCTGTAAAGGATTGGTATTTTGGCCAAATGGAAAATATCATTGTTGAACCACAATACTCCCGATACTAGTCAGCGCATCGAAACTCGACTTCACCAGGCGACTTTCTGGTGCATATTTTCTGTATATATATATTTTTTCTGCAGATTCTATTTCGTGATGGTCTTGACTTTCCTTATACAATAAATATCTATCGCAGGCCACACTACGATTCCGCTGCAGCATCTACAGCAGCAGCAGCAGGTTACGGTAGCCGGACGGCGGGAGAGCATGATCATGACGGGAGATGCGACGTCGTTGACGAGTGAGAGGTTTAATTAATTAAATTATTTAAAAAAATAGAAAAGCAAGGGAGGTTGATAGTGTAAAAACTAGTTGATTTCGTGTCGCATTGGAGCAATGTAATCTGATGATACCGTGGCAGGGTTGCCGTTGCCGAGCCGATTTACAATTTTTAAATTAAAAAATTCAACTGCTCGAAAGGGGCCCTCAAGTTTGTGTTTCATTGGGATTACGTAGCACGAATTGACCGTAGTTTTCGATGACTGTCTTCTTCCGGCCAGAAAAATACAAACAACAATTGTCCTTTTTATACTTTTTGAGAAAACAAACCAGTGTTTTTGGCGGTTCACGGTGGGTTCAATGCCTGGAAAGAGCCGGTGCTCTACGATGCGTCGTCGAGCTGATTCAAGAAGTATATAAATAAGCGGAGAAAATGCAGCTCCGTCGATAGCGTAAAAATGAAAGTCAACGTGAATGGCGCCACGAGTTTCTTGTTTCGCTGAGGTTATGTAGCACGGTGGCGCAATAACTGTCATTGTATATCGCTTATCGCTTGAGTAAAAAGAACAACTTAAATTGCCCATTTCTAACAATGAACACATACCAGTATGCTGCGCGATTCATTGTGGGCGTATATCTCGACTTTTCCACGAGCTGATGTTCTTGAACGCATAAAAAACGAACGCATGTCTTGGTGACAACAACAACAACAACAACAACAATACTTTTCCAGCCTCGATTCCGCCGGCGCCGCCCCTTCCGCCGCCCCCCTTCGTGCTGCAGCAGCTGCAGCGAATGGGAAGCAGCCACGAGATGGGTGAGTGATAGTGGATTGAGTATGAAGAAGAGACAGACAATATCAATCAAGGGCGGATTGCGGGCATTTGTTGAATGGATGAAGCGCAGATTTGATGGACGCTATAGGGTGACTTTTTATGCCCACCGGGCTGAAGAGCGTGAGGGGAGATATGAGGCGTGAGAGTGAGTAAAAGGCAGGAAATCTTTCAGTGTACATGAAATCCATTTGTGGTGGGGGTATTAGTGGTAATTGTGAGAATATGAATGGAGAGGATCACTCGGAAACCGAAGAGTTGGTATTTGGAGAATGGGTGAATCGCGAATTTGACGGGATCCTAAATTTGCATGAAATTTATCACCAGGTAACAGCCCTCGGCAGCTCATATGTTTGGACTCTTTAGATGGATGAGCATAGATAGGGCGAGAGCAGGATGATAGGAGTTATTGAGTGGGTCGAAATAGCAACGTTAGCGATATTTTTTAGAAGCAGCGTGTGGGTGTTCGTTGAATGGGTGACGCTCACATGCAGATGTTAGGGGGATCATTCGCATGTATGTAGGCCATTTGATTGCCACTGTGCCCGCTACAGCAGCTGTTTGTGCTTGCGGAGTGCATTGCATGAAGGGGGTGAGAGTACGGTGATAATTGTTGATTTTTTTCAAGAGTGCCCCATACACATCTTCCAGCTCCGTCAGTGAGGGTTGATGTTTTTGGCTCCGTCAGTTTGATATTTTTGGAACAGGATGAAGCGCAAATGTGATGGGAATTGTAGCTAGCCCGTGGTTTGATTCCGCCGGACACGGTTGCTCCGGGTATTTTCCCTTGCATAGAAGTATAGTATTGACTCTGCTCTTATTGAAAGTTACTGTCAGCTGGATGTTTCGTTGAAATATGTTTTGGCACGCCATAAGATCCTCTCACATTACTGAGTCTCCGACAATCGGCACTTGTAGAATGCATGAAACACAGATTTCCCAATTTCAATTTCACTTCCAATTCCAATCTATCCGGAAGTGAAATTGAAAGTGGGCCCTCAGTGTTTCACACAGTGTACAAGTTTCGATTATCGGAGATCCTGTAATGAGCAAGTCGTGGACTGTAGAATAGCTTGACGTCAATACACCTTTACCTTTTCCAGCTTCCTCTCCGTCCTCCTCTACACTCATCCCGCTGGCCTCTTCCTCCTTCAACGACGACGCCGGAGGGGATTCAAATGGACGTCACTCTTCATCCGACGGTCGTCTCTCTCCCTCCCTCTCCTCCCCGCCCTGCTCTCCCCTCCCGCCACCGCCGCCGCAGCTGCAGCAGCTGCAGCAGAAGAAGAGGGTGCAGCAGAGAAGCGGTGTGGAACAGGAGGTGAGCCGACCACTAGGGATGCCGATTCGATGGCGATGGCGATGACATCTCATCGAGGGAAGAGGCCGGCGCTCTCTCCATTTGACACACTCTCTCATTGATCTACCCTCTTCCCTTCTTGCGATGTCATCGCAAAAGTGCTATGACATCGCAAGAAGGGAAGAGGATGCGATGACATCGCCATCGAATTTGCAACCCTACCGACCACTCATTGGGTTGATTGGCGGAATAGTGGTGGTAGGTAGGGGGTGCAGCAGAAGAGATCGAATGAGGAACAGGAGGTGAGACCGATTATTGGCTTGAGATGATGTAAAAGGAATGGGGATGGGAAATAAGAGATGGATCCGGGCTGATCTGTGTTTCAGTAGTCGGGAATATCACAAATAATTCCTGATATTTAATAATTCGTTGGGCGTTTCTTCTAGGAAAACATAAGCAGCAGTGAGAAGGGCGATGTAAGCCGACGACTGATTGGTTAGGTGGTGTATAGGTTCGTGCGGGTGAAATGGGATTGGCATACTTCCCCTCCCCCATAGCGGGTGCAGCAGAGGCACAAAAGTTGAAGTCGCAGGTGAGTCCGGGTTGATCTGTGCTTCAGCTATGGTGTATATTGTGAGTAGTCTTATATGCACTGGGCAAACTACCGTGAGCAAATTAGCTAACAATAAGCAATAATTTAAAAAAAAAAGGTCTCCTGGATATTACGTCCCGTGATTGAAATATGTTTGACCTAAATATAAGTAAGTATCAGTTAATATGGAAGAAGAGGTGAGCCACAATGGGGGAAATGTGTATGGTGGCGCTTGAAAGGCGGCTGATTGGATAGATTAGCGAGTTGCTCCCGGTTTGTATGTGTTTCACTGCTGAATTATTTCATTGAGAGGCGGGAGATTTGCAGTCAGTAGACAATCCCTCGCGGAAAATAAAATAAGCAGCAGATGAATACGGAGGTGAACAGTGGGCAATCGTAGTTTGTGTATTTGTGTTTCACAGATCTGCTATTTCGTAAATATTTTCCGAGCATCATTAGGTGCCCATCGTGAAATAAAACAAAATTGTATTCAGCTTTCGGTTGAGAGGGGGTACCGTAGCTCGGTTACGGCATTGTCAATCGATCCCCGTCCTTTCAGTCGTCATCCTCCTCTCGCTCCTTCCTCGACGACATCGTTCGGTCTTTAGTGGGGGGCGTAGTTTATAGAGCACAGAACTCGATTACTATTTAGAAAATGACACATCCAACTCACATTTTGACATTTTTGAAAATTTTGCGTAATCGACCCCCTGTTAGTGCAATATTTCACGTTACTGGAACAGTCGGCGTAGATGCACAATCTTTTAAACAAAAAATCGATTGAATGGCTGGTCATAAAATGGACTTGTGTATCTAAAATTGTTTAATTTCTGGTTTTATACTATTTTATTCCTTGCAGTCGTCGTCCTCCTCTCGCTCCTTCCTCGACGACATCAGCAGGGGCAACTTCGCGCTGAGGAAGACGAGCAGCGAGAAGTGAGCTTCACTCTTGTATTTATTAATGAATTAATTGTAAAAGCAATTATTTAAAGACAATGGTATAGGTATTTACGTTGCGTTGCGTTCAAAAGAGTAGCTAAACGGGAAAGGTTAAAATTTCTTTTTTTTAGCGAGGAGAAACAGCTCTTTCAATGTGTTAACCACGTTTTTTGTTCGGTTGAAAATGAGATGCCTTGGGTAAATATGTAGTGAGAAGTGTATTTCATCGAGCGTTGTAGAATGGAGATGGAGGGAGCAACTCAATATTCAGAGGTTGGCCATAAATATAAACTTCTTTTTTTTCGGGTTTATCTAGCAAGCGAGCATCGCGCTTCAGTGACCACTCTTGATCGGGCGAGACGAATACATGCAGTCCGTGGTTGATAAAGCCTACAAAAAAATTTCATGACAGCTTGTGATTAAAAACTGAGAGCAAGAGGATGTAGTGGCATTGCGAAACAGATTATTGACAATGAATTGAGTTGAGCATGTTTTAAGATGCGTATGAGATGGTTGCTGCTTGCAAAGAGTAATTGTTAGATAGTCTTTTTTCTTATTTGGGAAATATTATTGGCCTTACCATTAGTGTCGCAATGACATTCGGGTTTCAAAGAATCTATTGATGAAGGGTTAGTGGCGTTCGGAATTGGTCAAATACTAAAAAAGGAAGTGATTACTACAAACAGCGAGATACGAATTTCGCCGCTGCCATGAGAGAGTAGCTGCGTGTATGTAGCTGATTCACGTCTATTCTCCATTTGAGTAATAACAATAATTTTATCTGCTAGCTTTTTTTCAGTAAACCAACGAGCCGCAATAGAGATTTTGCTACTACCAACAGCGATGCGCAAGTAGGGAGAGATGAGTTTCGCCGCCGCCATGAGAAGGTTGATGCTGACATACAGTTGATTATCCAGAATTTTTCGCTTGCTCTAATATTACAATAATCACTAGCATAGAGATATGTGTTTCATGACTTCTACAAGAAGGTTGATGCATGCCCGCGCAAGTGATAAATGATTTCTTTCGCCCGCGCAAGTGATAAATGATTTCTTTCCTTGCGATTATTAATATATGCCACTTTTAAAAGTATACGCGATCCGAAAGGGGTTTTTGCTGCTCCCATCAACCGAGTGCCAGTAGGGAGAGACTAGTTTCGCGGCTACCATGAGATGGCTGATGAATGGCGTGCAGCTGATTTCAATACGTCTTCGGAGATAATAATACAATACTAACTGCTAATATTATTATAACTATTACTAATGTTAATTTATACGAACCTGTAAGAAAAGGGGAGGTGTGTTTTACTTGCACAAAAAGCAATTTGCAAGTTGGTAGTGATGTGTTTCATCACACGTACGAGATGGTTGTGCAGCTTAATGGACGATCCTCTGTTTGCTCAATAATATGAAAAAGTAGAATAGTAATAAGATAATTGCAGATCCCCGACGGGTTCCCTTCTCTCGTCGACCAGCGGAGAGGAGACGGAGCACGATGAGAATGTGAGGAATACGGTAGATTTCGAAGTTGGGGGATACGGTAGTCGAATTACGGTAGTATGGATTGAATGTACGGCAGCTGGCGTACATAATGGTCAGAAGGGATCATGAGTGGATACGGTGGTAGATTTGTTTCAAAATCGGGGTGATTGGTAACAATTGTTGAAGAGGATTACGGTAGTAGTCAATTATCGATTGATTGTCATTCTCAGTCGTCCGGTCCGCTCGTGAAGCCGACGACACAGCAGCTGCTGTCGAGGAAGGTCTCCCTCAAGAGGATCAGCACCGATAGGTACGGTAGTTATTGATTACGGTAGATATGAACGAATGAGATGAGATTGGTACAGCAATCATGTATTGGTCACTAATAGAAGATGGACTACTCCAGTGAGTTGCTGGTTTCGCTGGGTACATTTGAACGATGATTGCCGACTGAAATTAATATCTCATCGTCCCCTGCGAAGGAAAAGAATCAATTGTAGTCAGCACCTCGTAAGGACTGTTAATCTGTGATTTGAGATAATTTCCGCACCCTGGTGAGATCTAAACTTGACAGAGTGAAGGCATCCGCAAACATAGCTCTGGGCATTCCTTCAGACATCCACAAATAGAGATTTATCGCCTCTTAAAAAAGGTGATAGTTCACCAGTTCCTATTCACCTTTCCTAGCTCACCAGTGGTGACCAGTGAGATCCTGGTTTGGCTGGAGGCACTTGAATGATGGCTTATGACTGAATATGCGGATTGGCCTCAAACAAATCAATCGATAACAATGTAGATGAATCTCTCCAATCCATATTCCATATCGATCTTTTCTCCTTCTCTCAGATCGCCGGGCGGTACTCCTCAGAATCGGAATCGTCGTCGCGCGCCCTCCCTCGGACAGGACGGCGGACGGGGACTGCACACCGGCGATTACCTGGCTGCGGCTCTCGCGTGAGTATACGGTAGATGAAGGGGTACGGTAGGATTACGGTAGCAGAGATTTACGGTAGCGTGATAGGGGGATAAGGGGGAGGGGACTGCACACGGGCGACTACCTGGCTGCGGCTCTCGCGTGAGCACTACGGTAGGACTACGGTAGAGACGTACACATGGCGGGGATACGGTATCTGACGAGGTAGGGTAGATTACGGTGGGCGAGTATAGTAGTGATATGGCAAATAGCTAGCTAGAAATGGGTTTCGTGATTTGGATATGAAAAGGGATGTTTTCCATGGACAATAAACTACCTTGGATATGAAAAGGGATGTTTTCCATGGACAATAAAAAGATTAGCGAGAAATGTGTTTCGCCAGAGATATAATAGCAGAGATGTTTCTGATGATCAATCGGGCCATGACAGCTGATTGAATAAATACGGAAACCAAAATGAAAATGAAAGCCTTCGAAATCGATATCTACAGTACCCTTTCAATTATCGATTTATCGATTGATTTCCCTCTCTTTTGCAGACGTCAGTTCAACACGATTCGCGTGAACGAAGAGGACGACGATCAATCGGTGATCGATCAGAGTTGGGACGAATGAAAAGTCAATCGTCGATAGACTACCGTACCCCCGCCCTCCACCCTCCCGGATACGGTAACTTCGCCTAATCTCCCATCGATTTCCCCCGTTACAAGTACTACTGTAGAAGCACCTGCTGTAATTGCGCTCTCTGTTTGTGCGTGTGTTTCACTGGCTTATACGGTAGCTGATAATTTGGTTATTCATCCTTTTGTCTTCCTCGTTTCCCCCATAATTGTAGAATAGCTATTTAGACAGACCCTCGTTAGTGAAGTTGGCCCAGTTTTGCGCAGGTTTTCTTTCCTTTCTTGACCTCATTTTTCTCGAAATTGATCTTGATACTTGAAGCATTATTTTCGCATAATCAGAACCCCCACTTTTCTTTCAGTGAATACTTGACATCTGACGTAGAATGAGTTTGACTCCACCATATCCGATTATTTTGCTCCTTTTCCCCCATAATTGTCTCTCGTGTAAAGGTTGTCCGTTGTCAATGAGATAAATGGATACGTATTGTGGATGACGATTTTACCGTATACTTGATCCATTTCAATGTCTTGTACGTCTCCAAAATCTATGATAATTTAACAAAAGAGGGCTGTTTTCTGACCTGTTCTGAATGAAAAGACGCATTAACGCCCTCCTCAATCTACAGAAATTAAAATATTCATTCGTTTTCACTGCGGAAGGAAATTCTTGACGGGGGAAGATTCAGTTTTACCCATTTCGAACCACGTTGTTCCCTGTTTTGATAGTTTAGTAAATCGTCATCAGCCCGGCCAAAAAAATTCCGAGATTAGTCGCCAATATCAGAAACTCTTTGGTATTATTATTATTATTATTATTATTATTATACAATAATGTTGTCGCTGGTCCTGATATATGCTCCGAAAGGGGCGTATTGCATGTAACCTGATTTGTGGCAAGGGATTCCGGAAAGTCTCATCAACAATAGTTACCCTAATCTTCAATCTTCTGATAATCTTCAACAAATCGTTGCATTAAATGGGAATCCGTGCACCAACCAGTGGTTGGGTGCGGATTCTCTGCTCTGTGAGCCTGAAATAGTGACCAGTACCTCTCTTACGAGAGGTATTGGTTGCTATTTCAGAACCAGTTCGACTTTGGCAGATGGGCGGCACAACTAGTGGAAGCGAGACGAACCATGAGAAGAATCAGCCCGCCCATCTCAAGGTATGGGGAGGGGGTTACGGTGGAATACGGTATGGCGGAATAAGCAATTTAAAGTGATACAGAGCCACTGATACAGAGTCTTGGGAGGGGGGGGGGCACTATTTATCGAACTATTTGACAAATTAGCGTGAAGTATTTTGTATTCGTTTTTCCCAACGATTGGTTTACGTCGTGCCAAAAGTTGGGATGTACGGCGCGTGAAGCATCCAACCACCAGGAGAAATGAGTGATCAAAATCGTATAAAAATATTTTTCCAACGGAATCCTTCCCATGGAGGAAGGCGCGCTGAGAAGATGCTCACATAAATTAATATATTATCATTATCAGTGATGAGCACCATCCTCGGACATTTGCACCAAATCGGGGGTTCGGCAAGAATACTGTTGAAAATCGCGGGTTTTGCTTCCGGAATCGGGGGTATAAGCTACAAAACTACGGTCAATATCGGGGGTATGGTCCGATATCCGACCCCGTGCTCAAGACTGGTTTCAATGTTACTACAAGATAATGAAATTTGACTTTCTTTGATAGTATTTCGGTTAATTTTTGAGGAACAAATTAGAATCACTTCCCCCCCCCCCAATTTACTTGTCATTCAAATTGCGCCGCAAACCATCCAATCTCTGGTGATATGATAGTCGATAATGGTGATAATTTATGACAGATTCTTTCTCTTGAGCGGTCACTCTAGTTGCGCAAACCCTCTCTAATCACTAGTGATATGATAGTCGATAATGGTGATGATTATATTGCAGATTCTCTCGCTGGAGGCGCAGCTCGCACTGCTCACGCGTCAGCTCGGCATGGTCATGGCGGCGGGCGGCATACAACAGCAGTACGCGGGCAGTGGAGCGGGATCACAGGTGAGAATGGAGTGCGTCAAGCATTGGGAAGGTTGACGCGGATAGGGATACGATTTAGTATTGAGTATTTTGGATGGCCAAAGTTACAATCAGTGAATGGAACATTGAGATTGGAATGAGAAATGTCGCCGCTAGATCTACGTTTCACTAATACTACGAGTACCATTTGTCAGGGGAAAGATCAATAAGTGTGCGATCGTTTTCACCACCATTTCAATCTTTTATCCCCCGTGCCATTCGAACGTAATATCTAAAACGAGAGTAGAGATGCGACGCCGCTAGATCTAGGTTTCACTGTAACTACGAATTTCAATCGTCAGAGGGCGGATCAATCCGTGTGCCATTTCCAACTCTACTTACACTATCGTACCCCTTGCGTCCCGTGTTTTGCATTAAATCACCCGGAAAGGTCTTGAGCGAAAGAAAAATGATTAAGAACTGTTCCCTTTAAATTCCCGTTTCACGCTTGCTATAAGATCCAAAAGTCTCTCAGGTAAACAATCTGCCGCGCCGCCGCGTTCCTCAATCATGTGAGAGAAACAATTCTGAAAGATTGTAGCGTGATTGAGAGATGGGATGGATGAAGATGCTTTCAATTTCTGTCCAGCGAGAGTTGCGCATGCACTCACTCAATATTGTCTCCCTAGATCCCGGTTTCACGCTTTCTATGACTTCAACCTTATACTTGGAGAAACAATGAGTTCGTGAATCCGTGAATGTAAAATCACTTGTTAAATGGTTTGAAACGAGAAGCGAGGTGATTTGGTTGGATAAATGACATTCATACCATTTCCAAAGGCCCTCCCGTCCGGTGTCACTTAGCCACTCTTTCACACCCACAATTCCCTCTCCTCATCCCCGTTTCACGCTCGCTATTACTTCAGCTCTATTCCTGTAGAACCAATGATATCTTGTTCTATACGGCAACAATACGTAATCCGAACAATGAGAATCACTGATAACGATCCTATCTAACACTTTCGATCCGTTCAACCTTTTTCATATTCAATTAATAAGATAAAAACGCGTGTCTCACGTCTGTAGCAGCGAATCATTTTTCACCTCATTATTTCGAAAAAATTGAACTCATGAGAATCACTGATAACGATCCTATCTAACACTTTCGATCCGTACAACCTTTTTCATCTTCAATTAATAAGATAAAAGCGCGTGTCTCACGTCTGTGGCAGCGAAATCATTTTTCACCTCATTATTTCGAAAAAATTTGAACTCATGAGAATCACTGATAACGATCCTATCTAACACTTTCGATCCGTACAACCTTTTTCATATTCAATTAATAAGATAAAAACGCGTGTCTCACGTCTGTAGCAGCGAAATCATTTTTCACCTCATTATTTCGAAAAAAATTGAACTCATGAGAATCACTGATAACGATCCTATCTAACACTTTCGATCCGTACAACCTTTTTCATATTCAATTAATAAGATAAAAACGCGTGTCTCACGTCTGTAGCAGCGAAATCATTTTTCACCTCATTATTTCGAAAAAATTTGAACTCATGAGAATCACTGATAACGATCCTATCTAACACTTTCGATCCGTACAACCTTTTTCATATTCAATTAATAAGATAAAAACGCGTGTCTCACGTCTGTAGCAGCGAAATCATTTTTCACCTCATTATTTCGAAAAAATTTGAACTCATGAGAATCACTGATAACGATCCTATCTAACACTTTCGATCCGTACAACCTTTTTCATATTCAATTAATAAGATAAAAACGCGTGTCTCACGTCTGTAGCAGCGAAATCATTTTTCACCTCATTATTTCGAAAAAAATTGAACTCATGAGAATCACTGATAACGATCCTATCTAACACTTTCGATCCGTACAACCTTTTTCATATTCAATTAATAAGATAAAAACGCGTGTCTCACGTCTGTAGCAGCGAAATCGTTTTTCACCTCATTATTTCGAAAAAATTTGAACTCATGAGAATCACTGATAACGATCCTATCTAACACTTTCGATCCGTACAACCTTTTTCATATTCAATTAATAAGATAAAAACGCGTGTCTCACGTCTGTAGCAGCGAAATCATTTTTCACCTCATTATTTCGAAAAAATTGAACTCATGAGAATAACTGATAACGATCCTATCTAACACTTTCGATCCGTACAACCTTTTTCATATTCAATTAATAAGATAAAAACGCGTGTCTCACGTCTGTAGCAGCGAAATCATTTTTCACCTCATTATTTCGAAAAAATTTGAACTCATGAGAATCACTGATAACGATCCTATCTAACACTTTCGATCCGTACAACCTTTTTCATATTCAATTAATAAGATAAAAACGCGTGTCTCACGTCTGTAGCAGCGAAATCATTTTTCACCTCATTATTTCGAAAAAAATTGAACTCATGAGAATCACTGATAACGATCCTATCTAACACTTTCGATCCGTACAACCTTTTTCATATTCAATTAATAAGATAAAAACGCGTGTCTCACGTCTGTAGCAGCGAAATCGTTTTTCACCTCATTATTTCGAAAAAATTTGAACTCATGAGAATCACTGATAACGATCCTATCTAACACTTTCGATCCGTACAACCTTTTTCATATTCAATTAATAAGATAAAAACGCGTGTCTCACGTCTGTAGCAGCGAAATCATTTTTCACCTCATTATTTCGAAAAAATTGAACTCATGAGAATAACTGATAACGATCCTATCTAACACTTTCGATCCGTACAACCTTTTTCATCTTCAATTAATAAGATAAAAGCGCGTGTCTCACGTCTGTGGCAGCGAAATCATTTTTCACCTCATTATTTCGAAAAAATTTGAACTCATGAGAATCACTGATAACGATCCTATCTAACACTTTCGATCCGTACAACCTTTTTCATATTCAATTAATAAGATAAAAACGCGTGTCTCACGTCTGTAGCAGCGAAATCATTTTTCACCTCATTATTTCGAAAAAAATTGAACTGATGAGAATCACTGATAACGATCCTATCTAACACTTTCGATCCGTACAACCTTTTTCATATTCAATTAATAAGATAAAAACGCGTGTCTCACGTCTGTAGCAGCGAAATCATTTTTCACCTCATTATTTCGAAAAAATTTGAACTCATGAGAATCACTGATAACGATCCTATCTAACACTTTCGATCCGTACAACCTTTTTCATATTCAATTAATAAGATAAAAACGCGTGTCTCACGTCTGTAGCAGCGAAATCATTTTTCACCTCATTATTTCGAAAAAATTTGAACTCATGAGAATCACTGATAACGATCCTATCTAACACTTTCGATCCGTACAACCTTTTTCATATTCAATTAATAAGATAAAAACGCGTGTCTCACGTCTGTAGCAGCGAAATCATTTTTCACCTCATTATTTCGAAAAAATTGAACTCATGAGAATAACTGATAACGATCCTATCTAACACTTTCGATCCGTACAACCTTTTTCATATTCAATTAATAAGATAAAAACGCGTGTCTCACGTCTGTAGCAGCGAAATCATTTTTCACCTCATTATTTCGAAAAAAATTGAACTGATGAGAATCACTGATAACGATCCTATCTAACACTTTCGATCCGTACAACCTTTTTCATATTCAATTAATAAGATAAAAACGCGTGTCTCACGTCTGTAGCAGCGAAATCATTTTTCACCTCATTATTTCGAAAAAATTTGAACTCATGAGAATCACTGATAACGATCCTATCTAACACTTTCGATCCGTACAACCTTTTTCATATTCAATTAATAAGATAAAAACGCGTGTCTCACGTCTGTAGCAGCGAAATCATTTTTCACCTCATTATTTCGAAAAAATTTGAACTCATGAGAATCACTGATAACGATCCTATCTAACACTTTCGATCCGTACAACCTTTTTCATATTCAATTAATAAGATAAAAACGCGTGTCTCACGTCTGTAGCAGCGAAATCATTTTTCACCTCATTATTTCGAAAAAATTGAACTCATGAGAATAACTGATAACGATCCTATCTAACACTTTCGATCCGTACAACCTTTTTCATATTCAATTAATAAGATAAAAACGCGTGTCTCACGTCTGTAGCAGCGAAATCATTTTTCACCTCATTATTTCGAAAAAATTTGAACTCATGTGAATCACTCGCATTGATAATGGTCTGGAGATCAGAGATTGCCTCAGCGCAGTCATTTCGAAATTGCTGATACAAAGTCAGAGTCTCATCATCCTCGAACATTCTCCGACTTCTACAATATGGATCGGGACAAGCAGTGATGTACTCTGCACGGTATATCGCTTCCTCCTGCATCACCGTTGGATCCGTGATAGCAGCAATTCGGCTACCCCATTCCTCGATCTTATCAGCAATAATCTGCACATATCTCTCGAGGGGATGAATCAGGACGAGAGCGTGAGCACTGCTCGTATCGATGATCCTCATTCGTTCGTCGGGAGGACGGTCGAGATTAAGCTGATTCTCCTCCACCGATTCCATGAGGTCGTTGGCTGTCGAGAGTAGTTTCACCACGTCGTAGTTTCACCACTCGTCTCAGAGGCTTAGATCTCAAGTACGTGTTGGTCTCCGTCTCCGATCGAACGTGTGACGTAGTCACGACGGGAGCCGGATATCCGGAATCAGAATAGTGTCCATCGCCTTTGACCATGGTTGAAGTCTTGTGATTGAGGACCACGAGAATCAACTTGAAGGTCACCGAAGCTTGCGACTGCACACAACCGATTCTGCGAGGCAGAAGTCAGAAGGGTGAGAGGCGAAGATCGGTTAGAAGGGCGCCGAAGCTGCGCTCGAACACACAGAAAGGAACTGTGAGGCTACCGAACCGTAGGGTGAGAGGCGAAGATCGGTTAGAAGGGCGCCGAAGCTGCGCTCGAACACACAGAAAGGAACTGTGAGGCTACCGAACCGTGACTGCGCCTGAGGCTGATCGGTTTGAAGGACGGCCGAAGCTGCCCTCGTGCCACAGCGATGCAGTCAGTGAGGCTGCCGACAGCAACGAATGAGCAGAGAGCGAGATCGACTCGATGATCAGTGCTCGCTATCGCGATCGCACACTCGAATCGGTGAGGCTACCGAATGAGGGGGCAATCGGACGGCTGAGACCGATTTAAGCTCGCCACGCGGAACAACTGCTGGGTATTCAGCCCAATAGATGCACCATGTGGAGGATCGTGATCTGAGATCGACGTCCTCTGTGCGAAAACAAGAAGGCGAATTAAGTTCTGCTCGGAATCTTAGAGCAACCGTTTATCGTCTTCACACAGTACAATAAAACAAACAGCACGTAATAAGCTGGTTAACTGAACGCCCCCGAGACCCGCCTCGTGCCTTTGCTCACCGACTTAACTCCTGGCAAAGCGATTGTTCCAATGAGTCGTGCTTCCAGTTCATTCTCAATTGAAGTTCCAGACGAGAGTGGAGCTTCTTATGAGCGATTGTGAGAGGATCCGACAATGGAATGTTTCTGTGTCGAGATGGCTGAGGAGTATTACTCCACAATTCCTCTGAATACCCTCGTTGTTTCGTGAATCGACTGAAAGCAGCGAAGAATTCTTTCACTACCGTAGACCACATCATCTCAAAATGAATGGAATGAGTCTCTACGCACGTGAAATGAGTCTCTACGCCCCCTCTTTTAATACATTATCAAACATGTTTTCAGCACGACCCGTCGAGGCAAGCTACGACGACCCGTACATTCCGCAGGGGGGATATGCAGCATATCACCATTGGGACGCCGCATATGGACATGTCAATTGGCCGAGTCACGACGCCGAACATGCCGTTTCCACAACAAGCCATGAGCAACCACTCGTCGCACGCCCTGTTATGTGTATATTCAGTTGTTGTGTCAAATTTGTTGTTTCATCATTTTGTTTTTTATTTGAACTGTAAGATAAATATTTGACGATGGAAAGGTCGCATGCAAACACGCCCATCCCTGATAATTGCAGCCAGTCGGAGTTTAGCGCTGCAGCAGTATGCAAATGTACGCCGTTCATCTTGTCCTCTGATTCTCTCTCACAATCGTGCCTGATCGTTAATTATTGAGTGAAAGATAAGGCATGTGACCGAGCAAGCGAGGTCATGTACGTTTGTCCTTTCCCTCAAGTGACCGGCGTTTACCGTGATTCGCATCTATTGATTCTTGTTTAGATTGGACAAACATTTCTGATGTGGTATTTGACCTGTTAATCATTCGAGTGATATTTCACAACATGACACAACCACCAATGACACTCTGTTCAGCATGTACCTCCATTTTGATGTATGGTTCTCGTATGAAATAATTTAAGAATAAAGAATTATGAATTTTTGATGCAATTACAATCTCATCTGCACATTCGAAAACTTTCCAACACTTTCCAACTTTCCAATTTGTGAACAGCAGCAGTGAATGCAAAACCATTTATGTATCTATACTTACTACAACAGTAAAACGAGGGGAAACTGGGGACATGTCTTTTTTTAACTTGGAGTGGCAGGCGATGCGAAAACAAACTGGATTACAATTGATAATTGAGCGAGGGCTGGAGCATAGCGATAAACACGGTAGGGGATTACGTTAGGCGGATTACGGTAGGATACATTTTACATGTTGATCAACGAGTGGGGACGTCTAAAAGAAAGGCATAGCTGGGGGGATGGGGCAACAATCTGGCAAGGGGGGCGGGGAGTCAATAATCGATAATCGATACAGTAACCCAGAAGAGGCGCGTTGAGAGACAGGAACCGGTATGAATCGGGGGCGGCACGCTTTAACACGGCGATTAACAGCATAGATACTGAAGGAGGAGGCGGGGAGAGCGAGTAGAGGGAATGGCTGGTAAGGACTGGGCGTCTAACAAGGCGTTGAATACTGTAAGAGGAGGGGAGGACATCTTAGGGGGCGGAGCAAATACTCATCAACAAGTACGAGATAGAATGGGCGGAGAGTGGCATGGAATGAGGATGAGGGGGCGGGGTCAACTGAAAAGTGGGCGGAGTCTAGCTCGACTGCGGTTGCTGCGGCCACGTTTCGTACTCTTGCGCGTGCCCGGAGCCACTGCCGCGTTCTGCAACAACTACCGTACTCGGGGGGCGGGGCTTGGTGGGGCGCGCTGCCGCGCACTACTCTACCTGCTGGCAGCAGGGGCGTCGAGGCGGATGCAGCAGGGGCAGCAGCGACTGCTGCTGCAGCAGGTGCTGCCGCGCCTCCTTCGGCTGCTGCTGCCGCGGCAGCCCGGCCGCCGGCTGAAACGCGCAGCATCGATCGATAAAAGGAGGGACGGAGCTTGTGGGGGTACGGTAGGTAGGACGGCGTGGTGGGACCAGCATGCAGGGCTACTGGAGAAGCTAGCGAGTGAGATTGAAGGGGCAGGGTAGGGGGCACACAAGTGGGGAAAATGGAAGAGATAACAAGCACCAGCAAGGCAGCACAGGCAATAATAAGGCGATAAAAAGTGTGCGGCGAAGGTAATAAAACCAGTCTGCGATTGATTGACGGCTAAAAGGGGGATAAAGCACCGGCGGTGTGTGTGTCTGATTGTCTGGATATACTGGGGGATGTGGGCTACAGTAATCTACGGGGCAAGAACCAATCGATAATTGGGTGATGCAATCGCTCGTATCGACTCTAACGATGGGCAATGGTTTGCAAAAGAGGGGCTACGTGTATGAAATTGAGGCTGGACAGATCTATTGTGTGTGTGTAGAATTGGCTGGACTATTCTAGGCTCATGGGGACAGGGAAAGTAATAACAATAAAAGTAATAAAAAAGAGGAAAGGCGGGTGGTGGGACAGTGTACAAACGGACATGCAAGGTATACGGTATCTATATTATTGATCGATCGGGAGGGCGAATCCTGAATCAGTGGGAAACCGGTGTGTATTTGCAGTGGATAAAGTGTGTGATCAATAATTGATTGAGCAGGGGGATACTGTAGTGAGGGTGTACTGTGGGTGGTGGACAGAAGGGCGCCTCCCCAAGCGATCGGACAGAGATCAAAGATCAGAAAAAGGGGCCGGAGCTTCGGGAGAAAAGGGGCGGGGCTATTGCAAGTTGGATCTCGATTTACGTCGAATCAACGCGATGAACTCTCGCAGCGGAAACGGATTGTCGTATCTGGAAAGGGTTTGAATGAGTTTCCGATTTTAGGCCAAGTTGAAATAGGTTTCAGTGATTACGCAAAACAACAAAGC
The DNA here is from genome assembly GCA_000180635.4 of Pristionchus pacificus. Taxonomy (NCBI): domain Eukaryota; kingdom Metazoa; phylum Nematoda; class Chromadorea; order Rhabditida; family Neodiplogasteridae; genus Pristionchus; species Pristionchus pacificus. The sequence goes on along the minus strand of CM026578.1, from coordinate 27,741,295 downwards.
GATGTTGTTTTCAATGGGCCGACTACTCCCTCTGAAAAAAAAACATAGAATCATTATACCGGCAAAATCTAAGGAGTAATGTATTCAAATGTTCTAAAGTAGGAGTATTGTAATGATATAGGACTAGCGTAGTCCTCTACTAGGAGCACCGTACTCATTCTACCGTAACCGACTTCCTCGGCAGTGGTCGCATGATGCGTCCCTCCATGAACTCGAACAGCCGCCACCAGATCTCCTTCCGGTGGTGGTTCTGCGGGGATATCTGTAAGAAGGGGATACTGTAGAAATCGAACGATATATGGGTATCTATAAATCGATAAAGTCCGTCGCCAACCGTCGTTCATTACCGTAATCGCATAAGACCGAAATTATTCTGTATATTTTATTTTCGTAATAAAAAAAACAATCTTCGATCGCCCTCCCCGCGGGGTCCCCTACCGTACCCTGAGACTCGGCATCGCGGCCATCGTGTGGTAGAGGTAGAACAGCCGTGTGCACACAAAGTACGAGATGATGACGTCGATCGTGTAGTGACCTCTGCAATTACGGTAGATTACGGTATGGGGGGCGGTATGGAATACGGTGGACTACCTATAAACTGTGATGGTATAGCTAGAGCCCCTACAAAACACGAAATATAGAATCCACTACAAAAATGTACATCAAAAGTGAGTGATCGCCGGTTGATCGCCGGTTTCACAAAATCTACAGCAGATGCAAATTTACAAACTTTTTTTCGATCACGTACTTCTTTCGCCTCCAATAATAATATTTCGAGCTCACATACGCCACTACATCAACGACCAAAGACCAAACCACAAATCTCTCCTCATCTATTCATGATCTACTGGGAACTCAGACACCAAGTACCCCAGCCAAGTATCAAAGACCAAAGATCAAACTACAACTCTCCCCTCACCTGCTCATGATCAGGAGGAACATGCCCGCCAGTGTCATCAGCCACGAGAAGACGTGCACGATGCGCCAGCGAAGAGGCGAATCTGGAATGATGAGAGAACGATGAATCAATTGATCTTTGATCTCCCTTGATCTCCCATGCCCACACTCGTTTTATATCATGCATAGGCATGAACGGAAAGAAGACTAAAAGACTGAAAATTGCTGCCAGCTGAATGGATGTTTCAACGGTATCCTAAATTGGTACAGATCGGCGTATTGCGATAACTCTTCGGTACATTCTCTAAAATACGTACTGTCTGCTAAACATCGATGACAACATCCGTTTGTGGCCTTACTAATTCCTACCGTAGCCTTTCGTGACTCACCCTAACCCCTTCCTGATCTACCGATCTACCGTATTCCTACCGTAGCCGTTTCTTGACTCACCCTAACCCCTTCCTGATCTACCGTACCCTTCACAGTCTACTCACACTGCCCGATGAACAGTGCCGATATCACTAGGACGAGCGTGTGCCCAGAGTAGATGTAGTCGCCGCACAGCGTGTGCTTCCCACTGGAAAGCGGGAGAGAGAGATTAGAGATCAAAAATTAAAGACCAGACAACCTGGCAATTCTCATTATTACTTTAGCGGCGCGCTTCAATGGCCTTACAATACTCAAGTGAATGACCGGATAGTGATCGTATTCTCTCACAGTGCTTATAAAAGAAAAAAATATATTGTTCAAAACCATTTCCTGGACTATTTGAAGATCTCTTCGAATTAGTGCGCCAAGTGCCTGCGCGTTTCAGTAGGTTCACAAATTCCAATAAGCTGTTAGCTTGTAATGAATTTGAATACAATATCTCACTAACACCTATAATGTCAAGCCGCAAAGAACACGCCCGGACACAAAGAGCGGCCAAATTCGATTCGTGTTTCAGCGGTCTTACAATACTCCGATGACTTGCTCCGTTGCGATGGTCTCCCTTCGCCCACTTCATAGGTCCATATAGACTACCATAAGCTACACCTCAAACTACAAACTAAATCAGAGATCAAATAACAAACTCCAAACTACAAAACTCCAAAGATCAAAGATCAAATACTCACCCCAGATTGAGGCCCAGCCCGGTGACGACGGAGAGCGCGCGCAGCAGCACGTTGGCGAACGTCGCGTTCTCGCCCTGCAACGAGCGGAACGATTTAATCGGAGAGATCAGAGATCAAACTGCGATCTCCTGTTGAACTGTAACCCACATTACTCGGTAACTGTGAGGCAGAAGGGGCAAGAGACGGGGGAAAACCAGGATTGCTTTACAATTCGCAACAAGGTGATTATGTGGTACGGGGCACATCAATGATCGCTTACAGACAAAGTGTCCAAACAAATACCAATTAACAAAAAATCAGCAGCTAACGTTGTAATTGATATTATTATTACTACGGATTTTCCTGTGCTCTCGAGAAACTCTGCCACCGGGAAGATGAGTTTCACGGGTGAACCATAATTCGAAAATATGGAAAGTCGCAATATGTTCTCGGTTTCTTGTCCAAATAACATCACACTAAACTATTTCGCACTAAGCCCCAAGCCTACCCCCACCAACTCGAGACTGCTGCACTGTAGTTCCGACTAGAGTAGTCTAGTTGCGAGCCCCTACCTGCAGTTTCGGGGAGCAGTGCCAGTTGGGGTCGGCCACAGGCACTTGCGTCACGAACATGGTCACACAGCGGCCAAAGTACAACAGCGAGCCGATCGTCGCCAATCGACGGAGCACGATCCAGCGATGACTGCAATGGGATAATAATAATAATAATAATAATAATAATAATAATAATAATAATAATAATAATAATAATAATAATATGGATACAATCAAAATGAGGGAATTGAGAATGATGGATCGGATCCATAGATCTATTAGATCCCACACAATGAGACGTGAAAGCAGATATGAATTCGAATAATTTACATTTGCGTTTCAGGAATATTACTAGAGAAGAACTGGATGATTTTGCGCTGATCTCTTCGATAGCAATTACCATAACAATAGTATGAATACCATAACAATATCAGACTACAGTACTCAACGCCAAACGTATCCTTAGCATGCAGTATCCCCATATTGCTACAGTAACCTACCGATGGAACAGGATGAGCAGGGCCATCGCTGCAAAGCTGCTCAACATGATGTACTCCGTGAGGTTCAGTCCGTACGGATAGTAGGGCGTGAGGGAGAAGATGAAGTCGGGCAGGGGAGGTTGCTCGGGCACCTGAGAAAATACATTACTCTTGCTGATTAATTTGGAGTAAATGGGCCATGATACTTTTTAAGCTTATGAATTTGGCAAAATTTAAGAAATTTATGCACGCTTCATGTTTCACCAGTGTCACTTTACGTGCCAGAATCACGCTTGGTTAATGCAAGCTTGTTGAGTAGGTATTAATCCAAAAACTAAAAAAAGTAATCTCGTGTTTCACGACGAACTCCCTTTACTCAGCCATCTACTCTACTACATAATGCTTCTTACCCATCGATTTTCTAATACCAATTAAACCTCTTCTTTCCCTGATGCCCACCTCCTACTAATCACAACCTCCCACGTCCTCCATCCTTTTCTTCGCCAACTTTCGAACCCATAACGCTTGCCCAATTTTTAGATTTTAGCTTTAACATTGGACTAACCCGTCGGGACGCTTTGTGTTTCACCAATTGCATTTCATCTGCACACTATCACATTTGGCCAATCTTTCAGCGACATTCATATCCATTTACCGAAATTGAATATTTGTGTTTCACCATCACCCTATATACATTTTGCAGTCCCATCATATAATATCATCTGCCATTGTCTTTTGCAACCCAACTTCTTCCTACTCACTTCCTCCTATTATATCCAGGAAGGAACTACCCCCCCCCTCTTCCTCTTCCTCTCTCCCTCCTACTCCCGAAATAATAGCTTGTGTAGTCTCTGACCCCGCTCAATTGCTCCCTTTTTCTCACGCTCGAAATCGCCCAATATATATATTATCGCTCGCACTATCGTAGTGGCGGGAATAATACCAGACAAATATTATGTTCGTCAAATGATGACTCTTGTCACTAATGTGTTTCACCGGAGCTACAACATTCTAGGAAGATGCGCATTGATAATAATTGAAAGTCTTTCATATGGTGGAAAAATATGTAAAAAAAAAGAAAATTCCTCATAATTTCAGGTTTCAAGATGAAAACAATTCAAAACTAAATAAGAAAAAAATCCCAATCTCTCTTCCCGTTCCAATTCCATGCCCTTTTACCGCAAGAACCGTTGCTGGATTGGCTCAATTACAACCTTGCGCCCTCTACTCGCTCTCTAGTGGGGGAAGGAATGGCAAATCGAGTGCGCAAAACGGGCCACCATCTCTTCATTTCACACACTCTCTCGTCTGTCTGACCGGCGAGAGAGCGTGCAAAATGAAGAGGGCGGCCCCGTATTGCGCACTCTAGTGGCACACGAATGTGTTCGCGACCTTGGCGGAGGATACAATTTGCGCTTTTCATCCCCATTCGGCGCCCTCGCCACACCACTCGAAACCCCTCTATGGCGCGTCAAAATTGCACTGTGTGAGGATCATTGGTAAACGTCGGCCAATCACACCATCAGAATTAGGAGCTGCGTCAAAAATTGCATTGCATGAGGATTATTGGTAAACGTCGCACAGCTACACCACCAAAATAGAGGCTGCGTCAAAAATTGCATTGCGTGTGCTTCAGTAGTAAACACTCGCCCTTCCTCCTCACCTTCTCGTGCACCACCGACAGCACGATCACGTTGGAGACGCCAGCAACGAACAGCATCGCGACGGCCAACTGCAAAAGTGGTGGAGTTAGGAGGGGATAGATCAAAGATCAGACAGCTTGGCATCCATACTTTTGCACACATGGCAATTTCATGGTTCACTGGTTTTCCTTGATTAGTTCTATTCAATTCTTCACGATTTTTCGTCGTCCAGCAACCATAAAATATATTGTATATCCACCATAACAGCCCACATGACCCTATTGGTTTGTCTTGCTTCTCAAATCTGCAACAACATTGAACGCTCCAAGTTTCACCGCACGGCAAATGCCTGCTTCACAGTATTTACTTGATCACACAATCTTCAACATCGGCGATTCGATCGCCAACTATCATCTTAAAATCAATTGCCAGTGCACGTGAGAGCGTCACTCTCATCACTCACGATTCTTCCAGATGAAGTGAGATTACAAATAACCACTATCCATACATTTAGTCCACACATCTCGCAATACCCGCACTACATTGAGGAGCGCACCATTGCTGCATTATTCCAGGCCCATCTATGTTTCAAAGCTTCTTCTTGTGCTCTTCAGCATCCTTTTTCACGATTTCACCATGTCTACACATCTCAGATCCCTAAATCACAACCTTAGCCGTTTGCATTTCGTAATAAAATACTCTCTTGCGTGCGTGAGCAATATGAACGCAACTGGTTCATCCTCGCTTCACCCTCCTTCTTTTCCTCCTCTTTATTTTCCCATTCACCCCCTTCCTGACCCCTCCAACTTGATCTATTCTAGCGCAAACCAGCTGATCTTATAGTCCTCTGTTGTGCTATATACAGTTACGGAATATGATACTACAGTTCGAAATACGGGTCACCGTCTCTTCATTCTTCACTCTATATCACCTGTCAGAGAGGTGAGAGAGATTACGACACAGCGTGTGTCAGAGCAGATCGAAAGCTAATTTGCGTGTCGCTCGCCAATTTCTTCCCCTCTCTCACTAATCTCTTTGCTCCCTATCATTTTGCTTGTCATTTGGCTCGTCTGTGGGTCGGCGGAACGAAATGACAAATGAGAAGAGAAAAAACTTAAATGGAAACAATGAAACATATCTCGAATATCGTAAGCGTAGCATGTATAGCATAACTTCTCTATTGGTCTATTTACAATACGTGTGAAACATAGCACGAACCCCTCAAAAACGGCCGTTTCGGCCATTCCAGTGGATTCGACTCATTAAGAAATTATGCTAAAAATGTAGCGCCAGTGCAGAGCATTGCCTAAAACCTTCCCGCATAGCGATACGGTGAGCCTGTATTTTATTTTTGCCCCCTTCGGCTGCAGCAAGCGAAAATGCGCGAAAAACCCTGTGTTTTCCCCTCATTTCACGCCGCTTCTCCCTCTCGTTCTGCGTAAAATGACTCGCCCTCTCGCACTCTCTCCACATTAGAATACGAGCGCCGTGACGAACAAAGGAGTCGATCTGCTCTGACACGCTGTGTACGAAATGAAGAGACGGTGACCCGTATTTCGAACGTTATACGATACCCCTGTCTCGCACCAGACGCGGCCCCTGACCCGAGGGAACAGGCCAGCTCTGGTTCGGCTATACTCTCTCGATTCTCTGACCGACCAGAGATGAGGCAAAATGAAGAGACCAGGACAACCAGACCCCAACCGAGAAACAAGAGCTCACGATTGCGCAACTTTACACACACATTCCGTCTCGTCATCGCTATCAGCCAAACTCGACCCAGCCCCGACCCCACCCACTCTTTCCCAATACGCATTCCTCGCTGTAATCTACAAAAGAAATGATAGATCACATCACTTGGGATCCAAACAAACTTTGGTATGACACTATTGAAGTGCGATTAGATATTTCTACTTCACAAAAAGGTCCCCCATCCTCCCATCTGGAATCGGAGAGAAGCTGTCCGATTGTCCCACTAGGAGCCGGCGGGCGGGGGGGGGGGGATATTTATGACCAGGCCGCCGCCGCACATTTCCAGGCTCTTTTCTTCTGGCTAGATGGTTCGTCTCTTATTTTTCAACACACTCTCGTTTCTCTACCTGACGAGAGATAAGGCGAATTTCGGAGACGAAAGCAGAGTGATCTGTCTTCGTCTGAGTCTATCCATTGATAGATGAGCGCCAGATGTGATAGCCGATGCAAATCAGCAAGCACGGTCGCTTCATCTTGCCCTATCCCTCGTCGGTCGGTGAAGCGAGAGAGTATGGCGAAATGAGAGAGGTGGTCCATGCGAATCGAGGATTCAAGGATAGGAAGCAAGTCATTGGTTATGTGTTTCAAAGAGATCACATATTCAAAGTGGACAGCCGTGAGTAATTCGAGAGTAATTGTTTCTCACAAAAATACAATAATTAGAGTTGATCCGAAGAATATCGCTCAATTAGTACCGGATGGACATTCAGGCGATTTTGACGTTTCATCATTGGTACAGAAACGCAGAAGAAATTTTGCACTAATAAGTGCTCCGTTTCAACCGCTCATCTAAAATGCTGTCCTTTTGAACAAAAATCACTGCCCAAGCATTACTCATCGCTCGTTCTGCTTCCGAAACAAATTAACCGTAGTACTTTCCCGTTTCATCGCCTTCACAAAAGACCCAAAGTAAGTGCAACTACGAATCATTGCCTTTCAATCCTAAAAATGTATCATTTCCACTCACCACCAACCACTTCTTTCTTTCCCTGGGGTATCGTTTTAGACCAGATACGTTCACGTTTCACCGTCTTACCAAATCTGCCAAAGAAAGCGCAACTACGATTCATCTCCCTCTGATTCCTCACCTATTCTTATCAATAATTGTCACCCAGATACGTTTTCATCCCAACCACTCCATAATCTCACTAACTTTGATAACAACGACATTTTCTACTTTCCAAGGATATCAAAGAACTCTCATCCCCGTTTCACAGCGCTACCAAATGCCCCGCATACAAACGCTCAGCAACGTGATTCCAGCGAAGAATTCTCTAACAAAAATCACACCAATGTTTAGCCCCTTTTCCTCAGCCCTTTTCCTCAGCTCGTTCCCGTTTCATCTCCACATGATCCCTTCACAAACTCAATAACTTTAAAGAGAATAATCTTTCCGACTCATTAAAATTCTTGTCTCGCTTCGTTAGCTACATCGTTCCCGTTTCACCACCTCATCAATACTGCCGACAGAAGCGCTACTACGATTCTTCTTCTTCATCAAATAATAAAAATTTCGACTCACCAACGTCTTGCCCTCTCTTTCGGGTATCGTTTTCGACCCAGATACATGCTCGTTTCACCGCCTTCTCAACACTGCCAGCGAATGCTCAACTACGATCTCCCCCTATTTTTCAAAAAAAAACTTCTCTTCCAATACAACCACCACCCCCCGAAACGACGTTCCCGTTTCATCCTTAATACATAATTTCGCCTCACCAACGTCTTGCCCCTCTCCTTCGGGTATCGCTCGTGCGGGTCGCAGCCCCTCCGGCCGTCCGCCTCCTCCGGGATGCGAATGCGCACCGCGGCGCTACCGTCTCTGAAAGAAATAGGGATATATCGATTGATCGAGTTTGTGTATCTAGCAATCCGTATTTCTCAAAGACATGACACAACGCCACAAGGTGAATTTGTTGTGCACAGTACAACTAAATGAAACTGCCAATGGTGATTCCAATCAGTGGAGCCAACACGGTCATAATAGTATAAGTCACTCCTCGATCGCCTCTCGCCGTTCCCCTACCGTAACTGGCAATCTCACAGCTAAAATATCACAATGTTACTAGGCCAATTTCTGCACCAGAGAGTGAACACAATGTGCCGTGGAAATGTCTTCTAATTAATTGCTTGGTTCTGCTTTAAAAAAACAACAATTCAAAAAATAAAGTCACTCCTCGATCGCCTCCCCTCGCTCCCCTTCCGTATACCTGGCCAGTCCGTCCTCCTCGTCTGCGTCATCCGGACTGCTGTTTCCCACGTCGATCAGCGGCGCGTCGTCCGAGTCCGACGAGTACTCCTCGTTCGTGTACCCGCCTGAATGTGGTGTGGTGTGTGGTGAGGTAGGGCGATGATTGGGAAAGGGTGGAACACTAATCATGTTCTCATTTTTTCCACCACAGAGCCGAAGCCATATCAATAGAATTCCAGATCTTCCATTTATCACTAAGTGCTCAAACCGCGAGTCACCAAGTGCTCACGGTTCTCTCACATTTTGCTTATTTTCAGTAGTTGTGGGATGTTTCCGGACCTATGCCTTCTACGAACAAACAAGTACCCTATTCCAACCTTCTTGTGCTACCTCCGCACCACCGAATTACCTTGTATCAACATACATCAAATCTTGATTATTGACTATTTTTGACGAGCTTCCCCTCCGACTATCAAATGACTACCCTACTGCAGCACCCATATCCCACCACCGCACCCCCGAATCACCCTGCCGCATCTTGCTCATCTTCCGCCTATACTCCACGCCATTTCGCCAGCCATTGCCCCGCACTTAAAACCGAGCTAGCGGAGGTGTGAGTGAGAGACGGGAGCAATAGTGTAGACACACTGTCACAAGTAATCGAGAACCTCTTTGCGCTCGCTCGCGCTGTTTCGATTATATCGTCACTTCCCCCACCTCCTCTGACTCTCTCCATTCACAATGCTCTCTCGTTGCTCTCTGACCGGCGAGAGATGGGGCAAAATGGAGAGACAGGAACGTCACCCCCCCCCCCCCCCCTATCCCATGACACCCCCCCCCCCCCTCCCACAATCTAAACGAAAAACAGTCTCTGTCTCTCTCTCAGATTCCCGTGATCTCTCGCACTTCTGTGACCTGTGAGAGGTCATATCGTCTCCTCTAAACACACAGATCAGCATCCCCCGACTGTTAATCAATATTAGCGCTGCTAATTACTAAGCGAGCGGATGACTCAGAATCACGTGAATAGTCTGCATCTCTCAGTTCGCAAAGATCTCTCGTTTCTCTGATCGACGAGAGATAAGGCGAACTGGAGAGACGGGAGCATTGCTCACATTTTCACAACGTCATCGTCCTTCTATGGAATGCATCAGAATCAGTAATCGCATCTTCCCAATCGGAAATGTCCAGATTCCATCATTACGTTAGCGAAACTGGAAATAACTAAAAACGCATTCACAGCTTTCTAAATATATTTCGTAATGTGATGTGTATAGAGAGGCTATCATTGAACACTAACCAAATCGACTATTATTAGCCCACAGTGAAGCGCCAATCCACACAACTACACACTGTTGTTATTTATTTTCCCGCGGAAATCAAGCAAGCATTGGTAAACGCAAGAATCTCGTCATTCATGACAGCAGCCTGAAGCTCGCATCCGCCTAGCTCCAACGACGAATTGGCATAGCAGTACCGTTCCATGTTGATAGATTTAGTATATTTACTGTACTGGTTGTGTGTCAGAATGCGAATCGAAAGGTCACGAGTTCGACCCCCCGCGCCTGCAGATCCACCCAACCAAGGGGGTTAAGATATGTTGGTAGTGCCTAGTAAACACGATCCAAATTCCCCGCCAGCGTGCACACAACATGCCGGTTAGTCTTTAGCAACAGGCCACTGTTCTCACAGGTTAGGCCCCAGTTGCAGTTCAGACGTGGGGTAGTCGACGACGCGTTACGCGTTAGTAACCGACTCATGTCAGTACTTTGCTTTACTCGTACCAATCGTTCAGGCATTGAAGAACAATCATTTTCACGCCCATTATCTCTCCCTGAAACAGAAATTCGCCAACTTTCACATTTCGATTTCCCCGAAAGGTATTCTTTCGAATGAAATTGTGTCATCGTCAGTCAACTTCTTGCGTCAGAGCAAAATGACAAATCTTTCTCATATTTCGAATTCACACCTTCAACTTCCGCACATTTACACGCACTGAAACCCGTCAAACTATACCACCTGATACTAAGTGTAAGCACACACACACATTCGCCACTTCATTCAAACGATCCCGTTCTCAAAATAATCGAAGGATTACTAAGTACCCCCATGAATCCTCGCTTCAGTACACCTCATTCATTCCTCAACACAGAAAAAAAGTACCTCTCATCCCCCTAACGTCACTCCATTCAAACCGCCACCTGATACATTTCTCAATAGCAGCAAAAAATGTGGAAACATAATACCCCTGCCGCACCTTCGCCTCACATCATTTCACCTTGGACTAGCCTCATGCGTTTTCCCGCAATTAAATATCCCTTTTGTTTATTAGGTGGCATATGTCCAATTATACATTTCTCAATACTAAAAATAGTAGAACCACCTATATCTCAACAAAAAAAAACCATTTGGTCCCTTCCCCACTCGGCATTCCACAAGGTCCCCCGCCTGACCGCCTGCTATCATGTCACTGATATGCGGCCGGAACGCACCCCGCGCATCATTATCAGCGCCAATTACCATAATCATGCGCCTCTTGAGGGGCGCCACTCTCTCCATTTTCCCTGCTCTCTCTCGCCTCCTCTGCCCCACGATAGATCATGTGATCCGCGGAGGGCGTAGGGGTGCACCACAGTGTAAACTACTTGCCGCCAGAAGAGATATCGGAGGGGCCCCGGACAGTTAGAGAAAGGTGAGAGGCAACGTGAAAGTGAGAGGGCGCAGCGGCGAAAAAAGCGATGATTTATGCTGAAGGCGTCTTACTCATCAATGCACTCGCCATTCTCCATTCTCTTTTCTCTATCGAATCGTTCCTTTCGCCGAAAAATGGATAGGAGGAGCATCACTGCACTGTATCACACTCGATGATTCAGATCTTGCAAAATATCGATGATGATGGGATCATATTGGAAAAGAATCACCTATATTCTCATAAGAAGTGTAGTGTCGTGCTATTTTATTGGGTTATCTTTCCGCAAAGAGGCAAGAAAACACTGTGGAGTATACAATTCAAGATCTATCACTCCTCTGCGACCCCGTATCACCTTGTTCCCCCCATGCTCATATCCAAAATACCCCCTGCCTAATCCAGTAGCCGTATAGCGTGACATCGAGAGGCGCCCCCCCCCCCCCTGCTCTATCAAGCCTATGAATCCGTGTATCTTCACTCTTGGTACTCTCTCGCCTATCACAGAGACGAGAGAGCACGTGAAATGAGGAGAGTCCTGTCTTGCCAAGCCATCCCTACTGCTCTATCCCCGCTCGTTTCCCAATCCGCTGCCCAATCCGCAGCAAGCTCTCAGCTTTCACGGATTTCCCTCGAGCGGTCAGCGGGCTTTTAGCAAGATTGCACCGCGCTTTTTTCCTTCTCCTTATTAGCTTTCTGGCTCAATATTAGCTTACTCGGTAACATCATACTGCAAAACGATACAAATCGCATGAAATGCACTTTCTGGGCAACTAAACTCAACAGCATAATTATCTAAATTAATTAACTCTATACTGCAGATCGATCCACAACAAACATCTACATCTCCCATATGTTAGTACAAGCTTACTTGGAATCAAAGATAGCCCAAAGCTATGCGCATTATCCCCCTTTACACTCATCCATAGCCCTTTGCACTCTGGGAGCAATATTTCTTCATTATCCCCGCGTTCTTTATCCTTATGACCCGGATCGATCAAAGTTTCCCCTCATCCTCGCGTCTTATCACTCTCTAAATCAATCCGTTATCACCTCTAAATGCCTCTCCTCGATCACCACGATCTCTCGCTTGTTGGCGTAAGCGAGATAGCGTGTCGGATTGAGAGAGTTTCCCATCTTTCGCGCGCGCGCTCTGAGCATTTTGCCGCAGTTTGAGAGGTGGATCGATGAGAGGGGACAGGATCAATATCTTATCTATCCGAGTATGCTTGTGTTTCAAATTGCCCAGTGCCAGAGATAAGGAGAACCGAGGAGAGCACAGAGACGCAGAGAGCTTTCGGCCCTACTCACAATCCAGAACTCGCGATAAACCCCAAAATTACATTTCCAACATCGAGAAAAGATCAAAGATCAACTATCCCCTCGCAACTCGTAAAACAGACGCAAAACATGAGATCTCAGTGGCGATAAGCGTGTGTTTACTTCCTATTGCCTTTCTTTTACCAACAAAAAGGAAGGCAGAGACTAAAGCTCAAAGATTACGGGACTCACCTCCGGCGCACAATCTCCGGCTCGGTCCGGCCTCTCCGCCGGTTCCGGCTCCTGCTCCGGCTCCGGACCCTCCTGCGGCGCCCCGGCCCGACTCATCCGCCATTCTGCGGCTCCGGTCTCGCTGCTGCAGCTACTGCGGGCGGCCGGCCTTACTGGTGGGGGGAGCGAGGGCAGCGGCCTATAATAGGAAATGTTAAAGTCACGGGTAAAGGAGTGGTAGAATAGGGGGTAAAATGGAATGGCTTCGCTTTCGAAATCGCAACAATTTAAGAAAGGACGGGGTGCGAGAGGTCAATAGCGCGTAGAATTAGGTAAGGAGGAACAGTGAAACCGTCAACCAAAATGAAAAAAAGATACAGGGAAATGGAGAAAAAAATCAGACGAATCGATTGGGATCATTTTTTTCTTAGAAAGACCGCTCAAGAACCCCGATTACTGATGGCCATGAAGGATGGGGTAAGAATGGACTATGAAACAGACACTCCTCATAAAGCATGTACAAGAAACCAATGTATTTGAATGTAACCGCAGAACTTGGTGAAATTACTAAATTCTGCGAAGCATCAGTTGAGAATTAACGATGAAACGACAGATCGCGAAGTTAACAAAGAAATATTCTCATTTATTCATTTTGCTTCATCTTTAGCCAATCAGAGCAGCTAGAAAGCATTACAAAACTGATCGAGTCAGATGATGAATGAATGAATGAATTTATCAGTGTCGCTTTCTGGGCGCTGATCAAGATGGGGTGTCAGAAGACCGTTCTTCTTTCAAGATTTTCAGATGATGGAGAAAGGAGAAATCAATTGCTACCATTTTAATCATTACTAAACATCGCTGAGCAGCATTAGGTAAGAGAATGATGAAAAGTGAAACCTGCGCCGCCAATCGTAGTAAAGAAAGGTAATGGAAAGTGACAATTGTATGGGCAATAGTGTAGACAAATCGATGCTCTATTGTCGGTCAGAGAGTTGATAAATAAAGGTAAAGGTCACCCCGTACTCTAGGCACACGAAGTCCTGCGGGAGCCCACTGCTAGGCCAGTGACTATTTTATAAGGCCAATTCAGTCCGTAGGGCCCAATCTATTCTTCGGACCTACTTTACCGCGTGATCTTGTCACTCCCAATTCCCCTTTCGGGCGCCTTAGTGGGGCGGAGAGCGGTGTCACGGCCGGGAATCGAACCCGAGTAGAATGGAATGGGAGGGCGCCATAGACCACTACACCACTTCGCTCTCAGAGTTGATAGAGCATGGAAAATGAAGAGAACAGCGCGCTTGATTAATGAGCAATCACGCGCTTTATCGATTACGAAAATTGATCTTAATTAATCGGAAGCGTCTTAAATCGATTGGTATTCGCCGCCAAGTCTCAAGGAAATGCGAACTATAAAGCAAGAAATTGCCCAGCCACAAGATCAGAAATCAGATTTCGATGTATCGTCAAAGATTACTGGTTTTTTTTCGAAAGCCTATCACGAAAGTATTACTAAACCTCACGCACCATCAACCAAGTATATGTCGTGAAATCTCAGATTACCAAGACAGTCAACAAGAAATATTACTAAAGATTGGGAATGTTCTATTAGGAAATTACACGAGAGTTCGACATTGACAAATATAGTCAGATATTCTGCAGGAATCAATTAGTAATGATCGCAAAGCAGCAAATATGTACAAACAATGAAACAGCAAGAATGCAACACAGTATATCTCCAAGGAGGCACCTGTGATCAGACGACACATTTTTGTTCTGAAGACGAAAGCATTGTCAAACCCGGCATCTATGAGATAACTGCTAGCGACGAAACCACAGATCAACCAGTGAACGAGCTAACAACGAACAGGTGAACATTCTTTCTTGCGATCAATATGTTTTTTTCTTGCATTGTGGAACCTCCAACGACTACCGAACCCCGAACACCTATCACATTAGTAGTATCAACGTCGAAACGCGTGATCACCTAGTTATCTGTACGCTCAATGTTTTTATTTTCGTTGACGAAGACACGATCTTATCGCGGAGAAATGAAAGACGCCAAATAAATGTGTTAATACCGAAATGCGTGATCGTCTACTGACCTTCAGTCAATATCATTTCTCGCCGCCACAAAATCACAAAATCGCGTGCAATTCTTTGTTCTTTTTCTTGTACGACCCCTATTGTTTTCTTTCGACCTGGATAAAATGATGATGATGATGATGAATTGCAACATGATAAACCATCCATCATTATAGGCATAACAATTAACAGTAAATTCCATTAATACGAGATCCAGGCAATGAATATTATGCATTAGCAAATCTCGGCCTGACATATTAACAGGCACCGCAAAGCTGCAAAGTAATAATACCACAAGTGAAACCGCTAATCACCAACCCAATCAATAGCCCGCGCTCTCCGATCACTCATGCTCCCACTAGGCTAGACACCTACTGAAACTAAGAGAGAGTTGGAGGGAAGAGAAGAAAAAAAGAGAGGGAAGAGAGGGGAGGAATAGAGAGGAGTCACTCTCAAGTCGGCTGCTCTCAAATCAAGAGGGAAGAGTGTAGAGAGAGGGAGGGATGATGAAGGGGAGGGGGGGACGCGTGAGAAGGGCAGGGGAGGGGGAGGGGAGGCGGGAGAGAAGGGGAGGCAGAGAGGGGAGGGTCCCCGTCCCTCGATTACCTCCAGCCAAAACAACCTCGCCCCTCCCTCGCTCTCGCTCGAACAATGCTCGCCTCTCTCTCTGTTCTAATCGCTCGCGCCAATCGACCGTCAGCAACTATTATGATGTCAAAATCGGTTTGTGGCGGATGGCTGTGCGTTTTTTAACGTAAAATAGGATGCATTCTTATAAGAAGATAAATTTGCTTCCGTGGATGCAAGATGGAGCCGCATAGTGTGGCTACGGCAAATGATCGCCGATCAGAGATCAGGTTAATAAAAATGAAGGAATCCGCACAAAAATCGAAAAAGTAATGAAAAAGTCGGCTCTCGCTTGTGATAAAAACACACACAAAATCAGCGAGAGAACCCGTTCGAGAGAGGGTGCTGCGGTGCGAGAAATCGAGAGAACCAATAGGAAAAAGAACCAAGAGGAATGCAGACCAGCGATGGCTCTCTAACTCTCTTAATTTATAGTGATCCCTAGCGCAGTCCACAAGATCGAATGGAAGAAGGATGTGAGAAAAAATTGTTGATTATTCACATTTTCAACAGTAAAACGCTGCCGTATTACACAGCATCGTCAATCATCAACTAAGCATCGATCTGCTGCAAAGCTACTGGCTCGAAAATTCCAAACGCTTTTTCCACGCTCCCACCAGCTATCCCACAAACTCTATCTGACTAGGGAGCACAGATTGAACACCGAATTAATTTTCAACGAATTTTTTTCTGACTAGAGTTGTGACTAGAGATCTAGAGAAGAATAAAAACATGCGGACACATAATAAGCTTCTCGCTGCATTGAGTGAGAACGAGATGTGAGAGGGAATTGACGAGCGAGCGGAGATAAGCGCATTCCAAGATTATGAACTTTATTTATATTTATATTCTAACTCAAATCAGGGATCTATCAGACGCCATGACCACCTACTCAACAAGTATGGCCCATGCAGCCGCAAACCTACTGACCATCATCACAAACGCACTCCGAGCGAACTTTTCTCTGGCCATAGTTCAAAGATTAAAACCATGCGGATACATAATAGGCTTCCTGCTGCATTGAGTGAGCACGTTTGAATTGATAGGAGAACGGAGGTAAGCGTATTCTATTATCACGAATATTTAATTATTTAGTGGAACCGTCAACCTCATATCAGAGAACATCGGCACCCACTCAACAAGTATGACCTATGCAGCCGCAAATATTGATGAGCACAATTGCAATTTGTGTTTATTATACAACTGACAACTTTTTTCTGGCATAATAGCCGACTAGATCCAGATGCGACCAATTTCTTGCGTGAATTGAGTGAGCAATTAATTGTATTGTTCCATGCAGGAGGACTGTACCATCAGTAGAAATCGCCAATTATTTGCAAAGTATTAACAACGTAGCCGCAAATCTGCTAGTTCGCGCTGCATTACTTGATGAAATCGTTCTGCCAACTATATATAATATAAAATATAAAGAATAAGAATAAGAATAAGAATAATAAGAACTGATTGGAAATCATCATTTCTATACCAGACACCAACTTCCTGCTACACTAAGTGAGCACGCGGAGGAAATGACTCGATTACAGGAGAATAAACTCCGTCTCTCAATTCAACCCGCTCTCTCTCTCTCTCTCTCTCTCGGCTGCAGAGACAGAGCGAGATAGCATGTAATATTAAGAGAGAGAGCGCACTGTTCGAGGGGCGTTGCGAGAGACAAGGGGCGCTGAGGATAGTTTAGAGATGCAGAGAAAACACAATGATCACTGACTTTTACTGCAGGAGTTCCGTTGTCCTACGCGTTTCCTCTATTCGTACGCTCTCTCGACGGTCAGAGCGAGCGAGAGATAAGGCAAAATGAAGAGAGCGGTAGCTTGCAGTTTGTACGATGTGCATTGTTGGGTATAAGAAAGGGCGAAGAAGTAGTAATGTCTCTCCGTTCTCCATACTCTCTCGCTGGTCAGACAGTGTGAGAGAGCATGCAGAAATGAGAGAAGCAGAGAAAGGAACTGAGTAAGTGTTGATTCACACGTGAACTGACAATAGCCCCTTGTTCAGGGGACGAGGCGTCACTCACTTCCGCGAGCTCTCTCGTCGATCAGAGAAGGCGAGAGAGCATGGGAAATAGAGAGAGCAGAGAACATTGTTGTACAAGGATGTAGACAAGAATGCGCAGCAACGATTGCATAGATCAAATTCGGCGAGAAAGGAAAATAGAGTGCCCAAATCACTGGACTACAAGGTGATAGACGAACTACTCTGCTGATTAAAGTTCCAAATAGGAATGACCTCATAAAGTCAAAACGATCTTTCAATTGGCACGAAGCTTGATGATATTTGAAAATCAAATAAATTTGTACTGGCCACGCTCCCGACACTAGTATTGCTGAACACCGCAAAGCGTCTTGCAAGTGCTACGCTTGCAACGGCAAATCGCCCAGTGTGTCGCGCGACACAAGAATCTTAAGACGACCTGCAAAGAAACTGCAGAAAAACGCTACATTATCGACCAGCGTTTCAGCCGCTAATGATCTTCCTCATCGGCCTACTCTATTAATGGGTAGGTGAAGTGTATTCCAAAAAAAACTATATCGTCCTCAAAATCCACAGAACTCCAGAGAAATTGCTCAATGGATTCGAGTGCGTGAAAAACAAACAACACAATGACTAATCCGAAATTAACGATGTGATCGACCACTCATGCGATCCAGAGACAAAATATGACCACGACTGTACAGTTCAATGGGCGAAAACTGCGCAACTTCCTTGAGTTATAGGTTTTTTTCCAAAAATCCGATTAGAGCGACCATTGAACTGTACAGTCATTGTCGAGTCTCGCAACTTTTGAATATTGTACCGCACTCGAAACATCAAATCGAACGGTGCGGGAAAAAAGGAATAGCCATAACCCTATCGAGATCGCATTTCGATCAGCCCTTATCAATCATCGGGACAGTCATAATTTGCCCTTCAGGCCACCCTATGAGCAAACACAACGTCATCAGAACATCTGAATGTGAGCAATAACGTGATTTCATTCTGATTCAACCGAAATTGACAAAAAAAATACAATTCCGCATGATAGGTGGAATGTCAATGCAACAAGAAAAGTGGCTGTCGCTGATGCAAATGTGCAATCGGAAAAGGTACACGTGTATCCACGTCAAGAGATTGTACAGTCGTATGGGGCAAGGCTAAATGGTACCCACTGGTAAGGCAAATATGCAATGCACCCGTCCAATCATCTACAACCCCCCCCCCCACCTCATCCTCTCGAACGCCATTCATTCATTCAGAATCATGAATGAATCATCGATGGAATATCATTGCGATTGTGCCCTCTGCTTCTGAATCATCCAAGAGAATGCACTCTTCGTGAAAAAAGCATTGTACGGCAGACTCGGAAGCGATTTCAACATCAACAATCCAAGAAATTGCAGAATTGCAGAAGAAATTGCAGGAAAAATATTGGAAAAGGAGCAGTATCATTCGCGTTTCAGCTAGGGTACATAGTCACTCGGGTGAGGGCAAGATCGATTCGGTCGTTCTTCCGCGCGTTCCAAACGTAAAACTCGAAATCCATATTCAAATAAAATCGTACATTTTTATCTACTACATCCAACTACATTAAAATCTCAATAAAACCGAGAAGAGAGTTCATGAGAAGAGTACGGCAAATTTCATTCAAGTATGCATCAGGAACAAATAGCGCATAGAGTGTGGAGAGAGGAATGTAGTTGTAGCCAAAGTGTCAAAAACTCTAGAAAAGAATGAAGAATGTTATACATAATGAAATGTCGCACAATCCCCGGATCCACATCGGAGCAATTAGATTTCAAAATCTTATTTTTTGCACGATCTATCGTCACTCAGAGACGAGTAGTTCACACTGACAACCCTGATTCTCCGCTCTAATACACTCCGCCACCGCATGGCCCCGATCACGTCAAAGGCGGCAGAATATGCTAATCCAGGTTACATGGAACAAAATGGATTTGAGGCCGTTTGCGATAGAGTCGAGCAAGGGTTGGCACAGCTCAAATGTCGAATTTCTGGAACTCTCAAATTTGGGGTTCTCGAGGGTGCTGATGAAAGGTGAGCATAGTAATTTTTGATGTTGAGCCTCCGTTGGCTCCAGACGAGTTCGCAAACGGCCTCATTTGCTCCAATCCGATATGAATCGATTGGCAGCACCTAACGACACTGACATCGAACAAACATAGTGACCGTTCACAACTTGGTCGATTACAACCGCAAACATCCTGAATTATCACGTAACGCAATGTTATAGTACCGATAGGAAACCACAGATAGTGGATTTCTAACTACACAGACACCGAACAACTGTAGTGACCGTTCACAAAATGATCCAATACAACTGCAAACATCCGGAAGGTTCGCGTAACGCAATGACATAGCTTTCCTCCGATGATAGTAGTACTGTCACAGTTGAAAAAAGTAAACATTGAGCAAACCTAGTGGCCTGTCACAAATTGGTCGATCACAACTGCAAACATCCGGAAGCGCGTTCTCATTTCGATCTCTGTTATAATAGTGACTCTTCGCCTCCTCAGACGGCCCAGTACGTCAACGTTAGAACAACAACAGTCTGATTCTCTCCATTTCACATGCTCTCTCGCATTGTCTGACCAGCGAGAGAGCATGGGGATTGGAGAGACGATACGATCTCGTCGGTTAGAGAAAGAGCTAGAGATCATTGAAAAAGGAGAGAGTTAGACAGCATCTATCGATATATTCAACCGCCTGCTGTCTCTGAATCATCAGTTTTGTCTTGCGTAATCGTCTGACTCTCTCGATTTCGCACACTCTCTCTTTCACTCTAACGGGCGAGAGATTATGCGAAATGGAGAGACCGCGAACGAGATTCTCTATCAATCATCTTCACGTGAAAATACATCATCTGCGCATTGTCTCCATTTTTTCATTATCATGTGACTGCTATTTTTGACGCACAACAGAGGCCAAAACGAGCATACTTAGTGAGGCGTGCTAACTGCATTCTAACAAAGTATTGAAAAGCGAGGGAGAAAATATGATTGGAAAAAAGTTGCCCAATATTTCCGAACAACAGCATCGAATGCGTCACAAAAGCAATCGGAGCCCACACAATGGAGCCTCTCTCGAGAGTCAGGTCGAAAGAACATAGATATTTGAAGAGATCAAAAAATTCAATATATCTGCCCAATTAAAGAGTCCGAGAGATGAAAGGGGAATCGGGAGAAAGATAGATGCAATGGATATCGAGCAACCTCTCTCGAAAGGTCAGGCAGACATAGGGATCGCAAAGTGAGAACAATATTTGCCTGGTAGAGAACTCGAGAGAGCAAGCGAAATCGAGAAAGTGACAGATCCAGGGTTATTTTTCAATCTCTCACCAGTCAGAAAATAAGAGAAACCATGCAAAATCAAGAGAGCGTGAGATACAATATCTATCGCCGGGATATATATCGACAACACGGAACATTCTCTCCAATATCTACACTGGAGTTGATCGGGAACGTGAATGGAGAGAGGGTGAGCGAGATGGGGCGAGGGACACATAGTCAGAGGAAGAATTGAGATGATGCACCCAATCAGCGTTACTGTGACAAGGAGAGATCGATGATTGGACGATCGAATTAATAGTATTAATGTACGAACAGAAGCCGCCGACGCATCGATCACCAAAGAAATCATCGAGCTATAGGAACAGCGTGAAACGCGAAATGATTTGCACCTAATCAATTCCAGTTTTCAAGCGACAGTTGCCGAGTCATCGAACATATGACAATTCGTTGAGCTATAGAATCATATTAAAACTCAAATGCAATTGGATCTATTCTGGAGTTGATCGGGAAACTGAATGGAAGGCGAGAGTCATAGACAGAGAGAACACATATTCAGCGAAGTGAGCGAGGGATGATGCACGCAATTCACTCTCATACACTACTCTGCGCAACCCCATAGAATGAAAGATCTAATGAAAACAATGTTAGCGACATCAACCAATACACTCGGTATCATCGATGGTGTGGGAAAAACCTGATTTATACAAGCAACGTGAAACTCAAAATGGCTTGCACTCAATCAAATATTCCTACCGGCCCATTTTCCACAAAAAAAGGGGGACGATCAGAGAGCTAAATACTCGAGTAATAGCAGCAAATGCTAGTGCATAGCGGACTCTAGAAAGACGCGCGAAATGGGAGAAAGGGGCGAGGAACACACAGTCAGAGTCAGGGATGGAGATGATGCAGCCAGCCAATCAACTCCAATCGAGGGCGATACACATTTAGGTAATATCAATGAACAGATGCTGAATCATCGGAAAGATGGTAAACCCCTTTGAGCTATAGAATCATCGTGTAACGCAAAATGAACTGAATTGATCTGTACTGTACTGGGGGTGTGAGAAAGGAAACTAAATGGCACTTCTCTGTTTTTTGGCCCAGCTATTTCTTGCAGAGTATTCCATCCCTATCATTCTCATTCCCTACCCCATTCACATTTAGAACAGTCAGAGGGGGAATAGAGATGATGCACCCAATCAACTATATCCATCGACTATTGCCCACTTGCGGACAGAATAGCAGATCGACAAAGTTTAGTAACATCAAGAAATCGTCTGATTTATCAGCGTGGTGAGAAGTGACTGAAATATCGATTCAGCGTGAAACGCGAACCAACCACCCCCTCTCCTCCAGATATGGAATCAAGAGAATGACGAGATAATTTAGTAATTCCTAATTGTAAGCCGTCTCACTACGATCAGCGGGGGTAGGAAACATTGAGATATAGAATACTGCTGAAACTCGAAGGGAGATGCATGCAATAGAAAAGACAGAGAGATGGGCACTTGGCTATCTCAGGATCGATATCAGAGGGAGGTTCTGAGTCAGTGAAAAAGTTTGCACTGACCCTTGGCAAAGTGAAAAAAATCGAATTCCTTCAAAATTGGTGGGTGAGTAGTACACATCGAGTGTAGCCCAGCACCCACTTATTTAGTGATTTGAATCTCTCTCCGCCTAATGGCCTGAATTTTTAAAGTGAAACATAACCCAGCCGAGTTTGTCATTTCGCAATCGTTCGAATCGAGTGATAGCGCAAAAAATGCGGAATAATTTTCTGATCATACATAAACAAAATTTCATCAAGATTGGTTGATTCATCTTCGAGAAAAATCCGAAAAATTAAATATTTGAGCATAAAATGATTCGTAGCGCGAAAACTTTCCCTCCAAAACAACCATTTTTATTTTGTTAATTTAAAGCTGTTCATATTAACACTATGACTAGTCAAATAGATTAGCTTCAAATTAACAAAATAAAAATGGTTGTTTTGGAGGGAACGTTTTCGCGCTAAGAATCATTTTATGCCCAAATATTTAATTTTTCGGATTTTTTTCGAAGATGAATCAACCGATCTTGATGAAACTTGGTATGTATGATCAGAGAATTATTCCTCATTTTTTTCGCTCTCACTCGATTCGAACGATTGCGAAATAACAAACTCGGCTGGGTTATGTTCCACTTTAAAATTCGCGCCATTCGGTGGAGAGAGATTCAAATCACTAAATAAGTGGGCGCTGGGCTACACTCGATGTGTACTACTCACCCACCAATTTTGAAGGAATTCGATTATTTTCACTTTGCCAAGACATTTTCACTTGAGTCAGATAGTCCCTCATCAATTGTTTAGAAATACTGCAGATTGAAGCAATTAACGGCAGGCTGAGCAATCATCGACATATGAGATCAGAGTGAAACACGAAGAGCCATGGACGAATTTGAGAGATGATGCACCCAATCAACCTCTCTCTCTCTCATCAAAACTATGAATTTGCAATGCGATTCAACCCGGTTTCATCAGCGCAATGAGGAACCATCGGCACATGATATCGCAGTGCAACACGAAATCCAGTGGATGAATCTGTGAGCTGATGCGCGCCTACGCTGCTCCCCGTCTCCCTAGCTTCGATAGAGAGAAAATGAAAATCAAATTAAATAGCAGCCAATTGGACGGCAGCAGATAGGCAATGCTAAAGGACGAGCAGTGTTCACGTCTTTTCATTTCACCTTATCTCTCGTCAGTCAGAGAAACGAGAGAGCATGGTTAAATGAGAGAGGTACATTATTCCTGACGGTAAAGTTCAGCAAAGGAACTGACGTCTTAGCCAGCCAAATGAACAATCATTAAAATTCATGAACTGCAAGCAGGTGATTTGCGGATGCGCAGACAAGTAATCAATGATGAATTTGCTTCATTTCGATTTGTCCCTGAATGCCTTTTTTCCAACAAAACCCCACAATAACTGCAAGGAAAATGTACGGTAATGGCTGAAGAATTCCGCAATCCTTGTGTTATTCTTTTCCAAGATAAATGCTGCGGTTAGCGGGTGAGAAAGGAGGCGAAAGGAAAAGTTCTTTTCAGTCAGGAAAGAAGAAAAGTTCGCTCCGTAAATTCCGTGCAATTCATCGAGAAAAAGGGCAACTATGGGGATAATTTATTCACTTATTCTGCACTCTCAACGATTGAAATTGCAATTTTACGAGCGTCATTGGACCTATTTTGGTCTCTGCTTGATTGTGAGTCGAAATAGCCGATTACTGGCTATAATAGCGACTGGAAAACGCTTATTCTACCGTCGACAGCTGATACATACAGAAATAGTCAATCAAAAGCTGTAGGAACAGTACCACAATATCGAACGCTAATAGGGACGCATGGGAATTAAGTGATACGATCAAGTAACGTAATGCGCAGCCAAATTATTCTCAATGATCGCCAATCAACAAAGTATGAGTAGAAAGGCAAAACGACAATAGTTAAAACAACAATACATGTGAGAGAACAAATTCTAGGGGAATGAATATCGGATAAGGTCAAAATGGGAAAGGCGTTAGCGTCAAATAGGCCGTGAACCGTGATGCAATATCGTCCATTGGAGAAGATAACAATAGATGGATGGATGATACATCCTATCCTCTTTCTATGTAACCTGACCTTAGAAACATTGGCGAAAAATGACAAACGCTTAGTACTTTATCATACATTCCAAGAGAGCGCAGACACTAACAATAAGATCAACGCATGATACAACGATGGGGAACGCATTATTCCAAATAAATCATAGAATAGAATGTGGTACAAGAGCGTACATTCGAATAGAGCGCAATCAATGCATGATACACCCTAACCGGCACTGTTCATTCCTCCCTCACTCCTATCTATCTAACGATGAGAGGGGGGAGCAAAGGGGAAACAGCGCCGCAGCTCCGGCCGCAAAAGCGTGTTCTACCGCTGTGCTTCTCTATACTCTCCTCTTCCTCCTCCCCCCGCCCCTCAGAGAAGGAGGAGGAGGAGGAAGGGAGGCGGGGGAGGCCGGAGAGACCGTGAGAGAGATCGATAGACTGGAGTGGAGGGGGGTTAGGCGAAATAGCGCGCCTTTTCTAGCCTGGACACGCCCCCTTTCCTTCCTTCCTTTTTGGTCCCCCCCCCCTCCATCTTTCCTCATCTTCCTTCCATCCCACCTCTTCCCCTTCCCTTCCATCCTCCCCCTTCTCCAGAGCTAATTACTTCACCTCGATATGACAACTGGAGGGATCAGTCTCTCTCAATCCTACACGCTCACTAGTCAGTTAGAGATGGCGAGGGACAACGGCAAATGAGGAGAGTCCTCCTCTCAGAATCCACGCCCTACATGCATTTGACGTGCAAAGTGAAAACGCGAAAATATTACGGGATCGAATTTCTTGGGCTCGAATTTCTGGCGTTTTTTCACGTCTCTCCTGACATGTGAGAATTCATCATCTCGGAGGAGGGAACACAGCGCAATCCCTTTGATACAGCGAATAGATGAGATAATGCATTCAATGATAGCACTACGAGACTATGATTAGAGGGATAGCTAAATATTGAGTTATAGTACCGCCGTGAAACTCGAAAGGAGATGGAAATTGCAAGAGAAAATGCGAAAATATTGCCTCGACAGCCTTCGCAGTTTTCAAGCCTCTCTGATTAGAATGTTACGAATTCATCATCGTGGGGGGGGGGGGGACACAACTCGAGAAAACGCGATTCCTCTTTACTGAACTTGACGCAAGAAGAAGGTCAAATGGATTTAATCAAAAGGTGAATTCGGCTATCATCAGTGGAATAGGAAACTGAACTATAGCCTCACAGTGAAACTCAAAAGGAGATTGACATATTGGATGCGTGTGAAAACGCGGAAGGAAATATCGCTCGACGAGCTCGAATTTCCTTCGCAGTTTTCAAGTCTTTCTCTCTTGAGAATCTTGAGAATTCATCATCGCAAAGAGGGAACACAACTCGGGAAGACGCAATCCTACCCAAAGAATCAAAGATGGAGAAAATGGATTCGCCATTCTCCATTGCCATCAGAGAGACCAAATATCAGAGATATTTAGAATTGCGCACAGCGAGAAAACTTAACAGAACGTAACTGCAAGATTGATATGAAAGATCAAAGTTCAGGCAAATCTCGAAGTTCAAAGATCACTCAACATTACAATTAGCGAAGTACTGCCAAATCGCAATTGATCCCTACATCCATCTCCCTACTATTGCATCATAAAGGAGCGCCATTGTCAATGGGTCGGAAAGAATGGCGGGGAGAGCGGTGTTAGGTAACCTTTACCTGTGCTATTGCAAGGACTCCTTCTCTAACTCTCTTCCTTCCCAGCGATCTCTCGCTTTCTTTCTTTCTCTGACTCTCTTCTATTCCCCTGATCTCTCGCTTAATCTCACCACCATCTTGACCTCCGTGATTCTTCTACGGTATATCAATCGCACATGACCTATGACCTCACGCAGTCAAAGTACGGTATTCAAGAAAGTCAGTTGTCGATAGTCCAATTTTACTTTAACAATAAAATGAGTCCACGATCGCGCAATCATACGGTATCCACAAACTGGGTCACGAACCCACACCACGACCACACCACAGATTACGGTAATCACTTCATTATTCATTAATCGACAACTGATTTGTGCAATGTACAATACGGGTATATATCACAGTGCATCAATAACATTACAGTATACGTACAGTAACCCGAACTGGCGAGAGGAGGAGTGGTCTGGGCACACAACAAATTTGAATGGATCAATAAGACTAGATGAGGGGGGATACGGTAGAACTACTGTAGCATAAACATACAGTAGATCAAGGAAGGCTGCTGTAGCTCGCAAATAGGATAAAAATAGGCGGGAAAGGCGAGGGGCCGAAGGGGCCGAAGGGGGCGCATCAATAGTAGGATTATCTGGGCAAATCTATTCATCTCATGATGTTGGGGTCATCTATTGTGGGTTCCCACTGGTGCCGGGGTGTTCTCTTCATAATACGTTATCTCTTATCAGTAAGATAAAAAGTGATAGCAAAAGATCTGGGGACAAGGGAAGGGAAATTTTCCTTGTATTCTCCTTCCCCCCCCCCCCCCCACCCCCCTCCTCTATCCCTATGGTAGCGCGAGAGGGATGGGAAGACCAAAGGAGGAAAGTGATGGGCCTGGTTACAAAACTAGGGGCCCGAGAATTGGGTTTGGAAGAAGGAGGGACAACAATAGAGAGACCTACTCGGCTCCAGTTGTGCCACCAACGAAACTACACACCGAGTATCGAGCCAGACTCTCCCCATTTCGCACACTCTCTACGCGGTCTCTGACCGGCGAGATAGCGCGCGAAATGGAGAGACCATCTCCCGGACACGGACATCGAGTTATGAGTCACATTTAGTGGTTGTGGTTCCAAGGACAGATCGGCTCGAGAGAGGGAAAAGGGAGAGGACAAATGATGACGGAATAATAACTGTTGAACGGGAGGGAACGGGGGAGGGGGGGGGGAGCGGGCTATCATAAACGGTGACCTACAATCCTGTGGGGGGGAGGGGGTAATGACTAGGTGGAACAATCGTCGTTAACAAGCGGGGCGGGTAGGGCTACCGTAATCCTAAACAAAAGACCATTGGATATTCTATCACAGTAATCAATCGATAATCGACAGGGTGAATGATCTACCGTAATCGATCGATCGATCGATCGGGCTACCGTAATCCCCTATGCTCATCCATGCATTCGCTGCAGGACCGCGGCCCACTTCCGCTTGCCGCTCTCCGTGTAGGCGACGAAGTGGTAGAGCGAGGCTGCAAAGGGCGGAAATCAGAGATCAAAGATCAGATAGTGATACCGATCATAAAGTAAGAAAAAAAGAATCCGAATATTTTTTGTTTTTTGTTTTCATCTCAACTTTCCAACAATATTACTAAATGAACAAATGAGTCTGTTATCCCGCACCACTGTTGCCGCAACCTCGCTAGTGGCTGGACAAGTGGCGCTATTGTGAATACCTTCACATTCAGTTGGATTGCGCTCGTTCTTATAACCCGGTTCAAAACAAGAAGACATGTTTTATTTTTTACATAAATGATCTCATCTATTGGCGCGGACTCGCGCGTTCGTCTATCTCGCACCCATGCAGCATCAATCTCACTAGTGCCCCCTGTCAACCCGCCCTCACACAGTCCCAAGATCATGGTTAGAGAACGTATAACATATCTACGCTCATCAAGAGGGCGATACGATGGGTAATTTTTACATGATTTCAACGAGGCACTGCAGTGAATGTGGTAGTCCACCGCATAAGGCTCCTCCTCAATGCAGCCCCCTGTTCGTACAGGCGACGCATTTTAATTCTAACCGAATATTGTGAAGCAAAGATAATCTGTACAGCAGTGGTTTCAGTGGTGATCCAACATTGCTGTGGTAGCACGAAACACGCTAGTTAATTAATTTAGTTAATTAATTTAGTTAGATAATTTTTTTTAAACACACGCCATAGTTGCTCACATATATTATTAAGAGCATCTTTCTCTGCAAAATCACAATACCAGACGCACTCTAGTTATCAATCCACTATGTAGCGCGAAACTCACTACTAGAGGCAGCCTGCAAGCCGAAGGATATAGTTTTATAAAAAAATGCACAAGATACTGATCACCAATGCCACACTGCGCAATGTTTTCATGCACCATTGCAGCAGAAACCTCGCTAGAGATCGATCAAGTGATATTGTACAAGTAATATTTGCCGGCTTACTCACTAACACAGCAGAACCGCGCGTACACTTACGTGCGATAGATGCGTCACCAGTGTTGAGCACGGGGTCAGATATCGGACCATATCCCCGATTTCAACCCCGGGTTAGTAACCTATAACCCCCGATTTCGGTAGCAAAACCCGCGATTTTCAATAGGTTTTTTTTTTGTCGAACCCCCGATTTTGTCCAATAGTCCGAGGATGGTGCTCATTACTGTGCATCACTAAACTCGCTACTCGTTCCTACTAGCCAGATAGCTTACGGTGATGAAGGAAGCGGAGTCGATTGTTTATTTTTAGTATAAGAACTGATGAAATCAATACTTTCACTGAATCGCGCTAGCACCTTTGGTACATCAATGTGTCCCTAAAGCTCCTAGCCCTACGACGATATGGAATCAGCAGCAGCAAAAAAAGGGAAAAGCTACAGAATATAATAGCTTATCCTCAGAAGAGCTCACAGAAGACCTCTCATTGTCAGATGGGGACGCTGTGGTAGTTATTTGGATATTTTTCACGAGCACAACAAGCATGCACTGAAGAGGGCTGAAACGAGCACCTATCTCCCATCGATAATACGCCAACTCCGCTACCGGGTGCTAGTGCGATCAAATGCTACTCACAATCGAACTACACTGTAAGCAAGACTGGGGTGGTTTTAAGTAATTATATGATCCAAATGTTGGGAATACTAACTACAAAAGAATGAAGCTCGTACCTATGTCACATCAGCGCAACACTAAAGCCGCTACCACATGCTCAAGCAAAAAAAAAGACACACCGCGAAGGAGTGGCAGTGGAAGTGGACTTGTGAAAATATATTTCTCCAACCGATGACTGGACTGTACTGTCACGGAATGGAGCGTGTGCCTATATCACAACAGCGCAACGCCAAATCGCCTAGCGCTTCTGCATAATAAACATATCCTGTTGACACTCCAAAGATCAAATATCACAAATCGAAAGATCAAAGATCACACTCACAGACGACGTAGACGACGAAGGAGACGGCGAGCCAGAGGCGCGAGCGGTCCGCCACCGGCTCCACCTGCACGTTGCCGTTCTGGAAAGGGAAGATGATGAACAATCGAGACTAGAGTCTAGTTTCGAGTTTGGTAAAAGTGTCAAGTTGCACGTTGCCGTTCTACAAATAGAAGCTGAGGATGATGAACAATTAGGGCTTAGTTTCGATTTTACAATTTATTTCGACTTGGCGTTCTACAAATGAAAGCAAGAATAATCGAGACTAGAGTCTAGTTTCGATTGGATACAATATTATCATTCTCGAGGATGCTACCAAAAATATTAGTTCGACACGTTTCTTCTCGATCGCAAGACCCGCTCCCAATGAACAGTCATAGAACCAGTGAAACTCAACTCTCACTGCCCAGCATTTCTCCAAAATTTTGCAACCAACTTCAAACTACACTCCCCGAGATCAGAGATCAAACTTCAAAGACCAAAGATCAGACCGGATTGGGCAGGAGCGGGCCGTCGGTGTGCCAGTCGGTGAAGCTCTCGATGAACTTGGGCAGGTGCTTCTCGGGCGCGAGCAGCTCGTCCACGCGGCCGACCGGAGAGCCTGAAACACGGGATTAGAGTCTAGTTTCGAGTTTGCGTTGGGGGATCAGACTGCTGCTCGTCTACACCGCTATCGGGAGAGCCTGAGGGATACGGAAATGTCGGGGTTATAGTCGAATTTCCAGTATGCGTTGGGAATTCACATCCTCGGATAGTGTGTGGGTTCGACTGTTTATTTTTGGGTCAGGTTAAGAGTGTGATTGAAAACCCGCACTTTCCATGAAGGAAGAACATTCGATGAAACACAGCTCTCACACGTCGAAATATCAACACCGCCCACATTTTTTTCCAATCCCTCGGCCAGGTTCAACTTTTGATAGGCCTTGCTTACTTGTTCGTGTAAAACAACATATTTCACAAAACGAGACTACACTCTAGTCCCGATACGCCCCGCCCCTCACTCACCGTCCACGTACAGCACCATCGTGGGCGTGCCGGCGATGCCCAGCCGCGAGTTCATCCGACTGCTGCAAGCAAGAAAGAGATTAAAGATCAAAGATCAATGAACGAGCAAAGATCGATTATTGCTAGACGTAAAAAAACCGGCACATCTCAATGCAAATGATGCGCAACACTTGAAGCCCAAACGATCGTGTTTAGAAATGCACCGATATTTGAACATGCACTCCACCTCGCGAAGCCAATTGAGGTGATTAGGAATTGTAATGTTACCAAGAGCGGCGATTCATCAATCATTCTGCATCGTGTTCTATTCTACTCAATGGCCGATTGAAACGTGACTTCACCAGGGCCACCATAATTCACTCAAAATTCACTCAAAAACGTAGTCTAAACTCTACAGTCGCTCCTGACCCCACCCCATCTTGACAAGACTGTAGTCTTTAGATTAGACTCTAGTCCCGATACTGCGCTCACTTTGCCGCGTCACTCGCGTTCACTGCGACGAAGAGGATGTTGGTGTAGCGCGGCGGGAGGGCGTTGAAGTAGGGCGCCCAGCGCGCCGAGAACGGACACGTGGGCGAGTAGAAGAGCCTGCAAGGAGCTAGAGATCAAAGATCTCAGGTCAAAATTTTAAAAAAAGGCAAGGGTAATGGTACAGGTAGGTCGCTCTTAGATCACTATCAACAATCAATCCCAAAGTAAGTAGAAAATGGAAAAG
Organism: Pristionchus pacificus; assembly: GCA_000180635.4. NCBI lineage: Eukaryota > Metazoa > Nematoda > Chromadorea > Rhabditida > Neodiplogasteridae > Pristionchus > Pristionchus pacificus. The sequence continues at coordinate 27,710,034 of CM026578.1, read as the reverse complement.
TAATCACTAGCGGATTTCTTGTCACGCACGTTCAACAAGGATCACCGAATTTCATCTGAAGTGATCGTTCGTACTGATGCAATCATTATATCCAATCAAAGCAAAATATTCTCAAAATGGAAAATGGTGCAACACCGCGTGTTTTGCGCCACTGCGACGCAAGATAACACTGTGATTCTCATCTAAATCGTTTGTGCAGAGGAGAACTCTCATTATCAGAACAAAAAAACATATATTCTTGATTCGAGTGTCGTATTTCACGTGTGAGCTGAGAGTGAAGCGCGAAATCAGTGGTGAAATGTGTTCAAATGTTTGATTATTGTTGCTTGAAGAAACCACAAAAGATTCACCAACTCACACTTCATTAAAAAAATGCATGATTCAAGTGCCATTACGCAAGCAAGCCTCTCACTGCGGAAGATCGAAAGAGCAAAGATCAGACTACAATCTACAAATATATAAACACTCACATGAGCATGCAGAAGTTGCTGCCGTGCCGGCCGCGCTCCTTGAGGGCTGCCTGCAAATAGGGGTTAGATTAGAGATCAACGATCAATGATTAAAGATCAAATATGAAAGATCAGATAATATCAATCTAAGTCACTAGATCATTTCACCCAGGCCATTTTTCGTTATTACACTACGCCTTAATATCACGTTTGCCGATAGGAACATTGAAGGCCACATTCTCATAGCCAAAAAAGCCTGAATCATTCGCGCTTCGCATATGTTCAAAATAGACATTATTTGCGCCAGATAGCTTACGGTGATGAAGGAAGCGGAGTCGATTGTTTATTTTTAGTATAAGAACTGATGAAATCAATACTTTCACTGAATCGCGCTAGCACCTTTGGTACATCAATGTGTCCCTAAAGCTCCTAGCCCTACGACGATATGGAATCAGCAGCAGGGGGGGGGGGGGGGGGGCAGTTGCTCGCACATTGGGTTCGTGTTTCACATTCATTAGATATCTCCATGATAAAGGTAGTTTTAAATGGTTTGATGAGTAGTTTTTTAACAAACAAATCATAACAAATATTCCATAAAATTCCATGAGTCCCTCTTAAAGACTGCAGTGCACTCCATACCGTGGAATAGCGCAACAAACTTACCGTACCTATTTGGAAAGAAATATGACTAGATGACCAATCAAGACATGATGATCCGCTTGTCCGCTCAACGCAGTATTGAAGAGTTCGTCAATTGAATAATTTATTTAAATAAGTTTTTGCGCTCAAAGTCGTCCCTGTCATATGCACCTCTTTCTGAACTTATGGCTCACGACACCAACCCCCCCCCCCCGAATATCTTAATTATCCAAGGCGGGTCACAATCTAGCGCCAGTTTCAACAGCGAAGGAATTCAAAGAATAAAAAAAAAAGAAAAAAATTAACTAGAAAAAATCTTACGATGAAATTCGGCGCAGCCATGTGGACCTCTTCCGGCCGGATCGCGATCTCGTTGTCCTTCTCACGCTTGCGCGCCGTTGTACGGTTGACGGGGTGTCGCTCCCAGCGGACTCCAATTATATTTATAATAAATGGACCAGTAGTGAGCGCGCAAAGTTTCACAATGTCTTCAAATATGTCAGAGAGAGAGAGAGATAAAATTCTCGATGTAATCGTGCTATCAAACATTCTTCAGATATTTATTAGAATACACGGAATGCTTGTCGCTCCTAGCGGACTGAAACATGCACAAATGATATAGCTGGAAAGATCTAGGTTTCACGTGCTATTAAAATGCCTCTGCGCGATGAATACCTTAATTTTCCGAGGTAATCCTGTCAAAAAAATCAAATACATGGAAAACGGTTCAAGGCGTGTCGATCCCAGCGGACTTACTCATTCAATAGACCAGTGCGCGCTGAATTTCACAAAGTCTACAATGCGTCGGAGAGATAAAAGTTTCGATCGTCGGTAGTCGTGCTATCAAAAGTCTTAATATTTATTATATAAAATATTTATCTTAATATTTATTAGAATACAATGAACGTAGTTCATGGTGTGCTGGTTTCGGCATCATTTATCATTATTCATTCTCAAAATATATTAGTTTGATGTATCGCTTGGATGGGGCCAAAACATTATCAGGAGCCGACGACACCTTGTACCGATCGCGAAACATGAAACCCGCGCATAACCTAGTGTGCACTTTAGACTCCTTCTACACCCCCTCACTTAAAATTAAGTATCAAATATAAATAAATTCACACCGCAATTGTCTGCACTTACCCAACAGTTCGTTACCCGGCGAGACTATAGCTAAGATTGAGGAGGCGACTCACACAAAAGGGGTCGGCACTTATATCTCCTGTACTGCGGCAGCTCCAGTAGGTCGTCGATGCACGAGTACCACGAGCGCTTCTGAGAAAAGATATTTTTATTAAAATATGGTATTCCAAAGATCGGTGCTTCTGTGTATCGCTGAATCCTCAAGGGTAGTGGGATTCGTTAAAAAATAGTGTCTCCCAAAAAATTTCTTGAATTAAATAATCGAAGCGGCACACATATGTTTCACCAGCACAACGAGTGCTCTAAGATGTGAAAGGCAGTGATTATTACACGACACGTTACATTGTATAAAATAATTCAACATGAGTCGCCTAATGCTACTATTGCGTTTCATGAGCAGCACAAATGCGCTGTGACTCGGGATGTAACAATTCGAGAAAGGCAGGTGATGGATTAAAAGAACAATATCATTTTACCGTCTAATATTTTTCACGCAACTAGAATGTTTCACTAGCAGCTAAAGTGCGCTGAGAATCGGAGAGCGGCGTTGAGAGCGGGAAATTGTCTTTAAAAAAAATAAACAACAACTGTTTCATCTGTCGCAGGAGGACACGCCACTTGCCACTAACATGTTTCACCAACTCCTCAACTACCCTATCGCTCGGGCAACATTGATTATGGTGACCAAACCGATGGAAAACAACAACAAAAACAACAACAACAATAACAATAACAACATCAAAAACAAGCTTACCCCGGGGCACTGGTAGTTCACGAGGGTAATCCATCTGGCTGCGCCCTGCAGGTTCGGGCACGTCGCGTTCGGGAACTCCCTAAATCGATTAATTATCAATTTTGAGGGTCGAAAATATGATGATATCAGCTGCTATTATGTGAAAAATACAACACTTTCAAAAATCTTAGAAACTCCGATATTCAGCTGCTTTCTGGATTAACTCCCGGTTAGTTTGAACAAAAAAAATCAAGTTGCAGCCCTTCATAAACACGCTTCAACTACAGCTCATAGGCGCTTGATAGCCGCTCAAAGTTAATTCGTGCCAGAGAAAGTGTACAAATCAATTTCTTTCATCTGCTATTCTACTACCGTACATCTCAACTACCGTACCCGTCATTCCTAACGTAATCAACTCACTGCGGGAATGGTTTCCACTCGTACTCGATCTCCTCGGGAGCTACCGTACCCTTCCACTACCGTACCTATTCCAGCAACCGTACCCATCCATCCTACCGTAATCAACTCACTGCGGGAATGGTTTCCACTCGTACTCGATCTCTTCGGGAGCTACCATACCCTTTCACTACCGTACCTATACCAGCTACCGTATCCATCCATTCTACCGTAATCAACTCACTGTGGGAATGGTTTCCACTCGTACTCGATCTCTTCGGGAGCTACCGTACCCGCCTCGAGCGCGGACTCCTCCTTCTCGTCTCCAGAGTTCTCACTGATGGCGTCACTGCAATACGACTACCGTAATTGGGTGAGAGTTCGTGGGGGTCAGATCTATGAAACTCCGGAGGGTCAGGTACTCAGAAGCAATTTAACTTTTATCTGTTTTTTGTTTTTTTTAAATGGTTTTTGTATTGAGAAATATCTATCTATATCGCGCTATCTATATCGCTTAAACAAGAATCTTTTCGTGATAAGAGCTTGATGAAACACTAACCAGCAAGAAAAGCGGCAAGAAAAAAAAAAGAAAAAAAGAAAAGCAACGTTGAATAACTCAAAGCAAACGAAAGGGCCGCGGGTTCTGATTTCACCGTTGCTTAGTTCACCCTCTCGAGCAACTTTGCTGAAAGAATTGGACAAATCAATGGTCTCCCGCAAATAGTTTTTATTGAAAATGTCGCATAAAACAGCCAATGTGACGGAAAATCATTGTTTAAAGCGCTCTAAATTTCGTGAAATGCGTAGGCCGGGACTTCTGACATTTTCTATTGTTTTCTATTGTTAGGGTCATATGCATAACATATCCGAAAATCAGCCAAATCAATGGTCTCCCTCGAAAGGTATACATGGTCAAAGATAAGTGATTTTATTGATCTTTGATCTTATATAACTTTCGGGGGAGATATATATATATATATATTTATCGCAACAAGTAAATGCGCGAAACATACAGCCAGCAGCTTGGAGCTGGCAAGTTACAATTCAAATGGGATGATTCTTGATAATGTAGTTTTGTTGGTCGCCGCGATGATCGACGACCCGAACGGAGATTTAAAAAGAAGAGATGGGGTATAGGATAGATTAATAAGGATAAGAATCGGGGATATGGGAGGAAATGCGTTTAAGGAGAGAGGTTTGATGAGAGGGAAATGGAGCCATCGGGCAATGAGTTCAAAAGAGAATAAGTGCGGTGAGAAATGAAGCTCTTTGAGATATTATCAGTGGCACGGAATAGGTGGAATAGCTTACGAGTGGAACCTCTAGTGCGGGAATGCCTAAGTTCATACAGAAGAGAATGGGTTACGGACGATTGAGGGGAGAACAGTGAATGAACAAATTTGAATGTTGCTGTGATACGGCGGTGGTCAAGTGACTCAAGACTGAATTTTTTACAAGATGCTTCGTAGGAAACAAATGGAATTTTGCAACGGAAATGTAATCTACGTATAAAATTATATTGAACTCGCTCTAGAAGCTTACGATCCTTAAGGGTATGGGGTGAATATACAATGGAACAGTGCTCTAAAATTGAACGTACGTAGGTTTTGTAAGCATGAAGGAGGACATCATAGTTGGTAGACTTAATAGCTACAAATAAGAAATTGAGACGCTTAGAGACCCTTTTTTACAATGTGACCATTGATTTGGCTGATTTTTGGATATGATATGCAAGCGACCCTCGTCTATCACTGGAAACTTTCAAAAGTCGCGGCCCTCTCATAAAACAGAAGTTATCGGGTTTTTAAGATTTTTGACTCACGTTTTTGAAAAACATGTTTTCATGAAGTCACGATTTTCTCGAGAACGATTAACTTTTGGTGGGTGATCCGCTCACAAAAAATGATTATATACACCTGATTAACAAATTGTGATACTTCATTGGTCATGAGAATGTCATTTGCATATCGCGTGGTGGTCCCTATATCGTACGACAAGAAAACTCATGGGCAAGTAATTGAGGGAGATGGGTAGATGCTAGTGATTACGGTAACGGAGTTCGCGGTCAAATCTCGCGGGTTTTGCTCTCAAAGTCGAGAGTTATTAGCATCCAAAGGGTGTGCAAATCGAGGGGTATGGTCCTAGGGCCCCTCACTCACCCCTGCTCCACCAGTTCCGCCACGATCTCCTCCTCATCGCGCACCGTCGCCGATCCCTCCACCGCCTCCTCGCCTACCGTACTCCCGAACGACAACACGCAGCACAGTAGCGCCGCAATCAGCGCTATCCGATACGGTAGCATCTCCAATCGATAACTGAGCTTTATTCTGCCGACTACCGTATCTCGCAAGTATTCCAGACAGGATTCGACAACCTGCGGTTCTTTATTACCGCCTTATCATATACATTCGCAACATCTTTATCTGGCTGGGCGTGAACAATCGACATGTATGGGCGTATCCATTAGAAATCGGAAGAATGCGAGGAAATCGGGGGAAAATGGGTGAGAAAATGCAGTGATAGGCAATAATTTCACGAAATCGTCGTTATTATTTTGCGAAAATCTTAGCAATCGAGGGCGAAATTTCACAAGGAATTGTGTCTGAAAGCATCGGCAAGAACAACACTCGCGGAACGGAATAATAATACTAAAGCTGCACTGAAATTGGGTGGGTTGAGATCATCGCTGGTGGGGGCAAAGAACAGGTCGACTAGAGACGGAGGGGGAACCGGGAAACGGAAATGCGGGTGGAAAGATCAAAGATCAGACTAGAAAATGCACGAAATATTACAATGGAGTCGTGTGGTTACATTTCGATCAATCTGCAGGAATTCAGGAAAGTGTAACGTACAGTAAACAGGATGAAGCTCAAAGAGGGCGGGGCGACAAAGATCAAAGATCAAAGGGGCGGGGCTACAGTATGCAGCACTTGGAGGGGTACTTGGGGAAGTAGATGCGGGCGTCCTTACCGTACACCCAGAAGGTGCCCGACTGCGTGCCCAACGTGAAGGCCACCTTGCACAGCGGAATCGCGTACAGGTGGTGGCGTTGCTGTAAAGTAATTTATATAAGTATTATTTTTATTATTCATGTCAGGCGTTAACTATAGGGGGTTTAAGGAATACGTAGTACCGGAATTAGGCACATCAATCAATTTCACACATCAATTTCATCTAAGTGGCCGTATCTGATAATGAATTTCCATGAGCGAGTGACGTTGCAGCAAGAACATCGATAAGTATTTCCGTAATCTAGTGTGCGGAAATCAAAAACAACTTGCAAGCTAAACTATTGAATTTGTTTAAAAAAATTCATCTAATCCCTATTATTTATAGGGAAGATGTGAGAAATACGTAGAAACGTCAAAACCCAAATATTCCAGAAGCATTCGTTTCTTTGCAATCAGAATTCTACGCCCCAAAAAACGGTTAGATTCTCATGAGAAAGGATTTCTATTGTTTCCCCGATCGCAAACTGCTCCTACCGTACCCCTATCCTTTACCTGAATGACCCTGCGTCACTCGCTCCAACCTAGCTCTAACATATCGTATCCCTACCGTACCCACCGATCGCAAACTGTTCCTACCGTACCCCCATCCCTCCCCCTACCGCACTGTGGATGACCCTGCTCTTGCCCATCACTCGCTCCAGTCTATGACGACTCTACCGTAATCCTTCGTAGACCTACCGTACCCCGATCGTAACCTAGTCTACCGTACCCCCTACCGTACCTGAATGACCCTGCTCTTGCCCATCACTCGCTCCAGTCTATGATGACTCTACCGTAATCCTTCGTAGACCTACCGTACCCCGATCGTAACCTAGTCTACCGTACCTGAATGACCCTGCTCTTGCCCATCACTCGCTCGAGGTGCTTGACGCAGAGGGCGCGACTGCTCTCGTTCACCTCCTTCACGTGGTACTTGGAGATCGGGCGGACCTGCGAACGATCAATCGGTTATTTTAACAACTATTTAAAATTGATTTTTATGATAAATTGATATTAAAGTGTCACGCTTGCATTGGAAAACCAAATGATGAAACCCCAAAGTGCTCTAACAAGAAAGATATACAAAAAAGGAAAACTTCATTCGCGTGATATTAGGAGATGCAAGATGAGCAATCTAATCGATGATAAATACTGCAGCGATGCTAGATCAGGAGGGAAGCTTTTAAATAACCATTTTATCGTATTTTAAGGAGGGACCGATTCCCAAATTGGAAAAAAGAAGCTCCAGAAATATGTTATGCCAAAGATAAAGTCTCGATGGACATGGTACTAATCCACTCACATAATTGGCCTGCTCCGAGAAGATCTCCTACTCCTTTCTTACAAACCAATCCATCCAACTATAATAACTACCGTTTCTCAATCACATAAATATCGAGTTAATTAATTAATCCACGCGCTAACATTTACCGTAATCAATACTCTCAATAACTACCGTAATCCTTCAAATACCGTAATCCACTCACATAATTAGCCTTCTTCGAGAATATACCGCACTTCCCTCTTACAAACCAATCCATCTATCGTTCTTCAATCACCTAATCATCGAGTTAATTAATTAATTAGCTCACATAATTAGCCTGCTCCGAGAAGATCTCCTTCGATTCGGCCTTTCTCCGTAGCATGTCAGGCACAAGTCGAACTCCACTATTCCCGTACCCACTACTGGCCCCACTCACATAATTAAGATTATGCCACCGCAATCTAATACCGTAACCCACATAGCCGGCTCTGAGAATTTATCCAATTTATCCATGCTCGCTCACGGATTTTAAAAACTTCACTAATCAATACTCCCGATATCTACCGTACCCCCAATACCGTAATCCACCTACATAAATAGCCTGCTTCGAGAAGATCTCCTTCTACCCTCTTACAAATCAATCCATTCAACCTTTCATAATTACCTAATTATCGAGTTAAATAATTAATTAGCTCACATAATTAGCCTGCTCGGAGAAGATCTCCTTCGATTCGGCCTGTCGCAGCAGCGCCTCGGGCACCTCGCACGGAGTCATGTAGTCCGACTTCTCCAGCTCGCTGGAATTAGTCAATTGTCGATATTCGATCACCGCATGCTGATCAAGTAATCAAGATACTGTACCGACTGTTCAAGTTCACTGGAAGGAAGTCAACAATTTTTTTTTTGAAAGAGTCAAGCAGCCAAAATTAACTAACGGGATTCTCGGTGGGTAAGTGGAGATTGAACAGCGCCAAATCGCCAAGTCAAAAGTTAGTGTAAGTCCTAGGCGATGTTCAGATACATGTGTTATTTTTTACAGGAGGCAGCGAACAAGGAAAGCTATTCCTACTATACCAAATGTGTGCATCACCAAATCTGCTTTTCCAATGCCCCCCCCCCCCTTATTTTATCCGAAAACGTCGCACCCCACCAAACTACAGAATCTACACTTCTGCACATTTTTTGACTAGGCGACGATTAGTATACGTCGCATCTGCACACCACTCACAACTGCACGATGAGCTTGGAGAAGGAGCGCACGCTGCCGCTGCCGCCGCACGTCGAGCACGTCTGCAATCGATAGTTGATTAAGATTAGTGTAGCCAGTTGTGCAGACAAGTTGATTACAAGTTGATTGTTCTACAATGTTCTTCCTACTACACCTTTTACCTGCCTCATTTATTTTTTTACCTCTTTACAATATTCGCCATACCATCCAATCAATTTTATCAATTCTACCGTACCATCTTCCCTTCTCCCTTGCAATGGTGGCACTTTCTTCAAAGCCGTGACCCTATCGTACCCAGACTACCGTATCCTCCTACTATAATACCGTAATCCTACCGTACCTTCTTTCCTCCGCCCTGACAGTGGTGACCCAACCGTATCCATCCTACCGTAACCAGAATAGATAAATCAATAATCCTACCGTACCCAACCGTACTCTATCTACAGTACCTTCTTTCCTCCACCCTTGCAGTGGTGGCACTCGCGCACGCCGCGCCCGTGGCACATGTAGCAGAGGTCGTGCGTGCCTGCAAAATTAAATAATTAAATAAATAATAATAAGATCATGAGTTTACGCTTTGGCATTTTCTGAAAGCACACCGTTTGTTTCACCAATTAATAGAGTCACGTTGCCGTAGAAAAAAATCATAATCTATTCTCCCGATTGTTTTGTGCTTAGTACGCCCAACTTCACTGGGCCCTGAGTCAATTCAATGATTCACCTGCAAAATGCACGTTTCAGCAACACATGATCATTCTATTGAATGTTGGAATTACTAATGGAAGGCGTCTTGGTAAAAATCCGAGCTGCAACCAGACAACCCGCCTCCTTCGCGCTGCGCCCGCCCTGCATGACTAGAGTGATCTTTGCTCTTCAATGTTGCGGCCGAGAGGTTCGTGGAATGATAATCAATCATTATAAAAATAAATGTGGCGTGATAATAAGAAATATTGACCCGCCGCCTTCGCGCACCACCTACTCTACTTCCCCTATATAGCTCCTCGACCTGTCCAATTTTCAACGTAACAAATTGTCTCCTGTTCCGTCAGAATTCCCAGTATTTTGGCGCATTACAACCAGTGATCTTCGCGCATCAGCTTTCCAACATCCCCTTCACACTACGCTGCCATCAATCTTTCCAGGAACTGCATTCGCAACCATCTAAATCTGAGCCATGAACGCAGCATGCCCATTACATTCACCCAACGAAAGCATCCTCCTTCGTGTTTCAACTACACACCATACACAATGCGCGCAACTGTCATCAATCGAGTGCAAAAATCCAGAGTGGAGAGCAAACCGTCATATTCGCGCCTCAGCTAATCTACATTCTCCTGTTCGACTCGCACTCTCCAATCGGCCCAACGGATCGTTGAAACAAACAAAAGAACAATTCCAGGAGCGGAATTCCCACCACATTTCACCCGTCACGACCAGTCACCTTCCCGCTTCATCCAATCTACTTCCCCTGTACGAGCGGGTCTCGTCAGTACTCTTAGGCAAACAAACAACATCTCAATCTGTAATATCGGAGCATTCTCATTACAATTCACATGTCGCGAGCAGCCAGCATCCCGTTTCAACTATTATACATACCCAATTTTAGTCTCTGTAACCAATCATTGTAAACCATTTCAACAACACAAAACCGCACCGTTACTCTCACGCTTCAGCTAGTCTACTTCCACATGAACGACGCGATCTCGCCAGTATTCGCGTCAATTCCTCTATACAAATAAAATCTCAATCCGTGATTTAACAGCAGCATCCCACTACATTCACACATAGCGCGAGCAGCCAGATGGTCGTCACCGTTGCCAATAAGTCTCAACGACATAGTATTAAAAATATTGAAACAACGAAAGATATCTGGATCGATAAACGACCCGCAGCTTTCGAGTCTCAGCTACTCTACATCCCCTGCACAACTGGCCCTCGCCAATCAGCTGTGCCTCCTTGTGTAAGCAAATAAATATGGTGTACTATAGTAGCGACATTATTTCACACACACCATAACCAATCACATTCGAGTCTCAGCTACTCTACATCCCCGGTGTAGATCGCCCTTGCCAATAACGCCCTCAGTTCAGGTATATAAACAAACAAAATAAGTATACCGTAGTAGCTTTCTCATACCATTTCACCCACCTCAAACAATCACTTTCGCGCGTCTCTACATCCCCAGTTCAGACCGTTCTAGCCAATATCTTCATCTTCGGTCCAGAAGTATAAACAAACAAAATTTCTCAGCATTCCCCCTAACTAATCGCATAAATCGAGCAGCCAACTTTGCGCTGCAGCTACTACTCATAATACACCCAGTATGCTCGTCACCATCATTAATCGTCTCCGGCTAAACCAGCAAAACCAAACAAATTCAAACCGTCACTTCTGCGATACAGTGCTGCTATCTAATAAGAAATTCCCCCCCCCCCCCCCCCCCTTCACATCAATTCATCTCATCTCTTCTCGATCGATCGGAAACAAACGCGAATAACATTCGTTCGGCATATATTCAAGAAATAAAGGCAGCCACTCTCGCGCGCTGCACCCACAGTGTATGTCCCCATTGCGGAGCACTGCGGACAATGCTATCGCTGGATCAAATTGATAAAAAAAGAAAAGCATTATTCGATTGGAGTTATTGCAGATAAGGTTGAGAGCACGAACGCATCGTGCCCTCGTGCTGCAGCTATACTAAAACTCCCTTAGCTACGTCGCCCTATCCGATCTTTTATTTTCATTGGAGCGAATGTGGTTTCAACCAGTCACAATCGTGCTTCCACTACCTTGCATAAACAGTGGACCACCTTCCTGGCAATTGTACGCCTCTTCACGAGACATAATAAAGTAAAAAAAATATTTTAAAATTTGAGCACTAACTCAATTCCTGCGGCGGATCTCCCGTCTTCATGCAGATCAACTAGGAACTTTTACGCTGCGACGCCTCCGCATGCCCAGTTCGGCATCCACTACCCAAACAATGCCTGGAGTCCGGTGCCAATACCATCAATATATCACGTAGCTGACGCAGCTCTACTTTCACCCCCCCCCCCCCCCCCCCTAGGGTTGGCTTGTCAAGATTGAAACTGCTTTTCAAGATTGGATGGCGAAGAATGATCTTGTCAAGAAATGGAAATTGCAAAGTTGTTTTTCAAGATCTTGAAAAACAACCAAGAAATTTCAAGAATGCGAATAATAAACAAAATTTGTTTTCCATTTCAAATGAAACTTATCATAAAATGAGGCAAATTGCGAGAGTCGACCAATTTCAAGAATTTTCAATAAACAAGATCTTGAAAAACAACTCGTTGTTCTTGACAAGAAGGGATAATTGAGTTATTTATCTTGCTTGACAAGCCAACCCTACCCCCCCCCCCTGATCGCCGTTTCGTCAGTATAGTATAAACACTAACCCACCACAGACGGCGGCACTACCGTCTTTCACAAAAAAGATTACTGTCTTTGCCCAATCAACCCGGTGCGTTTGAGATACTGCTGCTCAGTATTAAGGAAACACTAACCCAATCCGGGCGGCGGGGGACTCCCGTCTTGCTCATGATACACAACTAGGTACTTTAACGCTACGCCTCCCTCCCACATAAGCTGCTCACCTCCCATTGCTCAATGAATACGGGTTTTGCGTTCTATACAATCCATATATATACTGGTGTACCTCTATTTGCATCCCGTATAATCGCAGTTTCATTAATATCTTATATTAACTCACCCAGCCCGGGCGGCGGCACTCCCGTCTTGCTCATGAAGTACATAGGCGTGCCCACGCCGTACGTGTTGTTCCCGTGCCGCACCTGAAATAAAAAGGTAAAGGAGCATCCACCTCAAGCGATTTTACGCTAGGAGGGACCCACTGGACCAGGACAGTCGCTATAAAATAATGAGATTACAGTGAAAAACAGGGGGCTACATTTATGTTTCAAGCTCTTCATATCTACGAGCAACCCCCGTTGGGACGTTGATGACACTTCGCAGCCAAAGGAATAGAAAATCATTATTTCGCGAGAAACCACACGTGCGGAATATTACGCAATGCAAGCCATTGCCATGTTTCACTTTTTATTTTTTTTTCAGTTTCCAGTTCCCATCATGTTTCATGCACACCATAACTAAGATCAACTTGAGGGGCATTGATGGTTGGTTGCGATATATGTCCTCTAAGACGATTTCACAATAATAAATATTTAAATAATTAAATTAAAAATCGAAATACCATGGCTGTGGACGAGGAGGCGTAGCCGCGCGAGATGTCTGCCTGAAGAAATAGTATTATAAAATTAATTAAGTGTTAATTAAGAAACTATAAATACCCGAGAACCAAAACAACTAGTATTATTTCAGTCGTCACAATAATATTGATTTGATGTTTCAATGTGTTCTCAACAAGCAACTCTGCAGGACACTTTTGATTTCAGGTACTGAGGCGATGTAGAAACATTTAACTCTGTCGTCGAGTGCATGTTTCACGCTCCTTACAAGACACCTGACCACCACCGCATGAACAATCATGGTTGGAACAACGATCGTAAAAAAAAACTTCTCAACGCATACCCGCAACCCCTTATCGTAGCAATCATAATATTTCTCATACTACACCCTCCAAATGCGTCCGATCCATTCCGCATTCTTCCTACGCAAGAGCTGTGCAAACCGATCCCGAGCGCATAACATTTTGGACCGCACGGTTTCAGCATCTCTCTTGTTAGAGATAGAGTACCCGAACTTGTACCTTACGCGTTTCACAGTGCTCTTAATTCAGCTCACATGCGAAACGAAAAAAATTTCAATCGCCCTCCGATTCGACCCGGATGAAAAAAATAATTATCAAACGCAAGTTTTAAAAAATATGCACGTCTGTCAAAATTTCGAAAGGGCGACCATTTGTAAACGTCGCCCTCGATACACCACACACACACCCCTACATCACTCACGTGCGGGAAGGAGGCGACCATCGGGTGCGTGTACACGGCGGGGTGCGCCACGCCGGACTTCATGCCCGTGCCTCTGCAATTAAATTTTATTTAATTAAATTAATTTCGAATGCCTTTTTCGCATATTTTAATTAAATGTAATTTAAAGTCCCCGATTTCGAACCCATTTGTCTCCGTTCCAGTTCCGAAACCAATTTCAAAACCATCGTCTGAACCTCCCCATCTCTCGTTGATCAGAGAGACGAGAGAGCATGGAAATCTGAGAGAGTCAGAACATCCCTTCCAATTTCCTGTCCATTTCAATGTTTGCTCTCGTGATTATTACACCGTTCAAAAGTAGCAATTTGTCTCTCCGGGTGAGTAATATTGAGCTCGAAATAGATCTCAATTATGGCATGGCAAGAAATCTCCACATTTCGCAAGCTCTCTCGCCGGTCAGAAAGTTCGAGAGAGCATGGTGAAATGAGAGATCGAGACATTTGTTGCACACTTCCGATCTCCTATCTCACCCAATCTCTCTCTCTCTCGCGGCTCGCAATCAGGTGACTAACCACTTGCGAAATTGCCACTTATTTTCCGAATAATCGCACCCTCTCAAAAATTTCGCAGACATCTAATAATAACCGTGTTGCCACTCTATCCGAGATCTAACAAGACCAATCATCATCAGCCTCTCCTCAATACCAATACTCCCTCACTCTCTCTCTCTCGCGTCTCTGACTGGCGAGATATCGCGTGTAAAGTGAGGAGACGGAGAATATTATTCATCTGCCTAGCCTCATTTCTCCCTACAAGGGCTTCCAATCCCATTCCCTGGCAATTTCACTGGGAATCGCACCCGCGATATTTACGCTTCGGCCGCCCGTTCTATTTCCATCCCCCCCCTCCCCCATCGGCACATGGTCTACGTAAGATGACGCCTTCTGGTGAGTGCGTCTCAAAAATCGCGCGTGCCGCTCTCTCGCTTCCGCGTGCTCTCTCGGCGGTCAGAGATGGCGAGAGATAAGGCCGAATTGAGAGACGAATCGCGCATGCTGACAGAGGCACAGCCTAGATGCTGTGTGCAATCTGATATACCCGGGCTTACTCTGCAATGCGAGCTAGGCTCCCTTTGCAGATGCTTTCGTCAGATAGCACGTAGGCATTAAGTGGTCATTAACACCAGGCCTTAGTGTATCAGAGATTATTTGGTTTATTTCAAATACCGCTTTCCGACCAACATCAATACTAGAACAGTAAGAAGGTACTTCATAGAAGCTAGTAACACCAAGTTCCCGGTGCTAGCAACTTGGTACACCGGGAACTTGGATGGAAATATTATCATCGTATGTCATGTAAACCCAGACATTATTGTCACCACCAGAACACCTGCCTAATCATCGAATTTAGTAACACCAATCTGGCACGTTGTATATACTTTGCTGAACACATTCCCACTTATCCTGTCCATTTTCAACTGGACGACTATTAGTAAACGTCGCACTACATTACCTGCAGAATCCGCCCTTGCCCTGTACATTTTTCGACTAGGCGACTTTTACTAAACCTCACACCAACCTGCAGAATCCGCACTTGTCCTGTCCGTTTCCACGGCAGTGGAAGCAGTGGGTGCTGCCCTCGGCATTGCACGCCGTACACGTGCCCATCCGGGAACTACCCGGCAGCTCCATCACTCGCGTCTGCAATTAGCACTTAATTAGTAACTAATTCAATTATTTCTATTAGATTAAAGTCTTAAGCGCCTATGCTCTCTTTATGTGCATGAGAAAATGGCAGAATGTACTAATTCATTTTGTTGGAAAATACGAAGAACAAGATCACAATAAGCGGACATCGTCACATTTGAGGCACAGTGCCGCAACCCAAATGTTCCTGCTATTCAATACAAGGCCATCTCCTCGATGAGCCTGATGAGCAAGACTCGCATCATTGCTGTTTCAACCCCCCAACTCATAAACACATGTTACTCGAATCAGGACGATGCTCCCAGCGTTTACAGTATTAGAAATAAATTTCACTTCCCAGCTCCACTTTTAACAGCGGTTGAGTCTAATAGTATTCTGTTTAACAGTTCCGCCCTCATCTTTGTTTTACCACAAACTCGTAATCACTTCTTGGCTACTCTAGATAAATCAACTCATCAGGGATTTTTTTTTAAATATGGCACCTGCGCAGAACATTGGCCAAACCCTTCCCACATAGCGCTACGGTGAGTATGCATTTTGTGCATGTCCCCATCAGCTGCAGCATGCGAAAATGTGCCGAAAACCTTGCCATTTCACGCCGCTTTTCCCTCTCGCACGGCCCAGAATGACTCGCTCTCGCTCTCCCCACATTAGAATACGAGCGCCGCGACGAACAAAGGAGGCGATCCACTCTGACACGCTGTGCGGAATTGTTGGAAAGGGAAGGGAGAATTGCAGAATTCCGTTTTCCGTTTACATCCCTACTGACAACTCATCTACAAAGAAATCGTTGTTGTCCCGTTTCCAGACAATGAAAACCCCTTTACTTCACTGTTTCATCTCTAACTCATAACCCTTATTATTCGAACAACATCGATCCATTCTTCACTTCATGATGAAATCATAATTATTCTCCTCTCACTTCCTTCCCCTACATCATAACCGATCCTTGACTACTAATTTCGCATTCAGTACACCCTCATTTTCCTCAGTATCTAATGCATGCATCACAACTCAGACACTATGATCTACGACTTCGCACAAATCTTCATTCCTGTTCAATTTTCGACGCGGCGACGTTTCGTAAACGTCGCCGTCGATACACACGCTACCGTACCTGCTCGACGAACATGAGGTTGGGCAGAACCTCGTAGTCCCACGGGTTCTGCTGACTGCTCGAGCTCCCGCTGTCGCCGTGTCTGCAGCAATTAATTTAATTAATTACGAAAATACGAAAATAATAATAAACGTCATCCGAGCGTTACTGCCATTCTCCACACTGTCACTCCTTTGTTATTTTTTTAATAAATAAAAAATTATTAAAAAAAAACATTAGTGTAACACCCAGTTATGCACTCGTGGAAACATACCCGTCGAGCGTGTAGCCATATCTGTCAAGGAATAAGTCGATAAACCACAATTCCAAAATATCATAATCCTGCTACTCTCATTTTTGTTCAATTTTCGACGCGGCGACGTTTAGTAAACGTCGCCATCGATACACCACCACTCACACGCTACCGTATACCTGTCGAGGTACTGGCCGAGCGTGTACGCCTCCGTCGCCTCGCTCGTGCTGCGCGCCTCCGTGTACGACTCGAGCACGTACTGTAATAATATCGATTTATAGGCTACCGTACCCTCCTTCAATCGCCGAATGACTTCATTTTGTTTGCCGACTCAGTCCCCTCAATTACCATCTGTTTCATCACCCCTTTTCGTCGGGCCTATTTTGGCCTTGCCTCCCCTCATAGGCTCTCTGATAGGCGAGAAAGTGTGCCAAATTAAGAGAGTGGATTTCACGCACTCCTCTTTTTACATGCTCTCTCGTTCTGTCTGACTGGCGAGATAGTGTGCCAAATGAGGAGATCATTTTCACTGCATCCCCTTCAAGTTTGTGTCATTCATCCATTCATCCCCTCTGGCTCTCACTCGCTTTTTCCTCCGCTTTGATGGATCGCCCCGAGAGAAAACTTTCGCGGACTCGGCGGGATGGATGAGAGGGATGAGAATCGTCCGGCTCTCTTCATTTCCCGTGCTCTCTCGCCCTCTCTGACTGACGAGAGACCATGTGAAATTGAGAGACGACGACGACGAGACAATATCGTGAGACTCGGCTATGTCAAGCGGGCTCGTGATGATGATGCGGCAATGAATTACAGCCAGTGATGAGCTCACTCTGTTTTTTCTAGGGACTACTACTGCTATATCAGTAGCCTGAACACCACCGGTTTGGATATTTCCTAACCAGTGGGCACGAGAAACCAGCGTTATTCTTCATCTTGCGGAGAACACTCCAAATCTTGGTCCTACTCTCCCGCCCCCCTCCTGTTTTTTTTTTACATTGAACCCCCACACATTGTAGATCGACGAGCAATTCCCATTGACCTTCAAGTCCCATCAAATGTCGTAGCGTACTTGTGTAATTTACTCGACTCTCTGAAGGCCATCAAACATGCCCTTGTCTTCGAGAAACGTCAAGAAACTGCTCAATTGCTGGACAGGCTGCGTCTCTCACTTCGAAATACTCTCTCGTTTCTCTGACTGACGAGAGAACAGGCACAATGATGAGACAATATTGCTCTGCTCGTCACAACGACCCTCAGTCCATTCTTTTTCCCTCACCCTCTCACCCCCCCCCCCCTTCCTATTCTTCGACTTCTTCTAGCTCTAATTACCGCCACATGGCTTCTTTTTCTTCTTCTTTCCTCCCATCAACTCTTTCATTCCACAATAATCTCTCGTCCGTCAGAGAAGTGCTAGAGAGCACGTGGAATGAGGAGAGTTAGACATTTTCTTTTTCTCCGTCGGCTCTCTCATTTTTTTCGTAGGCTCTCGCCGGTCAGAGAAGCTTGAGAGAGCACGTGGAACGAGGAGAGACAATTCGGACCTCATGGGTGCGAGAAAATACCCGCAGTAGTGATGGATTGTTGATGCGATGATACCCAGGAAGAAATTTGAGAAACCGCCGTGAGCGAAACAACCCGTTGGATTCACGCCCCATGATTTCCACATATCGGGTTGATGCACAAAAGTTTCGCTACAAAATTTCGATCTGCGCTTTCAGGCTCCCCTGCTTTTCCTGTTATATTTTTAAGAACTCATGATTTTCTGTATTTGAAATAGGGTTGAATGTTCTTCCCAGCGCACTTCATTTGAAAGATAATAGATAATAGATAATAGATAAAAGATAATATAAGATAAGATATAAAAGATAATAGATAAAAGATAGATTTTCATGGACGGCATGGCGATGTGTCAAAGTTATTTAGTGCGATATTAATGCCAAACTCTTATTCAAGATGCCATTCATTTTCCAGATGGGACAAGTCAAAATCTGAACCTTCTGCGTGAAGGACATTCACTGGGCATACTTTTAAAAATTCGTTCACATTCCTCACATGAAAACCCAGCTAGCAGCAATAGCTAAATTCGAAATCCTGCATAATGAAAAATGGAACTTTTATTTTGAAAGACATCGGTCTTCGCATTCAGGGTTTAGAATTTTCGAAATTCGGGAATCGACTTTCATCCATCGAAAATGACACTTTTGAAAGTTTCCTGCTCTCCTGAGTGTTTCGAAAAATAATCAAATTTGATAAAATTAATCCTCAACCCTTGCCCAATGACATCTCAACTTGTCGTGATTTAGAAATGATCTGCTTTGAAAATATAATTATTTAATCATAACCATTGAAAATCGCTCTTTTCGCATACAATTTATTGAAGCATTTTTTACTCAAGTTTTAAACATTTTAAAATTGACTCCAATATATGATTGTGATGCTTATGTATCCCCCTAAATATGACCATAAGGGATTTCGAAATGAATTGAATACACAGCAGCAATATTCAAAAATGTGTTGTAGCGAAACTTTTGCATCAACCTAATAGATCTAAGACCTTCATATCAGCAATAGATGTGGTGACAGCCAGTCAACTGTACAAAAACAATTAATGTCGCAGGTGTTCTACATGGACCGTACGGGCACTTTGGGAACAGGGGCGTTTAAGCCCCGAAAACAAGTCGGATTCACGCTCCAGCTCTCGCTCATAGGCAGTAGAAAATTCTCTAATCATTGCAAGATCGAAGTGATTTCAAAAACCAATCAACCTTATCATACATTCTTGTCTTGAGCCCAAGTGAGCAAAACACGACTTTTCGCGGGCGTTTAAGCCCCCGAAAACACCAAAGGTGATTTATCGAGCCCGATGCACTAGCCCTCCCCCCCCCCTCCCTTGACACATGACTAATTCCCCCAGACGCAAAGAAACAGAGACGAAACAGCGAGAAGACGTGTGCACTCAAAGCACGACTAACAGCTGTAGTCCAAAAAAAAAGACAGAATACCTTCTTTTTTTCCAATAGAATACTCATTTATCAGCCGACCAATCACTAACAACTTCGATGAGATGGTCGAAACCAACAACCGCCTGCTTATATCATTTGATGCACCAGCAGCAAATCGTTTCAAATTATAAAAGGTTCCAATTCTCTTCACATCAAACAACCAACCACCAGCCCCTTCTATTAGATGGCCGAAATCAGAAACCACCTGCTAAAAAGATGCCCCTCAACAGTCGAAAGAACCAACTCAATAAAATCACATCGCATAACATCAGATCGCCTCAAATCGCATAAGATGATTGTATGCACCCGTGCACTTCGGTCACATCAGCTAACCAACTACTAGAGCATTCTATTAGATTCAAGCAATCGAAAACCACCTGCTACTATGGCAATCACGATAACACACTAATGAGCAAATTGAGCAATGAAGCAGGAAAGACAGCGTCGATGGAATATGAATGTGTTTATCCCTCCGAAGTGAAACGCATATCACATAAACCAGCTTCACCTTCTGCTAAAATATGCACGAAACACCACAACCCGCCTATTATTTGTCTCTCAACTAATGTTTTTTTTTCAAAACTAATTTGTTTTGTAACTCTATTGACCCATTTTCTAATCCATTTCATTCTCCATTTCATAGTCTACATCTCCTGGTAATTGATTTTGATCCCCTCGCCTTTCCCTGCTCCCTGCTCTAACAGGAAAGGCAGAGTTCTAACCTGAATACAACTACTGTTCTCCAGCTCTCCAATCTGCATCTTCTTCACCGCCGACTCCTTCCACCAGCGGTGCCGCTTCGCCTCTCGCTACAATTTAATAAATATAAATTAAATTATCATTTAATATTTCCATCTTCTCGACCCCGACCATCACCACCTCCAAGACACCACTATTAGTTTCTGAGACAAACGGAAAGAGCCATTGTTTCCGTTCGGAAATTCACGCGCTTATAGCTCTATCGTATCTGGTTTAACTGCCACTAAACTGGGCGGATAGATTTTGCAAAATCGCGGGAAGCACCAATTATCACCGAACAATGCTCGACGCTTTTCTCCGCATTCAGCACATCGAACGGTCACCTTCTCATTTCGCTCCCAATGATATTTTCTGACCTCGCCATCAAGTACCCATTGACACCCGACAGTAATCGTTGTTTGTCACCTCCAATCACATCTCAAACCTGCCTAGTTTCTCTTCCGGCTCCACAGGCTCCTCCATTATCTTTCACATTGATATTTTTAATCAATCTACCACCACGCACAGATTGTCATCGAACAGCAATCTGCTTCTTTCACAACCTGTCGCAGCTCAAGCCCGCCTAGTCTTTTATCATGCTCGATATAATTTACTCATCGAATACTGCGACTCATAATCTTATCGCTACCACACCGTTCTTTTCAACGTTCACTCCGTCGCGAAGCTCAAATCCTGCTAGTCCTCTCCTTGCCCGTCTACTTTGCTGAAAGCAAATTGCTACTCTTTCCCGCTAGCCACTGAGCCGACGCTGTTCAATGTTATTTGTACTTATCACTACATTCCCCCCCCCGCCCCTCCCCATCCTGTCCGTCAGTCCTTCCCTTCCTTCCCTCTACATTGTTATCCCCTCAGGCCACTTTATTCGTTGATTCCCTTGCTTTTTGCGGCGCTCTCAATTTGCCTACTCGTGCTTCTTGTTTTTGTTATTTCCCCGTTCTCGGAAGGGAAGGAGGAAGGCAGAGTGCTTGTGAGCCTCGTTCCAAGTTATGGCGGTAACTGAAAGACGCCGCAGCCCTGTCACATCCATGTTCATTCTCCCCCAAGATTGCACTATGGCTGTTCGAAATAACAAAATGGACGATGAAAGAAGAGAAGAAGAGATTCTCGAAAAGCGCGTCCTGATTTTAGTTCTAACATTAAAGAAAAATGTAAAGAAGGAACTACGTCATGCACATCGAATCTCTTCACATCGAATAAAAAAAAAACATCGCTATCGATCTGTTCACACCCTACTGCAGTCTGAAACCTCCTAATTAATTACCGTTGATCGAACTATGGCGAAACCAACCCAAATAATTATTTGGCACTTCCAACCGGCAATTCCATTGCAATATCAATCACCACACTCCGTTCAGTGCCCAAAGCAACCCGAATTCCTACTAGTACCTCATGAACATCTGACAAAACTTGATATTGTTTGACTTAAAATGCATCGTGATCATCATTGCCCCCACCCATGCGCTAGGGGGGATGTCCCAACCAATTCCAATACCCAATTAATTGATTTTGCGGCCGCTCAACTCCTCGGAAAATAAGGAATAATAGTCAATTAATTGGTCAACCCAATACCAATTACCCAATTAATTGGTATTGTCTCTGAGTATTGAGTATTGAATTGAAATCACTACCATGCGCCCCCCTTGCTATCCCGGCCCACAGCGACTATGCAATAGAATCATCGTGTTTTCCTCGCTAATCCACCAAGCATTGCAATTACTGCAATTATCCCACTCCTTACAGGGCCCCACTGCAGCCTGAAGCCGTCATGTTCATCCCTCTCTCGCAAAGTCAACAGTTCATTCAAATCAAACGATAAATTACTATACATTGCAGGTCATCCCTAACACTGCACTACTCATTTTCTCATCGATATAAGCACCCACAGCAACCCAAGCACGTCTTGTTTCTCCCCCTCAGACGTCATGCCGCCTCGAAATAGCCTGCACAATTCTCTCTCTCTCTCTCTCTCTCT